>CM077009.1:191520560-192874423 GCA_039090855.1 Macrothele yani | reverse complement strand
TCCGGTCATTACTGTCAACTCTGCTGATACGTGATAACCACAAACTTTGGCGCTTCTTGGAGTAAATATTTTTATAATTCTGGTCCCACTTCGTTCACTTAGATGGTAATCTATAGTAGGACACATCACTATCTCTCCCACTTCGGTTACCGCAGCCGAAAATAGCACATAACATCATCTTCCTTAACACTCCACAATGCAAATCCAAGCAGTGTTTGTACACCAGTTGATCAAAGCAGGGCGTCTGCTAGGATGGTTTACCTTTGCTGTGACGTCATATGCATACGGTCTATAGTACAATTGGTCGGTTTTGTTATGATGCTCGTGCCACACACACAATTGACAGCTTATTCTACTGCGTTATTTTCTCTCCTCCCTCCAGCTGCTGTTACACATATTATTAGAAAGCTACGTACAGTCATCGTTTATTTAACTTCCTCGGATCATGCTACGCAGCTTCTCTCCACAATTCCTCCTGTTATTGGGGATCAGTGCCTTTATGCTTGAACCACTGTCCCATCGTCCTTGTTCTCATTTCTTTTTTTCAGGTCCGACCCGGAAATCCCAGATTCTGTTTTGATGGCGTTTCTCTCGTACAGCGGCGGTTCGCACTCTTCCTTCCAAGATTCCTTGATCCTTCTGGTCGCCCACTTTTTAGTTCACGGTGTCAATCTCTGCTCATTTTTCTGTCTGAGGAGGCTATACAATCTTTTCCGACAACGTTCAAGGCCATCTTTATACCTCAGCAGGCGTGCAACAAGGCCACAGGATTCTGCTCGTTTCAGACGTCACAATCGTAGGGCTACTCTTTTTTCAGGTAGACCTACCGATTTGACTCGTTTCTGTAGTTTATTCATATTATATTCGTTCTTGTTGGCTAATTAGGCTGTTCCAGTGAATGCTGTTTTGATATTCAAAGCGCGTTTTGAAGCTATATTATGGATATTTTCAGTGATAAGGTATGTTTCATTTTTTTATTAGTATTCAGTAGTAAAATTTTATAAATTCGAGCTGTTGACTGAACGTCACTTAATTCTTCACGAAATGCGGGATTTAGCATTTCATAAACTTTTTTATTGCTGCGATGTAATTTATACATTTTAGGGATGTAATTTTATACATTTTGTTATATGTATTATGTGAATGCTGGAAATGGTACAACTTACAGTAATTCGTTATTGAAGTGATCTTAGAAATGGGTGCATGGATTTTGAAGTCATGAAAACTCATTACTTTATTCTGTAAATGTTCGTTAAGAATAATGGTAGAAATACAAGGAATTACAAAATTTTCGTTTTAAGTAGAATATCTTAGTGGTTGTTCAATGAATATAAAACGGATAACTCGGAATTTCAAAGCATATTTTCTATTGTATGCCACCAGTAGTTCTGTATTTAACCCTAGACACATAGCTTTCATTTTTGCGTTCTGGGGCTTATTGTGGAGCTGTGAATTTCGTCTTTTGAAAATCTTGGAGACGTGTTATGATTGTCAAGTTATTCAAAAACTCATTTCCTCCTCATTTATATTTCTTTTCCTCCGAGAACTTCACTGAAAATTGTGAAGTTGCACTCAATGTATTGAAAAGTGTTCAAATTTTTTAAGAAATTCGCCCTAATTGCATACCTGCAAAAGAATTTTGTGGACCGTTTTTTTGTGGAAAGTTTTACCGGAATTTGCAACATTTCTGGAAGTTCATGAGACTTTCTTATGGAATCGGTGGTAATGCCCGTTCTAGCGCTATGGGAATATTCAGAGTTTTTCCACATTCAAAAGTTGTCTGACGAAGTTCTGTTGCTTAAAGAAATGTGTTTTCCTAGGTTCATAATAGTCTTTCCTTTAAAACCAATCATTGGAAATCGCATTCTTTTCCTCCTCCACCTTCTCCTCAAACTTGTGCTAGCGAAATTTAATTTAAAAACTATGTGCTTCATCTTTCTATGATGGAATCCTGACCCATAAAATCATCATCACGGCAGAGCGAGCTACATTTTCGCATTTTCGTGATCCGTCAAATTGTTTTTACAAGCAGAGCGAGCTACGGCTTAGTATCAATTTCTTGATATTTTTCACTCAAAATGCATGTATTGTGACTCCCTTACGTGCACCCTTTTCTTTATATGAAGTTAGACAGCAGGCATTTTCCCATTTTCTTAACAAAATTACCGTTCAAAATGTCACTCCTTCCTCTTTTATGTAGAGAAAATGGACTTTACGTGCCATAATAGGCTGACACTGACAGTCATAAAAAAGTTCCGATTTTTTGAATACTTGAACAAACACTATACAACTGAAGAAATAGCATCTCCCAAAAATAGTTCTCCAGAAGTAACCGAGATCCATAACATATCCCTTGAAATACGAAACGATAATATGAAAAATACGTGGTAACAGAAAATATACGAAAATTTTCTGTTACTGCGGAGAGCAAAGCAAATCAATAGCACCATGATTGTGACGTCACAAATCCTTGTGGCAGGCCTGGTGAGTATATAAAGATGGCCTTTGTTTGTTTGTTTGTTTTATTGAAGGGTTTAACGACCACCGTGTGAGCAACTCAATGGGCTATAAGCAGTCGCCCGTCCCTAATTTAGGGTCACTGGTTCCAGGGAAGGGAGAGAGCCAGTGCCGTAAGACAAACACAACATCCATGCCTCACCGGGATTCGAACCCGGACCCCTTTCGGACGAATGATCAGGAGGCCATCGCTTAGACCACTGCGCCACTGTGGGGCGGCAAAGATGGCTCTTGCAACGTTACATGTTAAGCTTTCCAGCTTCGCATACATATACTTTTTACGCCGTTACTCTTTTTACCATTGTTTCACATGTAAGAAATGTGGGTCATCATAGTGCTCAGTGCCCCACTGTTTTGTCTCCTACTGCAGTTCCTTCACCTTCTCTTCCGGCTGACACTCCGGTGCTTTTTCTTCCTTGGTGCCATCTGTGTCTGTGCCTCTTACTCCGCCGTATTCTCCTCATCAGCTTCAACCGCAGAGACAGCCTCAATAGTCAGTGCTATCCAGCCTGCTGCTGATCTCTCCTGTGCATTCCACGTCTTCCACTTCAGTTCTTCATGTGACACTTCCGTGCTCGCCATCACCTGCTTCTCCGGAACTTTTTCCTGCGACTGTACTTCCTACTGGGGATTCCGCTACTGATCGCTTGCGCTTGAGATAGATGATGTACTTTCCTACCGGGGATTCCGCTACTTCATCGATTGCTGGAGATCGATGACGTCCATACGCTCACTTCGGGCCCCAGTGTTGGACAAGATGACGCTCTTACTTCAGTTTCTCGCTTTACTCAGCCTTCTTCTGCCCATCTTCTTCTAGAGAGGACTCCCGTGTTGCTCCTTCATCAAGTACCCTGCTGTTTCATGTATTCCTTCCTTGCTAGTCGCATTGTATGCGGCTCCTTCTACTGATCCAGTCTCCACCGGTGCTGTTGCCATAATATAACGTCTGCCACGTCGTGCTGCTCACACGTCCAGTGAGTAGCGAGTTGCTTTCCTACGGGCCTCCAGGTTTTTCTCCTCTTCAGGTGACTTCGGCCATTCCCCTGTTTTGGTTCCAGCCTCGCAGATTTGACTGCCCTTCTCACTGCTACGCTCCCTCTCCTGGATTATGGTTGGTTTGCTGAACTCCTTGCACAGAACTTGGAGTATACGAAGACTTTTGTCTGACTACTACGGCTCTCGCGATGATTTCCTTTTCTCATTTCTTCAGATGATGCTCTTGGACCATTTGTGTAAGATTTACCCACTCGCTTGTATTCTGATCTTGTGTCGGATCTACATTGTGTACTGGATGCTTCTAACTATCTTGCCTTAACTAGAGATGGCTATGTCAAGGCACTTACCACATATCCATAAACGGATTCGGTTTCTCTCAACTGGCATTGACTGCTTGTAGCATCGTTACTACCTTCTTTTTACTTTCGGCATTACTTGCCTATGTGATTGTGCTGCATAAGTACTTTTCTTCTTTTGTACTACAGAGTGGACCGTGCCAGCTTCTCCTGTGCATTATGTGACGCTTTGAGTTATTCCCGGACCTTTTGTATGCATGAGGTAATGTATTGTCCTTGCTTTTTTTCTGTTCTCCTGAGGATTATTGATTTTTCTTTATTGACACAATGTGACGCTTCGAGTATTCATCAGACTTATTGACTCGTATAGAAGCTAATGTATTGGCTATGTTCTCAAGTTCTCCGGAATATTATTGACTTTTTTATTGGGCATCCCTGTTACATTCCTTGGAGCTATTTTGTTTTTTTCTGCTGCTGTACCTTGTGTTTTCTTAGTGTAACGCCGGACTTTATGCTGAAAGTTTTCTCTCTATATGTCCTAAGTGGATTGTGTATGCCCTAGTTTTTCAATAAAGCGATTTTGAACTCCATATGTTTTGCAAATGTGGATTCTCCCGAGAGTTTCTGGAAGCATAATTTCACATTCCAAGTGATCTTCACATTTACATGAAATGATATGCATGGTGGAGTATGGGTTTCTGCTTTCACTTACTTTGCAATTAATTGTTCCGTGACTTCTCTTTTTCTGATAGTAATGCTTAAGCACTGATTTCATGCCAAGGAACTTACAATTTTTATTTATTCAGAAATCTGCAAGTCTAATAATTTCCATTTTTGACATTACGTGATGTCATGAACTGAACAATGCATGCTCTTTTTAATGAATAGTGCTATCCACACATGCTAAGAAAAATGTCTCACATTACTGTCTTGTGCGGTGATCTAAGAGAGCATTGGGAATGCTTTAAAAAATCTCATTATTTCAAACTTGTAAGAAAAAATATTGAAATGGGACCATACGGAGCTTTGAAAGTGAATTTTGTGAAACCACTCTTCAAATTTTCAATAGAGATTTCAGAATGCTGAAAAAGAAAAAAAAGTTTACTGATTTTATAGTTGTCACCTATGCAATTACGTGATAGATTTTCATTAAAGTGAACATAAGATGCAGCATTTTGTCTTCTCTGTAAGGTGCTGTGTGCTAGAAATTGGAGGTAAGTCAAATGCACAAAAAACACCTTTTGATTCACATTACATCAATTTCTTTCAGAACATTTCCCGAACTTTCGCGAGACGCAAAAAAAGAACGAAATTCACAGAGAGTTATATATTTACAACAAATTTTGAAAAACAAAAGTTATCTTTAGTGGCGTAATATCGACAGGGTCTGTTGTAATGTTTTCGCCTTATAAATTAATTATGCTTTTATTACTTTGTTAGATTTTCAGATTGGGCAATTTGCTCTGTAGTGAAAATAAATCGTGTTATCTTTGTTGACCTTCTTTAATTTTAAGCCAATTTTCATAGCGTTGTTTATCTAAAATCAACGGGATAGAAGTAGGTAGACGGTTCTGTTCTTGGGTTTCTGTTGAAGCCAACGAGCGATACCAGGCCGCCATATTTATTGAGGTACAATGTTGCCAGTTGAAATTTACAAAAATCAGTATATTTCATCCCAAAGAAATCTGTAGATTAGTTTAGTAAGCAGTAGTTTGTTTGTTTTCTTTTTTTCTGCTACAATACACAATGTATCGCTATCGGAACGGTCTAAAGAATAAGTTCTGATCACATAATAATTTACACTCAATTTTCTTTCTTAAAAGACAATCTGTAGCTTTTCTGCTGTGATCAGTGATGTGAAATCTGATAGAATGTATCAAATGAACTGTGGAATGAGAATTGTCAGAATTCGGACAAAAATGCATGGAGGTAGGAATAACAGGAGACGCTGTATCCAACTCTTCACATGCTAGAAAAGTGAAGCCGAGTTTATACGCTTCCGCGGTGAAAGTAGTACCGCTAGCTTTGGCGTGGTTACCTTCAAGATGCAAAGCAGACGATTTTCCGAACGAAAGCATTAATGGGACCAGGGGCCGACTTAGGTTAGTGGAGGCCCTGTGCACATCCTATGTCTGGAGGCCCCTCGATTAAAAGTTTCAGTCAACAGGTGAAAAGAATATTTAGTGGTAAATATTTTTTTGCAAGCGGTTTTTCTAGTAGTAAAAACATTAAAACACATCTCACATGCTAGTCAATTTTATAGCTAATGTGGCTTGTAATAGACGAGTATTCACACTGCTTGTACTTCTCCCGCACCCGCAGAGCTTACAGCTGTAACATTAATTACTCTGGAATTCTTTTTGTTTTATAGTATCATTTACGGAAACAAATAACTATTGGCAATCTCAGCGGTCCGCTCTCCCTCTAGCGGCAAAAGGAAGAATTACTGTAGTACGGGTAACGTTTTCGGCTCAATGCTTGGCTGTTGGTAGATCGCTCATTACGTTCAGTTGTCGTAGTTTAGTGTATTTTAGCATTCATTCTGGAATTAGAGAGTTGTATAATGGAGAATTCCGTGAAGAAGAACAAATCATATTGTTGTGTCCCGCAATGTCGTTCCCAAGGTTTCAGCTATGTTTTTCACAAGTTAATATAAACGTTTGTGCCTTGCGTTTGAAATCCTTCCAGTGAAATGCTACTAACCTAGTAACGTCTTTGAATGAATAATAAACAAGGCAGCATGTTTTTATTGCATAGTAGTAATAAAAAATCCGCATTTCTACATAATCTTGAAAACAAATAATTGCTGTTATCTATATAAATTTAAACTTCATTATGGAACAAGATTTGCAATGTTCTGTCAACAGTCATCGGTTCAAAAACGCAGAACCCAATGATGATCAACAATTACCAATTCACAAACACTTTTAGGAACAGAATGTTCAAAAATTACAAATGTTATTGTTGACAGTATTGAAAATGGGTCCTGGGAAACGTCAAGTGAAACGAAATGTCAGCTTTTAATAGTAATCCGGATTAGAACACCCCTGTCGGTATTACTATATCACTTGCCTGAAAATGTAAAAATAAAAATTACCTGCTACAGTAAAGCATTACTGCTACACAGTGCTTACACGTTCCACTTCTGCCCGCTTTACAAGAGCACTCAAATGACTTTATAGAAACTTCACTGTTACTTGAATCTAAAACACCGTTGATGGAGTGAGGCGACGACGTTATTGCCGTGGACTGAATGCAGTGCGAAACTATGAGAATTTCTCTTCCATCTTCCTTCTTAATTCCACAAGAAATTACATGGCCTACATTAACAATCACTTCCCCTTCTTTAATGCATCTTGAATTTTTTGGAAGCGTCCACAAATTTCATTATTTCAAGGATTGAAAGCGACAAACCAGCCATTCTAACATTCGACTTTATGGAAACTCGTGCGACGTTACCCGTACTAGAGAAGTTTGTTTACGTTTGCGCACCGCCCCCTATAGCTCGTTGAGGTTCCCAATCCTCGCAATCCCAAAGATATTTATAGATTACCATAAATTCAATGAAAATGATAAACGGCGGTAGTTTCAGCTGTACGAAGTAATCACGCACAAAGTGTTACAGCTGACTGCACACAAATTTGGGGTAAATTATGTCAACACTCCATGTAACTTTTTACAACAGTCTTTAAATAAAGTAGTGTCAATTGAACGTTTTTTGGATTTTCATTTATGTAAAAATAAGCCCAGCATAATTATGAATATTGATTCACAATTTTGTGGTAAATATTGGCAGATCACAGCTCAACGAAAACGCTTGAGCTATATTATACAAAATAATAATAATTTGGTTTCCAAAATAACATCCTAAATTTTGAAACCGAACCGTATAATAATTTCGTGCTATATTGGAAAATATATTTTGGTTCTGAAAATTTATGTTATTATTTTCAAGGTAGTTTGGAAGCCCCTCCCAATTCTGAGGCACTGCACGTGCAGAAATCAGGCCCTGAGTGGGACCCTGTTTGTTTTCTTAAGAGTTTACATTGTCTGAAAGTATAAGCGGGATGGAAAAGCAGTGGAATAGGTTTAATAAACTCTTAAGCTTACACAAAAGGAATTTTAGTACAAAAACTTAAATTTTCATGGAGGAAAAGAGATCTAAAAAAGCGTCTTCGTAACGACTGAGACGTATATGACTGACGATTTAAAATGTGTTTAGATTAAACGTAATTTTTTAAAGCGTTTAAAATCTTTCTCTGTCTTAGCGGATTATCGTAAAATATTGTTTTTCATAGAAATTGTAACGATCGATCTCCAGAGAATTTGTATTATCAGTGAATTTTTCAAAAGATTGTAACGATCGATCTTCAGAGAATTTGTATTATTAGTGAATTTTTCAAAAGATTGTAACGATCGATCTTCAGAGAATTTGTATTATTACTGAATTTTTCAAAAGATCGCACTTTAAACGGAGGGAACACTTCTGCCATGTTGTCAGGAGGAAAATTAAAGTAAACAACGACATTCCACGTATGTGTTACTTGGAGAACAATTATGATTGTTCTTAAGCAAATAAACAAGGGGTTGGGGTGGGGTGGGGGAGAATATTCCTATTGAACATTATCATTTAAAAAAAAAGTTCATGAAATATCTGGATTCTGTTTCCAAGCCTTTATAGAAAAAATGGGTAATCTGCGAGCTTGTTGAAAGAAATTAAGAAAAATCAGACGCAAAATATGACGTTACTGTACTTTCATTTTATTCTTTATAATTGCTTTAAGCACTTGACTGATATTAGTTTCTTTTAATGGAGGTAGGAAATTCCTACTGGTTTGGTTAGAACTGTGATGGGTTTCAAAAGATATAAATGTAAATAATTTTAAAACTACAAGGAATGCAATAGCCTTAATAGAAAGGGAACGTTTTCGAGGGGGGCGGTCTTTTTAAATGGCTGCAGTTTCAAAATATAGCAAGAAAATATACAATTTATTAGTTTGTGGAAATCGGATTTACAAGTTCTGCTCATAGTAAAGGAAATCTGAGTTGATAAAATGTCTTGGTAAAAACAGATTTACAAAAGCAGCAGAAATAATTCTTACTGTAAAATCTCTTTTAAAATAAATCCAACTGTATTCAAAATATTATAATTCTAATACACATCACTATTAAGAGAGGCACATTCATAATGTAATAAGTTAATAGCTTTTAAGTAGTAAATGAAACAGACGTGTGTATATAATATGTATTTTTAATTTGGTTTCTGACATATATGTATACTATTTATGAGCAAGGTTATATTTATTAATAAAGAATTCATTGAGGGCAAATCCTGCAGTTTGTTGCTGGCACAACATATGTTCAAGAATAGGAAAATCTGATCACATAAGGTGTGGTTAATCAGCTTAACAAGGTGATTCATTTTAGCTCTAATGACAGAAAACATTGCTGACAGCAGCCCATATGCTAATGCACATTTAACCTACATTTTATGGCTACAGAAATTAATAGAGAACTAATCAGAAGTGCATGGGAAATATAGAAGTGCAAATTTTCTGCTGTCAGATTATGGTACTGAATCATTTTTCGTTCACTGATATCCACGAAACATCTCCAGTACGAAAATCTGATTTCCAAAAATTATGTTGACCTTTAAAGCCTGAACTTCTTACAACAGCATTTTTCAACTAATTAGTTAAGTAATAAAGTTTTCACTCAATTTATTGGTTTTCTATAACTATACATTTCTATATACAGTAATTAATATAATATATTCATAAACACATTTTACGCTGTTATATTTTTACCTCAGCTGAATTCAGTTTTTTCTCAATTTCTGACAGCTAAAAGCGTAGCTGTGAGCTGCATTTCATGCTAATTACGTACATTGCAAGCTATGGAAAATATAATACATCAGTACTATCATTTCCTAATGGGAGTTCAATATACCTCTAGTTATACAAGACAAAAAAGAATGAGCTAATTAGAACATGAATAAATATTATTACAAGTTGATGCCCACCAGGGTTGCCAACATCACCAAATTATTGGGGGGCAAGTGTGAAGATTATCCTACATGGGAGGGGCATGTCTCTTCTATTGTCAGGAAGGAAAAAAGAAAGAGCCAAAAGATAAACTACGAGCTTTGACGTATATCTTAAAACACAAAGTTTTTAACTGCTCATCATCAAATGAACAAGCAAGCAGAAATATTATTTTGGTGAATATTAATATTTTAAATTGAAATTAAGCCTGTGATTTAAAAAAATATCCAGAGAGATTTTATTTTTAAATGTGTATTAAAAATATGAGAAATTAGCTGGGTTACTCAAACAAAGGACAAGAAGCGTGAAAAATAATTACACGTAGATAAATAAAGGCACTAGAAATTATAGTTTCTGTATTTTTATTTATTTTATTTTTGATAATTGTTTTAACCAATTATCACATATCACGAGACCATGTCAAACATAATACAGGGCTGGCAATAGAGTTTCTTACAAATGAGCAATGCTGAATATGAGAGAAGTTTATTTTGTTATTTATTAATTTTTCGAAAATAAATCGCTTTGGCCTCATGAGGTGGAGCTTGGTCCATCGTATGGGGCCAAAGAGATTATTTAATTAAACAGGATACAAAATATTCAGAGGGCAGTGCCCCCCAGTAAAATTATTGGAGGGGCGAGATTAACCTTGCCACCCCCATAATCGGCGAGTATGATGCCCACACAAATGTAAAACTTCCTGCAGAAGTAAAAAATGTTTGCGAGAAAACAAAAAGAAGCTTACCCACAGTATTTGTAGCCAGAACTTCGAATATGCTTACTGCTGCGATTCATACCATTAAAAAGAAATGCTTGCAGGGGAAATTTATATGTAAATCCTCTACAAAACACTTCTCTCAAATAGTCAAATCTCATCTTCAGTGACCATTAGCTGTAGCAAAATATTATCCTTCACATATAATGTGTGCCTCCAGTAAGTATATGTGTCTGTTTTCTTGAAAGGCTCAGTCTTTCAGTTGTGATGGCAAGACTAAAAAAGAAAGGTGGGGGAATTATGGATACACAACAAGGAGAATACCACAGAATATAAAATAAAGACATAAAATACAAGAAATATGTAACAAGTACCAAAGTATTGGGCACAAGAGATTTGCATACATACATATTATTAAGCCATTCTCCGAGGTTCAGAGGTTATCTTCTCAAAGAAAGATAATCGGTCAAGTAAACATTTAACTGATGGAACTAGAATTTACTTAATATTGGTGTATCAAATTTCTCTATTTACAATGAACTCGGCACACAGCTTGAGCTTCATCATGTCACACACGAGACTTTTGTACTTAATCCTCATCTTTTTCTTAAGCAGACATTCCTGAATCTGGTCTTCCCACGATTTCCTTGGTCTTCGTCTACCTTTTCTTCTCCTGCCACTTGGGCTGAAAAAATTCTCTTAGTCAGCACCTCATCACTCATTCTTTCAACGTATCCAAACCACCAAAGTATATTAGTCTTCACCTTATTAACAGTTTGCCTCACATTACATATATTCATTCTCCACGTGATCATAGCGAGCCTTTGCCACAAACTCCCCATAAGTAATATGGCACTGACACGCAAAACAATACAGCTCTAATTACATTGAGCTAATTACTGTAGAACATGAATGGTGAGCAAATAAACTACAGTAACTATCTAACTATAAAATTAACATGATTTAATGCTCATTGAAAATAATATGCACTCTTCATTTTCATCAAGACATTTATTAGTAACAATATAATCTGTTATTGAAAAGGAGTTAACTGTGTGACTAGTTAATTCTAGCAATAAAGATTTTACTATTTTTAATTACAGGTTTAAAACCTAAATATTTCAGTACTTTTTCATCACAAAATCCCCCATTTTAATTTCCTGGATAAACTCCTATCAACCACCATATAGAATTAATTGCTATCTTGCCCACTTAAAAAGAGTAAATAAAAGGGAGTAAAAAATATTTCATACCTGTTGCAGATAACTTGGAAATGCTTTGAATATAGTTGGAATGGCATTTTATTTCAAAAACACTTTTTGTGATTTTCTCTGAAACATATGTTCTTGAAAATGTTCTGAACAAATTCTACTGAACTTTGAAGGTTCCCAGGCTTTTTCTTCATATGGCTTGTATCCATGCAGCTCTTTGTTCTTTATTGCTTAGAAACCTGTATATAAATATAATTCAAAGCTCATATGAATTTGTTGAAATGGAAGATAATTTCTGTGCATACATAAGAAAAACCTGAAATATAAACAGTACCTTGAGTCAATTTTAACAATTGAAAGGCTTCATGCGAATACATTTCATAAACTGTGAGAAAAGTTAGAAACGTGATTTTTGAGAGTTTCAGCAGATACTTGGGGGTGTACAATGGAATGGGAATGTTGAGAGGTTTTTAATACATGTTCAATATATATTTACATAAAAATCATAATGCTCAAAAAAATGTTTACAAAGTTATAGCTCTATTTGGGCCAGAAGCATAATACTTCACTGCAAAACACTCATGTTTAGTCACTTTACAAGTGTTACCTTGTTCATTTGTTTGTTATTTCCATTCCTTTTAATATTTTAAATATGTGTGCCGCCTTTGTGTTTCACCTTTTTCATCCACTGTTTTTAGTACCAACATAACTTTTTGATTCATATACAAAATAGCTCTGTTGTCGATTACGAGATATTAACAAATATGTTTTTCACTGTTACATAATTCCAAGAAACTGTGAGTGCAGTGACTGACGTGCAAAAGTCACTGTTTTAATGCACTCTGCTACTCCAGAAAATCTATATGTGCACTGTGAAATTTAATGTTCATTAAAGGAGCTCCAATGCTATACTTAACTCAATCTTAACCAACACACCTTGGCTATTACTTTATAATGAGTATTTTTTATTGGCTACGATCAATTCTACAATCTACACTGCTGGCCACCCAAAATGCAACACCAAGAAAGAAGCATCCGATTGGTCTGAAATTCGCAGTATACGTCGCCCGCGAGAGGACATGCAAACGATTAGCATTGCAGGGCATATGCAAATCATGTGCGCGCCGCACGCCACCGAGAAGCACTATAAGAAGGGTGCACAGAAGGCGGGGTGTAAGTAGTGGAAGTGTGTTGTGCTGCCGGACCTGTGCGTGGGAAGCTTCCTGATATCTCGTCGCAGAATACGGCAGTCATTCCAGCACGTTTCGAAGTTCGACAGATGACGAATAGTGGCTTATCGCGACAACGGTTTTTTGTACCGAGACATCGGCGCCCGTGTGGGACGATATCCAGCCACAGTGAGGCGAGTATGGATTCGGTGGGTGCAAGAAGAACGGACGGACCGACGTAAGCGATTGCCACGGCACAACATCGAACGAGTGGACCGGCATGTTGTGCGGCGGGCATTGACGGCTCGCACCGCCACATCACGAACGTTAGCGCAGAAATTAGGGTGTGTTGCGCAACAACCTGTGTCAGCACGTACCGTTCGACGTCGTCTGCAGGAGCAGGGACTTGTCGCACGGCGCCCATTTCTCCGATTACCATTGACGTTACACCACCGGCGAGTGCGGCGGCAGTGGGCCGTTGAACGCCGCACCTGGACTACGGAATGGTACGATATTGTCTTCTCCGACGAATCCCGCTTCTGCCTGCAACACCACGATGGTCGGATTCGTGTGTAGCGGCACCGCAGCGAGAGACTGCATGACGCCTGCATTACACATCGCCGGTACACTCAACAGCCACCGCTACGTCTCCGACGTTTTGGAGCCTGCAGTGACCTTCCAGCGGCCATGTTTCAACAGGACAATGCGCGCCCGCACGTGGCACGCATCGTGCAACAATTCTTCACTGCCCACCAGGGGTCACTGCTGCCGTGGCCCCTCTGTTCTTCCGATATGTCGCATATCGAACATGTCCGGCAGCTGATCGGCAACCGAGTGGCCTGGCAAGCACCACCCGCGGCTACGCCTGATGAACTGTGGCAACGTGTGGAAGGAGCCTGGACCGACATTCCTCCAAGCCCACATGTCTGCGTGTTCCGCAAGTCGCACGGGTCTGTGAGCTCAATCGTTTCATCTTTGTACGTGTTGTTATGTGTCCAGTAAATCTGGCTTTGCCATCTCGTGTCCTTCTTGGTGTTGTATTTTGGGTGGCCAGCAGTGTAGTATACTTACCAAGCCCTAAAACAGGAAAAACAGACAAATGAACTTTTGGTATATGCAGCTATTTCCTAACCTCTATCGTTATCAATGTGATGTGAAGTTTTTGGAAATGAACACAATCATGATTCTAGGTGTGTTACTAATAATTCAAAAACTATTATCTTTATGCTATAGTCATATTGAACATCATTTAAAACGTGAAGTTATGAATATGAATCCGATTACATAATCTACACTTTTCCCGAAAAATTTTGCTACAACTTTTCGTAAACAATTCCCTACAACCTATGTACGTAAACACATCAACTTCGTAACTTTGCCCCAAATCCAGAAAAACTACATAATAAGCTAACGAGAAAATTCGCAGCAAATTATACAGTAACTATTGCAATCAATTGCAATAAACGATTGAATCCCAAATAACCTAAGAATTTGTACCTAGAAAACATAAAATAAATTGATACTAACCGGTGGAAAGGGATACCACGTGTTTTCTTTTTACATTTATTTACACAGCCAAACGCCACGCAACATCCCATCGAAACTAATTATGAGTACACTGAAGTATGCTGTCAAACTCACAAAAAAAAGTTACGCTGGAAAACCACTTTAACAAAAAATATGAGCTTCTAAGAATTTACAAATTTTCAATGCTTTCCTATGGCAGACACGACCAAGAGGGTAACCAAGGCTCTACAGGTAGCCAAGCATGCAGAGGGATATCACAACAGATCAGCTTCAGAAATCTGAGCTTAGGTGACTGCTCTTATTTCTGCCTCCATGCAGAAATGTTGTTCTAATCGTATCATCATCACTATCATAAATGCTCATTTTCCCTACAAGATCATTTTACATGCTAAAGGTATGACATGAACTTCAACGCATACGCTTTCTATGCAGCAACCTAAATGCAGTTTTTGAAGTCATGTTTCTCTCCTTTAGTTTCGGAACGTTTATTATAGAAAAGATTCTACTGCAGTCCATGAGTGAGGGAAAAGTAAGAAATATGCCATAGATTTCGACAATAGTTGAAACAATTTTGTTTTCATAATCATTGTGTTATTTCTTGCACATGATCAATATCATGCTGTGTGACGTATATTCTGTCTCACATGAATGGAGGTATGGCAAAAACCTCCGTTCAGTAAGTAAGTGACGTATGCTTGTTGATAAGAACGAGAAAATATATTTATATTTTCGACGCAGTTGTTTGTGGGTGGAGATGTTAGATCTTTGCTGGGCTTATTATATCTTTGCTGAGATATTAGATTTTTGCTACGCAATGACGACGGATGCGACGATCGGACGTCCGTCTCCGTGCTCCGGTCCCACTACGACGCTGCAGTGATCTTTCCTGGGACCACTGCCTCCAAATGTTACTGACGGTTGTGGCATCACGTCACGTATCTTCCGCAATACGACGCAAGGACCATCCGACTGTACGAAGGCCCAGGATGACACTTGTCTCGTGAGCGCATCCGTTTCACGAAATCGGGTACGGCGGCTTCTTAACAGCATTGGCATCCCGTGTTCATTCTCCAGACAAGGTTACAGCAGAGCCACTCACTTCTTACATCCGTGACGACGTCTCGACTGAGACCCTTACGGGGTGGTTGTCCGCTTGTATTCCGCGCGCCGTTGGTGCGATTGACCTGCAAATGCAATCATTTGCATAACTTGTGCGTGTGCACCCTTCCTGCAATTTGCATAGCGTTGCGTTCACGTCTTCGTGGTATGGAATTTTCTCCGTCAGGCAATGTATATAAGATAGATAAGACAAACCCAAGATTTTGTGGTTTTCCGTGAGAGCGGAAATACCTAGTTACGACTCTGCCAATCGGTGTAGCTACAAACGAGCGAAGAAACGACTAAGGTATAAAAGCGCGGTCACTAGTTAAAGGAACGACCCTATACCTGGAATCTTCAGTAGGTGTCCAAAGCTTTAACTTGCTAGATGTTCTTTGCCTCTGACTTGGGCAGTCCTTCGAGCTTGCCACATGGCTCCTTTCTCAGTGGATACTTTGCTACTGAACTGAGGAACAGGCAGACATAACATGCCCGGACTCACCTCACAGTCCACACAAGAGTGAGCATGAAGGCAAGATTGTTGGAAATGACCAAAGAGCTGGCAGATGAAGCATATGAGAGGATTCGGTATATAAGCTCACAATTTAATTATATGGCCTTGACGGCACACCAGGACCAGTGGCGGTTTTTCAAGTGAAGTAGGTGAAGTGCCTCTTCGCCTATTTTACTTAAAAAAAAGTTTTATTCAGTAATTTGTATAATATATTCTTTTTTGTCTCTGTTGTGTTACAAAATACTCAAAATTTTGATTAGATATCAGTTCACATAGCGCGTTCAATACGGAAAACAAGTCCTCATCGCAAAACAGCGCCAGTGAAGAGCCGAAATGAAAACCCTTGGAAGTCTGCAACTTTCGACCGAGTTGCTATGGTAACCGTGACGTCAACCTCCCTATCTGGCGCGCAAGTGAAGTGTTTTAGCTTTCGGCGCCGAAGCTGTGCAGGTGGAATCGTGACCTTCGAAGGAGATCACGGTGAAACGGGATGGTTTACCCAGGGTATCTTGCAATCCCCTAAGGCTTTTTCATTGCGGTGTTGTGGTACATGCTTTCCGAAAGGGATTTGTTTTTTCGTGCTTTGTGATTATTTGTCAAAAGGTTTAGCTGTTACTGTAGTTTCGTGTACAGTTTAACAGTTAGTGATAGTTTTAATTATGTATCCTGTGAACGACATTGTTTGTAATTTATTACAAACTCCATTTAATCGGAGGAAAGATGAAGATAAAAGATACATTTTATTTCAAGGACGTCCGACGGATTTACTGACAGTTGTTGCCAAAAAAGAAATCAAGAAGAGCGGTAAATCTTACAATATTAATTTTAAAAATTGTTGGTTTACTGAATATAAATGACTTTGTAGTACTTCTGTGCTACAAAAATTATTTTGTTGGCCCTGCTAACTTTTTTAGTAATAAGCATTCGGCGTGGAATAAAGACGGATTCCCAGATTTATTAAATACAACACGCTCACTTCATAAACATGGTGGTTCTAGCGAACACCTGAAATGCGAGTTAATGCTAAAGAATTTTGAAAAAATCAGAACACCATTGCCGATGCCTTGAGGGAGAATGCTAGGCTTTTGAAAATGCATTTCAACGAAAACGATCGTTTAAATAGACTTTTCCTGCAGACAGTGATTGATGCAGTATTATATTTGAGCAAACAAGAACTAGCATTCCGTGGCCATGACAAAAGCATGGACTCGATAAATCGTGGAAATTTCAAGGAATTACTTTCATTGTTGATATCAAGAAGTCCTTTAGAAATTCAAAATCAATACGAAAAGATAAGAAATGTCTTCACAGGTGACTCAAAAACTATTCAAAATGAATTAATTGAATGTATTTCTGAATATATAAAAGATCACGTTAAAAATGAAATAAATGAAGTTCAATGCTTTTCTATTCAAGTTGATGACACCACAGACATAAATCAGACTTCTCAGTGCCCTTTAATAATAAGATTTGTTGATTCGGAAGGTGTATTGGCTGAGCGATTTTTTGGGTTTCCACGACGTGAGTGGAGATCGAACGTCAGAAGCTTTATACAAAATGCTAGACAAAATTTTGGAACAATTCGATTATCAACACAAATTAATGGGACAATGTTACGATGGGGGCAAGTGTAATGTCTGGACACTTGAATGGGCTCCAGAAAAAAATCAGGGATAAAGCTTCTCAAGCTGTTTTTGTTCATTGCTTAGCACATCGTTTTTGTTTTTGATTGGAGGTTTAACGACCACCGTGAGCAACTCAATGGGCTATAAGCAGTCGCCCGTCCCTAATTTAGGGTCACTGGTTCCAGGGAAGGGAGAGAGCCAGTGCCGTAAGACAAACACAACATCCATGCCTCACCGGGATTCGAACCCGGACCCCTTACGGACGAATGTTCAGAGGCCAACGCCTTAGACCACTCGCACCACCGGGGCGGCAAATACAAGGTTCAAACGATGTGCTAGCCGCCCCGGTGGCGCAGTGGTCTAAGGCGCTGGCCTCTGATCATTCGTCCGTAAGGGGTCCGGGTTCGAATCCCGGTCAGGCATGGATGTTGTGTTTGTTCTTACGGCACTGGTTCTCTCCCTTCCCTGGAACCAGTGACCCTAAATTAGGGACGGGCGACTGCTTATAGCCCATTGAGTTGCTCACGGTGGTCGTTGAACCTCCAATCAAAAAAAAAAAAAACCTTGTATTACAGCAGTTTTTCTAAAATTTCAAAGAGTCGTATATTTTATGCAAACCTCACTGGAATTCCTTCGTTTTTTCACCATTCAGTGAAGCGATCTTATACACTCACATCTACAACCGCAGGATGCATACCAACCACAGCAGGAACTCAATGGTCCTCCACTTCGAAGTTAGTAAGTGTAATTGTTGAAGATTGAGATAAATTGAAGGAAGTATTCGAATTTCTGATAAATAGTGAGCAATCAGACAAAAAATCAATTCAACTTGCCAAGGGGTTCTTAAACGATATGAACACTTTTGAATTTACATTTTTGGCAATAGTATTTAATGAAATTTTCGGCCCCACCGATCTATTATTCGAAATTTTGCAGAAAAAATCACTAGACATAGATTACTGTGTAACTCAAATTAAAAAGAACTTCGTTAAATTTTGAATCATAAAAGGAACGATGAAGTATTTGAAACACTGTTTGGAAAAGCTAGCAAAATCGCAGAAATAAGGAGATCTAAACGGGAATATGTTGCTCTTAAACAAGAAAACAATTTTTCAAAATTACAAACAATTGAATTTTGAAATTTTAGACCACATTCTTATGGAAATGGATATAAGATTTCAAGACTGTGAAAAACTTCAATTTGTTTGTCTTACTGACACAACCAAATTCGACCAATTTAATTCATGCTTTCCCTCTCACGCTTTTGAAAATCTACATTTTTACGGAAAAATATTTACTAAACACCAGAGCCTTAAAAATGAACTGAGTCTTGTATATGCCAATGAAAAATTAAGGAATATATCGATTCAAGAACTTTTTCGAGTGCTTCATGGAAATAAAGACATTTTTACAGAAGCTTAGAAATTGGTTGCCCTCATTTTAACCATTCCATCTACAAGTGTGTCAGTGGAAAGAAGTTTTTCTTGCCTTAAAAGAATACAAACTTACTCAAGAAACACTATTTCTCAAGACAGACTTGCTTCTTTGGCAAATATTTCTATTCAGAAAGATATTTTATTGATGCTCACGAAGAAACAACCATTCTATGACGACATAATCGACCAAATTTGCAGCTTTAAAAGAAAGAAAGAATTGATCTAATATAGAAAAAATAGGTCAGTCCTCATATAGTGATTTTCATTGAAGACAGTAGATATCTTTTCATATTGCTCTTGTAGCTCTTCACCTATTTTTCCTACCACGAGCCGCCACTGACCATGACTGTTAAATTCCAGGATGTTGTTACTTGAGTGTAAGACTACGCATTTCTCCAGAAAGTGATACGACCAACTGTCATGACACCTTGACAGATACGATGCGAAACCCACCATTCAGTCCCCTCAAGATGTCTAAGCAGTTACAATACGTCGAGTGCAATTATCTGAGATTTTTTAAGAAACTTGATAAATGCATGTGAATGTATGGAATTCACGGAAACTTTGTTATATTAAATGCATTTTTTGTTAAATTTAGTGTTGTACTTTTCGTAAAATGGAGGACACATTCCCGCGCGAACACACACACGGCTGTTTGTTGAAAATGCAACATCAAGAAATGTCTGAGATACTGAAGTGATTTATAAGGTACACTAATTATTATATAAATTTTTTTTTTTTTTTTGATTGGAGGTTTAACGACCACCGTGAGAAACTCAATGGGCTATAAGCAGTCGCCCGTCCCTAATTTAGGGTCACTGGTTCCAGGGAAGGGAGAGAGCCAGTGCCGTAAGACAAACACAACATCCATGCCTGACCGGGATTCGAACCCGGACCCCTTACGGACGAATGATCATAGGCCAGCGCCTTAGACCACTGCGCCACCGGGGCGGCTATATAAATTGTAAGTAATGTGGAACATACAACACTCAGTTCCTTGTTTACATACCATGAGCTGCGATAACGGATCATAAACTGTGAGACATAAACTGGAGAGTTTGTGGATGTCGCATTGCGGAAGGTCATTCCATGCTGCCTCGATTCGTACACAAAGTTCATTCTGGGGAAACTGGCAGCAGAGCCTGGATTCCAGCGAACAGAACCAATACTTGCTCAATAGGCAACAAATCAGCGAAATGAGCTGGTCAAGGAAGACGTGGCACTGTCGAACATCCAGGAGCTGTAACACATTTTGTGCTACATCTGGTTGGGCATTGTCCTGTTGAAAAATGGCACCGGGGACGGTCTGAAGATACGACTGGGTTTCATCATCCACAACTTCCGCGATGTATTGCTGTCTGGTCATGGTTGCCTTAGGAGAATTTCCAGGAATGTTGGGTTCTCAAGTAGGTCCCGAAATGGCTGTGAATGAAAGTGTGAGTGTTCCTACTCTGATGTACGACAGTTAAACCTGGGTACTGCAGAAAAGATATAGGAGTTATTTGTGTGATGGGAGTTACGTTACTTATGTGTGTTTGTGGGAAGACACATTCTGATCATGTGAGGAATGAAGATGTGTTGCACTTGTGTAATGTGAGGCAAAATGTTGTTACCAAGGTGGAGAGTAATATTCTAAGGTGGTTTGGCCATGTTGAAAGAATGAGTGATGAGGTACTTACTAAGATAATTTATTCAGCCCAAATGACAGGATAGAAAGGTAGAGGAAGGCCAAAGGAAATCATGGGAGGATCAGATTCAGGAATGTCTACATCAGAAAAAGATTTAAGTATGAAGTACAAAAGTTCTTCTGTGCAGCATGTTGTGGATATTAATGAAGTTCGTGCCATGTGCCGAGATTGTGGTAAATGGAGATATTTGATGCACCAACATTAAGTAAATTAGTATCAACAGGTAAATGTTTACTTGGTGGACAGTCTTTCTTTGAGAGCTAACCTCCGAATCTCAGAGAATAGCTTAAAGATATGTATGTATGATTGTATGTACCTACTACAGGGCTGGAAAAATAAGTTCCAGATCTAGGCGTCAGCTCCAAAATTTAGGAGCCAGGTGAAATAAAAGAAAAATTCAAAGTATCATGCACAAACGTAATGCATGGTGATGATGTCGGAACATAGAGTAATAATAGAAGTGTATTAAGCACTGCCTATTACCCAAACTACTGACTACTAAATGAAATTCAAATTTGGTCTATAAATCTCAGGGTTCTATAGTTTTCATAAAAATCCAAACATAAAAAGAATGTGAAAAAAAAAAAATTTTAGCTTCATCAATCTGAGATGAAACTATTTGGAAGAAAATAATAGCTAAAAAAATTGCTACCACCAGCTTCCAGAGTGCTGTGTTATACAACTTTGGAAACGAAGCGAGGGTGTTAAAAAATACATTATGGTTTTAGAAAAAAAAAGAAAAAAACGAGATAAAATCATCTGGAAATAAAAACGATAATATAAAATGCGACCGTCAACTTTCGAAAGCCGCATGGCCCCAGAAACAGAAGGGTATGTTGCAAACGCTCACAAATACAGATATTGTAACAAAAAAAAAAAAAAAAAAAGGAGGAATTGCGACCATTGGCTTTCAAAATGTTTTTATGCCCTTTTAATCAAAATGCACATTACACACCAAACGTGCGTGGTGCGTCAAAAGTGCATAACAAATATCGCTTCCGAGATTCAAAGCTCAAGAAAAGCAATTATTTCTCATGAAGTTTGAAAAATATGGAAGAATGAAAGCTAAAATAAAATGAGGGAGGTGGGGTGGTGGCATCTGTAAATTATAGTTGTCTGCGTGATCTATTGATGACAGCTTTACATCCTAAACGTGAGCCAACGTTAAAAATGCGTGAAAAGTTCCCTACCTTTGTTTTAAAATTTAAAGAAGTCTTAAAAAGAATTAATGTTAAAAAAATAGAAAACCAGTCTGCAAACCTTTCCCAGAATTTGCGGCGGGTCTCACCGCATCTCACTGTTTCAGCTCCCAGACCCGCAGCTGAAACAAAACAGTGTGATGATCTTCAATGCTTCCACAATCTGGAAGGTTAGTCACGTGACTCAGAGGATTTCATTGCGATTCTCTGCTTGAAACACATGATTCAGAATAAAAGCTGACAGAATTTATAAAGGCAATCAAAGCAAAAAAAATTTCAGAGTTTGATTTTATTAAATTACAATTGGTTCAAGTTACATTTTGCTTCTATGAACTCAAAGGAATGACTGAAATTACAAAATTTGAAGTAAAAAAAAAGTTGGGAGCCAGGACCGAATTTCTTGGCGCTAGGGCGATGTGGGATCCTGGTAATTTTCCAGCCCTGATGTACTAATATTCCTTTTTGGTACACTTTTTGTTCACATGAAAAGTAACAAAACTTTAAATAATTCATGTTAAAAGTATGCATGTTTTAAAATTTTTATGCTTTTGTCATTTTTCTATATTTATGTTCAATAACTGCCACAGTGATATGTAGTGATATAACTGACACAGTGTTTAAAAACTTAATAAAAACAACACTAACTCTCAACTAATGTTTGTGTTAGAGGTGAGGCAGTTAGTGTACTGCCCATATAGCAAACATTTAACTATGCCTGGGCAAAGCTGTCTTTTAGGAAGAATACCACACATTTATTGCAAACTAAAATCACTTTTGTTAAAAGCTGCATAACAAATTTTCTACAGTCGCTATTACAGGAAACCTTATAAATTCAGTAAAACAACAAAATTTAATCAATTGTAATTTCTTTGAAAAAATCACATGGAACTGAAAAAAAAGGGTTAAAGAAATGTCTTAAATTTTGTGACTTCCCATTCTCACTAGAAAATTGAACAAAAAAGGAAAAAAAAAACCCCTGATTATTCTTAATTTGTACTACAACTAATGAACCCGACTACTAACAGCATGACCATGGTAAAAGCTTAAAAATCTTACAGGCACGCATATTTCTGAAAATGAAAAGCATAAACTGAAACCCTCTGAAGCAGGGTGCGCAAAACCGCCCGTCCGTGGCGGTCAAGAATTAATTGCGGACGATTAATTTCCCGACGACGACGACGTCCGCGCGGACGGCCCCTTTTCCCACAAGCTTGCAGTATGATTGTGATTAGAACATTTTTATCTTACATTTCTTTTTTTTTTTTTTTTGCCAACTTAAAATTTGCCCATGTCAAGTGCCACAGTTTTACGAAATTATGCATTCTCTTAAGCGATAAGCCGTTCTTTGTTTTGGCAAAATAGTTCTGCGGCGACACATTCCCTTCCAAAATTTTAACGTGCTAAGCCAATGTCCTGCTTCCTCATTCCCTCTCAAAGTTTTCCCGTGTGAATTTTACGCCTGAAGCAGAGGTGTAACTGTAAGGATAGCGACTTCGCAGTTGTTGTTTTTTCTTCTTCTTCCTTTCTCTCCCGTCATCCCTTGTTTAGTTTCATTTGTTAATACTGGAGTGACCCAGTATTAACCAATGCAACTAAACAACAGTTGCTTCTTCCCTTCACGTGTGACCTTGACATCTCGCACGTGTGATGCCCGCCGTAATATTGGCTTCCCGTGCATTACTGTTTTCCGCATGTTTCTGGCGCCCTTGACGACGATCGTACCTAATGCCACACATTCTTTCTCATTCTATCATCTTTTGCCATTTTGCAGTTGAAAATTCTAGATTCCAGGTAACAAGCTTTTTGCTATAAAAGCAGAAATGTGTTTATTTTCTGTATGTACATTAAAAAAAAATTCAGTAAAGTGACGATCTTTAATACGCACGTATTTCTCGACTTATCGACATTAAAAAACATGTTTTATATACATTACTCTCTTTCAGTCAAATCCATTCAATAGTGGTTTAACTGTTGGAACTTTTTACATGTTATAGTTCCTTTGTGTGAAATGCAATTTCCAGTTGGAAATTATTAGTATTTACTGAGAACAAATACCTCTGTAATCAAATGTAATTCAAGGAAAAACTTTTCACGTACCTCTCATTTGCAAGTGGTCGATGTTCGAATCTTTGTATGGCTGTTCTCATCAGACTCTTCAGTCTTGAATTTAGACTTTTAAGAATTTAGTCGGCACATTTTCTTCACGGGTCCCGAAATCGGATAGAAAAATTCATAGTATAAATTAATTTGTCTATCCAATTTCAGGACCCGTGAAGAAAATGTGCTGATTAAATTCTTAAAAGTCTAAACTCAAGAGCCTAATGAGAACAGCCATACAAAAATTCGAACATTGACCATTCACAACTGAGAGGTACGTGAAAACTTTTTCCTTGAATTACATTTGATTACCTAGGTATTTGTTTGCAGTAAATACTAATAATTTCCAACTGAAAAATTGCATTTCACACAAAGGAACTATAACATGTAAAACGTTCCAACAGTTAAGTCACTATTGAATGGAAAACTGAAAAAGAATGACAATATTTAAATTCTACGTAGTTATGGCATTTATACGAGTCTGACTGGTTACTTTCAAAGGAGGCCGGGTACATTTCTTGACAAACCCTCCTCGAGGACAGGTAAAATTTCCGAGATTTTTCGTGCCCTCCGCTGAAGCATCTGAAACATCAATTTTATGCACCACTGAATCAATCTTCATGAATACTATTTAGAATTCTCCTGTTCAAGATCATAACAACCCTGTAGTAGGTATTTATCTGCATGAACGAGCATATGCACTGAAAGACTGCTCTTCTGAGAAAAATGTCTGAGGCATACATCAAACTGGTAAGGCGTTTCACCTGACTGAAGGAGAATGTGCCTTCAAAAATGAATCCTGTAAGCACTGTATCAAGCAAATATCACACTGGCGTGGCCATTTACCTGTGTGAAGGTGGATCTGCCTTGAAAGAGCACCTGTATCATCAAATTGTTTGAACCATACAACACACTGGTGAGCCTATTTACCTGTGTGAAGGAGCTTGTGCTTTGAAAGTTTACTTTTATCAGTAAATTGTTCGAAACACACACCACACTGGTAAGGCTTTTTACCTGTGTGAATGAGCATGTGCTCTGAAAGATTACTTTTATCAGTAAATTGTTTGGAACATACATCACACTGGTAAGGCTTTTCACCTGTGTGAATACGCATGTGCCTTGAAAGATGACTTTTAAGAGTAAATTGTTTGGAACATACATCACACTGATGAGGCATTTCACCAGTGTGAGTGAACATGTGACTTGACAGAGTACTTCTATGACGAAATTGTTTGAAACATACATCACACTGGTGAGGCTTTTCACCTGTGTGAATGAACATGTGACTTGAAAGATAACTTTTATGAGCAAATCGTTTGGAACATACATCACACTTGTTAGGCTTTTCAACACCTGTGTGAAGTAGCATGTGCTTTGAAAAAACACTTTTTTCAGCAAATTTTTTGGAGCATACATCACATTGGTGAGGCGTTTCACCTGTATGAAGGAACATGTGCCTTGAAAGAGCACTGTTCTGAGTAAATTGTTTGGAACACACATTACACCCGTGAGGCTTTTCACCTGTGTGAATGAGCATGTGCCTTGAAAGAGAACTTTTATTGGTAAATTGTTTGGAACATACATCACAGTGATGAGGCTTTTCACCTTTGTGAAGAAGCAGGTGCCCTGAAAGAGTATTTTTATGAGTAAACTGTTTGGAACATACATCACACCGGTGAGGCTTTTCACCTGTGTGAAGGAGCATGTGCCTTATAAGATGACTCTTATGAATAAATTGTTTGGAACATACATCACATTGGTGAGGCTTTTCACCTGTGTGAAGAAGCATATGCACTGAAAGATCACCTTTCCGAGCAAATTGTTTGGCACAAACATCACACTGGTACGGTTTTTCACCTGTGTGAACAAGCATGTGCCTGGAAAGATAACGCTTACATGCAAACTGTTTTAAGCATACAGGACATTGGTGATCTTTTTCACTTGACTGAGGCTGATTATGCCTGGAGATGCTGCATTTTTCACTTTGGTGCTTGGAATACATGTCAGAATCAAAAGGTTGTTCTCTTGCATGGACTTGCACATGCATTAAGAGACTATCTTTCTGTTTGAATTTCTTGTGACACACATTACACTGGAAAAGTTTCTCAGTTGTATGAAGTTCCATGTGTCTTGCAAATGTGGATTCTCCCGAGAGTTTCTGGAAGCATATTTCACATTCCAAGTTATCTTCACTTTTACACGGAATAATGTGCATTGAAGTATCGATTTCTGCTTTCACTTCTTTTGCAATTAATTGTTCAGTGACTTCTCTTTTTCTCGTAGAATGCTTCAGCACTGATTCCATGCTAAGGAACTTACAATTTTTATTTATTCAGAAATTTACAAATCTAATAATTTTCATTTTTGACATTATATGATATCGTTACGAACTGAACAATGCATGCTCTTTTCGGTAAATTGTGCCGTCTACTTGTGAAAAGTAAAATGTCCACACTACTGTCTTGTCCGTTACCTAAGAGAGCATTAGGAATGCTTTAAAAAATCTCATTAGTTCAAACTTCTAACAAAAATACAGAAATGGGACCATATGAGCTTTGAAAGTATATTTTGTTAAACCGCTATGCAAATTTTCAAAGATTTCAGAACGCTGAGAAAGTAAAATGATTACTGTTTTTATAGTTGTCACCTATGCAATGATGTGGCAGACCATCAAAGTGAACACAAGATGGTATTTTGTGTCTTCTGTAAGATGCTGTGTGTTGGAAATTGGAGGTAAATAAAATGCACAAAAACGCCTTTAGATTCACATTACTCAATATATTCAGAACATTCCCACAACTTTCGCGAGAAGCAGATAAAAGAACGAAATTCACAGATTGTTATTCGTTTACAACAAATTTCGAAAAACAAAAGTTACCTTTAGAGGCGTAATATCGTCAGGGTCTGCTGTAATGTTTCGCCCTTATCAATTAATTATGCTTTTATTACTTTTTAAATTTTCAGATTGGGCGATTTGTCCTCCAGTGAAAATTAACCGTGTTTATCTCCGATTGTCTTCTGTAATTTTAAGCCAATTTTCCTAGCGTTGTTTATCTAAAATCAACGGGATAGAAGTAGGTTCAGGGTTCTGTTCCACGTTCTTCGCTGTAGCCAACAAAGTTAACGAACGAAAACGTAATCCGCCATATTTATTGATGTACGAGTGTTGCCACGTGAAATTTACAAAAATCAGTAGTGTCATCCCAAAATAATCTACAGATTAGTTTAGAAATCAGCAGTTTTTGATTTTGTTTGTTCTCCAAAAAAAACAACTCATTGTTCCCTATTTGAATGGTCCAAAGAATAGTTCTGATCACACAATAATGTGCACTTAATTTCCTTTCTTAAAAGATAATCTGTAGCTTTTCTGTTGTGATCAATAATGTAAAATATGATAGAATTGATCAAATGAACTGTACAATCTACACTCAGAATTTGGATAGAACTGTTATTCTAATCATATTATCTCTACCGCTATCATAAAGGTTAAATTTTTGTAAAAGATCATTTTACATGTTAAAGGTATGCCACGAAGAACTTCAACGCATGTGCTTTCTATGCACCAACCGAAATACAGATTTTGAAAATATGTTTCTCTGTTTTGGCTTCGTAACGTTTATTATAGAAAAGATTTTACTGCAGTCCATGAGTGAGGGAAAAAAAATATGCCATAGATTTCGAACGTAGTGGAAACATTTTTGCTTTCGTAACCATTGTTTTATTTCTTGCACATGATCAAATATCATCCTCTGTGATGTGTTTTCTGTTTTAACTTTTATTTTTAGTTCCTTTTTTTTTTTTTTTTTTTTTTTTTTTGATTGGAGGTTTAACGACCACCGTGAGCAACTCAATGGGCTATAAGCAGTCGCCCGTCCCTAATTTAGGGTCACTGGTTCCAGGGAAGGGAGAGAACCAGTGCCGTAAGACAAACACAACATCCATGCCTCACCGGGATTCGAACCCGGACCCCTTACGGACGAATGATCAGAGGCCATCGCTTAGACCACTGCGCCACCGGGGCGGCTTAGTTCCTTTAACTATGTAAATTTGAGTTTGTTATCTTTTGAACTTTCCACACTTAACGTGATACCTTCTCTCTCAAATAAATGCAGGTTTGGCAACAAACCTCCATTCAGTACGTAAGTGACGTATGCATGTTGAGAAGAACGAAAAAAAAAATATATATATATATTGCGACGCCAATGTTAGTGGCTGGAGATGTTACATCTTTGCTAAGGTTTTTGATCGAACGAGAACTAATATTTTTTTTTTTTGATTGGAGGTTTAACGACCACCGTGAGCAACTCAATGGGCTATAAGCAGTCGCCCGTCCCTAATTTAGGGTCACTGGTTCCAGGGAAGGGAGAGAGCCAGTGCCGTAAGACAAACACAACATCCATGCCTCACCGGGATTCGAACCCGGACCCCTTACGGACGAATGATCAGAGTCCAGCGCTTTAGACCACTGCGCCACCGGGGCGGCGAACTAATATTGTATTTCAACTTATAATGTTATTACCGTCTGCATAACTACGTTATGAAGTTGTGTGAGTGTACGCAACTCGCTGTAATATGTTTTGGATTTAGTAAATAGATGACGTTGTGTGATTTCGTCTTCAGTTGCATGAAATCTAAAGTGGCTGGTCCAATAAATGAAAGTTTACGTAAAAGATTCTGCTTTCTTCGTATGTTTTGTCTGGCCCTAAAAGCCTTGATTCAAAGTGAGATATCCGATGTAACTAGTCCATCATATTTACATTTAATTCAACATTTCTTCAGACGGACATTTGGAACTTAGCATAGCAACAAATCTTGCATAATGTAAAAGGGTTATGTTATAAATCACATACATCAGTAGGACATTTCAAAATTTGAACTTCGAAGCATTTTCCATTAGTTTTCTAGTGCATGAACCTCCTTCAGAGGAACCACATTGGGAATGAAAGAAGCTAAAATAGTATCTGTTGAAAACTTCCTAGGCATTGACAGGGGTAAGTAAATCAAAGAAGCTAAAAGGGCACTTGGTGGACACTTCTTTCATAGGCATTGACAGGGCTAAGTAAATGAGAAACTGAAAGAGTATCTGATGGAAGCTTCTTTCCTAGGCATTAACAATGATAAGTAAATGAAAGAAGCTAAAAGAGCATCTGATTCAAACTACTTTCCTAGGCATTGACACGGCTAAGTAAATGAAAGAAGCTAAATTAGCTTCTGACTGAAACTTTTTCATGGGCATTGACAGGGCTAAGTAAATGAAAGAAGCTAAATTAGCATCTGACTGAAACTTTTTTCATGGGCATTGACAGGGCTAAGTAAATGAAAGAAGGTAAAAGAGCATTTGTTAGAATTTCTTTCCTAGGCATTGACAGGGCTGAGTAAATGAAAGAAGCTAAAAGAGCATCTGACGCAAAATTCTTTCCTAGGCATTGACAGGGCTAAGTAAATGAAAAAAGCTAAGAGAGCATTTGTTAGAAACTTCTTTCCTAGGAATTGACAGCTCTAAGTAAATGAAAGAAGCTAAAAGAGTATCTGATTGAAACTCCTTTCCTAGGCATTGACAGCGCCGAGCAAACGAAATAAGCCAAAGGAACATTTGTTAGGAACTTCTTTCCTAAGCATTGACAGGGCCGAACAAATGAAAGAAGCCAAAAGTGCATTTGTTAGGAACTTCTTTCCTAGGCATTGACAGGACTATGTAAATGAAAGAAGCTAAAAGAGCATCTGATGGAAACTTCTTTCCTAGGCATTGACAGGGCTAAGTAAGTGAAAGAAGCTAAAAGAGAATTTGCTAGAAACTTCTTTCCTAGGCATTGGACAGGGCTACGTAAATGAAAGAAGCTAAAACTGCATCTGATGGAAACTTCTTTCCTAGGCATTGACAGGGATAAGTAAATCAAAGAAGCTAAAAGAGCATCTGCTGCATACTTCTTTCCGAGGCATTGACAGGGCTACGGAAATGAAGGAAACTAAAAAATCATCAGATGGAAACTTCTTTCCTAGGCATTGACATGGCTAAGTAAATGAAAGAAGCTAAAAGCGCATTTGTTAGAAACTTCTTTCTTATGCATTGACAGGGCTAAGTAAATGAAAGAAGCTAAAAGAGCATTTGTTAGGAACTTCTTTTTTAGGCATTTACAGGGCTAAGTAAATGAAAGAAGCTAAAAGAGCATTTGTTAGAAACTTCTTTCCTAGGCATTGACAGGGCTAAGTAAATGAACGATGTTAAAATAGCATCTGATTGAAACTTCTTTCTTAAGCACTGACAGGGCTAAGTAAATGAGAAAAGCTAAAAGAACATCTGATGCATATTTCTTTCCTAGGCATTGACAGGGCTAAGTACATCCATATTTTGCATAGCATTTTCAGCAAAGAAAAACTTTCTGAGTTCTGTTAAAAGGCAATAGCAGAACAAGCTGTTGATAACAATTCGATAGCACAACAATGAAATACAAAAACTTATATGCGTCGCCAATGCCATGTACATGTTAACAAAATTTAGCCATTACCTACAAAAAAGGTGCACCGGTGGCGCAGTGTTTTTTTTATTGGAGGTTTAGGGACCACTGTGAGCAACCCAATGGGATGTAAGGAGTCGCCCGTTCCTAATTTATTGCCACTGGTTCCAGGAAAGGGAGAGCGGTAGGGCCGTAAGACAAACACAACATCCATGCCTCACATGGTTTCGAACCCGGACGCAAGTTGAAAAGCCATTAAGACCACTGCGCCATAGGGGCTGCGCAGTGGTCTTAGAGATAGCTTTTCACCATCCGTCCAAGTTCGAATCACAATTAGGCAAGGAGTTTGTGTTTTTTCAATTGCACTGGTTCTCCCCCTTTGTCGGAACCGGTGGATTTAAATTAAGAATGGCAGACTGCTTGTAGCCCAGCAAGTTGCTCACTGTGGTTGTTAAAACAAATAAGGTTGCCTTATCTCTACATTGGATACCAGAGCAGTTATGGATAATCCTCAATCAAGGAAAAGAGCACTGTGGCCAATAAATTATAACAATCATGCTTTTGTATGCTTATATTAGTATAACACTCAAGTTTATCAACCGTTTCAAACAAATTAGATCCTTTTGCGCATTTCTAAAAAAGTTAAGGACGTTATGCAAAAGCCCTGTTACATTTCATATAAATTCCATAATAGTATCACTAAAAGCTTTCCGAAAAATTAAAATTTTATGAAACATGAGAAAATCAGTGGAAAAAATGCATTTTTCCAGAAAATTCAGTGAATCACTAAATGCATGAAAAATTCAGTAGATCTACTGATAAATCAGTAGACCTGGTAACCCTGGCAGGTACAACTCAGTAATAGTCGCTGAAAGAGATACCATGCCGTGCGATTCTGCAAACCGGTTCTTAAAATCATGAAATCAGAGAGGGCGATGAAGACAACTTCGATTTTGTTGCTGTAAACTGTTCTCATAGATATACATGCTTCGCTTACCGTGAAGCACTGAGGCATCCAGGATTTTGAAAAGGGAGGGGGGGGGTTCCAGAAAATATCTTCTTGCAGAAAAAAGTGTATGAGTGCCTGGGGTCGCGCGCGCTTGTGTGTTTATCTACCTTGTATAGATAAATACTGACAGTGGAAATATTATCATGAATTGGACACTTACCTAATACTTCGCTGAACCTGCTTGGTCGGCGACTTGAAATTTACAGGATGACTTTAAGGTCAGAAAGCAAATCTTACAACTAACAACACGTTAGCACTTTTTTGTCTGTCTGTCTGCACGTCTGCCTGTTTTTCATAAATATCTTGCTAACCGTTGGAGATAGATTTGAAATTTTGCGGACGGTTATTGGGGACTGAACACAATTGTCACCCCATGTTTGCGCTTTGTGTGTCTGTTCGTTCGTCCGTCTATCCTATATTTTTGATGAATATCTAGGGAGGAGTTTGACACCAAAACAAGAAAATTTCCCGATAGCCACTAGGAACCTGAAGTAACTCTGTCCGGAGGATGAGTGGTTACCGCAGCCTTGAGCAAGGTCACCGGCTCTTTTACCGAGCAGATGTATCAATAGTGTTACACATCCCCTACTGCCTAGTCCCCGGCCGATTAAAGCAACAGCGTAACTAGGATAGCGCGAAAGTCACTAGCCTTCACCGACACCACCCCGTAGACGTTAAATAAACACTCAGATCATAGCTAAAACTCATGTTTTCCCAGGAACTGTGAAAACACAAGCTTTGTCTGTGATGGCATCGAATCTGCGCCCCCTCACTCTGGAGTAAGCCGCTCTCCCAACTAAGCTACGGGCACATAATGTCTCTCTGCAGATTTGTCTTGACACATGTTTTCACATCTGTAGTACGTCACAGAACTCCTCTCAAGAATGTCTGAAAAAATACACAGGATTTAACTTTTTCTTTTCTTAATTTGCAGAACATATCTTGTGTGAGCATGCAATATATGTCCTATGCATGAATTAACTATGTGTTATTATTGTAATAGCATAATATCTTAGACTCGTTGTTATTACTTTAAAGGGGTGTCCAGACCCTTTGGACCCTCACCGATGGTGTGCCATGCCGTGCAATATCGGCAGTCTCAGCGGCCCTCTCTCCCTCTAGCGGCGAAAGGAAGAATTACTATAATACGAATAACATTCTTAGCTGTTCTTAGGTCGTTGCCTAGGTTCGGTTGGCTTGTTTTGGGGTATAAATACTGTTTCTGGGGCATAAAATACCACAAAACAAGCCAACCGAACCTAGACAACAATCTAACAACAGCTAAGAAGGTTATCCGTATTATAGTAATTGCAATCATTATGGAATAAGAGAATAGTGTAGTGGAGAATTCCGTGAAAAAGAACATTTCATATTGTTGCGTCCCGCAGTGTCGTTTCCAAGGTTCCAGCTATGTTTTTCACAAGTTACTATAAACGCTTGCGCCTTGCATTTGAAATCCTTCCAGTGAAATACTACTAACCTAGTAACGTGTTTGAATGCATAATAAACAAGTCATGATTTTATTGCATAGTAATAATTTGAGATTCCGTATTTCTACATGCTCTTGAAAAACAAGTAATTGTTGTTATCAACATAAATTTAAACTCCATTAAGGAACAAGATATGCAATTCTTTATCTCAACGACTACAGTCTTGTGACGATTATATATAGATTAAGATAATACAACGTAGTTGTCACAAATGTTTATTTTTTTTATTTCTCAAGCCGACCATGGTTTCGCTGGGTATTGGGAACCTCAACGAACTATAGGGGCCGCTGCGCAAACGTAAACAAACTTCTCTAGTACGGGTAACGTCGCACGTGTTTCCATAAAGTCGAATGTTAGAATGGCTGGTTTGTCGCTTTCAATCCTTGAAATAATGAAATTTGTGGACGCTTCCAAAAATTCAAGATGCATTAAAGAAGGGGAAGTGATTGTTAATGTAGGCCATATAATTTCTTGTGGAATTAAGAAGGAAGATGGAAGAGAAATTCTCATAGTTTCGCACTGCATTCAGTCCACGGCAATAACGTCGTCGCCTCACTCCATCAACGGTGTTTTAGATACAAGTAACAGTGAAATTTCTATACAGTCATTTGAGTGCTCTTGTAAAGCGGGCAGAAGTGGAACGTGTAAGCACTGTGTAGCAGTAATGCTTTACTGTAACAGGTAATTTTTATTTTTACATTTTCAGGCAAGTGATATAGTAATACCGACAGTGGTGTTCTAATCCGGATTACTATTAAAAGCTGACATTTCGTTTCACTTGACGTTTCCCAGGACCCATTTTCAATACTGTCAACAATAACCTTTGTAATTTTTGAACATTCTGTTCCTTAAAAGTGTTTGTGAATTGGTAATTGTTGATCATCATTGGGTTCTGCGTTTTTGAACCGATGACTGTTGACAGAACATTGCAAATCTTGTTCCATAATGAAATTTAAATTTATACGGATAACAGCAATTATTTGTTTTCAAGATTATGTAGAAATGCGGATTTTTTAATTACTACTATGCAATAAAAACATGCTGCCTTGTTTATTATTCATTCAAAGACGTTACTAGGTTAGTAGCATTTCACTGGAAGGATTTCAAACGCAAGGCACAAACATTTATTCTAACTTGTGAAAAACATAGCTGCAACCTTGGGAACGACATTGCGGGACACAACAATATGATTTGTTCTTCTTCACGGAATTCTCCATTATACAACTCTCTAATTCCAGAATGAATGCAAAAATACACCAAACTACGACAACTGAACGTAATGAGCGATCTACCAACAGCCAAGCATTGAGCCGAAAACGTTACCCGTACTACAGTAATTCTTCCTTTTGCCGCTAGAGGGAGAGCGGACCGCAGAGATTGCCAATTGACCTAGCTTCATCAGGACTAATGGCACGTAAATATTCAAATTGTATATGACATCATAAATGGTGTTAACAGTCACGTGTTTTGGTTAGATGTTTCCACGCGTTTGATAGAAATGGCGTGGATGCCATGTCATTAACAAGTTGCGAAGACTTGTGATATATATGGAAAGCTTCCAAAATATTAAGTTTGGTGGTTGAATCTGGTTTGTCAATAAAGTTTTGCTTCTTCAAAGAGAAATCTATGGTCCTTTTCGTAACAGTGTTTAGCCATCGATGACTTCTTTGGGTCACAATTCCGAATGTAGGTCTTGTGCTCCTTCAATCGAAAAAGAATGATAATCAACTATTACCAATTAAGAAACACTGTTTTAGGAACAGAATGTTCAAAAATTACAAATTAGATTTGTTATTGTTACAAATAGATTTGTTATTGTTGACAGAGTATTGAAAATGGATCCTTGAAATCGTAAAGTGAAACGAAATGTCAGCAAATGTGTAGATTAGCATTCTAAATTATTTCGTCGGAAAAATATTAGTACCTGGAAAAAGAGCAACGTACAGATTTTAGAGTATGGAAAATAATGGCAAATGGTGCAGAAATTTCATATTTTAAATGTGTTTCAAAGATTTTTATCGTCATATTTACCTTAAGTGCGATGGTGTTCAGAAACGCCGCGGTAGGCCTAACGCATCGCTACCGCACGATGTCATGCGTTGCTCTCTTAAAAGGAAGGTTTGTTGCTGCACCGAAATGACGGGCGGAAGAGTACAAAAGAAAGCCGTTACGTTGTTGGCGTGAGAGCGATAAGTGTTGTAGTGATACGCTACAGAAAATAGGTCCAGACTATCCATCCTTCATTTTCTTGTACCCTGTAAGTTGTTGGCAGGAAAAACCGGAAAAAACCTCTTTGATTTGCAAAAGATACGTATCAGTGAGATAGAAACTGACCTGCGAAGAAAGTATTGGCAGGGGAACCAAAAGTGCAGTGGCACAGCAAACATTTGGCATTGTCGCGGTAGCGATGCGTTAGACCTACCGCAGCGTCTCTTCACAGCATTGCACTTACAGGTAAATATTACGATAAAAATCAGACATTTGAAACATAAAATTTCTGCACCATTTGCCATTAATTTCCATAATCTAAAATCTGTACGTAGCACTTTTTCCAGGTACTAACATTTTACTGACGAAATAATTTAGGACACTAATCTACACATTTACCGAAATGTCACTCCTGTTGGCATTACTATGTCACTTGTATGAAAACGTCCGTTATCGCGATTTACCGTGGCCAGGAGGCTGCACAAAGGTGGTCTATTTGCACGACCACCAGTACAGTGTGTGCCATTAAACGCCTGCTCGTCGGAGACGGCGGTTTCTGTGGTGCCAGGAACAAAAGAACTGGACACATCAGCAATTGGGTCTAGTTCTCATTACGGAAGAGAGCCGATTTAGTCTGACGAGTGATTCTAGGCGTATTCACATCTGGAGAGAGCAGGGAACACGCAATCACACCTCCAACATCATTTGGAGGTGGCAGAGTTCTCGTTTGGGGCGGTATCATGCTTGGTAGCCGTACTGACGTCCACATCTTCAAAGGAGGTTCAGTCACTGGTGTCCGCTATTGTACCGAGGTTCTCCTGCCTCACGTGCGTCTGTTTAGAGGTGCTGTGGGTCCTGAGTTCCTCTTCATGGACAACAACGCTACACCTCATCGTAAAGTGGCTATCGCAGAGCTGTTGGAGAGTGAAGATATTCAATGCATGGATTGGCCCGCAAGGTCCCCTGACCTAAATCCAATCGAACACGTGTGGGACTTTCTCGGGAGACGCTTTGCAGCACGTTACCAGCCACCAGCAACGATGCCGCAGCTGCGATTGGCGCCACAAGAGCAATGGGCCGCGATGCCTCAACAGCTCCTTGAGAATCTCGTCCTCAGCATGGACAGACGTTGTAAATCCTGCAACGCAGTCAGGGGTGATCATGTCCCCTACTAAAGACTGGATTTTTCTTGGCAGCCGCCTGTCACATGGACGTTTCTGTCTTCTGTCCAGTTGTGCTCGAAGCTACCTTTTCAATAAAGTGCCTTTGTATCCTTTGGATTCCTTGTTTGGACGGTTTTGCTCACTTGTCCCATATTTTAAATCTTGGGAATCTTATGGTATGATTTGAGTCGATGTGGAGCACTTCTGCACGACGTTACATTCGAAAACCGTCTCGTCCTTGATTTTTGCACGCCAGTGTATCTTCCTCTCTATGGGATAAAGCTACGCAAAATGGAGCGAAAGTGTTATAGACACAATGTGTCCCAATTAACCGCAGACTAATGTGGTTATACATATACGCTGCCTGACAGAAAAAATGCCACACCATGGAGGAATGCTCGAAAACAGACCGAACTGCATACACAGATAGCCAACCAGGTCCTGAACAAATGATTTAATTGTCATATAACGACTAGGCTCCAGGGGCGAATATACATAATGATCAATAAGGATTGTGGCCCCATTTTAGGTGATGCATCGTTGAATTCAACGTGACATTGAAGCAATGTGAGTCCGAATAGAGTACTGGGGTATCGTGGACCATGCGGTGTTGATGCAAGTCCACAGTTCGTCTCCGTTTTGCGGGGTTGGGAGAGTACTCAACCGACGCAGATGCTCAACGGGCGAGAGGTCGGGGGATCTTATTGGCCCCGGAAGCATCTCCACACAGTGTAAAGTATATAGGCTGAAGTTATCTTGTTGAAAAACGGCGTTTGGGATGCCCTGCAAATGTGGTAGTGCCACGGACCGCCTCACCTCGTCAACATAGCGGCTTTTGGCGCTGATAGCACCCCACACCACGATTCCACGTTGCCGGGCCGCGTGGCGCTCCACAATGGCGGAGGAATCCACCCGTTGGCCTCGTTCCCTGGAGACTCTTACACGTGGTGAGAGAGAACCGCGATTCGCCGCTGAACACAACACTGTTCCGTTCGGCACCCCACGCAGCTCTGGATCGACACTACAGCAAGCGGTGACGCCAGTGAATCGCTGTTAATGATAGCCTTCGCAACGAACTGCTGGACAGCAAACCATACGCAGCCAACAGGCGCGACACTGCCCGCGTCGATATCGGAGCATCCAAGCCTCTCGTTACACTCAGAAAAATGTCGCCCGTTGCGGCCTGTATGTCGAGTACGGCATGACGTGGGATGCGACGATCGGTGCACTCGGACGTCCATCTTCGTGCTCCGGTCCCACTACGACGTTGCAGAGATCCTTCCTGGGACCACTGTCTCTAAATGCGACCGACGGTAGCGGAAAAAACATCACGTTGCGTTTCTTCCGCTATACGACGCAAGGACCAACCGATGGTACGAAGGCTCACGATACTTGTCTCCTTGTCTCGTGAATTCATCCGTTTCACGAAATCGCATACAACGGCTTCTTAACGGCATTGGCACCCCGTGTTCGTTTTCCAGACACGGTTACAGCAGAACCACTTACTCCTTGCGTCCGTGACGACGTCTCGACTGAGACACACACGGGGTGATTGTTCACTCATTAACCCGCGGGCCATTCGTGCTATTGGCCTGCAAATGCAATCATTTGCATAACTTGTACGTGTGCACCCACCCTACAATTTGCAAGGCGCTGAGTCCACGTCTTCGTGGTGTGGCATTTTCTCCGTGAGGCAGTGTATATAAGACATATGGGGACACACACAAATTTTTGTGGTTTTCCTCGAGATCGGAAATACCTAATTACGACTCTGCCAGTCGTTGTAGCTACAAACGTGTGATAAAACAATTGGCTAAAGGCATAAATGCGCAGCTAATAGTTGAAGGAACGACCCTACCTGGAATCTTCAGTAGGTGTCCAAGGCTTTAACATGCTAGAAGTCCTTCACCTCCCATTTGGGCAATCCTTCGAGCTTTCCGCATGGCTCCTTTCGCAGTGGGTACTTTGCTACTAAGCGTCGGAATAGGCAGACATACCATGCCCAGACTCACCGCAGCGTCCACTCAAAAGTGAGCATGAAGGCAAGATTGTTGGAAATGCCCAAAGAGCTGGCAGATGAAGAACCTGAAAGGAATCGGTATATAAGCCCACAATTAAAATATATGCCTTTGACGGCACACTAAAACTGTTAAAATCCAGGATGTTGTTACTTGAGTTTTACTTTCTATTTCGCCCGAAAGAGATACGACGAACTGCCATGATACTTGGACAGCTATGACGCGAAATCCATTCTTTACTCCCCCGAAAATACCTAAGCAGTTAAAACATGTGGAGTACAATTATCAAAGATTTTTTAAGAAACTGGGATAAACGAATGTGAATCTGTGGGATTCACAGAAATTTTCTTATATTAAATAATTTTTTTTGTTAAACTTAATGTTGTACTTTCTGTAAAATGGAAGACACACGCGCACAACTCACACACACACATGCGCGCGCACACACTGCTGTCTGTTGAAAATGGAACACTAAGAAAGGCCGGAAATACTCAAGTAATTTATAGGGTACACTACTTATTATGTAAATCTTAAGTAATGTGGACCATACAACATTCAGTACCTTGTTTACCCACCACGAGCTGCGATAACGGATCGTACACCTTGAGACATAAACTGGAGAGCTTCTGGATGTCGCTCTGCGGAAAATCATTTAATGCTGCCTCGATTCGTACACAAAGTTCATTCTGGGGAAGCTGTCAGCAGAGCCTGGCTTCCAGCGACCATATCCCATACTTGTTCAATAGGCAGCAAATCAGGGAAACGAGCTGGTTTAGGAAGACTTGGCAATGTCAAACATCCAGGACCTGGAACACATTTTGTGCTACATCTGGTTGGGCATTGTCCTGTTGAAAGATGCCACCGCGAAGGGTCTGAAGAGAAGATATGGCGGCGCTTCAACTTCCGCGATGTATCGCTGTCTGGTCATGGTTTCTGCAACACGTAGGGGGCGGGAACGTGGATGGAAACCATAAGCATCCCACACCAAAATGCTCGGTGTCGGGCTCGTGAGCTCGTGAACAATGCATGCCTCCAGCAGCCGTTCATTACGGTGTCGTAATGCAAGGGTACGACTATCATCGGTCATTCAGTGACTATTCGGAAAACACTGGGAACTGCCATTCATCACACCAGTGTCTGCTTTCTTCGCACCATTGCAGCTGCTGACATCAGTGGATTAAGAACAACGGAAGCCGACGTAACTGATGACTAACAACAAAGCCTCTCTGAAGCAAATGGCGTCGGACAGTGTGAAGACAAACCTTAATGTGTTACAAACCACCTCTATCATACTAGCTTTACAAATGTGGTTATTCCATCATGCAACACCGTACAGTGCATTGTCGGTCATCCGGTGCCTTTCGTCTGTCGCTGGCTCCAGAACCCTCAAGTTGGTGCGCTAGACCTTCCTCTTTCTAATGACGCCATATTCGCATCACTGTGTTCACGTTCCATTCATCAAACACACTGGTCTCGGTCAAAGTCTCACAGCTGTACGTACAGGTCTCATCTGCTGCGTCGGGGCATACTTAGTTACATAATTAACGCGAATCGATACCACCTGCGGCGGAGTTGGGGGCACAGGTGCACTGTGGTCGAAATCATTTGCATCTGGTCATGTGACCTACCGATTCTGCGAGTTTCGGTTCGATCATACACGTTCTCATTGGTGCTGTATTTGTACAAACAGCAGTATTTATACACCCAGTGATCACTGAAACTACACGATTTTCGAGAGGTCACGTGTAGTCTACGGAGCCACCTTATACACTGAGCGGCCACTTTATTATGACCACCTGACAGTTTTAAGCAAATGAGCTATGGCTGCACGCTGTTGCCGCCAGAAGGCGAGGCTAGTATAAAAAGGGAAAGCTTAGTGCTTGCGACAGTAGTAGGAGTGATTTTTGGGTGACGAGATCGGTAAAAAATTTGATTTGACGGACTTTCCAAGTTGGAATATTTGTAGGAGCTCGGAGCCATGGAGCGAGTATCACAGAATTCGCCGCATTCGTGAAATGTTCCAGAGCAGCTGTTGTTAAAGTGTTTAAAGACTGGACTGTCAGCCAAAACACTGGGTCTCTAAGTGCAACGAGTGGTCGTTATCGACTAGTGACTGCTCGGGCGGAACGGAGAGTGTCCAGACTGGTAACAGACAACAGAAGGGCAACAGTGCAGCAAATTACAGACAACCTTAATCAAGGATCCCCTCAAATTATCTCAGCACGCACTGTTCGCCGTACACTGCATCGGATGGGATATAGCAGCCGAAGGCCTGTTCGAACACCTTTGCTGTCTGTAGTTAACAAGAGAAAACGTCTCCAGTTCGCACAAGGATTGGACAGTCGATAATTGGACACAAATTGTGGTCCGATGAACCACGTTTTCAGTTGCACCATGCCGTTGGCCGAGTGAGAATTTGGCGTAAACAGTACGAAAGCATGGACTTCAAATGCATTGCTACAACACTTCAAGCTGGTGGAGGCAACGTTATGGTTTGGGGAATGTTTTCCTGCTATGCTTTGGGCCCTTTAATTCGTGTTGATCAACGTCTAACTGGCACATCATATCTAAACATCGTTGCAGACCAAGTGCATCCTGTCATGTGGATGGTTTATCCCAATGGCGATGGCTACTTTCAACAAGATAATGCGTCTTGCCATAGTGCTCGTATTGTACAGGATTGGTTTCAGGAACATGCCGGTGAATTTACTTTGCTTAGGTGGCCCACACAATCTCCAGATCTGAACCCCATTGAGAATTTGTGGGATGAAGTTCAACGAGCCATCCGACAGCTGGATCCAGTCTCACACACTTGGAAAGTGCTATTCATCAAGCATGGTCTCAGATTCCACAACCACCTATCAACATCTCGTGGAGTCCATGCCACGAAGAATTGATGCAGTATTAAAGGCAAAAAGCGGTCGAACGAAGTACTGAGGGGGTGGTCATAATAAAGTGGCCACTCAGTGTATAAGGTGTAAGTGGAGCAATAGCTAGTAAAATTCGGAGCGTAATGGGTAAAGGGAAGGACTTATCAAACTTCGAGAAAGAAAAAAATGTGGGAGGTCTGAGAGCGCGTGCATCGTTTTCCCAATCGGCTGAATTGGTGAGTTGTTCGCGTGCCGCCGTAGTTAAAGTGTATCAGGATCAGGAATGGTGTAAAAACAGTTAAACAACCACCCGGATGAAAACTGCACAGAACAGTGAAAGGTTGCTGTCAGAGCTGAGCACTGGGCCCGAGGACTCGTATACAGGCCAAGAAACGCAGCGCTGTTCAAACAGTTGATTACATAATACAACAGAGGTCAGACAGGAACAATATCTGTTATGACCATGAGCGGTACACTAACACGTATGGGTTATAACAGCACATGACATCCTCTCCTAACCATGATTCATCAGTGCTAGACTTGCTTGGTGCAAAGATCATGGAAGTTGGTCGTCGAATAACTGAAAAAAAAAAAATGTGCTGCTCTGACGAGTCGCGTATTCTACCCTACTTCGTTTTTACTCCAATCTATCCTGCATGGTCTCACACGGTGAAATCTTGCGGAGGCGGTTTTATGGTGTGGGGCATATTTACCAGGCAGGAATTTCGACCTACTTGAAGATTTGATATTTAGATTACCTTTAGCACAAACAAAGTTTTCAAAACACTTGTAGGGTGAAAAATTACAGCTACCATTTGTTATGTATTTCCTTGTCTTAGTTTTTGTGGGAAAATATAAACAGTGTTGTAAAGGCAATATCAATTACATGGACATTGTGCTCAAAACCCAAAGTAAGAAATATAAAATGTTTCATAGGTGTCACATGCAAAAGTAAGAATTTGTGTAACAATATAACAAACTTCTCAGGTTTAGAAATTCAAGTTGTTTAGAATGTGACATTGTTAAGAATATAAATGGATATTGTATAAAACAAACCCAGGTTTTGGATTCTGGCCACAATCTGGCTCTAGTGGATAATCACTATAACTCAATTTATGACATGCATATACATCAAACCAGCCAATCTCATACAGAAGATACTTTAAAAGACTACTTTCCATTTCTATTTAATCACCACACCACCAAGAAGAGAGTTAAAAAAACAACAAAGTAATTACTGATTACTCAGAGCACACTTATGTTTTTCTGCAACCAAAGCAGAATTGATGAACCACATTTTGAAGAGCTTGAATTCTGGTTTCATGATGCTAAAGAACAATATTACAAATTTCACAAGCCATAAGACCTACAGGTGAGTTTGAAACAGTTTAGCTAATCCTCAAAAATCAATATCTGATATGGTATTCTACATAAAAGGGAAATCACTTCCCTAAGATTTTCAAAATGGCAAAAGTAATGTTCACAATTCAGTTTGGCATAGGACCACTACATGAGTGTTCAGAACATCATATTTAATACAAGTAAAAATTTTTCCTTCTACAGCGATAAATTTTCTTACATCAAAGCCAAATCAATTGATTTATTACTGATAAATTTATAAAATGTCACAAAATTTCTGCTCTATGTAAAATGAAACGTACATCAGCAGTGAAAAAAAAACCTTAGTGCAAGTTTTACTGACAGAGAATGCAGAACCCATACTTGCATATGACAGCAAATTGGAACATGTCTGTTCTTGCACTGACATCAAGACTGTGCAGATTCAGACCAGTGGCGGCCCGTCAGATGAGGCAAGTGAGGCGCCGCCTCACCTGAAATTCCGCAGAATGAGAAGTGAAAGAAAAAAAAAAAACCTTCTGTCAGTAACAAAGATATAAGAACTTTGCAGGATAAATGAAACACGGAAATTCACATTGTGATTCATGAATGGTTAAAGAAAGGCTTTCGAGAAGAGGAATGAATCATTATTTTTGCAAAGCAGCTGCATGTTTTAAGCGCTTAGAGGCGACCGGCTGAATCGTCTCGATGAGAAGCCGGTTTTGGGAACTGGGGATCAGAGAAGAGCCCTACAGACTGAACCCCCACCCCCACCCCACCCCCACGGTCCGAGGTCTACCTAAAGAGGTGCCGGACTTCCAGTAAGAGAAAGGAAATTTCTGAGGCGACCCTCCATTTCGCTTAAACTGGAATCGCATCTCCGCTGTTATTGGAGAACCCAAGGATTGTGTATCCAATGGGCGTGGGAAAATGAGCAGATGACCCTTGTGAAAAGTGGTTTCACAGGCGATGACGCCGTTCGCCTCTATACGCTTTGGAGTACAAAGATTTCTACGTAGCTTTAACTATTCGTCAGAGTGTATTTGAATCTAACTTTTTGTAGTGTGTTTTCAATCCTCTCTTCTGCGGGTGTTTGCTAGTTCATAGTAATGTTGAGTTTTTCTTTTTTCATTTTGTTATTGTTACTAAACAGCATATTTTGATTTTGGTTGGAAAATATGAATGGCCCAACAAGCGACGTGATTTGTGTTCTGGAAGAAATTCCTTTTAAACACTGGAAAGATTATGATAACAAGGATGTTCTCATATCTGGAAGACCGACACCTATAATAAGTTCAATATCTAAAGATAAGAAGTGCGGCAAATCGTTTTTTAGGTCTTTCAATAAATCATAGTACGAGATTTTTTCCTGGCTTTCTGATGCTATTACAAGCAAACTCTCTTTTGCTGGCCATGTTTACTTTTGAGCAATAAGAAAAATGTGTGGAATACAACGGGTTATTTTGATCTAAAAACTTTTCTCGTAGTGCAAAATTGCACGAAAGCTCTAAAGAGCATAGAACTAACCACGTAGGTCTAAAACGAATGGAAAAAAACAAACACTATTTCTGATATGCTCAAAGAAAATGTTGCTCTTCATAAAGTCAAGTTTAATGAAAAGGTCAGACTAAATAGGCTTTTTATGGAACATATAATTGATTTAGTTGTCGTTCTAAGCAAGCAAGAACTGCCTTTTCGAGGACATGATGAAACTATTTCCTCATTAAATGAAGGTAATTTCAAGGAAATGTTCCAAATGTTACTTCGTAGGAGCACCCCAGAATTAAAAGCACATTTTGAAGAAATACGAAGCTTATTTTCTGGACAATCTAAAACGATATAGAATGATTTAATTGAGTGTATTCATGAATATATAAAAGTCCAAATAAATACCAGATTTGAAGATATGGGAAAGCTCGAGTTTCTGCAGCTAGTTGACAGCTCAAAATACCATAGTTATTCAGAGTCATTTCCATCCAGTGCCCTTAACACTCTCAAAAAAATTTATCCAAACATTTTTACAGACACACAACGACTAAAAAACGAATTAGATTTTTTATATAATGATCACAACTTCAGGGAACTCAGTTTTCAGAAAACAATGAAAGAAAACGAGCTGAAAGATGTGTTACCAGAAACCTACAAATTATTTTCTCTTGTATTGACACTGGCGTCAACAAGTTCTTCTGCTGAAAGGAATTTTTTCATGTTTGAAGAGAATTAAGACTTACCTCCGTAATACAACGGCACAAGATCGTTTGTCTTCACTCGCTAAAATTTCAATCGAGAAAGAATTGCTGAACCATCTAATGTCCATTCAACCATTTTATGATCTGATCATAGACAAATTTGCAGCCAAAAAGGATCGCAGAATTGAACTTATTTATAAAAAATAAACTGAAAGCATTCTGTTCGAGATCAAAGCAAATTAATATCGTATTCCCCTGTTTTTAATTCCAGGTTTAAATTATTTTATACTTTTTTTATATAGAAATGTGCTTCCTTAGCTTGACTTCTCCTGTACATAGTTATCACGAGCCTGGACTTCAGTTTGTGACCCGTGCTAAATGCACCTTCACTAATATGCCAATCGAACTGTGACTTTTATTCAAGCTCAAGAAACACTTCGTGAGAAAAAAATTATATTCAAATGATTTACTTTGAATTTTTTAAGAAGTGGATCTCCGATTGGCGTTGGGATGTGAGTGACGCATTGACTAGCTAAAGAAACCGCGCAAATTGCGTATTTTTGCTCAAGTGTATTACATAAAAGAATACTGGTGAAATATTTCTTTCTTTGTTGTAAAATTATTGAATAATTGTTTTCATAAAAATATTGTTGCAAAAGTAGCGTATATTGCACACACACATATATAGAGAGGTATATGTACATTTTTCCTCTAAAATTTTTGGATTTTTTCGTGAAGAAAGACTCCCCACGCCATGCTTCATATATTTCTATAATTTTATTCCATTACTGTTTAATAATATTTGTATATAAGGGCTAAATGACATGGGATGGAGCCCTAAGGGATGGGGTTTACAGCTGTTAATAACAAGGCGCCGCTTACCCTGGACCAATGGCTTAACGAGACTTTCGAATCTCAGCGGATTTTAATGATTCAGCCGACTCGAACCCAGGACTTCAAAGATATCCAATGGGGGATACTGCCTTTGACATGAAACTTTTTGAAGGGGGGGTGTTCTGCACTTCTGCTGTATAACTGTGTATAAGTACATATAACAATTGGGGGGGGGGCGCTTCGACAAATATTTTCCTATTGGTACGTACGCACATCTTGAATATTAATACAAAATGAAGCTAATTTAATAAAATGAAGAAAATGCAATAAATTATAGTTGTTTTAATAAAAATTTAATAAAGCAACTTCTTTGGCCGCTTTGCTTTACTTTCTCTTCTATTATCAAGAAATTACATTGCTTTCCGAGTTATATAAAAATCAAAGAATTTAAATAGGGAAATTATCTATAAAACGTACTTAGAAAAAGCTAACTGTCTCGCCTAATAAGGGGTGTGCAAACCACGACCCCCCCCTGCTACGCCACTGATAGATATATATATATATATTCGTATAACGTTATACGAATTTATATATTTTTCAATAACATACGTTTTACTGTTTTACATTTACATCAAGACCGTTCGCCTCACCAGCATTTTACACCACGAGCCGCCACTGATTCAGACAAAACTTTCATTACAATAACTCAGCACCTTTAGCAACTATGACTTGTAGTGCATTGAATTCATTGTCTCCATCTTTAGTACTGGCAAGCGGTTTTAATCAAAACAAATCTAAAAGATACAATACACCAACACACACAGTCCTCAAATAAGTTAAACCCTGTACACTAAAATTTTACCACTGGAATATATTTTTCTTTCAACATAAAGTTCACAATATTTAATTAGATCTGCAGTTATTTAACAAATTATAATGAAAAAGTTAATACATTTGTAGTAAATTGCCCTTCAAAACAAATGGAAAACCATGGGTTTATTCAGAACTATTAGCTCAAATATTTTCAATAATAGGCAAAACAAAGTGATCAGATTTTGATATGGTTTTGTTACTAAATAGAAGTATCTATGGTATAAAATTCAGAATTTCCCTGTGTACCAACCCCACTAGAGTTACAGTTACTAATAAAACTAAAAAAAATTAAATTTTCCAGTTTCATCAGTGGAAAAGTGTTGCAAGAAATAAAAAAGCTCCAATTTTCTTACCCTAGGTACAATCTACTGTTACCGTGGTTTTTAATAAATGAAACTAGTTTGAGTATTTTGTCTCCTTCTTGGTGAAACTATGGCTTGGAAATTTAAAAAATGCAAATTTCAACAGTCAACTCCTACCACAAATAAAATTTCCAAAACATATCGTTAATAAGAAAAAAAGGAAGGTAAACCAATTTAATCAGTATTATTTTGAGTAAAGTGGTTTTCAAATTATTTAAATAAGAGAAATATTTATAGCATTTTGCATAAACGTTGGCAACTTCAAAAATACAGGTGTTCCAAGTGCCATCTAGGGACCTCAAAAGCCGAATGGGCAGGATTTTTTTTTATAAAGTTGGTTTTGAACTCTTTAAACATGCATGAAACTTCTGTGCAATTTGGTTTTTAGATGCATCAGCAACCAATTTATAGGAAATTTATTGAAATGGTATGGAATGGCCCATATGCTTGAAAGTGTTTCCAAAGTAAAGTTGTCTGAATACAACTTTTATGGAGTTTTCTACATATTTTCAAGATTTTCCTTAAAAATTTACAAAACAAGCATTCTGAGATCATCTACCAGATTTGTGAGTACCTTCAAAGGGGAGGGGATGGTTTCTCCACTACAATTTGATGCATCTTATCCTGGACACAAAGTAAAAATGAGGTTCAAAACTTTTAGATTCTTTTCCTTCTAGCCTCCGAAACAATCCTGGCATATCCTATGACCAGAATGCATTACATTAGCAAATTTGAATAGGGTGAAACCATAGTGATTTTTAGAATACAGATCAGTTGAAGTGTAACAGGACTCAGAACTTTTATTTCTTTCATAGCAACACCAACAGACACCACAAAAGAAAAAAAAAGAAAAGAAAACTTTGGATCTTTCTTATCATATTAATGTAAGCAGAAGTGTTCTCAATATTATACAGATAAGAAAATTACCTTTAGCAAACATAAAGTTACTGTAGCCCATTTTCCAACATTTCATGAATGTGTAGATAAAGACTAACTTCCCATTGGCAAGATGTGTTCAGTAATTGTGAATGACAAGTCTGTTCTTATGTTATACAATTTAACCAGTCTTAAGAGAACTTTGACTTTGTAAAAGCTAATAACTGAAATCTGTAACTTCATTGTTACTAAATCTAAAACTGATCTAACCTTAAACCCCACTAATTTTGTTATTTTGACATGGAGGAGACTGGCACAAGACAGACCGTTGTGGAGGAAACTTGGGGAGACCTTCGTCCAGCAGTGGATTGATAATGGTTGACAATGATGATGATGATGATATATTCTATTAAGAAGAGACCTAAGCAAAAAAAATATATTTTTTTGACTCATACCAAGTACAACATAGAAAAGGTTATGTATCTACCGGTGTGAGTAAAAGGAGAAAAGATAAAAAATAAAATAAAACAACTGAATGTAGAAAGTGTCGAGAATACTGAGCCTTGGCTTTATCAAGGACCAGCAAAAACTCTGCATTTTCTCACTTCCACAAAGACCTAGTTGGAAATAGGTTTCTGCAAAGCCATAGATGCAAGTAATAAGCCCACCAAAATTTGTTTTAAAAAATATATATATATGTCATGACCTCCGCAGAGTTGTATGACCTAGCTTTAGTTAACAATTTAGCTTGCATCCATAACTTTCATGGCCCGACCCATGCTCTTCATCTGCTACTACTAAACAGAAAGAAGAAGATTAAAGAGAACTCAAGTTGTGAGAGTGACATAATAATTAGAAATAATGTTCAGCTATAACGAAATGCCAAGTTCGCCTGAGAGAGATTTTAAACCTGAATAGCAATGCAAAAGTATTCCAAATTTTTACATCAGCCCCACCCACACTGCCCCCCAGCGACTAGGGAGTGGCAGAGATGTTTGGACGTTTGGGGAAAAGGTCAGCCATGTTTCCTCTTGTGTGGAGAAAGTTTAGTTGCATAAGAGGTAAGCTCTCTTCATTGTCTTTGGGTTTTAGGTTTTATAAGTTCAACGTTTGTACTTCTTGTACTTTTTTTCTCTGTTGTTTTTTGCTTTTTAGCATTTAGGCACTGGCTAGTCTGTTAACTTTTTTGCGGGTTTTAACTCTTTCTTTTCTTGGTAACTTTGCACGTTTTTTAGGAAACTTTGGCCCAGCAGCTGGCTAAGCATAGTTCCTTTACATTGCGCTGTATTTTCAAAGTAGTTAAGTTCTTAATAACTACTTAATTATGCACTTAAAGCACTGCTGAAATACTTTGTACATATTGCAACTAATTGTTTATGTCATATAACTTTCACAAAGCATTTCTTTAGTTAATTATTGTCTTTGATTTGTTCTCGTTTTTGTGTTGTCAGAAGTTGTGGAGTGGGGGTATTAGAATCAGGTTTTCTTTCAAAAATCTGAGTTTTAAATAATTAATATTTCCTTTTTTAATTGCAATGTAAAAATTTGGAATACTTTTGCATTGCTATTCAGGTTTAAATTCTCTCTCAGGCGAACTTGGCATTTCGTTATAGCTGAACATTATTTCTAATTATTATGTCACTCTCACAACTTGAGTTCTCTTTAATCTTCTTCTTTCTGTTTAGTAGTAGCAGATGAAGAGCATGGGTCGGGCCATGAAAGTTATGGATGCAAGCTAAATTGTTAACTAAAGCTAGGTCATACAACTCTGCGGAGGTCATGACATATATATATTTTTTAAAACAATTTTTGGTGGGCTTATTACTTGCATCTATGGCTTTGCAGAAACCCATTTCCAACTAGGTCTTTGTGGAAGTGAGAAAATGCAGAGTTTTTGCTGGTCCTTGATAAAGCCAAGGCTCAGTATTCTCGACACTTTCTACATTCAGTTGTTTTATTTTATTTTTTATCTTTTCTCCTTTTACTCACACCGGTAGATACATAACCTTTTCTATGTTGTACTTGGTATGAGTCAAAAATATATATATATTTTTTGCTACGGTCTCTTCTTAATAGAATGTGAATTCTGAATTTTCATAACTGCTGCGTTGCGCGTTTTGATCTTCAGGTTATTTTGCAACTTTCGTTTTAAATTCAAAAGTTTTTCCTTAGTTTTCAGCTTTGCTCTTCAGTATATATATATATATATATATATATATATATTATTTTTGCCTTCTCCTTTTCTTCTGTCTTGCATCTAACTGTATTAAATGTTTCCAATTTTATGGCAGTTGTTTTGGATCATTCAAATTGCAAAGTCTGTTTATATATATATATATATATATATATATATATTTGTATTAAAACAGTTTCTGCCAGTCCTACATACCTTTCTGATTTTCAAGTACTGCAACCTCTAACAGCTGGCAACAATATCACATATCATTTTGGGCCACTCTCTGATTCACTTGCAGGTGGGTGCCATGTAAAGACCATACAGCTGCGGGGTCAAAATATTACAATCTCCTATCTGGTCTGGTGTGCCAGTTTTTAATTAACGTTTTCAAAGGATGCATGCTTAACATTCCAAAATTGTTAATTTAGTGTTTGGAGTTAACTATGAAATCAGTGGTGTTTAGGGTTAGCTCAGTTTTAGATTTAGAAAGAATTTACAGATTTGAATCATTAACTTCTACCAAGTTGAAAGTTCTCTTAAGATTGGTTAAAATGCATAACATAAGAATAGACTTATCATTCACAATTACACAACACATCTTGCCAACGGAAAGTTAGTCTTTGTCTACACTTGCATGAAAAATGACAAAATGGGTGACAGAAACTTTGTTTGCTTTTAAAGGTAAGTTTGGCATTGGTATAATATTGATTTTGAGCTACACATTTTTGGTGAAATGTTTGAACATTTAAGATCAACCAACATATCTGTGTAAGATATTGTAATATTTAAATTAAATCTTGTGAAAACATGCCCTATCCCTGCACAATGACACAGTTATTTATTATTCTAAAGTAGAATGATCGCCTACAATGAAATGCTTATTGATTGCACATCATCAAACTTCCTTTTACATTTTTAGGCCATCAAATATTAAAGAGGACAAAACCAAATTAAGGTATCTCTTTACAGCCAAGTTACTCTGGTCACATATATGCAATAAAATCTTTTTAATTATGCTTATATTAATTTTGTTACTGCTAGATTCCCACTGTGTCATGTTTCAATTTTGTCATTCAGTTTGAATAAGTTGCAAGATCAATGCAGGATTCACAAACTAGGAAAGCTAAATTTGATCCAGATTCAACTACAAAATCTTTGGTTCACCTGAAAACTGAGGTTCAGTGGCAATGCAATTCAAATGGCTTTTACATAGTACAGTTTCCCTAAAAACAGCAGGCATGCACTGTGTTTTGTATGAGCTACATAATATTTTCACATATTTGCTTGCTGAGTGGTGAGAAAGATGTATGAGCTATCTTTCTCACCACTCAGCAAGCGAATATGTGAAAATATTATCCAACACCACTAATTTTAAGTGAGCGGTCTTAGTGAGAGGTGGGTTTACCTCCTCAAGGTGCACTGCTGCACAACAATGGCACACACAACAGCACTAAAGGATTCTATGAATTTTGGAGAGGTGCCTGCTAGTTCTGTGTGACATTAACAAAAAGACCCCAACTAGATTTTTCTTCCAGAATCCTTTGGTGGAAAGATCACCCATACTGATGTACTTTTATAATTTCTATGACCCAAAGAGAGAGCTTTTAAGACTCACGTGGGGGTATGGTGGACCTACCACACTTGAGAAGGATGGTCCATCATAGCAACAATTTTAATACATACATATCATTGCACTGTACTCTGATATACAGAGGTTAGCTCCTCAAAAGGAAGTCCATCTAACAAATAAAAATTTAACAGATAATACAAATCACCAGGCAAATTTTTAATTGATTATTTACTTACTGTTGCCGTATCAAGTATCAAACTTCTCCATTTACAGCGATCTTAACACACAACACAAGCTTCAGTGACATCCTTCACACGACGTACACAAGACCTTCTATACTTCATACTCATATTCTTTTCCTCATTTAGGGACTCCTGAATCTGATCCTCCCACGACTTCCTTCGCCTTCTTTTGCGTAACTTTCTCGCCACTTTTGCCGACATTTTTTTCTTAGTCAGCATCTCATCATTCAATCTTTCAACATGGCCAAACCAGCAAAGCATATGTCTCCACCTTGCTAACAATATTTTGCTTCACATCACACAACTGCAACACATCTTCGTTCCTTATATGATCTGAACATCTTCCCACAATACCACCCAGTAAGAAACGAATTTCTCCGGCACACAAACAACTCCTATGTGCCTTCTTTAGTACCCAGGCTTCACTGCCATACATCAGAGAAGGAACAATTACACTTTCATACACAGACATTCAGGTCTCTTTTGAGAATCCATCATTCCTGTGAAAAAGTCCTAAAGCAGCTATGACTTTCAATGAAGAATTCACTCTCCTACTAATTTCGCAATCTAATCTGTTTTCTCTGTCAAACAAGCTTCCATATACAAACTCATTCACCTGATCAATCATGGTGCCTTTTAGACTTATATTACATTCAGTAATACCAGTTCCTCTCTCAAAAACCATAACTTTAGTTTTTCCCTTATTCATACTCAGTTAGAATTTCATACAAACTTCGCACATCTGAGACATGCTCTGCAACTCTCTTTTGCTCTCTGCCAACAGGAATGTGTCATCAGCATACAACATTATGCACACATGAGTATTAACCAAGACATACACCAGAACTGTCCATTTTGGCATTACGCATGCATCCTTAAATATATTAAACAGCAATGGTGACATTACACAACCATGCCTGACTCTTGCACCGAGGTAAAACTATTCACTCGTACACAAGCTCTACTGCCAGCATACATGGCTTTAACTCAATTAAGTAGATCCCCAGTAACATCATATTTATTGAACACCTTTCACAGAAGTATCCTATTTACTTGGTCATATGCTTTTTCTAAATCTATGAAGGCAGTAAAAACTTTTTTACCAATAACCAGATACTTTTCAATCATCCTGCGTAATGCAAAAATTTGGTTAGTGCAGCCTTTATGAGGCATAAAACCATCCTGAACATCCCACATTTTCTCCGATTTAAAACCTCGTACTTACTGAAAAAGTACGAGTTCTTACATCAAAGAAAGTGTGGGATGTTCAAAGTGGTTTTATGCCTGATAAGGGCTGCAGTAATCAAATTTTTGCATTACACATAATGTTTGAAAAGTATCTGTCTGTTGGTAAAAAAGTGTTTGCTGCCTTCATAGATTTAGAGGAATCTTATCACAAAGTAAATAGGACTATTCTGTGGAAGGCACTGAATAAGTATGGTATTACTGGGAATCTACTTAATAGTGTGAAAGCCATGAACACATGTGTATGCTGCCAGCAGAGTATGTGTACGAGTGAATGGTGTTTTATCGAAATGGTTTTCTATTGCTGCAGGAGTCAGACAAGATTGTGTAATATCACCCCGGCTCTTTAATATATTTATGGATGCAAGCATGATGCCAAAGTAGATAATACTGTTTCATGCACAATCTTGGATTGAGAATTAAGGAGCATATAGTATTCAAGCAGGCATATATCATTGGCTAAATCAGTGATTCTACATGACCTTAGCCTTGACTGGAATAATGCACAGATATTGCATACCCCCAATAACTTTAGTAATTTAATGATAAGTGAGAGTGTATATATTATGGCATCTGGTATAAAATGTTGCAATGACTACTTTCCTTACAAGCTACATAATGTTTGGAAACCACTTATTAATTCTATAAACTTTAAATTATAAAGACTCTAAATTTATAAATAAAAATAATCAAGTACACCTTTTTTGTATGTCAACCACAATCACTTCGTAACCGAAATGGTTTAACAACATACGCACTCAGATGATGCATGTAGACAGTCATTGGCTTACTTTTAACATCACCCACAATGCACCATGCCTGTGTTATATAATGATGTACTATGCTACTCTTATTTCATCTGATGATTAGGCAGCCGCTGCCTCGAAAGTGCTAATGTGTATATAGATTTTTTAAACTGTATATATCAGTGATTCTACATGACCATAGAAAAAAATAAACACAGAGCCTGTAATAATAATGAACCAATCATCATAACAGACCCTTGGAAAGCCTTAATAAAAAGACAAAATGAATATAAAGAACAGCAATGGAGAAGGAAGGGTGGGGGAAAAAAAGGAATGTCAGAAACATAGGAGAATTGAACAGCGAATGAAATATAGATGGCAGCACAGTGTCAAGAGAAAAACATAAAATTCAGGAATGCAGGGGGAAGCATGCTATCCTTGGCCGTTTCATACAAGTAAAGAGACCCCGTAGGGAATCTAGTGCACATGGTTGGTTTGAAACATATGGTTAGGACAAGTGTTCTGAAAATGGCCTCATAGAGGTTGAAAAGCTTCAACCAGAGTTTGGTGGAATGGTGGTGATCTCAGGCATGCCGTGATTTTAAACTTCTTAACGGGATTTAATGGTGAAATATTTTAAACTAGTGGTGCAAGTAAACATCGATGGAATGTGATTTTTAATTGATGAATTTTTAAACTTCAAATTAAACTACTGGTGCAATAAGTACAGTGAACATCAATGGAATAGAGTATTTTATCAACATGTATATAGTGATTTTAACATTAAAAGAGCTGCAACCATAGTGCAATAGTGTGTGTGTGCAATAGTGTGCATAAAAGAAAATATTAAAACCAAAAAGTCTCATCTACCAAGGAATTATCATTGGAATATCGCGACATGTGTTGAGAATCGTCAATGAATCCACAAGTAAAAAAAATGACACACCAACAATGTGAATCATTTAACTGAGGATTAGAGGTACGTAATAGTACTTAATCTGTTAGTGTATATATAATTCATTTTTTATCAAAATCGTGCTTTTAGACGGTAAACTTCACAAATCATTGACTGGTTTATGCCTTGGTGATATACGTGTGTGGAGATTGCTGTATGCTGATGACACTGTCCTGTTGGCAGAGAGCAAAAGTGAGTTGCAGAGTATGCTGTCAAACTAAGTATAAATGAGAGAAAAACCCAAGTTATGGTTTTTGAGCAAGGAACTCTTAGTACTGAATGCAAGATAAGTCTTAATGCACAGAGATTGGCCAGGTGAATGAGTTTTTATACTTAGGAAGTATGTTTGACAGAGAGAACAAATTAGATGGCAAAATTAGTATGCAAATGATAACTGCCTTATGAGAATTTCACAGGAATGGTGTGTTCTCAAGAAAGTCCCAAATGGCTGTGAATGAAAGTGCAATTGTTCCTACTCTGATGTATGACAGTTAAACCTGGGTACTGCAGAAAAGATATAGGAGTTATTTGTGTGATGGGGGGTTACGTTACTTATGTGGGTTTGTGGGAAGACACATTCTGATCATGTGAGGAATGAAGATGTGTTGCAGTTGTGTAATGTGAAGTAAAATATTGTTAGCAAGGTGGAGAGTAATATTCTAAGGTGGTTTGGCCATGTTGAAAGAATGAGTGATGAGGTACTTACTAAGATAATTTATTCAGCCCAAATGACAGGAAAGAAAGGTAGAGGAAGGCCAAGGAAATCATGGGAGGATCAGATTCCGGAATGTCTACATGAGAAAAAGATATAAGTATGAAGTACAAAAGTCCTTCTGTGCAGCATGTTGTGGATATTAATGAAGTTCGTGCCATGTGCCGAGATTGTGGTAAATGGAGATATTTGATACACCAACATTAGGTAAATTTTAGTTTTATCGGATAAACATTTACTTGGTGGACGGTCTTTATTGGAGGAGTTAACCACCAAATCTCAGAGAATAGCTTAAATATATGTATGTATGTATGTATGTATGTATGTATGTATGTATGTATGTATGTATGTATGTATGTATGTATGTATGTATCTACTACAGGGCTGGAAAAATAAGTTCCAGATCTAGGCATCAGCTCCAAAATTTAGGAGCCAGGTGAAATAAAAGAAAATTTCAAAGTATCATGCAAAAACGTAATGCATGGTGATGATGTCGGAACAAAGAGTAATAATAGAAGTGTATTAAGCACTGCCTGTTATCCAAACTACTTACTACTAAGTGAAATTCAAATTTGGTCCATAAATCTCAGGGTTCTATAGTTTTCATAAAAATCTAAACATAAAAAAGAATGATATATTATTAAAATAACCAATCACTTACCCAAAAGATCATGGTCACTTTTTTCCTTCAACACTTCAAGCACCACGTCAATTATCATCATGTAATGTTGTTGGCCTTCAAACTTTGAAAGACTCTTTGCCCATGAGATTCATTCTTCCGGGGATAAAACATCGTATTTTCCTTTTTTTTTTTTTTTTGTTATTTACTGGACAAATAACGCATGTTTCCTTCTGCCATATGTGACATAACACCATAGCTCGTCATCTCCATAAAAACCTCACAAAAATACACACCATACCACTCATTCATACATTCAGTTAAAAACACTATGTACATAATTACACTATTTACATTCCCAGGCAGTTAAACCCTTGTCAACTGTGAATAAAAAAGTGCTCCATCCGTTTCAAACTCCGTGCTAACCCTACTGCAAGTGCCAGCCTCATTCAGCCCGTCATACACAATCCCTCTAGCGCTTTCAACAGTCAACTGTCATCATCAGGAGACAGATGTGTCTCTACGCCCACCACAGCTCAAGTGAGCAAAGTTATTGAGGTTCGGGCTCCAGTCGCAATCTCTGCATCTTTGTGTCTCTGGCGCCATCTATTGTCATTGCTGCTCTCTTTTCTTTTTTTCCCCTCTTAGCTGTTGTTCAATTTTTATTAAGGCCTTCCATTGTTCGTTTCAGTTGCTAGGCTCATTAATGTTGCATAATCTTGATCTGTTTTTTTCAATTAACACTGATTCTGCAATTCTCAACTGCCTTTCGTTTTTACAGCTCTTAATAATTTTAATATCTTCAAACCTTGGACATTGGTGATATTCCAGACAGTATTGGGTTAATGCAGTCTTAGCTTCTCTTTTATTCCAATTACTTATATGCTGGTTCAATCTATACTTTAATTTGTTCTTGGTGCTGCCTATATATGACATAGGTGGTTGCTGATTTATAGGAATTTCATATATTCCTGCTCTATCGAATTGGCTGATTTTGTCATTTTTTATTACTAAATGTTTTTTAGTAAGTACCTGATTTCCTACTTGTATGTCATATTTGCCACAAACTTTAATAATTTCAGGTGAAACACTTTCAACATATGGGATTGCCCCTACATATTTTAATAGTTTTTTTTTTTTTTATCATTCTTGGCCTTATTATTTGCTTGAGTTACTTCATAAATCCATTTCTTTAATACCTGTTTAGGGTAACCAAAATCATGTGCAATTTTTTCAATATATTCAATTTCTTCTTTTTTATATTGTTCCATTGAGTGTGTTAAACTTCTTTTAATTAGTGTTTTAACACTATTTCTTTTATGTGTTAATGGGTGCGATGACTGAAAAGGTATTAATACAGGAATATATGATGATTTTCTATGCACTCTGTATTGCATATTATCATTTGTTTTGATTATCATAATATCCAAAAATGCCAATGTATTGTTATGTTCCTGTTCCACTGTCAATTCAATAGATGGATAAATATCATTATACTTTTTTGTCAAGTCTTCAAGTTCATCATTTTTAGCCTGGACAACAGAAAAATGTCATCAACGTACCTGCAGTATATCAGTGGTGGATCTTTTAGTTTACTTATTATTTTTGCCTCTATGTCACTCATTATAATTTCAGCAAATAAAGTTGACAATGGTGACCCCCATAGGTCCACCATAATTTTGTTTGTACACCTTGTTATTAAACATAAAAATGTTATTTTCATATATTTACAATAAAATTTCTCTTAATTCCTCAATTTGTATTGCATTCATTGTCTGTAACATATATAATTTTTCAATAATTATGTCAATTGCCTGAGGTACTGGTGTGCTAGGAAACAGAGCCCGAACATCCATACTAGCCATATGATATTCACTTAAATCTTGTTTAATTACTTTAATTTTCTCAGTGAATTCATAAGTATTCCTCACAGTGAACCCTGTCTTCATGAACAATGGTGCCAAATATTTGTAGATATTTTTTTCCAGCTTTATTAATGGGGAATTCCTTTTTGATACTATCACTCTCATAGGTGTATCAGGCTTATGAGTATTTATTTTTGCAAACATTTTTGGTATTCCTGTACCCATTGGTGGGTACACTTTCTTTATTTCTTCAGGCAAGGTGCTGTGATTTCTTATTCTAGCCAAGTACCTTACTTGAGATTCGGTTGGGTCTCTTGACAGAACGCTGCAATTCAGATCCTCTATTGCTCTATTCATTTTTTGATTATATTCAGTTGTGTTTAAAATCACAATTTGCCCTGTTTTATCAGCTTCACAAAATTTAATTGTTGGATCATCTCTTAATTTTATCATTTGTTCTTTCTCATCCTGAATTTTATCTAAATCATTTAGATAAAAAAAAACTCATAAGCCTGATACACCTATGAGAGTGATAGTATCAAAAAGGAATTCCCCATTAATTAAGCTGGAAAAAAATATCTACAAATATTTGGCACCATTGTTCATGAAGACAGGGTTCACTGTGATGAATACTTATGAATTCATTGAGAAAATTAAAGTAATTAAACAAGATTTAAGTGAATATCATATGGCTAGTATGGATGTTCGGGCTCTGTTTCCTAGCACACCAGTACCTCAGGCAATTGACATAATTATTGAAAAATTATATATGTTACAGACAATGAATGCAATACAAATTGAGGAATTAAGAGAAATTTTATTGTACATATATGAAAATAACATTTTTATGTTTAATAACAAGGTGTACAAACAAAATTATGGTGGACCTATGGGGTCACCATTGTCAACTTTATTTGCTGAAATTATAATGAGTGACATAGAGGCAAAAATAATAAGTAAACTAAAAGATCCACCACTGATATACTGCAGGTACGTTGATGACATTTTTCTGTTGTCCAGGCTAAAAATGATGAACTTGAAGACTTGACAAAAAAGTATAATGATATTTATCCATCTATTGAATTGACAGTGGAACAGGAACATAACAATACATTGGCATTTTTGGATATTATGATAATCAAAACAAATGATAACATAAAATACAGAGTGCATAGAAAATCATCATATATTCCTGTATTAATACCTTTTCAGTCATCGCACCCATTAACACACTAATTAAAAGAAGTTTAACACACTCATCAATGGAACAATATAAAAAAGAAGAAATTGAATATATTGAAAAAATTGCACATGATTTTGGTTACCCTAAACAAGTATTAAAGAAATGGATTTATGAAGTAACTCAAGCAAATAATAAGGCCAAGAATGATAAAAAAAAAACTATTAAAATATGTAGGGGCAATCCCATATGTTGAAAGTGTTTCACCTGAAATTATTAAAGTTTGTGGCAAATATGACATACAAGTAGGAAATCAGGTACTTACTAAAAAACATTTAGTAATAAAAAATGACAAAATCAGCCAATTCGATAGAGCAGGAATATATGAAATTCCTATAAACCAGCAACCACCTATGTCATATATAGGCAGCACCAAGAACAAATTAAAGTGTAGATTGAACCAGCATATAAGTAATTGGAATAAAAGAGAAGCTAAGACTGCATTAACCCAATACTGTCTGGAATATCACCAATGTCCAAGGTTTGAAGATATTAAAATTATTAAGAGCTGTAAAAACGAAAGGCAGTTGAGAATTGCAGAATCAGTGTTAATTGAAAAAAACAGATCAAGATTATGCAACATTAATGAGCCTAGCAACTGAAACGAACAATGGAAGGCCTTAATAAAAATTGAACAACAGCTAAGAGGGGAAAAAAGAAAAGAGAGCAGCAATGACAATAGATGGCGCCAGAGACACAAAGATGCAGAGATTGCGACTGGAGCCCGAACCTCAATAACTTTGCTCACTTGAGCTGTGGTGGGCGTAGAGACACATCTGTCTCCTGATGATGACAGTTGACTGTTGAAAGCGCTAGAGGGATTGTGTATGACAGGCTGAATGAGGCTGGCACTTGCAGTAGGGTTAGCACGGAGTTTGAAACGGATGGAGCACTTTTTTATTCACAGTTGACAAGGGTTTAACTGCCTGGGAATGTAAATAGTGTAATTATGTACATAGTGTTTTTAACTGAATGTATGAATGAGTGGTATGGTGTGTATTTTTGTGAGGTTTTTATGAAGATGACGAGCTATGGTTATGTCTCATATGGCAGAAGGAAACATGCGTTATTTGTCCAGTAAATAACAAAAAAAAAAAAAAGGAAAATACGATGTTTTATCCCCGGAAGAATGAATCTCATGGGCAAAGAGTCTTTCAACCTTTGAAGGCCAACAACATTACATGATGATAATTGACGTGCTTGAAGCGTTGAAGGAAGAAAGTGACCATGATCTTTTGGGTAAGTGATTGGTTATTTTAACAATATATCATTAATGAATTGCACGCAAATATGCGCACTTAGCTGGTGTTGAATAATTTAAAAGTGCAAATATTACGATAAAAAAGAATGTGAAAAAACAACAACTTTTAACTTCATCAATCTGAGATGAAACTATTTGGAAGAAAATAATAGCTAAAAAATTGCTACCACCAGCTTCTGGAGTACTGTGTTATATGACTTTGAAAATGAAGCGGGGGCGTTAAAAAATACATAAAGATATGGTTTTAGAAAAAAAAATCCGAGATAAAATCATTTGGAAGTAAAAAAGATAAAATAAAATGCAACAGTCAACTTCCGAAAGCCGCAGAAACAGAAGGGAATGTTGCAAACACTTAACAAATATGGATTTTGTAAAAAAAAAAAAAAAAAAACAGCAACAATCTAACTGAAATGAAGCTATCTGAAGCCAAAAAATGCAAAAACTGTGATCAATTTCTGGAATGCCTCTTAATGCAACCGTAGAAAATGTAAGACAGACGATAAAAATGTGTTAAAATATGGTTTAAAAAATAAAGGGGAAGAACAAAAAACAAATGAGACCTTATCAATCTAACTGAATACTTAAGTAAGTGAAGCTATCTGGAAACAAAAGGGAAAGAAGAGTTCCGACGTCAACTAACAGAAAGCCGACCGGCCTGGGAAACAAAGAAAACCTTTTAAAAATATCGTAAGGCTCTGGTAAAAAAAAAAAAAAAGGGGGGAAATCGCCCTAATCTAACTTTTAGTTACATTAAAAGTTACGCCCCCATGCCCCCCCCCCCCAAAAAAAGGGGGAGGAATTGCGACTATTAGCTTCCAAAATGTTTTTATGACCTTTTAGCCAACACACACATCACGCATCAAACGTGCGTGGTGAGTCAAAAATGCATAAATATGTCGCTTCCGAGATTCAAAGCTCAAGTAAAGCAATTATTTCTCATGAAGTTTGAAAATATGGAAGAACGAAAGCTAAAATAAAATATGGGAGGTGGCATCTATTGATTAGAGTTGCCTCCGTGATCTATCGAATACAGCTTTACATCTTAATCGGGAGCCAACGTTACAAATGCATGAAAATTTTCCTTCCTTTGTTTTAAAATTTAAAGAAATCTTAAAAAGAATTAATGTTAAAAAAACAGAAAAACAGCCTGCAAACATTTCCATGAATTTGCGACGGACGTCACCGCGTCTCGCTGTTTCTGCTCCCAGACCGACAGCTTAAACAAAACAGTGTGATGATCTTCAATGCTTCCACAATCTGGCAGGTTAGTCACGTGACTCACAGGATTTCACTGCATTTCTCTGCTTGAAACACACGGTTCAGGATAAAAGCTGACAGAATTTATAAATGCAATCAAACCAAAAAAAATTCAGAGTTTGATTTTATTAAATTACAATTTGTTCAAGTTACATTTTGTGTCTATGAACTTAAAGTAATGACTGAAAATTACGAAATATGAAGTAGAAAAAAGTTGGGTGCCAGGACCTAATTTCGTGGCGCTGCGGCAACCTGGCGCCTAGCAATTTTCCAGCCTTGATGAACTAATATTCCTTATTAGTACATCTTTTGTCCACATGAAAGGTACCAAAACATTAAATGATTCACGTTACAAGTATGCACGTTTTAAAATTTTTATGCTTTTGTCACTTTTCTATATTTATGTTCAATAACTGCCACAGTGATGTGTAGTGATATAACTGACACAGTGTTTAAAAACTTAATAAAAACAACTCTCAACGAATGTTTGTGTTAGAGGTGAGGCAGTTAATGTACTGCCCATACAACGAACATTTAGCTATGCCTGGGCAAAGCTGTCTTCTACGAAGAATACCACACGCTTATTGCAAACCAAAATCACTTTTGCTGCCAAAAGCCAAATTTTCTACAGTCGCTATTACAGGGAACCTTATAAATTCAGTAAAACAACAAAATTTAATCAATTGTAATTTCATTGAAAAATCAGATGGAACTGAAAAAAAGGATGGTTAAAGAAATATTTTATATTTTGTGACTTCCCATTCTCACTAGAAAATTCAACAAAAAAGGAAAAAAAAACCTGATCATTCTTAATTTGTACTACAACTCATAAATCCGACTACTAACAGCATGACCATGGTAAAAGCTTAAAAATCTTACAGGCATGCATATTTCTGAGAATGAAAAGCATGAACTGAAACTCATTTCCCTCTGAAGTATTTCAAACATCAATCTTATGCATCACTGAATAAATCTTCAGCTATACTAATTAGAATTCTCCTGTTCAAGATCGTAACCACCCTGTAGTAAGTATTTATCTGCATGTACGAGCACATGCACTGAAAGATTACTCTTCTGAGAAAAATGTCTAATACTTCACACTGTTGAGGCTCTTCACCTGTGTGAAGGAGTATGTGCTTTGAATAACAACTTCTGTAAGCACGGTTTCAAGTGAATACCACACTGACGAGGCTATTTGCTTGTGTGAAAGTACATGTGCCTAGAAACCATTTTTAGCAGCAAACCATTTCAAGCACACATCACACAAGTGAGGTGCTTCACCTGAGTGAAGGAGAATGTGCCTTCAAAAATGAATCCTGTAAGGACTGTTTCACGCAAATATCACACTGGTGAGGCTATTTACCTGTGTGGAGGTGGATTTAACTTGAAAGGGCACCTTTATCAAATTGTTTGGACCATACAACACACTGGTGAGGCTATTTACCTGTGTGAAGGAGCTTGTGCTTTGAAAGTTTACTTTTACGAGTAAATTGTTTGAAACACACATCACACTGGTAAGGCTTTTTACCTGTGTGAATGAGCATGTGCTCCGAAAGATTACTTTTATCAGCAAATTGTTGGGAACATACATCACACTGGTAAGGCTTTTCACCTGTGTGAATACGAATGTGCCTTGAAAGATGACTTTTATGACTAAATTGTTTGGAACATACATAACACTGGTGAGGCGTTTCACCAGTGTGAACGAACATGTGACTTGAAAGATTACTTCTATGACTAAATTGTTTGGAACATACATCACACTGGTGAGGCTTTTTACCTGTGTGAATGAACATGTGACTTGAAAGATTACTTTTATGAGCAAATTGTTTGGAACATACATCACACTGGTGAGGCTTTTCACCTGTGTGAACATGCATGTGCCTTGAAAGATGATTTTTATGAGTGAATTGTTTGGAACATACATCACACTGGTGAGGCGTTTCACCAGTGTGAATGAACATGTGACTTAAAAGATTACTTCTACGACTAAATTGTTTGGAACATACATCACACTGGTGAGGCTTTTCACCTGTGTGAATGAGCATGTGCTTCGAAAGATCACTTTTCCTAGTAAATGGTTTGGAACACACATCACACTGGTGAGGCTTTTCACCTGTGTGAAGGAGCATGTGCTTTGAAAAAGCACTTTTATCAGCAAATTGTTTGGAACATACATCACATTGGTGAGGCTTTTCACCTGTATGAAGGAGCAGGTGCCTAGAAAGAGCATTGTTATGAGTAAATTGTTTGGAACACACATTACACTGGTGAGGCTTTTCACCTGTGTGAAGGAGCATGTGCCTTGAAAGAGAACTTTTATTGGTAAATTGTTTGGAACATACATCACAGTGGTGAGGCTTTTCACTTTTGTGAAGGAGCAGGTGCACTGAAAGAGTACTTTTATGAGTAAACTGTTTGGAATATACATCACAATGGTGAAGCTTTTCACCTGTGTGAAGAAGCATGTGCCTCATAAGATGACTTTTATGAGTAAATTGTTTGGGACATACATCACATTGGTGAGGCTTTTCACCTGTGTGAAGAAGCATATGCACTGAAAGATCACCTTTCCGAGCAAATTGTTTGGCACAAACATCACAGTGGTATGGTTTTTCACCTGTGTGAACAAGCATGTGACTAAAAAGATAACGCTTACATGCAAACTGTTTTAAGCATACATGACATTGGTGATCTTTTTCACTTGACTGAGGATGATTATGCCTCGAGATGCTGCATTTTTCACTTTGCCGTTTGGAACAAATGTCAGAATCATCAGGTTGTTCTCTTGCATGGACTTTCACATGCATTAAGAGACTCTCTTTCTGTTTGAATTTCTTGTGACACACATTACACTGGAAAAGTTTTTCAGTTGTATGAATTTCCATATGTCTTTCACATGTGGATTCTCCCCTTTTACATGGAATGATGTGCATTGAAGTATCGATTTCTGCTTTCACTTCTTTTGCAATTAATTGTTCAGAGACTTCTCTTTTTCTCACAGAATACTTCAGCACTGATTCCATGCTAAGGAACTTACAATTTTTATTTATTCAGAAATCTTGAAATGTAATAATTTTCATTTTTGGCATTATGTGATATCATTATGAACTGAACAATACATGCCGTTTTTGTTGAATTGTGCTGTCCACATGAGCAAAGTAAAATGTCCACACTACTGTCTCGTCCGATGTTCAAGAGAGCCTTAGGAACGCTTTAAAAAATCTCATTAGTTCAAACTTCTAACAAAAATACAGAAAATGGTACCATATGAGCTTTGAAAGTATTTTTGTTAAACAGCTGTGCAAATTTTCAATAGAGATTTCATAAAGCTGAGAAAGAAAAATGCTTACTGTTTTTATAGTTGCCACCTATGCAATGACGTGGCAGCCCATCAAAGTGAACACAAGATGGTATTTCGTGTCTTCAGTAAGATGCTGTGTGTTGGAAATTGGAGGTAAATAAAATGCATAAAAACGCCTTTAGATTAACATTACTCAATATCTTTCAGTACATTCCCACAACTTTCGCGAGAAGCACACAAAATAACGAAATACACAGATTGTTATATGTTTACAACAAATTTTGAAAAACAAAAGTTACCTTTAGAGGCGTAAAATCGTCAGGGTCTGCTGTAATGTTTCCGCCTTATCAATTAATTATGCTTTTATTACTTTTTAGATTTTCAGATTGGGTAATTTGTTCCCTAGTGAAAATAAACCGTATTTATCTCCGATTATCTTCTGTAATTTAAAGCCAATTTTCATAGCGTTGTATATCTAAAATCAACGGGATAGAAGTAGGTAGACGGTTCTGTTATTGGTTTCTGCTGAAGCCAACGAGCGATACCAGACTGTAACCAGACCGCCATATTTATTGAGGTACAGGGTTGCCAGGTGAAATTCTCAACATCCCAATGTTCCAAAGCATTACCAGAAAATAAAAAAAAACTTTTGATTACGTTATCCTGTTAAAAAGTAATAGAAGAACAAGCTATTGTTAACAATTCAATAAAATAACAAGGAACCACAAAAAAACCGTACGGGCCACTAATGCCAATAAACCACGTGTTACCACAAATTTGCCAGTGCGCCACCGGGGCGGCGCGCACTGGTCTAAGCGATGACCTCCAATCATTCGTCCGAACGGGGTCCGGGTTCGAATCCCGGTGAGGCATGGATGTTGTGTTTGTCTTACGGCACTGGCTCTCTCCCTTCCCTGGAACCAGTGACTCTAAATTAGGGACGGGAGACTGCTTATAGCCCATTGAGTTGCTCATTGTGGTCGTTAAACCTCCAATCAAAAAAACAAAACAAAAATGGGTTAGATTTTGTTGTGAAAACATCAGTTTGGTTTTATAACTGTAAGGTTTTTTTAAAAGAAACACAAGGAAAAACGACGAACATACACAAGCCAGCAATTCAAACAACGTGAAAACTGAGCTGTTTATACCTTGGGAAGCAGTGCCATCTAACGGCTGAAATCGTCCCTAACGCCCTCTGGCGAATCACCAAATGTCTATTGTCTTCAACGTTAATGTTATAGCCTGTTCTTCATCCAGTTCAGCCTTATACTAATAGACTGCGCATGATATCAAAAGTTCTGGCTGCAACATCGAAAGCCACGAAATCACCTGATATGTGTCAAAAAGATGGGTGACACATGCTGGGCTTATGGTTGCCGTGAGCGATTTTGTAAAGAAAGTTCTACAGCTCTTCATGTGTAAGAAACGAAATAAATTCCTAAATAGATTCTTTGAATGCTTTAAAATAATCTCACTATAGCACTTCGGTGTCGTCATCTTAAAATTTAAAGAAAAAAGCCTTTTTTTTTAAGGTGACCAACAGGTGTGAGACACCGGATAGTTTTAATTTTTGATGTATTTATAGCATTAATTTTGTGCTTTACTTTATGATTTCTGCTTTAACAGTTTTCCGAAAGACGAAGCTTTTTTTTTTTTTTTTTTTTTTTGATTGGAGGTTTAACGACCACCGTGAGCAACTCAATGGGCTATAAGCAGTCGCCCATCCCTAATTTAGGGTCACTGGTTCCAGGGAAGGGAGAGAGCCAGTGCCGTAAGACAAACACAACATCCATGCCTGACCGGGATTCGAACCCGGACCCCTTACGGACGAATGATCATAGGCCAGCGCCTTAGACCACTGCACCATCGGGGCGGCGAAAGACGAAGCACGAAGAAAATTGTGGAAATTTTAAATTTCAGCTAAATATTTTTTTTCTTTTTGATTGGAGGTTTAACTACCACCAAGAGGCCGCCCCGGTGGCGCAGTGGTCTAAGGCGTTGGCCTCTGATCATTCGTCCGAAGGGGTCCGGGTTCGAATCCCGGTGAGGCATGGATGTTGTGTTTGTCTTACGGCACTGGCTCTCTCCCTTCCCTGGAACCAGTGACCCTAAATTAGGGACGGGCGACTGCTTATAGCCCATTGAGTTGCTCACGGTGGTCGTTAAACCTCCAATCAAAAAAAAAAAAAAAAAAAAAAACACCACCAAGAGCAACTCAGCAGTCGCCTGTCGCTAATTTAGGGCCACTGGTTATAGAAAAGGGTGACAACCAACACTGTAAGACAAACCCAATATCCATGCCTCACGGGATTCGAACCCTGACCCATCTCGGACAAAGTCTAAATATTTAAACAGGAAGCTTGTCCATAAAAAACATGATAGCACTTATGACATGACATGCTAGTCCAAGCTCTTGTTGCTTTTGCGGAATTTCACTTTTCTGCTAGGCATCATGTGCATTTGATTCCAAAATATGAGAATTATGGAATGGTGTTTACTTAACAAGTATAATATTTGGCACAACACGGCTTCAGTAAGTATTGGCAATCTCAGCGGTCCGCTCTCCCTCTACCGGCAAAAGGAAGAATTACTGTAGTACGGGTAATGTTTTCAGCTCAATGCTTGGCTGTTGGTAGATCGCTCATTACGTTCAGTTGTCGTAGTTTTTTTTTTTTTGCATTCATTCTGGAATTAGATAGTTGTATAATGGAGAATTCCGTGAAGAAAAACAAATCATATTGTTGTGTCCCGCAATGTCGTTCCCATGGTTTCGGCTATGTTTTTCACAAGTTAGTATAAACGTTTGTGCCTTGCGTTTGAAATCCTTCCAGTGAAATGCTACTAACCTAGTAACGTTTTTGAATGAATAATAAACAAGGCAGCATGCTTTTATTGCATAGTAGTAATTAAAAAATCCGCATTTCTACATAATCTTGAAAACAAATAATTGCTGTTATCCGTATAAATTTAAACTTCATTGTGGAACAAGATTTGCAATGTTCTGTCAACAGTCATAGGTTCAAAAACGCAGAACCCAATGATGATCAACAATTACCAATTCACAAACACTTTTAGGAACAGAATGTTCAAAAATTACAAATGTTATTGTTGACAGTATTGAAAGTGGGTCCTGGGAAACGTCAAGTGAAACGAAATGTCAGCTTTTAATAGTAATCCGGATTAGAACACCACTGTCGGTATTACTATAATACTTGCCTGAAAATGTAAAAATAAAAATTACCTGTTACAGTAACGCATTACTGCTACACAGTGCTTACACGTTCCACTTCTGCCCGCTTTACAAGAGCACTCAAATGACTTTATAGAAATTTCACTGTTACTTGTATCTAAAACACCGTTGATGGAGTGAGGCCACGACGTTATTGCCGTGGACTGAATGCAGTGCGAAACTATGAGAATTTCTCTTCCATCTTTCTTCTTAATTCCACAAGAAATTATATGGCCTACATTAACAATCACTTCCCCTTCTTTAATGCATCTTGAATTTTTGGAAGCGTCTACAAATTTCATTATTTCAAGGATTGAAAGCGACAAACCAGCCATTCTAACATTCGACTTTATGGAAACACGTGCGACGTTACCCGTACTAGAGAAGTTTGCGCAGCGCCCCCTATAGTTCGTTGAGGTTCCCAATAATGATTTCAGTTCATCAGAAAACTTGTCGGTTTGGTATATAGCGATTCAAAGTTTTTTTTTTTGATTGGAGGTTTAACGACCACCGTGAGCAACTCAATGGGCTATAAGCAGTCACCCGTCCCTAATTTAGGGTCACTGGTTCCAGGGAAGGGAGAGAGCCAGTGCCGTAAGACAAACATAACACCCATGCCTGACCGGGATTCGAACCCGGACCCCTTACGGACGAATGATCATAGGCCAACGCCTTAGACCACTGCGCCACCGGGGCGGCGATTCAAAGTTTGCATAAGTTTTCATAAAAGTAGCAAGTGCAACCATTCCACTTTTTGGGCCTGTTTTTCATTTTTTCAATAATTATTACGGTGAGGCAGAAATAGTCAATAAGGTTCAATTACTTAACCAGAAAACTTGTGGCTATTGACATAAAAATATATTAACTTAAGAAAAAAAGCAAATAACTGGAATGCATGTTCCAAATTTTTCGCAAATGTTCATCACGCTATAAATAATGAAGTGTAAACAACCCGATCTGTGCATGTATATATCTCATAAGTAAACTTACCTGAAGAGTTTTCACTTTATATGAAGGGTTTTCACATAATGCACTTAAAATACTGAAGTTCTGCAGCGTAAATTAATAACCATAACACTATTTTCACAAGGAATTTCGAGTACAAACAAATGAACTTGCGTTAGAATACATAGGAAACTTGCGACCACTTTTTTTTTTTTTTTTTTTTTTTTTGATTGGAGGTTTAACGACCACCGTGAGCAACTCAATGGGCTATAAGCAGTCGCCCGTCCCTAATTTAGGGTCACTGGTTCCAGGGAAGGGAGAGAGCCAGTGCCGTAAGACAACCACAACATCCATGCCTCACCGGGATTCGAACCCGGACCCCTTACGGACGAATGATCAGAGACCAGCGCCTTAGACCACTGCGCCACCGGGGCGGCCGACCACTTTTTGATCTAATTACTTCTAAACGATTGCAATAAAATTTTGATTGAGGTAGTTTTCTCAACGAGTATATTCTTATATACAACATTCCTAAAACCCACAGTTCAAATGTACAGAATTTACTAATTCCTAATCCTTTAAAATTGCTTATCAGCTCATAGGAAAACGTTGGAATTAAAAGGCATGCGACCATTTCTTACTCATGTCACGTGATCTGATGCCCTCTCATGTTGGGACCACGGCGGCTCTGATGCAGCTATTGCCAGTACGCAGTCCATTAGTATATATGGTCAAAGATTTCATCCCAAAATAACCTGTAGATTAGTTAGTTTTTAGGTTGTTTTTTTCTCCTACAAAACACAGTGTATCCCTATTTGAATGGTCCAAAGAAGTAGTTCTGATCACATAATAATTTGCACTTAAATTCCTTTCCTAAAAGACAATCTGTAGCTTTCCTGTTGCGATCAATAATGTAAAATCTGATAGAATGGATCGAATGAACTGCAGAATCTACACTATCAGAATTTGGACATAACTGTTATTCTAATCATATCATCGTCACTACCGCTATCCTAAATGTGCATTTTTTCTACAAGATCATTTTACATGTTAAAGCTATGACATGAAAAACTTCAACGCATATGCTTTCTATGCACCAACCGAAATTGTTTTTGTTTGTTTGTTTTTTGTTTGGAGGTTTAACGACCACCGCGAGCAACTCAGTGGGCTATAAGCAGTCGCCCGTCCTTAATTTAGGGTCACTGGTTCCAGGGAGGGAGAGAACCAGTGCCGTAAGACAAACACAACATCCATGCCTCACCGGAATTCGAACCCGGACCCCTTCGGACGAATGATCAGAGGCCATCGCTTAGACCACTGCGCCACCGGGGCGGCAAATAGTTTTTGAAGCCATGTTTCTCTGCATTGGCTTCGTAACGTTTATTATAGAAAAGATTTTACTGCTGTTCATGAGTGAGGGAGAAATAACAAATATGCCATAGATTTCGACAATAGTGGGAACAATTTTGCTTTCATAACCATTGTTTTATTTCTTGCAAATGATCAAATATCATGCTCTGTGACGTATTTTCTATTTTAACTTTCATTTTTAGTTCCTTTAACTATGTAAATTTGAGTTTGTTATCTTTTGAGCTTTCCACGCTTAACGTGATATCTTCTCGCTCAGATAAATGCAGGTTTGGCAACAAACCTCCATTCAGTACGTAAGTGAAGTATGCATGTTGATAAGAACGAGAAAAGATATACACTGGCGGAAAGTGAAAAAAGAACACCAAGAAGGAGACGTCTGATACCAACGAAATTTATACAGCATAATAACGGAATACAGAGGATAACGTGATCAAAACATTATGGCAAAATACAGCTGTATTTGCTGGTAAATTAGAAAATAACATTTCCATGTGACCTGGTTAGTACGAGGTTGAACCACCATGAACTGCGTCACATTGTGCAATTCTGGATGGAGTCTGTAGTACAGATGTTGGATGTAAGTTTTGGGTATTAAGTTTCAAGCATCCTCAACCTGGACGCGTAAATCAGGGAAGGTCGTGGCTGGCCGTGGAGACCGGATAAGTCGTTGTCCCATAAAATCCCACACGTGTTCAATGGGGGACAAATCCGGTGAACGTGCAGGCCATGGAAGTTGTCTCACACCCTTAAGTACATGTTGCGTTGCACGTGCCGTGTGTGGGCGTGCGTTATCTTGCCGGAAAACACCACTATGGACCGACCTTACAAATGGCACAACAACGGGCTGAATGATGTTGTTGACGCTGTTTAACGTTCCCGGTACAAACACTAGTTGTGTACGGAGTGATAGCTGATCGCTCCCCACACCAGGTGTATTCCCTGTGTGTCGCTAGCGGATGCAAGAAGGGTTGAGACGCACCCCTGTGCGTCTGCGAACACACATACGGCCATCGGAGGCTCCCAAGCAGAATCTGCTTTCATCGCTGAACACGACAGATCGCCATTGCGTTCTCCAGTGCAGACGTTGGCGACACCACTGCAGCCGTACCTGACGGTGGGCTGGAGTCAGAGGTACACGTGCACGTAGTCCTGCATCCAGTAGACGGTTGCGGATTGTTCGCATAGTCACCTCAGGTGCAACGGCAGCTCGGATGTGCTTCGCAGTGGATGTTCTGCTTGACAACGTCGCTCTTCTTATGCGTCGATTGGTCCGCTCATCAGTCCGTCTGTGGCTCCCGGTTCCACGTCTTCTTGTGTGGGAATGTTCCTCGGACCATCTACGCCACCACCGATACTTCCGTCCAATTCGCTCCGCAATACGACGATACGAACACCCGGCATGGCGGAGTTCGACTAGACGACCTCACTCAAAGTTCGATAACTGCTGAAATCGTACACGTCTTCCATGTCCAGGCATTGCAGGGTCTTCGCACGTGTCCGTACGCCGACGACTGAATATATTCACTTCGCCGTACTCCTTAAATACCACCGACGATAATTTGCATATTATGCCGTGCTGCTGCGTAAGCGCTCACCGGTTGGTCCCGCAATTAACATCACATCTACGTAAACTCGACCCCATTAACATATGTAAATTTCATGATCGTCCGCCAATTCCTTCTTGGTGTTCATTTTTCACTTTCCGCCAGTGTACATATCTTTTTGCGACGCAGTTGCTTCTGGCTGGAGATGTTACATCTTTGACTTTTTTTCTAGCTGGAGATGTTACATCAGTCTCACCACAGCGTCCACTCAAAAGTGAGCATGAAGGCAAGATTGTGGAAATGCCTAAAAAGCTGGCAGATGACGCACCTGAAAGAATTCGGTGTATAAGCCCACAATTCAAATATATGGCCTTGACGGCACACTAAAACTGTAAAATTTCGAGATGTTGTTACTTGAGTTAAACTTTCCATTTCGCCAGAAAGTGATACGACGATTTGCCATGATACTTTGACAGCTACGACGCGAAATCCATTCTTTACTCCCCGGATAAATACCTAAGCAGTTAAAACATGTCGAGTACAATTATCAAAGATTTTTAAGAAACTTGGATAAACGAATGTGAATCTGTGGAATGCACAGACAATTTGTTATATTAAATGCATTTTTTGTTAAATTTAGTGTTGTACTTTCTGTAAAATGGAAAACACACGCGCAAAACTCGCACACACGCGCGCGCGCACACACACACTACTGTCTGTTGAAAATGGAACACTAAGAAAAGCCTAAGATACTGAAGTGATTTATAGGATACACTACTTATTATGTAAATCTTAAGTAATGTGGACAATACAACATTCAGTACCTTGTTTACCCACCACGAGCTGCGATAACGGATCGTACACTGTGAGACATAAACTGGAGCTTCTGGATGTCGCTCTGAGGAAAGTCATTTAATGCTGCCTCGATTCGTACACAAAGTTCATTCTGGGGAAACTGGCAGCAGAGCCTGGCTTCCAGCGACCATATCCCATACTTGTTCAATAGGCAACAAATCAGCGAAACGAGCTGGTTAAGGAAGACGTGGCACCGTCGAACATCCAGGACCTGTAACACATTTTGTGCTACATCTGGTTGGGCATTGTCCTGTTGAAAGATGCCACCGCGAAGAGTCTGAAGAGAAGATATGGCGGCACTTTTTTTTTTTTTGAGGTTTAACGACCACCGTGAGCAACTCAATGGGCTATAAGCAGTCGCCCGTCCCTAATTTAGAGTCAGTGGTTCTAGGGAAGGGAGAGAGCCAGTGCCGTAAGACAAACACAACATCCATGCCTCACCGGGATTCGAACCCGGACCCCTTCCGACGAATGATCAGAGGCCAACGCCTTAGACCACTGCGCCACCGGGACGGCATGGCGGCGCTTCAACTTCCGCGATGTATCGCTGTCTGATCATGGTTTCTGAAACACGTAGGAGGCGGGAACGTGGATGGAAACCATAAGCATCCCACCAAAATGCTCGGTGTCAGGCTCGTGAGCTCGTGAACAATGCATGCCTCCAGAAGCTGTTCATTATTCGGTGTCGTAATACAAGGGTACGACTATCATCGGTCATAGTGACTATTCGGAAAACACTAGGAACTGCCATTCATCACACCAGTGTCTGCTTTCTTCGCACCAATACAGCCGCTAACATCAGTGGTTTAAGAACAACGGAAGTAGACGTAGTTAAAGTGTATCAGGATCAGGAATGATGTAAAATTGGTTAAACAACAACCCGGATGCAAAACTGCGCAGAACAGTGAAAGGTTGCTGTCAGAGCTGAGCACTGGGCCCGAGGACTCGTATACAGGCCAAGAAACGCAGCGCTGTTCAAACAGTTGATTACTTAATACAACAGAGGTCAGACAGGAACAATATCTTCCATGAACATGAGCGGTACACTCACATGTATGGTTTATAACAGCACATGACATCCTCTCCTAACCACGGTTCATCAGTGCTAGACTCGCCTGGTGCAAAGATCATGGAATTTGGACGTCGAATAACTGAAAAAAAAATTGTGCTGCTCTGACGAGTCGCGTATTCTACCCTACTCAGTTTTTACTCCAATCCTGCATGGTCTCCACAGTACAAAAAAAAAAAAAATTGTGCTGAAAAAAAAAATTTGAAAAAAAAAATTGTGAAAAAAAAAATTGTGAAAAAAAAAATTGTGAAAAAAAAATGAAAAAAAAAATTGTGCTGCTCTGACGAGTCGCGTATTCTACCCTACTCAGTTTTTACTCCAATCCTGCATGGTCTCCACAGTACAATCCTGCGGAGGAGGTTTTATGGTGTGGGGCATGTTTACCCGGCAAGGAATTTCGACGTACTTGAAGTTATTTTTTATCTTTTTCGGAGGGAGTTTTTACAAAAATTGCAATACAACCTGAAACACCTCTATCCCCGAAAAGAATGTCACAGATCTTAAAATTTTCGACTGTTTTTTTTTCTTAAGTTCGAAACAAATATTTCCTCGAGATATTTTTTTCTTTATGATAATTTTCATGTGTGGTCTTTATGGATGATATTTCTCATATAACGAATTTATTAAAATATGATTTATTTTTCTCCGGGACCTGCAATAAAATTTCACCCCCAGCCAAGCAGAAGTTCCACCGGTCTCTAATATTACTAATAATGAAATTTGTATATGTTTAATTAGTTTCATATTTAGATTCACTTTAGCACAAACAAATTTTTCAAAACACTTGTAGGGTGAAAAATTACAGCTACCATTTGTTATGTATTTCCGTGTCTTAGTTTTTTTGGGAAAATATAAACAGTGTTGTAAAGGCAATATCAATTACATGGGCATTGTGCTCAAAACCTAAAGTAAGAAATAAAGTGTTCCATAGGTGTCACATGTAAAAGAAGAATTCATGTAACAATATAACAAATTTCTCACTTTTAGAAATTCAAGTTGTTTAGAATGTGACATTGTTAAGAATATAAATGGATATTGTATAAAACAAACCCAGGTTTTGAATTCTGGCCACAATCTGGCTCTAGTGGATAATCACTATAACTCAATTTATGACATGCATATACATCAAACCAGCCAAGCTCATACAGAAGATACTTTAAAAGACTACTTTCCATTTCTATTTAATCACCACACCACCAAGAAGAGAGTTAAAAACAACAACAAAGTAATTACTGATTACTCAGAGCACACTTATGTTTTTCTGCAACCAAAGCAGAATTGATGAACCACATTTTGAAGAGCTTGAATTCTGGTTTCATGATGCTAAAGAACAATATTACAAATTTCACAAGCCATAAGACCTACAGGTGAGTTTGAAACAGTTTAGCTAATCCTCAAAAATCAATATCTGATATGGTATTCTACATAAAAGGGAAATCACTTCCCTAAGATTTTCAAAATGGCAAAAGTAATGTTCACAATTCAGTTTGCCATAGGACCACTACATGGGTGTTCAGAACATCATATTTAATACAAGTAAAAAATTTTCCTTCTACAGCGATAAATTTTCTTGCATCAAAGCCAAATCAATTGATTTATTACTGATAAATTTATAAAATGTCACAAAATTTCTGCTCTATGTAAAATGAAACGTACATCAGCAGTGAAAAAAAAAACTTAGAGCAAGTTTTACTGACAGAGAATGCAGAACCCATACTTGCATATGACAGCAAATTGGAACATGTCTGTTCTTGCACTGACATCAAGATTGTGCAGATTCAGACAAAACTTTCATTACAATAACTCAGCACCTTTAGCAACTATGACTTGTAGTGCATTGAATTCATTCTCTCCATCTTTAGTACTGGCAAGTGGTTTTAATCAAAACAAATCTAAAAGATACAATACACCAACACACACAGTCCTCAAATAAGTTAAACCCTGTACATTAAAATTTTACCACTGGAATATATTTTTCTTTCAACATAAAGTTCACAATATTTAATTAGATCTGCAGTTATTCAACAAATTATAATGAAAAAGATAATACATTTGTAGTAAATTGTCCTTTAAAACACATGGAAAATCATGGGTTTATTCACAACTTTAAGCTCAAATATTTTCAATAGTAGGCAAAACAAAGTGATCAGATTTTGATATGGTTTTGTTACTAAATAGAAGTATCTATGGTATAAAAATCAGAATTTTCCTGTGTACCAACCCCACTAAGAGTTTAAATTTTTTAATTTTCCAGATTCATCAGTGGAAAAGTGTTGGAAGAAATAAAAAATCTCCAATTTTCTTACCCTAGGTACAATCTACTGTTACCATGGTTCTTAATAAATAAAATTAATTTGAGTATTTTGTCCCTTTCTTGGTGAAAATATGGCTTGGAAATTTAAAAAATGCAAAGTCCAACAGTCAACTCCTACCACAAATAAAATTTGCAAAACATATCAGTTAATAAGAAAAAAGAAAAAGGTAATCCAAAACAATCAGTGTTTTATTATGAGTAAATTGGTTTTCAAATTAGTTAAATGAGGAGAAAATTTATAGGATTTTGCATAAATGTTTGCAAATTCAAAAATACAGGTGAACATGTATAAAACGTCTGTGCAAAAAATTTAAAAAGTGCATCAACAACCAATTTGTAGGACATTTATTGAAATAGTATGGAATGACTCATATCCTTGAAAGTGTATCCACAGTAAAGTTGTCTGAATACAACTTTCTAGAGTTTTCCTAATATTTTCAAGATTTTCCTTTAAAATTTACAAAACAAGAATTCTCAGATCATCTACCAGATTTGTGAGTACCTTTAAAAATGGAGGGGACAGTTTCCCCACTACAATTTGATGCATCTTATCCGAGACACAAAGTAAAAATGAGGTTCAAAACCATTAGATTCTTTTCCTTCCAGCCTCCAAAACAAATCTGGCATATCCTATGACCAGAATGCATTACATTAGCAAATTTGAATAGGGTGAAACCAACGTGATTTTTAGAATACATATCAGTTGAAGTGTAACTGGACTCAGAACTTATATTTCTTTCATAGCAACACCACCCCACCACACATACACTAAAAAAAAAAAAGAACTTTGGATCTTTTTTATCGTATTATAATGTAGGCAGATATTTTCTCAATATTATACAGATAAGAAACTTACCTTTAGCAAACAAAGTTACTGTAGCCCATTTTGTCACATTTCATACATGTGTAGACAAATACTAACTTCCCATTGGCAAGATGTGTTTAGTAATTGTGAATTACAAGTCTATTCTTATGTTATGCAATTTAACCAATCTTAAGAGAACTTTGTCTTGGTAAAAACTAATAACTGAAATCTGTAACTTAATTGTTTCTAAATCCAAAACTGATCTAACCTTAAACCCCACTAATTTTGTTATTTCACTCCAAACACTAACTTTACAATTCTGGAATGTTTATAAAGAGTTCAAAACGTAGTTACACTATAAAAACGTTAATTAAAAACTGACACATCAAACCAGACAGGAGATCCTAATATTTTCACCCAGCAGGTGTAGGAATCATCAGAAAAGAGTTGATCTTAATACAGCAGCTGTTTGCAGCCCATTGTCAGCCACACTGTTGGGTAAGTTGATCCAAGAAGGGCTCGAACTGATGTGCGAAACTGTTCCTATCTGTTGGAAGTTGCAGTATGAATCTCCAATCACTAAAACCCTCTTTTTTATATATATATTTTACTTTTGCTTTTTCCTTTTCTTCTGTCTTGCATCTGTCTTAAATGTTTCCAATGATTTGGCAGTTGTTTTGGATCGTTCAAATTGCAAAGTCTGTTTATACTGTATATATACATGTATATATACACACACACATATATATATATATTTTTTATTTTGCATTAAAACCGTTTCTGCCAGTCCTAGATACCTTTCTGATTTTCAAGTACTGGAACTTCCAACAGGTGGCAACAGCATCACATATCATTTTGGGCCTCTCTCTAATCAAGTTACCTGACATTCGCTTGAAGGCAGGGGCCATGTAAAGACCATACTGCTGCGGGGTCAAAATATTACAATCTCCCATCTGGTCTGGTGTGACAGTTTTTTAATTAACGTTTTCAAAGGATGCATACTTAACATTGCAAAAGTGTTAATTTAGCGTTTGGAGTTAACTACGAAATCAGTGGTGTTTAGAATTAGCTCAGTTTTAGATTTAGAAACAATTTACAGATTTGAATCATTAACTTCTACCAAGTTGAAAGTTATTTTAAGATTGGTTAAAATGCATAACATGAGAATAGACTTATCATTCACAATTACAGCACACATCTTGCCAATGGGAAGTTAGTCTTTATTTACACTTGCATGAAAAGTGACAAAATGGGTGACAGAAACTTTGTTTGCTAAAGGCAAGTTTCGCATTGGTATAATATTGATTTTGAGCTACACATTTCTGGTGAAATGTTTGAACATTTAAGATCAACCAACATATCTGTGTAAGATATTGTAATATTTAAATTAAATCTTGTGAAAACATGCCGTATCCCTGCACAATGACACAGTTCTTTATAATTCTAAAGTAGAATGATCGCCTACAATGAAATGTTTATTGATTGCACATCATCAAACTTCCTTTTACATGTTTTTAGGCCATCAGATTTTAAAGAGGACAAAACCAAATTAAGGTTTCTCTTTACAGCCAAGTTACTCTGGTCACATATATGCAATAAAATCTTTTTAATTATGCTTATATTAATTTTGTTACTGCTAGATTCCCACTGTGTCATGTTTCAATTTTGTCATTCAGTTTGAATAAGTTGCAAGATCAATGCAGGATTCACAAACTAGGAAAGCTAAATTTGATCCACATTCAACTACAAAATCTTTAGTTCACCTGAAAACTGAGGTTTAGTGGCAATGCAATTCAAATGGCTTTTACAGAGTACAGTTTCTCTAGAAAGAGCAGGCACGCACTGTTTGTTGTATGAGCCATACTTCCTCAGCAAGCGAATATGTGAAAATATTATCCAACACCACTAATTTTAAGTGAGCAGTCTTAGTGAGAGGTGGGTTTGCCTCCTCAAGGTGCACCGCTGCACAACAATGGCACACACAACAGCAATAAAGGCTTCTATGAATTTTGGAGAGGTACCTGCTAGTTCTGTGTGACATTAACAAATAGACACCAACTCACTTGATTTTTCTTCCAGAATTCTCAGGTGGAAAGATCACACACACTGATGTACTTTTATAATTTCTATGACCCAAAGAGAGAGCTTTTAAGACTGATGTGCGGGATATGGTGGACCTACCACACTTGAGAAGGATGGTCCATCATAGGAACATCATAAATACATACATATCATTGGGCTGTTCTCTGATATTCAGAGGTTAGCTCCTCAAAGAAAGACCATCTAACAAATAAACATTTAACAGATAATACAAGACACCAGATAAATTTTTAACTGATTATTTACTTACTGTTGCCGTATCAAACTTCTCCATTTACAGCGATCTTGACACACAACATGAGCTTCAGTGACATCGATCACACGACGTACACAAGACCTTCTATACTTTATACTCATAATCTTTTTCTCATTCAGACACTCCTGAATCTCATTCTCCCATGACTTCCTTCGCCTTCTTCTTCGTATGTTTCTAGCCACTTGGACCAAAAAAAAAATTCTTAGTCAGCATCTCTTCATTCATTCTTTCACCATGGCCAAACCAGCAAAGCTTATGTCTCCAGCTTGCTAACAGTATTTTGCTTCACATTACACAACTGCAACACATCTTCGTTCCTTATATGATCTGAACATCTTCCCACAATACCACCCAGTAAGAAACGCATTTCTCCGGCACACAAACGACTCCTATGTGTCTTCTTTAGTAACCAGGCTTCACGGCCATACATCAGAGTAGGAACAATTACACTTTCATACACAGACATTCAGGTCTCTTTTGAGAATCCATCATTCCTGTGAAAACCTCCTAAAGCAGGTATGACTTTCAATGAAGAATTCGCTCACCTACTAATTTTGCAATCTAATCTGTTCTCTCTGTCAAACAAGCTTCCATATACAAACTTATTCACCTGATCAATCATGGTGCCTTTTAGACTTATATTACATTCAGTAATACCAGTTCCTCTTTTAAAAACCATAACTTTTGTTTTTCTCTTATTTATACTCAGTTAGAATTTCATACAAACTTCGTACATCCAGGACATGCTCTGCAACTTTCTTTTACTCTCTGCCAACAGGACTGTGTCATCAGCATACAACAATCTGCACACATGGGTATTACCAAGACATAAACCAATATTTCCAATTTTGGCATTATGCATGCATGCATCCTTAAATATATTAAACAGTCGTGATATTACACAACCTTGCCTGACTCCTGCACCAATGTAAAACCATTCACTGGTACACAAGCTCTACTGGCAGCATACATGGCTTTAACTCAATTATGTAGATCCCCAGTAACACAATATTCATTCAACACCTTCCACAGAAGTATCCTATTTACTTGGTCATATGCTTTCTCTAAATCTATGAAGACAGTAAAAACTTTTACCAACAGCCAGATACTTTACAATCATCATGCATAATGTCAAAATTTGGTTACATGCAACCTTTATGAGGCATAAAACCATCTTGAAACATCTCACATTTTTTCTGATTGAAAAGTTATTGAAAAGGCACGAGGTCTTACATCAAAGAAAGTGTGGGATGTTCAGAGTGGTTTTATGCCTGGTAAACGCTGCACCAACCAAAGTTTTGCATTACGCATGATGATTAAAAAGGACCTGGATGTTGGTAAGGAAGTTTTTACTTCCTTCATAGATTTAGAGAAAGCATATGACCAAGCAAATAGAATACTTCTGTGAAACAACATGGAAATGAAAAATGGCGTATGAGAAAGACATCTTGGTTGAGTCAGTGTAAGATTGGTGTATAGAACACTAGAGGTATAAATGGGAAGATAAATGAGGTGATTCAAGAAATCAACTAGTATAGATTGAATGTGCTGTTTGTGTGAGTATAACTAAAAAAAAGAGAAATTGGGATAGAAAAAATCAATGGAATGGTGAGTGTGTGGTTTGGAGTGCTGGCTAATATGAGAGGACAGGCTGGGGTAGGTGTAATTTTACGTGAAAAAGTGAACAACTTAATTCATTACACTTGCATCAGTGAGAGAATTCTCTGGATTCATTTGAAAGTGAAACTTCAGAGAATATTAACTGTTGTAGTGTATGTGCACCTTGTGATTCAGATCCCTCTGATAGGAAGATTTTGGGAATGAGCTAAAAGCTGTTATGAGCCAGTTGGGTGCTAAAGAGTTATTATAGAAAAGATTCCTGGAGTAGGAGTTCGAAATGGGTTTCTTGATGACATTTTCGGCAAATTTAATGATCCTGGTGTAAATGATAATGGTGAAAGATTGATTGAACTCTGCATTGAAAATGGATTGTGTGTATCTAATACATTTCTCAACCACAAGTATATCCACACATACACTTGGAAAAGTTGTACTATGAGATTAAAGAGTGTGATTGATTTTGTTGTTTACGATCAGCATGTGAAACACTTAGTTGTTGATATCCATGTGAGGATAGATGCAGATGTTGGGTCTTATCATTACCTGTTAGTGTCATGGGTGAAACTGAATGTTGGTTGTAGAAGGAGGTATAGGAATATGCCTGTGATGAAAAGTATAAAGTTGGAAACATTATCTGAAGAATATCAGCATTACTCTGATTTACTAAGGGAACATCTGAATGAGTTAAATGCATGCAAGAGGGATGTAGAAAAGCAGTTGACATGTTTTAAGAACTGTGTTGTCACTACTGCTGAAGAGATCAATGACACTGCAATAATGTGCAAATTTAGAGGTAATGTTTGGTGGAACAGTGGGGTTAAAGCAGTAAAAAGGAAGAAGAAAGCTTATCTGGGGATGTTGCATGGTAGAGTTTCTGAGGGTGAATATCGCTGTAAGAAGTGTAGGCAGTTGAGCCAAAGTAGAAGCATGAGTATGGTTCCTTAGAGTAAGGCAAAATATAGGAAGGAAAAGAAAGAAACACACCATTCTGTGTTTTGGATAGATACATCATTCTCGAAGTACATAAGACAGGAAAAATAGGGGAAATAAAATCCTAAGTTGTGTACAGAATAGGGTCGGAGAAATGATATGGGAGCCCAATGAGCTAAGTGAAAGATGGGGTGAGTATTCCTGTGATTTATTATATCATGAAGGCAAAGTTGCTTCTGGGGGAAAAGCAGATGATGTCATAGTGAGAGATGGAATCACTGGTGACATCTCTAGAGAAGAGGCGAGTAAATCTCAAAAATCGCTTCAGAATGGCAAGACTTTGGGAGCAGATGATATAACTACTCAGATGCTAAAGTATGGCAGTGACTCTGTGTGTGATTGACTGGTTAACTGAAATTTGCCAGTTATGTTGAAAGTTAGGAATGGTTCTTCAGGATTGGAGGGATGCTATCATTGTTCCCTTCTATAAGGGAAAAGGTGATCAGACTGAACGCAAGAACTATCGAGGTATCAGTTTGTAGAGTGTGCCAGGAAAAGTTATTGGGAAGGTCGTTATTGATAAGGTAAAAAGTCTTACTTCAGAGAAGGTGTGGGATGTTCAGAGTAGTTTTATGCCTGATAAGGGTTGCACTAATCCAATTTTTGCATTATACATAATAATTGAAAAGTATCTGTCTGTTGCTAAAAAAGTGTTTGTTGCCTTCATAGATTTAGAGGAATCTTATCACAAAGTAAATAGAACTATTCTGTGGAAGGCACTGAATAAGTATGGTATTACTGGGAATCTACTTAATAGTGTGAAAGCCATGAACACATGTGTATGCTGCCAGCAGAGTATATGTACGAGTGAATGGTGTTTTATCGAAATGGTTTTCTATTGCTGCAGGAGTCAGACAATATTGTGTAATATCACCCCGGCTCTTTAATATATTTATGGATGCAAGCATGCATGCATGATGCCAAAGTAGATAATACTGGTTCATGCACAATCTTGGATTGAGAATTAAGGAGCATATAGTATTCAAGCAGGCATATATCATTGGCTAAATCAGTGATTCTACATGACTTTAGCCTTGACTGGAATAATGCACGGATATTGCATACCCCCAATAACCTTAGTAATTTAATGATAGGCGAGAGTGTATATATTATGCATCTGATATACAATGTTGCAATGCCTACTTTCGTTATGAGCTACATAATGTTTGGAAACCACTTATTAATTCTGTAAACTTTAAATTATAAATAGACTAAATTTATGACTAAAATGAATCAAGTACACCTTTTTTGTATGACAACCACAATCACTTTGTAACCCAAACGGGTTAACAACATACGCACTCAGATGACGCATGTAGACAGTACATCCAATGAACATTTAGCTATGCCTGGGCAAAGCTATCTTCTAGAAACAATACCACATGTTTATTGCAAACTAAAATCCCTTTTGCAAAAATCTGCATAACAAATTTTTTATAGTTGCTATTAAGGAAACCTTAAATTCAGTTAAACAACAAAATTTAATCAATTGTAATTTCTTTGAAAAATCAGATGGAACTGAAAAAAAAAGGGGGTTAAAGAAATGTTTTATATTTTGTGACTTCCCATTCTCACTAGAAAATTGAAAAAAACAAAACAACCCTGATCATTCTTAATTTGTACAACTCATGAACCTGACTACTAATAGCATGACCTTGGTGAAAGCTTAATAATCTTACAGGCACGCATATTTCTGAAAATGAAAAGCATAAACTGAAACTGATTTCCCTCTGAAGTATTTCAAACATCAATCTTATACACCACTGAATCAATCTTTTTGTATACTAATTAGAATTCTCCTGTTCAAGATCGTAATAACCCTGTAGTAGGTATTTATCTGCATGAACGATCACATGCACTGAAAGATTACTCTTCTGAGAAAAATGTCTGAAGCATATTTCACTCTGGTGAGACTCTTCACCTGTGCCTTAAAAAACGACTTCTGTAAGCACGGTTTCAAGTGAATACCACACAGACGAGGCTATTTGCTTGTGTGAAGGTACATGTGCCTAGAAACAGCACTTTAATCAGCAAACCATTTCAAGCACACATCACACAGGTCAGGTGTTTCACCTGTGTGAAGGAAAATGTGCCTACAAAAATGAATCCTGTAAGGATTGTTTCAAGCAAATATCACACTGGTGGGGCTATTTACCTGTGTGGAGGTGGATCTGCCTTGAAAGAGCACCTTTATCAAATTGTTTGGACCATACAAAACACTGGTGAGGCTATTTACCTGTGTGAAGGAGCTTGTGCTTTGAAAGCTTACTTTCATGAGTAAATTGTTTGAAACGCACATCACACTGGTAAGGCTTTTTACCTGTGTGAATGCATGTGCACTGAAAGATTACTTTTATCAGAAAATTGTAGTGAACATACATCACACTGGTAAGGCTTTTCACCTGTGTGAATATGCATGTGCCTTGAAAGATGACTTTTTTGAGTAAATCGTTTGGAACATTCATCACACTCGTGAGGCTTTTCACCTGAGTGAATGAACATGTGACTTGGAAGATTATTTTTATAAGCAAATTGTTTGGAACATACATTTCACTGGTAAGGCTTTTAACCTGTGGGATTACGCATGTACCTTGAAAGATGACTTTTATGAGTAGATTGTTTGGAACATACACAACACTGGTGAGGCGTTTCACCTGTGTGAAGGAGCATGTGACTTGAAAGAGTACTTCAACGACTAAATTGTTTGGTACATACATCACACTGGTGAGGCATTCTACCTGTGTGAATGAGTATGTGCTTCGAAAGATCACTTTTCCTAGTAAATGGTTTGGAACATACATCACACTGGTGAGGCTTTTCACCTGTGTGAAGGAGCACGATCTTTGAAAAAGCACTTTCATCAGCAAATTGTTTGGAACATACATCATCATTGGTGAGGCTTTTCACCTGTATGAAGGAGCGTGTGCCTTGAAAGAGTATTGTTATGAGTAAATTGCTTGGAACATACATCACACTGGTGAGGCGTTTCACCTGTGTGAAGGAGCATGTGCCTTGAAAGAGTACTATTATGAGTAAATTGTTTGGAACATACATCACACTGGTGAGGCTTTTCACCTGTGTGAAGGAGCACGTGACTCGAAAGAGTACTTCTACGACCAAATTGTTTGGAACATACATCACACTGGTGAGGCTTTTCACCTGTGTGAATGAGTATGTGCTTCGAAAGATCACTTTTCCTAGTAAATGGTTTGGAACATACATCACACTGGTGAGGCTTTTCACCTGTGTGAAGGAGCATGTGCTTTGAAAAAGCACTTTTATCAGCAAATTGTTTGGAACATACATCACACTGGTAAGGCTTTTCACCTGTGTGAAGGAGCATGTGCCTTGAAAGAGTACTGTTATGAGTAAATTGTTTGGAACACACATTACACTGGTGAGGCTTTTCACCTGTGTGAATGAGCATGTGCCTTGAAAGAGAACTTTTATTGGTAAATTGTTTGGAGCATACATCACAGTGGTGAGGCTTTTCACCTTTGTGATGGAGCAGGTGCCCTGAAAGAGTACTTTTATGAGTAAACTGTTTGGAACATACATCACACTGGTGAAGCTTTTCACCTGTGTGAAGGAGCATGTGCCTTATAAGATGACTCTTACGAATAAATTTTTTGGAACATACATCACATTGGTGAGGCTTTTCACCTGTGTGAAGAAGCATGTGCACTGAAAGTTCACCTTTCCGAGCAAATTGTTTGGCACAAACATCACACTGGTACGGTTTTTCATCTGAGTGAACAAGCATGTGACTGGAAAGTTTATGCTTACATGCAAACTGTTTTAAGCATACATGACATTGGTGATCTTTTTCACTTGACTGAAGACTATGCCTTGAAACGCAGCATTTTTCACTTTGCTGCTTGGAACAAATGTCAGAATCATCAGGTTGTTCTCTTGCATGGACTTTCACATGCATTAAGAGACTCTCTTTCTGTTTGAATTTCTTGTGACACACATTACACTGGAAAAGTTTTTCAGTTGTATGAAGTTCCATGTGTCTTGCAAATGTGGATTCTCCCGAAAGTTTCTGGAAGCATATTTCACATTCGGAGTTATCTTCACTTTTACATGGAATGATGTGCATTGAAGTATCGATTTCTACTTTCACTTCTTTTGCAATTAATTTTTCAGTGACTTCTCTTTTTCTCATAGAATGCTTCAGCATTGATTCCATTCTAAGGAACTTACAAGAAATTTTATTTATTCACAAACCTTGAAATGTAATAATTTTCACTTTTGACATTATGTGACACCGTTATGAACTGAACAATGCATGCCGTTTTCGATGAATTGTGCTGTCCACTTGTGCAAAGTAAAATGTCCACACTACTGTCTCGCCCAATATCTAAGAGAGCACTAGGAATGCTTTAAAAAATCTCATTAGTTCAAACTTGTAACAAAAATACAGAAATGGGACCATATGAGCTTTGAAAGTATATTTTGTTAAACCGCTGTGCAAATTTTCAATAGAGATTTCAGAAAGCTGCCAAAGAAAAGTGTTTTACTGTTTTTATAATTGTCACCTATGCAATGACATGGGAGACCATTAAAGTTAACACAAGATGGTATTTTGTGTCTTCTGCAAGATGCTGAGTGTTGGAAATTGGAGGTAAATAAAATGCACAAAACCGCCTTTAGATTAACATTACTCAATATCTTTCAGTACATTCCCACAACTTTCGCGAGAAGCAGATAAAATAACGAAATTCACAGATTGTTATACGTTTACAACAAATTTTGAAAAACAAAAGTTACCTTTAGAGGCGAAATGTCGTCAGGGTCTCTGTAATGTTTTGGCGTTATCAATTAATTATGCTTTTATTACTTTTTAGATTTTCACATTGGGTAATTAGTCCTCTAGTGAAAATAAACCGTGTTTATCTCCGATTATCTTCTGTAATTTTAAGCCAATTTTCATAGCGTTGTACAGCTTTCTTTTTTTTTTTTTTTTTGAAGACAATGAGGCCCATAGACTGAGGTTTGTGCCTCACAGCAACTAGTTGGCCAAGCTCTCACAGCGAAAATGTCTCCTGATCACGATGAATCACTAAGATGCACGAACAGCACATGAAGCCACGGCAGCATCAAAAAGTCCATCATGGGACACGCTCATGAGAAGGAGGGTTAGAAATGGAGTGTTCAAAATGAGAAGCGTCTGGAGAGAATTATAAATTTCTCCAAGGCCCGAACTTTCCTTTTTGCCACGGAAGCGTCCCGAAAGTCCAACAAGGAATACGTTTGAGCAGAGACGGAAGTTGTGGAAGGAGGGAGGGGTTGTCACACCCAAACAAACCCTCCGATATGCGCTGTAGGCAGGACAGGAGAGGAGGAAGTGAGTAACTGTCTCAGGACCGGAGCTACAGAAGCACATCGGGGAAGGACGTTTCCGAATCAGAAAGAGGTAGCTATTTAAAGGTGCCATGTCCGTGCGTAATTGCTGAATGATGACCGCTGAGGAACTGGTCTATATCTAAAATCAACGGGATAGAAGTAGGTACAGGGTTCTCTGTTCTAGTTCTCCGCTGAAGCAAACCAAGTAAACAAACGAATATGTAATCCGCCATATTTATTGATGTACAGAGTGTTGCCACGTGAAATTTACAAAAAATTAGTAGATTTCAACGAGATAGAAGTACGTAGAGCGCTTACGTCGGGGAACGGGTGAAGCCACCGGAAACAAGTGGCAGCCATGTTTGATGAGGTACAGCACGATTTCCGTTCCGTGTTAAGCAAGGGAGTTTTCGTAATATATGGTTTGATGTTAAATAAGGATATAACTCAGAAATTTTGTTATAAACACCTAGGGGGTGAGACTAAAACTTTAACGTATCAAATAACGCTTTTCATTGTTAGTTGGCGGCAATAGTGTTTTAAAAAGAAAATGATATTTTAATGGATGCAGCTTACTCTCGTTGAATAAAATCTCATGCCGTAATTTTTTGACATTTCACAAATTATTTGGAACCAATTTTCAGTGAAATATAAGTCAGCGGTAATAGAGTAAATGAAAAAAAAATAAATAAAAAAATAAAAAATACAGTTGCAGTCAATCCGCAATTTCGGTAAAAATCTTAGATATTCGTGGGTCATCACCATGAGAATGCTGAATCATCCCACAGCTTATCACTCCAAATACACAGACGCCAAATATTTTATGAGAGTTTTAAATGAAAAAAAAAAGTTCGAAGAAAAACGGAAAACAAACAATGAGTTTACACAGCCAAGAGGTACCAATATTAAAATACTTTTACCAACTGCCCCTATCTTATATAATCAGAAGAAAACTACCACTTACCTGGTTTTTATTTAATAAAAATTAAAAGTCCTTAGCACTGGGCATGTTTCTAATCTGTTTGTTAGCCTTGACATTCGACAACACAGATCTGTAAGCCTTATTCGTGGGTAGGCAAGGCAATTGTGGTAACTTGACCATAATAAAGGTATCTTCCAGCACATACACTAAATACTTCACACAATATAATTCTCTCTCTCTCTCTCTCTCTCTCTATGTATATATAAAAGACCCAGAAGATGACCCCATGGGAGATGAATGGATGAAATTCGAAATCATGCAGGAGTGACACGGAGGAGACAACTGTGGAAGAAACTTGGGGAGGCCTTCATCCAGCAGTGGATTGATAATGGTTGATGTTATACATATATCAGTAAAAAAGAAGTAAAGCACACTCATGTTGTAATTAGACCACATCAACACTGCACCTTCTGCAGGAATTAGACGTAGTAGAAATAAACATAGAATTAACCAGAAGTTTTTTTTTTTTTTTGAGGTTTAACGACCACCGTGAGCAACTCAATGGGCTATAAGCAGTCGCCCGTCCCTAATTTAGAGTCACTGGTTCCAGGGAAGGGAGAGAGCCAGTGCCGTAAGACAAACACAACATCCATGCCTGACCGGGATTCGAACCTGGACCCTTTACGGACGAACGATCAGAGGCCAACGCCTTAGACCACTGCGCCACCGGGGCGGCTTAACCAGAAGTAACCCACTTTCATGGTTCTAGACAAAAATGACATAGAATAAAACAACTCAGGAACCCCAAACCACTCTTTAGGGAAAGACATCTGGAGCCCCAAAGTTAAATCATAGCTTAAGTGTTACCGAAAAAAGACCCCATGGGCGATGGGTGGCTGAAATTTGAAAGCATGTCGGAGTAACATGGAGGAGATAGGCTCAAGACATACAGTTGCGGAAGAAACTTGTGGAGACCCTCATCCAGTAGTGGATTGATAATGGTTGACAATGATGATAATGATATATATATATATATATATATATATATATATATATATATTGATGGGATGTAAGGTCAGGTGATGCGTAACATCACAGCCTCTCCTTGACAAATGTCAACCCCGCCTTCTCGTGGTGCATCCTGTTCCCACTAAAGGGGCTCTGACGACCGCCAATAGCGGTATAACTATACCATCGGGATCAGAGGAAATGCTATCCCACACTCACCAACCCGCTTGGCCAGCGTGGTGAGTTATGGCCAAACACCTCCAAAATGACTCTACAACTTAAATCTTGGCCCTCAGTCTCCGGCAGCTGGAATGTACCTGGCCAAGGCAGCGGCCAGTGCGACATGAAGGCAGAGGGTGCTAAGAATCCCCGGAGGACCGGACTAGGCTGCCATTTGATGCTGACCTTGGCTACCTACAACGGACGCTCCCTATCTTCTGATTCAAGGCTTCTTGAATTGGAAGAGGAACTACAAAGGATCAAGTGGGACATCGTCGGGCTAAGTGAGGTAAGGAGAAAAGGAGAAGATCTCATTGAACTGAAAAGTGGACATCTCTTCTATTATCGTGGGACAGATACTGGCAGAACTAGTGGTGTTGGATTTATAATAAACAAGAAACTGAAGGATAAAGTGGTAGAAGTTGAAAGTTCCTCTGACAGAGCTGCACGACTCGTTATCCAACTATCGAGAAGATACCAGGCTCAGATTATTCAAACTTATGCACCCACCACAAGTCATCCTGAAAAAGAAATTGAAGAATTTTATGAGGAAATTCGTCATCTAAATAATAAAGGTAAGCAGCACTTGAAGATAATTATGGGAGATTTCAATGCAAAAATAGGGCACCGGCAACAGAATGAAACTTCAGTATACTGAAGTTTCATTCTGTTGCCGGTGCCCTATAATTTACCTATAGGTAAATTCGGTCACGGCAACAGAAACCAGCGTGGAAATACTCTCGTTGAGTTTGCAGAGGCAGAAGGATTTTTCATCTTGAATTCCTTTTTCAAGAAAAAGCCACACAGGAAATGGACATGGAGACATCCAATTGGGACGACAAGTGAAATTGATTTTATTATGTGTAACAAAAAATTCGTTATCGAAGACTGCAGTGTGCTGAACAAGTTCAACACAGGTAGTGACCATAGATTGGTGAGATGTAAGATGCACCTCAACACTAAACTGGAACGTGGCAAGCTCATAAGACAAACAGAATGTATTGACATAACCAACCTTAAAAAACACCATAATACCTTCAAATTGGAACTGAAGAACAGGTTCTCTGCTTTAGAAGGCCTAATATCAGAAGAAGTGGACATCTCTGAAGTTAACAGAAAAGTAACCAAAGCTCTTATGGAAACAGCAACAAAATTAGCTGGGTCTAAGAACAAGTTGCATGTAAACAAATTATCAGGAAAAACCAAAATGTTGATGCAAAAAAGAAGAGAGATGAGGACAACTAAAGAAGATGTGACTTCCAAAGTGGAATATATAGAGCTATGCAAGACAGCACGAAAAAGTACCACTGAAGACGTAAGGAAATTCAACTGTGAGCTAGTGAGGAAAGCAATTGAAAACAACCAAAGCCTAAAGATAGCAAAGGGACATCTCAGTAAGGAAAGAAAACAGATTATGGCTCTGAGAAAAGAAGATGGTTCTATAACAAGAAATAGAGGCGAAATTTTGACAAGAGTGAAAGATTTCTACTCCAAATTATATGAAAGGGATGATACATGTACTCCAGACATCATGAAAGGTACCAGAGTTCTTCCAGTCCTCCCAGCAGAAGTTGCTCATGCAATAAGAACATGAAGCGGGGGAAAGCTCCAGGAGAAGATGGAATTACTATAGACATCATACAAGAAGCAAGTGGAGAAATTGAAACAGTACTCGCCCAAATTTTCACGCGATGCCTTAATGAAGGGAAGATTCCTGAGGATTGGAACAATGCTACAATGATCCTGCTACATAAAAAAGGTGACATTGAGGATCTCAGGAACTACAGACCTATCAGCCTCCTATCAGTGGTTTATAAAATCTTCACTAAAGTTCTTTCACACCGCTTGAAGGTAACACTGGACATGGCTCAACCGAGAGAACAAGCTGGATTCAGGAGTGGCTACAGCACAATAGATCATATCCACGTACTGAGAGAACTAATTGAAAGAGCGAGGGAATATGAACTTCCATTGTGCATGGCTTTTATCGATTATGAAAAAGCCTTTGATTCGGTGAAACCATCAGCAGTTACCACGGCTCTGAAATCCTGCGGTATTGAAGATGCATACATTAATATTATTAATAACATCTATGAAAATGCAAGTGCAAAGATTAGGCTGTTTGAAAATACAACACACATAAAAATTGGAAAGGGAGTGAGACAAGGTGACACCATATCTCCGAAACTCTTTAATGCCACATTGGAAAATGTCTTTCAATCACTGAACTGGGAAAACAAAGGGATAAAGATTAATGGAGATTATCTAACCCACCTTCGTTTTGCTGATGACGTAGTCATTTTTGCAACTACCCCATCAGAGCTGCAGAGTATGATCCAGGAACTTGCTGACAAGAGTAAAGAAGTGGGATTAAAAATGAACTTTCAGAAGACAAAAGTGATGTTCAATGCTTTTACAAGAAATGAAGATTTATCGATTGATGGAGAACAACTGGAGATAACAGATACGTATGTTTATCTTGGACAGCAGATATCAAGTGAGGGTCACATTGATGAAGAAATTAATCGGCGTACAAAACTTGCCTATAGAGCTTTTGGAAGAAACAGCATAATTTTCAAGAGCAATATGCCATTATGTCTTAAAAGAAAAGTGTTTGATCAATGCATCCTTCCAGTGCTTACGTATGGTGCAGAGACGTGGACCTTAGCTAAAAGAGACATACAAAGGCTGCAGACAACTCAAAAAAGCACGGAGAGGTGCATGCTTGGTATAACCAGGAGAGATAAGAAGAGGAACTCGTGGATCCGAAAAATGACGAGAGTGGAAGACATCATGATCAGAGTTAAATCCCTGAAATGGCAATGGGCTGGACATACTGCCAGAAGGACAGACCATAGATGGACAGCCGAAATTTTAGATTGGATTCCAAGGGACAGGAAAAGACCCAGAAAAAGACCACATGGGAGATGGGTGGATGAAATTCGTAAATATGCGGGAGTGACATGGAGGAGACTGGCACAAGACAGACCGTTGTGGAGGAAACTTGGGGAGACCTTCGTCCAGCAGTGGATTGATAATGGTTGACAATGATGATGATGATGATGATATATATTGATTATATACAGTTAAGGGTAACTTTATCACGCTAGTTACGTTAACTGAAAACTTTACAAAAAGTTCGTAAGTTGGAAGCTTTAGACCTTATCTTAGGTCGAAAGCTTCCAACTTTTTGTAAAGTTTTCAGTTAACGTAACTAGCGTGATAAAGTTACCTTTATTTGTTAATATTGTTACGTGTTTTGCCCATAATCGTCAAGATTATATACAGTATACATATATTGTAAGGATAATGGGTGTCAATGATGATGATATATATAACATTATCAATCCACTGCTGAATGAAGGTCTCCCCAAGTTTCTTCCACAATTGTGTGTCTTGAGCCTGTCTCCTCCATATTACTCCAGCATGGTTTCGAATTTCATCCACCCATCTCCCATGAGTCTTCTGTCCCTCGAAATCCAGTTCAAAATTTCAGTCGTCCATCGGTGGTCTGTTTTTCTGGCAACATGTCCAGCACATTGCCATTTCAGTGGTTTCACTCTCTCTCTCTCTCTCTCTGTATATATATATTCTTTGAGTTGTCTGCATTCTTTGCATGTCTTTTTTTGGTATCAAAAGAAAAATCTTTCTACACATCCTGCTTTTCTTTTTTAGTTAAGGCCATACATACAGTATATATATATATATATATATATATGGGATGTAAGGTCAGGTGATGCGTAACTTCACAGCCTCTCCTTGACAAATGTCAACCCCGCCTTCTCGTGGTGCATCCTGTTCCCACTAAAGGGGCTCTGACGACCGCCAATAGCGGTATAACTATACCATCGGGATTAGAGGAAATTCTATCCCACACTCACCAACCCGCTTGGCCAGCGTGGTGAGTTATGGCCAAACCCCTCCAAAATGACTCCACAACTTAAATCTTGGCCCTCAGTCTCCGGCAGCTGAAATGTACCTGGCCAAGGCAGCGGCCAGTGCGACATGAAGGCAGAGGGTGCTAAGAATCCCCGGAGGACCGGACTAGGCTGCCAAATGATGCTGACCTTGGCAAACGTACAATGGACGCTCCCTATCTTCTGATTCAAGGCTTCTTGAATTGGAAGAGGAACTACAAAGGATCAAGTGGGACATCGTGGGGCTAAGTGAGGTAAGGAGAAAAGGAGAAGATCTCATCGAACTGAAAAGTGGACATCTCTTCTACTATCGTGGGACAGATACTGGCAGAACTAGTGGTGTTGGATTTATAATAAACAAGAAACTGAAGGATAAAGTGGTAGAAGTTGAAAGTTCCTCTGACAGAGCTGCACGACTCGTTATCCAACTATCGAAAAGATACCAGGCTCAGATTATTCAAACTTATGCACCCACCACAAGTCATCCTGAAGAAGAAATTGAAGAATTTTATGAGGAAATTCGTCATCTAAATAATAAAGGTAAGCAGCACTTGAAGACAATTATGGGAGATTTCAATGCAAAAATAGGGCAACGGCAACAGAATGAAACTTCAGTAGGTAAATTCGGTCACGGCAACAGAAACCAGCGTGGAAATACTCTCGTTGAGTTTGCAGAGGCAGAAGGGTTTTTCATCTTGAACTCCTTCTTCAAGAAAAAGCCACACAGGAAATGGACATGGAGACATCCAAATGGGACGACAAGTGAAATTGATTTTATTATGTGTAACAAAAAATTCATCATAGAAGACTGCAGTGTGCTAAACAAGTTCAACACAGGTAGTGACCATAGATTGGTGAGATGTAAGATGCACCTCAACACTAAACTTGAACGTGGCAAGCTCATAAGACAAACAAAATCTATTGACATAACCAACCTTAAAAAACACCATAATACCTTCAAGTTGGAACTGAAGAACAGGTTCTCTGCTTTAGAAGGCCTAACATCGGAAGAAGTGGACATCTCTGAAGTTAACAGAAAAGTAACCAAAGCTCTTATGGAAACAGCAACAAAATTAGCTGGGTCTAAGAACAAGTTGCATGTAAATAAATTATCAGGAAAAACGAAAATGTTGATGCAAAAAAGAAGAGAGATGAGGACAACTAAAGAAGATGTGACTTCCAAAGTGGAATATATAGAGCTATGCAAGACAGTACGAAAAAGTATCACTAAAGACGTAAGAAAATTCAACTGTGAACTAGTGAGGAAAGCAATTGAAAACAACCAAAGCCTAAAGATAGCAAAGGGACATCTCAGTAAGGGAAGAAAACAGATTATGGCACTGAGAAAAGAAGATGGTTCTGTAACAAGAAATAGAGGCGAAATTTTGACAAGAGTGAAAGATTTCTACTCCAAATTATATGAAAGGGATGATACATGCACTCCAGACATCATGAAAGATACCAGTACCAGAGTTCCTCCAGTCCTTCCAGCAGAAGTTGCACATGCAATCAAGAACATGAAGCGGGGAAAAGCTCCAGGAGAAGATGGAATTACTGTAGACATCATACAAGAAGCAAGTGGAGAAATCGAAACAGTACTTGCCCAAATTTTCACTCGATGCCTTAATGAAGGAAAGATTCCTGAGGATTGGAACACCGCTACAATGATCCTGCTACATAAGAAAGGTGACATTGAGGATCTCGGAAACTACAGACCTATCAGCCTCCTATCAGTAGTTTATAAAATCTTCACTAAAGTTCTTTCACACCGCTTGAAGGTAACACTGGACATGGTTCAACCGAGAGAACAAGCTGGATTCAGGAGTGGCTACAGCACAATAGATCATATCCATGTGCTGAGAGAACTAATTGAAAGAGCGAGGGAATATGAACTTTCATTGTGCATGGCTTTTATCGATTATGAAAAAGCCTTTGATTCGGTGAAACCATCAGCAGTTACAATGGCTCTGAAAACCTGCGGTATTGAAGATGCATACATTAATATTATTAATAACATCTATGAAAATGCAAGTGCAAAGATTAGGCTGTTTGAAAATACAACACACATAAAAATTGGAAAGGGAGTGAGACAAGGTGACACCATATCTCCGAAGCTCTTTAATGCCGCATTGGAGGGTGTTTTTCAGTCACTGAGCTGGGAAAACAAGGGGATAAAGATTAATGGAGATTATCTAACCCACCTTCGTTTTGCTGATGACGTAGTCATTTTTGCAACTAGCCCATCAGAGCTGCAGAGTATGACCCAGGAACTTGCTGACAAGAGTAAAGAAGTGGGATTAAAAATGAACTTTCAGAAGACAAAAGTGATGTTCAATGCTTTTACAAGAAATGAAGATTTATCGATTGATGGAGTAAAGCTGGAGATAACAGACACGTACGTTTATCTTGGACAGCAGATATCAAGTGAGGATCACATTGATGAAGAAATTAATCGGCGTACAAAACTTGCCTATAGAGCTTTTGGAAGAAACAGCATAATTTTCAAGAGCAATATGCCATTATGTCTTAAAAGAAAAGTGTTTGATCAATGCATCCTTCCAGTGCTTACGTATGGTGCAGAGACGTGGACCTTAACTAAAAGAGACATACAAATGCTGCAGACAACTCAAAGCAGCATGGAGAGGTGCATACTTGGTGTAACCAGGAGAGATAAGAAGAGGAACTCGTGGATCCGAAAAATGACGAGAGTGGAAGACATCATGATCAGAGTTAAATCCCTGAAATGGCAATGGGCTGGACATACTGCCAGGACAGACCATAGATGGACAGCCGAAATTTTAGATTGGATTCCAAGGGACAGGAAAAGACCCAGAAAAAGACCACATGGGAGATGGGTGGATGAAATTCGTAAATATGCGGGAGTGACATGGAGGAGACTGGCACAAGACAGACCGTTGTGGAGGAAACTTGGGGAGACCTTCGTCCAGCAGTGGATTGATAATGGTTGACAATGATGATGATGATGATGATATATATTGATTATATACAGTTAAGGGTAACTTTATCACGCTAGTTACGTTAACTGAAAACTTTACAAAAGTTCGTAAGTTGGAAGCTTTAGACCTTATCTTAGGTCGAAAGCTTCCAACTTTTTGTAAAGTTTTCAGTTAACGTAACTAGCGTGATAAAGTTACCTTTATTTGTTAATATTGTTACGTGTTTTGCCCATAATCGTCAAGATTATATACAGTATACATATATTGTAAGGATAATGGGTGTCAATGATGATGATATATATAACATTATCAATCCACTGCTGAATGAAGGTCTCCCCAAGTTTCTTCCACAATTGTGTGTCTTGAGCCTGTCTCCTCCATATTACTCCAGCATGGTTTCGAATTTCATCCACCCATCTCCCATGAGTCTTCTGTCCCTCGAAATCCAGTTCAAAATTTCAGTCGTCCATCGGTGGTCTGTTTTTCTGGCAACATGTCCAGCACATTGCCATTTCAGTGGTTTCACTCTCTCTCTCTCTCTCTCTGTATATATATATTCTTTGAGTTGTCTGCATTCTTTGCATGTCTTTTTTGGTATCAAAAGAAAAATCTTTCTACACATCCTGCTTTTCTTTTTTAGTTAAGGCCATACATACAGTATATATATATATATATATATATGGGATGTAAGGTCAGGTGATGCGTAACTTCACAGCCTCTCCTTGACAAATGTCAACCCCGCCTTCTCGTGGTGCATCCTGTTCCCACTAAAGGGGCTCTGACGACCGCCAATAGCGGTATAACTATACCATCGGGATTAGAGGAAATTCTATCCCACACTCACCAACCCGCTTGGCCAGCGTGGTGAGTTATGGCCAAACCCCTCCAAAATGACTCCACAACTTAAATCTTGGCCCTCAGTCTCCGGCAGCTGAAATGTACCTGGCCAAGGCAGCGGCCAGTGCGACATGAAGGCAGAGGGTGCTAAGAATCCCCGGAGGACCGGACTAGGCTGCCAAATGATGCTGACCTTGGCAAACGTACAATGGACGCTCCCTATCTTCTGATTCAAGGCTTCTTGAATTGGAAGAGGAACTACAAAGGATCAAGTGGGACATCGTGGGGCTAAGTGAGGTAAGGAGAAAAGGAGAAGATCTCATCGAACTGAAAAGTGGACATCTTTTCTACTATCGTGGGACAGATACTGGCAGAACTAGTGGTGTTGGATTTATAATAAACAAGAAACTGAAGGATAAAGTTGTAGAAGTTGAAAGTTCCTCTGACAGAGCTGCACGGCTTGTTATCCAACTCTCGAAAAGATACCAGGCTCAGATTATTCAAACTTATGCACCCACCACAAGTCATCCTGAAGAAGAAATTGAAGAATTTTATGAGGAAATTTGTCATCTGAATAATAAAGGTAAGCAGCACTTGAGAATAATTATGGGAGATTTCAATGCAAAAATAGGGCAACGGCAACAGAATGAAACTTCAGTATACTGAAGTTTCATTCTGTTGCCGGTGCCCTATAATTTACCTATAGGTAAATTCGGTCACGGCAACAGAAACCAGCGTGGAAATACTCTCGTTGAGTTTGCAGAGGCAGAAGGGTTTTTCATCTTGAACTCCTTCTTCAAGAAAAAGCCACACAGGAAATGGACATGGAGACATCCAAATGGGACGACAAGTGAAATTGATTTTATTATGTGTAACAAAAAATTCATCATCGAAGACTGCAGTGTGCTAAACAAGTTCAACACAGGTAGTGACCATAGATTGGTGAGATGTAAGATGCACCTCAACACTAAACTTGAACGTGGCAAGCTCATAAGACAAACAAAATCTATTGACATAACCAACCTTAAAACACCATAATACCTTCAAGTTGGAACTGAAGAACAGGTTCTCTGCTTTAGAAGGCCTAACATCGGAAGAAGTGGACATCTTTGAAGTTAACAGAAAAGTAACCAAAGCTCTTATGGAAACAGCAACAAAATTAGCTGGGTCTAAGAACAAGTTGCATGTAAACAAATTATCAGGAAAAACGAAAATGTTGATGCAAAAAAGAAGAGAGATGAGGACAACTAAAGAAGATGTGACTTCCAAAGTGGAATATATAGAGCTATGCAAGACAGTACGAAAAAGTATCACTAAAGACGTAAGAAAATTCAACTGTGAACTAGTGAGGAAAGCAATTGAAAACAACCAAAGCCTAAAGATAGCAAAGGGACATCTCAGTAAGGAAAGAAAACAGATTATGGCACTGAGAAAAGAAGATGGTTCTGTAACAAGAAATAGAGGCGAAATTTTGACAAGAGTGAAAGATTTCTACTCCAAATTATATGAAAGGGATGATACATGCACTCCAGACATCATGAAAGATACCAGTACCAGAGTTCCTCCAGTCCTTCCAGCAGAAGTTGCTCATGCAATCAAGAACATGAAGCGGGGAAAAGCTCCAGGAGAAGATGGAATTACTGTAGACATCATACAAGAAGCAAGTGGAGAAATCGAAACAGTACTTGCCCAAATTTTCACTCGATGCCTTAATGAAGGAAAGATTCCTGAGGATTGGAACACCGCTACAATGATCCTGCTACATAAGAAAGGTGACATTGAGGATCTCAGGAACTACAGACCTATCAGCCTCCTATCAGTGGTTTATAAAATCTTCACTAAAGTTCTTTCACACCGCTTGAAGGTAACACTGGACATGGTTCAACCGAGAGAACAAGCTGGATTCAGGAGTGGCTACAGCACAATAGATCATATCCATGTGCTGAGAGAACTAATTGAAAGAGCGAGGGAATATGAACTTTCATTGTGCATGGCTTTTATCGATTATGAAAAAGCCTTTGATTCGGTGAAACCATCAGCAGTTACAATGGCTCTGAAATCCTGCGGTATTGAAGATGCATACATTAATATTATTAATAACATCTATGAAAATGCAAGTGCAAAGATTAGGCTGTTTGAAAATACAACACACATAAAAATTGGAAAGGGAGTGAGACAAGGTGACACCATATCTCCGAAGCTCTTTAATGCCACATTGGAGGGTGTTTTTCAGTCACTGAGCTGGGAAAACAAGGGGATAAAGATTAATGGAGATTATCTAACCCACCTTCGTTTTGCTGATGACGTAGTCATTTTTGCAACTAGCCCATCAGAGCTGCAGAGTATGATCCAGGAACTTGCTGACAAGAGTAAAGAAGTGGGATTAAAAATGAACTTTCAGAAGACAAAAGTGATGTTCAATGCTTTTACAAGAAATGAAGATTTATCGATTGATGGAGTAAAGCTGGAGATAACAGACACGTACGTTTATCTTGGACAGCAGATATCAAGTGAGGATCACATTGATGAAGAAATTAATCGGCGTACAAAACTTGCCTATAGAGCTTTTGGAAGAAACAGCATAATTTTCAAGAGCAATATGCCATTATGTCTTAAAAGAAAAGTGTTTGATCAATGCATCCTTCCAGTGCTTACGTATGGTGCAGAGACGTGGACCTTAACTAAAAGAGACATACAAAGGCTGCAGACAACTCAAAGCAGCATGGAGAGGTGCATACTTGGTGTAACCAGGAGAGATAAGAAGAGGAACTCGTGGATCCGAAAAATGACGAGAGTGGAAGACATCATGATCAGAGTTAAATCCCTGAAATGGCAATGGGCTGGACATACTGCCAGAAGGACAGACCATAGATGGACAGCCGAAATTTTAGATTGGATTCCAAGGGACAGGAAAAGACCCAGAAAAAGACCACATGGGAGATGGGTGGATGAAATTCGTAAATATGCGGGAGTGACATGGAGGAGACTGGCACAAGACAGACCGTTGTGGAGGAAACTTGGGGAGACCTTCGTCCAGCAGTGGATTGATAATGGTTGACAATGATGATGATGATGATGATATATATTGATTATATAGCGGTATAACTATACCATCGGGATCAGAGGAAATGCTATCCCACACTCACCAACCCGCTTGGCCAGCGTGGTGAGTTATGGCCAAACCCCTCCAAAATGATTCCACAACTTAAATCTTGGCCCTCAGTCTCCGGCAGCTGGAATGTACCTGGCCAAGGCAGCGGCCAGTGCGACATGAAGGCAGAGGGTGCTAAGAATCCCCGGAGGACCGGACTAGGCTGCCATCTGATGCTGACCTTGGCTACTTACAATGGACGCTCCCTATCTTCTGATTCAAGGCTTCTTGAATTGGAAGAGGAACTACAAAGGATCAAGTGGGACATCGTGGGGCTAAGTGAGGTAAGGAGAAAAGGAGAAGATCTCATCGAACTGAAAAGTGGACATCTCTTCTACTATCGTGGGACAGATACTGGCAGAACTAGTGGTGTTGGATTTATAATAAACAAGAAACTGAAGGATAAAGTTGTAGAAGTTGAAAGTTCCTCTGACAGAGCTGCACGACTTGTTATCCAACTCTCGAAAAGATACCAGGCTCAGATTATTCAAACTTATGCACCCACCACAAGTCATCCTGAAGAAGAAATTGAAGAATTTTATGAGGAAATTTGTCATCTAAATAATAAAGGTAAGCAGCACTTGAAAATAATTATGGGAGATTTCAATGCAAAAATAGGGCAACGGCAACAGAATGAAACTTCGGCAGGTAAATTCGGTCATGGCAACAGAAACCAGCGTGGAAATACTCTCGTTGAGTTTGCAGAGGCAGAAGGGTTTTTCATCTTGAACTCCTTCTTCAAGAAAAAGCCACACAGGAAATGGACATGGAGACATCCAAATGGGACGACAAGTGAAATTGATTTTATTATGTGTAACAAAAAATTCGTCATAGAAGACTGCAGTGTGCTGAACAAGTTCAACACAGGTAGTGACCATAGATTGGTGAGATGTAAGATGCACCTGAACACTAAACTTGAACGTGGCAAGCTCATAGGACAAACAAAATCTATTGACATAACCAACCTTAAAAACACCATAATACCTTCAAGTTAGAACTGAAGAACAGGTTCTCTGCTTTAGAAGGCCTAACATCGGAAGAAGTGGACATCTCTGAAGTTAACAGAAAAGTAACCAAAGCTCTTATGGAAACAGCAACAAAATTAGCTGGGTCTAAGAACAAGTTGCATGTGAACAAATTATCAGGAAAAACCAAAATGTTGATGCAAAAAAGAAGAGAGATGAGGACAACTAAAGAAGATGTGACTTCCAAAGTGGAATATATAGAGCTATGCAAGACAGTAAGAAAAAGTATCACTGAAGACGTAAGGAAATTCAACTGTGAACTAGTGAGGAAAGCAATTGAAAACAACCAAAGCCTAAAGATAGCAAAGGGACATCTCAGTAAGGGAAGAAAACAGATTATGGCACTGAGAAAAGAAGATGGTTCTGTAACAAGAAATAGAGGCGAAATTTTGACAAGAGTGAAAGATTTCTACTCCAAATTATATGAAAGGGATGATATATGCACTCCAGACATCATGAAAGATACCAGTACCAGAGTTCCTCCAGTCCTTCCAGCAGAAGTTGCACATGCAATCAAGAACATGAAGCGAGGAAAAGCTCCAGGAGAAGATGGAATTACTGTAGACATCATACAAGAAGCAAGTGGAGAAATCGAAACAGTACTTGCCCAAATTTTCACTCGATGCCTTAATGAAGGAAAGATTCCTGAGGATTGGAACACCGCTACAATGATCCTGCTACATAAGAAAGGTGACATTGAGGATCTCGGAAACTACAGACCTATCAGCCTCCTATCAGTAGTTTATAAAATCTTCACTAAAGTTCTTTCACACCGCTTGAAGGTAACACTGGACATGGCTCAACCGAGAGAACAAGCTGGATTCAGGAGTGGCTACAGCACAATAGATCATATCCACGTGCTGAGAGAACTAATTGAAAGAGCGAGGGAATATGAACTTCCATTGTGCATGGCTTTTATCGATTATGAAAAAGCCTTTGATTCGGTGAAACCATCAGCAGTTACAATGGCTCTGAAAACCTGCGGTATTGAAGATGCATACATTAATATTATTAATAACATCTATGAAAATGCAAGTGCAAAGATTAGGCTGTTTGAAAATACAACACACGTAAAAATTGGAAAGGGAGTGAGACAAGGTGACACCATATCTCCGAAGCTCTTTAATGCCACATTGGAGGGTGTTTTTCAGTCACTGAGCTGGGAAAACAAGGGGATAAAGATTAATGGAGATTATCTAACCCACCTTCGTTTTGCTGATGACGTAGTCATTTTTGCAACTACCCCATCAGAGCTGCAGAGTATGATCCAGGAACTTGCTGACAAGAGTAAAGAAGTGGGATTAAAAATGAACTTTCAGAAGACAAAAGTGATGTTCAATGCTTTTACAAGAAATGAAGATTTATCGATTGATGGAGAAAAGCTGGAGATAACAGACACGTACGTTTATCTTGGACAGCAGATATCAAGTGAGGATCACATTGATGAAGAAATTAATCGGCGTACAAAACTTGCCTGGAGAGCTTTTGGAAGAAACAGCATAATTTTCAAGAGCAATATGCCATTATGTCTTAAAAGAAAAGTGTTTGATCAATGCATCCTTCCAGTGCTTACGTATGGTGCAGAGACGTGGACCTTAACTAAAAGAGACATACAAAGGCTGCAGACAACTCAAAGAAGCATGGAGAGGTGCATGCTTGGTGTAACCAGGAGAGATAAGAAGAGGAACTCGTGGATCCGAAAAATGACAAGAGTGGAAGACATCATGATCAGAGTTAAATCCCTGAAATGGCAATGGGCTGGACATACTGCCAGAAGGACAGATCATCGATGGACAGCTGAAATTTTAGATTGGATTCCAAGGGACAGGAAAAGACCCAGAAGAAGACCACATGGGAGATGGGTGGATGAAATTCGAAAGTATGCAGGGAGTGACATGGAGGAGACTGGCACAAGACAGACCGTTGTGGAGGAAACTTGGGGAGACCTTCGTCCAGCAGTGGATTGATAATGGTTGACAATGATGATGATGATGATGATATATATTGATTATATACAGTTAAGGGTAACTTTATCACGCTAGTTACGTTAACTGAAAACTTTACAAAAAGTTCGTAAGTTGGAAGCTTTAGACCTTATCTTAGGTCGAAAGCTTCCAACTTTTTGTAAAGTTTTCAGTTAACGTAACTAGCGTGATAAAGTTACCTTTATTTGTTAATATTCTTACGTGTTTTGCCCATAATCGTCAAGATTATATACAGTATACATATATTGTAAGGATAATGGGTGTCAATGATGATGATATATATACCATTATCAATCCACTGCTGAATGAAGGTCTCCCCAAGTTTCTTCCACAATTGTGTGTCTTGAGCCTGTCTCCTCCATATTACTCCAGCATGGTTTCGAATTTTATCCACCCATCTCCCATGAGTCTTCTGTCCCTCGAAATCCAGTTCAAAATTTCAGTCGTCCATCGGTGGTCTGTTTTTCTGGCAACATGTCCAGCACATTGCCATTTCAGTGGTTTCACTCTCTCTCTCTCTCTGTATATATATATTCTTTGAGTTGTCTGCATTCTTTGCATGTCTTTTTTTGGTATCAAAAGAAAAATCTTTCTACACATCCTGCTTTTCTTTTTTAGTTAAGGCCATACATACAGTATATATATATATATATATGGGATGTAAGGTCAGGTGATGCGTAACTTCACAGCCTCTCCTTGACAAATGTCAACCCCGCCTTCTCGTGGTGCATCCTGTTCCCACTAAAGGGGCTCTGACGACCGCCAATAGCGGTATAACTATACCATCGGGATTAGAGGAAATTCTATCCCACACTCACCAACCCGCTTGGCCAGCGTGGTGAGTTATGGCCAAACCCCTCCAAAATGACTCCACAACTTAAATCTTGGCCCTCAGTCTCCGGCAGCTGGAATGTACCTGGCCAAGGCAGCGGCCAGTGCGACATGAAGGCAGAGGGTGCTAAGAATCCCCGGAGGACCGGACTAGGCTGCCATCTGATGCTGACCTTGGCAACGTACAATGGACGCTCCCTATCTTCTGATTCAAGGCTCTTGAATTGGAAGAGGAACTACAAAGGATCAAGTGGGACATCGTGGGGCTAAGTGAGGCAAGGAGAAAAGGAGAAGATCTCATCGAACTGAAAAGTGGACATCTCTTCTACTATCGTGGGACAGATACTGGCAGAACTAGTGGTGTTGGATTTATAATAAACAAGAAACTGAAGGATAAAGTTGTAGAAGTTGAAAGTTCCTCTGACAGAGCTGCACGGCTTGTTATCCAACTCTCGAAAAGATACCAGGCTCAGATTATTCAAACTTATGCACCCACCACAAGTCATCCTGAAGAAGAAATTGAAGAATTTTATGAGGAAATTTGTCATCTGAATAATAAAGGTAAGCAGCACTTGAAAATAATTATGGGAGATTTCAATGCAAAAATAGGGCAACGGCAACAGAATGAAACTTTAGTAGGTAAATTCGGTCACGGCAACAGAAACCAGCGTGGAAATACTCTCGTTGAGTTTGCAGAGGCAGAAGGGTTTTTCATCTTGAACTCCTTCTTCAAGAAAAAGCCACACAGGAAATGGACATGGAGACATCCAAATGGGACGACAAGTGAAATTGATTTTATTATGTGTAACAAAAAATTCATCATAGAAGACTGCAGTGTGCTAAACAAGTTCAACACAGGTAGTGACCATAGATTGGTGAGATGTAAGATGCACCTCAACACTAAACTTGAACGTGGCAAGCTCATAAGACAAACAAAATCTATTGACATAACCAACCTTAAAAAACACCATAATACCTTCAAGTTGGAACTGAAGAACAGGTTCTCTGCTTTAGAAGGCCTAACATCGGAAGAAGTGGACATCTCTGAAGTTAACAGAAAAGTAACCAAAGCTCTTATGGAAACAGCAACAAAATTAGCTGGGTCTAAGAACAAGTTGCATGTAAATAAATTATCAGGAAAAACGAAAATGTTGATGCAAAAAGAAGAGAGATGAGGACAACTAAAGAAGATGTGACTTCCAAAGTGGAATATATAGAGCTATGCAAGACAGTACGAAAAAGTATCACTAAAGACGTAAGAAAATTCAACTGTGAACTAGTGAGGAAAGCAATTGAAAACAACCAAAGCCTAAAGATAGCAAAGGGACATCTCAGTAAGGGAAGAAAACAGATTATGGTACTGAGAAAAGAAGATGGTTCTGTAACAAGAAATAGAGGCGAAATTTTGACAAGAGTGAAAGATTTCTACTCCAAATTATATGAAAGGGATGATACATGCACTCCAGACATCATGAAAGATACCAGTACCAGAGTTCCTCCAGTCCTTCCAGCAGAAGTTGCACATGCAATCAAGAACATGAAGCGGGGAAAAGCTCCAGGAGAAGATGGAATTACTGTAGACATCATACAAGAAGCAAGTGGAGAAATCGAAACAGTACTTGCCCAAATTTTCACTCGATGCCTTAATGAAGGAAAGATTCCTGAGGATTGGAACACCGCTACAATGATCCTGCTACATAAGAAAGGTGACATTGAGGATCTCGGAAACTACAGACCTATCAGCCTCCTATCAGTAGTTTATAAAATCTTCACTAAAGTTCTTTCACACCGCTTGAAGGTAACACTGGACATGGCTCAACCGAGAGAACAAGCTGGATTCAGGAGTGGCTACAGCACAATAGATCATATCCATGTGCTGAGAGAACTAATTGAAAGAGCGAGGGAATATGAACTTTCATTGTGCATGGCTTTTATCGATTATGAAAAAGCCTTTGATTCGGTGAAACCATCAGCAGTTACAATGGCTCTGAAAACCTGCGGTATTGAAGATGCATACATTAATATTATTAATAACATCTATGAAAATGCAAGTGCAAAGATTAGGCTGTTTGAAAATACAACACACATAAAAATTGGAAAGGGAGTGAGACAAGGTGACACCATATCTCCGAAGCTCTTTAATGCCACATTGGAGGGTGTTTTTCAGTCACTGAGCTGGGAAAACAAGGGGATAAAGATTAATGGAGATTATCTAACCCACCTTCGTTTTGCTGATGACGTAGTCATTTTTGCAACTAGCCCATCAGAGCTGCAGAGTATGATCCAGGAACTTGCTGACAAGAGTAAAGAAGTGGGATTAAAAATGATTTTTCAGAAGACAAAAGTGATGTTCAATGCTTTTACAAGAAATGAAGATTTATCGATTGATGGAGTAAAGCTGGAGATAACAGACACGTACGTTTATCTTGGACAGCAGATATCAAGTGAGGGTCACATTGATGAAGAAATTAATCGGCGTACAAAACTTGCCTATAGAGCTTTTGGAAGAAACAGCATAATTTTCAAGAGCAATATGCCATTATGTCTTAAAAGAAAAGTGTTTGATCAATGCATCCTTCCAGTGCTTACGTATGGTGCAGAGACGTGGACCTTAACTAAAAGAGACATACAAAGGCTGCAGACAACTCAAAGCAGCATGGAGAGGTGCATACTTGGTGTAACCAGGAGAGATAAGAAGAGGAACTCGTGGATCCGAAAAATGACAAGAGTGGAAGACATCATGATCAGAGTTAAATCCCTGAAATGGCAATGGGCTGGACATACTGCCAGAAGGACAGATCATCGATGGACAGCCGAAATTTTAGATTGGATTCCAAGGGACAGGAAAAGACCCAGAAGACGACCACATGGGAGATATGTGGATGAAATTCGAAAGTATGCAGGGGTGACATGGAGGAGACTGGCACAAGACAGACCGTTGTGGAGGAAACTTGGGGAGACCTTCGTCCAGCAGTGGATTGATAATGGTTGACAATGATGATGATGATGATGATATATATCAAAATTATATATGTATTTTTTTGCTTAGGTATCTTTATAGTATATATATATATATATATATATATATATATATATATATATATACACCTGGTTATGATGTCGCCCACCCTCTCTTTCTCTCTCTCTCTCTCTATATATATATAAAACATTACGTATAAACATTACTTACCTTTTTCCTGTATTTTTTATTCTGTCAGTTTACTTTTTGATGTATTTTAACAGCAGGAATAGGCTAACCCTTTTTTTGATGAAAATTATTTTATTTATGTATCTACATATGTTTATTTGCTATGTATTATTTAACTATCTTCCAAGGTTTATCCGTAAGAAAAAGAATTGAAAATAATTATTCTTAAGTGCAGTTTAAATAAACTTGGTGACCTAATATATGTTGTAGTTACAGATATATATATATCACTTCTGTAACTCCCCTGTGACCTAGGTATAGACAGACATTGGGGCAATATGATGCTCCAAATGCTATTTACAGTTAGCAACACCAGTACCGAGTAGCTAAAAATAGTTTTATGTACTTTTTCAACCTAAAAAGACTTGTAATTTTTGGTATCAAAAGAAAAATCTTTCTACATATCCTGCTTTTAATATCTGGGCAGGTAAATTTTCTCTGGGCATGTATTATTTTAGATATTTTTCAAGCTCTGGGCTGAGTGACAAAAAATTCAGATTATGGACTTTAATTTTTTTATCGGACAAAAATTTTTTTTTTTTTTTTTGTTTCAGTATTAAGTATTTAATATTTTTTATTTGCACTTTCATATTTTACTTTTTTTTTAAGAAGCCTAGTTTTTTGTTGTCCCAAAGCTGAAATTTTGTTATTTTCACCTGATATTTGTACACATTTTGGCAATTGTTAAGATGTACTGCACATAGTTTTTTTTTTTTTTGTTTCAATTTTAAGGGCACAGCCTCTTATTAATATGAAGTGCGAAATTAACAACCACTGATTTGCATTCATGATGTGCAAAAAGTTTGGCGAGCAAATGTTTATGTTTTGTGTTGTTATTTTGTGGGTTCCTTCAACAGTCTTGCTGGAAATACAAGTGCGTTTGATTTGTATTTTAGAGAAATACAGGCACAACTCGTTCAATTCAAAGAAAGATTGATTTACGTGAGTGATATTTGTTCAATACTAACCTCTCATATATATGGTTGATGCAATAGGAATAACTGGCAATTTATACATGGACATACTGACTCTACATTCATCATGAATCAGAGGTCACATTCTTCAAAAAATAAAAAAAACCACCACCTATCACGCAAAAATCAAATGCAAGTTGTTATTACAAAATATTGCTAGTCCCTTTCTTTTGTATTATTCCATAATTTTTTTCAATTGTCATTTCATAATCGTTTGTGCCAGTTTTCATAAATATTTTATGTTATTTGCATTTTTGAGGTACCATTGTACTCCCTGTTTCCTATTTTCAGTTTTAAATCAATATTGCCTGTATTTTTGCTACCCAAAAACCACACACATTGTACTAACACATTCACAAATAAAGAGTATTCTGTCAAGAAATTTTCAAGCTCCCCACTCTCACTTTGTTGCAGTAATACTAAAGATTAATCACTAATCAGAGACAAATGCCTAGAACACAAGCTGGGTGACCCTGTGCTTTCAGATAAAATACTAGATTGTTTCCTGACAGGTGTCAGCAAGCAATAAATTTATATTACCAATCACAATTATTACTTCTGCAATTTAAGTAACCATAAATTGATTGCTTTACCAGTGTTTGCTATCTAATGGGCATTAGCCATGGGTACATGATCTTTATCACATAAAAAGAAATTGCTGCTTCCTAAGATTTTGAAATATTTGTTGTCTTGTCAGACAAGTTGCAAGTACACTGTACAGATTCTAGAATATATATACAAATGCCATTTGCAAAACATCCTCAAGTATATGTAAAAAAAAACAAAAAAAAAAACACTAGCATAAGTAAAAATTGTTCCCAAAAAGCCTCAGAGTTGGTAACTCACAATTAACCTCATCTTCCCATAAACATGATTCAGTGTTCACATTGAGTACGACTGTTTACAAAATATAAGGAATAAAAAGTCTTAAGATAACACAGATATTGAAATGGTTCATCTGCTGGTTTAATCACCAGCTACACGGATTAGATGTCCTATTTTCTGCGTTTGATTAACTGAGCATTTACAGCTCAACCTTATTTTAAAATGCTTACTTGTGAAATGTAGGGCTAACCTTCCAAAAGTGGAGTAAATGGCATTTTATTGTTGAAATAATTATCCAAAATGTGCTGATAATTGTGAATATTCACAAATCATAACACCATCGCCGAGCAGCTGAAAGAACCGAGGTGACTCCTTGACACACGCAGAATTTGTACCTCATCAAAGATGGCGGGCTCTCCCCTCGTTGGCTTCAGCTGCCACAGCAGAGAACTAATCACAGAAGCACTCTATGTATTTCTATCTCGTTGGTAGATTTCATCCCAAAATTATCTGTAGATTAGTTTAGATATCAGCAGAGTTTTTTTTTCTCCAACAAAACACAGTGTTTCCTATTTGAATGGTCCAAAGAAGTAGTTCTGATCACATAATAATTTGCACTTAATTTCTCTTCTTAAAAGAGGATCTGTAGCTCTTCTGTTGTGATCAATAAAGTAAAATCTGATAGAATGGATCCAATGAACTGTAGAATTTACACTATCAGAATTTGGACAGAACTGTTATTCTAATCATATCATCATCACTACTGCTATCCTAAATGTTCATTTTTTTCTACAAGATCATTTTACATGTTAAAGCAATGACATGAAGAACTTCAACGCATATGTTTTCTATGCACCAACCGAAATACAGTTTTTGAAGTCATGTTCCTCTGTTTTGACTTCGTAACGTCTATTATAGAAAAGATCTTACTGGAGTCCATGAGTGAAGAAGAAATAACAAATGTGTCATAGATTTCGACAATAGTGGGAACAATTTTGCTTTCATAACCATTGTTTTATTTCTTGCAAATGATCAAATATCATGCTCTGTGACGTATTTTCTATTTTAAGTTTCATTTTTAGTTCCTTTAAATATGTAAATTTGAAATTGTTATCTTTTGAACTTTCCAAACTTAACGTGATATCTTCTCTCTCACATAAATGGAGGTTTGGCAACAAACCTACGTTCAGTACGTAAGTGATGTATGCATGTTGATAAAAACGAGAAAAGATATACACTGACGGAAAAAAATCCCAACACCACGAAAAAATAGTTGCAGAGGAATGAAATGGAGGCAATACATTTGTATAGGTAACATATTTAATCGATTAAGGTTTCAAGATCACAGCTTATTGCAAGCGCGAGAAGAGCCATTTTAAATGTTAAATGCGGGTACATTAATAACCGGTGTAACAGCCAGAATGTTGAATGCAAGCACGCAAACGTTCACGCATTGTGTCGTACAGGTGCTGGATGTCAGTTTGTGGGATGGAGTTCCATGCCTGTTGCACTTTGTTGGTCAATACAGGGACGGTTAATGCTGGTTGGGGGTGATGCTGGAGTTGTCGTCCAATGATGTCCCATACGTGCTCGATTGGTGAATGATCTGGTGATCTAGCAGGCCACGGCAACATGTCGACACTCTGTAGAGCATGTTGGGTTACAACAGCGGTATGCGGGCGAGCGTTATCCTGTTGGAAAACACCCCCTGGAATGCTGCTCTTGAATGGCAGCACAACAGGTTGAATCACCAGACCGACGCACAACTGTGCCCTCAGGGTGCGTGGGATAACCACGAGAGTGTTCCTGCTGTCATAGGAAATTGCGGCCCAGACCATAACTCCAGGTGTAGGTCCAGTGTGTCTCGCGCGCAGACAGGTTGGTTGCAGGCGCTCACCTGTCCTCCTTCTAACCAACACACGGCCATCACTGGCACCCAGGCAGAACCGGCTTTCATCAGAAAACACAACAGATCTCCACTCCGTCCTCCAATGAGCTCTAGCTTGACACCACTGACGTCGCAAACGGCAGTGGTTTGGAGTAAGTGCAATGCACGCCACAGGGCGTTTGGCTCGGAGCTTTCCTTCAAGTAACCGATTTGTAACAGTTCGTTGTGTCACTGTGGTGGCAACTGCAGCTCGAATTGCTGCCGCAGACGCGGTACGATGCGCCACGGCTATACGCCGTACACGGCAGTGTTCCCTGTCAGTAGTGCCACGTGGCCGGCCGGAACCCGGTCTTCTTGAGGCAGTAGCTTCCCTTGACCACCGCTGCCAACAATCATGCACAGTGGCTACATTCCTGCCAAGTCGTTCTGCAATATTGCTGAAGGAAAGTCCACATTCTCGTAGCCCTATTACACGACCTCGTTCAAACTCCGTGAGCTGTTGATAATGGCTTCTTCGTCTTCTTAAAGTCATTCTTGACTAACATCAACACACCCCGTCGAATCGCAACGATAACTAACGCTCACGAACGTTACAGCGCGTATTTACAGCAAACCTGCTTTGCATGTTCCGAGGGACGCTTCTAGCGCCACACGTATGCGCCGAGCACAAAATTTTCATAGACGTCATCTTACAGATGTACTCTCACCGCCTACCAACTGTCGTTTATTTAACACAACCCCTTCATGGTGTTGGGGTTTTTTTTTCCGTCAGTGTATTTTAACATAATTTTCCTAAAGCCAAGATAAAACTTTCTTCCAAAAACGACAGTACATCATTTGCCACAAAATGTAGAATGAAAGGAGGTCATGCTTATACTGTATTTTGCGACGCAGTTGTTTGTGGGTGGAGATGTTAGATCTTTGTTGAGCTTAATAATCGTACGAGAGCTAATAACTTATATGGAGTTATATTATTATTACCGTCTGCATAACTACATTATGAAGTTGTGTGTGTACGCAACTCCCTGTGATATGTTCTGGATTTCGTAAATAGAGAACGTTATGTGATTTCGTCTAGAGTTACATGAAGTCTAAAGTGGCTGTATACCAATAAAACAAAGTTTACGTAAGGTATTCTGCTTTCTTCTTATGTTTCGTCTGGCCCTAAAAGCCTTGATTCAAAGTGAGCTATCCGATGTAACTAGTTCCTCATATTTACATTTAATTCAACATTTTCTCAGACGGACATTTGGAACTTAGCATGGCAACAAATCCTGCATAACGTAAAAGGGTAAGGTTACAACTCTCATACATCAGACGGCATTTCAAAATCAAAACTTCGAAGCATTTTCCATTTGTTTTCAAGTGCATGAATCTCAGTGGGAGGAACCACATTGGGAATGGAAGAAGCTAAAAGAGCATGTGATGGAAACTTCTTTCCTAGGCATTGACAGGGCTAAGTAAATTAAAGAAGCTAAACGAGCATTTAATGGAAACTCATTTCTTGGGCATTGACAGGGCTAAGTATAAATGAAAGAAGCTAAAAGAGCATCTGATGGAAACTTCTTTCCTAGACATTGACAGGGCTAAGTACATCCACATTTTGCATAGCATCTTCAGCAAAGGAAAATCTTCTGAGTTCTTTTGTTAAAAACTAATAGCAAAACAAGCTGTTTGTAACAATTCGATAGCACAATAATGAAATACAAAAACTTATATGCGTCGCCGATGCCATGTACATGTTAACAAAATTTAGGCATTACCTACAAAGAAGGTGCCCGTGTTGCGCAGTGAGTTTTTTTTATTGGAGGTTTAGGGCCCATCGTGAACAAATCAATATGATTTAAGCATTCGCCCGTCACTAATTTAGGGCCTCTGGTTCCAGGGAAGGGAGAGCGGTAGGGCCGTAAGACAAACACAAAATCCATGCCTCACAGGGTTTCGAAATCGGAACCATCTCGGACAAATGATCAGAAGTCATCTCTTAGACCACTGCGCCATAGGAGCTGCGCAGTGGTCTTACAGATGACTTTTCGCCATCCGTCCGAGATACGTCCAGGTTCGAATCGCAATTAGGCAAGGATGTTGTGTTTGTTTAATTGCACTAGTTCTCCCCCTTTATCGGAACCGGTGGACCTAAATTAGGAATGGCCGACTGCTTATACCCCATTAAGTTGCTCACTGTGGTTTTTAAAACAAAAAGGTTCCCCTGTCTCTACATTGGATACCAGAGCAGTTATGAATAATCCTCAATCAAGAAAAAGAGCCCTGTGGCAGATAAATTATTACAATCCTGATTTTGTACGCTTATATTAGTATAACACCCAAGTTTATCAACCATTTTAAACAGATTAAATCCTTTTGCATATTTTTTAAAAAAGTAAGGACGTTGTGCAAAAGTCCTGTTATATTTCATATAAATTCTTTAATAGTATCACTAAAAGCTTTTCGAAAAATTAGAATTTAATGAAACATGACAAAATCAGTAGAAAAAATGCATTTTTCCAGAAAAATTCAGTGAATCACTAAATGCATGAAAAAATCAATAGACCTGGTAACACTGGCAAGTACAACTCAGCAATAGTGGCTGAAAGAGATACCATGCCATGCGCGGTTCTTAAAATCATGAAATCGGAGAGGGCGCTGAAGACAACTTCGATGCTATTGCTGCAAACTATTGTCATCATAGATATACGTGCATCGCTTTCCGTGAAGCAGTGAGGCATCCAGGATGTTGAAAAAGAGGAGGGGGGGGGGTTGTCCAGAAAATATCTTCTTGCAGAAAAAAATGTGTGTGCGCGCGCGCTTGTGTGTTTCTCGACCTCGTATATATAAACACTGACACTGGAAATATTATCATGGAATGGACACTTACCTAATGTTTCGCTGAACCTGCATCGTCGGAGACTTGAAATTTACAGGATGACTTTAAGGTCAGAAAGCAACTTCTACATCTAACATAACGTTAGCACTTTTTAGTCCGTCTGTCTGTACGTACACCTATTTTTTTTATAAATATCTAGCTAACGGTTGGAGATAGATTTGAAAATTTGCGGATGGTTATTAGGGACTGAACATAACTGTCACGCCATGCTTGCACTTTGTGTGTCTGTTCGTTCGTCCGTCCGTCTATCCTATATTTTCGATGAATATCTAGGGAGTTCGATACGAAAACAAGAGAATTTCTGGATAGCCACTAGGGACCTGAAGTAACTCTGTCCGGAGGATCAGATGTTACCGCAGCCTTCAGCAAGGTCACAGGCTCTTTTACCTAGCAGATTTATCAATAGTGTTACACATCCCCTACTGCCTAATCCCCGGCCAAGGATAGCGCAAAAGTCACTAGCCTTCACCCACACCTCCCCGTACACGTACAACAAACACTCAGATCCTAACTGAAACACATGTTTTCCCAGGAGGAACTGTGAAAACACAAGTATTGTCCTCGACGAGCATCGAATCTGCGCCCTTTCACTAAGGAGTAAGTCGCTCTCCGAACTAAGCTACGGGCACACAATGTCTCTCTGCACATTTGTCTTGACACATGTTTGCACATCTGTAGTACGTCACAGAACTCCTCTCAAGAATATCTGAAAAATACACAGGATTTAACCATTTTTTTTTCTTAATTTGCAGAACATATCTTGTGTATGCATGCAATACACTATGCATGAATTAACTATGTGTTATTATTGTAATAGCACAATATCTTAGACTCGTTGTTATTACTTTAAAGGGGTGTCCAGACCCTTTGAACCCTCACCGACGGTGCGCCATGCCGTGCAATATCGGCAATCTCAGCGGCCCTCTCTCCCTCTAGCGGCGAAAGGAAGAATTACTATAATACGGATAACATTCTTAGCTGTTCTTAGGTCATTGCCTAGGTTCGGTTGGCTTGTTTTGGGGTATAAATACTGTTTCTGTGGCATAAAATACCACAAAACAAGCCAACCGAACCTAGACAACAATCTAACAACAGCTAAGAAGGTTATCCGTATTATAGTAATTGCAATCATTATGGAATAAGAGAATAGTGTAGTGGAGAATTCCGTGAAAAAGAACATTTCATATTGTTGCGTCCCGCAGTGTCGTTTCCAAGGTTCCAGCTATGTTTTTTCACAAGTTAGTATAAACGCTTGCGCCTTGCAATTGAAATCCTTCCAGTGAAACACTACTAACCTGGTAACGTGTTTGAATGCATAATAAACAAGTCATGATTGTATTGCATAGTAATAATTTGAGATTCCATATTTCTACATGCTCTTGAAAGCAAGTAACTGCTGTTATCAACATAAATTTAAACTCCATTAAGGAACAAGATTTGCAAAGTTCGGTCAACAGTCAGCAGTTCAAAAACACTGAGAACAGAATGATGATCAACAATTACCAATTAAAAAACACTGTTTTAGGAACAGAATGTTCAAAAATTACAAATTTGCTATTGTTGACAGAGAATTGAAAATGGATCCTGGAAATCGTAAAGTGAAACGAAATGTCGGCAAATGTGTAGATTAGCATTCTAAATTATTTCGTCGGAAAAATATTAGTACCTGGAAAAAGTGCAACGTACTGATTTTAGAGTATGGAAAATAATGGCAAATGGTGCAGTAATTTCATATTTTAAATGTGTTTCAAAGATTTTTATCGTCATATTTACCTGTAAGTGCGATGGTGTTCAGAAACACAGCCCGCGGTAGGCCTAACGCATCGCTACCGCACGATGTCATGCGTTGCTCTCTTAAAAGAAGGTTTATTGCTGCACCGAAATGACGGGCGGAACAATACAAAAGAAAGCGGTTACGTTGTTGGCGGGAGAGCGATAAATGTTGTAGTGATGCGCTACAAAAAATAGGTCCAGACTATCCACCCCTTTTTTTGTTGTACCTTGTATGTTGTTGGCAGGAAAAACCGGAAATAACCTATTTGATTTGCAAAAGATACGTATCAGTGAGATAGAAACTGACCTGCGAAGAAAGTATTGACAGTAGAACCAAAAGTAAAGTGGCAGAGCAAACGCTTGACATTGTCATGGTAACGATGCGTTAGGCTTACCGCAGCGTCTCTTCACAGCATCGCACTTACAGGTAAATATTACGATAAAAATCTTTAAAAGACATTTAAAACATAAAATTTCTGCACCATTTGCCATAAATTTCCATAATCTCAAATACACTGACGGAAAAAAAAATCCCAACACCAAGAAGGGGTTGTGTTAGATAAACGACAGTTGGTAGGCGGTGAGAGTACATCTGTAAGATGACGTCTATGCAAATTTCGCGCTCGACGCATACGTGTGGCGCTAGTAGCGCCCCTCGGAACATGCAAAGCAGGTTTGCTGTAAATACGCGCTGTAACGTTCGTAGGCGTTAGTTATCGTTGAGATTCGACGTAGTGTGTTGATGTTAGTCAAGAATGCCTGTAATACTAGCTGAGGACTTTACCTGCGCCGTCAAAGTGTTGACTTCGCAGGGAAATGTTGAACTCCCTCGAAAATTTTGGGATTCATAGGATCCCTGACGGCGCTGCGATAGCTAGCCCGTCAGTCACCGGAAACCACAGTCTTTCACTCGGACAGATTCGGCCTAGAGACCTGTGGGGTTCTGCCTCCCCCCACAGGACCGTACCTTACACCCTTATGTCACAACCCGTGTGTGCGACGTGCTATGGGCAGTTGGGGCAAGCAATTTTTCAATAAATTATCTCATCTCGTGGCCGAGAGATCACCCGTCAACGCGAGTATTTTTTTTTTTTTTTTGGAACCAATGTCCTTTATCAGGTATCAAAGCGGATTACAAAACATGCACATTTCACTATGAGGGTCTCATGCACCCCTCTCGCAAATATTCAAACTGAAAAATATTGGAAACACATCACAAAAATCAACATGAAGACGAAGAAGCCATTATCAACAGCTCACGGAGTTTGAACGAGGTCGTCTAATAGGGCTACAAGGTGGATTTTCTTTCCGCAATATTGTAGAACGACTTGGCAAGAATGTAGCCACTGTGCATGATTGTTGGCAGCGGTGGTCAAGGGAAGGTACTGCCTCAAGAAGACCGGGTTCCGGCCGGCCACGTGCCACTACTAAGAGGGAAGACCGCCGTGTACGGCGTATGGCCGCGGCGCATCGTACCGCGTCTGCGGCAGCAATATGAGCTGCAGTTGCCACCACAGTGACACAACGAACTGTTACAAATCGGTTACTTGAAGGACAGCTCCGAGCCAGATGCCCTGTAGCGTGCATTCCACTTACTCCAAACCACTGCCGTTTGCGACGTCAGTGGTGTCAAGCTAGAGCTCATTGGAGGACGGAGTGGAGATCTGTTGGATTTCCTGATGAAAGCCGGTTCTGCCTGGGTGCCAGTGATGGCCGTGTTTTGGTTAGAAGAAGGCCAGGTGAGCGCCTATAACCAACCTGTCTGCGGCCGAGGTACACAGGACCTACACCTGGAGTTATGGTCTGGGGAGCAATTTCCTATCACAGCAGGAGCACTCTCGTGGTTATCCCACGCACCCTGACGGCACAGTTGTACGTCGGTCTGGTGATTCAACCTGTTGTGCTGCCATTCAAGAGCAGCATTCCAGGGGGTGTTTTCCAACAGGATAACGCTCGCCCGCATACCGCTGTTGTAACCCAACATGCTCTACAGAGTTTCGACATGTTGCCGTAGCCTGCTAGATCACCAGATCTTTCACCAATCGAGCATGTATGGGACATCATTGGACGACAACTCCAGCGTCACCCCCAACCAGCATTAACCGTCCCTGTATTGACCGACCAAGTGCAACAGGCATGGAACTCCATCCCACAAACTGACATCCAGCACCTGTACGACACAATGCATGAACGTTTGCGTGCTTGCATTCAACATTCTGGCGGTTACACCGGTTATTAATGTACCAGCATTTCACATTTAAAATGGCTCTTCTCGCGCTTACTTTAAGCTGTGATCTTGAAACTTTAATCGATTGAATATGTTACCTATACAAATGTATTGCCGCCATTTCATTCCTCTACAACTATTTTTTCGTGGTGTTGGGATTTTTTTCCCCGTCAGTGTATGTACGTCGCACTTTTTCCAGGTACTAACATTTTTCCGACGAAATAATTTAGGACGCTGATCTACACATTTACCGAAATGTCAGCCCTGCTGGTGTTACTATATCACTTGTCTGAAAATGTTAAAATTACCTGTTACAGTAAAGTATTATTGTTACACAACGCTTACACTTTCCACTTTTGCCTGTTTTACAAGAGCACACATACAGAAATTTCACAATTATTTCTGTCTAAAACAGCGTTGATCGAATGAGGCGACGACGTTATTGCGGTGGATTGAATGCAATGCTAAACTATCTGGATTTCTTTTCCTCCTATCTTCCTCCTATCTGGATTTCTTTCCTATCTTCCTCTCTTTGGGATAAAGCTCCGCATAATGGGGCGAAAGTGTTCCAGACACAATGTGTCCCAATTAACCGCAGACTAATGTGGTTATACATACGCTGCCTGACAGAAATAATGCCACACCATGAAGGAATGCTCGAAAACAGACAGCACTGCATACACAGATAGCGAACCAGGTCCTGAACAAATGATTTAATTGTCATATAACGACTAGGCTCTAGTGGCCGAATATACAGGATGATCAATAAGGAGTGTGGCTCCCATTTTGGGCGATACAGCGTTGAATCCGACGTGGCATTGAAGCAATGAGAGTCCGGTAGAATCGTGGACCATGCGGTGTTGATGCGAGTCCACAGTTCATCTCCATTTTTCGGGGTTGGGAGAGTACTCAACCGACGGAGATGCTCGACGGGGGAGAGGTCGGGGGATCTTGTTGGCCACGGAAGCATCCGTAACAGTGGAAAGTATATAGGCTGATCCGAGCGGTATGCGGCCGGGCGGTATCTTGTTGAAAAACGGCATTTGGGATGCCCTGCAAATGCGGTAGTGCCACGGACCGCATTACCTCGTCAACATAGCGGCGGGCCGTCAATGAGCCCGTAATGCGTACCAGCGGTGAGCGGCTGTTGGCGCTAATTGCACCCCACACCATGATTCCACATTGCCGGTCCGTGTGGTGCTCCACAATGGCGGAGGAATCTACCCGTTGGCCACGTCGCCTGCAGACTCTCACACGGCGATCATACGTGGTGAGAGAGCCGCGATTCGTCGCTGAACACAACACTGATCCATTCGGCACCCCACGCAGCTCTGGAGCGACACTACACCAAGCGGTGACGACAATGAATTGCTGTTAAAGGTAGCCTTCGCAACGGACGGTTGGACAGCAAACCATACGCAGCCAATTGGCTCTACACTGCCCTCGTCAATATCGGAGCATCCAAGCCTCTCCTTACACACCGCAAAATGTCGCCCGTTGTGGCCTGTATGTTGGTTACGGCATGACGTAGGTTGCGACGATCGGTGCGCCCGGACGTCCGTGCTCCGGTTCCACTACGACGTTGCAGAGATCTTTCCTGGCACCACTGTCTCGAAATGCGACCGACGGTTGTGGAATCACGTTGCGTGTCTTCCGATATACGACGCAAGGACCATCCGAAGGTACAAAGGCTCAAGATGACACCTGTCTCGTGAATTCATCCGTTTCACGAAATCGCATACGACGGCTTCTTAACGGCAATGGCACCCCTGTTCGTTCTCCATGCACGGTTGTAGCAGAACCACTCCCTTCTCGCGGCAGTGACGTCTCGACTGATGGCCTCACAGGCTGGTTGTCCACTCATTAACCCGCGGGCTATTCGAGCGATTGGCCTATGCAAATGCAATCATTTGCATAACTTGTACGTGTGCACCCACCCTGCAATTTGCATGGCGCTGCGCCCAGGTCTTCATGGTGTGGCATTTTCTCCGTGAGGCAGTGTATATAAGACATATGGGGACACACACAATTTTTTGTGGTTTTCGCCGAGATTGGAAATACTTAGTTACGACTCTGCCAGTCGTTGTAACTACAAACGAGTGAAAAAAATGGCTAAAGGCATAAATGCGCAGCTACTAGTTGAAGGAACGACCCTACCTGGAATCTTCAGTATAGGTGTCCAAGGCTTTAACATGCTAGAAGTCCTTCACCTCCCATTTGGGCAGTCCTTCGAACTTGACGTATGGATCCTTTCGTAGTGGGTACTTTGCTACTAAGCGGCGGAATAGGCAGACATACCATGCCTGGACTCACCGCAGCGTCCACTCAAAGTGAGCATGAAGGCAAGATTGTTGGAAATGCCTAAAAAGCTGGCAGATGAAGAACCTGAAAGGATTTTTTTGATTGGAGGTTTAACGACCACCGTGAGCAACTCAATGGGCTATAAGCAGTCACCCGTCCCTAATTTAGGGTCACTGGTTCCAGGGAAGGGAGAGAGCCAGTGCCGTAAGACAAACACAACATCCATGCCTGACCGGGATACGAACCCGGACCCCTTACGGACGAATGATCAGGCCAGCGCCTTAGGCCACTACGCCACCGGGGCGGCCCTGAAAGGATTCGGTATATATGACCACAATTAAAATATATGCCCTTGACGGCACACTAGAACTGTTAAATTCCAGGATATTGTTACTTGAGTTTAACTTTCCATTTCGCCAGAAAGAGATACGACGAACTGCCATGATACTTTGACAGCTACGACGCGTAACCCATTGTTTACTCCCCGAAAATACCTAAGCAGTTAGGACATGTCGTGTACAATTATGAAAGATTTTTTGAGAAACTTGGATAAACGAATCTGAATCAGTGGAATTCACAGAAATTTTGTTATATTAAATGAATTTTTTTGTTAAATTTAGTGTTGTACTTTCTGTAAAATGGAAGACACGTGCGCACAACTCACACATGCGCGCTCACACACTGCTGTCTGTTGAAAATGGAACACTAAGAAAAGCCTGAGATACTGAAGTGATTTATAGGGTACACTACTTATTATGTGAATCGTAAGTAATGTGGATCATGCAACATTAGGTACCTTGTTTTCCCAACACGAGCTGCGATAACGGATCGTACACTATGAGACAAAAGTTTGTGGATGAAGCATTGCGGAAGGTCATTCCATGCTGCCTCGATTCGTACACAAAACTCATTCTGGGGAAACTGGCAGCAGAACCTGGCTTCTAGCAACCATACCCCATACTTGTTCAATGGGCAACAAATTAGCGAAACGAGATGGTTAAGACGTGGCGCTATCGAGCAACCAGGAGCTGTAACACATTTTGTGCTACATCTGGTTGGGCATTGTCCTGTTGAAAGATGCCACCGTGAAGTGTCTGAAGATATGGTGGCGCTTTAACCCCCACAACTTCCGCGATGTATCGCTGTCTGATCATGGTTTCTGAAACACGTAGAAGGCGGGAACGTGGATGGAAACCATAAGTATCTCCCACCAAAATGCTCAGTGTCGGGCTCGTGAACAATGCATGCCTCCAGCAGCCGTTCATTACGGTGTCGTAATACAAGGGTACGACTATCATCGGTCATAGTGACTATTCGGAAAACACTGGGAACTGCCATTCATCACACCAGTGTCTGCGTTCTTCGCACCACTGCAGCCGCTGACATCAGTGGTTTAAGAACAACGGAAGTCGACGTAACTGACGGCGAGCAATGAAGCTTCTCTGGAGCAAATGGCGTCGGACAGTTTGAAGACAAACCTTAATGTGTTACAAACCTCCACTGTCATGCCAGCCTTAGAAATGTAGTTATTCCATCATGCAACACCGTACAGTGCAATTCACGGTCGCTGGCTCCAGACCTCTCAAGTGGGTGCGCCAGAACTTCCTCTTTCTACTGACGCCATATTCGCATCACTGTGTTCTCGTTCCATTCATCAAACACACTGGTCTCGCTCAAAGTCTCACTGCTGTGCGTACAGGTCTCGTCTGCTGCATCGTGGCACACTTAGCTACACAATTAACGCGAATCGATACCACCTGCTGCGGAGTTAGGGGGGGGGGGCAGGTGCACTGTGGTTCAAATCATTTGCATCTGATCATGTGACCTACCGATCCTGCGAGTTTCGGTTCGACCACACACGTTCTCATTGGTGCTGTATTTATACACCCAGTGATCACTGAAACTACACGATTTTGGAGAAGTCGCGAATAGTCGACCGAAGCACCTTATACTGTACAAGGTGTAAGTGGAGCAGTAGCTAGTAAAATTCGGAGCGTAATGGGTAAAGGGAAGGACTTATCAACCTTCAAGAAAGAAAAAAATGTGGGAGGTCAGAGAGTGCGTGCCTCGTTTTCCCAATCGGCTGAATTGGTGGGTTGTTCGCGTGCCGCCGTAGTTAAAGTGTATCAGGATCAGGAATGGTGTAAAAACAGTTACACAACAACCCGGATGCAAAACTGCACAGAACAGTGAAAGGTTGCTGTCAGAGCTGAGCACAGGGCCCGAGGACTCGTATACAGGCCAAGAAACGCAGCGCTGTTCAAACAGTTGATTACATAATACAACAGAGGTCAGACAGAAACAATATCTGTCATGACCATGCGCGGTTCACTCACATGTATGGGTTATGACAGCACATGACATCCTCTCCTAACCACAGTTCATCAGTGCTAGACTCGCCTGGTGCAAAGATCGTGGAAGTTGGAGGTCGAATAACTGAAAAAAAAAAAAACATTTGCTGCTCTGACGAGTCGCGTATTCTACCCCACTCCGTTTTTACTCCATTCCATCCTGCATTGTCTCCATAGTGTAATCCTGCGGAGGATGTTTTATGGTGTGGGGCATGTTTACCCGGCAGGAATTTCGACCTACTTGAAGTTATTTTCTATCTTTTTCTGAGGGCGTTTTTACAAGAATTGCAATACAACCTGAAACACCTCTATCCCCAAAAAGAATGTCACAGATCTTAAAATTTTCGACTGGTTTTTTTCTTAAGTTCGAAACAAATATTTCCTCGAGATATTTTTTTCTTTATGATAGTTTTCATGTGTGGTCTTTATGGATGACATTTCTCATATAACGAATTTATTAAAATATGATTTATGTTTCTCCGGGACCTGCAATAAAATTTCACCCGCAGCCAAGCAGAAGTTCCACCGGTCCCTAATATTACTAATAATAAAATTTGTATATGTTTAATTACTTTAATATTTAGATTCACTTTAGCACAAACAAATTTTTAAAAGCCGCCTCGGTGGCGTAGTGGTCTAAGCGATGGCCTCTGATCATTCATCCGTAAGGGGCCCGGGTTCGAATCCCGGTGAGGCATGGATGTTGTGTTTGTCTTACGGCACTGTCTCTCTCCCTTCCCTGGAACCAGTGACCCTAAATTAGGGACGGGCGACTGCTTATAGCCCATTGAGTTGCTCACGGTGGTCGTTAAACCTCCAATCAAAAAAAAAAAATACAAAAAATTTAAAAACACTTCTAATGTGAAAAATTACAGCTACTATTTGTTATGTATTTCCTTGTCTTAGTTTTTTTTGGGAAAATATAAACAGTGTTGTAAAGGCAATAGCAATTACATGCACATTGTGCTCAAAACCTAAAGTAAGAAATAAAATGTCCCATAGGTGTCACATGTAAAAGAAGAATTCATGTAACAATATAACAAATTTCTCAGGTTTAGAACTTCAAGTTGTTTAGAATGTGACATTGTTGAGAATATAAATAGCTATTGTATAAAAAAAAATCCAGGTTTTGAATTCTGGCCAATCTGGCTCTGGTGGATGATCACTATAACTCAATTTATGAAATGCATAGACATCAAAAGAACCAAACTCATGTAGAAGGTACTTTTAAAGAGTGCTTTCTGTTTTTATTTAATCACCACACCATTAAGAAGAGATTAAAAAAAAAGAAAACAACAAAGTAATTACTGATTATTGAGAGAACAATTATGTTTTTCTGTAACCAAAGCAGAATTGATGAACCACATTTTGAAGAGCTTGATTGCTGGTTTCATGATGCTAAAGAACAATATTACAAATATCACAAGCCGTAAGACCTACAGGTGAGTTTGAACCAGTTTAGCTAATCCTCAAAAATCAATATCTGATATGGTATTCTACATGAAAGGGAAATCACTTCCCTAAGATTTGCAAAATGGCAAAAGTAATGTTCACAATTCAATTTTGCATAGGACCAACACATGGGTGTTCAGGACATCATATTTAATGCAAGTAAAAAAATTTCCTTCTACGGCGATAATAAATTTTCTTACATCAGAGCCAAATCTATTGATTTATTACTGATAAATTTATTAAATGTCACAAAATTTCTGCTCTATGTAAAATGAAACGTACACCAGCAGTGAAAAAGAAACTTATGCAAGTTTTACTGACAGAAAATGCAGAACTCATACTTGCATATGACAGCAAATTGGAACATGTTTGTTCTTGCACTGACATCAAGACTGTGCAGATATAGACAACACTTTCATTACAACATCTCAGCACCTTTAGCAGCTATGACTTGTAGTGTATTGAATTCATTTTCTCCATCTTTAGTACTGACAAGTGGTTTTAATCAAAACAAATCTAAACGTTACAATACACCAACACACACAGTCCTCAAATAAGTTAAACCCTTTACACTAAAATTTTACCACTGGAATATATTTTTCTTTTAACATAAAGTTCACAATATTTAATTAGATTTACAGTTATTTAACAAATTATAATGAAAATGTTAATACATTTGTAGTAAATTGCCCTTCAAAACAAATGGAAAATCATGGGTTTATTCACAACTTTAAGCTCAAATATTTTCAGTAGTAGGCAAAACAAAGTTATCAGATTTTGATATGGTTTTGTTACTAAATAGAAGTATCTGTGGTATAAAATTCAATATTTTCCTGTGTACCAACCCCACTAGAGTTACAGCTACTGAAAAAACTAAAAATTTTAAAATTTTCCAGTTTCATCAGTGAAAAAGTGTTGGAAGAAACACAAAATCTCCAATTTTCTTACCCTAGGTACAATTAACTGCTACCATGGTTCTTAATAAATAAAACTAGAGAGTATTTTGTCCCCTTCTTGGTGAAAATATGGCTCAGAAATTTAAAAAATGCAAATTTCAATAGTCAACTCCTACCATAAATAAAATTTCCAAAACATATCAGTTAATAATAAAAAAAAAAAGGTAAACCAAAATAATCAGCGTTTTATTATGAGTAAAGTGGTTTTCGAATTATTTAAATGAAGGAAAAATTTGTAGCATTTTGCATAAATGTTTGCAACTCCAGAAATGGAGGTGTTCCAAGCGCCATCTAGGGAACTCAAAGCCAAATGGGTAGGATTTTTTATTTTTATGAAGTTGGTATTCAACTCTTTAAACATGCATAAAACTTCTGTGCAAAATTTTTAAAAAATGCATCAGCAAACAATTTATAGGAAATTTATTGAAATAGTATGGAATGACCTATATGCTTGAAAGTGTTTCCACAGTAAAGTTGTCTGAATACAATTTTTCTGGAGTTTTCCACATAGTTTCAAGATCTTCCTCTTTTGTTTTTACAAAACAATCATTTTGAGGTCATCTAAAAGATTTGTGAATACCTTCAAAAGGGGAGGGGACAGTTTCCCCACTACAATTTGATGCATCTTATCTAGGACACAAAATAAAATTGAGGTTTAAAACTTTTAGATTCTTTTCCTTCCAGCCTCCAAAACAATCCTGGCATATCCTATGACCAGAATCCATTACATTAGCAGAGTTGAATAGGGTGAAACCATTGTGATTTTTAGAACACAGATCAGTTAAAGTATAACAGGACTCAGAACTTATATTTCTTTCAGAGCAACACCACGGCACACCACAAAAAAATAAAAAAAATAAACACCTTTGGATCTTTTTTATCGTATGATATTAATGTAGGCAGAAATTTTCTCAATATTAAACAGATAAGAAACTTACCTCTCGCAAACATAAAGTTGCTGTAGCCCATTTTGTAACATTTCATGCATGTGTAGACAAAGACTAACCTCCAGTTGGCAAGAAGTGTTCAGTGATTGTGATCGACAAGTCTGTTCTTATGTTATGCAATTTAACCAATCTTAAGAGAACTTTGTCTTGGTTAAAACTAATAACTGAAATCTGTAACTTAATTGTTTCTAAACCCAAAACTGATCTAACCTTAAACCCCACTAATTTTGTTATTTCACTCCAAACACTAACTTTACAATTCTGGAATGTTTATAGAGAGTTCAAAACGTAGTTACACTATAAAAATAAAATGTTAATTAAAAACTGACACATCAAACCAGACAGGAGATCCTAATATTTTCACCCAGAAGAAATGGGCATCATCAGGAAAGGGTTGATCTTAATACAGAGGCTGTTTGGAGCCCAATGTCAGCCAGACTGTTGGGTAAGTCGATCTGAGAACGACTCCAACTGATGTATGATGCTGGTCCTATCTGTTGGAAGTTGCAGTAACAATCTCCTATCACTAAAATGCTCTTTTTTATATATGTATTTTATTTTTGCCTTCTCCTTTTCTTCTGCCTTGAATTTAATTGTATTCAATGTTTCCAATGATTTGACAGTTGTTTTGGATCGTTCAAATTGCAAAGTCTGTTTATATACACATTTTTTTTTTTTTTGTATTAAAACAGTTTCTGCTGAAGTCCTAGATACCTTTCTGATTTTCAAGTACTGCTACTTCCAACAGGTGGCAACAACATCACATATCATTTTGGGCCATTTGCTTGCAGGCAGGGGCCATGTACAGACCATACCAAGCTGAGGGATCAAAATATTACAATCTCCTATCTGGTCTGGCGTGACAGTTTTTAATTAACGTTTTCAAAGGATGCATACTTAACATTCCAAAATTGTTAATTTAGTGTTTGGAGTTAACTACGAAATCAGTGGTGTTTAGGGTTTGCTCAGTTTTAGATTTAGAAACAATTTACAGATTTGAATTATTAAATTCTACCAAGTTGAAAGATCTCTTAAGATTGGTTAAAATGCATAACATAAGAATAGACTTATTGTTCACAATTACTCAACACATCTTGCCAACAGGAAGTTAGACTTTGTCTACACATGCATGAAAAGTGACGAAATGGGTGACAGAAACTTTGTTTGCTAAAGGCAAGTTTCGCATTGGTATAATATTGATTTTGAGCTACACATTTTTGGTGAAATGTTTGAACATTTAAGATCAACCAACATATCACTATAAGATATTGCAATATTTAAGCTAAATCTTGTGAAAACATGCCCTATCTCTGCCCAAAGACACATTTCTTCATTATTCTAAGGCAGAATGATCGCCTACAATGAAATGATTACTGATTGCACATCTTCAAACTTCCTTTTAAATGTTATTAGGCCATCAGATATTAAAGAGGACAAAACCAAATTAAGGTTTCTGTCTACAGCCCAGTTACACAGGTCACATATATGCAATAATATCTTTTTAGCTATGCTTATATTAACTTTGTTATTCCTAGATTCCCACTGTGTCATGTTTCAATTATGTCACTTATTTGGAATAAGTTGCAACATCAATGCAAGATTTCAACAAACTAGGCAAGTTAAATTTGATCTAGATTCAACTACAGAAGTCTTTGATTCACCTGAATAAGGAGGTTCAGTGGCAATGAAAATTAAAGCTTTTATGTAGCACAGTTTCTCTGGAAGGAAAAGGCAAGCCCTGTTCATTGTATGAGCTACACTTCCGTAACAAGCGAATATGTGAAAATATTATGCAACAGCACTATTATTCGGTAAGCGGTCTTAGTGAGAGATGGGTTTGCCTCCTCAAGGTGCACCGCTGGGCAACAATGGAACACACAACAGCAACGAGGGCCTCTATGAATTTTGGATAGGTACCTGCTAGTTATTATGGCTTTTTTAGTCCCACGAAAAAAAAAAATAATAAAAAAATTTAAAAAAATAAAGAAAAAGTTTTTTTTTGAAGTTTTCTCACCTTGTTACCAGGAAGGTGACACTTATGTTAGGGAGACCCTAGCCTTACAGAGCAAATCTGGTAGAAGAAAATTTATAATCATGTACATGTAGCAGTGTTTTATACTGGGAATAGCACAATCTTTTCAGTGCTGCTATGTGCCAGCCAGCACCCCCCCTCCCATATCACTACCACCAGTTTGAGCCATGTAGGTGCATAAGGTAAGTTTGTGACTTTGTGTGTATCACAGGACTAATAATTTTGCTTGATATTTCTGTTCCTCTTTCCCAAAATTAATGTTTGTTACTGAGATATTGGAACTTGAAAAACTGATGTACACAGCATTGCCTTTGAAGGAACTGAATGACTTTTTAATTAAATGTATCCAAGAAATAAAATAAGTATTTGATGTTTTACAGGTATATTCCCCACAGGGTGTAAGTAAATATTTCATGTAATTTTTTTTTTTTAAGTTCATTGAAAATATAATACAAATTGACACATGAACATTTAATTAATTATTATTACAAAAAAAAAAAACTTTTTTCAGTCCTATATTAAAAGAAAAAACGTTTTTTTAAAAATTCTCTCATGAACTTGTGACCAGAGCTACAATTAAATGTTTACAAGTTAGATAGAACCTACAGAAAAAAATTCAGTGCTTATCAGAAAAGTTATATGCAGCCATTTTTATCTAATAATATTCCATACTGGAAACCATATGGAACCTTACAGTGGGGTTGCTTATCCACCCCCATGCCTTATTCCTGTGCTCTGATGTTGAGTTAGGTAGGAGCACAGGGGAAGAATGCTCTTAAAATGTGTATTAAGACACCCCCCCCCATCTTTTTTAACCATTAATGAAAGTATTAAAATCTGAAGCCCATAGACTATCTCTGAAGGAACTGAATGGTTTTTATTGAAAGTTAACTTCTTAAAAAAAAAAAAAACACTCTCCAAATCCCGTTAATAGAAAGCCACTCCCCTCACACTGTGACATCTTTCGTCTTCATCAAATACCTGAAAAGAATAGCTAAACGCAAAAATCTCAAATTTTCAATACAAGAAAATGATAAATAAAATTTAGAAATAAAATCAAATAGATACCTTTAATTCCTTTTGAAGCGTAGATATTGTGGAAATAAATCTCTTCATTAGGGATGATAGTGTCTCTCCGCCATCTTAACTTTTTCGTGTTGACATTGTGAATTGAAGTGAAAATACAACATGCCATATTTTTAAAAGTAATTGACCGAATTGATAGCGGTCTTCTGTTTTCTAAACTGGACTAAAAAAAGCAAAAAAAGTACATCATTACCGAAATAGTTTTAGACATTTTTAAGCACTTGGAAGAACATTTTATTTTCTGCTTAGAACATATCAGTAGCAATGTTTGATCACTAAGCAAGTCTGTATTACATTATTATCTTAGCACTTTACTTCAACCTTCATAAACTACAACCTAACTTACTGATATTAGTAACTCATGCCCAAAAAACACTAATGATAATGAACAGCCCCTCCCCAGACAAACCACACTATCTGGTGTGCATGCACAAATTTTTTAACACACAAATAATGGAAAAACATGAAACAAATACAAAAACGTAAATACCCTTATAAACAGTACTGCAAGTTGAATCAACATTCCCCCAAATTAATTTGTCTATCAGTGAGAAAAAACATGCTCAGTATCCACTGCATGCATCACTTCAAAGATGGCATTTTCACATCTCAAGTAATCATGACAAAGCTATGTACTTACCAGGCTTCAAGGGAGAACAAAGATTTTTCCCCTAGAGTATCTAGCAGAGAATTAACCTTTGATTTCAACTGACAGCCAATGGGAATTTAGTTTTGGTTCGCTTCCCCACTACTCTACTTTTTATTTTTGGTTTTGGTTTCAGTCTGAATGTCACTAGGGTTGAGTTGAATTTTGGTTTGTACTTAGCTTTGCAGCCAATCAAGAGGAATGTACTTTTAATGGGCTTAGTTTCACTATTTGCTGCAGGCTGTCCAAGAACCTCTCATGACCCTGTGAATAGATGTTGCTTGTTTCTGCATATTACCTAATTATTGTGATGTGACAAAAATTATGCAGTGTACTACAATGGAGAAAAAAGGAACCAGCACAAATATAGAATGCAGTATTGGGTATAATCTTAGTGATACCTGTCATAAGACAACTTACACAAGAGCAAGTGGCCTAAAAACTTTGGATGAGCTTTCAGAGGAAGAAAAACAGCTCTTATTGTGGAGAACTGGACTCATTAATGATGCAGCCAAAGGTTTTTCAACCTTCACATTGTGCAGACAGCATGAACTACTGTATTTACTGAGATATGTGAATCAACAAACCATTTGCTGCGATCCATTTTCTAGACATAAGAAAATCCTTAAAAAGTCACTACGAATTATAAACTTGAAGCTTGCTAAAGAATTACAGTCAGTGGGAATTTGTGTTATACCCGGTAAAAACATTTTGGCCACAATGCCATTCCTTGTATGACACAAAGATAAAAAGGTGTACTGCAGAAACTGATAGTTCAAGTGGTCCGCAGAGGTCTGAGTGTGACACAGAATTGCAAACATCAAGCAGGCTAGCAGAGAAAGATAGCTTGAATGCTAGCTTTAATGAATTAAGATGTTCACCTGTCTGTAAAACTCCATTCATTGTCATGTGAAAAGAAAAAAGCATTACATGAAACGTAAAATGTCACAAATAAAAGATTCAGTAAGGAAAAAGTTGGCACAAGTATGGAAATTGATTTAGGAGAAGGACTATTGCACACCCGAGAAACTGTTTCTTCAGAAAGTGAATCATGGGTGTCTGAAATAAGAAAAAAGCAAAGGATTTAGGTGAGATAATAGCATTATTACAAAGTAAAATCCCCCAAGTAAGTAACAGCACAAAATTCAGTTGCTAATAGTTGTTCTTGGTCTAGAAAGAAAGTTAGCAGAACATTCTGCATTTCTCAATACATGGTTCGTCAAGCAAGTTTACTCACTAAAGAAGAAGGAATCTGTGCATTACCACAACTTCATGGTGGCATAAAATTATATGCAGAAACAACTAATTTGATACAAAACTTTTCTCAAGATAATGAGTATTCTCGCCAATTACCAGGAATGAAGCATAAAGTTAGCATTAGTAGAAACATTCACCTGCAAAAATGCTTAATCATATGTAACCTGAAAGAACAGAACCTTTTTCATATGTAACCTTTTCAGCATTTAAAACAAAATATAGCAAACAAAAGATAGGCTTTTCAAAGTTTTGCTTACTGAGACCTAAATGGTGTGTTTTAGCTGGATCCAGTGGAACACATTCAGTTTGTGTTTGTGCACTGCACCAAAATGTCCAGTTAACAATAGAAGCACTTAATCTTGAAGAAAAACACTCTGACTTGATTAAGAAAACAGTTTGTGATCTAGAAAATAAAGACTGTGTGCTAAGAAGGTGTAATCAGTATCCTGGCATTGATAATCTCCAGCAATTTTTGTCCCAAAACTTAAATGATTTTGAAGACTATATTGAATTGAGCCAGTGGACAACAATTGACAGAGCAGAAATGATAAAACAACAGCTACCAGTGAGTGATCTTATTTGAAGTTGCTATCACAAATACAGGCTTTAAGACCTCGTGCATACGTTGCTAAAGCACAGTCACATTATTTTAGAAAAAGAAAAGACACACTGGAAAATGAGACAGAGGCCTTGGTAGTGCTTGACTTTTCAGAAAATTACAGTTTTGTGGTACAAAATGAAATCCAGGGGTATCACTGGAACAAATCAATGTGTACCTTGCACCCAGTGATTACATATTACAAAAAATAATTCCTTGTTCTGCTCACTCAGTCTCTGTGAGTTGTCAGATGACTTGGAGCATGATGTTTTATTTGTGCATGTGTTTTGGTGAAAAAAAATTTGAATTTATTTTGAGTATGTTGAATTGATTGTTATTTATTAAAAGCGTTAAATTTATGCTGGTATTAAAATTCATATGGAAATTATAGAAAATTTAAATTTGGGGAAATGGGTGGATGCATTTCGAAACCAAAAATGAAATTTTGAATAAGGCCATGAAACAAAATAGAAAAATAAAATAAAATGCACCACTGAATTTGGTATCTCCCAAAAGTTACTATTGTATTGTTCGCGTTGTTTGCATTTGATGAGTAGATACACCTGAAAGTGTAAGAAAAGGTAACTATTGTTTGCATGTACCAAATTTGTAAACAATAAAATTTAATGGTATACAATGTACACGTGTAAATAACCTTTTGGAAGTGGCGATGATCAAATTAGCTAGTTAGGACAAAAACATTGATTTTACGGTTATAACCTCAGATTACATTCCCACCTCAGTCATTGCTGAGGGGGATGCACTTGAACCATGTGATGAAAATTTAAACTGAAAATACCTAAAACTTCACTGCACTAAGGTTTAGGTTTTTTGAAAGGCCACTTGGCCTATATTTATTTTAAAAAACTTAACAAGTTAAATTTTTAGGTCACAGATTTTATGCCTGGCCACAGGGCCCAATAAAAATAAACGGGTGACAGGTTAGTTTCTTTCCAAGAAAAATTAGCACCAGGGACACTACTGATAAAAATAATAAACACAAGAATTTCATTGTACTTCAACAGCACCAACACTTGATTTAACATGGTGTACAACTTAAGTATTTGAAGAGAAAATATCTCACAATCTCTCTCAAAAACAAATACCACATGCATATGTGTACACTATATTGTTCTAATTAAATCAGCTCGAACCAACCTTCTCAGACCAGACTTCCGAATCCACTTTTAATTTTAAACTACTATAACAACTGCCAAAATTCTACGTATAATGAAAGTTAATTTAATAAAAGATTCTACCCTTCCAGGAAAATTTGTCTTAAAATCAGTATAACCCTGTCTTAAATCAACATTTGTCTTACAATCAACATTTCTAGCATTACCGGATACTCAACCCATTCTATACACCATACCAAAACCTAATGCACTAGATACCTTATTCAAATTACACAAAGTTATCATTAAATTGCTACACTGACAAGAGAATCTTACTTACACCATCATCATGCAAATCCAACATTTCAAAATTCCATACTATAAGTTTTCCAGTCAACTGGCACCCATGTAATCATCAACTCGGGCATAAAGCCAAACAATCATCTCAACCAATGAGTCCCACATCTCAAGAAAAACACTATTTTTCGGGGAGAACAACAAAGTTTGAGTCTGAAGGCGGGAATGGGTCGTGAATCCATTCCCAGCTTATACAGTGTAGTGGAGCAAAGTGCGACCTAACCCTTTTCTGTTCCTTCACTCTGATTTGGGGACAACCTATATCACTCCCCTCATAGGTACCACCTCCTATGGACCGAACAAGCTTACTTGGGCAGAAAACAAATCCCCCAATTTGTTTCGTGCACCCTTTCAGACCCCGCGGCATTGTCTACATAGGGTAAAGTATCCCACAAGAGTTCTCTTGTCCCCAAAATATCTCTTCATCCATTTTCCAGAAAATTCAACACATCACCCTTTTTCCCAGAAAATTACTTCTTATCCTATTTTCCCCAGGAACACACTTCATATCCTCATTTTCCCAGGAACACACTCATATCCTTATTTTCCCAGGAACACACTCATTTCCCAGAAAATCACTTATCTTTATTTCCCAGGAACACACTGTACATATTCATTTCCCAGAAAACTCCCTAACACCATACTTGACACACTATACCAAACCTTACTTTATTTCCTGAAAAATCTATACATCACCATACTTCCTAGATAACTCTTTTCCTAAAAAAAAATCATCACTTCTTGAAGAAACACAACAGCTATTCGGGTTATTTTTTTTAGTCACACTATACATATGCTCATATCTGCCTGTATGCCCAATTCTTATATTCTTTTCCCCATAAAAACCTGTTTTTCTAATCTACGGGCTGAAACTAGAAATTAGTCCTCACTAATACAAAAATTAAATTTTTAAAGAGTAATTTAGCACCTAAATTTACCAAAACACTAAACCAAAATAATTACCAGCCTACAAGAAAAAATTCCCAACTACATGGCACCTACACTAAGTTCATAAATACAAATTCTACTTCACAAATACAAAAATCACCGAGCACAAAAAGAGTTAAATTTCACCTAAGAGAAATACTGGTCTGGAGACGTGTTCATTCCGAAATAACTTAATATCCTTATTATATCATCTATCCCTACATGACCCAGAAAATTATCCACTTCCACTACTTTGTTTTGTTTTGTTTTTCAATTACCTATCCACAGAAGATGACATGAAATTTATTTAAACAGCCTAAGATTTTAAAACCAACTCGTTTTATAATTTTAAAGAAACCACAACATAATACAAAAAAGAAAATGCCGAGAGAAATTTACCTTTAGGACTGGGGCAACAACACTTCCTGACAAGCACACTAACCGTCGATAATAATAATAAAAAAAAAGGTTTCACAGCCTAATAATAGATAAAATAAATAAATTAAAAAAAAAAACTCTCCCTGAGAGAACACCACTGTTCCGGTTGATTTTCACTTCACCTCCAAGGTTGTTTTTTTTTCTTTTCCTTTTTCTGCCACAGTGTGTTTGGCCAACGAAACAGGAAACGGGCATTTTGGAACCCTGTTGGTGGACCCCTTGTTGTAATCAGTAGTGGGCCCAGCTCGACAATTCACAAGGCCGTCCATGATAGCCATGGCCTTCTCCCCGAAGCCTGGGCGCAGCCCAGCGTTAAAATATGGAGGCAGCAACAACAAGAGGTGGACTTTCGGTCCTCAGGCACGTTGGGCTTGGAAGTAAGAAATCGGGTCTGATCCTTCTCCGCCATCTGCATCCAACACGGCAGTCGACCGCTACTTGATAATTTGGGTGTATCAGCGGTCATTTCATCTCCGGCAATGAGATCCTTGAAAATAATCATTTTTTTGCTGACCGATTTTAGAGTCACTTCAGAATACGGGAACACAGCTAGCGGCCAGTCATTCTTACTGCCGACCAGGCCAAAGAAAAAGATTTTTCTTTTCCACACAGGGCCAACAGATCCCAGTGCATCTCATTCTGACTGCCCCCTCCCCACCAAAAGGCGAGGAGAAAATTTTGCTTTCTTTTGCTGTACACCAGCTAACGCAGCGACCAGAACAACAGTGACTTCTCAACGGATAAAACTCTGGGGTGCTTGAAACCGCTGACCCCTCTCATTGGTCGAAACTTCAGCCTAGCAACTCACGGCCTCCCAACGGAATCTTCACTCCCACGCCTCGAGTGACCTCTGACCTTCACACGTGTAGACCAAGCTCTCTTTTTGACCCTGAGGTCTAAAAATAGATTCTGTTGCTGAATTCCCTACCCCAAAAGACGACAAGATGTTACTTTTGGGCGACTTTTCCACGACGCTTGGAAACAGGAACGCACAAAAAAAAAAAAAAAAAAAATGGCGAATTCTTGCTTTGCAGAAAATCGCTAAAATTAATTTTCCTTTTCTCTCGCTCCGTGATGTTAAACTAAAATTAATTTTGATTCTCCGAGCTGCACGCCTACTCGCCTTTTCCTATCGCGATAAAAGAACAGATAAAATAATTATTTTCAAAAAACCCAAAGTCAGTTAAATCAAATATTATTCTTTTTCTCTTTTTTTCTTTTCACCAACATGAAATTTTGTTTTCCTGGTTGTGATTAAGACAAGCGAATTTTGCGCACGAATTCCCCTGCCTTTCAACCAGGAATTTTCTTCTAACGTATGTCATGGAAGAAAATTTTTGCATTAATTAATCTCCGATAAACCAACAGAAAGATTGATCAGGTCTTTCCGAAATTCACCAGAGGTTAAAATTTTCGCCATGACACATGAAGTTCAAAGGAAAACAGTAGCAGTTCTGAAATCAGATTCCACTTCTTAAGAAGATTGAATATTTCAGCAATGGATGTGCTATGCAATACAAGAATTGTAAAAATTTCTTTAATTTATGTTGTCATAAAAGTGACTTCAGTGGAATAACAGCTTGCTGGTCATTTTTTGCTACCAGCCATGGTAAGTCTGCTTGTGATGGCATAGGTGGTAATGTCAAAAGAAGAACTGCATGCTCTAGTCTGCAGCATCCATATAATGAACAGATTTATACCCTTTTACAAATACACAACTTTTGCAAGAAATAAATTTTAGGAATACATTTTGCATTTCTCAAGGAAGATGCCTGCTTTATTCACTGCAAAGTTTTCACTGCTTTATTCCACAGAATGATTCAATAATAGCAACCAAATGAGTCAACACATATAAGGATTTTGCATTAATGTTTAACTTTTGAAAACAATTAAATTAAATGTTTATGTATGCTGTGTGTATGACAACAGGTGGTACTTAGGTTTTGTTACAAACATTGAACATGAAACTGGTGAAGCACTTATTCATTTTATGCACCCCCAGGACCAGCAGTTTCCTTTCAATGGCCTGAAAGGGATGGATGATAACTGCTGGATTTCACTTCACTTCAGCATATTTTATGTAACATACCAGTACCAACCACATCAACAAGGTGCCAGTACAGATTTGATGATGCAACCATTGAGTTCATAAACAGAAAATGGACTTATTACAAACATTAGGTATGACACTTTATGTCATTCTCTACTTCTCAGTATTCAAAATGTGAAATTATTTGTGTAATTAGGCATGTGCCCTGTTCTTCAGTAAAATTTTGAAAACAGTTTGATATTAATTAAATGTTTATATGTTAATTTGTATATTTCCAATGAACTTGTAAAAATATTAAAAAACAACTTGTAAACATTTAAGTGCAGCTCTGGTGACAAGTTTATGAGATAACTTTTTTTCTTTTAATGTTGGACTAAAAAATCCATTAGTCTTTTTTAATAATTAGTTAAATGTTCATATGTCAATTTGATTTGCATTATATTTCCAATAAATTAAAAAAAATTGCATGAAATATTTACTCACAATCAGTGGTGAATACACCTGTAAAACATCAAATACTTATTTTATTTCTTGGATAGCAGACACAATTGAACAAAAAGTCATTCAGTTCCTTCAAAGGCAATTCTATGTACATCAGTTTTTCAGGTTCCAATATCTTCAGTAACAAACATTAATTTTGGGAAAGAGGAACAGAAAAATGTCAAGCAAAATTATATTATTAGTCTTGTGATACACACAAAGTCACAAAGTTACCATATGCACCTACATGGCTCAAACTGGTGGTAGTGGCATGGGGGGGGGGGCTGGCACATAGCAGCACTGAAAAGATTGTGCTATTCCCAGTATAAAACATTGCTAGATGCACATGATTATAATTTTTCTTATAAGCACCAAATTTGCTCTGTAAGGCTAGGGTCTCCCTAACATAAGTGCCGCTTCTCTGGTAACAAAGGTGAAAAAACTTCAAAAACCCTTTTTTTCTATGTCAGACTAAAAAAGCCATAAATTTCTTTGGATAAAATGGATGTCTGCACAGTTACCTTTTAAAAAAGTGCAAGAACAATGCTGTACCACCTCTGCCACATAGAAAAAAAAATTGTGAAAAGGACCCACTTATTCTTTCAAAAAGTTGCAAAAGTGGTTCAAAACATTTTCATAAGTATAAAAGATAAAATTATGAAAATGAAATGTGGGCATTTTTGAAATCTCTAACTTCAGAACTAACAGAGTACCAAGTTTCAAAACCACATCTTTAATGGTTTTCATTCTGTCAGCAAAAGAGTAAAACCAATGCCAATTACAGCGCCATCCTCGAGACCAGCTTCTGTACACCCCACACCAAACATCAAAATGGCATAACTTCTAAATTATTCAATATATTTATCTAAAAATTGGGATTTTTTCTAACTTTGACAAGTAGTGACTGTGTACGAACTTTGAAAGAAAACTGAGAACCTATGGTTCTTTTTTTATTTTTTTCTGGATGATTTGATGTGGAATGAATGACCCACTAATCAAATTTTTGCATTACGCATAATGATTGAAAAGTATCTGTTGGTAAACAAGTGTTTGATGCCTTCACAGATTTAGAGAAAGCTTATGACAAAGTAAATAGCACTATTCTGTGGAAGGTACTGAATAAATGTGGTATTACTGGGAATCTTCTTAATAGTGTGAAAGCCATGTACGCTGGCACTAGAATATGAGTGAATGGTGTTTTATCGAAATGATTTTCTATTGGTGCAGGAGTCAAACAAGGTTGGGTAAAATGTCACCCTGACTCTTTAATAAAATTATGGATGCATGCACACGTGATGAGAAAGTAGATAATACTGGTTTATGTCTTCGTGATATCCGTGTGTGAAAATTGCTGTATGCTGATGACACTGTCCTGTTGGCAGAGAGCAAAAGTGAGTTGCATAGTACGTTGTCCCTTATGCATGAAGTTTGCATGAAATTCAAACTGAGTATAAATGAGGGAAAACCCAAAGTTATCATATTTGAGCAAGGAACTGTTAGCACAGAATGCCAGATAAGTCTTAATGGCACAGACATTGACCAGGTGAATGAGTTTGTATTCTTAAGAAGTACGTTTGACAGAGAGTACAAATTAGATGGCAAAATTAGGAGGCACATGATAGTTGCCTTAGGAAAATTTCGCAGGAATGATGGGTTCTCAAGTAAGTCCCAAATGGCTGTGAATGAAAGTGTAATTGTTCCTACTCTGATATACGACAGTGAAACCTGGGTACTGTAGAAAAGATATAGGAGTTGTTTGTGTGCTGGGGAGATACATTACTTACGTGGGTTTGTGGGAAGACACGTTCTGATTATGTGAGGAATGAAGATGTGTTGCAGTTGTGTGATGTGAAACAAAATGTTGTTAGCAAGGTGGAGAGTAATATTCTAAGGTGGTTTGGCCATGTTGAAAGAATGAGTGATGAGGTACTTACTAAGATAATTTATTCAGCCCAAGTAACAGGAAAGAAAATAGAGGAAGGCCAAGGAAATTGTGGAAGGACCAGATTCAAGAATGTCTGCATGAGAAAAAGATTACAAGTATGAAGTACAAAAGGTCTTCTGTGCTGCAGCATGTGATGAATATTAATGAAGTTTGTGTCATGTGCCGAAATTGCGGTAAATGGAGACATTCGATACACCAACATTAGATAAATTTTAGTTTTATCGGATAAAAAGTTATTTGGTGGACAGTCTTTCTTTGAGGAGCTAACCTCAGAATCTCAGAGAATAGCTTAATGATATGTATGTATGTACTAATATTCCTTTTTGCTATACCTTTTGTTCATGTGAAAGGTACCAAAAAATTAAATAATTCATGTTACAACTTAGAAGAATGCATGTTTTAAAATTTTTATGCTTTTGTAATTTTTCTATAATTATGTTCAATAAGTGCCACAATGTTTACAAATTTAATAAAAACAAAACTGTCAACTAACCTTTTCGTTAGTGGTGAGGCAGTTTGTGTACTGACCATAAAGCCAACATTTAACTATGCCTGGGCAAAGTAGTCTTCTAGGAAGAATAACCACAAGGTTAGTGCAAACTAAAATATATTCTCCCAGAGGCTTAAGAACAAATTTTCTACAGTTACTATTACAGGAAACCCTAAACTCAGTAAAACAGCAAAATTCAATTGTAATTTCTGTGAAAAATCATATGGAACTGAAAAAAAAAAAAAAGGTTGTAGAAATGTTTCCTCTTTTCTGAATCCCCATTCTCACTAGAAAATTGAAAAGAAAAAAAAACCTGACCGTTCTTAAGTTGTTCAACACATGAACCTGACTACTAAGAGCATGATCTTGGTAAAAGCTTAAAAACCTTACAGGCATGCATATTTCTAAAAATGAAAAGCATGACTGAAACTGACTTCCCCATGGAGTATTTAAATCATCAATCTTATGCACCACTGAATGAATTTTCATATACAGTAATTAGGACTGGTCTTGTTCAAGCTCGTAACAACCCTGTAGTAGTTATTTATCTGCATGAACGAGCATATGCGCTGAAAGATCACTCTTTTGAGAAAAAGTTTTGGAGCATACATTACACAGGTGAAGCTCTTCACTTCTGTGAAGGAGTATGTGCCTTGAAAAATGACTTCTGTAAGCGGTTTCAAGTAAATGTCACACTGGTGAAGCTATGTACTTGTGTGAAGGTACATGTTCCTAGAAAGGTCAATTTTATCAGCAAACCATTTAAAGCACACATCACACCGGTGAGGCGTTTCACTTGTGTGAAGGAGAACGTGCTTTCAAAGATGAATCCTGTAAGCACTGTTTTAAGCAAATATCACACTGGTGAGGCTATTTACCTGTGTGAAGGAGCTTGTGCTTTGAAAGATTACTTTTCTCAGCAAATTGTTTAGAACATACATCACACTGGTGAGGCTATTCACCTGTGTGAATGAGCATGTGCCTGGAAAGATTACTTTTATGAGAAAATTGTTTTGAACATAAATCACACTGGTGAGGCTTTTCACCTGTGTGAATGAACATGTGGCTTAAAAGATAACTTTTATGAGTAAATTGTTTGGAACATATATCACACTGGTGAGGCTTTTCACCTGTGTGAAGGAGCATGTGCTTTGAAAGAGTACTTTTATCAGCAAATTGTTTGGAACATATATCACACTGGTGAGGCTTTTCACCTGTGTGAAGGAGCATGTGCCTTGAAAGAGTACTTTTATCAGCAAATTGTTTGGAACATACATCACACTGGTGAGGCTTTTCACCTGTGTGAAGGAGCAGGTGCACTGAAAGATTACTTTTTTGAGAAAATTGTTTGGAACACACATTACACTGGTGAGGCTTTTCACCTGTGTGAAGGAGTACGTGTTTTGAAAGATTACTCTTGTCAGTAAATCGTTTGGAACATACACCACACTGGTGAAGCTTTTCACCTGTATGAAGGAGCATGTGCCGTGAAAGCGAACTTTTATCAGTAAATTGTTTGGAGCACTTATCACACTGGTGAGGCTTTTCACCTGTGTGAATGAGCATGTGCTTTGAAAGATGACTTTTTTGAGTAAATTGTTTGAGGCATACATCACACTGGTGAGACTTTACACCTGTGTGGAGAAGCATGTGCACTGAAAGATTACTTTTATCAGCAAATTGTTTGGAACACACATTACATTGGTGAGGCTTTTCACCCGTGTGAACAAATATATGCATGGAAAGGTTACGCTTGCATGCAAACTGTTTTAAGCATACATGACATTGGTGATCCTTTTCACCTGACTGAAGGGGACTATGCCTTGAGGTGATGCATTTTTCACTTAGCTGCTTGGAACACATGTCAGAATCATAAGGTTGTTCTCTCGCATGGACCTTTACATGCATTAACAGACTATCTTTCTGTTCGAATTTCTTGTGACAGACATTACACTGGAAAAGTTTTCCAGTTATATGAAGTTCCATATATCTTGCAGGCAGGGGACGTTTGCTCCGTTGGTCCGGATTTCTAGCCCAGTTTTGCGATGTGCCTGTGTTTTCGCTGAAAGTTCTCAGAAATGGGTATGAAGTTCTGCTCTATGATTCTAGTTTGCTTACCTGGTCGGTGAGTTCTTATTTCGTCCGCTTTTCTTCGTATTTTCACTCGTTCTTGCCTTGTTTCCGCTTATTAACCGCCCGTCAACCTTTCAGTTGCGGGCTTGCCTGGACTCGGTGTTGTGCAGTGTTGCCAACTCATTATTCCGAAAGTCTCCAAATTAGCCATAAAAAGTCTCCAAAAGTGAAAAAAAGTCCCTAAAAATCAGATTTTTTTTTATGTTAAATTTTCGTAAATATCTGTACGCCATTTAAAATTAAATGACACATGACACATTGCTATTATTATTATCTATTTGATACCTTTTTTTTTTTTTTGAATTTTAGGTTTAACGACTACCGTGAGCAACTCAATGGGCTATAAAGCAGTCGCCCGTCCCTAACTTAGGACCACTGACTCAATAGAAGCGAGAGAGACAGTGCCGCAAGACAAACACAATATCCATGCCTCACTGGGATTCAAACCCGGGCCCCTTTCGGACGAATGATCCGAGGCCATCGCTCAGACCACTGCGCCACCTTTGATACATAAATTAATGAACCGCTTTCATTCTTTAAATTAATAATAATGTAAAAAGAAGGGAATGTGACGCTTTTGTTACTTCATATGGCTGGGTGGGGGATAACGAACACCATGAGTAACACGATGGGCTGTAAGAAGTCACCCATCTCTAATTTAAGTCTACTGTTCCCAGGGAAGAAAGAAAACCAGTGCTGAAAGACAAACACAACATTTATGCCTCACCGAGATTCGAATCCGGACCCAACTCGGGTGAATGGTAATATGGTTTCAATTATACACAGACTTAGGGGGAGAGATATACAGAAAGAAGTTTTAAATGGCTAAGAAGACCAGCTAAAAATACTTAATGTAAAGCATGGTGTACCAATAAATTATAGCGTTGAAGATGAAATTTCTTGCAAAAACAAACGTTCTATCCAGTTACGTGTTACTATTACTTTGATTTATATTAAACAAAACTTTTGTTTTAATGAAATTAAAACAAAAGTTTGGATAATGATAGAATATTTCTGCAAGTGAATACACTGTAGTAAGTCTCACCACCAGCACAATCGCTGCCTAAGGGATTTTTTTGGATTGGAGGTTTAACGACCACCGTGAGCAACTCAATGGGCTATAAGCAGTCGCCCGTTCCTAATTTAGGGTCACTGGTTCCAGGGAAGGGAGACAGCCAGTGCCGTAAGACAAACACAACATCCATGCCTCACCGGGATTTGAACCCGGAACCCTTACGGACGAATGCTCAGAGGCCAGCACCTTAGACCACTGCGCCACCGGGGCGGCCTGTCTAAGGGATCTCAGACTAATTCACCGAGCATCAGCAAGCTTTCTGTGACTGATGGAAACAAAGGCGAGAAGGAAAGAGGATTGCATTCTACAAGCCTTAAAAATTCACGGTTATGGCTATTGGATCTTTTTTTTATTTTTTATTTTTTTTTTTTGATTGGAGGTTTAACGACCACCGTGAGCAACTCAATGGGCTATAAGCAGTCGCCCGTCCCTAATTTAGGGTCACTGGTTCCAGGGAAGTGGCTATTGGATCTGCGGAAAATGAAGAAGACATTCTCCTGATTCAAAAACCGTATTTAAAATGCTTAAAACTGTAAATAAAAGAAATCTCTGAAATTGTTTAAACAAAACCAAAATCCCCTAAAAAAGTCGCTAATCCCAAAATACTGTTTTTGTCGCTATCGTCAAACCAAATTGGCAACACTGCAAAGAACTGCTTTGACAGCTGCGACACGAAACCCACCTTTGAGTTCCCCGAAAATATCTACGCAGTTAGAACACATCTCGAGTGCAGCCATGTAAGAGTTTTTTAAAAAACTTGGATAAACGAATGCAAATCTGTGGAATTCACAGGAATTTTGTTATATCAAATGAATCTTGTTAAATTTGGTGTTGTACTTTCTGTAAAACGGAGGACACAAGCACAGCTGTCTCTCAAAAATGCAACGCCAAGAAAGGCCTGAGATACTGAAGTGATTTCTATGGTACACTACTTATCATGTAAACCGTAATATGGACCATACAACATTCAGGACCATGTTTACCCACCACGAGCTGCGACAACGGATCATACACCGTGAGACATCGACTGAAGAGCTTCTGGATGTCGTACTACGGGTCATTCCATTTTATCTCCATTCGTACACAAAGTTCATTCTGGAGAAACTGGCATCGGAGCCTGGAGTTCAGCGACCATATCTCACACTTACTCAATCGGCAACTAATCAGTAAAAAGCGCGATTCAAGGAAGCCGTGGCACTATCGAGCATCCAGGAGCTGTAACATATTTTGTGCTACATCTGGATGGGCATTGTCTTCTTGAAAGATGGCACCGGGGACGGTCTGAAGATATGGCGGCGCTTCTAACTCCACAACTTCCCCGGTGCATCTGTATCTGGTCATGGTTTCTGCAACACGTAGGAGGCGGAAACGTCGATGGAAACCATCAGCATCCCATACCAAAATACTCGGTTGCTGGCCCGTACGACTCTGAATAATGCATGACTCCAGAAGCCGTTCTTTACTGCGTCGCAATACAAGGATATGTCCATCATCGAATGATACAGACTCGTTGGAAAACACTCTGCGGTGTCATTCGTCACACCAGTGTCTGCGATCTTAGACCCATTGCAGCCTCTGACATCTATAATTTAAGGTCAACGAAAGTCGAAGTAACTGACGGCGAGCAACGACGCATCTGGAGCAAATGGTGTTTGGCAATCTGAAGACTACCCTTAATGTGTTGCAGAAGTAGACTGTCATGAAAGCCCTAGAAATGTAATTATTCCATCTGGCAACACCGTACTCTGCAGTTCATATTCTTCCGGTGCCTTTTGACAGTCGCTGGCTCCAGACCACTCAAGTTGGTTCGCCAGACCTTCCTGTTTCTACTGACGCCATATTCGCATCCCTGTGCTCGCCTTCCATTCATCAAACACATCGGTCTCTCTGGCTGCAGACCCCCTCAAGTTGGTGCGCCACACCTTCCGCTTTCTGCTAACGACATATTCGCATCACTGTGCTCGCCTTCAATTCATCCAACACATCGGTCTCTCTGGCTGCAGACCACTGAAGTTGGTGCGCCAGACTTTCCTCCTTCTACTAACGCCATATTCGCACCACGGTAATCGTCTTCCATTCATTCAACACATCGGTCGCTCTGGCTGCAGACCCCTCAAGCTGGTGCGCACACCTTCCTTTTTGTACTGACGCCAATTTCGCATCACTGGGCTCGCCTTCCATTCATCCAACACATTGGTCTCTCTGGCTGCAGACACTACAAGTTAATGCGCCACACCTTCCTCTTTCTACTAACGCCACCTTCGCATCACTGTGCCCGCCTTCCATTCATCCAACACATCGGTCTCTCTGGCTGCAGACCCCTAAAGTTGGTGCGCTACACCTTCCTCTTTCTGCTAACGCGATATTCCCACCACTGTGCTGGCCTTCCATTCATCCAACACATCGGTCTCTCTGGCTGCAGACACCTCAAGTTGGTGCGCCACACCTTCCGCTTTGTGCTAACGCCATATTCGCACCACGGTGCTCGCCTTCCATTCATCCAACACATCGGTCCCTCTGGCTGCAGACCCCTCAAGTTGGTGCGCCACACCTTCCGCTTTGTGCTAACGCCATATTCGCACCACGGTGCTCGCCTTCCATTCATCCAACACATCGGTCTCTCTGGCTGCAGACCTCTCAAGTTGGTGCGCCAAACCTTCCTCTTTCTGCTAACGCGATATTCCCACCACTGTGCTGGCCTTCCATTCACCCAACACATCGGTCTCTCTGGCTGCAGACACCTCAAGTTGGGGCGCCACACGTTCCTCTTTCTACTAACGCCATATTCGCATCACCGCGCTCGCCTTCCATTCATCAAACACATCGGTCTCTCTGGCTGCAGACCCCCTTAAGTTGGTGCGCCACACCTTCCGCTTTGTGCTAACGCCACATCCGCATCACTGTACCCGCCTTCCATTCGTCCAACACATCGGTCTCTCTGGCTGCAGACACCTTCCTTTTTCTACTGACGCCATACTCGCATCAATGTACTGGCGTTCCTTTCATCTAATACATCGTCTTCTCTGGCTCCAGACCCCTCAAGTTGGTGAGCCAGACCTTCCTTTTTCTACTGACGCCACATTCGCACCATTGTGCTTGCTTTCCATTCATCCCCCACATCGGCCTCTCTGGCTGCAGGCACCTCAAGTTGGTGTGCCAGACCTACTTCTTTCTACTGACGCCGTATTCGCATCAATGTGCTCGCCTTCCATTCATCCAACACATCGGTCTCTCTGTCTTCATTGGATTCTAGCCAGAGTCTGGCTGTGGTGGATGGCCACTATAACTCAGTTTATGACATGCATACTCATTAAAGCAGCCAAACCCATAGAGAAATTATTTTAAAAGACTACTTTCCATTTTTATTAAATCACCACACCACCAAGAAGAGAGCTAAAAAAAACAATTAAGTAATTACTGATTACTCAGAACACAATTATGTTTTCCTATAACCAAAGCCGAATTGATGAATCGCATTTTGAAGAGCTTGAATTCTGGTTTCATAACGCTAAAGAATAACATTACAAATTTCACAAGCCATAAAACCTACAGGTGAGTTCGAAACAGTTTAGCTAATCCCCAAAAATCAATATCTGATATGGTATTCTACATAAAAGGGAAATAACTTCCCTAAGATTTTCAAAATGGCAAAAGTAATGTTTACAATTCAATATGGCACAGGATTGCTAGGTAGGTTTTCAGAACATCACACTTGATACAAGTAATAAATTTTTCTTCTACAGCAATATATTTTCTTATATCAGAGCCAAATTTACTGATTTATTACTGATAAATTCATTAAATGTCACAAAATTTCTTCTCTATGTAAAATGAAACGTACATCAGCAGTGAAAAAGAAACTCAGTATAACTTTTACTGACAGAGAATGCAGAACCATACTTCCCTACGACAGCAAATTGGAACATGCCTGTTCTTGCGCTGACATCAAGATTGGGCAGGTTGAGACAAAACGTTCATTACAATAACTCAGTAGCTTTAGCAGCTATGAATTGCAGTGTATTTAATTCACTTTCTCCACCTTTAGCACTCTCAAATTGTTTTAATCAGAACAAATCTAAAAGATATAATACACCTACACACAGACACTCCTCAAAAAAGGTTAAACCTGCTACACTAAAATTTTACCAATGAAATATATTTTTTTCAACACACAGTTTACAAAATTCAATTAGATCTATGGTTATTTAACAAATTGCAATGAAAAAGTTAATACACTGGTAATAAATTATCCTTTAAAACAAATGGAAAACTCTGGGTTTATTCACAACTTTAAGCTCAAATATTTTCATTAGTAGGCAAAACAAAGTGATCAAATTTTGATATGATTTTGTTACTAAATAGAAGTGCCTGTGGTATGAAATTTAGATTTTTACCCCACTGGAGATACAGACTAAAACAACTAAAAATTTTAAAATTTTCCAGTTTCATCAGTGAAAAAGTCCTGGAAGGAATCAAAACACTTCAATTTTCTTACCCTAGATGCAATCTACTGTTACCATGGTTCTTAATAAATAAAACTGGTTTGAGTGTTTTGTTCCCTTCCTGGTGAAAATTTGGCTGAGAAATCGAAAAAATGCAAATTTCAACAGTCAACTTCTACCACCAATAAAATTTCCAAAATATGTTAATAAAAATATAAAAAAACGGTGAACCAAAAAACTTATTAATAATCTAAAGCAACTTATGGGAATTTACTAGGAATTTTTCCATTTATAGCAAATTTTCGGAGAAAACTCTTCTCCTTCTTCAGGCTCTCTTGTTGTTGTCACTTTTTGCTTGTCACTATCATGGTTACGGTTTACCTTGACGGTTACGGTTAACCTTGACGGTTTAGGTTATTTTTCAACAAATCCTGCCAGATGTTAGGCAGGAAAATCCTTGCAGTCATTGATGATGGAATTTTGATTTTTCTCAATCTCTATTCCTTCTTTCAGTTTTCTTTTTTGGAAATTGCTTTGGAAACTGATTACTTTAAGGGAATTCCAATCCATGCTGTGCCCAGTTTCTCTAACATGCCTATCTAATCCAGTCTTGTTGGAGCAATTTTTTATAGCTGCTTTATGCTCAGCTATACGAGTTTCTAGTCTGCGACCTGTTTCACCTATGTAAGATAGTCCACAACTACAATTTACTTCATAAACTACTCCTTGCATTTTTAAAATATCTTCTTCTCTTTGAACTATTTTAGGGAAAAAATTTTTTACTTTGTTCTCTAAACTTGGAGCTAGCCTAATATTGTATTTTTTACTAATTCTCTTTAAAGCCTCAAAGAGAATTAGTAAAAAATACAATATTAGGCTAGCTCCAAGTTTAGAGAACAAAGTAAAAAATTTTTTCCCTAAAATAGTTCAAAGAGAAGAAGATATTTTAAAAATGCAAGGAGTAGTTTATGAAGTAAATTGTAGTTGTGGACTATCTTACATAGGTGAAACAGGTCGCAGACTAGAAACTCGTATAGCTGAGCATAAAGCAGCTATAAAAAATTGCTCAAACAAGACTGGATTAGATAGGCATGTTAGAGAAACTGGGCACAGCATGGATTGGAATTCCCTTAAAGTAATCAGTTTCCAAAGCAATTTCCAAAAAGAAAACTGAAAGAAGGAATAGAGATTGAGAAAAATCAAAATTCCATCATCAATGACTGCAAAGGATTTTCCCTGCCTAACATCTGGCAGGATTTGTTGAAAAATAACCTAAACCGTCAAGGTTAACCGTAACCGTCAAAGGTAAACCGTAACCATGATAGTGACAAGCAAAAAGTGACAAAAACAAGAGAGCCTGAAGAAGGAGAAGAGTTTTCTCCGAAAATTTGCTATAAATGGAAAAAAATTCCTAGTAAATTCCCATAAGTTGCTTTAGATTATTAATTCAATTAAACTAGGAAGCCATTTCTCAATATGAGCTTTATTCAAAGAAAAACAAAAAACTTATTTTATTTTGAGTAAAGTGGTTTTCGAATTAGTTAATTGAGGATAAAATTTATAGCAATTTGCAAATATGCATGAATAAAAATATAAAAAAAACGGTGAACCAAAAAAATTATTTTATTTTGAGTAAAGTGGTTTTCGAATTAGTTAATTGAGGATAAAATTTATAGCAATTTGCAAATATGCATGCAACTCTAAAAAAAGGGTGTTTCCAAGAGGGACCTCCCTACCAAATGGGCAGGATTTTTTTTTTATAAAGTTGGTTTTAAACTCTTTAAACACATATAAAACAACTGCGCAAAAATTTAAAAAAATGGGTCAGCAACCAATCTATAGGAAATTTATTGAAATAGTATTGAATGACCCATATGCTTGAAAATGTTTCCACAGAAATTTGTCTGAATACAAATTTTCTGTAGTTTTTCACATATTTTCAAGATTTTCCTTTAAAATTTACAAAAAAAGTATTCTGAGATCATCTACCAGATTCGTGGGTACCTTCAAAAGGGGAGGGGACAATTTCGCCAATACAATTTGATGCGTCTTAACTAGGACACAAAATAAAAATGAGGTTTAAAACTTTTAGATTCTGTTCCTTCCATCCTCCAAAACAATCCTGGCATATCCTATGACCAGAATCCATTACATTGGCAGAGTTGAATATGGTGAAAACATAGTGAATTTTAGAATACGGATCAGTTGAAGTGTAACTTATATTTCTTTCATAGCAACACCACCCAACACCAAAAAATAAATAAATAAAATAAAAACTTTGGATCTTTCTTATCGTATTAATGTAGACAGAATTTTTTTCAATATTACACAGATAAGAAACTTACCTTTAGCAAACATAAAGTTGGTGTAGCCCATTTTTTGTCACATTTCATGAATGTGTAGACAAAGACTAACTTTCCATTGGCAAGATGTGTTCAGTAATTGTGAATGACAAGTCTATTTGTATGTTATGCACTTTAACCAATCTTAAGAGAACTTTGACTTAGTAAAAACTAATAATTGAAATCTGCAACTTAATTGTTTCTAAATATAAAACTAATCTAACCTTAAACTCCACTAATTTTGTTAGTTCACTCCAAACACTAACTTTACAATTCTGGAATGTTTATAGAGTTAAAAGCGTACTTACACTATAAAAACGTTAATTAAAAACTGACACATCAAACCAGACAAGAGATCCTAATATTTTCACCCAGCAGGTGAAGGCATCATCTGGAAAGAGCTGATCTTAATACAACAGCTATTTGCAGCCTAATGTCAGCCACACTGTTGGGTAAGTCGATCCGAGAATGGCTCAAATGGATCTGTGCCACTGGAGCTATCTACACGAAGTTGCAGTGTGAATCCACAATTACTAAAACGCATTTATTTTATATTTTTTTGTTTTTATTTTTTTCTCCTTTTCTTCTATCTTGCATCTAACTGTATTAAATCCTTCCAATGAATTGGTAGTTGTTTTGGATCATTAAAATTGCAAAGTCTGTTTATATTCTTTTGTATTAAAGCAGTTTTTGCCAGTACTAGATACCTTTCTGATTTTCAAGTACTGCAACTTTCAACAGGTGGCACGAGCATCCCACGTGATTTTGGGTCACTCTCTAATCGAGTTACCTGGCATTCGCTTGCAGGCAGGTGCTGTGTTAAGACCAACCTTTTCCCTAAAGATGCCTACAGCTGCGGGACCAAAATATTACAATCGCCTATCTGGTCTGGTGTGTCAGTTTTTAATTAACGTTTTTAAAGGGTGTACAGGGTGTCCCACGATTCATTGGACAGTGGAACATCTCGTGATCGGACGAAGCTATTGAGGTGAAACAAAAAGCAATGTAAATTAATGAAGATGAGCTACCACGGAATGACTAAGTTGACCCCCTTCCCCGGGGTTTGGGGGAATCGGAGGAAAATGAAAACGAAAATCTGAGATAAAAAGATTTCGTCAATGTACAACGTATGTCCAAAGACTGCTCATTTGAGAGCCATGCTTATGAACAGATCATTAGCGAAAATACAATTAAATTTCACCGAAAGCGCGGGAAATGGCGGGGGTGCAAAATGTTATGTTCCACGTCTCCAAAACCCCAGAAATAACCCAGAAAGGAAACTGAAACAAACGTGCTATAGGATATTGACACCTCTGCGATCCTCATATCGGGTCATAAGGACGAGGCGGCGCACCATCTGGCTGAAACCATGGGTTTTTCGATTCACTTAGTGTAGGCCCTCCAGCAAACTATGCAGAATATCGCAAAATACCATTGTGATGGTAACGCATGCTGCGCCATAAGTGTAATCCCCATACTCATTGAAACAGATTACGGCTCATCGAGGGTGAATGTACGACGTTCCGCGAATAAATGCAATTGTACCGTTGGCCGATTCCATTGGTCTGTGTTATGCGATGTAAAAAAAACACATGAAATACCGAACAGTAGACACAACAGCTTGTGCAATTAACTGTTCTCCCGTGTTGGGAGGGGAAGGGGTGTAAGGTAGAAGTGGACGAAAAACATCGCAAAAATGAGTTTGTGGTGTAAAAGATATCTACCAAAAGACAGCTGCTTTCGATGTCATCATAGGGAATATCGTCATGTTAGCGTTCACAAGATTATGCAGATTTTATACGAAGTTACGTACCAAGAGGTGTGAGGTCATGCGTTCCTCGTTCGGCAAACACCTAATCCAACTGAATACGTGTCGCAGTGCGAGGGATTATGCAAATATCGTACGAGATTACGTTTCCCGAAGTGAGATGTCAGACGACGTACGAACGGTGTTCCAGTACTCTCACTGAATGCTGGCATTTCCTGCTGTCATCGTGTTGTAGACAGTAGTGTCGTTCAGTGGTATTCCGTAATTATTGCACAGCGTTGTTGACCAAGTTTTCCAGGTCAGTTTGTTTTCTTTAATTTCTTTAACCTGCGGAGACCGTAAGGTACGATGGTGTTCTCCAATGATGAATATGTAGATATGCTACTGATTTACGGAGAGTGTAAACGAAATTGTCGTTCAGCAGCCCAAATGTACAGAGAGAAATATCCAGACCGTCATCCGCCTGGTAAAAACATATTTCGTCATGTGGAACACAAACTGCGCAGTAGTGGCACATTGCCATCGAGGAAAACGGCGTACCATCCAGAAACTGGGACTGATGAGGCACATGCTACTGCAGTACTGGGTACATTTCATTTGAATCCATGTACCTCAGTGCGACAAGTATCCGGTGAAGTAGGCATTTCGAAATGATCTGTGCACCGTATTTTACGCAATAACAAATATCACCCTTACAAGCTGCAGTTAACACAAGGATTGGACGCCAATGATCCGGAAAGGAGGTTAGAATTCCTCGCCTGTTTCTCTGTCCTCGTGAACAATGTCAACGTTAAGGCGAAAATTCTATGGAGCGACGAAGCATGGTTCCGCAACAATGGAGTTGTAAATCGGCACAATTGCCATTATTGGAATGACATAAATCCTCACTGGATGAGACAAACACGGTTTCAACATGTTTGGGGTATAAACGTATGGTGTGGCATGCTGAATAACCACATCGTAGGTCCTTATTTTTACGAAGGTATTTTGACAGGCATCGCTACCTTCATTTCCTGAGGAACATTTTACCTGGGTTGCTGGAGGACATACCCCTAAGTGAAAGGCAGGACATATGGTTTCAGCACGATGGTGCACCACCACAAATTTTATCGGTCATCACCAAAGAGAATGCGTCAACTGAAGCAGGTATCTGAAATTTTGCAGGGCCAACTTTTAAAATTTCAATTTCTCTACAAAGTAAGATGGGTTGTCAGTAAAGCTTGTGCACTTGCTGCTCTGGTAAAAGATTGGAAATGTGTGGTGGTACATCTTGAAGATATTTCTAATGAGAAAGGTGATGCTTCTGCAGTTGCAAAGGGTCTGTTGAAGAAACTGAAAGGATTTCAGGTTTGCCCATATGCTACACTTTCTGTTAGATTATCTTACTGTATTTAAGAACCTGTCTCTCATATTTCAAAGGCAAGAACTTTTCATGAGTGCTGTTGAACTGCACATAAAAAGTACTGTAACAACACTCACTGCATTGATCAATGTTTCTGGTCATTATGAAGACATGTTCATCAGTAGCACAACTCTGGAAGGCATTTATCAAGAAGTGCAACTGCATGGACTGAATGCTAGTTCAAGTACTTCCTTTGAAGTTGACAAAGAAAACCTGGTGCAATGCGAAGCACAATATTTACAGGGAAAAATGTCTGGACAATCATAACATCATTCAACATTGCAGGGTTTTCGATACCTTCACGTGGCCAACACGAAAGGATCTGGAGAAGTTTGGAGTTGATGAGATAAGAGCCCTAGCTCAACATTTCAAAAAACAACTATCATCTCCAGATATGAATAGCAAAACATGCATAAATCTTCTACAGAACGAATGGTATGAGTTTAAGGTGCTTGGACCAGGGATGAAGCTCAGCGAATTGTGGAACAAAGTGATGTCTAACAGTGACAGATTTCCAGTTTTAGGGAAACTCTTATCAATAGGGTCAGTATTGCCTGTTTCCACTGTAAGTTGTGAAAGAGGTTTCAGCTTGATGAACCTTATTAAAAACAAATTTCGATCATCAATGGAAGCGGAGAGCTTAAATGATTTAATAGTGATCAACTTTAATGGCCCCTCCTTATCTGAATTCGACCCTTCAAAGGCTATTGACAGGTGGTATTTTGGCACTAAAACCACAAGACATATTCATGGCTGTAATAGAACATCTGGGATTTAGTTCCTGCGCCCTATTTGTTATTTTACAATGCTCTTTTTTTTTTTTTTTTTTTTTTGGCTTTTACTCAGTAATTTAATTCTATCTCATTTGTTTAAAAAAGTTTCAACATTTCAATTGCTGCACAATATCAGCTAATATTAAAATACTTTGATTGAAAGCCATATCATAAAGAGTCTCCATATTATAGGAATTGTGAAAAATCACCTGATTTATGTTCATAAGTGAATTGAAAGACAAATATAATCAAAGACTTAATTCTAAAGAAATAATGAGTCATGCAGCAAACTTACTGCACATTGTGGTTCTGGAACTGAAATATCTTTGTGATTTCAACAAGCGCCTAGACGTAAGGTATGTTTCTTATCGATATGTTTCATGTTATTTGTCAATAGTATGTAAAATACATTCTACTCAATTATATATTTTTATCCTGCCCAGATTTCTTAAAATTGAGAGTAAATAAGAGGAAAAAACTATAAACCATATGTCTTCTTCTTTCTGTTTATTGATATTTTATCAACTTTAAAGGAAATGAATACCCCAAAACCACCACACTTTTTTTTTTTTTTTTTTCCACTACAGCCCTGGCTCCTAAATCTGAATCATATTTGTCAAGGCCTGATGATGTCTTCCACTCTTTTCATTTTTCTGATCCACGAGTTCCTCTTCTTATCTCTCCTGGTTACACCAAGCATGCATCTCGCCATGCTACTTTGAGTTGTCTGCAGCCTTTGTATGTCTCTTTTAGTTAAGGTCCACGTCTCTGCACCATACGTAAGCACTGGAAGGATGCATTGATCAAACAATTTTCTTTTAAGACATAATGGCATATTGCTCTTGAAAATTATGCTGTTTCTTCCAAACGCTCTCCAGGCAAGTTTTATACGCCGATTAATTTCTTCATCAATGTGACCCTCACTTGATATCTGCTGTCCAAGATAAATTTAGGCATTAGTTATCTCCAGCTTTTCTCTATCAATCAATAAATCTTCATTCCTTGTAAAAGCATTGAACATCACTTTTGTCTTCTGAAAGTTCATTTTTAATCCCACTTCTTTACTCTTGTCAGCAAGTTCCTGAATCATACTCTGCAGCTCTGATGGGGTAGTTGCAAAAATGACTATGTCATCAGCAAAACGAAGGTGGGTTAGATAATCTCCATTAATCTTCATCTCTTTGTTTTCCCAGTTCAGTGATTGAAAGACGTTTTCCAATGTAGCATTAAAGAGTTTCGGAGATATAGTGTCACCTTGTCTCACTCCCTTTCCAATTTTTAACGGGTGCTGTATTCTCAAATAGCCAAATCTTTGCACTTGCATTTTCATAGATGTTATTAATAATATTAATGTATGCATCTTCAATACCGCAAAATTTCAAAGCCATTGTAACTGCTGATGGTTTCACCGAATCAAACGCCTTTTCATAATCGATAAAAGCCATGCATAACGGAAGTTCATATTCCCTCGCTCTTTCAATTAGTTCTCTCAGTACGTGGATATGATCTATAGTGCTGTAGCCACTCCTGACTCCAGCTAGTTCTCTCGGTTGAGCCATGTCCAGTGTCACCTTCAAGCAGTGTGAAAGAACCTTAATGAAGATTTTATAAACCACTGACAGGAGGCTGATAGGTCTGTAGTTCCTGAGATCCTCAATGTCATCTTTTATATGTAGCAGGATCATTGTATCATTGTTCCAATCCTCATGAATCTTCCCTTCATTAAGACACTGAGTAAAAATTTGAACAAGTACTATTTCAATTTCTCCACTCGCTTCTTGTATGATGTCTACAGTAATTCCATCTTCTCCTGGAGCTTTCCCCCGTTTCATGTTCTTGATTGCATGTGCAACTCCTGCTGGGAGGACTGGAAGAACTCTGGTAATGGTACCTTCGTAATGTCTGGAGTACATATTATATATATACACAAAGAAATGTTTTATATTTTCTGAATCCCCATTCTCACTAGAAAATTGAACAAAATGAAAAAAACCCTGTTCATTCTTAACTTGTACAGCACACGAACCTGACTACTAACAGCACGGCCAGACCTGAGTAAAAGCTTAAAAATCTTACAGGCACGCACATTTCTGAAAATGAAAAGCCTAAACTGAAACTGATTTCCCTCTGAAGTATTTGAAACATCAATCTTATGCACCACTGCATGAATCATCATATACAGTAATTAGGAATGATCCTGTTCCAGCTCGTAACAACCCTGTAGTAGGAATTTATCTTCATGAATGAGAATATGCACTGAAAGATTACTCTTTTGAGAAAAATTTCTGGAGCATACATCACACTGGTGAGGCTCTTCACCTGTGTGAAGAAGTATGTGCCTTGAAAAATGACTTCTGTAAGCACGGTGAGGCTAGTTATTCGTGTGAAGGTACATATGCCCAAAAAGATAACTATCAGCAAACCATTTCAAGCACACCTCATACCGGTGAGGGTGAGGCGTTTCACCTGTGTGAAGTAGAATGTGCCTTCAAAAATTAATCCTGTAAGCACTGTTCTAAGCAAATATCAGGTTGGTGAGGCTAATTACCTTTGTGAAGGAGCTTGTGCTTTGAAAGATGACTTTTACGAGAAAAAGTTTTGGAACACACATCACACTGGTGAAGCTTTTCACCTGTGTGAAGGAGCATGTGCTTTGAAAGATGACTTTTTTGACTAAATTGTTTGGAGCATAATTCACATTGGTGAGGCTTTTCACCCGTGTGATGGAGCATATGCTTTGAAAGATTACTTTTTTGACTAAATTGTTTGGAGCATAATTCACACTGGTGAGGCTTTTCACCTGTGTGAAGGAGCATGTGCCTTGAAAGATGACTTTTACAAGTAAATTGTTTGGAGCATACATCACACTGGTGAGGTTTTTCACCTGTGTGAATGAACATATGCTTTGAAAGATAACTTTTATGAGTAAATTGTTTGGAGCAAATATCACACTGGCGAGGCTTTTCACCTTTATGAATGGACATGTGCTTTGAAAGATAACTTTTATAAGTAAATTGTATGCAGCAAATATCACACTGGTGAGGCTTTTCACCTGTGTGAAGGAGCATGTGCACCAAAAGACTACTTTTTTGAGAAAATTGTTTGGAACATACGTCGCACTGGTGAGGCTTTTCACCTGTGTGAATGAGCATGTGCGTTGAAATATGACTTTTACGAGTAAACTGTTTGGAACATACATCACACTGGTGAGGCTTTTTACCTGTGTGAAGGAGCATGTGCTGTGAAAGATGACTTTTATCAGTAAATTGTTTGGAGCAAATATCACACTGGTGAGGCTTTTCACCTGTATGAAGGAGCATGTGCTTTGAAAGATACCTTTTATAAGTAAATTTTTTGGAGCATATATCACATTGATGAGGTTTTTCACCTATATGAAGGAGCATATGTCTTGAAAGATGATTTTTCCGAGTAAACTGTTTGGAACATACATCACACTGGTGAGGCTTTTCACCTGTGTGAAGGAGAATGTGCTGTGAAAGATGACTTTTATCAGTAAATTGTTGGGAGCAAATATCACACTGGTGAGGCTTTTCACCTGTGTGAATGAGCATGTGCTTTGAAAGGCCACTTTTATGAGCAAACTGTTTGCAACATACATCACACTGGTGAGGCTTTTCACCTGTGTGAATGAGCAGGTGCATCAAAAGAGTATTTTTTTGAGAAAATTGTTTGGAACATACATCGCACTGGTGAGGCTTTTCACCTGTGTGAATGAGCATGTGCTGAGAAAGATGACTTTTATGAGTAAATTCTTTGGAACACACATTACATTGGTGTGGCTTTTTACCTGTGTGAACAAACATATGCATGGAAAGGTTACGTTTGCATGTAAACTGTTTTAAGCATACATGACATTGATGATTCTTTTCACTTGACTGAAGGAAACTATGCCTTGAGGAGATGCATTTTTCACTTAGCTGTTGGGAACACATGTCAGAATCATAAGGTTCCTTTGCATGGACTTTTACATGCATTAAGAAACTATCTTTCTGTTCGAATTTCTTGTGACACACGTTACACTGGAAAAGTTTTTCAGTTGCATGAAGTTCTATATGTCTTGCAAGTATGGATTCTCCTGAGAGTTTTTGGAAGCATATTTCACATTCCCAGAGACTTGCACTTTTACATGGAATGGTGTGCATTGAAGTATCGATTTCTACTTTCACTTCTTTTGCAATTAATTGCTCAGTGGCTTCTCTTTTTCTCATAGAATCCTTTGGCACAGATTCCATGCTAAGAAACTTACGATTTTTATTTATTCAGAAATCTGCAAGTGTAATAATTTCCATTGACATTATGGGATGTCATGAACTGAACAATGCATGCCCTTTTCAATGAATTGTGCTGTTGACACATGCAAAGAAAAATGTCCACATTACTGTTTTGTCCGATATCGAAGAGAGCATTTAAAATGCATTAAAAAATCTCGTTAATTCAAACTTGTAAGAAAAATACAGAAATGGGACCATACGAGCTTTGAAAGTATATTTTGTGAAACCGCTGTGCAAATTTTCAACAGAGATTTCAGAATGCTGACAAAGAAAAAAAGTTTACTGGTTTTATAGTTGTCACCTATGCAATGACGTGGCAGACTTTGATCATCCAAGTGAACACAAATTGGTATTTTCTTTTCTGTAAGATGCTGTGTGCTGGAAATTGGAGGTAAAACAAATGCACAAAAAACACCTTTAGATTCACATTACTCAATTTCTTTCAGAAGATTTCCACAACTTTATCGAGACGCAGATAAAAAGAACGAAATTCACAGAGTATTATATATTTACAACAATTGTTGAAAAACAAAAGTTACCTTTAGAGGCGTAATAACGTCAGGGCCTGCTGTAATATTTTCACCTTTTCAATTCATTATGCTTTCATATCGGGTAATTTGCCTTCTGGTGAAAACAAACCATGTTTATCTTCGATTACTTTTTTTAATTTTAAGCCAATTTTCATAGCTTTGTATATCAAAAATCAACGGGATAGAAGTATATAGATGGTTCTGTTCTTGGTTCTACGCTGAAAGCTGAAGCCAACGAAAGATACAAGACCAGCCATATTTATTGAGGTGGAGAGTGATGCCAGGTGAAATTTTCAAAAACCAGTAAATTTCATCCCAAAAAAAACATTAGATTCATTTAGAAATCTTCTGTTTTTTTTTTTTTTTTTTTCCTGCTACCGTGCCGGCTACAATACAGAATGTGACGCTAACGGAATGGTCTCCATCACTACGGCTATCATAAATGTTCATTATTTCTACAAGGTCAGTTTACGTGTTGAAACTATGACATGATGAACTCCAACGCATGCGCTTTCTATGCAGCAACCGAAATATAGTTTTTGAAGTCATGTTTCTCTGCTTCGGCTTCGTAACTTTAATTATAGAAAAGATATTACGGAAGTCCATGAGTGAGGAAAAAATAACAAATATACCATAGATTTCGACAATTGTGGGAAAAATTTGTTTTCATAACCATTGCGTTATTTCTTGCACATGATCAAATACCATGCTCTGTGACGTATATTCTATTTTTTTTTTTTTTTTTTTTTTGATTGGAGGTTTAACGACCACCGTGAGCAACTCAATGGGCTATAAGCAGTCGCCCGTCCCTAATTTGGGGTCACTGGTTCCAGGGAAGGTAGAGAACCAGTGCCGTAAGACACACACAACATCCATGCCTCACCGGGATTCGAACCCGGACCCCGTTCGGACGAACGATCAGAGGCCATCGCTTAGACCACTGCGCCACCGGGGCGGCATATTCTATTTTAACTTTCATTTGTAGTTCGTTTAACTATGTAAATTTCAGGTTGTTCTCTCTGGAACTTTCCTAATTTAACATGATATCTTTTCTCTCACATGAATGGAGGTTTGGCAACAAACTTCCGTTCAGTACGTAAGTGACGTGTTCATGTTGATAAGAACGAGAATATATATATATATATATATATATATATATATATATATACTGTGAACTAGTGAGGAAAGCAATTGAAAACAACCAAAGCCTAAAGATAGCAAAGGGACATCTCAGTAAGGGAAGAAAACACATTATGGCACTGAGAAAAGAAGATGGTTCTGTAACAAGAAATAGAGGCGAAATTTTGACAAGAGTGAAAGATTTCTACTCCAAATTATATGAAAGGGATGATATATACACTCCAGACATCATGAAAGATACCAGTACCAGAGTTCCTCCAGTCCTTCCAGCAGAAGTTGCACATGCAATCAAGAACATGAAGCGAGGAAAAGCTCCAGGAGAAGATGGAATTACTGTAGACATCATACAAGAAGCAAGTGGAGAAATCGAAACAGTACTCGCCCAAATTTTCACTCGATGCTTTAATGAAGGAAAGATTCCTGAGGATTGGAACACCGCTACAATGATCCTGCTACATAAGAAAGGTGACATTGAGGATCTCGGAAACTACAGACCTATCAGCCTCCTATCAGTAGTTTATAAAATCTTCACTAAAGTTCTTTCACACCGCTTGAAGGTAACACTGGACATGGCTCAACCGAGAGAACAAGCTGGATTCAGGAGTGACTACAGCACAATAGATCATATCCACGTGCTGAGAAAACTAATTGAAAGAGCAAGGGAATATGAACTTCCATTGTACATGGCTTTTATCGATTATGAAAAAGCCTTTGATTCGGTGAAACCATCAGCAGTTACAATTACTCTGAAAACCTGCGGTATTGAAGATGCATACATTAATATTATTAATAACATCTATGAAAATGCAAGTGCAAAGATTAGGCTGTTTGAAAATACAACACACGTAAAAATTGGAAAGGGAGTGAGACAAGGTGACACCATATCTCCGAAGCTCTTTAATGCCACATTGGAGGGTGTTTTTCAGTCGCTGAGCTGGGAAAACAAGGGGATAAAGATTAATGGAGATTATCTAACCCACCTTCGTTTTGCTGATGACGTAGTCATTTTTGCAACTACCCCATCAGAGCTGCAGAGTATGATCCAGGAACTTGCTGACAAGAGTAAAGAAGTGGGATTAAAAATGAACTTTCAGAAGACAAAAGTGATGTTCAATGCTTTTACAAGAAATGAAGATTTATCGATTGATGGAGAAAAGCTGGAGATAACAGACACGTACGTTTATCTTGGACAGCAGGTATCAAGTGAGGGTCACATTGGTGAAGAAATTAATCGGCGTACAAAACTTGCCTGGAGAGCTTTTGGAAGAAACAGCCTAATTTTCAAGAGCAATATGCCATTATGTCTTAAAAGAAAAGTGTTTGATCAATGCACAATGCATCCTTCCAGTGCTTACGTATGGTGCAGAGACGTGGACCTTAACTAAAAGAGACATACAAAGGCTGCAGACAACTCAAAGAAGCATGGAGAGGTGCATGCTTGGTGTAACCAGGAGAGATAAGAAGAGGAACTCGTGGATCCGAAAAATGACAAGAGTGGAAGACATCATGATCAGAGTTAAATCCCTGAAATGGCAATGGGCTGGACATACTGCCAGAAGGACCGATCATCGATGGACAGCCGAAATTTTAGATTGGATTCCAAGGGACAGGAAAAGACCCAGAAGAAGACCACATGGGAGATGGGTGGATGAAATTCGAAAGTATGCAGGGGTGACATGGAGGAGAATGGCACAAGACAGACCGTTGTGGAGGAAACTTGGGGAGATCTTCGTCCAGCAGTGGATTGATAATGGTTGACAATGATGATTATGATGATGATGATATATGTGTGTGTGTGTGAGGGATGTAAGGTCAAGTGATGCGTAACATCACAGCCTCTCATTGACAAATGTCAAACCCGGCTTCTCGTGGTGCATCCTGTTCCCACTAAAGGGGCTCTGACGACCGCCAATAGCGGTATAACTATACCATCGGGATCAGAGGAAATGCTATCCCACACTCACCAACCGGCTTGGCCAGCGTGGTGAGTTATGGTCAAACACCTCCAAAATGACTCTACAACTTAATTCTTGGCCCTCAGTCTCCGGCAGCTGGAATGTACCTGGCCAAGGCAGCGGCCAGTGCGACATGAAGGCAGAGGGTGCTAAGAATCCCCGAAGGACCGGACTAGGCTGCCATTTGATGCTGACCTTGGTTACGTATAATGTACGCTCCCTGTCTTCTGATTCAAGGCTTCTTGAATTGGAAGAGGAACTACAAAGGATCAAGTGGGACATCGTCGGGCTAAGTGAGGAGAGGAGAAAAAGAGATCTCATTGAACTGAAAAGTAAACATCTCTTCTACTATCGTGGGACAGATACTGGCAGAACTAGTGGTGTTGGATTTATAATAAACAAGAAACTGAAGGATAAAGTGGTAGAAGTTGAAAGTTCCTCTGACAGAGCTGCACGACTCGTTATCCAACTCTCGAGAAGATACCAGGCTCAGATTATTCAAACTTATGCACCCACCACAAGTCATCTTGAAAAAGAAATTGAAGAATTTTATGAGGAAATTCGTCATCTAAATAATAAAGGTAAGCAGCACTTGAAGATAATTATGGGAGATTTCAATGCAAAAATAGGGCAACGGCAACAGAATGAAACTTCAGTAGGTAAATTCGGTCACGGCAACAGAAATCAGAGTGGAAATATTATCGTTGAGTTTGCAGAGACAGAAGGATTTTTCATCTTGAACTCCTTTTTCAAGAAAAAGTCACACAGGAAATGGACATGGAGACATCCAATTGGGACGGAAATTGAGATTGATTTTATTATGTGTAACGAAAAATTCGTCATCGAAGACCGCAGTGTTGTAACGTACCAGGAGATGTGACGTACCTGCCAGAAGGACGCACACGACATAAAGGCAGATAGGAATCAGAATCAATGTCCGCGTAGCTTAATTGGTAGAGCAACTTATTCCGGAATGAGTGGACCCGGGTTCGAACCCCGGCGCGGATAAAAATGACGGAGAAATTCACTTTGTTATAATGGCGCCCGAACTATCCAGATGACCCGACCGTTCAAAATCTCGCAATGGTGTGATGTTATTTCCACACCGCGAGATAGGAAAAATAAGAGAATCCTTTCTCCAGCACTTAAAAAAAAAATAAGGGGGAGATGATGTAACGTACCAGGAGATGTGACGTACCTGCCAGAAGGACGCACACGACATAAAGGCAGATAGGAATCAGAATAAAACGTCCGCGTAGCTCAATTGGTAGAGCAACTTATTCCGGAATGAGGGGACCCGGGTTCGAATCATGGCGCGGATAAAAATGACGGAGAAATTTACTTCGTTATAATGGCGCCCGAACTATCCGGATGACCCGACCGTTCAAAATCTCGCATTATTGTGATGTTATTTCCACACCGCGAGATAGGAAAAATAAGAGCAGCACTTCGAAAAAAAATAAAAAATAAGGGGGAGATGATGTAACGTACCAGGAGATGTGACGTACCTGCCAGAAGGACGCACACGACATAAAGGCAGATAGGAATCAGAACAAATGTCCGCGTAGCTTAATTGGTAGAGCAACTTATTCCGGAATGAGGGGACCCGGGTTCGAACCCCGGCGCGGATAAAAATGACGGAGAAATTTACTTCGTTATAGTGTGCTAAACAAGTTCAACACAGGTAGTGACCATAGATTGATGAGATGTAAGATGCACCTCAACACTAAACTCGAACGTGGCAAGCTCATAGGACGAACAAAACGTATTGACATAACCAACCTTAAAAAGCACCATAATACTTTCAAGTTGGAACTAAAGAACAGATTTTCTGCTTTAGAAGGCCTGACATCGGAAGAAGTGGATATTTCTGAAGTTAACAGAAAAGTAACCAAAGCTCTTATGGAAACAGCAACAAAATTAGCTGGGTCTAAGAACAAGTTGCATGTAAATAAATTATCAGGAAAAACCAAAATGTTGATGCAAAAAAGAAGAGAAATGAGGACAACTAAAGAAGATGTGACTTCCAAAGTGGAATATATAGAGCTATGCAAGACAGTACGAAAAAGTATCACTGAAGACGTAAGGAAATTCAACTGTGAGCTTGTGAGGAAAGCAATTGAAAACAACGAAAGACTAAAGATAGCAAAGGGACATCTCAGTAAGGGAAGAAAACAGATTATGGATCTGAGAAAAGGAGATGGTTCTGTAACAAGAAATAGAGGCAAAATTTTGACAACAGTGAAAGATTTGTACTCCAAATTATATGAAAGGGATGATACATGTACTCCAGACATCATGAAAGGTACTAGAGTTCTTCCAGTCCTCCCAGCAGAAGTTGCTCATGCAATTAAGAATATGAAGCGGGGAAAAGCTCCAGGAGAAGATGGAATTACTGTAGACATCATACAAGAAGCAAGTGGAGAAATTGAAACAGTACTCGCCCAAATTTTCACTCGATGCCTTAATGAAGGAAAGATTCCTGAGGATTGGAACAATGCTACAATGATCCTGCTACATAAAAAAGGGGACATTGAGGATCTCAAGAACTACAGACCTATCAGCCTCCTCTCAGTGGTTTATAAAATCTTCACTAAAGTTCTTTCACACCGCTTGAAGGTAACACTGGACATGTATCAACCGAGAGGACAAGCTGGATTCAGGAGTGGCTACAGCACAATAGATCATATCCACGTACTGAGAGAACTAATTGAAAGAGCGAGGGAATATGAACTTCCATTGTGCATGGCTTTTATCGATTATGAAAAAGCCTTTGATTCGGTGAAACCATCAGCAGTTACAATGGCTTTGAAATTTTGCGGTAATGGAGATGCATACATTAATATTATTAATAACATCTATGAAAATGCGAGTGCAAAGATTTGGCTATTTGAGAATACAGCACCTGTAAAAATTGGAAAGCGAGTGATACAAGGCGACACTATATCTCCGAAACTCTTTAATGCCTGTTTGGAAAATGTCTTTCAGTCATTGAACTGGGAAAACAAAGGGATAAAGTTTAATGGAGATTATCGAACAAACCTTCGTTTTGCTGATGACGTAGTCATTTTTGCAACTACCCCATCAGAGCTGCAGAGTACGATCCAGGAACTTGCTGACAAGAGTAAAAAAGTGGGATTAAAAATGAACTTTCAGAAGACAAAAGTGATGTACAATGCTTTTACAAGAAATGAAGATTTGTCGATTGATGGAGAAAGGCTGGAGATAACAGATACGTACGTTTATCTTGGACAGCAGATATCAAGTAAGGGTCACACTGATGAAGAAATTAATCGGCATATAAAACTTGCCTGGAGAGCGTTTAGAAGAAACAGCATTTTCAAGAGCAATATGCCATTATGTCTTAAAAGAAAAGTGTTTGATCAATGCATCCTTCCAGTGCTTAGGTATGGTGCAGAGACGTGGACCTGAACTAAAAGTGACGTACAAAGGCTGCAGACAACTCAAAAAAGCATGGAGAAGTGCATGCTTGGTGTAACCAGGAGAGATAAGGAGAGGAACTTGTGGATATGAAAAATGACAAAAGTGGAAGACATAATGATCAGAGTTAAATCCCTGAAATGGCAATGGGCTGGACATACTGCCAAAAGGACAGACCATCGATGGACAGCCGAAATTTTAGATTGGATTCCAAAGGACAGGAAAAGACCCAGAAGAAGACCACATGGGAGATGGGTGGATGAAATTCGAAAATATGCGGGAGTGACATGGAGGAGACTGGCGCAAGACAAACCATTGTTGAGGAAACTTGGGGAGACCTTCGTCCAGCAGTGGATTGATAATGGTTGACAATGATGATGATGATGATGATGATGATGATGATGATATATGTATATCATATATGATGATGATGATATATGTATATGATATATGTATATCATCATCATCATCATCATTGTCAACCATTATCAGTCCACTGCTGGACGAAGGTCTTCCCAAGTTTCCTCCACAACGGTCTGTCTTGTGCCAGTCTCCTCCATGTCACTCCCGCATATTTACGAATTTCATCCACCCATCTCCCATGTGGTCTTTTTCTGGGTCTTTTCCTGTCCCTTGGAATCCAATCTAAAATTTCGGCTGTCCATCTATGGTCTGTCCTTCTGGCAGTATGTCCAGCCCATTGCCATTTCAGGGATTTAACTCTGATCATGATGTCTTCCACTCTCGTCATTTTTCGGATCCACGAGTTCCTCTTCTTATCTCTCCTGGTTACACCAAGTATGCACCTCTGCATGCTTTTTTGAGTTGTCTGCAGCCTTTGTACGTCACTTTTAGTTCAGGTCCACGTCTCTGCACCATACGTAAGCACTGGAAGGATGCATTGATCAAACACTTTTCTTTTAAGACATAATGGCATATTGCTCTTGAAAATTATGCTGTTTCTTCCAAAAGCTCTCCAGGCAAGTTTTGTACGCCGATTAATTTCTTCATCAATGTGATCCTTACTTGATATCTGCTGTCCAAGATAAACATACGTATCTGTTATCTCCAGTTTTTCTCCATCAATCGATAAATCTTCATTTCTTGTAAAAGCATTGAACATCACTTTTGTCTTCTGAAAGTTCATTTTTAATCCCACTTCTTTACTCTTGTCAGCAAGTTCCTGGATCATACTCTGCAGCTCTGATGGGGTAGTTGCAAAAATGACTACGTCATCAGCAAAACGAAGGTGGGTTAGATAATCTCCATTAATCTTTATCCCTTTGTTTTCCCAGTTCAGTGATTGAAAGACATTTTCCAATGTGGCATTAAAGAGCTTCGGAGATATGGTGTCACCTTGTCTCACTCCCTTTCCAATGTTTATGTGTGTTGTATTTTCAAACAGCCGAATCTTTGCACTTGCATTTTCATAGATGTTATTAATAATATTAATGTATGCATCTTCAATACCGCAGGATTTCAGAGCCGTGGTAACTGCTGATGGTTTCACCGAATCAAAGGCTTTTTCATAATCGATAAAATCCATGCACAATGGAAGTTCATATTCCCTCGCTCTTTCAATTATGTATATATATATATATATATATTTTTATTGGAGGTTTAACCAGCACCGTGAGGATCTCAAGGGGTTATTAGCAGTCGCCCGTCTCTAATTTAGGATCAGTGGTTCCAGGGAGGGAGATAGCCTGTGCCGTAAGACAAAAACAACATCCATGCCTCATCGGAATTCGAACCCGGACCCTTTCGAACGAATTATCAGAAGCCACCGCTTAGACCACTGCGCCGGCGGGGAACTATATATATTTTGCTACGCAGTTGTTTGTGCTTGGAGATATTAGATCTTTGCTGAACTTATTGATCGTACGTGAGCTAATAATGTATATGAAGTTATATTTTTTACTACCGTCTGAATAACTACGTTTTGAAGCTGTGTGTGTATGCAATTCGCTGGAATGTGGTTTGGATTTCATAAATAGACAACGGTATGTGATTTCGTCAAAAGTTGCTTGAAGTCTAAATTAGCTGGAACAATAAAAGAAAGTTTACATAAGTGATTCTTCTCTCTGTTTATGTTTAGTCTGGCCCTAAAAGCCTTGATTTAAAGTGAGTTATTCGATGCAAATAGAGCATCATATTTACATTTAATTCAACATTTTCGCCGCCCCGGTGGCGCAGTGGTCTAAGGCGTTGGCCTCTGATCATTCGTCCGTAAGGGGTCTGGGTTCGAATCCCGGTCAGGCATGGATGTTGTGTTTGTCTTACGGCACTGGCTCTCTCCCTTCCCTGGAACCAGTGACCCTAAATTAGGGACGGGCGACTGCTTATAGCCCATTGAGTTGCTCACGGCGGTCGTTAAACCTCAAATAAAAAAAAAAAAAAAAATTCAACATTTTCTCAGACGGATGTTTGGAACTTAGCATAGCAACACATCTTGCACAACGTAAAAGGATTACGTTATTGGCGACCTTAATGAACTATACAGGGCACTGCTCAAACGTAAATAAACTTCTTTTAGTACGGATAACATCGCACGTGTTTCCATCAAGTCGTAGGTGGGGTCGTAGGTAGGAATGGCTGGTTTGATACTCTCAATCCTTGAGGTAATGAAATTTGTGCACGTCTTTGGTTGGTTGGTTGGTTGGTTGTTGGATTTTATTGGCGCAAGGGCCAGGTTTGGCCAAAGAGCGCCAGACCAAGAACTATCAGCCACAGATTTTTTAAAAAACGTGGAAAATGATTAAGAGCAGACAGGCTTGGTAAAAGTTGAAAAAGAGTATGATGAAAGCTGTGAAGACAAGGTAGTTAATTAGGTTTATATAAAAATTTATTAATTGACTATTATAATTATAATTTTTTTTTTTTTTTTAAACAGAACTACACAAAGGATGAGTCACTCTCCTCCCCCCACACTCCCCTGCACTGCTGGCAGAGGGCGGGGACGAACTGTCACTCTCTTCTCCCCCACGTTCCTCTGCAATGTTGTTTGAGGCTGGGGACGAACTGTCACTCTCCTCCCCCCTATGTTCCTCTATAATGTTGGTTGAGGGTGGGGACCTCGCTGAGGCCGAGACAGTTGGATGGACACTGCACACCTTTGCGGATTGAGGGCCGGGTCGTCCGCACGTGCAGGCTTTCTGCTTTAAACTGGAAGAGAGGGTCGGCTGCAAAAGAGAAGGCCCAGAATCAGGTAGTCGAAAAATCGCGAGCTCGGGGAAAAACACCTGTGTCGCTTGGTCAGCTGTAGATCGCTTGGCAAGCGCTGCGAGAGCTACAGGGCGCGGAACAAAGGGCTGCACGGGTTGTGGCAGAGACTTAACAACTGCGGCAAAACTACGCTGTCGGGTGTTGGGAATACCCAACTTGGCTTTGGCAGCAGGGTACGAGAGGCCTTCCAGGGTCTTGAGGCGCTGGATCGCCATCTCGTCCTTCCATTTCATACAGTTGCGGGAGTAAGCTGCATGGGCCTCACCGCAGTTAACACAGCAGGCCGCAGAAGTGCAACCTTCCCCGTCATGTTCACCGGAGCCACAATTAGCGCAACGAGCGGAACTCTTACAGAATCGTTGTGAATGCCCGTACCTCTGGCACCTGAAACAGCGCAGAGGACTGGGAATGTACGGGCGAACTGCACAGACCAAGTAGCCTGCTTTGATTTCTGTCGGAACTTTCGGGAGTCAAAAGTCAAGATGACATTTTTTGACTTAATCATGGAACCATCACGCCGGAACATCATACGACGTGCAGCAATAACACCTTGATCAGCAAGTTCAGTCACGAATTCGTCTTCACTGCATGGCAAGAGATCAAACTCCGAAATAACACCCCGAGAGGTGTTAAGAAACGGGTGAGGTGTCACTTTCATAGGAATGCCTTGAAGACTAGTGAGGTTCAGAAAAGTGTTACTCTGAGAAACACTGCAAGTTTGGACAAGCAGGTCCCCAGGCGAAGCTTCCTCACAGACTTCAAGGGGCCAACCGCAGCGTCCAAAGCTTTAGAAATGAAAAAGGGAGATCTGGTGGACAGTCTCTCATTCGGATCGATGGATTCTACAAGCAAGTGAGTAGCATGCGTAGTCACAGCAATTGAGGGGAGACGACGCTTCGGAGCGACTGGTACAGCTGCCGAAGAAGAGGTTCCACATTCTTGGTCCAGGTCAAGGTCTAAAGACCGTTTAAGGGTATGAGACTTGGTAGGTTGAGAAGACGAAGGAGTGTCGTTGGCAACTATCATTTTGTCAGGTGACTTAAATTTGGAGTTTTTGTTCTTTTTACCCATGGAAAAAAAGGAGGAAGATTCGTCTGCAGACTACTCCACCCACCACCGAGCCCTACAAGGGAGAACTGGAGGTCTGCAAGCCAAGAAAATGACGCTGGACACAGTTCTGGAGCTTATACGTTGCAGATATAGTCCGTTGGCTGTGATCACACGCACTCGGCGGACACTTCGGCCTCCGGGTACCGTCATGCCAACGCCTTTGGCATGATCCCACAGCCCCCGGGCTCACCCTGCCGTGCTATACGACAAAAAAGCCGCTAAAGCCGTGTACACAACTTGGTACAAGACTTCTGACTAGAGGTGGGTTAGTCTCTAGCCTCCCGTTTACAGCGAAGCCGGGGTCGAAGAGGAGTGTTGGTACACAGGAGGCACTTATCCGGTCTCCTGCGACCTCAGCCGCCAGACATCCCATTTCCGCCTCACGGGTCTCCGCACGCGGCAAACATGCAGGTAGGTCTAGCACCCAAACCAGCGAAAAGGAAAAAAGAAATCCAAAGAAGACAAATCCTGTCAGGGAACCTAAACGGAATCTCAGCAACCTACGAACTGAGCGGTTAATATAAATCAGTTAGTGGTGGAGGGTAACAAAACCACAAGACCGGGGTGTTAGTGCATAACGTGGTAGCGATTAGGTAAAGTATACAACACGGGCAACTAGCCAGTGGAGAAAATAAATAAAAACGAAAAAGCGAGACACAAGACCAGCTCGGGAACGTGGGGCCGCGACTCCCCAACAGCTGGATGAACAGCTGTCCCTGCAAACACCAAAATAAAAAACAAGCGGTGGCGTGACATCAGATGGTGACCAGTCACAATGTCAGCTCGGGCCGTGGGGGCGCCGCTCCCCAAATAACTGGAAAACCAGTTATCCCCGTGCGGGGGTGCACGTCTTTAAATATTCACGATGCATCAAAGAAGGGAAAGTGATTCTTAATGCAGGTCATATAATTTCATGTGGAATTGAGAAGGAAGATAGAAAAGAAATCCGCATAGTTTCGCATTGCATTCAATCCACCGCAACTACGTCATCCTCTCTTTCGATCAACGGAGTTTTAGACAAAAATAATTGTGAAATTTCTGTCAAGACTTTTGAGTGCTCTTGTAAAGTAGGCAGAAGTGGAATGTGTATGCACTGTGTAGCAGTAATGCTTTAGTGTGACAGGTAATTTTTATTTTTACATTTTCAGACAAGTAAATGAGTAATACCGACAGGGGTGTAGCAAGGATTCGTGGGACCTTGTGAAAGTCATATTTTGGTGAATTCCTTCATCCGCCACAAAGCTAGTAGGTAAACTGGAAGATTGGAGTTTTGTTTTTTCCGTCTGTAAATTAGACAAAACAATTGGATCTGTAAAGTCAAAGTGACTGTTGACAGAACATTGCAAATCTTGCTATTTATTGGAGTTTAAATTTATATTGATAACGGCAATTACTTGTCTTCAAGAGCGCGTAGAAATACGGAATTTTAAATTATTACTATGCAATAAAAACATATTGTCTACTTTTTTATTCATTCAAAGACGTGATTAGGTTAATAGCATTTCACTGGAAAGATTTCAAATGCAAAGCAGAAACGTTTATACTAACTTGTGAAAAACATATCTGGAACCTTGGGAACGAAGTTGCGGAACGCAACAGTATGAATTATTATTTTTCACGGAATTCTCCATTATACTACTCTCTAATTTTAGAATGTATGCAAAAATACTCCAAAAGAAGCCAACCGAACTTAAGCAACGGTCAAACAATAGCTAAGAATGTCATCCGTACTATAGTAATTTTCCGTTCGCCGCTACGATGAGACCGGAACGCTAAGATTGCCAATAGCTCACATACAGCAGACGGCATTTCATTCATTGTCTAGTGCATGAATCTCAGTTAGTGGAACCACATTGGGAATGAAAGAAGCTAAAAGAACATATGATTGGAACTTCTTTCCTAAGCATTGACAGAGCTAAGTACATCCACAATTTGCCTACCATTTTCAGCAAATGAAAATCTTTTGAGTTCTCCTGTTAAGAAGGAAAAACCAGAACAAGCTGTTGGTAACAATTCAATAACACAACAACGAAATACCAAAACTTATATGCGCCGCTGATGCCATCTACATATTATTAAAATTTAGCCATCACCTACCAAGAAAGAGCCCCGGTGGCGCAGTGGTTTTAGAGCAGGCTTTTCACCATCCATCCAAGACGTGTCCAGGTTCGAATCGCAGTTAGGCAAGGATGTTTTGTTTGCTTAATTGCACTGGCTCTCCCCCTTTCTCGCAACCAGTGGCCATAAATTAGGAGGGCCGACTGCTTATATCACATCAAGTTGCTCACCGCGGTTGTTAAAACAAAAAAGGTTCCACTATTTCCACATTGTATACCAGAGCAGTTATGATTAAAAGTAAAAGAGCACTGTGGCCTATGAATTATGACAATCATGCTTTGGTATGCATATATCGGGTTGATGCGAATAAAGTGTCCGGCGCGAACAAGTAGTGAAGACAAAACCCCACCACAGCGAAATGAAACCACTCACAGGTGTTGCGGGTTTTGCGTCACAGAGTTACTATAAATAGCTAGTACGTGTTTGAAGAACAAGGTTCAGGCGTGGTTTTTTGGACGTAACGTGGGTTGCAAAGGAAACATGCAGACGCCGGATATGAGAGTCACCTTCCTATATGAACATAGACTGGGCCATTCTGCCGGAATTGCCGCTCGAAACGTTAACAAAGCGTTTGTGGAAAATACGACCAACGAACTAACCATTCGGCGATGGTTTGTGAAGTTTCGAAGCGGAGATACGGATCTGCAAAACGACGCTCGTGGTCACCGAACTGTTGCTGTTTCTGACGATGTTCTGTTACGTGTGGTTGAAGCGGACTCCCGAAAACGTGTCATGAGATATCGGCAGAGGTAGGTGTCCACCACACGACTGTTGTTATGTGTCTGGTTTAGCTGGGTAGGATCAAAAAGGTGGGTATGTGGCTGCCTAATGAGTTGAAAACTGTCAACAACACTAGGCGTTTGGAAGTGTGCACGTCACTGCTTGCCAAGCTTAAACAGGAATCTCTACTGCATCGGAACGTCCCTCGAGGAGATGATACAGTAATTGGAAACGATCTGCATAATGGTTAAGCAAGGCACAGCCTGCTCGACGGCATCTTAAGCCAAACCCACACACTAAGAAGATGATGCTCCTTGTCTGGTGGTCCACAGCCGGAATAATTCATTGGAATTTCTTGGCAAGAGGCAAAACCATCACTTCAGAACCTTATTGTGCTGAAATACACCAGATGCACGGGAAATTTCTGTAGAATCTACCAGATGTGGTCAACAGACATGATGTTCTTCTGCACCAGGAAAACGCTAACCTGCCGCCCCGGTGGCGCAATGGTCTAAGCTATGGCCTCTGATAATTCGCCCGATGGGGTCCGGGTACGAATTCCGGTGAGGCATGGATGTTGTGTTTGGTTTACAGCACTGGCTTTCTCCCTTCTCTGGAACCAATGGCCCTAAAAATGGCGACTGCTTATAGCCCATTGAGTTGCTGATGGTGGTTGTTAAATCTCCAATCAAAAGAGAAAAACCGCCCGCATTCGTGAGGCACAACTGACGATTCTGACACTAATGCCTTGGGCTATGAAGCACTGCCTATTTTCCGGACTTGTCTCCGAACAAACTATCAACTGTTTCTTCACCTGGATCACTTCCTGTCCGGGAAGCATTTAAGCAAACCTTACGTTGATACGGGACTGGGGAAATCTTGGACAATCAGAAGGCGGTATTTAGCTTCAGTGACGATACATATGGGTGGGGCTTATCTTCATGTGTCACGTGGGATTACTTATTTATTTATTTATAATTGGAGGTTTAACGACCACCGTGAGCAATTCAATGGGCTATAAGCAGTCGCCCGTTCCTAATTTAGGGCCACTGGTTCCAGGGAAGGGAGAGAGCCAGTGCCGTAAAACAAACACAACATCCATGCCTCACCGGGATTCGAACCCGGACCCCTTTCGGACGAATGATCAGAGGCCATCGCTTAGACCACTGCGCCACCGGGGCGGCGTGGGATTACTTCTGAGATACGATCTAAAATGACTTTGGTTTATGTGATTTCATGTTATCCTCACGTTCACCGCTTTTCAGATTAAAAAAATAAAAGAAATTTACATACATAAACATAATAAGGACATACACCAACATATAAGCAAATATATAAACACTAAAATATAAAAATAAGTGGAAACGTAAGTTTTTTTTAATTCTGACGGTTATTTTATATCTTAGGTAATGATATGAAATGTAGAATGATCCAATAGCCTCTTGTTATTGAGGAATATCAGGGAGTGATTTTCACTGACATGTTGTAAATTTCTTCTATTTATAATTGACTCGTAATGCTCGAGGAATTTTGTTAGTATACGCGTGGATGATTTCCCTGGCATGTCTGTAACAAGATAGAAAAAACTATTTTGCGGGAAAAAGAAATTCTTTGTCAAAGTTTTCCAAACACATAATTTTAATGGTTTTTGTCTGTAACAAGATAAAGTCTTTGAGGAAACGCTAGTTTCTCTGTGAGTAAAATCTTTGAAACGCTAAGATAACCACTGGAAAAGTGTAACGCCGCTCCGGTGGCGCAGTGGTCTAAGGCGCTGGCCTCTGATTATTCGCCCGTAAGGGGTCCGGGTTCGAATCCCGGTGAGGCGTGGATGTTGTGTTTGTCTTACGGCACTGGCTCTCTCCCTTCCCTGGAACCAGTGACCCTAAAATAGGGACGGGCGACTGCTTATAGCCCATTGAGTTGCTCACGGTGGTCGTTAAACCTCCAAACAAAAAAAAAAGTGTAACATTATGTTCACATGAAGAATTTGATAATTAATTTGATAGTTTTCCAAACATAAATGCTCCAACATTCTCTTCCTGAGTCTGCTACTTCTTTTCCTCTAGAAGCTCATCTCAGTGTGTCAGAAGTGAATGTCACTACTACTCCTACCGAGGATCTCTCTAGTGATGTTGACTTCCGCTCCACCGATGGGTTGTTCAATGATCCTTGTGCGCGTCGTGAGAAACGCAGCGTTTTCAAGACCCCTTGTGGTACCGCGAAGAGAAGACGCCCGAGAGTATACCGCTCACGTTCATCATCCGACACTTGTTCTTCCTCTACTTCCATTAGAGAGTGTGCGATTCCCAGTGATTCAGCTGATCCTGCGGAAGCAGCTCTCCAACCACAGTTTCCCAAGTGTTATTTCTCCCAGTTTCCACTCAACACGCCTCTGTCTCAACAGTAAGTGTTCCATATATTTTCCCTTTTTCGTGACAAAGGGCATGATCTCGTTCCTTTTCTGTCTGGCTGTCCTTACTCACTCGACGATGTTGTTCATCAGTTAAAGACACTTAGTATGATGTCCAACCTTCTCTTGCGACGAAACCTGAACTCCGGCCCTGTTCACAAGACTTTGTGACATCGCCAGTAGTATATAGAGGGTACTATGGCACACCCCAAAATCACATAAAAACTTCAAAATCAGGCATTTTTTGATTTTTCAGACCTTAATAATCACGAACATTTTAAGGCTTTTTATGATCAAAGACACCATATTTTCATTAAAAATCATTGATTTTTGAGTATAAAACAGTTAAAAACATCAAATTTTTAAAAAACGAAATTTCATCCCTGTTTTTCATAAAAACAGAGCATCATAAAAACACACATTTTAAGTCATTTTTGATTATATTTGACGGCTTTTTTCAACAATTGCAATCATTTTGAACTTTGAATAGCTTTGATTTTAAAAGAGCTGAAATGAAAGTTTTAATATTGAAAATCAATAGAAAAGTTGTAAAACAAACTACTTTGAATTGGTACTTTGCAAAGTCCTTTTTAAAAATGCTTTAAAAAAAGGGGTACCCAAAATGGATACCCCTTATAGAAAGATTAAAAATTGTTGGAAGATTAAAAATATAGGAAGATTAAAAATATAGGAAGATTAAAAATATAGGAAGATTAAAATATATTTAAATTTTATGACATATCTTTGCAAGTAAATACACAACAAGTTTTTATAGTTTTCATTTATAAAATCGTCAGAGAACTTACTGTTGATAACAATATCACACCAGTTAATTTTATCTTTATATTTCATAATGAAATCTTCTGTTAATTCTTGGTTTCTTGTAACTTCTTTCCAGTCAATAAAATCACTAAGAAAATCTATAATTTCTTCACTTAATTTTTGTTTTATTGGAATTATTGACATGTCTAAGAGTCGAAAATTTTCTTTTATAAAATCATTACTTAATTTTTGATACATAGAAATTCTCCTCATATCTAATTTATCAACATTCATTAACATAAAACTCTCAGAAAGTGTTTGTTATTGAGAAATCAAAGACCAGTTTAATTTATCAACATTGTTATTCATAAAATATTCAGAAAGAATCTGATATTGAGAAATTTTATCCCAATTCACTTTATCACGAAATTCTGAAATAAAATCTTCAGATAATTTTTGATATTCTGATATTAAATCCCAATTTACTGCATCTTTTACACTTCTAATTATATCTCCTGAAAGTTCATTATCTTTAGAAAATGAATCCCAATTAATATTACTCCTAATTTGTAACGTATACTCTATATTCACTTTCCTTTTGATTTTACTATCTCTGGTTATTTTATTTTACTATGTAAATTATCTTCTTACTGAACGAAATATCATTTCACCCGATGAATGAGATCTGGCAATGAGTGTAAGTCATGACGTGGTGGTAGCTAGTATATAGGCGCGTTCATCGAGACTTAGGGAGAGCTTTTGTTGTTGTTATGAGAGAGCGTTGTTGTTTACGGAGAGCGTTTGTAATACGAGGAGAGATTGTGTTGTTATGAGGAGAGATTCTTCATTATTGTAAAAACAAGTTGTGTGTGTGCTTTAGTTGACCGAGAGTCTTATAATAAAGAAGTTGACCGTAAGTTAGTCTTTCTCAATTCATAGTTTTTGTCAGACCTCTGTCTGGCTGTTAGGTTTATAACTTTTTATTACCATAAATAACCAGCGTTAAGACTTTGTTTACGTTCGTAATTAACTAGTAACAACCTTTTGAATTCACTATTTTGAAACTTAGTACAAGTATATCATTAGCTAGCTGGTAGGAAGAGAATCATTCATATTAATCAGCTTAGCGGAAAGAAGTATAAAGCTAATCCATTATAATTGGCGCCCGAACTTTTCTCGAACACGAGATCTTGACGTTTATTATCCATGTCTTCCTTACCTGAGACAACTTCAATTTTCTACCCCAAGGCAAGTTCCGAGGGTAATGGTGTTTTTTATGAAAATTTGCAAGAAGCCTGTGGCTCTAACTTTGATATGAATGATCTACACGCACATCGGCATTCTTCACCATTTCGTAATATACCAGCTTCCCATTACTCTGAGTCACGGGTCGTTCCTGAGGGAGTTCAATCCTCTCAGCGAAGCAGAATGCTTGCCCATTTCGTGCCGCATGCAGGAACAATTCATTTCAATGGTTTGGAGGGGTCCTTAAAGTTCCTCGAAGATCTGGAAGATCATTTTGATCTATATAATATTCCTGAAGACTGCAAAGTCCAAATCGCCGGCACTTGCTTGAGGGATACCGCTAAGACCTGGTATCGGCAGTGGAGAGTGTCGAACCCGGATTCTCATTATGAGAATTTCCGTGCAGAATTTTTCGAGGTCTTTCCTTTCGGCCTCAGTCGAGCTAGCCTTGCTCAACAGCTTTTTTCGCGTCAGCAAGGTCCCAATGATAGCCCTGTTGCATTTGCGTTGGAGACTACACGCTTATATAACCTATGGGATCCACATGCCAGTCATGTTGACATGTTAGATACCCTCGTGCAGCAGCTCGACCCATTCTTACAAGATTTCCTTGAGGTTAGACACCCTGCCACGATTCATGAATGCCTTCGCCTCATACGCACATATGAAGAGCGACATGGCAAACATGGTTCAACTCACCATGCTCGGGCACCCCGCGAGGCTTATTACGAAAACCCTCAGCGGCGTAATAGGCATAATAACTTTCAGCGCGAGCATACACAAGTGCACACCCAAGCTTCATACGTTCCACCACACAGAAGAGTGGCAAACCAACAGCGAGTTTCTGCACAAGCTTCGGAATATCGTACTAATGCACAGTATGCTCGACCCCGTTTCACCCAGCAGCATTCGGAACGTTATCATGCTCAGGGCAATGATAATTTTTCTGCCCGTGCTGAGGGCAGACGTACAGGATATGACAATGTCAACAGACACGCGGAGTTCCCGACGCAGGTTTCACACAGTTTTCCTCATCGTGAAAATTTTCCCGATACCCTGCAGGGTCGAGGTTTCAGACCGCATGATAACCCAACCAGGATTCCTTTAAACTTCCAAAGGAAGTAGACCAAGGGTCGGTCCTGCTTCCTGATACCAAGCATTCTGACCCTAAAACAGTATTAGTGACTGTTCAAACTCCTCAGTTGCCTGATGTATTCTTGACCATTGAAGATATTATTGTCGAGACAAAGTTCGACACTGGTTCTGAAATATCAGCCCTAAATACAAAGTTTTGCACTGACACTTTTCCTGCAATACACGTTCAGCCTGCAACGCAGTATTTGCGAGGTGCAAATAATGAAATCTTCAGTATCGCAGGAACTGTCACATTATCTTTAGTGCTGGGAAAAGCTCGTTTTACGCATTCTTTCCTGCTTATAGACGAACTACCTGTGAAATGTCTAATGGGAATGGACTTTATACATAAGTTTCAAATAACTTTGAATTTTGTACAACAGGTGATTTCCTTTCCGGAACCTGTCGAAATGATTCCTACGGTTCCTGTAGATATAACGAGTTTGTTATTGAGTAACCAATTGAATGAGAGGCAACGAGACCAGCTTTCTCTCCTTTTACAGGAAAGCCCTGGTTTATTTTCGGATCAACCTGGTTTCACACAGGTGGTTTATCATGTCATTGACACTGATGGTTCGAAACCAATTGCGACGAAACCTTACCCTTGTGCTCCACATAAAAAACAGGAAATGCAACGTCAAATTTCTGAAATGATTAAGCAGGGCATAATCAGGGAATCCACAAGCGCCTGGGCTGCTCCTGCCTTTTTGGTTCCAAAGAAACAATCTAATGAATTTCGTTTCGTGACAGATTTCCGCAAGCTCAACCAAGTCACAAAAACGATCAATTATCCACTACCTGTCATGTCACATATTTTAAATGACCTATCGTCAACCAAATGGATGTCAACCTTGGATTTGGCGAGTGGATATTGGCAGGTAGCAGTACATCCGGACTCTGTCGATAAAACAGGCTTTGTGACTCCTTTTGGGGCCTATGAATATTTACGTATGCCTTTTGGACTAGCTTCTGCACCTTGCTACTTTCCAAAAGCTTATGGATACGGTTCTCAGACCTGTCCTGGGTCCCCATGTGCATGTCTATTTTGATGATATTATTATCACATCAGAGACTTTTGACGAGCACCTTTCTCTGCTCAAACAGGTGTTCCAACTCATATACAATGCTGGCTTGACATTAAAACCTAGTGAATGCCAGATAGCGAGGGACGAGATTGTATATCTGGGGTTGAAAATCACTCCCCACGGCTTATTTACTGATAATGAAAAAATTAGGCCTATTGTTGACTTTCCTCGGCCTAAAACAGCAAAAGAACTATCCCGTTTTCTGGGAATGACCGGATGGTATCAGCAGTTCGTCCCTGCTTATGCTACAATATGTGAGCCATTGTATGCTTTAAAACGTAAATACAAGAAGTTTATTTGGACGCCTGAGGCTAACGCTGCATTCGAAACACTGAAGTCTGCATTGACTCAGCCTCCGGTGTTGGCTTTCCCGGATCATACTAAGGAATTTGATATTTATACTGATGCATCCGGAGTTGGTCTTGGTTGCGTTTTGTCACAAGCTGGGCATCCAATAGCTTTTGCGTCTCGTACTTTAGCCAAAGCTGAACGCAATTATTCAGCTACGGAACGTGAATGTCTTGCTGTTGTGTATGCGCTGACTAAATTTCAATGTTATCTTAACGAATTGACGGTTAACATAATTACGGATCATTCTGCCCTTCAGTATTTGAATTCTGCTAAGCACCTATCTCAAAGACTTATGAAGTGGGCTCTGAAGTTACAAGAGAGCAATATCAAAATTTCGTATCAGCCAGGTCATAAGAATCAATTACCGGACGCATTATCTCGCGTTCCGATTAGTGGGGTCCCCACAGACACTACTCCTGGATGTCAGCCTTTACTTCTAATAGCTGATATAACATCCAGAGAGCAGATAATGGCAGAATTAATAAATGATCCAGATTTTGGGGATATCTATAATTTTTTGCTTGCGGGTTCGCCTCTACAAAGTGATCCTTCTCTGGCTGGAAGGTCACAACATTTTGAAGTAATAGAGGGTCTTCTTTATTATACAAAATCTCGGACTACTAGGGCAGAGTTTCGCCCATGTATTCCGCGAACCCTTAGAATGGCCCTTTTAAATGAATTTCATGATAAACCTCTTGCAGGCCATTTAGGTATTCGCAAGACCCGTTGTAAATTGCGGGATGTTGCCTATTGGCCTGGCATGTACCAAAGTGTGCTCGCATACGTTCAATCATGTCACTTGTGTCAGATTAATAATTACCGTAATGTAAGACCGGCCGGTCACTTGAAATCTAGTTCAAGTTCTCATGTGTTTGATATTATTTCAATAGATTTATTGGGACCTTATCCATTATCTGTTAAAAATAAAGCTCGTTACGTTTTAGTACTAACTGATAATTTTTCTAAATGGGTTGAAGTTTTTCCCATTAAAGCCGCTACGGCTGAAGTTATTTGTAATGTCTTAGTTAATGAAGTATTCTCTAGATATGGTGCACCTAATAAAGTAGTTTCGGATAATGGTCCTCAATTTATTTTTGACATTTTTGAAAGAATGTGTGCGAGACTACACATTAAACATAAATTCATTTCCCCATATCATCCCCAGAGTAATCCTGCGGAACGTGTTAACCGCACGCTAGTGAAAATGATTGCGACTTTTGTAATGGATCATCATGAAAGATGGGATGACCATTTGGAGCTTTTTGCGTTCGCCCTCCGCTCGTCTGTCCACGAGTCTACTAAAATTACTCCTGCAGAACTTTTTCTGGGTCGCAAAATTAAAACCCCTTTTGAAAATTTAACGGGGATTATCGACGAACTAAACCAGCGACCAACTCCGCAATCAGTACGCATCATGGCAGAAAAAGCTCGTGTTGCAATGCTAGGAGCACAAGCGGCTCAAGCGAGATATTATAATACTAGGCGTAGGGAACCAGATCTTGTCGTTGGAGATCTCACTCTCGTGGAAACGCACTTCCAGTCTTCTGTTTCGCATACTTTAGTGAAGAAATTTGCACCCAGCTACGAAGGTCCATATCGGGTGGCAAATATCTTTGAAAATAATGTTGTTTTGGAAAAACCTGTCAACCAATTTCAATACGTACACGTTGATCAGTGTCGCAAGTATCATGAACGAAATATCGATTTCATAATCAACCCTACTCAACCTTCTGTTCCACAGACTCAAGAGTCTATATCTCATGTTCAACCGCCAGAAATTTTGGACGAACCAGCAAACATTTTTGAAGAATCTCCAGTGATTTTTCCTTCACCCTCCCCTCCTCAAGACGGGTTTCCAAACACGCAACCTGATTCTCCCATGAGACCAAGGCTCGAATCGAGTTCTTCGAATACTAGTATCGTTCCTTTCCCTCCAACCATTGCCAAGACTATTGCTGTGCCGTTTCCGGATAACTCTGCACCAACGCGGGCTACTACTTCTTTGAATACCTCGTCCGAAAGTATTCCTATAGGCAAATCTAAACATCGCCCTGCACGACCACTGAATTACAGCAGCGACTCAGAGGCTTCAGACATTTCTGACTTATCAGTTATGAACACTAAATTTCAGGTTACAAACCGTCCAGCACCACCAAAGGCTGGGCGCAAACGTGACTTGTCTCCCCAATCTGCTTCGCCGCAACAGCGACGAAGGCAGAAATCTTTGCATCCGCCCGGGTTTCGCCCCTGGAACCTACGTTCAGGGCAAACAGGGCCGATGCCTGTTGCTACTCTCATGCCACGAGGGCGTAAGAGAAAGCAAACGATGTGGCCGGAGCCACGTCCGTCCAAGAGAATACTGGAAGGACACAACGGGCCCCAGCACAAAGGGACTTCATATCAAAAGCCTGGGGGAGCCCGTTCCTATCAGCCGCACGGATTTCCGGACCACCAGACTTCTGACGTTCCTGACCGTTCCTATCAGCCGCACGGATTTCCGGACCACCAGACTTCTGACGTTCCTGACCGTTCCTATCAGCCGCACGGATTTCCGGACCACCAGACTTCTGACGTTCCTGACCGTTCCTATCAGCCGCAAGGATTTCCGGACCGCCAGACTTCAGCCGTTCTTGACCGTTCTTCTCAGCCGCAGGGATTTCTGGACCCCCAGACTTCAGCCGTTTCGGACCGAAAAATTTCCGCCATTCCTGACCGTTTCCGTCAGCCGCCGGGATTTCCTGACCGACAGCAGACCGATGTTCCAGATCCATTAAAGTCCCTGAAGAGATCCAAGCCACCTGATTTTACCAGTCCGATTAGGCCTGGAAAACGTTATCGCACTAGAGTTTTTTATGCGTCCTCGAGATAAGTAAGTTCTCGTGGACAGGTTCTTTTCTCAGTTTGTTGTTTTTCCTGCACGACCAGTTGGCGTGTCAGAATTTCTTTTTTTCGTGTGGGCCTATGCATTCTTTTTTGTGTATATATGTGTGTTTTTTTTTATATTTCTTCTATGTCCATCTACTAATCCACTTTTATATATATATATCTATGTGCTTAGGGGTAAAATAATAAAATTGCTACTGTTAGGCAGCTCCAGGTAAATTTCGCTGCTGATACAGTTGGTATGTATTCAACGAATAATGCGAACGTAATTTGAATTTAAAATAATAAAATTGTTACTGTTAGGCAGCTCCAGGCAATCTTCGCTGCTGATACAGTTGGTATGTATTCACCGAATAATGAGAACGTCATTTGAAATTAAAAAAGTGATTCCTGCTAGGCAGAATAAAAGAAAGGTATGCCGATGCAGGTTTGTTTTGTTCAACAATACACGTTTCACAAACGAATACAGATTTCAATTTGTCATGCCAAGTTTGAGAATGTAAATACGGCTACCACCAAAACACAAAACAAAAAAGAGGTCGAGAAACGTCATTCAACGAAATGTAAGACTTACACTCCAAAATTGATAGGTTTTTCGGAAACAAAAAAAAAGGAAAAAAAAAAAAGAAGAAAAATTAAGGGGGAGATGATGTAACGTATACTCTATATTCACTTTCCTTTTGATTTTACTATCTCTGGTTATTTTATTTTACTATGTAAATTATCTTCTTACTGAACGAAATATCATTTCACCCGATGAATGAGATCTGGCAATGAGTGTAAGTCATGACGTGGTGGTAGCTAGTATATAGGCGCGTTCATCGAGACTTAGGGAGAGCTTTTGTTGTTGTTATGAGAGAGCGTTGTTGTTTACGGAGAGCGTTTGTAATACGAGGAGAGATTGTGTTGTTATGAGGAGAGATTCTTCATTATTGTAAAAACAAGTTGTGTGTGTGCTTTAGTTGACCAAGAGTCTTATAATAAAGAAGTTGACCGTAAGTTAGTCTTTCTCAATTCATAGTTTTTGTCAGACCTCTGTCTGGCTGTTAGGTTTATAACTTTTTATTACCATAAATAACCAGCGTTAAGACTTTGTTTACGTTCGTAATTAACTAGTAACAACCTTTTGAATTCACTATTTTGAAACTTAGTACAAGTATATCATTAGCTAGCTGGTAGGAAGAGAATCATTCATATTAATTAGCTTAGCGGAAAGAAGTATAAAGCTAATCCATTATAAATTAACCTATCCATTTATATAGAATGTATTTTTATAAAAGGAATGTTATTTTTTCAATTTCTAAGTAAGGTTTAAAAATGTTTAATTTTAAATAAGACATGACTTGTATGCTTAATTCATCATTCTGTTTTCCTGATGCAAAGAGTATTAAAGGTTTATCTGTGTAGGCATCACCATTAAATAATATATTCTCCCCAAGTGTAATTAAAACTTCTGATTTCCCATTAGTATAATTAAGACGTAAATAAAATGTAATTTTCATATCCATATTTTCACTCAGTTTCATATTTCTGTCAAGGAGATTGCTACTAAATTTCATAAAAACGACTGTTTCCCAGTAACGCATAGCACCAAGAGTATTATATGCTTTTTTATCTTCTTGAATTGTTGCATAAAATTTCTGATTATCCACATAATTTTTATTAAGTGCGTCATACGTATCCTGAGGAGATGGAATATTCACTAGTCTTTTATTTTGAACATCAAACTTTTCATCTTTTAAAATTAAAACATTATTTTCTAAATACCTCTTATTTACTGCATTCTTATCTGCTGTCGGATCAGCAACATTTCCTATTCTTTTACCTTTTGCATTAATTACATTCCCATCTTGAATATGTAAATATTTTTGATCCAAATTACTTAATTCACCTTTAAGTAACAGCATCTAAATCTCTTATTCTTACAGCAGTTTCTAGAACAAAATCTGAAAAACTACCATTAATATTTTTTTCTATTTCACTTTTAACTTCCAGATTATTCTCTCTTATTTGTTTTAAAACATATTCTCTTGTAGTAACATCATGTTCATCTATAGGTTATTTACAATTTTTTAAATTGCTTTCTTCCACATCATAATTACCATCATCTGTTAATTTAAATCCATTTCCAGGAGGTCCAGGTGGTCCAATTCCAAATTCTTCATAAGGTGAACCAAAAGGATACCAATTCATTTATTTAATCTAAAGTTTTTAAAGTTTTAAATTCCTTATTAGCCATATTAAGTGATCCTCTTTTTCTTTCATTCACGATGAAATAAAATATATTGGTTTACCTGGATTTGATCATAATCTCCAGTTAAATTCTAGTCTTAAATTTGAAATATTAGTATACTCTGGATGATTAGATAAATTAAAATAAAAGGTTGGATACAATCTTGCATAATTTACATAACTTATAAGACATCCACTTTCAGTATTATGAGTATTTAATCCAGCTGCTAATAATTCAGAATAACTTCTATTATAATCTAACTGCCCATCTTTAAAATTCGTTTTACAAATTTCTTCTGGAACTTTTTTATTATTACATAATATCCAGCATTCAAGGAGATCTAAATTATCAAAAATCATATTATTCTGATTTTGATTGTTTTCTTTTTCTACATACTATGGAATGACAAGAACACTTAACACCTCATCAGATGTAGTTCTTATATGACATGCACCACTTGATGTTGTTTGCTGATTACTTTTCTCAATTGAAGCAGAACACTAAGTAATTTCAATAGGTGTAGAATTCAAAGCTATACTTTTAAATTCAGCCTTAATGGATGGGTACAACTCTACATAAGGTAACCATAATTGAAAATCAGATATAATAACTTTATAATTAGGATTTGCAACATCTGTGTATAACATATCATTATGACTATTTCTTTGAAATTCAAATGTAACTTTTATATCAGAAATTAATCTTCTAAAATCGTTGAGAAACCCAAACAGTTGTCTTAAAGGAATCCAAAATTTTATTATATTGCTATTTTTTGTTAAAAGCCATCTCTGTCTAAATCCTTTATTATAAGAGGCATTTTCTTTTAATTTGATATCTGATCCTTTCTTTACATCTTTATTAGGATCATCTATTACTATTTTATCTTTATCAGCTGATTCTGATGTATCAACATAATACATCATATTTGTAGCCTCTGAAGTGGAATAATCTTTTGTGAAATTTATAAGTCCGTTAATTTGATGAATTAATGAAGCACATTCAATATTGGAATCAGTTTGTTCTTTTCCTATAGTTAATGAAGCGGATCTAAACAGATTCCCACCATTTACAAATGTAACATTATCAGTTCCTATAGTATCATTATTATTAAATAATAATAACACAAGGAACTGTACACCAACTATATGTGGGATAACATAAAGAAATTAGCTGCCTACTCTACTCCAAAATCCACTGCCATTAGGGGAACATTGGAGATCATTACAAACGATGAGGCCTGCAATTATAGCGTCTCGCTAGAATTACCACGAATTTGGAACCAATTCTTTAAATAATGAATGCCTTTTGTTTTCCTCCAAGGATTCCGCGTGCAATACGAACATGATGTCTCGTGTTTTTATTGAATAATTACGTTCGCATTTCTTCGTTTATTGTCAAGTCAACTCACCGCGTTCAAATTGTTGAAACGTTCTATTATCCAGTTTGCAGTTTGCTGTCTACCTTCCTTAAGAAAGCCATCTGGTTAATGTGCGAAAGTTTGGAAACCTTGATTTTATATACGCCAATAAATTCGGATAACTAGTATAGTTGTACTATCTTATATGATTATTATTTTTTACTATTTTACTTTCTAAGCATATATAACCGTTACTATATAATATTGACGCTATTGACGACCGCCAATGACGACCGCTATTGACGACCGCTATTGACGACCGCCAATAGCGGTATAACTATACCATCGGGATCAGAGGAAATCTATCCCACACTCACCAACCCGCTTGGCCAGCGTGGTGAGTTATGGCCAAACACCTCCAAAATGACTCTACAACTTAAATCTTGGCCCTCAGTCTCCGGCAGCTGGAATGTACCTGGCCAAGGCAGCGGCCAGTGCGACATGAAGGCAGAGGGTGCTAAGAATCCCCGGAGGACCGGACTAGGCTGCCATTTGATGCTGACCTTGGCTACCTATAACGGACGCTCCCTATCTTCTGATTCAAGGCTTCTTGAATTGGAAGAGGAACTACAAAGGATCAAGTGGGACATCGTCGGGCTAAGTGAGGTAAGGAGAAAAGGAGAAGATCTCATTGAACTGAAAAGTGGACATCTCTTCTATTATCATGGGACAGATACTGGCAGAACTAGTGGTGTTGGATTTATAATAAACAAGAAACTGAAGGATAAAGTGGTAGAAGTTGAAAGTTCCTCTGACAGAGCTGCACGACTCGTTATCCAACTATCGAAAAGATACCAGGCTCAGATTATTCAAACTTATGCACCCACCACAAGTCATCCTGAAGAAGAAATTGAAGAATTTTATGAGGAAATTCGTCATCTAAATAATAAAGGTAAGCAGCACTTGAAGACAATTATGGGAGATTTCAATGCAAAAATAGGGCAACGGCAACAGAATGAAACTTCAGTAGGTAAATTCGGTCACGGCAACAGAAACCAGCGTGGAAATACTCTCGTTGAGTTTGCAGAGGCAGAAGGATTTTTCATCTTGAACTCCTTTTTCAAGAAAAAGCCACACAGGAAATGGACATGGAGACATCCAAATGGGACGACAAGTGAAATTGATTTTATTATGTGTAACAAAAAATTCGTCATCGAAGACTGCAGTGTGCTGAACAAGTTCAACACAGGTAGTGACCATAGATTGGTGAGATGTAAGATGCACCTCAACACTAAACTTGAACGTGGCAAGCTCATAAGACAAACAACATATATTGACATAACCAACCTTAAAAAACACCATAATACTTTCAAGTTAGAACTGAAGAACAGATTCTCTGCTTTAGAAGGCTTAACATCGGAAGAAGTGGATATTTCGGAAGTTAACAGAAAAGTAACCAAAGCTCTAATGGAAACAGCAACAAAATTAGCTGGGTCTAAGAACAAGTTGCATGTGAACAAATTATCAGGAAAAACCAAAATGTTGATGCAAAAAAGAAGAGAGATGAGGACAACTAAAGAAGATGTGACTTCCAAAGTGGAATATATAGAGCTATGCAAGACAACACGAAAAAGTATCACTGAAGACGTAAGGAAATTCAACTGTGAGCTAGTGAGGAAAGCAATTGAAAACAACCAAAGCCTTAAGATAGCAAAGGGACATCTCAGTAAGGGAAGAAAACAGATTATGGCTCTGAGAAAAGAAGATGGTTCTATAACAAGAAATAGAGGCGAAATTTTGACAAGAGTGAAAGATTTCTACTCCAAATTATATGAAAGGGATGATACATGTACTCCAGACATCATGAAAGGTACCAGAGTTCTTCCAGTCCTCCCAGCAGAAGTTGCTCATGCAATCAAGAACATGAAGCGGGGGAAAGCTCCAGGAGAAGATGGAATTACTATAGACATCATACAAGAAGCAAGTGGAGAAATCGAAACAGTACTCGCCCAAATTTTCACTCGATGCCTTAATGAAGGGAAGATTCCTGAGGATTGGAACAATGCTACAATGATCCTGCTACATAAAAAAGGTGACATTGAGGATCTCAGGAACTACAGACCTATCAGCCTCCTATCAGTGGTTTATAAAATCTTCACTAAAGTTCTTTCACACCGCTTGAAGGTAACACTGGACATGGCTCAACCGAGAGAACAAGCTGGATTCAGGAGTGGCTACAGCACAATGGATCATATCCACGTACTGAGAGAACTAATTGAAAGAGCGAGGGAATATGAACTTCCATTGTGCATGGCTTTTATCGATTATGAAAAAGCCTTTGATTCGGTGAAACCATCAGCAGTTACCACGGCTCTGAAATCCTGCGGTATTGAAGATGCATACATTAATATTATTAATAACATCTATGAAAATGCAAGTGCAAAGATTCGGCTGTTTGAAAATACAACACACATAAAAATTGGAAAGGGAGTGAGACAAGGTGACACCATATCTCCGAAGCTCTTTAATGCCACATTGGAAAATGTCTTTCAATCACTGAACTGGGAAAACAAAGGGATAAAGATTAATGGAGATTATCTAACCCACCTTCGTTTTGCTGATGACGTAGTCATTTTTGCAATTACCCCATCAGAGCTGCAGAGTATGATCCAGGAACTTGCTGACAAGAGTAAAGAAGTGGGATTAAAAATGAACTTTCAGAAGACAAAAGTGATGTTCAATGCTTTTACAAGAAATGAAGATTTATCGATTGATGGAGAAAAACTGGAGATAACAGATACGTATGTTTATCTTGGACAGCAGATATCAAGTGAGGGTCACATTGATGAAGAAATTAATCGGCGTACAAAACTTGCCTGGAGAGCTTTTGGAAGAAACAGCATAATTTTCAAGAGCAATATGCCATTATGTCTTAAAAGAAAAGTGTTTGATCAATGCATCCTTCCAGTGCTTACGTATGGTGCAGAGACGTGGACCTTAACTAAAAGAGACATACAAAGGCTGCAGACAACTCAAAAAAGCATGCAGAGGTGCATGCTTGGTATAACCAGGAGAGATAAGAAGAGAAACTCGTGGATCCGAAAAATGACGAGAGTGGAAGACATCATGATCAGGGTTAAATCCCTGAAATGGCAATGGGCTGGACATACTGCCAGAAGGACAGACCATAGATGGACAGCCGAAATTTTAGATTGGATTCCAAGGGACAGGAAAAGACCCAGAAAAAGACCACATGGGAGATGGGTGGATGAAATTCGTAAATATGCGGGAGTGACATGGAGGAGACTGGCACAAGACAGACCGTTGTGGAGGAAACTTGGGGAGACCTTCGTCCAGCAGTGGATTGATAATGGTTGACAATGATGATGATGATGATATAATATAGGTGAATTTGTATCTTTAATAGTAAACTTATATTGATTAGATTCTTTTACATTAGTACTATCTTCATTATGTTTTATATATTCATACTTAGCAATTTTATTACTATAATAATCTGGAATAGATTTTAAGTCCCAAAGTTTTTCCATTAATTAGGACAAAAAACTCATTTATACCATTTCAAACCAGATCCATATCGATCTTGAATTTTCGACTTAGCTAATATATCATTAACAGTTACAGAGGGCATAGATAATATATTTTCAAGTTTATTTTGAATAACTTTCTTCAATTGCTGTTTTTGCTGATTTACCTAAAACTTCTAATATTTTTTTTCCAAAAGTTTTAATTCCTTCAGTGAAGATATTACCACCATATCATTTTGCATATAATCTATGTTTGTTATAATTCATTTATTAAGCTGAAAAGCTTAAGCTAAAATTAATCTATATAAAACTCTCATATTATTCAAGTCTATCAGGTCATTATCTTGATTTGTGATATACATTCGAATTCTATGAATATAATTTCTTCTATTAACAGGTAAAAATAAAGGATTTATTTCATCAATTTTTATTAAACTACCAGGAGGATTAGATGGTGTAAAAGAATATAAAATATCTGAATTAATATTATTATATAGAGCTCCTGTGATTATATCACAATGAATGTGTATGTCATCAACTCCTCTAGAAATGTTTGCCATATATTTTCCTTCTTGATGATTATCTTCATATATTTCGGTTTCAAATCCTAAAATTTCATGTAATTTACTCTCTCTAAGATCAATTTTATATTCATCTTTTAATTCAAGTATAAAGCGTTGTGTAGCAAAATTAGCTTTAAATTTAATTGGTGGTTCATCTCCAAATCGTTTTATTAAAAAGTTATTTAATTCCCTTAATGTGTAATTTCCATTATCTAAAGTTATTTCATGCCATAAACTACCATCAAAATACTTAAATGTATTATTTTCATATTCTTCATCAATATTGTTCCATGAAACCCACATAGACATAGATTTTAAAGATATTTTTGAATTTTCATTAACAGGAATAGGTGGGACATATTCAATTGTAAAATCTTCTGATTTCTTAAAAAAATTTGAATCTAAAATTAACATTTATTAAGCACAAAATCTTCATTATAACCACTTGGTTCTTTGGTAAAAGAATATAAAACTTCAACAGGTGATTTACCTTTATTCCTTTCAGTTATGTATTTCATACAATTAAAACCACATTTAACAGATGTTGGCTCTTGTAAAAAACTCGAATTATATTTAATTCCTTTTATAGTTGTTTCAAGATATTTTACAATATTTTTAGGTATGAAAATATTATTTAGTTTAATGTCTTTATATTTATATTGGGATGTAAGGTCAGGTGATGCGTAACATCACAGCCTCTCCTTGACAAATGTCAACTCCGCCTTCTCGTGGTGCATCCTGTTCCCACTAAAGGGGCTCTGACGACCGCCAATAGTGGTATAACTATACCATCGGGATCAGAGGAAATGCTATCCCACACTCACCAACCCGCTTGGCCAGCGTGGTGAGTTATGGCCAAACACCTCCAAAATGACTCTACAACTTAAATCTTGGCCCTCAGTCTCCGGCAGCTGGAATGTACCTGGCCAAGGCAGCGGCCAGTGCGACATGAAGGCAGAGGGTGCTAAGAATCCCCGGAGGACCGGACTAGGCTGCCATTTGATGCTGACCTTGGCTACCTATAACGGACGCTCCCTATCTTCTGATTCAAGGCTCCTTGAATTGGAAGAGGAACTACAAAGGATCAAGTGGGACATCGTCGGGCTAAGTGAGGTAAGGGGAAAAGGAGAAGATCTCATTGAACTGAAAAGTGGACATCTCTTGTATTATCGTGGGACAGATACTGGCAGAACTAGTGGTGTTGGATTTATAATAAACAAGAAACTGAAGGATAAAGTTGTAGAAGTTGAAAGTTCCTCTGACAGAGCTGCACGACTCGTTATCCAACTCTCGAGAAGATACCAGGCTCAGATTATTCAAACTTATGCGCCCACCACAAGTCATGCTGAAGAAGAAATTGAAGAATTTTATGAGGAAATTTGTCATCTAAATAATAAAGGTAAGCAGCACTTGAAGATAATTATGGGAGATTTCAATGCAAAAATAGGGCAACGGCAACAGAATGAAACTTCAGTAGGTAAATTCGGTCACGGCAACAGAAACCAGCGTGGAAATACTCTCGCCGCCCCGGTGGCGCAGTGGTCTAAGGCGTTGGCCTTTGATCATTCGTCCGAAGGGGTCCGGGTTCGAATCCCGTGAGGCATAGATGTTGTGTTTGTCGTACGGCACTGGCTCTCTCCCTTCCCTGGAACCAGTGACCCTAAATTAGGGACGGGCGACTGCTTATAGCCCATTGAGTTGCTCACGGTGGTCGTTAAACCTCCAATCAAAAAAAAAAAAAAAAAAAAAAAATACTCTCATTGAGTTTGCAGAGGCAGAAGGATTTTTCATCTTGAACTCCTTTTTCAAGAAAAAGCCACACAGGAAATGGACATGGAGACATCCAAATGGGACGACAAGTGAAATTGATTTTATTATGTGTAACAAAAAATTCGTCATAGAAGACTGCAGTGTGCTAAACAAGTTCAACACAGGTAGTGACCATAGATTGGTGAGATGTAAGATGCACCTCAACACTAAACTGGAACGTGGCAAGCTCATAAGACAAACAAAATGTATTTTTTTTATTGGAGGTTTAACGACCACCGTGAGCAACTCAATGGGCTATAAGCAGTCTCCCGTCCCTAATTTAGGGTCACTGGTCCAGGGAAGGGAAAGAACCAGTGCCGTAAGACAAACACAACATCCATGCCTCACCGGGATTCGAACCCGGACCCCGTTCGGACGAATGATCAGAGGCCATCGCTTAGACCACTGCGCCACCGGGGCGGCCAAAATGTATTGACATAACCAACCTTAAAAAACATCATAATACTTTCAAGTTAGAACTGAAGAACAGATTCTCTGCTTTAGAAGGCCTAACATCGGAAGAAGTGGATATTTCTGAAGTTAACAGAAAAGTAACCAAAGCTCTTATGGAAACAGCAACAAAATTAGCTGGGTCTAAGAACAAGTTGCATGTGAACAAATTATCAGGAAAAACCAAAATGTTGATGCAAAAAAGAAGAGAGATGAGGACAACTAAAGAAGATGTGACTTCCAAAGTGGAATATATAGAGCTATGCAAGACAGCACGAAAAAGTATCACTGAAGACGTAAGGAAATTCAACTGTGAGCTAGTGAGGAAAGCAATTGAAAACAACCAAACCCTTAAGATAGCAAAGGGACATCTCAGTAAGGGAAGAAAACAGATTATGGCTCTGAGAAAAGAAGATGGTTCTATAACAAGAAATAGAGGCGAAATTTTGACAAGAGTGAAAGATTTCTACTCCAAATTATATGAAAGGGATGATACATGTACTCCAGACATCATGAAAGGTACCAGGGTTCTTCCAGTCCTCCCAGCAGAAGTTGCTCATGCAATCAAGAACATGAAGCGGGGGAAAGCTCCAGGAGAAGATGGAATCACTATAGACATCATACAAGAAGCAAGTGGAGAAATGGAAACAGTACTCGCCCAAATTTTCACTCGATGCCTTAATGAAGGGAAGATTCCTGAGGATTTGAACAATGCTACAATGATCCTGCTGCATAAAAAAGGTGACATTGAGGATCTCAGGAACTACAGACCTATCAGCCTCCTATCAGTGGTTTATAAAATCTTCACTAAAGTTCTTTCACACCGCTTGAAGGTAACACTGGGCATGGCTCAACCGAGAGAACAAGCTGGATTCAGGAGTGGCTACAGCACAATAGATCATATCCACGTACTGAGAGAACTAATTGAAAGAGTGAGGGAATATGAACTTCCATTGTGCATGGCTTTTATCGATTATGAAAAAGCCTTTGATTCGGTGAAACCAACAGCAGTTACCACGGCTCTGAAATCCTGCGGTATTGAAGATGCATACATTAATATTATTAATAACATCTATGAAAATGCAAGTGCGCCGCTCCGGTGGCGCAGTGGTCTAAGGCGCTGGCCTCTGATCGTTCGTCCGTAAGGAGTCCGGGTTCGAATCCCGGTGAGGCATGGATGTTGTGTTTGTCTTACGGCACTGGCTCTCTCCCTTCCCTGGAACCAGTGACCCTAAATTAGGGACGGGCGACTGCTTATAGCCCATTGAGTTGCTCACGGTGGTCGTTAAACCTCCAATCAAAAAAAAAAAAATGCAAGTGCAAAGATTCGGATGTTTGAAAATACACACATAAAAATTGGAAAGGGAGTGAGACAAGGTGACACCATATCTCCGAAGCTCTTTAATGCCACATTGGAAAATGTCTTTCAATCACTGAACTAGGAAAACAAAGTGATAAAGATTAATGGAGATTATCTAACCCACCTTCGTTTTGCTGATGACGTGGTCATTTTTGCAACTACCCCATCAGAGCTGCAGAGTATGATCCAGGAACTTGCTGACAAGAGTAAAGAAGTGGGATTAAAAATGAACTTTCAGAAGACAAAAGTGATGTTCAATGCTTTTACAAGAAATGAAGATTTATCGATTGATGGAGAAAAACTGGAGATAACAGATACGTATGTTTATCTTGGACAGCAGATATCAAGTGAGGGTCACATTGATGAAGAAATTAATCGGCGTACAAAACTTGCCTGGAGAGCTTTTGGAAGAAACTGCATAATTTTCAAGAGCAATATGCCATTATGTCTTAAAAGAAAAGTGTTTGATCAATGCACAATGCATCCTTCCAGTGCTTACGTATGGTGCAGAGACGTGGACCTTAACTAAAAGAGACATACAAAGGCTGCAGACAACTCAAAGCGGCATTGAGAGGTGCATGCTTGGTGTAACCAGGAGAGATAAGAAGAGGAACTCGTGGATCCGAAAAATGACGAGAGTGGAAGACATCATGATCAGAGTTAAATCACTGAAATGGCAATGGGCTGGACATACTGCCAGAAGGACAGACCATAGATGGACAGCCGAAATTTTAGATTGGATTCCAAGGGACAGGAAAAAACCCAGAAAAAGACCACATGGGAGATGGGTGGATGAAATTCGTAAATATGCGGGAGTGACATGGAGGAGACTGGCACAAGACAGACCGTTGTGGAGGAAACTTGGGGAGACCTTCGTCCAGCAGTGGACTGATAATGGTTGACAATGATGATGATGATGATGATATTTATATTCTCCAAATGGATCAAAATATTCCACAAAATTATATTTAGGATCATTATAATAACAGACCCAATGAGTCACAGGTCCTGTAGATATATCTAAATTAATAATTCCACTTTCAAATTTCTTAATCTTTTTAGGTAATAAATCTGATGTAAATACGCCCCTGAATCCTTTTACGTCTTTCATATTTTGTTCTATCGTTTTATTGGATATACCTCGTAATTCTGAAGAACTCCCTTTCCAGAATGTTTTTTTTACAACCTGATCCAGTTACTTTACTTAAAGCTTTATTCACACCAAAACTAGCAGCACCAGATAGAGCACCAGTACCAAGAGCTGCTAAGATAGGGATCAAAAAGTGTAAAATACCTCCGTTTTTCTTTAATTGTGTCTTACTTATAGTTATTCGTTTACCATTTTTAATTTGATTAATTTGAGTTTTTGTTAAATACATATCATGATTAGCACTTTTAGTTTTATCAATTTGCAATGTAATTTCTTCACCTTTCTTAACTGCTGATTTTAATTTATTTTTCTGACCTTCACTCAAATAAATTCTTGATACAATATAATTACTCATTTATTAAGATAGAAACTTTAAATAATATTGTTTTCCTTGCTCATTAGTCATTTTACCCTCTTTCAATAATATATCTAATATTTGAACTACTTGGTTATATACTTTCTTATTTTCAGTTCCCTTACATATTTTATCTGTTAATTTATCTAAAATATTAAGACCCTCACCTATATAGTAATTCCCCATTTTGAGAGCTTCTAATGCTCTAATATATTTTCGCACCTCAGCCATTTTATAATCGAAACGATCAATTTTTTTCTGTAATTTTTTCTTTTTTCTTCATCTTTAGCATTATTAAGTGCTTTTACTTGAGGACCTTTTAGACGTCCGAGTTCACTGTTTTTTTCATTTGCTTGATTTATTTTTTCATCAATCTCTTCATCAGATTTATTAACTAATTCTGAAGGTAAATCAAATCCTAACTTTTTTTTTTAATAAGTGATATATTCAAGTTTTTGTTTAAGTTAATTTTATGAATTCCTGCTTCTCTCTCATACATTTCTTTAGCATCTGAAATAGGTTCTTCAGCATCTTCTAAGGCAGGAATTCTTGAAGATTCTGCAATTGGTTGAAATGAAAGTTCTTCAATTGCATCTTGAATAGCTTTTAAATTTTCTTTTCTGGATACATCTTGATATTCTAATTTTTCAATTATAGGTTTATGAAATTTTGTGATTGCCTCTTCATATCCTAAATCTTCTAATTGCTTTTCCTTATTTCGTTTTCTTAGTTCAGCATTTACTTTTGCTAATTTTAATAAATCTTGTATCACTTTACTCATTTATTTAACTGAAAATTTGCTTCCAAGCAAATTATTTTACTTCCAAGCAAATTATTTTACTTATATAAATGGAAGATTTTGAACAACTTGAGGAATATTTATCTTTTGCTGAAATGGCTTTAGATCTAGCTGAATATTATTTATCTCAAGAAATACCAGCTGAAGACTTATTATTTGAAGCTGAAATGTTTATTGAAGATGCTGAATTTCTATTAAATAAATATGATTAAGCAGAAAGTTTGCAGCATTAAACTAAAAGATTATTCAGAACCTGAAGAATTTATAGATCCAAATCAAAATCCAATATTACCTATTCATCCTTTTAAGCTTTTAATAACAGGATCTTCAGGATGTGGAAAAACAAATTTACTATTAAATTTAATATATGGTCATTTAAATTTTGATGCATTATTCATATGTGCAAAAGATATTAACGAACCTAAATACTCTAAATTACAAGAAAATTACTCAATGTTTGATGATATAGAAGAGTAAGATATTTTAAAAATAAAGGGAAAGAATAAAAATAAGTTATTAAAATTATTTTAAAAGTTTAAGAAAGAAACATTATTTAGTTCAGACATAAATGAATTTATTACTGTAGATGACTTATATCCTTCCTTAAAAAATCTAGTTATTTTTTATGACTGTGTAAAAGAAAAAGATCAAAACGAAATTGAAAAATGTTTTATTAGAGGAAGGAAGAAAAATGCATCCATTATTTATTTATCACAGACCTATTATTCAACACCTATTGATATAAGAAAAAACTGTGATTACTTTATATTTTTAAACTTCAGCACAGAGAAATTAAACAAATTATTAGAGAAATTGATGGTGATTTTAATATAGATCCTTATCAAAAAAGTATTTAAAAACCTTACGATTTCTTCATGTTAGATTTGAAAAATCCTCATATGAGATACAGACATAACTTCGATCCTATATAAATGGAAGAATATTTAGAAAAGAGAATGTATGTTTACAGAAAAAGTTTTAATTACTATAATAAAATTAGTATATCATTATCAGTAGGCAAATATATAGTTAGTTCTTCAGGTTTATCAGCTTTTGCATTTATTCCTTTAGCAGCACTTTCTTTAGGAGCAGGAGTCATTGAAGTTGTTGATAAAACTCTAAATATTTCAGAAAGAAAAGAAGAATATAAACAAGCTTACAAATTTTATAAACAGATATTAAATTTAATAAACGCTAATTCAGTTTCAGAACAGGATGCTTACATTAGAGAAGAAGATTTTATAAAAAATATTAAGTATTTTCCTTTAGAAAAATATGTAAAACAAACACAGCTAAAAGGTTATAGATACGTAGTTAAAAAATAGATTTACAGATAAATAAATGGTGCGGAATATTCATATATTCAAAGAAATTAAAGGTACTGGTTATGTAGGGGTAATAACAGGAGGTGATATAGTAGGATGGTTACAAGATAAATTAAATCCACCTGAAATGCATATACCTGGGTACCAGTATTGTGGTCCATTTACAAAATTAGAAAAGAGATTAAAAAGAGGTGATCCAGGAATTAACAGAGTTGATAAAGCTTGTAAAAAACATGGTGTAGCTTATAGTAAAACTAAAGATACTAAACAGAGACATATTGCTGATCAAAAACTCTTAAACGATTTAGATTCAATTGAAAATACTACAAGGTGGATTCTATCCATTAGGAGAGAAACAAGCTAGAGCTGTTATAAAACCAATTATAAAAGCAAAGAAAACATTTGGTTTAGGAATTTCATCCTATATAAATATGTATTGCTTAAAGTGCAAACAGAAAACTGAAACTAAAGATATTCAAGAAACAGTAGCTAAAAATGGAAGACCCGTGGCAAAAGGAATATGTGCAGTCTGTGGATCTAAAACGAGGGTTTTTTTAAAGACGTCGTGAAACACCTTAAAAATATTTATTATACACCAAAACTGGTTATTGTGGTATTAATGAATTACAAAGAAAAACTAAATTACCCAGGAAAGAAATAGAAGAGTTTTTACATCAACAAGATGTATATACTAAACATAAACCACTTATTCATAGATTTAAAAGAAGAAGAATTTATGTTTCTCATGTCAATGACCAATTTCAAGCTGACCTTATAGATATGCAAGAATTTAAATCCTTTAATAATGACACAAATTATATTTTATCAGTGATTGATATATTCAGTAAATATGCTTGGACAATTCCGATTAAAAGAAAAACGGGCGAAGAGGTAACTAGAGCATTAAAAAAATATTTAAAGAAAGAAAACCAGAAAAACTTCAAACAGATAAGGGTACAGAGTTTATAAATAAACAAACTCAAAATTTATTCAAGGATGAAAATATTCACTGGTTTACAACTGATAATATTGAGATTAAATGTGCTGTTATTGAAAGATTCAATAGAACTTTAAAGACTAAAATGTGGAAGTATTTCACAGCAAATAATACTAGAAAGTGGTTAAATGTACTAGATAAATTAATTAAGCACTATAATAATTCTTATCATAGATCCATTAAAATGACACCTATAGAAGCAAGTAAGGAAGAAAATGAATTAAAAGTTTATAATAATTTGTATAAAGAAAAAGATAAAAATAAACCAAAATATCAAAAAGGAGATAAAATAAGAATTTCAAAATATAAAAGAGAATTTAAGAAAGGTTATCTTCCAACATTTACAGAAGAAATATTTATAATTTCCGATATATTGAACACAGATCCTCCGACATATAAAATAAAAGATCTAAATAATGAAGAAATTACAGGAACATTTTATGAAAAAGAACTCGTGAAATATGATAAGAAAGATGAGGTATATAAGATTGAAAAAATTATTAAAAAGAAAGGAAATAAATACTTAGTTAAATAGATGGGATATCCTGATGAATTTAACAGTTGGGTTGACGATGTAATTTGAAAATTTTTTGCAAAACGCCCCTTCGGTGGAGGGTCTATGCTTCATTTTTTTATTTTATTTGTACCTGACCTGCCAGGTACTTATGAGGCATTAACTTTTTCGACCCTCCACCAGAACGCACAGAACTTTTCAGATGTTATTCACACACACGCTCTACCATGAACCCAAACTTTTTTTAAATCAAAGTGGGACAGGGAGCTACTCAGATTCGAACCAACGACCTTTTGCATGCAAGCCTAACACGGTACCACCTCCTTCAGGCGGATGAATTCTTGCTTGAAACATCTATTTACATCCTCACCCAGTCAAGATAAGAAGTGTTTGCTCTCTTATCAGTTTAGTTCCGAGAACTTGGCAGCTGTTCAAGTCTGCCTGAAGGAGGTTATGTAAACATTTTAGCTCGAAGTAAGTTCTTATGTAATGGTTGCTTTTTGCATCTCTGCAAGAAAGAGATTTAATTGCTTGTGCTGCCATCTATATGTGAAAAAAACTGTAAAACAATAACTAAAAGGTTTTTAATAAAATGATATCTAATAAATGGATAATTTTAATGAAGAAGCTAATTACTTTTCTTATTCATCTTCAGAAGAAGAAAAAATTGAAATTCCTGAAAAATTTAAAAAAGTAATGAAACAAATAAAGAGAATGAAATACGATGAAGAGGAAGACTGTTATTATGTAGATTATAATAAATAAATTTAATAAGGAAGCAGAAGATTTATTTTTAAAATTACTAGATTTTATGTACTATGAGAAAAATTTAAAATATGCATATTTTATTAAAAAATTTGTGACTATTATAATATATCAAATGATATTAAAATTAATATAAATCCAAAAAATGAAAAGATCTGGGAAGACTTTAAGGAAAAGTATTTATAAATTTGTTTCTTAATAAATGGAGAACAAAACATGCAAAAGTTGTAAACAAACAAAACCTATAGATGAATTTTACATTCAACGTCTTAAAGGCTACGTTTATAGACAACACTATTGCAAGACTTGTGATTCCAAAAGAAAGTACCAAAAGAGAATTTGTGACTGTGGAAGAGAATACACTGTAACTTTTTATCAAAGACATTTAAGAAGTAATTATCATAATAAACGTGTGCAACCTGTTTTTTAAAATCCCTTTATAAATTTACATCCTAATAAATGGAGTTAAAAATCTGAAGCCTGTTATTGTGCAGCATCTTAAAAGTGCTCTAAATGTTATAAGTGTTCAGAAACTTAGAAATGCTGCAAAGCAATTAAAAATCAAACAATCAAAAAATGTAAGAAAAGGTGATTTAATTAAATCGTTGATAAAATATATTTGAAAGACAGGTGATTATAAGTCTGTTTTAGTAGATATCCTTGGATTAGATACATCAGAATATTTAGATAGAAAAAGAAAAATATTTATGAATCATCCAGAGAGAAGAAATAGAATTAAAAAATTATTTGATTCTTTTAATTTAAAATTCAAAGATAACAAACTGAAACCAAGAAAAGAAAAGAAAATTAAAACAGCTGTAAACCTTGAAAAATTATTTAAACCTGATTATGAAATTATTGAAATAAAGGAAAATATATTAAAAAATATATGGTACATAGAAAGAATTATAGAGTAGCTGGAGTAAACATTAAACCTGAACAACATTTCAATATTTTACAAGATATATTTAGAAAAGCAATTGGTAAAATTCAAGGTAAAGTAGATATAATCGTATATAATCCTAAACTGAATAAACCATTTCATGATAAAATGATGTATACTAAGGATGCCTATTAGCTATATATTTATAAATTATCTGATCAAATTGAATATAAGGAATTAGAAATAACTGATTGTATATTTGATTTTAATGTAATTGAATTACCTTCAGGAGGTAAACATATAAATATAATTAATGATGCAACAATAGAAAATAAAAGAAGTATCTGTCAGATAAAAAATGATGATAATATATGTTTAGCTAGATCAATTGTAACTGCTCCATCTATTCAAAATCCTAAGCTATTATGTGATAAATTGAATCATAATGAATTATCAAAAAATGATATTAGATACATCAAAATGGGTAGAGTTTTACAAAAATCATTAGTTGTAAAATTACATGAACTATGCAATATTCCATTAGAAATATGTTGCTTAGAAGAGGTTAAAATATTTGAAGAATTCTTAGATATCCAGATAAATATATTTTGCAGAGATAATTTTAATGAACGTATATATAGTGATAAATATAAAATCTACATGTATTTACATATTGAAAAATAGAAATCATTTCGATGTAATTACTTCTGTTAAAGGATTTTTAGGAAAAGAGAATTACTGTGATTATTGTCAAATAAGCTATAAAAGATCAGATCAACACAGATGTCCTCTCAAATGTGATAGATGTTTTAAGACAGATAGTAACTGTAATGGTGAAGAGATATTTTGTAAAAAATGTAATCGATTATTTAAAGGTGAGGAGTGTTGTGATAACCACAAAAGAAAAAATAAGAAAGGTGTTAGTGTATGTAAATGTTTATGGAAATGTTTAAAATGTGAAAGAATTATTAATCGATATGAGAGAAAACCCAAAGAGCATGTATGTGGTGAAAAGAGATGTAAAAATTGTTGGAAATATGTATTACATGATCATAAATGCTATATGAAACGCGAAGATGCTAAAGGTGGTAAATGTGAAAATGATTGTCCTAAGTTAACAAGAAATCGAAAAGATTGGTGTGAAAAATGTAGATATGAATATACTGAGAAATATATATTCTTTGATGTCGAAACTAAACAAGAAACAGGAACTCATGAAGTTAATCTAGTTGTATGTCAAATGTATGATGGTAGTGAAAGGATATTTGAAAATGAAAATGATTTTTGTAATTGGTTATTTCAACAAAAACATTTTGGATATACTGTACTAGCTGATTATGGTAAAGGCGTTGATTTTCAATTCTTAGCTAAATACTGTTTTAAAAACAAAATAGAAGTGTTTACTATATATAATGGAAATAAACTCAATTATATGCAGGCATCTGGATATAATATAAGATTCATAGATTCAATCAATTTTACTATGATTCCATTAAGAGATTTTCCAAAAACATTTGGATTAGAAGAGATAGCAAAAGGTTATTTTCCTCATTATTTTAATAAAGAATGTAATCGAAATTATATAGGTAAATACCCTGAAAAACATTACTATGGATGTGATTCTATGAAATCTAAAGAGAGAAATGAATTCTTAAAATGGTATGAAACTGTTAAAAACGATACGTTGGATTTTCAAAAAGAATTTGTTAAATACTGTAGATCAGATGTAAATATTTTAAGAAGAGGATGTTTAGAATTGAGAAGATTATTCTTAGAAATCGCAAATATCGATCCATTTAAATATGTAACTCTAGCAGGTGTATGCATGAGTATTTATAGAGATAAATTATTTAAAAAAGGTACAATTGCCATAGATGATGATACAATTCAAAAAGACAAATATAGTAAAAAATCTGCATTTTTGAACTTCACTTTTAGTTGGTTAAGTTCGATGAACACTTACCGCACGTGGGGCTTGGCTTTCAATTCCTATTTCCGTTATGTGGATGCCGCACGGGGGTTTTTCATTTGGCCACGGGTCCGCTTCTTTTTTTTTCCCATTGGAATTTATTTTGTCTCATCACCAAATGAGTTTTTCCTTTGCTGCATCCTCATTTACTTCAATATTTATTCATACCCGAGTACTTTCAGTAAAATTCCTTTACCGTCTTCGAGGGGACGTTTTGCTCCGACTAGCACGGACCGTGTCAGCTGGGCATTTCGGTGGTTCTCGCGGGCTGCTTCTGTCGTCGGCTATCGCTTCTTCTTGGGCGTTGTGGCGCCATCTCTTGTTGGTCAGTGATCTCACTTTTCGAACTTTTTCATTTTTTTGCTCAATTTTAATTAAATTTTTCCAGCTGTTTCTCAAATTATTAGGGTCATTGATGAGAGAAACAGCTGGAAAAATTTAATTAAAATTGAGCAAAAAAATGAAAAAGTTCGAAAAGTGAGATCACTGACCAACAACAGATGGCGCCACAACGCCCAAGAAGAAGCGATAGCCGACGACAGAAGCAGCCCGCGAGAACCACCGAAATGCCCAGCTGACACGGTCCGTGCTAGTCGGAGCAAAACGTCCCCTCGAAGACGGTAAAGGAATTTTACTGAAAGTACTCGGGTATGAATAAATATTGAAGTAAATGAGGATGCAGCAAAGGAAAAACTCATTTGGTGATGAGACAAAATAAATTCCAATGGGAAAAAAAAGAAGCGGACCCGTGGCCAAATGAAAACCCCCGTGCGGCATCCACATAACGGAAATAGGAATTGAAAGCCAAGCCCCACGTGCGGTAAGTGTTCATCGAACTTAACCAACTAAAAGTGAAGTTCAAAAATGCAAATGCATTAATGCACGTTAAATAATATAACCTCCAATATCGGAAGTAAATTGAAATAGTAAAAAATCAATTGCTTGGTTGGATTATCTGTCTAAAAAGAATAATATCAATATTCAACATGCATTAAATGGTGGAGAGAAAAAATTAAAATTAGGTAAGAAAATTTATAAAGTAGGTGGATTTTATGAAAACACAGTGTTTCAATTTCATGGATGTCACTGGCATGGATGTAATAGATGTTATAGAGAATCAACTATAAATGAACAGAATCAGATATGTATGAAAGACTTGTATAAAAGAACTAAGAGGATTCAAAAGAAGATTTTAAAAGCTGGATATGAATTAATTGTTATATGGGAATGTGATTTTAATAATAATAAAGAAATTAAAAAATATATAAAAAATGAATGGAATAGAGATTTCGTGGAACCTTTAAATCCTAGAGATGCATTTTATGGGGGTAGGTGTGAGCCTACTAAATTGAAATATGAATTTAAAAATAATGAAAAAGGTAGATATATTGATGTATGTTCACTATATCCAACTGTAAATTACTTTGATAATTATCCAATTGGTCATCCTGTTAAGATATTTAATCCTGAAAAATTTGACAAAGAATGGTATGGTTTCATCAAATGTAAGGTCTTACCACCTAGAAATTTATATAATCCAGTGTTGCCAATTAAAGATGAAAAATTGATGTTTGCTCTTTGTAAATCATGTTCTAAAACTATCAAATGTAATCACTTTAAAACTGTTGTAGATAAAAAGAAATGTAAAGAATGCTTTGAAATTAGAAATAAGGGGTGTAATCATAAAAGAGATGACAGATGTTTCACTAGTACATGGACTATTGATGAAATGAATTTAGCAATTAAAAAAAGATATAAAATTTTAAGGATATATGAGGTTTGGAATTTTGAAAATAAAACTGACGAACTATTTAGAGATTACGTTAAAATGTTTTTGAAAATCAAATTAGAAACAGATGATAAATGGTCTGAAAACTTTTAAAGTGAAAAAGAATATAAGAAGACAGTTTACAAGAAATTAGATATAAAATTAGAAAAAATAGAAAAAAATCAAGGAATGAGATTTATAAGTAAGATATGTTTGAACTCATTATGGGGTAAGTTTGGACAGAGAAAAAATATGAAACAGACTAAATACGTAATGGATTTAGATGAATTTTATAAAATTATATTAGATGATAATCTCAAAAAATTAAATACGATGTTTATGAATGATGACTTTGTAGAAACGACTTATAAAATTAAAGATGAATATGTTAAAAATAACTTTAATACTAACGTTTATATAGCAGCTTTCACTGCTAGTTCTGCTAGAATTAGATTATATAAAATGCCTGATAAATTACGTGAAAAAGTGATTTATAAAGACACAGATAGTGTTATGTATATAGATGATGGAACTAATAAAATCAAAACAGGATGCATGTTAGGAGAATGGACAGATGAATTGGGAGAGGATAAATATATGAAATCCTGGATAGCTGGTGCACCAAAAGACTATGGATACATACTAAATGATGGAACTGTAAAAAATAAAGTTAAAGGATTTAAAATGAGCTATGAGAATGAAAATATTTTGAATTTCAATGATAGAATGAAAGTAATAACAGGTGAAACAGATTACTTAGAAATATCAAATAATCAGTTTAAGATACAAAAAGATAGAAATATAGCTGTAGATACACTGAACAAGAAATACATTAATAATCTAAAGCAACTTATGGGAATTTACTAGGAAATTTTTTCATTTATAGCAAATTTTCGGAGAAAACTCTTCTCCTTCTTCAGGCTCTCTTGTTGTTGTCACTTTTTGCTTGTCACTATCATGGTTATGGTTTACCTTGACGGTTACGGTTAACCTTGACGGTTTAGGTTATTTTTCAACAAATCCTGCCAGATGTTAGGCAGGGAAAATCCTTTGCAGTCATTGATGATGGAATTTTGATTTTTCTCAATCTCTATTCCTTCTTTCAGTTTTCTTTTTGGAAATTGCTTTGGAAACTGATTACTTTAAGGGAATTCCAATCCATGCTGTGCCCAGTTTCTCTAACATGCCTATCTAATCCAGTCTTGTAGGAGCAATTTTTTTTATAGCTGCTTTATGCTCAGCTATACGAGTTTCTAGTCTGCGACCTGTTTCACCTATGTAAGATAGTCCACAACTACAATTTACTTCATAAACTACTCCTTGCATTTTTAAAATATCTTCTTCTCTTTGAACTATTTTAGGGAAAAAATTTTTAACTTTGTTCTCTAAACTTGGAGCTAGCCTAATATTGTATTTTTTACTAATTCTCTTTAAAGCCTCAAATAAACCTTTGTGATAAGAAATTTTTCTAGTGAATTTTACTTCTTGCTTTTGTGGGTTCTTCGTACCATTAAAATTCAGAAGCTTCTCAATTTCTTCTTTAGGATAGTTATTTTCTGCAAGTATGACTTTAAGCTCTTCTTTATGGGCTTCTTTTTTATCTGCAGTAGAAACTAATTTATTATTTTTTTCTAAAAACTGACTTGCTACATTTTTCTATTAATTTTTTCTAAAAACTGACGTGCTACAGTTTTTAGAAAAAATAATAAAATAGTTTCTACTGCAGATAAAAAAGAAGCCCATAAAGAAGAGCTTAAAGTCAACTATCCTAAAGAAGAAATTGAGAAGCTTCTGAATTTTAATGGTACGAAGAACCCACAAAAGCAAGAAGTAAAATTCACTAGAAAAATTTCTTATCACAAAGGTTTATTTGAGGCTTTAAAGAGAATTAGTAAAAAAATACAATATTAGGCTAGCTCCAAGTTTAGAGAACAAAGTTAAAAAAATTTTTTCCCTAAAATAGTTCAAAGAGAAGAAGATATTTTAAAAATGCAAGGAGTAGTTTATGAAGTAAATTGTAGTTGTGGACTATCTTACATAGGTGAAACAGGTCGCAGACTAGAAACTCGTATAGCTGAGCATAAAGCAGCTATAAAAAAAATTGCTCCTACAAGACTGGATTAGATAGGCATGTTAGAGAAACTGGGCACAGCATGGATTGGAATTCCCTTAAAGTAATCAGTTTCCAAAGCAATTTCCAAAAAGAAAACTGAAAGAAGGAATAGAGATTGAGAAAAATCAAAATTCCATCATCAATGACTGCAAAGGATTTTCCCTGCCTAACATCTGGCAGGATTTGTTGAAAAATAACCTAAACCGTCAAGGTTAACCGTAACCGTCAAGGTAAACCATAACCATGATAGTGACAAGCAAAAAGTGACAACAACAAGAGAGCCTGAAGAAGGAGAAGAGTTTTCTCCGAAAATTTGCTATAAATGAAAAAAAATTCCTAGTAAATTCCCATAAGTTGCTTTAGATTATTAATTCAATTAAACTAGGAAGCCATTTCTCAATATGAGCTTTATTCAAAGAAATATATGTTTGGATTTGATAAAAGAAGAATTCTAGATGATTTGAATACTGTACCTTTTGGATATGTATTTAAAAAAAGTGATTAAATATAAACAATGAATGATATAATTGTGATTATAAATATTCAAGGATTTGTCCTCCCAAATCGTAAGATAGCAAGAAAGATAAGTTGGGTACACTCAAAACTGAATATTGGTGAAACAATATCAGTGTTCACACCTGACTGCAAATTAGATGAACAAGAATTAAATATCGTACGTCAGTGTGTTTTAGATGTGCATGGACTGAGATTTAAAAGATATCCAAAGTAGCAAAGAACTATGGATTAATAATTGTGAGGTAAAGAACTATATTAAAACCTGTACCATATTTATGGTGGTACATTTGCATATAAAGGAGGAGTAATGGAAAAAGAGATGCTTGAAGATATTCCATCTGTTGATTTAGATATACCTAAATGTCCAAGAGTTTTAGGCCCCGGATGCTTTATGTATAGATATATGCATTATAAGAATTATATTTCAAAAAATGAAAACTTATAAATGGATTTAATGGGTGACCTTAGAGCTCTATACTGTTCTTCAGATAAAAAATATAGTAACGAAATATCTCAAATCGCTCATTTTTGTGATGACTTGATTCATATGTATAGAGATAATTACAAGTTTTCAGATATTCTAACTATAATTTATAAATATTTAAAAAAGATAAAAAGAATAATTGATAAAAAAGAAAAAAATGAGGAAATTAAAAACAAAGGATTAGAAATTTTAAATCAGTTTGTAAGTTATTGTAATTTACAGTTCTCATCACATGTATTCAAAAGCCTTTAAAAAATAAAACCTTATAAATGGATGAGTTCAATAGCATCAGATTATTTACAGAAACACAGAAATTAAAAGATTTGAATCCTGGAGATTATAAATTGATGTCACTGAAAAAAATCCAAACGAAATTCGGAGATGCAACTATTGCAAAAATAGAAGTCAATGATGAAGAAAGAGAATATTATCTTAGAAAATGTCACGGAAAACTATCTGACAGTGCAATTAAAAAATTAATAAAGGTAATTATATATTCAGATTCAGAGGTAAAATTGATGATCTATATTATGATTATGAATTAGTAAAAACTAAAAAAAGCGAATTCTATTAAAATGAAAGTTCACTTCGATCCTAATGCTGTTGTCATATATGTAGGAAATGAAAATCGAAAAGGTGTATGGGAAACATATGCAGTTGATCGAGAGAGGTTCAAAAGAAGAATTACTGAAACAGAAAATAAAATAGGACATATCTTTAAAGAGAAACATAGAAATGAAGTGTTACATAACAAAACCTTATTTATTTAATTCGTTTAAATCTTTGTAATATTTTTAATCTTCCTATATTTTTAATCTTCCAACAATTTTTAATCTTTCGATAAGGGGTATCCATTTTGGGTACCCCTTTTTTTAATGCATTTTTAAAAAGGACTTTGCAAAGTACCAATTCGAAGTAGTTTGTTTTACAACTTTTCTATTGATTTTCAATATTAAAACTTTCATTTTAGCTCTTTTAAAATCAAAGCTATTAAAAGTTCAAAATGATTGCAATTGTTCAAAACAGCCGTCAAATATAATCAACAATGACTTAAAATGTGTGTTTTTATGATGCTCTGTTTTTATGAAAAACAGGGATGAAATTTCGTTTTTTAAAAATTTGATGTTTTTAACTGTTTTATACTCAAAAATCAATGATTTTTAATGAAAATATGGTGTTTTTGATCATAAAAAGCCTTAAAATGTTCGTGATTATTGAGGTCTGAAAAATCAAAAAATGCCTGATTTTGAAGTTTTTATGTGATTTTGGGGTGTGCCATAGTACCCCCTATATACTACTCCTGTACAACTGATCTTTTCTTCAGTGCTTACCGAACGCTGTTGCTCAACCTCGTGCCTCCAATCAGACTCCCTGTAGTCTGCACTTACATTTTTGTGCTAGTGAAACACGTTATATACGTCTATCATCAACAGTGTCGTGCTCGGGAGGTGCCTCCTACGGTACCTCACGCAAGTGCCGCGTTGCTCAGTTTTTTTCGGGAATGTCTCATTTCTCGTTTACGCCTTGAGTACCACACCGCCGTTGCTCGACAAAGTGAACCCAGATTCTTCTCCACATGGTCCCCAGCGGCCCCATGGTTCGCTGGGACACCAGCTTCGCTGCATCTTACAGTTGGTGGTGCTTGTATGACTATTTAACAGTTAACTCAGTGACTCTTTATCCGAACCTTCGTCACACCTGCTCATCAAGGTATGTCTTATCTCCACGAGATTCCTGAACATCTATTTCCATCTGAATGTCATGCAACTATAATGACTCTTTGTTTCTACAGTCATCTGTACATATCCCATTTCTATGTCACAATTATCGGGTCATTCAACTTTTGCTCGTCTCATGTACATGTACTTATCTTGTTTTCATAACGGCGCCGTTGCGTCTTCAAGTGAACCCAGCTTCTTCTCTCCATGGTCCCCAGAGGCCTTGGGGTTGCTGGGACTCCACCTTCGCTGCACAGTACAGTTAGTGCTCATAAGACTATATTATAACATTTTACTCTGTGCTTCTCTACCTGAACTCTTGCCATATCTGCTCAACCAAGTGTGTACGATCTACTCAAGATTTGTTTACATCTGAATGTCATGTATATATTGTAAATAGGTATCTACTGTCATCTGTAAATAGTGCATTCATGTGTCACTGTTTTTTTTAGACCCTTTTCTCTTGCTCGTGTCATGTACATTCCTTGAATAAATTCTTTGTGAACACCATGAGCTAGTATAAGAAATTTGGTGGTTCTAAATTGGAAACTGTGGATTTTACAAAAATTTTGTATGAAGCTTCCTTGACCCCGAATCCCGACGCCTTCCCAAAACTGCCTACGGTCTAAGTTAGGGTACCATGAGATTGTGATGTTATGTGTGTTTTTTGAGCTCTGTCTTTTACGTACTTTCGAGTAGTTAATCGAGTGGTGTACTTTTTCTTTTCGAGTACATCTTCAAGTTGAAATCAGTGCTTTCGTTTCGTTTGTCTCACGAGGTGGTGAGTGAATTACTTTATTCTTTATCGTTAGTTTTATTTTTCGACCGAGTTGGTCTTGTTCTTCGGTAAACCTCGCCGTTGACATGGCGGCATTAGATAAGGGTGAAGCTCACGCCTTTATCTTGGAAGAGAAGCCATCTTCCTCCTCTTCTTCCAACCCAGCTGCAGACACAGCTTCGTTGGTCGCAGAGATCTCTAACTGCCTTACTGACGTCATGAGTTATTCCTCCTCTCATGCGCCTACGGCCTGCCTTCCCACAGAGAGTACTACCGTTACAGGTCTACTCTCTGTCCCTGTCGCGGATGCTATGGAGGTGTCGGGTGCCGTCGCTTCTACGGCCACCACTTCATCTCAACTAGCAGAGTCGCCTATAACAGCTGGAGTTTGGCCCTCTACATCTCGTAAAAGTACTGTTCCTCCATCATATGCGACTGCCATGTCTAGTAGCTCTACGTCACTTTTATCGTCTGATACTCTCCTTCCTGATTCGTATCTTCATGTCGTGGGATCCACAGCCAGGATAGATATTCCCGAACACTCACCAGCCGGCCATCAACTACAATCAACGATGGAACTCGGCGTATGTTTTGATGCGCTGCCGGATACAAAGCTTCAGCTCTATAGCCGAGCTCTTAAATCTATCTTACCGGCGGTTGCAATAGATTATGTTGCCCGAAAACCACGATCAGTGCTGCTTTACTTCAAGAAAAAGGAACATGCAGACCTTGTCTTGACAGCAGGACTGACCATTAATGATGTACATCTAGTACCACAACCAGTCGCGCACCGCCCCGTGCAGGTGACTTTCTACCCTGTCCCGTCAGAGGTTTCTGATACTATTCTTTGCACGTTACTCAGTAAGTTCGGCCGAGTAGTCGTCCCCATAACAACCCTCTCGGCGGCACCCAGAGACCCCGAAGACAAAGCCATTCGTGGCTTCCGTCGCACCGCTCGTGTGCTCTTTCCGTCCGATACTCATCTTCAGGCCTGTCCAACTGTCCTTCACGTGCGCTGTGGGCAACAGCGACGTCGTATCTAGATCATCACTTCTCAGCATTGCACCCTTTGTCAAAGTGAGAGTCATGTGCGAGCCAATTGCACTCGTGCTGTTTCCATAACCGTGCCAAGTGCTGTGGCACCTTCTGTCCCTCCTGTTACTGCCGTGTGAACGTCTCCACACGAGTGGAAGGTTGCAGGACCCAGATCTTCCCGACGTCGGCCTACAGACGTTGGTCGACAAACGTCTTTGGCAGACTCACTTTCAGTTACAGATCGGAATTTTCCCACGCTTTCTACGGCACCCCCGCAGCGTATACTTTCTGCTCCTACAGATTTACCTGCTGATATGTCGTCGGTGTTTACCGTTGGCACTGCAGATCCAGCAGCCGATACCCTTTCCAGCACAGAAATTTCTATACCAGCTGGTTCCTTCACGATTTTTGGCAAACGCAGTGTCTCCTCACGGAAGAAGTTGAAGAAGTCTAAGACGTCCTCATCCCCGCACTTGTTTACAAGGCGGTCTAATCGCCCGGTTACTCGCGCAATCTTCTCTCGAAGTGGCATTTCGTCTTCTCAAGTACAAGCCTGGACTGAACCAGAGACGGAGGATGTTTCTCCCTCGTTAGAGGACTTCACTAATCTCCTTCAAGAGAATGCTTTTCCTACTGAGCCGCTGCCTTACGCAGATCTTCTTGAATATTTAGTGAATCCCACCAGCACGGCCACTGCCCGTGCTTTTTTACTAAAGTATGAAGCTGCCCTACCTCGGGTTCTCAGTCAGCTTGATTCTCTTATGCACACTCTTCGGCGGAACGTCGATGATATTCAGTGGGGTCTGGGTTTTATTCAGCGCCTACATGTTCTCGCCACTGCAAGTCAACACATCTTACATCCGCCGACGGACCTAAAAGTTCAAGGTCACGTGACTTAATTGTCGCGGTTTTACGACACCACTTGCGAACGCCTTAGTCTATGAGGACCTTTCCCCACTGGGTGCGGACGTGCTACTTTTTACAAGAGACGAACTGTCATCCTACAACTTTGTTTACCCGTTGGCGATCATGGAATTTTACTTTCCACCACGCATTCAGCTGTTCATCATATGGTGGCATTGCCGTCGGGGTACGCTCGACTTTTCGCTCTACGATGACTCTCTTCTCTGTAAAAAATCTCTGTCGTGATCTCTTACAACAAGTCACGTTCACTATTCAAACGGAGAGGTTTCATATCTTTAACATCTACGTGCCAAACACCTCCACTTATGTGTCGGAGCTTTTTCTGCGCTTTCGCGGTGCTCTCTCTGGTATACCTGCCACCGACCGAGTTCTCGTTGGTGGCGACTTTAATTGTACTCTACACCCTCAACTTGGTCGTTCCCCGCCTTCACGCGAACATCGTGCAGACCTTGTACAGCAGCTACAGTCCCTCGTTTTTGATTTCTCACTGATAGATGTCCATCGACACTTATATCCGACTACACCCTCCCATACCTGGCGTGCAGCTGGTGCAATAAACCCGGCAACGGCCAGACTTGACAGATTTTATACCACGTCCATACTTCTTCCAGCGATCTCTGCATCCTGTTGCCAGCCCACTGGGTCGTCCGACCATTGTGCCATCACTCTCACAGTGTTCCACACTCATGCTCAGCCCAGGACAACCCGGCCGTGGACATTTGATGCCGCTCTTTTGGATGACGCCGGTTTTTGCTCTTCTGTCCGCCATTTCCTCTCCGAATGGCGCACGCAACTGCAGTCTGCGCCGTGTGCCCTGACTTTCTGGCTGGAGGTAAAACATCGCCTCTTGCTTCATGTGCGAAATCAGGCTTTTACGGTCACGACGCTACAGAGGATGCGTTTGGATCACATCCGTACGATGCTTTCTCTTGTAAATATGGCTGACCCTCTTTTTGCTGTGTATAAGGCTGAACTGAATTCTCTCCTAGTGCCACTTGCGCACCAGGTCATATTCGGCGGCTGATATTACAGTATCTCGCGCCCGATGCTTGCACATATGAGTTTCTTTCCAATCTTGAATCAAAGCGTCATGCCTCTGCTTCAATTCGCCATCTCCGCCTCTCTACCGGCGAGGTATCCTCTGACCCAGTTACTCATTGCTCTGTTGCCCGCAGCTATTTTACAACGAAGTTTTGTGAGACTCCTCCTCCTTCTAGCACTGCCTTATCTGGTCTACACTCTGCTTTACCTCAAGTCCCCTCTTATTTTTCTGATTCTCTCCTCCGGCCTCCCACGCTAACAGAGATTTCCGAGACGTTTTCTTCTCTAAATTCCAAGGCTGCACGTGGCCCGGATGGACTTCCTTTCTGTTTTTACAAAGCTTTCCTCCCAGCCCTCCTCCCTTTTCTGCTTAGTGCTTTCTCCGCTGCTTTCCACCTATCCAGCCTTCCGAGGAGTTCCACAATTGCCCATATAGTCCTCTTCCCCAAGAAGGGTGATCTCCTAGACTGGGGGAACTGGCGTCCCATCTCACTTCTGAATCTTGATTACAAGCTTTATACTAAACTACTCTCGCGCCGTATTAATCTAATCCTCCCCCACATCCTGTCCTATAACCAGACCTACACTGTCCCAGGGCGCTCCATCTCGCATAACGTTCAACTTCTCATTGACCTAATCCATCTCGCTCGATCTCGCTCAGAACCTCTTGCTCTGCTGTCTCTCGATCAACAATCTGCTTTTGACAATATTTCTCATGCTTACCTCTCGTCTACACTTCATAGTTTCGGGTTTCCACCTCCTTTTGTTTCTGTTCTCCTCTCCCTCTATCAGGACGCCACTTTCCACGCCAGGCTGCCCACCCTCCTCGCAGCGCCAATTCCTTTCCGTCGCGGCGTCCGGCAAGGCTGCCCCTTGTCCGGACAGCTCTTCGCTCTTGCAATCGAACCTTTTCTCCGCTCCGTTCACAGATCCTTCTATGCTTCTCTGCCTCCAGTGGTCGCCAGCACTCGCCATCATATTGTCCCCTATGTTGCCTATGCTGATGACGTGACTTTTGTGTTCGACAAGATGCACAATTCTGCAAACTACGCCACCTCTACTCTCGGTATGCCTCTTGTTCTAGTGCCACGCTAAACGAGTAAAAAAGCACTGGCTTGTGGTGCGGGTCGTGGGCTAGTCGAACCGACTCTCCATGGGGTGCCGAATGGTCCACATCCTCACAGCGTTTTCTAGGAGTGCACCTAGGCAAACCTCCTACAGCCTTGACGACAACGTGGAATGCACTGCACCCCGCCTGCTGCGCACGGCTTCCAACTGGAGACAAGCGCAGTTCTGCACTTCTCTGTACCAGCGTGCCCAGATCACTAGAACATATTTGATATCCATGTGCACATGCTCTTGGCTTGCGTCCAAACAACCTGTCTATCTTCTTCTTGCAATCACCCAGTGCCAAACCAATATCGTGTGGGCTGGTCATCATTGGGTCAACGCTTCACTTCTTAGCTTGTCTCCTCAGAATGGCGGTATTGGACTGCTTGACGTGCGGTTATACTGTCAGGCATTCCGAGTGTCTGTGTTTCTTCGCCTTCTTGCTTCACCTGTTCTGCCTGCGGAAACAACCCGGGACGTCACTGTCTCTCCGCGTAATCTCCACCTTACTTTTCTTTCCTATCTTTTAATGGATCACTGCCCCATCCTTTCCAACTTACCTCCTGTCTATCGAGAGGCTATCACCCTGCTTCGCTCTTTCCTTCTGTCTCGCTCTCCACCAGCTACTACCTCCGAACTTCTATCAGAACCTCTATTTTTCTCCTCCGTCATTCATCCTCCGCACCTCCCATGTTTTGCTTTCCCCACCTGGCTCCGCGCCGGAGTAGTCACAGTCCGAGACCTTGTCACCCCTGATTTTCTCTGGCGCTCCTTCTCTGACCTTCCTCCTGCTATTCGTGCTCTACCCCATGCTCTTCAGGTTCACACCTCCCTACTCTCATCCCTTATTTCTCTCTTTTCCGATCTTGCTTCCCCCGCCGGTCTCGTTCCCGTTCTATCCGCGTTTCTCACCCTCCCCTTTTTCTTGTCGGCTCACGGCATAGATCTTCCGATTTTCTCCTTCTCCACATCCGCTCTTTACATATTTCTCTCTCTCTCTCCCGCTCTTCTACGCCTACACCTATCCCTGATATTCCGTCTTCCGCTCTCTCTGCTGTGTGGTCTGCCACCCTCTCTCCTCTATCTACACCACTGGAGATCAACACTCACTGGTTCTTCTTACATAACCGTCTTCCCGTACCCTCAATCTTACACCGGATGACCCTTCCTTCCTCCCCACTCTGCCCTTTCTGCGCCGGGGAGGCAGATGTCAGTCATGTTTATCTATATTGCACTATACTGCTACCAATGCTAAATCTTGCCTTTTCGATTGCGCAACGATCCTGTACAACTGATCTTTCCTTCAGTGCTTACCGAATGGTGTTGCTCAACCTCGTGCCTCCAATCAGACTCCCTGTAGTCTGCACTTACATTTTTGTGCTAGTGAAACACGTTATATACGTCTATCATCAACAGTGTCGTGCTCGGGAGGTGCCTCCTACGGTACCTCACGCAAGTGCCGCGTTGCTCAGTTTTTTTCGGGAATGTCTCATTTCTCGTTTACGCCTTGAGTACCACACCGCCGTTGCTCGACAAAGTGAACCCAGCTTCTTCTCTACATGTTCCCCAGCGGCCCCATGGTTTGCTGGGACACCGACTTCGCTGCACAGTACAGTTAGTGCTCATAAGACTGTATTATAACATTTTACTCTGTGCTTCTTTACCTGAACTCTTGCCATATCTGCTCAACCAAGTGTGTACGATCTCCTCAAGATTTGTTTACATCTGAATGTCATGTATATATTGTAAATAGGTATCTACTGTCATCTGTAAATACTGCATTCATGTGTCACTGTTTTTTTGAGACGTTTTTTCTCTTGCTCGTCTCATGTACATTCCTTGAATAAATACTTTGTGAACACCATGAGATAGTATACCAAATTTGGCGGTTCTAAATTTAAAACTGTAGATTTTTATGCAAACAAATATTCAATTTTATATAGAGAGATAGTGTTCTGTTTAAATTATTTGCATTTGTGGAGGAACATGATGAACTATTACAAAATTTCTTATAATTATACAGTAATTTTGATAATAATTTATGAACTTTATTTTTGTTTATATGAATTGGTTGAATTGGCTAATCTACTGCATTTGATGGTTATTTCTTATGAGTAAGGAATTATGTCAATTTGAAGCTACAGACAGACAAAGTATGTAGCTGTTCTATGAAAAAGGTATGCAAGTGTTTTGTTTTAATTTGTATCAGGATGCACAATTGTCTGGTTTGTTTGGTTAAAATGGTAAGGATACATGACAGATACTTGGAAGGTTTTGAAAGATGCAGGAAGAAAAGCATGAGACAAGTGATGCCTTTTTTGGATCTGCACCTACTGTGTGAAATTAGAATAGTAAATGATTTGTGTAACATTAAAATAGTTTACAGTTCTAGTTTGAACATTATCTTACTATTTCCTATTGTTATAACCATTTATTAATGATAAGTGTACGATAATAGTCTTCCTGCAGAAGTTTATAGTACTTTAATAAACGACATAAAGTTACGTCGTAAAGCCTGTATCCAATGCCATTCAACTGAGTGAGAAGGATGGAAACAATCGCCAGAGCCATCTAGCGGAATAGGTTAGATTTCTGACCGTCTTTTGTGAGGAACTTTTCACACTGTCTCTTATAGCCACTATAACTACAGGAAAAGGACTCGTAAAGTTATGAAACTATTTTCTGAGGCGGATCAATTTTTCCTTGAATTAAGTTAGAAAGACATGCCGAAGCATCGAACAAGGTCATCTTAATAATCGTGGTGTTATTTCGTTACAGTTTCAACAGAAAATAAGTGAACTATTTTTAGAATGGAGAATAAATCTCATATTTTCTCAGCACCCACTTTCTTAAAATTAAATAAGTAATCGATGCCAAATTTAGTTGCACTTGGTAAATTCCATTGAGAGTTCTACAACTTTTGTTCAGGAAATTTTTCCATTAAATTGTTTTTTCAACGAAATTATTGGACTTAGAATATTCCTTTTCATGTACAGTAATTTTGTAAAATTTCTATAAAAATACTGTATACAATTTTATAAAATTACTATACACGGAGCTGACAGAATATTCCTGTCCGTAATTTTCTGGCTTCAGATATTTTTCTCGTACAGAATCACCATGAAATTGCAGTAGAAAATCAAAATGTAGCTTTGTTTTAATGTGCTGCCCCATAACATTTAAAATTTATCAGAAGTAATATTCTGCATGATACTACTTTATTGCGATTTTATACTTATTTCACATGAAAATTACGCTTCAGATTCACCTTATGTTTTACCATGAAACTGGACAATTGTGGTACAGTTCATAAAATTCTTTGCTAATCTTGGGCTTTACCCTAATGTATTAGACGTTGTGTCTCAATTATGTCCTCATTTTGAAACAAAATTGTCCTCAATTTTGCATTGAAATTGAGGACAACATGCCAATTTGTCCTCAATTTCGATCTCAAAAATCTGGTCTCCTTAGTTGCAAGGTAAAAACAGCAGGAAATTTTTATTGGGTTTCATTTTTCTGAAGCCAGTTAGTTTTCGTTACATTCGTCTGGAATATTATACCGAACAATTTAAAAAACTTCGGAAAAAGAACTAGAAAGAAAAACAAATCGCGTAACAAGATGTGAAATCAAAGTAAGTAGATAGTAGAGGTAGGTCCGTAAGCCGGTAGAGCAGTATTGGCTACTCGGTACCACACCCATGTGACGTCAGAGGTGCAAAGCAGCTAAGAACTGAAGTATTCTGTTTAGCGTTTTACAAACTTTTAAGAAAAGACTTTGGGAGTAAAACTTCAAGACTTTATGGAAAAAACTCAAAAAAATTTCAAAATATTTTACACTGCGTTAATAGAGAGTATCTTCAAATACACAACAACAAAATGTATTTCGATTTCAAACAGAAGAATAAAAATGTTGAAAAAAAAAGTCAAAAAAATATTTGCGCTTAAAAACTTTTTAAAGTAAAAGCTAAAATCGCAGTAAAATTAATTATCTAAGTAGCTAGTACTTTAAAAAGAAATACTGCCGTTTACTATAAACCATGCAAATAAATACATTCGCCATTTTTTAAAACAAAAGATTAAGAGCTATGAAAGTTGATAAGTTTTGTGTTTGATTTTCAGGTGTGTACATGAAATTTGTAGTTATTTTCAAACGTTCAGCTGGGTGCTGGGTGTTAAATATTAAAAAAATAATTCATTCCGTGAACGCGTTCTTCCAGCTACAATAAATAAAATGTTAAATGTAGAGTGTTATCATACACATAGCTGCAAAGAGCGGGAAACAAGATCTCTACATTCCGGATAAAAATAAATTCCGATGTTTATGTTAAGATACTGTATGATATGATTTGTAACATTTAACAACTGTGCGTATATTTCTTCATTTTCAGAAAAAAATTACTACTTTTAAGATAACAGAAATGCAAAGAATATACCTTTTTGAGTTTGAAGTACCTCCCATGACGAGTTTGTTTTACTTTTGAGAACTTTTTGCCCACTGTTTATTTTTATTTTCATATTTTTCACTTTCGTCGTACAATTATTAAGGAATTTAAACCTAATAAAAACGCCAAATTTTGGGTGAAGATGTAAGATATTTTCATCCACTTCTGGAAACACCTTTTGGAGTTCCAAAGACAAGAGCTCAGCTACATGATGTTATGCAAGTTGTTCTCCGTGGACTTCCAGAAAAATATTTCCAAATTTTCGTAGAATTTCCATACAAAAACTTGCAAGATACGTATGACCACCGCTGCTGATATGATTTTTGAAAAAATTCTGCTTAAAGTTTCTTTTGCTTTGTCACCGTTTTCCTCAGCAATAAGAGAATTTTTTTTGTTTCTTTAGCAATGCATTTTTAGATTGTACATTTGTAGCTTTCAAAATATTAATTTTAGCTTTAGTTTGCCAATACTGAAGTTTCGATCGTAACTCAGAATTTATTTTATTGAACTTTTCTACACATTTTCAATGGTGCAATATTCTTTCCTTACTCTTCTATTTCGACTTTCAAGTTAAATAAAAAAATCCCTTTCAGCTAGTCGTCAACAGACTGAACTTGCAAATATGGACTTAATCTGGCATTCTTCGACATAAAATTTTGCATTACTTCTGACAAAAGCTGCTGAGATTTTTTTTCCAGTACGGTTTCAGCTTTCTTGCTTTGTGCTTGCAGCACAACAACCAAATATATTAGCGTGAGAAATCACACCTGTTTTCAGGTGAGGGCGAGATTAGCAGCATATAAATTCTCTTTTTAAATTTCTTTCAAAATCCTCATCAAAATGGGCACATCATATGTTGGCGTTGTCAGCGTTAAATGCATCTTTTCGTCGACATGAGCTCATCCGAGCTTTTCTCAAACTGCCCTTTGGGATCCGACGAAAATTTAAGTTGGAATCTTTCGATCTTTAGTTGTTGGCACAAACCGCAACAGGGCATCCAGGCATATATATTAATGCACAACGCACAAAATGCTGATTTGACCAAATTTATTAATAAAAAATATTTATAAACTGACTATTAACTCACTGCAAAAATGTGTATCATTTGAAAAATACTGGACAAAAATAGCTGAAACTTGGCATCAATTCTTGAAAGCACGTGCTCCTTAGGTAGGATGTCAGTCTCAACTTTGACCCCGTTCGCACCTTTGACGTCAAAAAACGCATCCCGCCTGAGGGGTGCGTTTAGTAGCTTCGAAAAGCTGCTCTCGGACTTACGTTCTATAATCTACTTACCTTGATGTGAAATTACCCAGTCACCAAAGTAAATCTCTTCCTGTCACACCACGAATTCTTTTCGTACTGAAACAAAATAAAAAGAGTGGGGGTTGGAAATATTGGAATAATGGTAAAGTTCATCTATATGAATTACGGAATAGCAGATATTGTATTCTTTTTTTTATTGAAGGTTTAACGACCATTGTGAGCAACTCAATGGGCTATAAAGAGTCTTTCGTCCTTAATTTAGGACATCTGGTTTCAGCGAAGGGTGAGAGCTAATGCCATTAGACTCTTATGGCATAAGAGAAATATAACATCCATTCCTCTCTGAGATTCTATCCCAAACCCTTCTCAGACAAATGGTCCTAAGGCAGCGCTTAGACCACTGCGCCACCCCTTTGCTCGGGGTTCACGTTTGTTTTTGCTCTGTATTTAGCAGTGGCGTTGCGTGCCCATTCAGGTTGGGTGTGCGCTGTTACGAAAAAAAAAGAAAAAAACGCAAAAAATTTTCTATGTAAACCGAGCTGAAAAATTTACGCATTGATTTTGAATACACGAAAGCATTTTTTTTTATTTAGCTGTCATTGAATAATAAAATAAAAAAGAATTAATTTTTGTTAATCCATCCTATATGGATAACAAAACTTCAAATTCTGTTTTTGAATCTGTGCTCATAAACAGATCGATTTGCACTGTGGCGAAAAGATAGGCAGAACGTTGAATAGTATTTATGACTCCACGCGATTCAAAATGCAAACGATCATGGTCATATGCAGAGGATTTTAGGAAGGGAGTGTCTGACCCCAGGTCTTAAACAAACCTTAGAAACAGGAAACTAGGAAATTTGGGCTACAGCACCCGATAGGAAAGTGACACGGAAGTGAAGTCGAAAGGGGGAGGAAGACCCCTTATTTATTACCGGGAGGCCAGTACCCGAGGTCCAACGGCTTAACGTGCCCATCCGACGCACGGCGGGTGTTTAGTGGATCGAGCGTTCGTACCTGCTGGGATCGAACCTGAGGCCCTTTCCGTGGCAGTCACGAACGTTGCCCACTTGGCCACCCGCGGGCCTCAAAATGCAAACGTATCGTCAGTAGTGCTTTTATAGGAGCGCACACGCTGGAAGTTTAGACGCTGCGGAAATAAAAACGTTACCTACAGCGCCATCTGGAGATCTTTGTATCACAGTTGCTTTACACGCCTCGAGTATAGTGGCTAGAAGAGATAGTGTGCCTTGCGTTAATACCTCATTTTTTAAATTTTAGTTCCCTGTTTTCACGAAACCGCGAGATGGCGCTCCTGCGAGTTTCGATGCTATGATTTCGAAACATTAGCATGCTTTTCTATGGCGTGTTTGGTGGATCGCAATTGAAAAAGCCTATGTTTGTTAGATCAACCATGAAAAGTAGTAATAATAAGTGTAGCGTTGAGAACGTGCTTCGTACCTGGATGCAACAGTGGTTACAGGTCATGTAAACGAAAGATAACTATTTCCCCTGCCGAAAGATGAGGCAAGAATGATTTTTTTACTTGTCCTAAATCAAGTTGGCAGCCACTCAGTAATTATTTAGTTATGAATACCACGTTTTTTTGGTCTTTTATATATCATCGCATTTTGTTTAAAATCATTGAAATTGGGTGGGGTGTTTTTGTTGCTGGTGTTTTTGTCCAAAGTTCTGTAAACTTTATCATAGGAAGATTACGCCTACGTACAGTATCGTGTGACACGCAATTAAACATTTTGTGTCCGGTAGAAATAGAGAAAAGAGTTGCAACAGGATCAGAACAGGATTCTATATGATGGTTGGGCAAAAAATCCCAATAATTACGGAGAAAATTTGCATCCAGTAATGTATTTGTACTAACCAGCCTTGTGACACGTAGATTCAATGTCAGATAATGCATTTCTGAATACTTTTCCAAAACACACGATTTGGAAGGATATGCATTCACTTATACCTCTATCACTGCAGGATAAAAAAGGATTCTTTGGTAAAAGTTTAGTGAAATTACTATACTGCAGTAAACGAGTAATACGTATACCTATGAGCATAGTTTACAGAGCTAGCATCGAAGCAGTTTTCAGCGTCCTCTCTGATTTCAAGAACCCGTCTGCAGAATCTCACGGGACACCATGTCTTCTAGCCACCATACCTCGGGTGTACACATAGTTCACTGGCCAAACCAAAGACCTTGGACGAGAATATACTGGCAAATATTTTTTGGAGTGATGAGATCAAAATCTCCCTGTTTGGTAGTGATGGCATAAAATACGTAAGGAGAAGAATCGGAGAAGATTTGCATCCTGATTGCATCACATGTACACTGAAACACCCAGTTAGTGTTATGATCTGGGGTTGTATGACATCAAAACGTGTGGGTAGAATTTGCGTGATTAATGGGAATATTAATGGCCAAAAAAATACATTAATGAAATACTTGAGCCCCAAACTGAAGCCTTCCGAACGTGATCTTTTCCAAGATAATCAAGCATTTATATTTCAACAGGATTCAGCTCCATGTCATGTTGTTGTTGTGTGCAAAAAGTGGTTTAAAGATAATCATATTCCACTGCTGGAATGGCTTGGGAATAGCCCAGACCTTAACCCCATCGAAAACCTATGGAGCCAACTAAAGAAACTTGTCAGTCAGAGCAGCCCAGCAATAAAACCCAATTAATAGAAGCAATAATTCATTCTCGGTTTCACATTATAACAGCTGCAGAACTAAAAAACTTGGTTCACTCCATGAGAAGACGTTGTAAGGCCGTAATTAACGTTAAAGGTTACCCAACTAAGTGTTAACTGATATGGTGAGTATTTTTGTATAACACATTTTTTTCTAATGTTTCACTTTTCTTCTTTATAACGGCTGTTATAACACAAAATCCTTCACAAAAGTTATTTATTTATATTCTTAATTATCTTTCCATTGTTATATAATTTTATGGTGTTACTCCAAAAAAAGTGGTGTTATGAGCCATCAAACCTCAAAAATACACTATTTTCCAAAAGGTTTCCACAATTTTGGCCACTGCTGTAGATACATTTTGAATATTCTTGTTGTTCCATCAACTGAACACAATGTTGAAAGCTGCAATGATGAAATTTCTTTGAATGGAGTCTTCCTTGAGTGCATCACTTTGGAATCCGTAAATTATAAAGCAGTCAGCGGTGCAATACTTCAGTGCGTTAATAAGTACGAAATACCTTTTGGCAATATAACCGCTTTTGTGACAGACAATGCATCTTACATGTCCAAAGCGTGGAGAAAGACCCTGAAAGTTGTATTTTTGAATGGTGTTCACGTCACCTGCAATGCGCATCTTTTAAACCTTTTGGGCAAAATTTGGCAGAATGAATTTCAAAATGTTACCTCTTTAGAAGTTGCTGTTCAACGTGACTTCACTGCTTGTCCCTCCCGTAAAGGACGTTTTCGACTATTTTTGCAAGAGAAGGGCAAAATACCTTGCTTGCCATCAGTACCTGTGCAGACTAGGTGGAACAGTTGGTTTGAGATCGTACTTTTCACTGCAAACATTTAGAAGACTACGCAGAGTTTTTGAAAACGGCCACAGAAGCAGTTGTATTGTGGATAAAATCATTGGGTATTGTCAAGATAAGGATTTTGAAGAAAATCTCAAGCAGGTTGAGGTTCATGCACCGTATATTTCCGGACAGCTCACTTTTTTTGAAAATCAGCTAATTTCCGCGCACAAAATATACTTATAAGGAAATGTCGGACGTCGCCAAGTCTTCTTAGCAAGAGTCAAGACTGCGAGCACGTCGCTGCAAGCTCTATTCACTTATGAAAAAAATTAAGCATTATTTTTTCAAATATAAGAAGCATCGATTTTGTCGCAAAGGTATTACGAGAAAGCCAAGATCTTGTCAGGAGGCTCTTAATTATGTTGTCAATGATACTGACAAATTAAAAAGACCGAAGGCTATCTTAAATAAAATTCCTGAAAAGAATCCAGTTCACAGATATACTTCCAATAAAATTAAAAATAACTGGGACTAGATTGAAGTTATTCTTCACACATGGGAAGAAAGCAAGAATTTAATATCAGGAGTTTTTTTTGGGGGTGGGGAGGAGGGAAACGGCCCTTTTAAGGGCCGAGCAAAATGTTGCATAAAAGATTTAGCTTTTTTGTACTGAATATCTCTCCCCCTAACTAACAAGGTGTTGTTTCTCTTGTCTTTTATATTATTTTTTTTGCTTACGCCTTAGTTCTGACTAAAAATAAATAAATAAATAAATAAAACAGGACTTAATTTTTTTCGCTGTTGTATACAATTGTGCAACAAGCAGACAAGTAGAGAAGAAAAAAATGATTGGCCCTTTGATTACCGGCTCCCTAAATAAGGAATAAAAACCCTGATTGTGGCTATTTTTATATTTTTGTTTTTCTGTTGTTTACTCAAAATGAGTAACTTAAACCTCGATCGGTGTAATCTTGTGATCACACCACCTCAGCTATGGTTACTCTGACATGTCAAGCAAGAATCAACAAAAGTAAACCTAAGAAAAAATTTTAAACCAATGGGGAAAAATCTTTTCTCTCATTGGCTGACGAGTAACGAAGCAATAGCAGACCCGAGAGAAACACTGAGCAAATGGCCAGTTTTGTCTTATCCGGTGTTGAACGTCGATTTTCCTCTGGGAAACGTATTCTGTGTGTGATGTTTTTTTCAGGTTCCCCTTTCCCGTGTCCTTCCCTTCTTTTCCCCCTGTACTCATCTGTGGTAGCGGTGTACCGGGCATTTTTCTGCGGAGAGAAATATCGCTCGGAACGGCTTGTTGTTGCAGGTAAGTATGTAGGGCAGCTTATAACTTCATTACTTAACGGGAAACCATTTACTTCTTGTGCTCTAATATTTCCATACTTTTCTTTCGTGCTATTCTATCAGGCCAACCTGCTCCTAACTCTCTTAGATTCCCTTCCACCTGCCAAAAGGCGCATAGCGCTGTGGGTTCGGGTCTCTCAACCTAAATTAGGAACTCCATGTTGTTGTTGAGCTAGCCGCAAATTTCTTCAAAGCATGCAGGGTGTTTGATCCCGATCAATTTAAGTCCTTGAACCTTTAGACGACGAAAAAGATTTGTTTGTTTTCAGTCACATTCCTATGTTCGAAGATGAGTACCAACTTAAATGTGAATTCGTTCATGTAAAGCGAGTGTAAACGAATTTCGTGTCAGCGAAGGCTTGCTAGACTTCTGGAATACCAAAAATGGTCGTTTTTCTAAGCTACATAAGGTCGCTATCCCTTGTTAGTCAGCACCTACAATAGTGGCGTAGTCAGAGGGGGGGGTATCACCACCTCGAGGGGAGACTGAGCACGAATTTAAAGCGATATATATGTGTAAACGAGGCTTTCACTAATGAACCAACCCCCCCCCCTAGAAATTTCAAGCTACGCCGCCATTGACCTACAGTGTCGATGCTGAACGCTCCTTTTCTAAATTTAAAAACGTGTTACAGGGCAAGAGACACTGCATTAAAGAAGAAAATCTGTGTATGTACAATATAATGTATGAAAATGTCCACATAAATGGAAATCTTGATGATTGCCGCCCGGGTGGCGCAGTGGTCTAAGACGTTGGCCTCTGATCATTCGTCCGTAAGGGGTCCGGGTTCGAATCCCGGTCAGGTATGGATGTTGTGTTTGTCTTACGGCACAGGCTCTCTCCCTTCCCTGGAACCAGTGGCCTTAAATTAGGGACGGGCGACTGCTTATAGCCCATTTGAGTTGCTCACGGTGGTCGTTAAACCTCCAATCAAAAAAAAAATCTTGATCTGGTGTAATGGCGTTGATACCATTGCCAGAATTTGAACGGTTTATACATGTATCAATTTTAAAAACTTACAAAGTCATAATGCTTATTTAGTAACGTACTAATAGTTTGTATTACGGCTTCGTAACTTGGTAAACTTTTTTTTTGTTGAAATGATAGTGTATTTCATAGACCGTGAACTGCCGCCCCGGTGGCGCAGTGGTCTAAGGCGCTGGCCTCTGATCATTCGTCCGTAAGGGATCCGGGTTCGAATCCCGGTGAAGCATGGATGTTGTGTTTGTCTTACGGTACTGGCTCTCTCCCTTCCCTGGAACCAGTGACCCTAAATTAGGGACGGGCGACTGCTTATAGCCCATTGAGTTGCTCACGGTGGTCGTTAAACCTCCAATCAAAAAAAAAAAAAAAAAAGACCGCGAACTTTCATAATTTATCGCTCGACCGCCCCGCGAATTTTGCCGTTTTTTCTTGAGTTAAAATTACTGCCCTAGCTACAAGCAGTGGGCCCCATCCCTAATTTAGGGACACTGGTTCCAGAGAAGGCAGAGACTCAGCACCGTAAGGCAAACACAATACCTATGCCTCACGCGGATTCGAACAGGGACCCTTCGCGGACGAATGATCAGAAGTAATCGCTTAGACCACTGCGCCAACGGAGCGGCCATATAGGAAAGTATGATCGCTGTGTTAATTTTCATGGCGGAATAAACTATTGACTCACCTGGTACTCGGCAAGTGAATTCAGCTTAAAAGCCACGGGCCGCCCCGGTGGCGCAGTGGTCTAAGCGATGACCTCTGATCATTCATCCGAAAGGGGTACGGGTTCGAATCCCGGTGAGGCATGGATGTTGTGTTTGTCTTATGGCACTGGCTTTCTCCCTTCCCTGGAACCAGTGACCCTAAATTAGGGACGGACGACTGCTTATAGCCCATTGAGTTGCTCACGGTGGTCGTTAAACTTCCAATAAAAAAAATAAAAAAAATAAAAGCCATGGCTGCTAAATGAGCATTTTATGGGACTGATGAGCCCGCAAAGTACAGGGTCTCTAGTCTTTCCCATATTACAAAAATTAATATAAAAAATCTAAGTTAAAAAAAATGGTTGGCAAGATAATACAGCAGCACTCAAAGTTGTTTGCTTTTTTATGTTCTTTAGGTAAGCGCTACTGCTGAATAAGAGGATCATTTCAACGATAACGGCATCCATGCAAGAAAAAACGACGAGTGTGTTGTGGTTCCACGAGACCAAATCAGCGGCAACTGTCCAGCATCATTTCAGAAAAGGGTACAGACCGTATCAAACAGGGCATACAAGTTTGGCACAAAAGGTTTAAAGCGACGAGTAGTGTTGGCGATCTCCCAGGAGCATGCCGACCCCTAGTTACGCAAGTGGCAGCTGTTCGGAAGACATTTCTGTGAAGCCCCAGGAAATCCATTAGTCGTGCTTCACTGGAAACTTGGATTCTCCGTGCCACGGTTCACAAAATTTCACACAAACGTGTTCGTCTGTATGCTTATAAGGTACAGATCGTTCAAGCTCTTTAGCCTGATGACCGACCTCGCAGTTCTGCATCTGCAAAGGAGATGTTGGAGGACTAGTGGCGCCCCCAGGAATTCCTGTTGGAGGGGGCTATACATACGTATATAGTATACGAACACAATTTGTGTACATATATACAGTATATAGTGTACGCCTATAGTTTCTGTACGGTTGCGACGTACGTCACTCTTAATCTCTTTGGGGTTTTGGGAAGAAAACACCATGTAATAGAAGACATTATGTAATTTTTTGAACATGTAAAATAATATTTTTGAATGTTTAATTATGACGTACATCGCTCTTAATCTCTTTGAGGCTTTGGGAAGAAGACACTATGTAATATTTTGAACATGTAAAATAATATTTTTGAATGTTTAATTATGACGTACATCGCTCTTAATCTCTTTGGGGCATTGGGAAGACGACACCATGTAATAGAAGGCACTATGTAATTTTTTGAACATGTAAAATAATATTTTTGAATGTTTAATTGTGCCGTACGTCGCTCTTAATCTCTTTGGGAAGAAAGCACCATGTAATAGAAGGCACTATGTAATTTTTTGACCATGTAAAATAATATTTTTGAATGTTTAATTGTGACGTACGTCGCTCTTAATCTCTTTGGGGTTTGGGGAAGAAAACACCATGTAATAGAAGACATTATGTAATTTTTTGAACATGTAAAAAAGTATTTTTGAATGTTTAATTATGACGTACGTCGCTCTTAATCTCTTTGGGGTTTGGGGAAGAAAACACCATGTAATAGAAGACATTATGTAATTTTTTGAACATGTAAAATAATATTTTTGAATGTTTAATTGTGACGTACATCGCTCTTAATCTCTTTGAGGCTTTGGGAAGAAGACACTGTTATTTTTTGAACATGTAAAATAACATTTTTGAATGTTTAATTATGACGTACATCGCTCTTAATCTCTTTGGGGTTTGGGGAAGAAAACACCATGTAATAGAAGACATTATGTAATTTTTTGAATATGTAAAATAATATTTTTGAATGTTTAATTGTGACGTACGTAGCTCTTAATCTCTTTGGGGCTTTGGGAAGAAGGCACCATGTAATAGAAGATACTATGTAATTTTTTGAACATGTAAAATAATATTTTTGAATGTTTAATTGTGAAGTACATCGCTCTTAATCTCTTTGGGGCTTTAGGAAGAAGACACCATATAATAGAAGACACTATGTAATTTTTTGAACATGTAAAATAATATTTTTGAATGTTTAATTGTGACGTACTCTTAATCTCATTTTTTTTTTTTTTTTTTTTTTTTGATTGGAGGTTTAACGACCACCGTGAGCAACTCAATGGGCTATAAGCAGTCGCCCGTCCCTAATTTAGGGTCACTGGTTCCAGGAAAGGGAGAGAACCAGTGCCGTAAGACAAACACAACATCCATGCCTCACCGGGATTCGAACCCGGACCCTTTTTCGGACGAATGATCAGAGGCCAACGCCTTAGACCACTGCGCCACCGGGGCGGCCTTAATCTCTTTGAGGCTTTAGGAAGAAAATACCATGTAATACACTGCTGGACAATTGCTAAGGACGGATCATAAACGGCTATATAGCGCATAAAAAAGTAAGTGTGGTTGGATGCCAAGTGAAATAAAATAATGTCAGAATGACAGGACATTACAAGAAAGACAATTTATTGTGCTCTGAAATCCAGAAGGCTTTGGAACGTGTTCAAGGGACAAACAGGCCATTTTGTGCAGAATACATAAACGTGAAAAAATGCAATTACCGTCCGCAGGCGTTCCGGCGTAAGATGTCAATACGGGATATGGCCACCATGGAGGGCGATGCAACATTCCACACGTCGTGTCATGCTTTGCGCAACATTATCAAGCAGCTGTTGGGGTAATTTATCCCATTCCTCTGTCAGTGCACGGATGAGGGTGTCCTTGTTTATTGGAGGGCATTGGCGACCAGCAAGACTCCTCCCCAAAGCATCGCACACATTTTCAATGGGATTCAGATCTGGAGAACGTGCTGTCCATACGAGGCGTTGAATATCCTCGCTCTCAAGACACTCCTGGACAGCGACTGTTCGATGACATGTTGCGTTGTCGTCCATGAAAATGAATCTGTCACCGACAGCACCACGGAACATGCGAACATGAGGTAGCAGAACATCATTAATGTATCGTTGGCCAGTCATAGTCCCAGTTGGAAGCACATAGAGGGACGTACGGCCATTGATCATGATGCCAGCCCATACCATGACACTTCATGTAGGATATCGGTCCCTTTCCTGTATGTTTGCTGGACAATATGCAGTACCACTATCACGCCAGATCAGTTGTCGTCGACAATCAGACGATAGACTGTATCTACTCTCATCTAAGAAGAGGACAGCAGACCAGTCGTTATCAGTCCAATTGCGATGTTGATGGCACCATTGCAAACGGGCGGTACGGTGACGTCTGGACAATGGGATGCACATAACAGGACGGCGGGCGTATAGTCCTCCTTCATGCAAACGTCTGGCGACAGTTTTTCGGGAGATCCGCTTGCCAGTAGCAACCATAAACTGATTTGTTACCTCACTAGCTGTGCTGCGCCGGTGTCTTTTTGTTGATAGCACTATGTACCGATCTGCTGCAGGTGTCGTACTGCGAACACGACCTCCCCCGTGACGTTTGCTACACTCTCCATTTGTTTGAAATGATTTCCAAAGCCTTGAAACAACACTGTGGCTGACGTCGAACTCCCTGGCAACATCTGTTATTTTTCGCCCTTCTTCAATCTTGCCAATAATACGGCCACGCGTAAAATCATCTAGGTGATGTCGGAAAGACATACTGAAAATTGCAAGTTCGTCAATTGATTCTTTCCCTTTCAACTTTGCGTTTGAACAACAACGGTCAATACGCGTCAAATCCTTTATATCTCTTATCAGCGCTATGACGTAACGAACAAGTTCGGCAATCCAAAATTTGCATACGCACAACACATCTTACTGTATCCTGCACTTATGCTAATTTCCACATTTTCCTGCCTTCCATTTTATGGTTGCTATCGTTGCTATTGTCATCCGTCCTTAACAATTGTCCGGCAGTGTACAAGACAATATGTAATTTTTTGAACATGTAAAATAATATTTGCCGCCCCGGTGGCGCAGTGGTCTAAGGCTCTGGCCTCTGATCATTCGTCCGTAAGGGGTCCGGGTTCGAATCCCGGTCAGGCATGGATGTTGTGTTTGTCTTGCGGCACTGGCTCTCTCCCTTCCCTGGAACCAGTGACCCTATATTAGGGACGGGCGACTGCTTATAGCCCATTGAATTGCTCACGGTGGTCGTTAAACCTCTAATCAAAAAAAAAATTATATTTTTGAATGTTTAACTATGACGTAGCCGCTCTTAATCTCTTTGGGGCTGTGGGAAGAAGACACCATGTAATAGACGACACAAGGTAATTTTTTGAACATGTAAAATAATATTTTTGAATGTTTAACTGTGGCGTACGTCGCTCTTAATCTCTTTGGGGCATTGGGAAGAAGACACCATGTAATAGAAAACACTATGTCAGACATTATGTAATTTTTTGAACATGTAAAATAATGAGAAAATCGATAAAAAGTGAACTCCGTTTATTAGGCGTATAAAATAAAGGGATTTTTTTTTTTTTTTTTTGATTGGAGGTTTAACGACCACCGTGAGCAACTCAATGGGCTATAAGCAGTCGCCCGTCCCTAATTTAGTGTCACTGGTTCCAGGGAAGGGAAAGAGCCAGTGCCGTAAGACAAACACAACATCCATGCCTGACCGGGATTCGAACCCGGACCCCTTACGGACGAATGATCAGAGGCCAACGCCTTAGACCACTGCGCCACCGGGGCGGCAAAAATAAAGGGATCAAGAGATGTTAGCATTCACTACCTCCGGGTAGCTTCATCAGGCATTTAGTAGCTAAAGATCGCAGAATCAACTGGAAAAAATATTTCTAAGAATATAACTCAATTCAAAATAAGCAAGACACTTGCACGATGTCACGAGTTGTTTGATCACAGGGCCGTCTGGTCACGTGTAACTTCAAGAAGCCGGTGCCATATTTTTTTTTTTTTTTTTTTTTTTTGATTGGAATTTTAACGACCACCGTGAGCAACTCAATGGGCTATAAGCAGTCGCCCGTCCCTAATTTAGGGTCACTGGTTCCAGGGAAGGGAGAGAACCAGTGCCGTAAGACAAACACAACATCCATGCCTCACCGGGATTCGAACCCGGACCCCTTACGGACGAATGATCATAGGCCAGCGCCTTAGACCACTGCGCCACCGGGGCGGCCTGGTGCCATATCAAAGTAAGACTTGTGGTTACATCCTTGTTACACACATTCCGTCGCGTGATGATCCCGATGGTTTCGCGAAGCGCAGTAGCTCTTGCGCTGTCGTAAGGTTCTAGTTTCTTAAAATCTCTCCGTGTACTACCCCCTCAGAAGCAACCTCACGGGCTAGGACCGTCGTAAGCTTTCCAGCCTTAACGTCCCTTTGGTGTTCAGAAATACGGATCTGGAACCATCCTTTCATCATCCCGATGTAGGATTTAACGGATGCGTCAGGGTAATCCAAAGGAATAGCATAGACTACGGCGTCAGCATAGAGGGCGATGTGCGCTGATCTGCGAGGATATCTGACAAAGGTCTAGGTGCCCTCATGCCGATATCATAACCTAGTCTTCGGAGAGTATTCTTCAGAAAGTACGTTAGCTTAGGAATGTTGGGAATCGAAACCACGAACCGGGCGGGCTGCGCCGTGGGGTTGGCACGAGGCTGTGTGCGAGCAGTTGTTGTTGCCTTTCTGACTATTTGGTCGATTGTGAGCATGTCGTATCCCGCTACAGCCGCTAGGTTTCTAAGGCTACAGATCTCCTCATCGCATGTGGCCTTGTTCGATGAGAGTTCGAAAGCTCGCTTTGCTCTGTGTCTAAAAAGCGCATATTTGCGTGCGGCCGGGCCTGTTGAGTCAGGAAGTACGGGGTTGTCCACGAGGATGGGTTTGTGGTAGACCTCTGTGCTAAGAGCATCAGAGGGTTATCTTCTTACTAGTACATTCAGAAAAGGCAATGCACTTCCGGATTCATAATCTGCTGTGAATTTAATATACGGGTGCGCAGCGTTCATTCTGGCGAGAAAATCTTGTAGGTTGGCTAGTCCATGCTGCCAAATAAAGAAAATATCGTCAGCGTATCTCAACAATTTTTGGGAACTCTGGCCGACGATTCCAAGAGTTCATTTTCGAGAGGTCGGAGGACTGCTTCAGCAAGGACCGCCGACATCGAGGACTCAATAGGTACCCCTTTGTTTTGTTTGTAAATTCTGGATCGGAATAATTTGAGTCCGTGACTGCGTCCAAAAAATTTCAGTTCAATCCGATGCTTCCTTCTTGGTGCGCAAATTTCATTGTCCGTGAGTGTATTTTGGAACAACTTGTTTCTGCATATTTTTAGAATTAAAAACAATTCTTGTAACTTTTTTTTAAATTTAGTGACAACAGCCATGGAAAAACGAGCAAACAATTTTTTTTCAAAATGAGTCCCCACTTCAAAAATATTTTCCAGTGTGTATTATAACGTATCGAGGAGATACTGCAGAGTATGATCCAGGAACTTGCTGACAAGAGTAAAAAAGTGGGATTAAAAATGAACTTTCAGAAGACAAAAGTGATGTACAATGCTTTTACAAGAAATGAAGATTTATCGATTGATGGAGAAAGGCTGGAGATAACAGATACGTATGTTTATCTTGGACAGCAGATATCAAGTAAGGGTCACACTGATGAAGAAATTAATCGGCGTATAAAACTTGCCTGTAGAGCTTTTGGAAGAAGCATCATTTTCAAGAGCAATATGCCATTATGTCTTAAAAGAAAAGTGTTTGATCAATGCATCCTTCCAGTGCTTACGTATGGTGCAGAGACGTGGACCTTAACTAAAAGTGACGTACAAAGGCTGCAGACAACTCAAAGTGGCATGGAGAGGTGCATGCTTGGTGTAACCAGGAGAGATAAGAAGAGGAACTCGTGGATCCGAAAAATGACAAGAGTGGAAGACATCATGATCAGAGTTAAATCCCTGAAATGGCAATGGGCTGGACATATTGCCAGAAGGACAGAAAATCGATGGACAGCTGAAATTTTAGATTGGATTCCAAGGGACAGGAAAAGACCCAGAAGAAGACCACATGGGAGATGGGTGGATGAAGTTCGAAAGTATGCGGGAGTAACATGGAGGAGACTGGCACAAGACAGACCGTTGTGGAAGAGGCTTGGAGAGATCTTCGTGCAGCATTGGATTGATAATGGTTGACAATGATGATGATTATAACGTAACTTTTCAACATAAAAAAAAAAATACTTTCGACAATTCGCAATTTTGGAGAGGGAAAAAGAACCAACAACCAAAATTGTGTTTTATATGTGGGACATTCCGACATGATATTACCCATAAATATATAGCTACTAATTATAGTAGCAGAAATACTATTCATCACGTGTTTATACAAATAGCATATTAAGCAGATATCGATAGGTCCATGGTAATATAAACAAGGAGCAAATTACAAGTAGCAAAATACAAAGGACTTACCCCAACTTCAAAAGTAGGCTCATTTCGATTGCTGTCCGGTATCATCCATTCAAGAACAATTACGATCAGTTGATAGCTATATTAGATAGCAGAATGTAAAAAAACGACGAATTGAAGGGAAAAGTGAATAAAAGGTGTGAAACCAAATACAAAATGACGAACTTCAAATGAAATGAGAACTTAAAATCTCATGATTAGTAAAATCCAACAAAGATAAAAACGAATGTAAAAACCACAGGACGTATCTCAATTCCACTCTTGCTACGAGTATGCATCCATTTTTCGGCATATATTCTGCCTTCTTCAGAAGATCAAAGGGTTCAGAGGTGCCAAGTCCTCCGTAATGTTCACAAATGTAATATGTGTCCGAATGATAGGCAATACTTCAACATCAACGCATCAAGAACAAACCTGTATACCTCATTGTACAGATATGCATAGAGCCATCTGTGGGAGCCTATTTTGTAGCCAAGTATTGTGTATAGCATGCTTTTATGCAATTTGGGCTTCCTAGTTATGATATTACCAAATTCTTTAATTAAGTGGTGGTTTGACCATGTTATACGCTTCCAACCCTTCTCCCCTAATTTAGCTCTATTAGTGAGTAGCTCAAAACAATTTTTATTTTATTTTTATCTGCCACCAACTTGGATATAGGTTTATTTTTCTTTTCAGCAGCAAGCCAAAATAGGGGGCCACCAAAGTCTTATAATGGTTTGAAAAAAAGACGATTGTTTTCCTCTTATTGTAGTAGATCAAAAGTTCGGGCTTTTACTACCTTAAAGAGGACATTTTTGGCTTACAGAAAATTTATAGAAACGATGGAAAATGTCTTTTCTAACGTTGATTAAAATGGCTTTGAAATCTGCAATACTTGCAAGCATAATCATCATTTTTGATGGACTGTTACTTGGTGACTGGGAGATCTAACCCCAAGTTGGGAATTTTTCTCTAATAACTATGGCTGGCAGAGTTTTCAGCTGTGGAGAATTTAAATCTGGGTTTGCCACCCATACTATCCCAACTGTTTCTTTTCTTTCTTTCTTCTTCTTTTTTTTTTTTTTTCAGAATACAAACAACTGCAAAGATTAAGTGTCTCTAAACTCCTTCCTAATTTTAACAAAAATATAAACTAATGCAACAAACCATTTTATGAATTATTTTGAAACTGAATGAAATGTTTACATAAATGAACTTTTCCTTGGTTACATAAGAGATAAATCAATTATTTTCTCAGTCAGTGTAAATTAAAACTAAGCACAATTACAGATTTTCACATGAAAAAAAAAACTTCAATTGAACTAGGTCTTCAGCCTGTTTAGATAGACTGTTCTCAGTCAGTGTGAATTAAAACTAAGCACAATTACAGATTTTCGCATGAAAAAAAAAACTTTAATTGAACTAGGTCTTCAGCCTGTTTAGATAGACTGTTCTCAGTCAGTGTGAATTAAAACTAAGCACAATTACAGATTTTCACATGAAAAAAAATCTTTAATTGAACTAGGTCTTCAGCCTGTTTAGATAGACTGTTCTCAGTCAGTGTGAATTAAAACTAAGCACAATTACAGATTTTCACATGAAAAAAAAACTTTAATTGAACTAGGTCTTCAGCCTGTTTAGATAGACTGTTCTCAGTCAGTGTGAATTAAAACTAAGCACAATTACAGATTTTCACATGAAAAAAACACTTCAATTGAACTAGGTCTTCAGCCTGTTTAGATAGACTGTTCTCAGTCAGTGTGAATTAAAACTAAGCACAATTACAGATTTTCACATGAAAAAAAAAACTTCAATTGAACTAGGTCTTAAGCCTGTTTAGATAGACTGTTCTCAGTCAGTGTGAATTAAAACTAAGCACAATTACAGATTTTCACATGAAAAAAAAACTTTAATTGAACTAGGTCTTCAGCCTGTTTAGATAGACTGTTCTCAGTCAGTGTGAATTAAAACTAAGCACAATTACAGATTTTCACATGAAAAAAAAATCTTTAATTGAACTAGGTCTTCAGCCTGTTTAGATAGACTGTTCTCAGTCAGTGTGAATTAAAACTAAGCACAATTACAGATTTTCACATGAAAAAAAAAACTTCAATTGAACTAGGTCTTCAGCCTGTTTAGATAGACTGTTCTCAGTCAGTGTGAATTAAAACTAAGCACAATTACAGATTTTCACATGAAAAAAAAAAAACTTCAATTGAACTAGGTCTTCAGCCTGTTTAGATAGACTGTATGTTCTTTCTGTTGCAGTGTTTACCTCGACAAACATAACATGTGGGTTAGAGGTACTTCACCACAATCATTATTAGCCCAATAAAAAGATGGAGAAGGCGCATGTGGGTGCATGAATTGAACAGTCACGTCACCACCTTCGTCATAGTTAATCTTTTCAACAAATCCCACATACCAACAAGCATCATATAAACATGCTACATAGCAGTTAGCGTCTAACTGTAACTCATCTTGAAAATTATTTACACTGATTTCGGAAAAAAATGCTATAAAATATAATATTTATCAGAACTTAATCTCTTAGCACTAATTTTGAAATTGGGAACTGAACCAAGTAAAAGCTAACTGTAATTTGGACTTGTAAGAACGGACATGTTAATGATGTTAAATTATGATAAGGCTGAACATTATGTTACTTTTAACAAAGATAAGTAAGACAATACAAAACCCCAAAAAAGGCGACAGAAGGTTCGCGAACATTTTTTTTCAGATGTCGAGAGCCCCAAACAAAGAACCTTTGTTTCTCACGCCTTAGAAAGGGAAAGGCCTTTTCGACGAACTGATAACATCTTTAACGATACCGCGACTTTCGCTGTACATTGTCAACGTCGCCCAGACGCCTAAAAGTCTGGTAAACAGCCATCCACCTTTGTTTAAATATGACAATGTATATTGTGTTATTGTAGGAATGTACTTCGGTGGTAGGATTACTTTCTCAAAGGGTGCTCTTCCTAATGGACAGATCTGACAGGCCCCAGACACGAAAGGTAGGATTAAAACCCATCAGCGAGGCACGCCTAGCCAACGCCCAGTGACGTCAAAGAAGGAACACGTGGCTGGAGAATGCTGTCCACGCCAGCAGGTCAGCGAGAGGGCAGGGCCAGCGCCGGGGTCTTCACGCATGCGTAGCGCAGAAGAGGCGCTGGTCTCTTAGAGAGGACCTGTTAGTCAGTCTGCTTTCGTTCAACGGAGAGAGTAGTTCGATAAAAGGGACGCGAAGCGTTTGCTTTTTTTTGTGAGGAGACGGACGCTCTAGCTACGGAGGTCCGGGGCTCTGGATCAGTTTAGCCAGCACACTATCCTTGAAGAGATAGAGTGCTCGGCTGCAGCGGTACAGGTCCCAGTAAGGGAATCCCGCTTGCGTAACAGATATTCCTTGACAGTAAATCAAATCTTAGCACAGGCTAAGATTGAAACCGTACTGACAGAGCAGTACAGTTAGGATACTCGTCACAATATTCTCAGAGATACAGATCTACCTAATAGCAGGTAGATTCTCTCTAGAACGTCAACGCCGAAAGTGAGGACTTATTTCTTCGGAAGTGGTTCTCCTAGATTTCGTGTCTACGCTACCGTCCATGTCTAGACCTTAGGGAAACCTGATACTAGTGATAGAGTAATCCACCGCCATCAGGAAACTAACTGATTATGTAATAAATGTTGGTGTTGTATTTGTAACTCCTCTCGATATCCTTATACCTTAGTTGTGAGTATTATTCTGTCCGTTCAGCTGTTTTGATCCGCCTTTCCGATTCACAGATTTCAATAACAAAGTGGGGAAGGCTTCGTTTGTTTGCTCGAATAGAGTTTGGGGAGTGTTTCAGAGAAACCGAAACATTTCCTTGTGTCTGTGAGAAGCACCTATAGTGTGAACGCCTCAGACTCACAAGTAGGAGGCGGAGCCACGACACGTGACCAGTACTTTCGCTCTCACAGGGCTCATAGTAAATCCCCACCCCTTTTTTAAATCAGTGCCTTATACAAGCATGATTGATGGAGAACTCTTGCAAACACTCAATACCTGGAATACATCAGTTAAATTGAATTCTGTGTATAATTAAGATGGATTAATTCTTTATTTGCTAACACTGTTCATAGAAATCACGATTTCTTTAACAGATGCAACTGAAGTATAGTTCGTGGCGATGCTAGTTTTCAATTGAATCAGAGATGTTCCATATAAAAATGCTCAAAAATATCCATTGAATGCAGGGAACCCTATTAATAGAATCATTAGAGCTGTTATTTGTCCTAAAATGATGGTTGGCTGGTGCTTGCTAAACATGATGCCTTCAAGCACATGATCCAGACATTATGACCCCAAATATAAACCAACATCAGCAAAAGACATCAGTAGGAAGCCATTGGACGATGCAACTCAGCAAGTAGATCTACAGCATGTAGAAAAAGTGCGACATTGCAGTTTAGTGCTAACATTGGATAGTTGGTGAAGTATTAAGTATGACCCCATTCAAGCTGCGACAGGAAGTTACCTGCTGAAAGTGTATGATGCAGGTTCATGGAAAAAGACATTGCAACAGTTCACTGCAATATTTGGGGCAGCAATAAAAGAATGCCACACTACCACCTTTGCAGTGGTAACTGATAATGAGAATAAAATGGAGAAAATGTGGGATATTTCAAAGGAAAAACATCCACATCTAATCACCTACAGTTGTTCAGCCCATCTTTTAAATTTGTTGAGAAAGAAGTATCTCCTATCACAGTTATGGCTCACATTGTGAAAATCCATAAGTATACTTTCACAATGTGCACCAAGCACATGGGTGGTTTGTGGAGCATTGCCTTATGCCACTGTTGCCACACGATGAAACTCACATCTTGATAACTAATTACCATAAGTACAGGGAAATGGCAACTGAAATTAACCAAGATTTTTTTCCCAGTAACTCCAAAATGTTGAACAATTAGGGTCTTTATCAAGAAGCTGTTCACCTTGAGATACAGTTATCTGTCATGATAATTAACACAACAATCACACATCTCTAAACTGACTATATTTATTATTCTCACGTAATATTCGCTGTTTTCACATAATATTTATTATTGTCACAAAATTTTTAAGTATTCTAATGTGATTGATATTACATGAAGAACAGTAAACACAGTCAATTCAGAGATATATGATTGCTGTGTTCATTATCATGATGTATTTTCCATGTATTATGAGAATATATCTTCCACACTATATAGTTATCTGGAGCTGCAGATACACTGGACATGCTTCAGAAAGAAAGAAAATGTATTTCAGAGGCTGTTGAAATATGGCAAGACCTATTATCTTCTGTAGCATTAACATAATCACTTAAGGAAAAGATTTCAATAGGCAATCCAATCACCACACATCCTAACTACGCTTACGGACCCAAAATTCAGAAGGCAGCATTTAATCAATAAAAAGGGGAACAACAATGTTCAGCAGAAATGTGGTTAACTGAATACCTGCCAGGTGTTATGGCCTTCACGACATGTGATCCTGACTATTATCCTGCTTCCATGATGCATGGAAATGTCATACGGGAGTTTTCCTCACCACAAATGGTGAAAGATATGGCAAAAGAGTGTGAAAATACTCCAAGTTTTGGCACTTTGTCTTCTGCTTACATTCAGCAGCACCTTCCTCTGCTTCAATCGAAAGATACATCTAGACTAGTTTGGAGCAAGTTACCCAATAGTTTAGGATTTGATACAGCAACAAAGCTGGTAAAATTGTATCGTCAAATAACTACCTAAATTTCCCTCTTCAGAAGTTCCGACTGACTGAATATTTCATGTGTGTCAGTTTCTGTTTGTGTAGCTGGGGTTATAATGCATGTGATCTTAAATACTGCATTGTGTATTCATGGAATACTATTCCAACAAAAAGAGAAAGATAAGAAAGTAAGATTGAGTTTTCACTCAGTGATATCTGTAACAATCTGATGTGATGCACTGTAAGTTCTTGACTAACTTCAGTGTACCAAATTAAGCGCATGTAATATTGAACTTAATTTAAAAGTTTTAACTTACCTCATTCACCCCCCACCCCCACCCCGCGGCATGTGGGAAAGATGAGAAGAAATATTTAGAGCAATATTTTTTTTTAAAACAAACTCTTGTCTCTATTTTACTTTGATCTTAGTGATTTCTAGTAATAAGATTCAATTAAAATGAAGAATGTGTACTAAGCAAAAAATGTTCAATGTCTGTGAATGCCAGTTATTTTCAACAATTATTTGAAAGATGAGAAGCAGCACTCCACACAATATGGCATCACACTAGTTATTTTACTACCAGCTTTTTAATATTAGTTTACAGTGAGCTTTTTGCAAAAACATACCTGAAGTTTCCTTTATACATGAATTTAATCCAGTTAGATAATCAGAATATGTAAGTATCAATCAAAGCTAGAGTTTTCAAAAATAACAATAATAAAACCCATTTCTTTCAAAAATACAAAAAATGTGTTGTTTGTTGTGATGATGTGAAAACCGTTAGGAAAAAAAGAATTGAAAAAATGCCAGCGTCGCACAGAAATATAGGAACTGCTGAATGTATATAAAAAAAAAGGTAAACGTGGGAAAAATCAGAAATGGGCAAGGGAACGCCATTTTTTAAGTGAAAAGCGAGGAAGGGAGAATGACATCCATCTTGGTGTCCAGTTCACAAGGTCACAACGAGCTCATGAATTCTCAGAACTAGGAGCATGGAATTCTTCGAAGAGCAGCCATCCAGCGGATGTAAACCGTGGAAAACAGGACGCGGAGAGTGAAGGATGCCCAGCTAGGCGGGGGGGGGGGGGGTCGAATGCGTTCTTGTGATTGGCTAAGCGCTCGCTGGGGCTCAGAAAAGTTTGGGGAGAACTCAGGAAGTTAGTTTTTTGGCGCTCTCTCTCTTCTCGTCTAGTTTTCACCAGAGCAGGACGTCAGGTCATCGCATGGGATGATTTTGCCGTAAGAACAGTGCTCGGCTGCGGTCGAGTTAGCTAGGTATAGATCTCAACTAACTGCGGTTAAGTACAATCTATATTTGTTCCAAGGGATCAGGCCGAGGTCTAGATCCATTATATCTGAGATCGGGTAATCTCATATCTTGTATCAAAAGTGCATAAAAGCATAGTGCTGCTGTGTAACTTATGAATGTATCAATCAAGTACCCAAGAGGAACTGAACGGTGCTAACCAGGAAGCACCATAATTCTGTTGTACTCAGCTCAAGTTCCATTGTCATCTAAAATTATTCTGTATGCAAGGTGTCAAACCAACCTTAATCCTACCCTAAGTGGTGGATAATAAATTTGTTAGTTATTTATCTTCGGCTCATTTCTACACCAGCTTGGAAATCTTCAAACATGCCTCTGTCTCAAACAAAGTGATCTCCATAAGGCGTCTAGACCTTACCCCAATCTAGACTGGTGGCAGCAAGAAAAAACAAGTAAGTGCAGCTGATGGTAAGAAATAGAAAATATACACAAAAACCAATAAGATTAAATAAACAACGACATTCAGATCATGACAGATAGTGCATTACATTTGTCCTACCTGATTTCAAATTGGAGTCTGCAATTAAAAACAAGAAAGTGCATTAATCAATGAGTTCTAACATTTAAAAATATCCATATTTGGTATGTATAACCTTTTTTTGTAAAATTACATCAAAAATTTAAAGCGATGGGAAGTGTTGGCCATCTCCCTTGTGCAGGCTGACCACAGCTTACAGAAGAGACAGCTGCAGCTCTTTAGGAGACATTTCTGCGAAACCCCAGTAAATCCATTCATCGTGCTTCACTGAAAGCTGGGATTTCCCCGTGCCACTGTTCACAAAATTTTACACAAACGTCTTCCTCTGTATGCTTACAAGGTACTGATCGTTAGAGCTATGCAGCCTGACGAGCCTTGCCTTGCTACATTTGTGAAGGAGATGTTGCAGTGCATAGCTTGTGAGAGTGATTATTTGCATCAAGTCTGTTCCTCAGATGAAGCCACATTTCACATGTCTAGTACAGTAAATAGGCACAATGTGCTAATCTGGGGATCAGAAAATCCCCATTATATGATCAACCAACAGAGGGCTAGCCCAAAATTGAACGCACGATGTAGCCTTATGCATGACAAAATCATTGGATTCTTCGTTTTTATAGAGCCCACCAGAATGTGTACCTGGGCATGCTGGAACATTTTGTAGCACCTCAGTTGCATGTCCTTCAACCTTCGGTTATTTTCCAACAGGATGGTGCCCCACAACATTGGTCAATAATGGTTCGTGAGTTCTTGAATGCCACATTTCCGGACAGATGGATTGGCCAGAACAGTCCCACGATATGGCTAACTCTACTCTTTCCTGTGGAATTATGTGAAAGACCAGGTTTACTCTACCAGTGTTCCGAATGTCCAGACGTTGAAGAGCAGAATAATGGACGTCATTGGTTCTGTCTCTGCTGAGATGTTAAACAAAACATGGCGTGAAATGGAATATCGCTTAGATATCCTCCGGGCCACAAATGGTGCCCATGTGGAGGTGTACTGACACTGGAAATAACACTCTTACTTGTGCACCATCATTGTCATGCATTCCTTTTCTTGTAATTGTAATAAATTTTTTAATATTGATTTTTGTAATGTGGGAAAGACTTTACGGACACCCTGTGTACATAACAGCAAAAGTTCCCCCTTCCAAAAAATATATATAAAAGCAGAAGTGCATAAATGTAAAATATGCATTAAAATTTTTGGGAGTGCACTCTGCACTCCAATTTTAATAACTATTTTAATAACTAAACTGGAAATATCTCTGCACTTTAATTTTAATAACTTATCACTGATTAAACCATGTGACTAACTGGCATATGATCAATGCATGCAGGAGTGTGCTAAACGCTCAGGCACCTCAACAGGACTTACCAGCACAACTTGAGCATTTATTGGACTTTGTGTGCAAAGCTCAAGCACTCACTAATTTCTACAAGTTGATGCCAATGCACTGCATATATTTCATGAAATAACGTGAAATGGAATTTTCACTGTCAGATACAATACATTTGAAACACAATATAAAATGCAAGAAATGAATGCAATGGGTTGTAACTTAGAATTTGTAAAAAAGGAGTGTGATAGTCTTATATAGCAGTGGTTCACAACCTGTGGTCTGCAAGTACCAAACATTTAAAAAAATATGTTTAAATTATTTTCAGGTTGGGTGTTTATAAAAATAAAATAATTCCACAAACTAATGCCGTCAAACTTCAGGTCTCTGTTCTTCTTTCAATAAATTGAAAGGTTTATGATAAGAGAGATGTACAAGCTCTAACTTAGTATACACTCTGTAGAAGCATATTGTTTCCACTGTTGAGCAAGAGAGTTCAGGTGGAATTGTCAAGGCTCAAATGCTTATGATCCACTAATGTCACTTCATCTTTCCTCCTCCCAATCTCATTCAATCGCACAGCAACAACAAACACTTGAAGTAATACTAGCAGCCTTCATAATGAAAGTGAGCATCATTTCTGGGTCATTATGGATTCCCCTGAATAATTCAGACCTACATTAAAATTACACTATATACTAAATTTGTTTGAATTCTGTTTGTCAATTTGACATTGATCTGGGGCTGAAATGGTGTCCATTAAAAGTATCCTTCCCAATTAAAAGGGGTCTTACATATTTGGAGAATAGGTTTCTGGTTATAGACAAAAATAGTGAAAAAAACCAGTGTGCTGTTTGAAGTGAAATTCTCTGAATCAAATGCATGGAGCACTTCTAAATTGAAAACATATATTTAAATTAAACATAATGATATGAAGTTAACCAACCAGTAGAATTTTTTAAAACAAATTATGATGCCAAGGAATTATAAAATGTGGTTAAGAACACCGTTTTTCTTCTCACAATGAAATGTTTTGGCTTCATAGCAGGTAACTGTTTTGGTTAAACCTTACACCAGTGGTTAGGGTGTAACTTTTCCTACAGCTAACATGATAACTATGACGATGGGTGATAAATATTCGAAACAACCTGAGAAATTTTAATAGCACAGTTGAGTCACAGTGAATGTTCTACATTTCAATTAGAACACAGTACTGACATTGCAGCCAATACTAATTTATAAGCATTTCTTAGATATGAGGCGATTTATTGTTTGGTATAAATATGCACTTGTACGCACATGCAGAAAATATGTTTAAAGATCTGTTCTCCAGAATAAAAGCAAATAACCTGAATACATTGGTATCTGTATAGATTGTACTAAGCCAATGCACACAGGGTTTGTTTCATAAATTCTGTCAGTAGCACCCAATGCTAAGTGGACACATCACATCATTCACTGTGAAGCACTGACTGTAACCAGCATGTCATCAACAATAAAATCTGCCTACAATAAAGCATTGAAATTTGCAAACTTTCGTAGGACTCCTTCTCTCAATGACAGCATCTTCACACGCTAGGCAGCAATTACAAAAACTTACTGTTACCCTGAGTCTAGTGGTTGTCAAGAAGTAGAGTTCTGACTTATCCGTTTGAGTCATAAGATGAGGTGTGGTTGATCTTCCATATATACATTAAAAGATTGCTTGAGTGACTTCTCATGTCTCTAAGTACTCTCAAAATGTAGCAGATATTTCCTCCTCCTTAAATGCACTAATTCAAGGCTCCAGTGCAACTATACTTTCTGCACAGAAGTGGGAGGGACAATTAAAAAACTAAACACCTGGACACAACACACTGTCAACAACAAATATATCTTCTCTTTTCTTAATGACTTCCCCAGAAAAAAGTTCTGCAACATTGTTCAGTACATGAAGGAACACATGATGTCCTTGGGTGTTCACATGAAAGACTAACTTATCTTCCAATGAAATCAAAATTTGGATGAAAAGCTGCCTCTGAGGAACTGAACTTCCACCCAGTGAAACAGCTCGGCTCCTCAAATTGTCTAGCGATTCCTGTTTGAAGATTTTAATTACTTCAGTGGCTCTGCCAGACTTTTAGTGCAATTTGCGTTATGCATTTGGAAATGTGACAAAATACTAAGATACCTTATGCCCCCTCATACCTGTGTGAATCTACACTTTTAGGTTTTTGACCATAGAAATAATAAATACAGGAACAAAAATAATGTGGAGGCACAGCTGAAAGTTAAAATCTTGCCTTTTAAGGCAGATATTCAGGAGCTTGCTCTTAAACATTAACCTTTAAACTATTAAGCTTTTCAGTTTGATTACTCTTAAAACTCTAAATAAGGAAACACTTAAAAATAATAAGCCACAGTTTTAAATGACTTAACATTTAAAAAACATACACTTCATAACTGCCTCGGAGGAACTGAACTTCCACCCAATGAAACAACTCAGCTCCTTGAATTGTCTAATGATTCCTGTTTGAAGATTATAATTTCTTCAGTGGCTTTGCCAGACTTTTGGTGCAATTTGCATTATAATTCTGAAAATGCGACAAAATACTCGATACCTTATACCCCCTCATACCAGTGAGAATCTACACTTTCAGGTTTTTGACCTCAGAAAGAATAAATAAATACAGGAACAGAAATAACATGGCGGCACAGCTGAAATTTAACATCTCACCTTTTAAGGCATGCTGTGAAAAATTAACCTTTAAACTATTAACCTTTCCAGTTTGAGTATTGTAAAACTCTAAATACGTAAACACATAAAACTAATAAGCCACAATTTTAAATGACCTACCTTTTAAATAACATACACTTTGTTTTGCTGTGTAATCTCTAATACAGGCACAATATACCTGACGTAAAAATCAATTCTAAAAATTTGATTTCTCCTCATGGATGCAGCACATAAACATTGTGTGCTTTAGGGAAACCATGTCCTAAAAAATTATGAAAATAACTGTTGCATAGGAATGTGTGGATTTGTTACAGCATCCATGAACAAACTTAACATACATGTAAAAACATGTATATTTCCATTTGGAACCTTTAAGATACATATTCCTCAGTGTTAATGAAATTTATCAGTGCACATGATTCATAAATTGCCCATTTTCAGAATATGTTCAAGCACACATCAGCATTTCTATTTTGTATGAAGCAGCATATGTTTGGAAAGGCTACGTTTCTCAGTGAATTTCTTACAGCATACATCACATTGATGAGGTTTTTCACCAGTATGAAGAAGCTTGTGCTGAGATAGGTGACCTCTCCTTGCGAATTGTTTGGAACATACATCACATTGATGAGGTTTCTCACCAGTATGAAGAAGCATATGCTTAGAAAGACTACTTTTGTTTCTGAATTGCTTGGAACATACAACACATTGATGAGGTTTTCCATCTGTGTGAAGAAGCATATGTCTAGAAAGGCTACCTCTGTGTCTGAATTGCTTGGAACATACTCCACACTGATGAGCTTTATCACCTGTATGAAGAAGCATATGACTAGAAAGGCCACCTTTCTGAGCAAATTTCCTGGAGCAAACATCACACTGATGAGGTTTTTCACCAGCATGAAGAAGCATATGCTGAGAAAGGACATGTCTCAGGCTGAATTCCATGGAACAAACATTACATTGATAAGGTTTTTCTCCTGTATGAATGAACATATGCCTGGAAAGGGAAAATTTCTGTCTAAATCGCCTGGAACATACATCACATTGATGAGATTTTTCACCTGTATGAAGGAGCATATGCTGGGAAAGGGCACTTTTCTGTGTGAAATGCTTAGAACATACATTACACTGATGAGGTTTTTCACCTGTATGAAGAAGCATATGTCTAGAAAGGGTGCCTTTCTCAGTGAATTTCTTGGAACATACTCCACACTGATGAGGTTTTTCGCCAGTATGAAGAAGCATATGACTAGAAAGGCTTCCTTTGTGAGAGAATTGCTTGGAACATACCACACATAGATGAGTTTTTTTGAGTGTATGAAGAAGCATATGTTTGGAAAGGCTACCTTTCTCAGTGAATTTCTTGGAACACACATCACATTGATGAGGTTTTTGACCTTGATGACGAAGCAAATGATTAGAAAGGCTAACTCTGTGTCTGAATTGCTTGAAACACATATCACACTGATGTGGTTTTTCATCTGTATGAAGGAGCATATGCTGCAAAAGGCCACCTTTTTGTGTGAATTGCTTGGAACATACATCACATTGATGAGTTTTTTCACCTGTATGAATAAGCATATGGCTAGAAAGCTGACTTTGCTGGGTGAAATGCTTGGAACATACACCACATTGATGGGGTTTTTCACCTGTATGAAGAAGCTTGTGCTGAGATAGGTGACCTCTCCTTGCGAATTGTTTGGAACATACATCACATTGATGAGGTTTCTCACCAGTATGAAGAAGCATATGCTTAGAAAGACTACTTTTGTGTCTGAATTGCTTGGAACATACAACACATTGATGAGGTTTTCCACCTGTGTGAAGAAGCATATGTCTAGAAAGGCTACCTCTGTGTCTGAATTGCTTGGAACATACTCCACACTGATGAGCTTTATCACCTGTATGAAGAAGCATATGACTAGAAAGGCCACCTTTCTGAGCAAATTTCCTGGAGCAAACATCACACTGATGAGGTTTTTCACCAGCATGAAGAAGCATATGCTGAGAAAGGACATGTCTCAGGCTGAATTCCATGGAACAAACATTACATTGATAAGGTTTTTCTCCTGAATGAATGAACATATGCTTGGAAAGGGAAATTTTCTGTCTAAATCGCCTGGAACATACATCACATTGATGAGATTTTTCACCTGTATGAATAAGCATATGGCTAGAAAGCTGACTTTGCTGGGTGAAATGCTTGGAACATACACCACATTGATGGGGTTTTTCACCTGTATGAAGAAGCATATGTCTGGAGAGAGTACCTTTCTCAGTAAATTTCTTCGAACATACATCACACTGATGTGGTTTATCACCTGTATGAAGAAGCATATGGTTAGAAAGACTACTTCTGTGTCTGAATTGCTTGGAACATACCTCACATTGATGAGGTTTTACACCTGTATGAAGAAGCATATGGCTAGAAAGGCTAGCTTTCTGAATGAATTGCTTGGAACATACCTCACATTTATGAGGTTTTTCACCTGTATGGCTAGTAGAAAGGTTACCTCTCTGTTCTCTGTATGAACTGCTTTGAACATGTATCACATCGATAAGATTTTTAACCAGTATGAATGAGCATATGCGGCAAAAGACTGCTTTTAACAGTAAATGTTTTCAAGCATTCAACACACTGGTGAGTTTTCTCACTTGTATTCATCTCTATATACCCTGGATGATTGATTTTTAGTTATAATCTCTTGCCACACACACCACACTCGATGAAATTTTTAATTCTGTAGAACTGTGTACATGCCTTGAAGAACTATATTTGGGGGGGGGTAATTGCATAAGCATGCTTCACACTTTTTTTTTTTTTTATTGAAGGTTTAACGACCACCGTGAGCAACTCAATGGTCTATAAGCAGTCGCCCATCCCTAATTTAGAGTCACTGGTTCCAGGGAAGGGAGAGAGAGAGTGCCGTAAGACAAACACAACATCCATGCCCCACAGGATTCGAACCCGGACCCCTTTTGGACGAATGATCAGAGGCCATCGCTTAGACCACAGCGCCACCAGGGCGGCTCTTCACACTCTTTAAGGTCTTCTGTTGTATCAGTAAAAGACAATACATTATCTTCATTTGTCACTTTCTTTGCAATGGAATTTTGAGTTGCGTCTCCAGTTTTACTCTGGACTCCATATTCCTGGAGTTCTAGATTTTATAAATTCGATCCATGTTCACAACATAATTTAAGACAGCAAAAAGAGAGCACCTTTCACTATTTTTAAAAAGACTGAAATTGAAACCTTCTACATCAGCGTGTTCAAAAAGTTAAATTTCTTAAGGCCATGTTAAGCTTTTAGGAAGGAGAGCAAAGAGGCATTGCCCAATTAATCATTTTGTAAGAAGAGAATAGCACAAACTATTAATGACAGAAAAAAAAAAAAAAAAAGGAAAGCAACTTATAACTGGCACGCACCGTGAAAACCAAATCTGGAGAAACAAACACTAATATGGAAAACTAGATCAGGATATTCAAAATTTTCATAGGAACATTTTTAGAATTGAATTCGCAAAAAAGGGATTTCTATAAATAAGGTTGCAAGCGTCTTATTTCCCAATTCCAGTCTTGTATTTCGGTACTTTCATAATTGTTATGTACAGCAGAAAGTTTAAAGCATGGGTGAATAAGTTTTTTATTTTTTTTTCTACCGCAAAAAAAGATAAATTGTTTACCTGTGCGTATTTGTCATTGTTTGGAGCCCAGCGCCATTTGCAATCTTAAATTGTACGACCGGTGCTGCCAACGTGTTCATCAAATTTTTCCCTACATAATAGAGAGAAATTCCCTAGTTTTCCCCAGAATTTTTTTTTTTTTTTTTTTTGATTGGAGGTTTAAGGACCACCGTGAGCAACGCAATGGGCTATAAGCAGTCGCCCGTCCCTAATTTAGGGTCACTGGTTCCAGGGAAGGGAGAGAGCCAGTGCCGTAAGACAAACACAACATCCATGCCTGACCGGGATTCGAACCCGGACCCCTTTCGGACGAATGATCAGAGGCCGTCGCCTTAGACCACTGCGCCACCGGGGCGGCTTCCCCAGAATGTCCGTAGGAAGCAAAAAATCTCTCTCTATATATATACATACCAGAAAAATAAAACTTGTGAGAGATATTTTTTCAGATATATCTCTGAAGCTGTTACGAATTTTTGCAGAAGAAAAAATTTGATTAAGAAAAATAGAATATTATGGACCCTGTTCATGTACCGTCCGAAGTAGATTTACATCATGACTGCTGAATTCATGTGTGCCGCCCCGGTGGCGCAGTGGTCTAAGGCGTTGGCCTCTGATCATTCGTCCGTAAGGGGTCCGGGTTCGAATCCCGGTCAGGCATGGATGTTGTGTTTGTCTTACGGCACTGGCTCTCTCCCTTCCCTGGAACCAGTGACCCTAAATTAGGGACGGGCGACTGCTTATAGCCCATTGAGTTGCTCACGGTGGTCGTTAAACCTCCAATCAAAAAAAAAAAAAAAAAAAGAATTCATGTGTTGTTGCTATTAGGTTACCCCATACTGTTGGCCAGTTTTTAAAGTCTTGGAGTATGCGAACGAATTAATAGAGCTACAGGGCGAAGAAGGAGAAATCAATTTCTTAAAAGAACTAATCAAGGTTGCAAAATATACCAAGACAATTTTGTGTTTGGTGCTTATTTCAAATGATGCAGGACAACATCTTCATTAGTAATTGTTAATTTTTTTATAAAACATTTCCAATACACGGTGTATTACATCCCAGCAAAAACAGTCTTGCTGGGCCAGCAGTGGGCCATTGCTGGCAGCCAGCACTGCCAGCAATGGCCCAGCACTATGTTGCCGCTGCCGAACCGTCAATAAAATGTCCAGGCGGCCAACAGAAGGGCCAGCAGTTCAGGCCAACAGCTGGCCAACAGTTGGCACCCCATCAGTTGTCATATGCCACAACAGGGCCATCTCTGGTCCATCACAGGCAGTAGCTGCCACAAGTGGCCCTTCAGTGGCCCTGCAAGCACGTGCCAGAAATGATGGCTAACCTAATGTGGTCCGCTAGTGGGCCGTTAGTGGCAGCCAGCAACCACGTGACGTAACTGGTGGCTTGCCGAATCTTGTCCGCTAATTTCCCAGTAGTAGCCATAATAATTAAAAAAAGAAGCAAGGATAACCGCAGAGTCTTAAAGCTACGATTTTTTTTCTACCCTTACGAAGCTTGTGAGCCGCCCCGGTGGCGCAGTGGTCTAAGCGATGGCTTCTGATCATTCGTCCCAAAGGGGTCCGGGTTCGAATCCCGGTGAGGCATGGATGTTGTGTTTGTCTTACGGCACTGGCTCTCTCCCTTCCCTGGAACCAGTGACCCTAAATTAGGGACGGGCGACTGCTTATAGCCCATTGAGTTGCTCACGGTGGTCGTTAAACCTCCAATAAAAAAAAAAAAAAAAAAAAAAAAAGCTTGTGAATTAAGGCACTGCGCTGGGGAAATTTTCTCTACAGATCGGAAAAACGCTCGTTTGTATCCACAGATATCGTATAAGGGACTAGATTGGCTGTCTGCTCCGTGGAGCATGGGCTTGCGCTGTGAGAAGCATGGAGCCACATTGAGCGGGTCAAGATGGCGGCGGAGCATGGCACGTTACGCAGGATGGTTTGGACTTGGTTATTGCATAAATCATGGTGAAAGCCTCCTCAGATAAAAATCTTACGCAGAGAGACGAAAATATAATTGCTGTTACTTATTTGCCTCTTGCCCAATGCTGAAAACAATACATATATATATACATATTAAAATTTAAAGCTTGTATTGTATGAAAATATAAAAAATTATTGGAAAATATTTTTAAGGAGGTAATGCGGCAACGATTTAAAATAATGGAAACGCAAATAATTTATTTAAAATCAATAAGTAGCTATTAAAACCAGCAAACTATTGATTGCCGCCCTGGTGGCGCAGTGGTCTAAGCGATGGCCTCTGATCATTCGTCCGAACGGGGTCCGGGTTCGAATCCCGGTGAGGCATGGATGTTGTGTTTGTCTTACGGCACTGGCTCCCTCCCTTCCCTGGAACCAGTGACCCTAAATTAGGGACGGGCGACTGCTTATAGCCCATTGAGTTGCTCACGGTGGTCGTTAAACCTCTAATCAAAAAAAAAAAAAAAAAAAAAAAAAAACTATTGATTTGAATCCGAAAAAAAAAAAAAAGAAAAAAAAAAGAGGCTTCCATAGAAAAGCTGAAATAATGTGAATCTTTTTCCTTGTTGCTATTACCTCTGTCATTCTGATTTATTTATTATGTTTGCTCAAAAAGTTTCGAATTTCACCAAACATTTTGATATTTCGTCTTGTTATGCACTAAGGATATTTCAGTTTTTAACATTCAATATTATTTATTTGGGCAATATAGCAACGAAATGGCGTATTAAATGTAAGCATTCATTAAGAAGAAACGTCAAAATCATATCTCTCAGCAAATTAAAACCAGCGTGATATTTTTTTATATCGCAGGTACCGGAATGTCTTTTCTGGAATTTAACACCTGGGCGAATCTGAAATAATTCAATATTTTGCAAGATCCTTGGCATTCTAGTTAGCACTAAGGAATATTACTGTTTTTTACTTAAATTGTATAACTTCCGCCGCTAAATGGGTACTGACTGGTTTGAATCTCAATATAAATAGAAAATCACAGTACCAAACTCGCATTCCTTTGACTTAATGCAAAATAGCCTTGCTTAAATGGATCGTGATGACCCGCTGAAAATGGCGCCCACCTTCTCACGCCTCATGGGCTGGGTGTCCAGTCTAGCTTCTTGTTTATGATATCTGTGTTTGTATCTGACTAGATTCGATCCTGGGCCGTTTGCCTGTAAGCCGCGCTCGCTACCGACCGGACTAATTCACTACCCTCTCATACGTGCTAAAAGCTATCTGTTTGGTATGCAATTTGTAATCGAATGTTTCCCTCTTTTATTTTGCAATATTGCGAGATATTTTTTATTTTTCATAAAAGTCAGTTTCATAAAATTGATAAATTAATTTTTTCAACGTAACGATAGTTTTTTTTTTTACCTTAAGGGAACTTCAATCATTTTCAAGGCGTGTACATACTTAGAGTCGCTTTCCAAAGTTTTGTACTGTCCTTGCCGTCTTGAAAAGAGATTGTTGAATAAATATATATTTACCCGGGTTATTGTCACATTCTGTTACATTTTTAACGTTGTGTCTTTCCTTTCCGTTGTCCGAAGCTACATTTCTTTTAAAGAGTAAAAAATATTTTATTTTACTTCTCGTTATTTTTAGAAGCGAATTCCTCTCAGTCTTGTGTATTCAACCCATGGATGAGTACACCACATAGCGTTGCTTTTTTTTTCCTTTCAAATAATTAATAAATTTTGTACGCGTATAATTCTTTTTTTTCCAACAAACGCTATTTTAATGGTTTTCCAGGATATGTGTTTCAAGCAGTTTCAAATTTTTTCTTGTTATTCATCCACTCCATTCCATGAATTGTTATTCATGGGAATGGAGTGGGTGCATTTCATGGCTGTAATCTAGTATTTCACGGCTTAATCTAATATCTTCGTCGACGTAAAATTTCATTAGGAAATTAATTCGCCTCTCCACATATGAATTTTTTTCTTAACATCCATTAAAATAACACGATGGCGATAGCGTTGTCTTCAACTAACTGGTACCATGAGAGACACCGCAAGTGTTGCTTTTGCGCATGCGCAGTCCCGATGCTTCCACCTGCTGTTGGGGGTTGCATTGGTTGCCAGCAACGGGCCACTAGTGGCACTTGCTTGGAGGCCCACAATTCACGGCGATGCTGCAGGGCCATCAATGGCTCGCCAACTGATAGCGCTGCCACCAACGTACCACTACCGGGCCGTGAGCGGCAGATTTCAGCCAGCAGTGACCCATCACTGCCAGATGGTGGCCAGCAGTTTCCCAGCATTTGTGTTTTTGCTGGGATGTTCATGTTCTTACTGTCAAACTTTGGTGAAACATAAATCTGGGAATTCTTTTTGGAAAACGAAATATTTAGAAGCCCTGACGAATACGTAATATGGAAACAAACTAGAATTAAAAAAAAAAAACTACCACTATTGCACGCTAGGCAATCTTCCGAAAAATAAAATGAATGCGTAACGTTAAATAAAAGAAAAATCATAGATATGTTTCGTTCTTTGGAAAAGAACATAGAACTTAATTCGCAACTTATCGAGCCAAATATGCAATCAGTTTTTTCCTACTACCATTTTTTTTTCAAATTATAATTCGAAGGAACATTACCAGGTGTTAACTGTTTTCAATTCGTAGTGTCATAATATTGTTTTTTGCGACTGCGCTCGCAAAAAACCAACAGCCCGAATATTGACAAGAAGTCTTGTTACAGGGATTTCCTTCGAAAACTACAAAATTCTTAGAATTTTGTAGTTTTCATTAAAATATCGTGAAATTACCTAAATAAAAAATTCAATAGAGAATTCAACGATATTTTAAATATCATGTTGGGACCACTGGATGAAACACTAAAAATTTGCACTTAGGATATTTTAATTTTATGACTCCCGCAAAGTCCATAGCTTGCTTGCTTTGCTACGAAGGTATCACTCACGACCCACACACATCTGAAATATACGCCGCCCCGGAGGCGCAGTGGTCTAAGGCGTTGGCCTCTGATCATTCGTCCGAAGGGGTCCGGGTTCGAATCCCGGTGAGGCATGGATGTTGTGTTTGTCTTATGGCACTGGCTCTCTCCCTTCCCTGGAACCAGTGACCCTAAATTAGGGACGGGCGACTGCTTATAGCCCATTGAGTTGCTCACGGTGGTCGTTAAACCTCGAAAAAAAAAACATCTGAAATATCCACTATGCTTAAGGATATTTTTAAAGACACCTCGGTCGGAAGTACCCAGCCGCCCCGGTGGCGCAGTGGTCTAAGGCGTTGGCCTCTGATCATTCGTCCGTAAGGGGTCCGGGTTCGAATCCCGGTCAGGCATGGATGTTGTGTTTGTCTTACGGTACTGGCTCTTTCCCTTCCCTGGAACCAGTGACCCTACATTAGGGACGGGCGACTGCTTATAGCCCATTGAGTTGCTCACGGTGGTCGTTAAACCTCCAATCAAAAAAAAAAAAAGAAAAAAAAAGTACCCACCCAGTCGTCCAGACGGTATAGGATGTAGCACGTGACATCATAGAGAAGTTTCAGTGAAGTGGCAACAGTCCCTACAAGTTCCTGAAGGACAAGCATCTCTCCTGCACTTAGTGTGTAAAGTGCAATCATTAGCAGTCAGTGTTTACCAAAATTTGAAACCGAAATGCCTAGGTTTTGTGTCATTATGAATTGCGGTAACAGAGGAAACCGAGACCGTGAATCTTTTTCATGCTACTAACTGCTGTCTCTAAAGGCAGTACCGAAAAAATTCGCTTATATGCCAAACGAAGAAAGATCGCTTCCCAGAGCTTAGGAAACACTTTTCATTGAAGAGTTAGACTCTTCAAAGACAGAGAACTTTTTAAACGTTAGTTTTATCCAGAAATAAGTGATTTTTCGTAAAGCAGTGAATCTATCTTTTACTTATTTAAACGCTACTGCAGAGCAGTGCTTGCACTTATATTCGTTGATTCAAAGTTTTTGATTTCATTCGTTGATTCAAAGTTTTCAAGTTGAATTTAAAAGCTATTGGCGTTGTTTTGCGTAGGTTTTATTGCTACTGGCTATTTCTTATAGAACACCTCTTAGAGTTTTCTGTTAGTCGAAATATTTCTTAAACAAACGCTTCGGTCCCCAATCGGCACATCTGTGCACGTGCTTTTTTTTGTTTTGTTTTTTCCAGGGACTCCTTTTTAGTAGGTTCCTGGTTGATCTAGGGGTGTTGAAACCTTTTGTAGTGCTAAAAATTAATTTGTTAGCAAACCTGACTTGTAGTCAGAATCAAATCTCTGGCTCTTCTGTATTTTTTGAATCTCCAGCACACCGTTCCCCTGAATCACTTTTTTTGCGAGTTTTCTGCTTTTCCCTTTTAAGGTTATTTGGCTATCGGTGTTGGGGTTTTTTAGATTACTTCTTTGTTTCATAGGATATTTCCTCCCCAAACTACCTTTGATTTTATTTTTAGCACACCTGGATTTTTACCTGGAGCTGAAGCACACTTTTGCGGAAAACTGCAAATATTGGCTAAAATTATTGTCCAAATAAAATACTTTTTGGTGTCTTGTTCTGTTTATAGGCTGGATTTTGAGGTTTTTATGTGATTTTGGGGTGTGCCATAGTACCCCCTATATACTAATATCGCCTATCAGGCTAATGTTGAGGCCGAGACTGTTGGACGCTTACGCGCCACCTGAGTCGATTCTTCCAGATATTTGTTCCACATGCTTCATCTAATGTGTTTATTGTGTAATCGCCTCCACGAGCGGCGATTACAGCTGCGAACCTCCGGGGCATACTCTAAACTAGGAGTTGTACGACGGCTAGCCGCATTTTCTTCCACTCGGCTTGGAGAAAACAGGTCATTTCCTTCACCAATTTCGGACGGTGGGGCAGCCCTTAAATCGACGCTCCAACTCGTCCCAGAGGTGCTCGATAGGGTTAAGGTCCGGGCTCTGCGCAGGTCAGTCCATTCGATTAACCCCATTGTCACCATACCAAGCCATGGTGGCCCCGTAAAACTGCCACAACGTAGGAAGCGCATGGTCATCCAAAATGGTGCAGTAGATCTCGGCGTTAAGTCTACCAGGAATTGCGACCAAGGGTCTCGTGCCATACCAGGAGAAACCCCCATAGCATGATCCACCGCCGCCGAACTTCACAGCTGGCACAATACATTCCGACAGGAGGCGTTCTCCAGGCAGACGGCAAACCCAGACCCTGCCATCCGAACGGTAGAGGGTGAACCTTGATTCTTCGCTCCAGAGAACCTGTTTCCACTGTTCAACGGTCCAATGTCGACGTTCTTTGCACCACTTAGTCGAGCAGCGCTATTGAACTTGGTGATCAAAGGCTTGTGGGCAGCAGCACTTCCATGATAACCGAGCAGATGGGCTTCCTTACGGATGGTATTCATCAAAAGAACACTCCCGGATGCCTGTTGAAACTCCTTGCTGATGTGGCCCATCGATTTGGTGCGGTTCTTCCGAATTTCTCTGGCCAGCACCCGTCGGTCTCTAACTCCCAGTTTTGTGAGTCTGCCGGGTCGGGGTACATTCCGACAGTCACCTCTCATCTTCCATTTGCCAATCCCGTAGCAAAGAATATCTAACTAAAAGAATATCTGAAAGAATATAAACGCGAAGCGTTTATATTCTTTGCCCGTAGGCCACTGTCGATTTTGGGTACTTCAACTCGCTGGATATGTCACGTATGGATCGGCCATTTCTGTGATACCCGACGATTACACCTTTCTCCAAATCAGAGAGCTCTGAACTGCGTGACATCTTGCATGCGACTGGTTGCGTTGCTGTTTCCCACACGATATTTAACGGCGGCAGCCGTGACGTGTATCAAGACCGAAGATATCGTCGATTGCAGGGGTGTCCAATTACTTGTTGGTGATAGTGTATATACGTATTTACACTGACGGAAAAAATCCCAACACCAACAAGGGGTTGTGTTAGATAAACGACAGTTGGTAGGCGGCGAGAGTACATCTGTAAGATGACGTCTATGCAAATTTCGCGCTCGGCGCATACGTGTGGCTACTAGCGCCCCTCGGAACATGCAAAGCAGGTTTGCTGTAAATACGCGCTGTAATGTTCGTAAGCGTTAGTTATCGTTGAGATTCGACGTAGGGTGTTGATGTTAGTCAAGAATGCCTTTAAAAAAAGACGAAGAAGCCATTATTAACAGCTCACGGAGTTTGAACGAGGTCGTGTAATATAGCTACGAGAAGGTGGATTTTCGTTCCGCAATATTGCAGAACGACTTGGCAGGAATGTGGCCACTGTGCATGATTGTTGGCAGCGGTGGTCAAGGGAAGGTACTGCCTCAAGAAGACAGGGTTCCGGCCGGCCACGTGGCACTACTGGCAGGGAAGACCGCCGTTTACGGCGTATGGCCGTGGCGCATTGTACCGCGTCTGCGGCAGGAATTCGAGCTGCAGTTGCCACCACAGTGACACAACGAACTGTTACAAATCGGTTACTTGAAGGACAGTTCCGAGCAAGACGCCCTGTAGCGTGCATTCCACTTACTCCAAACCACTGCCGTTTGCGACGTCAGTGGTGTCAAGCTAGAGCTCATTGGAGGATGGAGTGGAGATCTATTGTGTTTTCTGATGAAAGCCGGTTCTGCCTGGGTGCCAGTGATGGCCGTGTGTTGGTCAGAAGGAGGCCAGGTGAGCGCCTGCAACCAACCGGTCTGCGCCCGAGGCACACTGGACCTACACCTGGAGTTATGGTCTGGAGAGCAATTTCCTATGACAGCAGGATCACTCTCGTGGTTATCCCACTCACCCTGACGGCACAGTTGTACGTCGGTCTGGTGATTCAACCTGTTGTGCTGCCATTCATGAACAGCATTCCAGGGAGTGTTTTCTAACAGGATAACGCTCGCCCGCATACCGCTGTTGTAACCCAACATGCTCTACAGAGTGTCTAAATGTCGCCGTGGCCTGCTAGATCACCAGATCTTTCACCAATCGAGCACTTATGGAACATCATTGGACGACAACTCCAACGTCCCCCCCAACCTGCATTAACTGTCCCTGTATTGACCGACTAAGTGCAGCAGGCATGGAACTCCATCCCACAAACTGACATCCAGCACCTGTACGACACAATGCATGAAAGTTTGCGTGCTTGCATTCAACATTCTGGCGGTCACACCGGTTATTAATGTACCCGCATTTAACATTTAAAATGGCTCTTCTCGCGCTTACATTAAGCTGTGATCTTGAAACCTTAATCGATTAAATATGTTACCTATACAAATGTATTGCTGCCATTTCATTCCTCTACAACTATTTTTTCGTGGTGCTGGGATTTTTTTTCCGTCAGTATATAATTTCTGTAAATTAAAAAAAAAAAATACATACACTCATCCACGCTTCCTAAAATCTTAAAAGTTGCACTTGTCATATGTTCTAGCTGCTTAAATTATTTTTGGTGAAGGTTCCTAAAGGATGGGCTCAATCGAAAGTTAGGGGAGATAAATGATGCGTTATGGATTTTTTTTTTGGGGGGGGGGGGATTGGAGGTTTAACGACCACCGTGAGCAACGCAATGGGCTATAAGCAGTCGCCCGTCCCTAATTTAGGGTCACTGGTTCCACGGAAGGGAGAGAGCCAGTGCCGTAAGACAAACACAACATCCACGCCTCACCGGGATTCGAACCCGGACCCCGTTCGGACGAATGATCAGAGGCCATCGCTTAGACCAATGCGCCACCGGGGCGGCGTTATGGATTTCCAGCATGCAGCATGGTGACAAAAATCAAGTGTCAAAACACTGGCACATACAGTCTCTGCAGTGATTATACAGATGCATGGGTTTCTTTTTTTTTTTTTTTTTTTTTTTTTTTTTGATTGGAGGTTTAACGACCACCGTGAGCAACTCAATGGGCTATAAGCAGTCGCCCGTCCCTAATTTAGGGTCACTGGTTCCAGGGAAGGGAGAGAGCCAGTGCCGTAAGACAAACGCAACACCCATGCCTCACCGGGATTCGAACGCGGACCCCAGACGGACGAATGATCAGAGGCCAGCGCCTTAGACCACTGCGCCACCGGGGCGGCGCATGGGTTTCGGTTTACCCGGTAAGGCTTAGACCCTTCAAGATTTCTAAAGGTGTCCTCTGATATCTGGTACAAACACGTTACGAGCAGATCCTTTAACTCTTCTACGGTATGTGGCTGAGATGCTGCAGATCAGATTTGCTATTCCAATACAAACCACATATACTAGATTGGATTGACGTCTCAGGACTTCAGACGCGAAGGTAATTCCTCAAAGTCTGGCTCGTGTGTCGCGGACCGTTCTCAAACAATCCAGGCAGTGTGACATTGTGCATTACCCTACTGAAAGAAGGCACTACTAAAGGCGAACGCTGTTGCCATGAAGCAGAGCTGTAACTACGGAAAGGAAGGCGGGACACCCGCCCAGGGCACTGCTGAAATGAAGGCGCAAAAATCATTGCTTAAAATTTGATAAAAATTGGAATTTAATTTTGCACCAGTTTTTGGTAGGCTATTTTGGCGCCGCCATACTTTGTAATTTGTCCATTTACGGAATTTACTTATGTTTCTTCCCGTTTCGGTAGCCTTAGGAGCTTAAAATTCGTATTTTTTCTTCAAAATGCTCAGTGGATGTTAGTTGCTTACATTCAGAAGTGAAAATGCTGTTGTATAGTCCATCCAACTAACGAAGAACCACGGTCTTCTTCGATGACAATGAGGCCTGCGTTTTCTTTCAGCTGTATGGACTATACGTGAGATGCAAGATAAAAATGTCGTTCACATTGTTGAAGATTCTGTGGAACTGTTCGATCACTGCTGCGGTTGCGATTACGATTTCCCACCTGATTTGGTTTGTTTTATGTGTTACCTAAGATACGAACTCGTAAGCATCTAGAAAAAGCTTTACATAGTTTGTTGGTTTCTCCCGTATAGGGATAACATTGGGGTATGACATTCTGTTTTGTCGTGCAGTGTATACATACAGTATACGATATCATCATCATCATCATTGTCAACCATTATCAATCCACTGCTGGACGAAGGTCTCCCCAAGTTTCCTCCACAACGGTCTGTCTTGTGCCAGTCTCCTCCATGTCACCCCTGCATACTTTCGAATTTCATCCACCCATCTCCCATGTGGTCTTCTTTTGGGTCTTTTCCTGTCCCTTGGAATCCAATCTAAAATTTCGGCTGTCCATCGATGATCTGTCCTTCTGGCAGTATGTCCAGCCCATTGCCATTTCAGGGATTTAACTCTGATCATGATGTCTTCCACTCTTGTCATTTTTCGGATCCACGAGTTCCTCTTCTTATCTCTCCTGGTTACACCAAGCATGCACCTCTCCATGCTGCTTTGAGTTGTCTGCAGCCTTTGTATGTCTCTTTTAGTTAAGGTCCACGTCTCTGCACCATACGTAAGCACTGGAAGGATGCATTGATCAAACACTTTTCTTTTAAGACATAATGGCATATTGCTCTTGAAATTTATGCTGTTTCTTCCAAAAGCTCTCCAGGCAAGTTTTGTACGCCGATTAATTTCTTCACCAATGTGACCCTCACTTGATATCTGCTGTCCAAGATAAACGTACGTGTCTGTTATCTCCAGCTTTTCTCCATCAATCGATAAATCTTCATTTCTTGTAAAAGCATTGAACATCACTTTTGTCTTCTGAAAGTTCATTTTTAATCCCACTTCTTTGCTCTTGTCAGCAAGTTCCTGGATCATACTCTGCAGCTCTGATGGGGTAGTTGCAAAAATGACTACGCCATCAGCAAAACGAAGGTGGGTTAGATAATCTCCATTAATCTTTATCCCCTTGTTTTCCCAGCTCAGCGACTGAAAAACACCCTCCAATGTGGCATTAAAGAGCTTCGGAGATATGGTGTCACCTTGTCTCACTCCCTTTCCAATTTTTACGTGTGTTGTATTTTCAAACAGCCTAATCTTTGCACTTGCATTTTCATAGATGTTATTAATAATATTAATGTATGCATCTTCAATACCGCAGGTTTTCAGAGCCATTGTAGCTGCTGATGGTTTCACCGAATCGAAGGCTTTTTCATAATCGATAAAAGCCATGCACAATGGAAGTTCATATTCCCTTGCTCTTTCAATTAGTTCTCTCAGCACGTGGATATGATCTATTGTGCTGTAGCCACTCCTGAATCCAGCTTGTTCTCTCGGTTGAGCCATGTCCAGTGTTACCTTCAAGCGGTGTGAAAGAACTTTAGTGAAGATTTTATAAACTACTGATAGGAGGCTGATAGGTCTGTAGTTTCCGAGATCCTCAATGTCATACTGATATATACATTAGTAATGGACAGAGCTTGCTACATTCGAGTTTAGTGTTAAGGTGCATCTTACATCTCACCAATCTATGGTCACTACCTGTGTTGAACTTGTTTAGCACACTGCAGTCTTCTATGACGAATTTTTTGTTACACATAATGAAATCAATTTCACTTGTCATCCCATTTGGATGTCTCCATGTCCATTTCCTGTGTGGCTTTTTCTTGAAAAAGGAGTTCCAGATGAAAAAACCCTTCTGCCTCTGCAAACTCTGCGAGAGTATTTCCACGCTGGTTTCTGTTGCCGTGACCGAATTTACCTTCGGAAGTTTCATTCTGTTGCCGTTGCCCTATTTTTTCATTGAAATCTCCCATAATTACCTTTAAGTGCTGCTTATTTTTGGATTGGAGGTTTAACGACCACCGTGAGCAACGCAATGGGCTATAAGCAGTCGCCAGTCCCTAATTTAGGGTCACTGGTTCCAGGGAAGTGAGAGAGCCAGTGCCGTAAGACAAACACAACACCCATGCCTCACCGGGATTCGAACCCGGACCCCAGACGGACGAATGATCAGAGGCCAGCGCCTTAGACCACTGCGCCACCGGGGCGGCGCATGGGTTTCAGTTTACCCGGTAAGGCTTAGACCCTTCAAGATTTCTAAAGGTGTCCTCTGATATCTGGTACAAACACGTTACGAGCAGATCCTTTAACTCTTCTACGGTATGTGGCTGAGATGCTGCAGATCAGATTTGCTGTTCCAATACAAACCACATATACTAGATTGGATTGACGTCTCAGGACTTCAGACGCGAAGGTAATTCCTCAAAGTCTGGCTCGTGTGTCGCGGACCGTTCTCAAACAATCCGGGCAGTGTGACATTGTGCATTACCCTACTGAAAGAAGGCACTACTAAAGGCGAACGCTGTTGCCATGAAGCAGAGCTGTAACTACGGAAAGGAAGGCGGGACACCCGCCCAGGGCACTGCTGAAATGAAGGCGCAAAAATCATTGCTTAAAATTTGATAAAAATTGGGATTTAATTTTGCACCAGTTTTTGGTAGGCTATTTTGGCGCCGCCATACTTTGTAATTTGTCCATTTACGGAATTTACTTATGTTTCTTCCCGTTTCGGTAGCCTTAGGAGCTTAAAATTCGCATTTTTTCTTCAAAATGCTCAGTGGATGTTAGTTGCTTACATTCAGAAGTGAAAATGCTGTTGTATAGTCCATCCAACTAACGAAGAACCACGGTCTTCTTCGATGACAATGAGGCCTGCGTTTTCTTTCAGCTGTATGGACTATACGTGAGATGCAAGATAAAAATGTCGTTCACATTGTTGAAGATTCTGTGGAACTGTTCGATCACTGCTGCGGTTGCGATTACGATTTCCCACCTGATTTGGTTTGTTTTATGTGTTACCTAAGATACGAACTCGTAAGCATCTAGAAAAAGCTTTACATAGTTTGTTGGTTTCTCCCGTATAGGGATAACATTGGGGTATGACATTCTGTTTTGTCGTGCAGTGTATACATACAGTATACGATATATACTGATATATACATTAGTAATGGACAGAGCTTGCTACATTCGAGTTTAGAGTTAAGGTGCATCTTACATCTCACCAATCTATGGTCACTACCTGTGTTGAACTTGTTTAGCACACTGCAGTCTTCTATGACGAATTTTTTGTTACACATAATGAAATCAATTTCACTTGTCATCCCATTTGGATGTCTCCATGTCCATTTCCTGTGTGGCTTTTTCTTGAAAAAGGAGTTCAAGATGAAAAAACCCTTCTGCCTCTGCAAACTCTACGAGAGTATTTCCACGCTGGTTTCTGTTGCCGTGACCGAATTTACCTTCGGAAGTTTCATTCTGTTGCCGTTGCCCTATTTTTTCATTGAAATCTCCCATAATTACCTTTAAGTGCTGCTTATTTTTGGATTGGAGGTTTAACGACCACCGTGAGCAACGCAATGGGCTTTAAGCAGTCGCCCGTCCCTAATTTAGGGTCACTGGTTCCAGGGAAGGGAGAGAGCCAGGCCCGTAAGACAAACACAATATCCATGCTTCACCGGGATTCGAACCCGGACTGCTTTCGGACGAATGATCAGAGGCCATCGCTTAGACCACTGCGCCACAAGAGGTAAGCATGAGATACAACAAAGGAAACCTATGACCTGTATCTGAAAAAGGCTTTTGTCAAGTCTCCAGCCAGCACCCCACCCCATCAGAATCTGATAGGTTCATTTTAACTCTGGTCATTAGAGTCACCTTCCAGTAGTACTGGAGAATGGGAATTAGAACTCTGAAAACAAGTCCAGTTTGCTTTCCTGATTTCTAAAACCTAGCAGATTTTTTTATTGGAGGTTTAACGACCACCGTGAGCAACACAATGGGCTATAAGCAGTCGCCTTGTCCCCAATTTAGGGTCACTGGTTCCAGGGAAGGGGAGAGCCAGTGGCATAAGACAAACACAACATCCATGCCTCACCGGGATTCGAACCCGTACCCCTGTCGGACGAATGATCAGAGGCCATCGCTTAGACCACTGCGCCACCGGGGCGGGTAGCTAGCAGATTCCCCCTTCACATACTTGTGCCTCAAGTATTAATGCACAGATAGCTCAAGAAACAGGTGTTTCACCCTCCTACAATGCATTCCTCAGGGATTAGTCAAACCTTTTTCTTTTCCCACCAGCCCTAGGGCACAGGAAACTAGTTCCCACCTACTTGGTTACCTCCTCAGAATTTCAGACATTCATAGTTCACCCTGAAAAAGTATCAGGGAAAGTACTCAATATTAATGTAATGCCAGCCTTTTAAAAAGATTTAGACCAGTGTTTATGCACACACACACATACAAGCATTTTCCTCTTAATTCATTAATATATTTCAAGAAATTATCATATATAAACTTTTTTGTTTTTTTTTTCGGAATTATCTGCAAAAACTATTTGCAGGAACTTTGAATTATAATTTTTTTTTTTTTTTTTTTTTATTGGAGGTTTAACGACCACCGTGAGCAACTCAATGGGCTATAAGCAGTCGCCCGTCTCTAATTTAGGGTCACTGGTTCCAGGGAAGGGAGAGAGCCAGTGCCGTAAGACAAACACAACACCCATGCCTGACCGGGATTCGAACCCGGACTCCTTACGGACGAATGATCAGAGGCCAGCGCCTTAGACCACTGCGCCACCGGGGCGGCAATTATTATTTGCAAGAAAATTTTTATTTTTCTATTTTTTTTTTATGCAGCAATACATTATTTGTGCTGATGAATCTAAAATATCAAGGAAGTCAAATGTGTCCTGAATGCCTGACGATTAGCTTTTAGTAAATCATCCCAAATGAAGTGGCTTTTGTAACTTCATAATCAAATAACAAAATCTTTCTAATGTTTTTGTTTGCAAATGTACAAAATTTCAGGGCAACAAAATTTAGTAATTCTGAGAATTGTATGCAGTGAAACTTAAACAATTTTTATTCCCACATCTAGTTTAGCTCCAGAATTTTTATTTATTGCAAAATTTTATCAATAATCAGTTATGACTATCAGTATATCAAAAATCAAAAGAAACAAGCAAGTTAAACAAATGAAAAAACATTAAAAATTAACAAATAGCATCTATGTAATAATAAAAGGCAAAAAAGGCGTAATTAAAAACCAATTTGAGCACCAAGCTTTTCCATTTTAAATTGTTGCTTTTGAAACTTTTTGAAGAAAATATCCCAAAACTGCATTAAAACTCCAAAGTATACTCCAGTTTTTTTTTTTTTTTAAATCCTTATAAAACCACTACAAAGTGGGTTTTATTGAGTTTTTAGTGTGTTTTTTTTTAAAAAACTTGCCCGGGTTTTTTTTTTTTTTGTGTGCGGTTAGGTGGGTAGACAACCCTGATCAGGGTGCATTTGGACTGTTTGGAAACTTATGTGCCAAAAGTTTTGTAAAACTCCAATATAATGGTTAAAAAATGGAAATGAAATAATTTTGATAATTTTTGCCTCAAAAGTACAAAACAAATTACTCATTTATTTCAAATTTCATGTCTAGCAGAGTACAAAAGAACTTTGTTTTTTAGTTTGCTGGTATGAATCTTTTGAATTTTGTCACTTTGTTTTTTTATACTGTCATCTTTTAGAGTTTAACTTCATTAAGCCAGTGATTCTTTCACAATACACCAGCTTTGGCTTTATGACTTCTCTTTCAGTATTTATTGCTACAGCAAGACCAACACGAGTGGTAGCTGCAGGCAGTACAATGGTAGTGTATTTGAGAACTTTGGTACACCATGGATACAAATTTCCCAAATAGCTAAATAAGCAAACCCAGCAGTAATGGCCAAGTATTTCAGAAGAGCATCTGGTACTCTGTTCTTTTTATTACATCACTAGTTAATACTGTACAGAGTTTCTGATTAGGTACAATACATTTCATGGGCTACATGTAAAAAAAAAAATGTATTTCAAAAAACTACAGTTATATATAAGAATTGAAAACATTCTTCAGTATATAGTTTCGAATGATTTCATGTCCCGTTAAAATATTTTAATGTCAATAAAATATGAAGCCATAAAGATGAGCCATATGGGAAAAAGAAACTAATACTTTATTAGCAATAAACACAGTATATTCTTACATATCTAATGCTCTAAGTTTTGCTACAGTGCATGTGTTTTGAGCATACAACAGAAAAACAATTCCAAAATGGTGAAAGTAAATTAAAGGAGTAATTTTAAAATTGGAAGGAAACAAATGCAAGAAATTCATAATTTAAATATCGTGGAATATTTCATCCTTTTTGGCTGAGAATCAGATTTGTGCTCTAGGATGTAACAATTTCAGAGTTTCCCAAGGTTGCTTCATAGAGCAGAAGTTCATCCTGCTATTACTGTAACACATAAATGAAGGGCAGTGGGAGGTGATTTCTTTGACCGAGGCCAAAATGTTGAATCAGGAAATGTATCACCAATGATGACTATTTTATTAAAGTTTTATTTTTATATCATAGCAAAAATTGTTAGTTTTTACTGTGAATTTTTACCTAATATCAGGGGTTATTATATTTGCACTTTTAAGGTATTAACCTCTTGCAAAGTGCGCATAGTTTACGTGCAATTCATAAATGAAAAAACCATGATAAATAACCACTCACCATAAAGATCATGGTAACCTCCAATGGACCAAAACACTTCCAACACGTCAATTCATCGTGATGTAACTGGGCTTCCACAGGTTTACAGACCTCTTGCTTACGCTTCTTATTTTCGGGTGTGAAACATCGTTTTTTTTCCTTTGCCTTATAGTATGTTACTATAATGCTTGTCAATTCGATAAAAATCATACATACAACTCATTCATACAATTCAAGTAAAAACTATGTACATAAACCTTACATTCACAGGTGATTAAACCTTAGTCAACTCTAATTATGGAACTCCTCCTTCTGTTTCACAACCTCTGCTACTCCCACTGCAATTGTCACACCCATTCAGCCCCGCACATCCAATCCTCTAGTACTTTCGACAGATCCCTGTCATCTTCAGGAGGCAGGTGTGTCTCATCCGCCCACCGCAGCTCAAGTGAGCAGAGCCATCGAGGCCTGGGCCCCAGCCATCGAGGCCTGGGCCCCAGGTAGGAAATCAGGTACTTACTGTAAAAAATTTAGTGATTAAAAATGAAAAAAATTAGCCAATTAGATAGAGCAGGAATTTATGAAATCCCAATAAACCAGCAACCACCTGTGTCATATATAGGCAGCACCAAGAATAAATTAAAGTATAGATTGAATCAGCATATTAATAATTGGAATAAAAAAGAGGCTAAGACAGCATTGACCCAATACTGTATGGAAAATCAAAAATATCCAAGGTTTGAAGATATTAAAATTATTAAGAGCTGTAAAAACGAAAAGCAGTTAAGAATTGCAGAATCAGTGTTAATTGAAAAAAACAGATCAAGATTATGCAACATTAATGAGCCAAATAACTTAAACGAACAATGGAAAGCCCTAATAAAAATTGAACAGCAGCGTAAAAAGAAAGAGAGAAAAAAGAGCAGCAGGGACAATAGATGGCGCCAGAGACACAACGATTCAGAGATAGCGACTGGGGCCCAGGCCTCGATGGCTCTGCTCACTTGAGCTGCGGTGGGCGGATGAGACACACCTGCCTCCTGAAGATGACAGGGATCTGTCGAAAGTACTAGAGGATTGGATGTGCGGGGCTGAATGGGTGTGACAATTGCAGTGGGAGTAGCAGAGGTTGTGAAACAGAAGGAGGAGTTCCATAATTAGAGTTGACTAAGGTTTAATCACCTGTGAATGTAAGGTTTATGTACATAGTTTTTACTTGAATTGTATGAATGAGTTGTATGTATGATTTTTATCGAATTGACAAGCATTATAGTAACATACTATAAGGCAAAGGAAAAAACGATGTTTCACACCCGAAAATAAGAAGCGTAAGCAAGAGGTCTGTAAACCTGTGGAAGCCCAGTTACATCACGATGAATTGACGTGTTGGAAGTGTTTTGGTCCATTGGAGGTTACCATGATCTTTATGGTGAGTGGTTATTCCTCATGGTTTTTTCATAATATCAGGGGTTCCTGCCAGGTATTTGGCTCAGAGGATTTTGGCTTGGTGAGTGAAAGCAAGTAGAAATGATGTGTCATTGTTTATATGTATATGTATATCAGTGGCGGCTCGTGGCAAGTGAAACAGGTAAGGCCAGTAGCTGAAGTCAAACAAATGAAATAAAAAAAACTGTCATTATTAGGCCAACTATTCAGACCCCACCCTACCCCCAAGATTCCTTTACTCTGCCTCTGTTTACCCCCTTGACTCACAATAATGCCCAAATTAGGCAGGAATGTGTCAACTATTGTATTGCACACACAAAAAAAAATCCTCAGAATAGAATGCATAACTATTAACAGAAAAATGTTAAACCTCCTTAAATAAAAGTTTTACCTTAAAACATATGAGCGTTAATTTATGTTAGTTGTGCTTTGTGTTTCATCAGATTTCTCAACTGAGGAATAATCACAGGATTCACAGGATAAAAAAATGTAGTGAAAAAATAATAACTCCAAATATATGCAGGGAGGGAATGTTTCATGAATTTCGTCCCATATAGAATGAGTACTATACTACCATTTGCATTATTTGAAAGGTTTAACCTTTTTTTTAAAGAACTTGTGATAACCTAAAAACATATATGTACTCATGTGCAAATTATACTTACAGGTTTTCTCATTTATTTATTGATTTTTAACATAGAAAATCATCTTAGTTAAAACTGAAATTAGTTCTGCAAAGCGCTTTGTAAACTTCATACTCTTGGAAACTGAAATTCTTCTTGGGCTGATAAGCAGAGTTTTTTTAAGTGGAGCTTTTCGACTCAAATTCTTGGGCTGATGAGCACTGTGTTTTTTTAAGTGAAGCTTTTCGACCCAAATTCTTGGGCTGATGAGCACTGTGTTTTTTTAAGTGAAGCTCAAACTAAAAATTCTTGGGGTGATAAGCACCGAGTTTTTTTTAGTGAAGCTTTTCTTCCAGATTTAAAGCAAAGAACGGAGATTTTAACAAAATATCCACTCCATTCACTGTAATCGACAAGCAAACAAGTCACGACACATAAGAACAATACATCACCGAGAGAGACACACAGAAAAAACAACTAAGTTAACTTTGAGCTTGGTCGGGGTAAGCTTCTCTGTCAACCCACGGCGTTAAGGAAATGGATACTCTCCTGGCCAATCAAATTAGTGCAGGGCCAGATCTCCCATAGTTTGTTTTTGCACACGCGTTAAGGCAGTGTTGTACGTAGGTCATCATACTGAATGAGACAGGGAGGAAATCGTCTCCTCTTCGCTTGCGTAGTGATGTTACTGGGGCCTGTTGGAGCTAGCCCCAATAACCTCACATTCTGAATGTGATCTCTTTCCTCGGGGAATAGTTTTTCATTTTTGAAGGGAAAGGTTTATCACCATGTAGTTAAGAGAGAGAATAAAAATCAGGGCCAAAAAAAAATTATTTCTAAAAATATAAATTTTTATGTGAGGCCCGGCCCCTCTGGCCCCTAATGACGAACCGCCCCTGATGTATATATACTGTATACACACACACTATATTATCAAAAGTATTCAGACACTACCAAATATTTGCATAAGTGCAAAGAATGGTTGCACAGTGAGGTGCAAGTATAAAGCTGAGATGATCTGTCATGTTATCAGTAACCTTGAAGCAGATATGCAGCATGGACATGAATTTTCCGAGTTACAGCTTACTGGTCATAGGATGTCATTTGATTAACATTTCTATATGGAGCATTGCAGCTACTCTAAACATACCAAAATCAACTGTAAGTGATGCGGTGAAGAGATGGAAGCAGGATGGTACAAAAAAATAAAGAAAGAAATAAAAAGTGGTCAGGAAAGCCGCACAAACTGATGGAATGTCACTGAACAGACATGGTAAAAAAAAAATGTTAAAAAATCCCATTCTTCTACCATTTCCATAACTGCTGAAGTAGAAAATGCTTTTAATGTCTCTGTTATTACCTATCCACAGAGAGTTGCAGCATGAGTTATTATAGTAGAGCTGCAGCACACAAGTCACATCACTACTGCGAAAGTGAAGCGCCATTTCTCCTACTGAATGCATTCCTACGTTATCCCATAATGGGTCAAATCAAGCTCTCTCTCTCTACTTCCCTGTTTCTCTGATGTCTTTGAATGCTGCAACAAATTTTTGTAAATAAAATATTTACTGTTTATGATGAAATAATCCCCTTGGGTTATTTGAAAAACAAATTACATGTAAAAAAAGGTATACATTACAAATTCATTCGTGTAAAGTAACAAACACAGAATATTTACAGGTTACGATTAACAGGTCTATGTACTAAATTTCATGTTTATGCTGTACTATGGCAAAAATGTTATATATAAAATACAATGGTACCCAATCACACTTAAGTTTTAATTCACTACTGGCCTATGGTTGTAATTTTAGCCTGAAAAGCACTACACAATATGAGACACAAAGATATTTTTTTCATACAAAAATCTGGAATTAAAAGGCAATGAATATTTCAATATGTTCATAATATAGGCATAGTTTAGAAGTTCATTAATGTAAATTTGGTAACAAGCACAGAAAATTTACAGGTTCATGAAGTAAATTGCATGTTTATGCTTTACTATGGCAAAAAAATTATATATAAAATAAAATGGTACCCGATCATACTTAACCTGCAATATAACAATATAATAATTTAATCCACTACTAGCTTATAGTTGCAGTTTTAGCCTGAAAAACAATAACAAAATGACCTATTTTGTACTACACCATATGAGACGAAAAGATATTTTTTGCATACAAAAATCTGGAATTAAAAGGCAATGAATATTTCAGTATGTACATAACATAGGCATAGTTTACAAATTCATTAATATAAAGTAACGAACACAGAATATTTACAGGTACATGTAGTAAATTGCATGTTTATGCTGTATTGTGGCCAAAATATTATGTATATAAAATAGAATGGTACCAGATCACACTTAACCTGCACTATAATTACCTAATTCATTACTGGCTTGTAGTTGTGGTTTTAGCCTAAAAAGCACTGTAACAAAAATACATATTTTACACTACACAATATTGGTCCTGAATCATTTCTACTTTAAAATGTGGAACACAAAGGTGTCTTTCGCATAGAAAAATATGGAACTAAGTACAAGATACAATTATTATTTTATTATATATTATGAGTATTGAATCACTCATTTTTCATATAACAAACAGATGTGATGCCATTCCAATCATCGTGTCTCCTTTAATAGTTATTCTTGCTTTTAGTTAAGGAAAATTATTTTAACACATTAAATTTAAGTTACTGTCTAACATTTGTTTGTTTTCTGAAAATGTTTAGTGTCAATGGGATTCAAGATTAAAGCAATTTTTGTAGAAGAAAACCATATAACAGATATGAGATGTTAAAAAATAAAAGTCTACTAGTGGATTATTTGTATGATGTTACATATAACAGAGCAAGTGACACTTACTGAAAGAAAGAAATGGGGAATGTAGGGGGGAAATTATATTATGAAATATTTGATTTAAAATTGGTAAGTAGCTCTAGCAAATCACGAGTTACATGAGAAACTGAAAAGGAAAATTTCTTCAGTGAGATGATGGAGTATCAAATGTTAAAAAACTGAAAGCCCATAATACATATTTGTTCCATAGATTAGATAATTTAAATGTTACTCAAATATAATACTGAAATTGAAAACTGTTTTACCCAGAAAAATGAAAGAAAAACCTTGTCTCAGTGAACTAGATTCTTAGCAAATATCAATTACATCAAAATTTGTTATCTGCACTCTGATGATGTAAACACCATGGTACATGCGAACGTCACAGTACAGCAGTACATGTGAACGTCACAGTACAGCAGTACATAACTTACCACAGTAGCTTTACTTCAAAGAATGAAACCACATTGCTGTGATCATTAATCACTTGAATTTTTAACTATCAGTAACATACAGAATCATATTTCTTCCATGGATGATTAACTAAATACAAGTCATTTTATATCAAATCAACCCAGTGGTGCACTCAAAATAACAGGGGGAGGGGGGGGGGCTGACCTTCGTATGAGGTATTGCTTGGTTCTTTGACTGCTCATTTTTAAAGATATTTTTACGTTATTAAATGTATATTTTACAAATAATTGGAAATGCACTTTAATATAGCAGATATTTTTATCACTTCTTAATATTTTGGGAGATGTTTTCTCCTGGGTACTTTTACTTGAATCTTCAACATTTTGGGCCACCATTCATAAAGAACTTCGGTGTGCCAAATCACCCAATGAAATATCTATTTTCAACTTGATCTCTTTTGATTTCTTTGAAATTCGGTGTGATTGTTAAGCATGAAGACTTGTGCATAAATCCCAAATTTTACCAGTCCACCCACAGGGTTTCAAATTACATAACCTTAAAAATTAAAAAATCATGACCTTTGAACAACTTTTGAGCAGTTAGTTACCTCACTGGGCTACAAGGTTGAAATTTGTGTCTTTTTTTCATAGCATTTTGTATGAGCTTCTGTACCGTGTGCTGAAACATAAAAATAGATTTTGTTGACTTCAAGGTCACAGAAATAACACTTGACCTTGAATATTTAAAAAAAACGAATTTTGCAAAACATTACATGGCTTCCTTAGAGTTTTGTTCAGCAGTGTGCTAACTTTCAAGTTGGCACTGCAATGGGGTCATTATTTATAAAACATTTAACTGAAGTGCATTTGAACAAAAATTCTCTAAGTGTGACAAAATGATATTTTGCAAGTGTTACACAATTAATAAACAAGTTTAACCTAATATATTCACAATGCAAATTTGGTTTACCATATGATGCACTAAATGCATCCTTAAAGCATGTGTGAGGTGGAAAGACTGCTGGGAATGAAAACAGAAAGAGCTATGCTAGGAGTAGAATGTTAAAATGGGTTTTTGTGGCAAACCCTGTGTTGTGCTTCTCACAATGCCACAGGATTACACACTCCCTGATTTATCCATGTTTTCAGTAAAAACATTAGTTTTCCTCAATTTTTTGAGGAACCAAGATTTTCTCCTTACTTTTCAATGTTTTCACATGGTGGCGTAAACACCCTGCCATCTTTTCTAAATTAGGAACACTTTGGGTATTGACCAATAGTAGGTTTATCTGCCAGTTTTCTTTTGACTTTCATTACTTAATCACAGCTTTGCTTTGTTACAGAAAGTCATTAATAATTAAGTTATATTCTAAGCTGTTGTATTCTTTTTGTCTGTTCTATTCTGATTTTGAAAGGTATTACACCAAAGATATACTACATTTAAATAAGTAGTTTCTTAAAAAAAAAAAGTAACACATGTTCATAAATGAGTGGTAGGCAATGCACGTAACTAACAAACAAATTAAGAAGAAGGTAGTCTAGAACACGCTAAGTTACATATAAAAGTTAAGTTACCATGAGTTCTGTGATTCAGAACTCATGGGACAAACTTTAAGGGGCAGTAGAGCACACTGCAACAAACACATGTATCTTTCTGAGGAAATTGTAGCTGAATTTTTCCCCCTCTTTAGGTATTGAAATGTCACAGATTTCAGCCCTTTTTTGTAACTATTTTCAAGAGAAAAAGCACTATAATATGAAAAAAACATGCATCCCATTTCTTAGACAGGATGGTTAAATTTTTTTCACAAAAAATGTATGACAAATTATGAAAAAAACTTTTAAAGACATATTCACATGTGATTTTGAAATTGATGATAGCCAGTCATGCTTACATGCTGATGAAACTGATACTTAATTTATCATAAACCAGAATAGCACTAAAGCTGAGCTAAGTAAAGAAATTTTTAAAAATGCATTAGAAATTCTGAATGTATCTTTACAGTGAGCTAGTGAAACTCCTGTAAAAAAAAGAAGACTGAATGAACAAAAATCTCCTCCTGAAAATTTGAAAAAAATATAAAGGGTGATTCAGAACTGATGGGACAAACTTTAAGGGGGCGGTAGAGAACATGCAAAAAGCATTTTTTGTATAGGAATGTATGGGCGCAAGTGACAAGTTGAAGCACAAACACAAGAAATAGACATGAAAGGAAATAAATTGGGTACTTACAGCACCGTTGATAAGTGCTTCTTTACAGCAATGTTTACAATAATTGCTCAAAATTGCGTCCACCAATAGTAATACATGCGTGGCAACGTCGACGGAGTGATTGGCGTACAGTTTCAAAGATGCCAGGTATTTCTTGCACACGCGCAGCCGCAACGGATATTTGAGTGACTAGGTCCTCAACAGAGTCAACTGGAGTCTTGTAAATGAGGGCCTTCAGATGTCCCCATAAGAGGTAATTGAAGCTCAATCAATCGGGCGATCGGGTGGCCAACAGACTGGTCTACCACGGCCAATCCATCGTGCTCCAAAAGTGGCATCCAGGTAATTGCGCACATTAATGCTGAAATGGGCTGGTGCCCCCTCATGCTGAAACCACAGTCCTTGTCAGATGGCCATTGGTATATCTTGAAGCAATTCTGGTAAAACCTCTTCCAGAAAAATACGATAACATCTGCCATCGAGTCGCGTTGGTAGTAGATATGGGCCAAGCAGGAAGTCGTTCACAACCCCCCCCCCCACCCCCAACATTAACAGAGAATTGTTCTTGGTACGCATGTGGACGTGTAGCATGTAGGTTAGTGGATGCCCAACACATGACAATTGTGCACTATGAAAACACCTTTGTGTGTGAAAATTGCCTCATCTGTTAACAGCACATGAGCTGGGAATTTCTTGTGTTTGTGCCTCAATGCATCACTTGCGCCCATACATTCCTATACAAAAATTTTTTGTTGCAGTGTGCTCTACCACCCCTTAAAGTTTGTTCCATGAGTTCTGAATCACCCTGTATGTGCTTTTTATAGAAGGAAGTTATGTTATCCTTTTCTTGATGTAGAATTTCCAACATCTGACGTGAAAACAAATTATTGATCACCTGAAAGAAATGTTCAATTACATTGTGCAACAGCATTCCCACTCATTTCTTCCCCCAAAATATAGACTTTTTAAAAGTACTGCATCAGTAATTTTAAGGACCTTCCCAAATTGTATATGTAACAATGTCGTGTGCAGAAATGTACTTTTACACACGACTAACTGTGCAGATTGAAGTATGCTGAAAAAGTTTGCAATATTTTCACACATACTTTTAAGTTTGTGGGTGTAATAAGACAGTTCTGCTGGTCAAATCAGTTTTCCTACTGTCACGGTTTCAATTACAAAACCAAAGTCAAAATTACATGTTCAAGATTACCATTTTGCACTTAATTTTCTTATGGTATTAATGAACAATTGTTATTTGTATAAACAAAATTGGGAAATACAAAAGTGAAATATGAATGAAGTGAAACCTCCATTAATGGACACCTCTAAGCAATGGCCAGTTTTGATTGGTAGCTGCCATAGGATTAACATTTAACTTCCAAACAGGGAAACCTCTTAACAGGTGCCATAGGTCAGTAGTCCACCAAAAGAGATCTAACAGACACCTTGCATTTTAGGATTTTACACAGTTCCTTCGGTGCTTTGGAAAAAGGGATACGATAGGAATAAAGAACGCTACTGTTCCATGAGCACGATGGGTTGGATTACCGTGATTACAATGGTGTGCTTAAGTAAAAAGAAAGGAGCTAAAGTTTAGTTCTACAGGAGGTAAACTCCAGTTCCTGTGTATGTTTCAGTCGCAACCTGGGAGGTTACTGGTGAGTGATGTTTTCCGTTGGTGGTGGTATATCTTTGACTCCTGTGGGTTCTATTCCTATTTTTCGGCGTGCAGCTAGCTAACTATACAGTTCCATTTCACTGTCTAGCATTTTACTTTCCTTTAGCAGACTAAACTAAACCTCCTAGCTTGAGATTCTAAAGGGAAGTTTGAAACAACAGGTCAGACACCACTTTTCTAAAATCCTCTACATCATGATTTTATTTTAAATTGTTACATTGAGTTTCATTCAGCATTCTAGCTTTAGAGAAAGATATGAAACAGTTTTTTTTTTTTTTTGTGTGCCTAGGCTTTTTACACTTATTTCCCTTTTGTACTAAAGCAATGGATTAGGAATGTCAACCAAGACCTAATCTCCAAACAGTGGCACCTCCCAACAACAAGCACTTTCCCAGGGCCCAAGCAGCGAACGTTAGACCAAAATTTAATAGAACGTGCTGATTGCTGAACTAATATACACCTGCTGTCTTAAAGCACGATAAAACCACAATAGGCCCCCTAAAACACTCAATAAAATCACATTTATTAAAAATTCTAAAAGCCCATTTACGTTTACACTGACGAGCACTTTCGAGGTCTCAAGTCACTGAATAAAGCCCCGAATCACTCGGAAGCAGCAAGAATATATAGACATAGGCTCATTATCTCAATTACACGTCACAAGTTTATACATAGGTTGCCAATGTGAAAAAGGAAATTAAAGTCCAATATCCAAGTAGCAACAAGACAAAACACAAAATTGATTAAAGACGGGCAAGTGGTCTCAGCTTCTTGTTGATCCAGTGTGGAACCCATGAGTCACCTCCAAGGGGTTGGGATGAAGGCTGGAGAATCCATATCACAACAGGTGTCCCAAAATTTTTGAATGTAGAGACTTTCCACCAGAAATATGTTATATATGTTTATTGAGGAGTTCAATATTTTTGCATTTGTCCAATCTGGTAGGAAGCCGTCATTGCATTGGTTAAAGCCGTGGAGATGATCTTGGATCGCAGTGCATACGGATGTTCTTTAAGATGGATCTTCAAAGTCCTCAGGGTCGAGCCAATGTAGACCTTAGGTTCGCAAGCAGGATCCTGGTGGAGAAGAAGTATGGAGTACACGCCCGGCTTATTCCCGATGTCGACAGTATCTCGGTCATGGCGAACCAAGAAGAAGACATTACGAGCGTTTACGCCAAATGAGAGAGAGAGTGTTTATGGCATATCCCTTTCAATGTACTGACCAGAGGAGGAAGGTAGTCCAGTTTCCCTACATATTTAGTCGGAGGTCTGGTAGATATTAATGACAAAAAGCGGAGTCTAGAATGCTCTCAAAGTAAACGGTGAAAGTGAAATGAGGAAAAACCGAAAGTCTGTACAAGAGATTGAATATCTTGAGTTCTTGAACACGAAGGTTTCGAGAGGAAGAATGGGTGAACACCCTTTTTATCAGAAACCGAATAACAGAAGATTTATGTTCAGGTAGATGAGTTGATTCAAAAGGAATGATGCAGGGTATAAAAGTGGGTTTTCGATAGAAAGAATAAGAAATTTGGTTGTTGACTAGGTTCCGGGTAAATTGAATATCAAGGAAGGGTAAAACACTCCCAACCTCTTGTTCTTGAGTAAACTGAATAGAAGGATACTGTGAAGACAACCAATGAGTTAGTTGATCAAGCAGGGATATTGAATGTGGCCAAAAAATCAGCATATCATCCACATACCTTAATACTAATAGTGGTTGTACTAAAAAAGAATATAGAACAGTTTCTTCGATGGACTGCAAGAGAATATCAGCCAACACAGGGGATAGTGGTGACCCCATTGGTGCACCCTCGGTTTGAAGAAAAATCTGATGATTGAACTTAAAATAGGACCTTTTTGCAATAAATCGAAGAGCAGTCAAAACAGCTTCAATTTCAAGAGGGGAAATAGAGGGGTCCAGAGCAAGTTTTGAACAAATAACAGAATGCACAGATGACAACGGGACACTAGGAAACAGAGAAACAATGTCAAGTAAAACCATTACAAAATTCATTCCTGGGTGGGTAAATGGTGCAATACGATCGATCGCCTGAGTTGTACTGTTAATAGAAATAGAAGAATTCTGAGTGAAAGGTTTGAGGTATGAGGCCAGAGCTGCTTCAAAGGGGCGAATAGGATTAGCATACCCGGAAACCAATAACCTCATGTCTTGTGAGTTTTAAGTCTGTAACATCAGCATCCATGTTGTTACCTGGTAATGTAGGAACACTGTCAGCAGAGCAACTTGAAACTTGATTGGCTGCACCTGTACTTTTATTAGAAGTTAAATTTCCATGTACACAATTAATGTGCCCTTTCAAATTGGATGTGTTCCCTGAAGTTTTTTGTTTTTTTAAACATAACTTGCAGGTTGTTGTTCCATCATCATTCTTTACAAATAAATTCCATACAGCACTTTTTGGTGGCCCCATCTTAAAATGAAACACCCTAATTAAACTACACAAGGTGTTTTTTTCAGATTAAAAAAAAATTATTAGCGACTACTGTTTAATGCCCATGCACAAGAACACACCATGGATACCTAAAGAAAGCTTTTGTTTTCCAGTATCTTTATTTTAAATCCCCTGAATTACCTATAGAAGAAATAGAAATGGATCGGAGATTATTACCCTCGTTGCACAACTCGATGCGTTGGGATGGAAGACTCACTAACAAAAGACAATCCACCGATATTTTCAACGTACCTCTGCACTATGCTGCTGCACAAGGAGAAGGACTGACCAGTGTTATTCACGGTTCACCAATGCATCGCTTTCCCTAACATCGAGGTTTTGCTGATGTGTAGTGGGTGTGCCATGTCCTCATGCCCACCAAAGATTCCACCGGCAGGCGCCGATGTTTTTCAAGACATCGAGGTTTCTCCGATGTATCGATCGGCGCAACATCGAGGGAAAAACCTTGATTATCAGGGGCTTGACATCGATGTTACCAAACATCGATCATTCTTGCCCATCTTTAGTTAGTGTACCACCCATACAACCAACATTCCCCTATGCCTGGGTAAAGCTATCTTCTAGGAAGAATACCACACATTAATTGCAAACTAAAATCACTTTTGCCAAAGGCAGCAGTTCAAACTGTCTAGTCACTATTTCAGGAAACCCTAAACACAGTAAAACAACAAAATTCAATTGTAATTTCTTTGAAAAAACAAATGGAACTGGAAAAAAAAAAAATGATTAAAGGAATATTTTACATTTTCTCAATTTCCATTCTTATTTTTTGCACAACTACTCGTGAACCCGACTACTAACAGCACAACCTTGGTAAAACCTTAGAAATCTTACAGGCATGCATATTTCTGAAAATTAAAACATGACCTGAAACTGAATTCCCTCTGGAGTATTTGAAACATTGATCTTATGCACCACTGAATGAATCTTCATATATAGTAATTAGGAATGGTCCTGCTCAAGCACATAACAGCCCTGTAGTAGTAGTTTATCTGCATGAACGATCATATGCATTGAAAGATTACACTTTTGAGAAATATGTTTGGAGCATACGTCACACAGGTGAGGCTCTTCACCTGTGTGGAGTATGTGCCTTGAAAAATGACTTCTGTAAGCACGGTTTCAAGTGAATATCACACTGGTGAAGCTATTTACTTGTGTGAAGGTACATGTGCCTAGAAAGCGCACTTTTATCACCAAACCATTACAAGCACACACCACACCAGTGAGGCATTTCACCTGTGTGAAGGAGAATGTGCCTTCAAAAGTAAATCCTGTAAGCACTGTTTCAAGCAAATATCACACTGGCAAGGCTATTCACCTGAGTGAAGGTGCATCTGCCTTGAAAGAGCACCTTTATCATCAAATTGTTTGGAGCATACATCACACTGGTGAGGCTATTTACCTGTATGAACAAGATTGTGCTTTGAAAGTTTACTTTTACGAGTAAATTGTTTGAAACACACATCACACTGGTGAGGCTTTTCACCTGTGTGAATAAGCATGTGCTCTGAAAGATTACTTTTATGACCAAATTGTTTGGAACATACATCACACTGGTGAGGCTTTTCACCTGTGTGAATGAGCATGTGCCTTGAAAGATGACTTTTATGAGTAAATTGCTTGGAGCATGTAAAACACTGGTGTGGCTTTTCACCTGTGTGAAGCAGCATGTGACTTGAAAGATTACGCTTATGAGCAAATTGTTTGTAACATACATCACACTGGTGAGGCTTTTCACCTGTGTGAAGGAGCATGTGCTTTGAAAGAGCACTTTTACTGGCAAATTTTTTGGAGCACACATCACACTCATGAGGCTTTTCACCTGTGTGAATCAGCATGTGCCTTGAAAGATGACTTTTACAAGTAAATTGTTTGGAGCATACATCACACTGGTGAGGTTTTTCACCGGTGTGCATGAGCATGTGCCTTGAAAGATGACTTTTATGACTAAATTGTTTGGAGCATGTATCACATTGGTGAGGTTTTTCACTTATATGAAGGGCAATGTGTCTTGAAAGAGCACTTTTATGAGTAAATTGTTCGGAACACACATTACACTTTTGAGGCTTTTCACCTGTGTGAAGGAGCATGTGGCTTAAAAGAGTACTTTTATCAGTAAATTGTTTGGAACATACATCACACTGGTTAAGCTTTTCACCTGTGTGAAGGAACATATGCTTTGAAAGAGTACTTTTACGGGCAAATTGTGTGAAGCACACATCACACTGGTGAGGCTTTTCACCTGTGTGAATGAGCATGTGCCTTGAAAGATGACTTTTACGAGTAAACTGTTTGGAACATACAACACACTGGTGAGGCTTTTCACCTGTGTGAATGAGCATATGCTTTAAAAGAGTACTTTTATGGGCAAATTGTTTGGAGCACACAACACACTGGTGAGGCTTTTCACCAGTGTGAATGAGCATGTGCTGTGAAAGATCTCTCCTATCAGCAAATTGTTTGGAACACGCATCACACTGGTGTGGCTTTTCAGCTGCGTGAACAAGCATGTGCCTGGAAAGATTTCGCTTGCGTACAAATTGTTTTAAGCATACAAGGCATCGGAGGTCTTTTTCACTTGACTGAAGGAGACTATGCTTTGGAATGCTGCATGCTTCACTTAGCTGCTTGGAACACATGTCAGAATCATAAGGTTCTTCTGCTGCATGGACCTTTACATGCATTAAGAAACTCTCTTACTGTTTGAAATTCTTGTGACACATATTACACTGGAAACGTTTTTCAGTTGTATGAAGTTCCATATGTATTGCAAATGTGGATTTTCCTGAGAGTTTGTGGAAGCATATTTCACATTCCCAGAGATCTTCACTTTTACATGGAATGATGTGCATTGAAGTATCGTTTTCTGCTTTCACTTCCTTTGCAATTATTTTTCAGTGACTTCTCTCTTTCTCATAAAATGTTTCTGCACTGATTCCATACTAAGGAATTTACAATTTTTATTTATTTAGAAATCTGCAAGTCTAATAATTTCTATTTTTGACATTATGTGATGTCATCATGAACTGAACAATGCATGCCCTTTTCGATGAATTGTGCTGTCCACACGTGCAAAGAAAAATGTCCACATTACTGTCTTGTCTGATATCTAACAGAGCATTACTAATGCTTTAATAAATCTCATTAGTTCAAGCTTGCAACGATAATTATAAAAATGGGACCATACGAGCTTTGAAAGTATATTTTGTGAAACCGCTCTGCAAATTTTCAATAGAGATTTCAGAATGCTGACAAAGAAAAAAGCTTACTGGTTTTATAGTTGTCACCTATGCAATGAAGTGGCAGACTTTGATCATCCAAGTCAACACAAGATGGTATTTTCTCTTCTGTAAGATGCTGTGTGCTGGAAATTGGAGGTAAAGGAAATGCACAAAAAACAGCTTTAGATTCACATTACATCAATTCTTTCAGAACGTTTCCACAACTTTCGCGAGATGCAGATAAAAGAAATTCACGGAGTGTTACATGTTTACAACTAATTTTCAAAACAAAAGTTACCCGTAGAGGCATCATATCGTCAGTTTCAGCTGTAATATTTTCTCCTTATCAAATTTTATCAATTAATTATCCTGATTTTCAGATTGGGTAATTTGCCGTGTTAATCTTTGATTACCTTCTTAAAATTTAAGCCAATTTTCATAGCGTTGTATATCTAAATTCAACGGTATAGAAGTACGTAGAGGGTTTTGTTCTTGCTTCTCCGCAGATACCAAAGAACGCCGAAGCCACCATATTTATCAAGGTTACACTGTTGCCAGCGGAAATTAACAAAAATCAGTAGATTTCATCCCCAAAAAATCTGTAGATTAGTTTGAAAATCAGCACCAAAAAATTCTGTAGATTAGTTTGAAAATCAGCACCAAAAAATTCTGTAGATTAGTTTAAAAATCATCATTTCATCCCGATGTATCGCTATCGGAATGGTCTAAAGAAGTAGTTCTGATCCACAGATATCATATACAAGAAGCTAGATTGGACACCCAGCCCATGAGGCGTGAGAAGGTAGGCGCCATTTTCAGCGGGTCATCACGATCCATTTAAGCAAGGCTACTTTGCATTAAGTCAAAGGAATGCGAGTTTGGTACTGTGATTTTCTATTTATATTGAGATTCAAAGCAGTCAGTACCCATTTAGCGGCGGAAGTTATAAAATTTAAGTAAAAAACAGTAATATTCCTTAGTGCTAAGTAGAATGCCAAGGGTCTTGCAAAATATTGAATTATTCCGGATTCGGCCAGGGCTTAAATTCCAGAGAAGACATTCCGGTATCTGCGATATACAAAAATATCACTCTGGTTTTAATTTGCTGAGAGATATGATTTTGAAGTTTCTTGTTAATGAATGCTTCCATTTAATACGCCATTTCGTTGCTATATTGCCCAAATAAATAATATGAAATGTTAAACCTGAAATTTCCTTAGTGCGTAACAAAAAATGTTTGGTGAAATTCAAAACTTTTTGAGCAAACATAATAAATAAATCAGAATGACAGAGGTAATAAGCAACAAGGAAAAAGATTCACATAATTTCAGCTTTTCTATGTAAAGCATGTGGAAGCCTTTTTTTTTGGGGGGGGGGTTCAAATCAGTAGTTTGCTGCATTTAATAGCTACTTATTGATTCTAAATAAATTATTTGCGTTTCCATTATTTTAAATCGTTGCCGCATTACCTTCTTAAAAATGTTTTCCAATAATTTTCTATATTTGTATACAATACCAGCTTTAAATTTCAATATATATATGTATTGTTTTCAGCATTGGGCAAGAGGCAAATAAGTAACAGCAATTATATTTTCGTCTATCTACGTAAGATTTTTATCTGAGGAAGCTTTCACCATGATTTATACAATAACGAAGTCCAAACCATCCTGCGTAACGTGCCATGCTCCGCCGCCATCTTGACCCGCTCAATGTGGCTCCATGCTTCTCACAGCGCAAGCCCATGCTCAACAGAGCAGACAGCCAATCTAGTCCCTTATACGATATCTGTGTTCTGATCACATAATAATTTGCACCTAATTTCCTTTCTTAAAAGACAATCTGTAGCTTTTCTGCTGGGGTCAATAATGTAAAATCTGATGGAATGAGACTGAAAAACCGTAAGTTCTAACCGTGCGACATTTGAAGTTCAGCATTGTGCGGCAACAATCTGTCACATCTCGTTCTTTACTATAGGCGTTCGCGTGTTTATATCAGTTACATCCATTTTTTTTATGTATAACCACTAAGATTTATTATTTTTTGTTTTTATAAATGGTGTGTATACATTGTAAAGTATTTCGGAAAATAATATTGCCAAATTTAATTAGCTAAACAGATTTTTTAAATGGCCATATCTTGCGTAACGTACGGATGTACCAATAAACAAACAACTGGCCAACAGGCACTTTCGTTTCAGTGTTTTTTTTTTTTTTTATTGGAGGCTTAACGACCACCGTGAGCAACTCAATTGGCTATAAGCAGTCGCCCGTCCCTAATTTAGAGTCACTGGTTCAAGGGAAGGGAGAGAGCCAGTGCCGTAAGACAAACACAACATCCATGCCTGACCGGGATTCGAACCCGGACCCCTTACGGACGAATGATCAGAGGCCAGCGCCTTAGACCACTGCGCCACCGGGGCGGAATTTCAGTGGTTTCCTCATAATAATTGTGATACTTTGGGGAAGTGGGTAAATGCTCTAAGACGTGCTAACTGGAAACTAAGCTAATCCAAGCCAAAATATGACGATTGCCATTTAGCAAAGGGTATCGCAGCACATTTGCGGTCTCACTACAGCGGTATCTCCTGTCTGGAAATAGAAAAGAAACGTACGAAGGCCAAGTTGTCCCCAAGAAAAAAAGGCGTGAGAAGAAAAAAAGGAAAGATATACATATTTCCAACCGGATTTAGACGCTAGTCACAGCAATGTTGCCGGGACTTACAGTTTCAACTAGGCTTCTCACCTCCTTTTCTAACCTTTCTCTGGTTTTGATTTGATTTGATTTGATTGGAGGTTTAACGACCACCGTGAGCAACTCAATGGGCTATAAGCAGTCGCCCGTCCCTAATTTAGGGTCACTGGTTCCAGGGAAGGGAGAGAGCCAGTGCCGTAAGACAAACGCAACATCCATGCCTCACCGGGATTCGAACCCGGACCCCGTTCGGACGAATGATCAGAGCCCATCGCTTAGACCACTGCACCACCGGGGCGGCAATCTTTCTCTGGAAATAATAGAGGTGTTTTAGTATTTTAAGTGCAGAATAGTTAGCCAGTAACCTTTTGCACTTTTTTTATTTCTAAATATTAAGCTGAGGACTCAGTTTTTACTAGAACATTGTCTCAATTACCGGTTCTTGCAGTTTCAAACTAGGCTTCTCACACCCTTTTCTAATCTTTCGCTTGAATTAATAGAGGTGTTTTAGTATTTTAAGTGCAAGATAGTAAGCTAGTAACCTTTTTCACTGATTTGTTATCTAAATATTAAATTGAGGGACTTAGTTTATATTAGACCCTTGTGTCACTCACCAGACTGTGCATGGCTCTAAACAGGGGCGGGCCGAGGGCACTTGTCTAGCGGGTGCCTGCCCAGATTCTCCCCCCCCAAAATAAGTGAAGAAAATTTATATTTATATTCTTCATCTTAAAAAGTGTAAGAAGTACCTTCAAGAACACCATTTCCTGCTGCCCTTAAAGTTACAGTTTCTATAAAATATAAATGCCTCATATAAATATCTCAAAAAAGAAAAAAATCTTTGAAACTAAGGTTTCATGAACGCGACCGTAAAATCTTCCATTTGTCGATTTACGGATGTCCGCATGTGGGTAAAAACTTCAGATCACCTCCGATGTGATATACAATCGTGGCCAAACGTCCAGCACTAGTAAACCGAAAGTCAATTTTTGATGTTTGAAGTCAACTTATGAGGCGTAACGGTAAAGTGAGGAATTCACATTATTCATCATTTTAAAGGAAATTTTATGCCGAATTCAAATATTTTTACAGAATGTTATTACAAGTAATAGAAGTGAAGTTAAAAGCAAAAGTACAGCGTCTAGTCATAAAAAGCAAAAAATAGGATTTGTGAAATTAGTGTACAATACATTTAACGTAAATTTACTGAACAGTTCATTATTGACACATGCAGGACACTTGAAACAACTTACCAACAAGCAAATACACTTTAATATTTAATTGGATAACCACGGTTTCTTAGTAACAAAGTGCACCTTTGGAACTAATGAGCTTCTCTAGTTGTCCATTGGTGATAACACGGTGCCATACGGCCCTTACAGACTGAATTAATGCTGTTTTGTATGTGGGTCCTTGTTGACGGATCTTTTGCTTCAATCTCACCCTCAGATTCTCTATGGGATTAAAATCCGGTGACTGTGCCGGCCAATGAAGTTTTCTTTATAACTTTTTGATTAAACCACTCATCAACCAACTTTGACCGATGGCATGGCGCGTTATGGTCCTAAAAGATAAAATTCCGCAAACCCATGTCTTGTGCAGATGGTAGCAGTTTGGACTCCAAAATGTCCACATATTTTGATCCATTCAATGTGCCATCAACAATGTGCAGACGGCCAACACCACTGGCTGAAATACAGGACCATAACACCACCGAATGTGGGTGCTCGATTGTTGGCTGGGTGCAGCATGCTTTATATCTTTCACCAGCCCGACGACGTATATAAATATTTCCGTTATTACCGGAAGTAGCAACAGTTGTTTCATAAAAAAATAACATTTCTCCATTCATTAACAGCCCAATTCTTGTGTGCTTTTGCACAAGCAATTCTTTTTAGCCGTTGTTGTTCAGTAAGGAATGGTTTTCTCGCAGCTTTTCGTGCAGTCAGTCCATTTTCTTGTAGCCTACGACGAACTGTACGTGCAGATGCAATAATGCCTACTTCATTCTCCCATTCATTTCTAAATCAGTGGCTGACTTAAACCCAGAATTTAAGGAACGACGAATCAACATGCAATCATCACGTTCAGTGCACAGCCTTGGTGGACCTCTTCTTTTTCCGTTTCCAACACATCCAGTTTGTGCAACTCTTTTAATGGTGCGCAGGACAGTGGAATGATCACAGCCACATTTAACAGCAATTTTACGACTGCTGAATTCAGTGGCGTAAGAACGCTTTTGAGTTAGGGGGGTACAAGCTCATGAACCTTCCATATCTCAAGGATTAAGTCATCTATGGATGACCCCCTCCGAATTTTTTTTTTTTTTGGGGGGTATTATGTTAGAGTTTTTATAAAATACGTATACTGATCAGGAATTCATCCGAATGAACATTGTTATCATATTATTATTAATTATTACCATTATTATTTTTATTGCTGACAAAATGTTCACATTATTAATTTCTTATCAGAAAATGAATGGAGAAGGGGTTTTTTTTTGTGTTCTCTCTTGTTAATTTTTGTACTTTTTTTCCATTAAAATATTGAGCAGGGACAAGTCAACATTAGGTTGAATTTCTGTTTGTTTGTTTGTTTTGATTTGATTGGAGGTTTAACGACCACCGTGAGCAACTCAATGGGCTATAAGCAGTCGCCCGCCCCTAATTTAGGGTCACTGGTTCCAGGGAAGCGAGAGAGCCAGTGCCGTAAGACAAACACAACATCCATGCCTGAACGGGATTCGAACCCGGACCCCTTACGGACGAATGATCAGAGGCCATCGCTTAGACCACTGCGCCACCGGGGCGGCAATCTTTCTCTGGAAATAATAGAGGTGTTTTAGTATTTTAAGTGCAGAATAGTTAGCCAGTAACCTTTTGCACTTTTTTTATTTCTAAATATTAAGCTGAGGACTCAGTTTTTACTAGAACATTGTCTCAATTACCGGTTCTTGCAGTTTCAAACTAGGCTTCTCACACCCTTTTCTAATCTTTCGCTTGAATTAATAGAGGTGTTTTAGTATTTTAAGTGCAAGATAGTAAGCTAGTAACCTTTTTCACTGATTTGTTATCTAAATATTAAATTGAGGGACTTAGTTTATATTAGACCCTTGTGTCACTCACCAGACTGTGCATGGTTCTAAACAGGGGCGGGCCGAGGGCACTTGCCTAGCGGGTGCCTGCCCAGATTCTCCCCCCCCCCCCAAAATAAGTGAAGAAAATTTATATTTATATTCTTCATCTTAAAAAGTGTAAGAAGTACCTTCAAGAACACCATTTCCTGCTGCCCTTAAAGTTACAGTTTCTATAAAATATAAATGCCTCATATAAATATCTCAAAAAAGAAAAAAATCTTTGAAACTAAGGTTTCATGAACGCGACCGTAAAATCTTCCATTTGTCGATTTACGGATGTCCGCATGTGGGTAAAAACTTCAGATCATCTCCGATGTGATATACAATCGTGGCCAAACGTCCAGCACTAGTAAACCGAAAGTCAATTTTTGATGTTTGAAGTCAACTTATGAGGCGTAACGAATTCACATTATTCATCATTTTAAAGGAAATTTTATGCCGAATTCAAATATTTTTACAGAATGTTATTACAAGTAATAGAAGTGAAGTTAAAAGCAAAAGTACAGCGTCTAGTCATAAAAAGCAAAAAATAGGATTTGTGAAATTAGTGTACAATACATTTAACGTAAATTTACTGAACAGTTCATTATTGACACATGCAGGACACTTGAAACAACTTACCAACAAGCAAATACACTTTAATATTTAATTGGATAACCACGGTTTCTTAGTAACAAAGTGCACCTTTGGAACTAATGAGCTTCTCTAGTTGTCCATTGGTGATAACACGGTGCCATACGGCCCTTACAGACTGAATTAATGCTGTTTTGTATGTGGGTCCTTGTTGACGGATCTTTTGCTTCAATCTCACCCTCAGATTCTCTATGGGATTAAAATCCGGTGACTGTGCCGGCCAATGAAGTTTTCTTTATAACTTTTTGATTAAACCACTCGTCAACCAACTTTGACCGATGGCATGGCGCGTTATGGTCCTAAAAGATAAAATTCCGCAAACCCATGTCTTGTGCAGATGGTAGCAGTTTGGACTCCAAAATGTCCACATATTTTGATCCATTCAATGTGCCATCAACAATGTGCAGACGGCCAACACCACTGGCTGAAATACAGGACCATAACATCACCGAATGTGGGTGCTTGATTGTTGGCTGGGTGCAGCATGCTTTATATCTTTCACCAGCCCGACGACGTATATAAATATTTCCGTTATTACCGGAAGTAGCAACAGTTGTTTCATAAAAAAATAACATTTCTCCATTCATTAACAGCCCAATTCTTGTGTGCTTTTGCACAAGCAATTCTTTTTAGCCATTGTTGTTCAGTAAGGAATGGTTTTCTCGCAGCTTTTCGTGCAGTCAGTCCATTTTCTTGTAGCCTACGACGAACTGTACGTGCAGATGCAATAATGCCTACTTCATTCTCCCATTCATTTCTAAATCAGTGGCTGACTTAAACCCAGAATTTAAGGAACGACGAATCAACATGCAATCATCACGTTCAGTGCACAGCCTTGGTGGACCTCTTCTTTTTCCGTTTCCAACACATCCAGTTTGTGCAACTCTTTTAATGGTGCGCAGGACAGTGGAATGATCACAGCCACATTTAACAGCAATTTTACGACTGCTGAATTCAGTGGCGTAAGAACGCTTTTATGTTAGGGGGAACAAGCTCATGATGGTTGGTTGGTTCATTGATTTTATTGGCGCAAGGGCCATGGTTGGCCAAAGAGCGCCAAACAAAGGACATCAAAAGAGAACAAAATCAATAAAATAAGTACACAAGGCTAAAAACAGGATGAAGCGGTAAAAGTGAAAGATGGAAATGAATACGGTAAAAACTACAAGACAGACAGACAAACAAACAGTATTAAAAACGTGCGATGAAGCTTAAAATATGGCTGATCAAATAAAACTGAAGAATGAGAACGATGAAAGGGCTAAAAAAGATAATGAAACAAATAGTACTAAAAACATGATACAAAGATTAAAATCTAGCTGATTCAGTAAAACTGAAAAATGAGTATGATGATAGGGCTAAAATCTAGATACGTCTAAAATAGTCAATTTGTTTAAAAAATGAAAAAACAACAACAGTATTGCAGTGGTCATTGAGGAGCCGCTGCAGTGTAGCGGCGTCCTCGTTCAACAAATGAGAATGAAAGAAATGAAAACGTACATCACGAAAACGAACATAGGTACACAAAAGATGAGTGACGGTGAGTCGGCAGTTGCACGCCTCACACATCGGCGCAGTGTCGCCACACAGCAAAAAGCGGTGAGTGAAACGACAATGCCCAATGCGGAGACGCGCAAGCACCACTTCCTCCCTGCGGTTCCGACGAGATGAGGAGTTCCAGATTTCGAGAATAAGTTTTATACGATGCAGTTTATTTTCAACCTGTTGGTCCCACAGACCCTGCCACGTTCGTTTGATATGATCACGAACAAGAAATCGAAAATCGCGATGAAAGAGTGGCAAGGGTGTGACGACCAAAGAGGAAGCAGATCTAGCGGCCGCATCAGCACACTCGTTACCCGAGATTCCAACATGCCCAGGAATCCAGACGAATTGAATCTGGACACCGGCCTCGAGCAAGGAACAAAGAAGCCCTCGTACGTTCAAAAGAAAAGGATAATTACAATAGTCCAGCGATGACAAAGACTGCAGGACACTTAAGGAATCCGTATAGACCATAGCACTATGATGAGAACTCGACTGAACATGAAGAAGTGCAAGATACACAGCATGCATCTCCGCCGAAAACACCGTGGCCCCAGCTGGGATCCGCGCTACTGACACGTCATCAACACAGACAGCTGCGGATCCAACGACTCCATGCATCTTGGAGCCATCAGTGAAAATGGGAGTGTATTCAGATTTAAGGGCACGATGCTCAGCGAAGAGCTGCTGGTACACTGACGCAGGGGTTGAGGATTTGTCGAAAGACGTAAAGGTGGTATCAACCATGACACCAAGTGGGTGCCATGGAGGATCCCCAAAGCCCCTGATCGCTGCAACAAGCGACAAGTCGAGCCCTGCATCACGAGCTACGGCCGCGATACGAAGACCGAATTATGGAACGCACGAGGGCCGGTTCGCAAATAAACGAGCATGCTGAGGATGGAAAACTGCACCGTACAAAGGATGGTCTGGAAGAGACCGAAGTTTTAAGTAAAAGTGGACAGACAGCTGCAGACGGCGTAATTCAAGCGATGGTTCGTTCGCATCAGCGTAAAGGCTGGGAATCGGAGATGTTCGAAATGCTCCCGTACAAAGACGCAGTGCCTGATGATGAACAGCGTCCAAAGGCCGGAGAACGGAAGGACGAGCCGAGCAATACACGATACAGCCGTAATCCAGTTTCGACCGAATTAAGGAGTGGTAAATGCGAAACAAAGAGATCCTGTCTGCGCCCCACGAAACTCTCGAAAGGATTTTTAGAATAGAAAGAGCACGCAGACAGGAAATCTTGAGCCGCCAAACGTGCACACGGAACGTAAGCGCACGGTCGACGGTCAGTCCAAGGAACTTGGTCTCCGGCAAAACTGGAATGGCTGCACGGTCCAAATACAGCTCGGGGTCAGGATGGAGTCCACGCCTCCGGCAGAAATGAACACACGCTGTCTTGTCGGGAGAAAGAACGAAACCATTGCTATTTGCCGCTTTAAAAATCTGATTAATACTAGACTGCAACTGCCTTTCAATGAAACGCATGCTCGATGACGAGCAGATGTGCAAGTCATCGACATACACAGTAGCCGAAACCGCAGGAGGAAGATTTGTGAGGAGACAATTAATGCGAAGGATGAACAATGTGACAGATAAAATGCAACCTTGAGGAACACCTTGTTCTTGATGGAATGTTGCAGATAGCGTCGTACCCAGGCGCACCTGGAACACCCGATTGCGAAGAAAATTTGCAATAAAGGTCGGAAGATTCCCTCTCAATCCGCATGCGTGGAGGTCACGGATAATCCCGTGCCGCCACGCACGATCATAGGCTTTCTCGATGTCAAAGAATACAGAAACCAGGTGCTGCCTACGCACGAACGCCTCGCGCACAGATGTCTCAAGGTGCAGGAGATGATCGTGAGGTGAATGATGACGCCGAAAACCGCTTTGTGATGGTGAAAGTAATTGATGATGTTCTAAAAAATGAATTAATCGTGAGTTAACCATGCGTTCGAGAACTTTACACAGACAGCTAGTGAGAGCAATTGGGCGATAACTAGAGGGAGACTTAGGATCCTTGCCAGGCTTCGGAAAAGGTAGAACAAAAGCCTTTCGCCAACACTCCGGGAAACTGTGTTCTAACCAGATGCGGTTGTATAAGATTAAAAGGTTCTCGAGAGACGATTGGGAGAGATGACGGAGCATGTCGTAGTGGATGTCATCGGGACCGACAGAAGTAGCCCCGGACCGATGCAGAGCCACCCGAAGTTCACACATGCTGAAGGGGGAGTTATAACCAGTGTCGGTATATGGCGCAAAAGAGATTCTCTGGCGTTCCGCGGAAGACTGAATCCTATGAAAGGAGGCCGGATACGCCAGATCACTCGAAACGGAGGCAAACGCCTCCCCCAAACAATCTGCAATCTCCCCGACGTCAGCATATGTGCAGCCGTTACTCTCGAGAATGGCAATCTGGTGTGAACTGTAGGTTCCCCAGATCTTACGAATCCTTTCCCACACAGTTTTCGAATTGGCACGTGAGGTAAGAGATGATACATACTGGATCCAAGACTCCTCTTGCTACGTCGACGCACCAACCGAGCATAGGATTTAGCACGTTTAAAAGCAACGAGATTAGCCTCGGTTGGATAACGCCGAAAAGTAGACCAGGCCTTGTGTTGAGCTCTCCTAGCCGCTGCGCATTTAGGGTTCCACCAAGGTTTCGGAATTCTGGGGAGCTTCGTAGATGTCTTACGAATTGAAAGATCAGCTGCCTGAAGAATAAAAGTTGTGACTTTAAGTACAGCTGCGTCGATTGACTCTTGGGTCACCATTTCAGAAGATATCACCGCGGACGATGTGAAGACCTCCCATCTGGCACAATCCATCCTCCATCGAGGTGGGCGGGAGGCAGAATATGGCACGTTTGCATGGTGCCAGAGGACGATTGGGAAGTGGTCGCTCCCGTGGAGATCCTTACACACCGTCCACGACCAGTCAGCAATGATCGATGGTGAACCCAAGGTCAAATCGATCGCACTGAAAGATCTTGTCGGCTCATGGAAGTAAGTGTCAGAACCGGTGTTTAAAAGGCACACAGAGGCCGAGAACAGAAGAGACTCTATGCGACGACCTCTAGCGCTGGCGCTGACACTACCCCACAAAGGATGATGAGCATTAAAGTCACCCAAAAGAAGGAAGGGAGAGGGCAGCTGATCAATCAAGCTCTCCAGAACAGAGACGCTAACATCCTCATCCGGTGGTAGATAAACACTGCAAACAGTAAGAGGCACAGGCATAGAAATACGAACCGCCACGGCCTGCACAGTTGTGGAAACCGCGACGGAAGATACCGGAACCCTGTGAGGGACGAGAATAGCGACACCCCCACAGGCTATATTTCCAGACGAGTGGTCTGTCCGAAAAGCACTGTAGCCTCGAACTGAAAGCAGGTCCGATGGTTTAAGCTTTGTCTCCTGAAGACAAAGGCACACCGGAGAGTACAAATAAAGCAGATGTTTCACGTCATCAAAACTGGTGCGAAAACCTCGGCAGTTCCACTGAATTATTGAACCCATGGGTAAAAATGAAATGAAAAAGGAAATGATTAAACTTGGTCAGCCTCCATTTCCTCTGGTGAGCGTTCCCCCAGATTTGGTGGTGTGTGACCAGGGGCCAAGATTGGTGAATGCTTTGTCCCAAGTGTCTTGGAGGGATTTGCTCGCCGTTGATTGTTTGGCTGAGACTTTGAAGGAGAAGAAATGCTCTTCTTATCCTGGACCTTGGTGTTGGTGTTGGTGTTAGTGTTGGCGTTTTTGCCAGAAGAAGTGGACTGAGTTCCCTTGCTGGTGTTGGAGTGAGTCTGCTTCGGTGAAGTGGCGGGTGCCGCTTTCAGACTCCTAGCTCGCGACTGGAGTGCCTCCAGTCCGGCTGCGATGATTTCCTCCATATTGAATGGACAGTTAGGGGAGATCTGAACGTCGGTCTGAATGCCAACCGTAGATTTGGCAACCACCACTGAAGCGTATGATCGCCGATCAGATGTAACGGGAACCACTCTTCTTCTGGCCTCAGGATAGGAAATATTTTCCACCGTTTTGAGCCTTTGGATTTCCTTCTCCTCCTTCCACTTGGGACAATCTTTGGCTGATGCTGGGTGTGAACCCTTGCAGTTCACACAAAACTCGGCCTCGGCCACACATTCTGAGAGTAGATGCTCTGTGGCACCACAACGTCCACACCTAGGAGTACTCCTACATGACTGCTGAGAGTGGCCGTACGACTGGCACCTAAAACATCTCAACGGGTTAGGAATGTACGGTCGTACCTCGAGGTGGAGATACCCTGCCTTGATGGATGTAGGCAGGGAAGGGCAGTTGAATGTCAAGATAATGTTCCAGGATGGGACAAACTGCCCATTCCTCCTGAAAGAAATACGCCGCACACCCGTAACATGTTGGCTCCTCAGTTCTTCGAGAAGTTCCTCCTCAGTGCAATCAATAAGATCCCGAGAGGAGACAACACCTCGAGATGAATTTAGGTAACCGTGTGGTGTTATTTTGACCGGAGTCTCAAGCAGCATGCTGGTGTTGATAAGTGTGGAACCGTAGGCCACAGTAGACATCTCAACAAGAAGATCTCCAGACTGGAGCTTCTTGACGCTTTTAGGAGAGCTTGCGATTGATTGCAGTGCTTTATGGATCCAAAATGGACTTTTGGCACTCAAAGGCTTTGAAGGGTCCAATGAGTGCACAAAAAAGAATCTAGCATTGGAAACATCAGTGACAAATTTTTTGGCGGAAGGACCTGAACCTTCCTCCATACTTCTTTTAGTTTTGGGTTCATGGGAAATTTCATTGAGAGCCATGAAAAAATTTAAAGGATTCATCCGCCGACTTCCCCACCCACAATCGAGCCCAACAAGGGAGAACCGGAGGTCCGCAAGCCCAAGTGGACGCAGGACACGGCTCTAGGGATAGCAAGCGGATATAGCAAGTTGATAGGGCAGACATGCGCTCGGAGAGCACCCAGACTTTCCCATGCCTGGGGAACACCCCTTTGGCATGCCCACCCTATCCCCAGACTCACCCTGTCGTACGAGACGACAAGCCGTTAGAGGTCTGGGCTGCACTCGGCCACAGACCTCATTGACTAGGAGTGGGTTAGTTCCCAGCCGCCCGTTTAGGGTGAAGCAGGGGGCAAAGAGGAGTGTTGGCAACTGGCGACAACAACACCCAGGCCTCCAGAAACCTCAGCCTCCAGCATCCCCTTTTCCACCTTACGGGTCACCACACACGGCAAACGTGCAGGCAGGTCTAGCTAACCAGCTCGGAAAAACAAAGAAAGGAACATGAAATGGAGAAGACAGGAAAGAAAACGAGAAACTAAAATCCTGAGCTGGCGCATAATCACGACCTCAGCAACCTACAACTGAGGCGGGTTCATGTCAAGTTAGAAAACATAAAAAATGTGAAAATCATCACATATAGTACATGTTGGCTCGGGCCGTGGGGACGCCATCCCCCATCAGCTGGATGAACAGCTGTCCCTTCGGTTGTATAATCGTTCAAGACGAAATGAAATATTGATCCGTCACAAGGTCAGCTCGGGCCGTGGGGGCGCCGCTCCCCAAATAACTGGAAAACCAGTTATCCCCGTGCGGGGAACAAGCTCATGAACCTTACATCTCAAGGATTAAGTCATCTATGGATGACCCCCTCCGAATTTTTTTTTTTTGGGGGGGGGGGTAGTATGTTAGAGTTTTTATAAAATACGTATACTGATCAGGAATTCATCAGAATGAACATTGTTATCATATTATTATTAATTATTACCATTATTATTTTTATTGCTGACAAAAAGTTCACATTATTAATTTCTTATCAGAAAATGAATGGAGAAGGGTTTTTTTTTTTTTGTGTTCTCTCTTGTTAATTTTTGCACTTTTTTTCCATTAAAATATTGAGCAGGGACAAGTCAACGTTAGGTTGAATTTCTGTCAGCAGGGTTTGGAAAAAGAGGGATTTCTCAGGAAATGTTATATAACTCTTTACAAGAACGAATTAAAGTTCTTATCATTTTTGTTTACGTTAATAAAGTAAAACCGCAGTAAGATAAACACTGCTCTGCCCGCGAAGATAGTACCATTGAAGCATTATGAAGTCTATATTAAAAACTTTGAACGATACATAGGCTGACAATTGATGTAAAAAGCACATTGGTCTGGTGCAAAGCTAAATGATGGTGGAGATATCGAGGAATTGGAGCTCTATGAATGGTATGTGAAATCTGTAATGCACTTGTTGTATTGCTACAGATCTTACGACAGAAAACAATTTTAGTGCCGGGGCTGCGGGCGCTGAAATGACACTCCGTTTCAACCCATCGCGATGTCATTAGCTGTAGGTGACTGACAGGTGTCATAGTATCGGCGCCTTTCTTTTGCTCAAGCTGGTAGTCGTTTGAACTCGTTTCCCTGCAGAACTAATTTTCTGGAGTTTCCCAGATGGTTGGCCAGTTTTTGGTAGATGAAAAGCCTCCCACTACAAGCTTCGGATATAAAAAAAAAACCAGGTGACCCCCGTGATATTTCTTTGAAAAAAAAAGAGAATTAAAAAAAAATAAGTAGCATATAAATTTTACAGTTCACTCTTTATGAATGATTGGTTTGTGTTTGCTCATATCTGGGGGGGGGTAAGTAGATATTAATGTACCACTCTCCCTGTACCCCCCCCGTTCCTATGCCACTGACTGAATCCAAGTTCATGCAAAGTAAGAATTTTTGCCTTGACTTGAAGAGGCAGGACCAATTTTCTGGTCTTTGACATTCCAAAATTCAAATATCACCAGGAATTCTTTATAAATTCCATCAATTGACTACATGCAGCTGCATTCTAAGTCGGCAGACGATTCTACATCCTTTTATATCTCACTGGTGGACTTCGGAGAAAGTTATAGTGGAATAGAGGGGCGCGAACGCTTTTTCAGAACTGGATTTGTGTTTCCTCATTTGCACATTTTTGCTTGTAACTTCACTTCTACTACTGGTAATAACATTCTGTAAAAATATTTGAATTTAGCATAAAATTTCCTTTAAAATGATGTATAATATGTATTCCTGACTTTACCATTACGCTGTATAAGTTGACTTCAAACATCAAAAATTGACTTTCGGTCTACAGGTGCAGGACTTATCGACACGACTGTACATATACCACAGCTGCTTCTACCGGAAAGGAGGGAGGAGAATTGGGACATGTGTACTTGGTGTACTCAGCGAGGAGTTGACCTTATTCACACATGCACGCGGCATAGCTACGTAATGCCACAACACAAGGATCACTTTGACAGGCTGCTATCACGAAAGTACACTCACCAATGAAGGGAAAGAGACTAATGGACTGAGCTCTTTACCGTTGGGCTGTTAAAACTGAAAAGATTGCATCACATCGGGTAATACTACACCGGATGTCACGGGAACTCCGGACTTCTCACAAAATGATGCAATACTTCCTGGTCTGACGGTGCGTAAGAGTACGGAAAACACCGTACGAACCTGATGTTCTGACTATATTTTTATTTCAGTACCATTTTAATATACATTTACAAACATTTATTATATTTATCATAAATTTATTAATATGTAACATAAAAAAATATTGATTATACCTACTTTTTTACTAAATATCACAAATTTTTAACGTTCCATTAGCTGTATTTCCGAAACAAGAGCCAATGAAAATTTTTAATGGCGATATTCGTGTTCAGTGGGTTAATTTCATACAGAATTGCACACTTTCCTGTCAGAAGCAATTTCATTGTTGTCCAGTGTAACGTATGTGAAGTTATACAGGGTGTCCGAAAAGTCTATCCGCTGTATGTACGTTACAGATGTGAAACTGGTGCCAAAATGTTGGAAAACTAACCAAGTTTTTTGTTGCAGGTTTCCGTAACGTGGGTGTAGTGTAGCAGTGTCAGTGTCCAGGAAACCGGAAATGTTCACAAATCATGAACAGAACTTTTTGGCATCTGTAATTCACGTGAGGCCCTACGCACAGATTTCTTGGGACTTCGCACAAAAGACTGTCTCACTTCTTCCACTCTTTCAGCTGAGGTTGATGGTCGGCCAGTTCTCGGTAAGTCAGCAACAGATCCTGTGGTCTTCAACTTGTCGTTCCACGACTTAATGCTCTTGACATCGGGCGGCTTCTTTCCATACGTTGTTTGAAAGTTCCACTGCACTGTTATTGGTGACCGGGTGTCGTGATACCAGAGGACACACTGAGTCTTTTTTTCCTGATTTGTGAACATTTCCGGTTTCCCGGACACTGACACTGCTACACTACAGCCACGTTACGGAAACCTGCAACAAAAAAACTTGGTTAGTTTTCCAACATTTTGGCACCAGTTTCACATCTGTAACCAACATACAGCGGATATGAATGACGTTTGTAATCAGGGAAAGACTTTTCGGACACCCTGTATTGTTATTACCGACTGCTTAACTACGTTGTGAAATTGTGTGTGTGTGCGACTCGCTTTGATATGTTTTGGATTTCGTAAAGAGACAACGTTGTGTGATTTCGTCTAAAGTTACTTGAAGTCTAAAGTGGCTGGACCAATAAAAGAAAGTTTACGTGAGTGATTCTGCTCTCTGTATATGTTTCGTCTGGCCCTAAAAGCCTTGACTTAAAGTGAGCTATCCGATGCAACTAGTGCATCATATTTACATTTAATTCAACATTTCCTCAGACGGACATATAGAACTTAGCATAGTAACAAATCTTGCATAACGTAAAAGGGTAACGTTACGGCTCACACACATCAGACGTCATTTCAAGATCAGTACTTCGAAGCATTTTCCATTCATTGTCTAGTGCATGAATCTCAGTGGGAGGAAACACATTGGGAATGGAAGAAGCTAAAAGAGCATGTGATGGAAACTTCTGGCACTCCCCTTTCCTGGAACCAGTGCCCCTAAATTAGGAATGGCCGACTGCTTATAGCCCATCAAGTTCCTTACTGTGGTTGTTAAAACAGATAAGGTTCCCCTATCTCTACATCGAATGCCAGAGCATTATGGATAATCCTCAATCCAGGAAACGAACACTGTGGCATATAAATTATGGCAATCATGCTTTTGTATGCTTATATTAATAACACCCAAGCATATCAACCATTTCAAACAGATTGAATCCTTTTGCACATTTAAAAAAAAATAAGGATGTTATGTAAAAGTCCTGTTATATTTCACAAAAATTCTTTAATAGTATCACTAAAAGCTGTCCGAAAAATTAGAATTTAATGAAACATGATATAATGAGTAGGAATAAGGCATTTTTACAAACAGTCAGTGGATCACTAAATGCATGAAAAAATCAGTAGACCTGGTAACCCTGGAGGTACGCGACTGCTTATAGCCCATTGAGTGGCTCACTGTGGTCGTTAAACCTTCAACCAAAAAACAAAATAAATAAATAAATAAAAACCCTGAAGGTACAACTCATTAATAGTGGCTGGAAGAGTTTGTGCGTCCTGCGCTTCTGCAGATGGGCTTTCTTAAAAACATGAAATTAGAGAGGGCGCTGAAGACAGCTTCCATGTTATTGCTGTAAACTGTGCTCATAGATATATGTACTTCGCTTTCCGTGCAGCTGTGGCGCATACAGGATTTCGACAAGTGGGGGTTCCATAAAATAGCTTCCCCGAGAATAAAATCTGTGTGTGTGGTGGGGGGGGCTCGTACAGTACAGATAAACACTGACACTGGAAGTATTATCATGGATTGAACATTTACCTAATATTTTGCTGAACCTGTTTGGTCGCAAACTTAAAATTTCAGGATGACTTTAAAGTCAGAAAACAACTCTTACACCTAACACCCAGTTAGCACTTTTTAGTCCGTCTGTCTGTATGTCCGCCTGTTTTTGATAAATATCTTGCTAACCGTTGGAGTTAGATTTGAAATTTTGTGGATGGTTTTTACGACTGCACATAACTGTCACATAATGTTTGCATTTTGTGTGTCTGGTCGTCCGTCCGTCTATCCTATGTTTTCGATAAATTTCTAGGGAAGTGTTTGATACGAAAACAAGAAAATTTCTGGATAGCCACAAGGAACCTGAAGTAACTCAGTCCGAAGGATCAGAGGTTACCTCAGCCTTCAGCAAGGTCATAGGCTATTTTACCGAGCAGATGTATCAACACATTCCCTACAGCCTAGCCCCTCCCCCTCGCCGATTAAAGCAACAGCATAACTGAGATACCGGGAAAGTCACTAGTCTACTCCCACACCTCCCCGTAGATGTAGAACAAACACTCAGATCCTAGCAGAAGCTCATGTTTTCTCCAAGAGGAACTATGTAAACACAAGTTTTCTCCGGTACGGGCTACGGGCATCGAATCTTCGCTCCATCACTCCGGGGTAAGTCGCTCTCCCAACTAAGCTACCCACACAGAATATCTCACTGCAGATTTGTCGTCTTGACACATATTTTTACCTATGTGTACGTCACAGAACTTCTCTCAAGGTCTGAAAGAATACACCTGCTTTAACTATTTTTTTTTCCTTAATTTAAAGAACATATCTTGTGTGTGCGTGCAATATACTTATGAATTAATTATGTATTATTTTTTTAATAGCATAATTTCTTAGGGTCTATGTATTATTTTTGAAATAGCGCGATACACTTTTAAAGGGGGGGGGTCCGGACCCCGTTGGACCCCCACCTTCGGTGCGTCACCGCCGAGCAGTATAGTGATTTCACTAAAATTTTACTAAAGAATCTCTTTTTTTTTACCCTACAGTTATACCAAAAGTGAAAAATGTAATGAATGGAATAGTGAATATTCTTCCAAATGGGGTGTTTTGGGGAAGTTTCGTCAACTTCAATCGGCCAAGGCGTGATCTCGCATTGAATCAATGCGTTGCACGACGAATTAGTACAAATACATTTCTGGACGCAAATGTTCTCCGTAAAATGTTCTTGGTAAACTTTGTAAGTAAACACTTGAATATGCGTGACTTTTCCATGAAGTGTTAACAATTATGCGCATCTTAGAACGCTCGATCGTTCATGATCATCCGAGGAAACATCTATCTCTCAGTAAGGATTTTAAATTGCTGTCCCATTGGTATACCACTGTATGATTTTTTTTTATTGGAGGTTTAACGACCACCGTGAGCAACTCAATGGGCTATAAGCAGTCCCCCGTCCCTAATTTAGGGTCACTGGTTCCCGGGAAGGGAGAGAGCCAGTGCCGCAAGACAAACACAACATCCATGCCTCACCGGGATTCGAACTCGGACCCCTTTCGGACGAATGATCAGAGGCCATAGCTTAGACCACTGCGCCACCTGGACGGCATGAAAATTTGCACATCGATAAAACTAACTTTAAGTTATAGCGTGGGATACTTAATACTTGCTAAAACATAACCATAATTAAGCAATTCAACATTTTTTTGTTTACTGACGTCATCAATGTACCGGTCGCGCCATCTATTAACAAGTCTGAACATTACTCAAAGAAAAATGATTGATTTTTAATATAATTATGGCTATGTTTTAGCAAGTCTTAAGTATCCCATGCTATACCTTAAAGTTATTTTTATCGATGTGCAAATCTTCATCCTTGGGAATACATTAATTGCGAAGAAAATATGTAAAGAAATTTTACCATTGAAAATATAAGGCAGAGACTTTAGGTGCAACCACCTTAAACGTTCATCGAAATGACGTTCACATATCCCACACTTCAGTTCTAGCTGGATGTCAGCACGAGGAAATTGCCTTGCTTCATTTCTTCCGTTTTGCCTCATCTTTGGGCACGGAAAACAGAGTTACTTCTCGTTTACAAGATATGTAACCATTGTTGCATCCATGTACGAAACATGTTCTCAACGTTACACGCTAATTATTACTTCTTTTCATGATCGATCTAACAAATAAATGCCGCCCCGGTGGGAGAGTGGTTTAAGCGATGGCTTATGATATTTCGTCGTAAAGGGTCCGGTTTCGAATTCGGTGAGGCATGTCTCTTGTATTTTTCTTACTTCACTGGTTCTCTTCCTTCCCTGCAGCCAGTGACCCTAAGATAGGGACAGGCGTCTGTTATAGCCCATTGAATTGCTCACGGTGGTCATTAACCTTCCAATAAAAAAATTGATGAATTGTAACGATATATGAATTTTTAGCGGAGATATAAAATAAACTGAAGTCTAGTAAATCATTAACAAAGATATGTAATTATCTCCTATGCACTCTAAAAGAGTGGGTTGTTCTTTATTGCACCCTTTTAACTACTCTCCCTCCCCCATTTTATTTCTAGTATTCACAGACTTACATAGCTGACCAGATTTGCTTAAGGTGCAAAGCCAGGGAGTAGTAGAAAATGTCGGGTTCAATGACAAAGGAAGTGCTGCCCACTGCGGTCCACGTGCTGCGGCACGGACGGGAGCGTGGTCAACCATGAGGTCAGTGGCCGCCATTATTTTTCCACATGTTCTTTCCGACCATCTTTTGTTCGCCATTTTTTTATTTTCACCACGTGTTTTGAGATGAGTCACCGTTTTCTCCGACTATAACATTTTGTATGCCACGTTTTTTGGGATGAGATACTAAGTTGGCTGACATCGCCGTGCTAGCGAGCAATACTATGACGTCAGTGATACAGTCATGATAAGTTCGCACAGTCGCTGGAGAAATTTTTCGTACAAAGCAAATAAAAAAATGCTCCAATGGTCTCAGCGGGATTCGAACTCACATTCTGTAATGTAGAAAGCGAGTGCTCTAACCACAAGACCACCCAACCATTGAGAAAAGATGGTTGATGGGAGTCTTTATTTTTCTACTTCGACTGTTCCGCTAATGGAGGGAATTTAAAATGGGGTGGGAGGGGAAGTTGACGTCATTTGAGTTGAGCAAGGGATAGTGTCAACATGAAATTTTTCTGCCACAGTCGAGCATCTCTCACTGAACTGTTGTAATGGAGGATGTAATGAAACAAGCATACCTGACAGCCCCAAAGGAAGGAAGTTTCAGTGGTGTCAATGCATTATTCCTCGCTGTCAAGAAAGAAGGAATCAAGAAAAAGACGTCGAGAAATGGCTGAAGGGGAGAAAACGTACACCCTTCACAAACCGGCGAGACGTCATTTTCCGAGAAACAGAATGTTGGTGAATAAAATAGACCAACAGTTTCAAGCAGACTTGGTTGACCTCCCCAGTTTGAGACGTCATAATGATGGATTTCGTTATTTGTTGACGTGTATCGATATATTTTCCAAATATGCGTTGGTGATTCCCCTTAAACAAAAGTCGGGGTCCCACATCATCCAAGCCTTTTCCAAGATTTTTGAACATAGAAAACCATTAAAAACTGCAGACAGTAAAGGAACAGAATTTAAGAACAAAGAGTTTCAAAAGTTTTTAAAACAGCATGAAGTGTATTTCTTTACGACGAATAATGAAACGAAAGCAAGTGTTGTGGAAAGATTCAATCGTACGTTCAAAACTAGAATGTGGCACTATTTTACAAGTCAAAACACCTTAAGATTCATAGAAGTGCTCGATGATCATTCCCCCCATCGGAGCATAAAAATGAAGCCTGGGGATGTGAACGAAAACAATGAAAGGCAAGTGTTTCACAATCTGTATAGCGACCTCCAAGAGGGAAAAGCCGTCCTATAAATTTCAAGTCGGTGATCACGTAAGGACCATCCGACAGTACGAAGGCCCACGATGACACCTGTCTCGTGAACTCATCCGTTTCACGAAATCGCATACGACGGCTTCTTAACGGCAATGGCACCCCCTGTTCGTTCTCCAGACACGGTTGTAGCAGAACCACTCACTTCTTGCTGTCGTGACGACGCCTCAACTTAGATATATATTGTCCGCTTATATACTTATATCACGCGCGCCGTTCGTACGAATGGCATGCAAATACAATCATTTGCATAACTTGAACGTGAGCACCCACCATGCAATTTGCATGGCGCTGCGTTTACGTCCTCGTGATGTGGAATTTTCTTTGTCAGGCAGTGTATATAATACAGATGGGGACACACATAAGTTTTTGTGGTTTTTCCAGAGATCCGAAATACCTAGTTACGACTCTGCCAGTCGGTGTAACTACAAACGAGTGAAAAAAATGACTGAGGCATAAAAGCGCGGCCACTAGTTTAAGGAACGACCCTCCCTGGAATCTTCAGTAGGTGTCCAAAGCTTTAACATGCTATATGTTCTTTGCCTCCCACTTGGGCAGTCCTTCGAGCTTGCCACATCGCTCCTTTCACAGTGGATACTTTGCTACTGAACGGGGGAACAGGCAGACATACCATGCCAGAACTCACCTCACCGTCCACACAAGAGTGATCATGAAGGCAAGATTGCTGGAAATGCCCAAAGAGCTGGCAGATGAAGCGCCTGAGAGGATTCGGTATATAAGCTCAAAAATTAAATACACTGACGGAAAAAAAATCTCAACACCAAGAAGGTGTTGTGTTAGATAAACGACAGTTGGTAGGCGGTGAGAGTACATCTGTAAGATGACGTCTATGCAAATTTCGCGCTCGGCGCATACGTGTGGCGCTAGTAGCGCCCCTCGGAACATGCAAAGCAGGTTTGCTGTAAATACGCGCTGTAACGTTCGTGAGTGTTAGTTATCGTTGAGATTCGACGTAGTGTGTTGATGTTAGTCAAGAATACCTTTAAGAAGACGAAGAAGCCATTATCAACAGCTCACGGAGTTTGAACGAGGTCGTGTAATAGGGCTACGTGAAGGTGGATTTTCTTTCCGCAATATTGCAGAACGACTTGGCAGGAATGTAGCCACTGTGCATGATTGTTGGCAGCGGTGGTCAAGGGAAGGTACTGCCTCAAGAAGACCGGGTTCCGGCCGGCCGCGTGGCACTACTGAGAGGGAAGACCGCCGTGTACGGCGTATGGCCGTGGCGCATCGTACTGCGTCTGCGGCAGCAATTCGAGCTGCAGTTGCCACCACAGTGACACAACGAACTGTTACAAATTGGTTACTTGAAGGACAGCTCCGAGCCAGACGCCCTGTAGCGTGCATTCCACTTACTCCAAACCACTGCCGTTTGCGACGTCAGTGGTGTCAAGCTAGAGCTCATTGGAGGACGGAATGGAGATCTGTTGTGTTTTCTGATAAAAGCCGGTTCGGCCTGGGTGCCAGTGATGGCCGTATGTTGGTTAGAAGGAGGCCAGGTGAGCGCCTGCAACCAACCTGTCTGCGGCCGTGACACACTGGACCTACACCTGGAATTATGGTCTGGGGAGCAATTTCCTATGACAGCAGGAGCACTCTCGTGGTTATCCCACGCACCCTGACGGCACAGTTGTACGTCGGTCTGATGATTCAACCTGTTGTGCTGCCATTCATGAGCAGCATTCCAGGGGGTGTTTTCCAACAGGATAACGCTCGCCCGCATACCGCTGTTGTAACCCAACATGCTCTACAGAGTGTCGACATGTTGCCGTGGCCTACTAGATCACCAGATCTTTCACCAATCGAGCACGTATGGGACATCATTGGACGACAACTCTAGTGTCACCCCTACCAACATTAACCGTCCCTGTATTGACCGACCAAGTGCAACAGGCATGGAACTCCATCCCACAAACTGAAATCCAGCACCTGTACGACAGAATGCATGAATGTTTGCGTGCTTGCATTTAACATTCTGGCGGTTACACCGGCTATTAATGTACCAGCATTTCACATTTAAAATGGCTCTTCTCGCGCTTACATTAAGCTGTGATCTTGAAACCTTAATCGATTAAATATGTTACCTATACAAATTTATTGCCGCCATTTCATTCCTCTACAACTATTTTTTCGTGGTGTTGGGATTTTTTTACGTCAGTGTATATGGCCTTGACGGCACACTGGGACTGTGAAATTCCAGGATGTTGTTATTTGAGTGTTAGACTCTCCATTTCGCCAGAAAGTGATACGACAAACTGCAATGACGCCTTGACAGATACGATGCGAAACCCACCCTTTAGTCCCCCGAAAATACCTAAGCAGTTAAAACATGTGGAGTACAATTATCTAAGATTTTTTTAAGAAACTTGGATAAATGAATGTGAACCTGAAAATTCACAGAAATTCTGTTATATTAAATGATTTTTTTGTTAAATTTAGCGTGTACTTCCTGTAAAATGGAGGACACACGTGCGCGCGAACACGCACACACACTGATGTCTGTTGAAAATGCAACACCAAGAAAGACCTGAGATATTGAAGTGATTTATAAGGTACAGTACTTACCATGTAAATCGTAAGTAATGTGGAACATACAACACTCAGTACCTTGTTCACATACCACGAGCGGCGATAACGGATCATTCACCGTCAGACATAAACTGGAGAGTTTCTGGATGTCGTACTGTGGAAGGTCATTCCATGCTCCCTCTATTCGTACACAAAGTTCATTCTGGGGAAACTAGCAGCAGAGCCTGGCTTCCAGCGACCATATCCCATACTTGCTCAATAGGCAACAAATCGGCGAAACCAGCTGGTCAAGGAAGACGTGGCACTGTCGAGCCTTCAGGAGCTGTAACACATTTTGTGCTACATCCTTTTGGGCATTGTCCTGGTGAAAGATGGCACCGGGGACGGTCTGAAGATACGACTGTGCCGCCCCGGTGGCGCAGTGGTCTAAGCGATGGCCTCTGATCATTTGTCCAAAAGGGGTCCGGGTTCGAATCCCGGTGAGGAATGGATGTTGTGTTTGTTTTACGGCACTGTCTCTCTCCCTTCCCTGGAACCAGTGACCCTAAATTAGGGATAGGCGACTGCTTATAGCCCATTGAGTTGCTCACGGTGATCATTAAACCTCCAATCAAAAAAAAAAAAGATACGACTGCGTTTCAGCTTCCACAACTTCCGCGATGTATCGCTGTCTGGTCATGGTTTCTGCAACGCTTAGGAGGCGGAAACGTGGATGGAAACCATCGGCATCCCACACCAAAATGCTCGGGGTCGAGCCCGTGCATAATGCATGCCTCCAGCAGATGTTCATTACGGTGTCGTAATGCAAGGACACGACCATCATCGGTCATACAGTGACTATTCGGAAAACACTGGGCACTGCTATTCATCACACCAGTGTTTCCGTTCTTGGCAGCATTGCAGCCGCTGACATCTGTAGTTTAAGGTCAACGGAAGTCAAAGTAATTGACGGCGATCTACGAAGCCTCTCTGAAGCAAAACGGCGTCGGAGAGTTTGAAGGCAACCTTTAATGTGTTGCAAACCTCCACTATCATGCGACCCTTAGAAATGTGGTTATTCCATCCGGCAACACCGTAAGGTGCAGTGTACGGTCTTCCGGTGGGTTTCGTCTATCGCCGGCTCCAGATCCCGCAAGTTGGTGAGCCTGACCTTCCTCCTGACGTCATATTCGCATCATTGTGCTCGCGTTTCATTCATCTAAGACACCGGTCTCGCTAAAGTCCCACAGCTGTACGTATAGGTCTTGTCCGCTGCGTCGGGGCATACTTAGTTACTACACAATTAACGCGAATCGATACCACCTGCGACGGAGTTAGGAGGGCAGGTGCACTGTGGTTGAAATCATTTGCATCTGGTTACGTGACCAATCGATCCTGCGAGGTTCATTTCGATGACACACTTTCTTCTTGATGTTGTATTTCAACAAACAGCAGTGTATATACATCGAGTGGTCACTGAAACCATCAAAAGTGGACGCGGTTCCTTAACCACGTGATTTCCCAGATGTAGCGTATAATCGACCGAAACACCTTATACATTAGCGGAAAGTGAAAAAAGAACACCAAGAAGGAATTGGCGGACGATCATGAAATTTACATATGTTAATGGGGTCGAGTTTACGTAGGTGTGATGTTAATTTCGGGACCAACCGGTGAGCGCTTACGCAGCAGCACGACATAATATGCAAATTATCGTCGGTGGTATTTAAGGAGTACGGCGAAGTGAATGTAATCAGTTGTCGGCGTACGGACACGTGCGAAGACCCTGAAGAAGCTGCAATGGCTGGACATGGAAAGACGTGTACGATTTCAGCACTTATCGGACTTTGAGCGAGGTCGTCTAGTCGGACTCCGCGAAGTCGGGTGGTCGTATCGTCGTACTGCCACACGAGAAGACGTGGAACCGGGAGTCACAGACGGACGGATGAGCGGACCAATCGAAGCATGAGAAGAGCAGCGTTGTCAAGCAGAACATCCACTGCGACGCAAATCCGAGCTGCCGTTGCACCTGAGGTGACTGTGGGAACAATCCGCAACCGTCTACTGGAAGCTGGACTACGTGCACGTGTGCCTCTGGCATGTGTACCTCTGACTCCAGTCCACAATCAGGAACGGCTGCAGTGGTGTCGCCAACGTCTGCACTGGAGAACGCAATGGCGATTTGTCGTGTTCAGCGATGAAAGCAGATTCTGCTTGGGAGCCTCTAATGACCGTATGCGTGTTCGCAGACGCACAGGGGAGCGTCTCCACCCTTCTTGCATCCGCCAGCGACACACAGGGCCTACACCTGGTCTCCTGGTGTGTGGAGCGATCAGCTATCACTCCCGTACACAACTAATGTTTGTACCAGGTACGTTATACAGCAACTCCTACATCAACATCATTCAGCCCGTTGTTAGATCATTTGTAAGGTCGGTCCATCGTGGCGTTTTCCAGCAAGATAACGCACGCACACACACGGCACGTGCAACGCAACATGCACTTCAGGGTGTGAGACAACTTTCATGGCCTTCACGTTCACCGGATTTGTCCCCCATTGAGCACGTGTGGTCTCCAACTTATCCGGTCTCCACGGCCAGCCATGACCATCCCCGATTTACGCGTCCAGGTTGAGGATGCTTGGAACTCAATACCCGAAACTTACATCCAACATCTGTACGACAGACTCCATGCCAGAATTGCACAGTGTGACGCAGTTCGTGGCGGTTCAACCTCGTACTAACCATGTTACATGGAAATGTTATTTTTTAGTGTACCAGCCAATACAGCTGTATTTTGCCATAATGTTTTGAACACGTTATCCTCTGTATTCCGTTATTATGCTGTATAAATTTCGTTGGTATCAGACGTCTCCTTCTTGGTGTTCTTTTTTCACTTTCCGCCAGTGTATAAGGTGTAAGTGGACCAATGGGTAGTAAAATTCGGAGCGTAATTGGTAAACGGAAGGATTTATCAGATTTTGAGAAAGGAAAAACTATGGGAGGTCGGAGAGCGCGTGCCTCGATTTCCCAATCGGCTGAATTGGTGGGTTGTTCGCGTGCCGACCGTAGTTAAAGTGTATCAGGATCAGGAACGGTGTAAAAACAGTGAAACAAAAACCAGAGTGCAAAACTACACATGACATCGAAAGTTTGCTGTCAGAGCTGAGCGCCGGGTCAAAGGACTTGTAGAGGCCAACAAACGGAGCACTGTTCATACAGTTGAATACCCAATACAACAGAGGTTAGACCGGAACAATATCTGTCATGATCATGCGGGGCACGCTCACACGTATGGGGTATAACAACACATGACATTCTCTCATAACCACGATTCATCGGCGCTAGACTCGCCTGGTGCAAAGATCGTGGAAGTTGGACGTCGAATAACTGAAAAAAAAATGTGCTGGTTTAACGAGTCGCGTTTTCTACCCACTCCGTTTTACTCCAATTTATCTTGCATTGTCCCCACACTGCAAGCCTGCGGAGGCGGGTTTATGGCGTGGGCAGGGCCCGCTTAAGGTTTTATGGGGCCCTAGGAACAGTAAGCGTTGCGGGGCCCCTACAGCAAAATGATAATACCATTCTCAATAGTACCTCTCTATATTTTTTCAGGACAGTTTTCTGCCTACACTTTTGTTATTATATAATGTTTTATATGTTGCTGTCTTATTTACTGAAGATTTAATTACCCTACACTTCTACCTGAGGTTCCATTATACGACGACTTCGCACGCTTAACTGGGTTTTTTTTTCTTGGTCCACGATTATACTTCATCCATGAATATCGGGAACGTCAACGAACTATAAGGGGCGCTGCGCAAACGTAAACAAACTTCTCTAGTATGGGTAACGTCGCACGTGTTTCCATAAAGTCGAATGTTAGAATGGCTGGTTTGTCGCTTTCAATCCTTGAAATAATGAAATTTGTGGACGCCTCTTAAAAATCAAGATGCATTAAAGAAGGAGAAGTTATTGTTAATGCAGGCGATATAATTTCTTGTGGAATTAAGAAGGAAGATGGAAGAGAAATTTTCATAATTTCGCACTGCATTCAGTCCACGGCAATAACGTCGTCGCCTCACTCCATCAACGGTGTTTTAGATACAAGTAACAGTGAAGTTTCTATAAAGTCATTTGAGTGCTCTTGTAAAGCGGGCAGAAGTGGAACGTGTAAGCACTGTGTAGCAGTAATGCTTTACTGTAACAGGTAATTTTTATTTTTACATTTTCAGGCAAGTGATATAGTAATACCGACAGGGGTGTTCTAATCCGGATTACTATTAAAAGCTGACATTTCGTTTCACTTGACGTTTCCCAGGACCCATTTTCAATACTGTAAACAATAACATTTGTAATTTTTGAACATTCTGTTCCTAAGTGTTTGTGAATTGGTAATTGTTGATCATCATTGGGTTCTGCGTTTTTGAACCGATGATTGTTGACAGAACATTACAAATCTTGTTCCATAATGAAGTTTAAATTTATACGGATAACAACAATTATTTGTTTTCAAGATTATGTAGAAATGCGGATTTTTTAATTACTACTATGCAATAAAAAGACGCTGCCTTGTTTATTATTCATTCAAAGACGTTACTAGGTTACTAGCATTTCACTGGAAGGATTTCAAACGCAAGGCACAAACGTTTATACTAACTTGTGAAAAACATAGCCGAAACCTTGGGAACAACATTGCGGGACACAACAATACGATTTGTTCTTCTTCACGGAATTCTCCATTATACAACTCTCTAATTCCAGAATGAATGCAAAAATACACCAAACTACGACAACTGAACGTAATAAGCGATCTACCAACAGCCAAGCATTGAGCCAAAAACGTTACCCGTACTACAGTAATTCTTCCTTTTGCCGCTAGAGGGAGAGCGGACCGTTGAGATTGCCAATATCTGTTGGTCTTGTGTTAGGCCGGTTCCTGGGTTTTTTTTTAAAGAATTTTTGAAGTAGGAACTTCATCCTCTTCTGATTCTACTTCTACGAATGGATGGCGGCTTGATACTACACTTTCCGATGTCTCTTTTGTTTACTCTTTTCAGTTTTCCTTCTCTGCTAAACCTACGTATATGCAGTTCACATGGACTGTCGTTGTATTGAGCAATACTCCCTGCTATTTCTGTTTTGTTTTCAAACGGGGATTATGGACACCGGCAGAGAAGTTTATCTATCCCGTGTGAGGTGTTCCCAAGCGTTTTTAGCCCAACCCCCTTCATAAACATACCGACATATGTCGATGCAACCACTTGTTGGTACGTAGGCTACCTGATTAGAACGTTAGTTCCAAATCATATGGTAGTGGGGTAATTCCATGTTAAGTGATCCAACAGAGCTTGCTTGACCATTTTAGAAAATAATAATTTTTTGTTTCTCGTCATCTATATGAATGTAGAGTTCAAAAATATTTTTATTTTTTTCGTAATTCCAATGGCTGCCATTTTTGTTTCATGGCGCGCTGATTTTTGTGTTTGCAGGTGTTTACGGTAACTTACATTACTCAGGACTGGTTTATTCTAGGTTATTGAGACAAACACCATTCTCTTCATAAAGAAACAGCCTAAATTTTGATCCAGTACAAGTCTTATTAATTTTGCTTCCAAATTGGTCAAAATACACTCTGAAATTTGATGTTTAGATTAAATAAATTTCAATTTTTATAGGGATATTTCTAAAAATTGTCATACTGTCGTTCCTTACTTTGTGATATACCTTCTCGAAAAACCTAAAAAGTAAAAAATACACTGACGGAAAAAAAATCCCAACACCAAGAAGGGGTTGTGTTAGATAAACGACAGTTGGTAGGCGGTGAGAGTACATCTGTAAGATGACGTCTATGCAAATTTCGCGCTCGGCGCATACGTGTGGCGCTATTAGCGCCCCTCGGAACATGCAAAGCAGGTTTGCTGTAAATACGCGCTGTAACGTTCGTGAGCGTTAGTTATCGTTGAGATTCGACGTAGTGTGTTGATGTTAGTCAAGAATACCTTTAAGAAGACGAAGAAGCCATTATCAACAGCTCACGGAGTTTGAACGAGGTCGTGTAATAGGGCAACGAGAAGGTGGATTTTCTTTCAGCAATATTGCAGAACGACTTGACAGGAATGTAGCCACTGTGCATGATTGTTGGCAGCGGTGGTCAAGGGAAGGTACTGCCACAAGAAGACCGGGTTCCGGCCGGCCACGTGGCACTACTGAGAGGGAAGACCGCCGTGTACGGCGTATGGCCGTGGCGCATCGTACCGCGTCTGCGGCAGCAATTCGAGCTGCAGTTGCCACCACAGTGACACAACGAACTGTTACAAATCCGTTACTTGAAGGACAGCTCCGAGCCAGACGCCCTGTAGCGTGCATTCCACTTACTCCAAACCACTGCCGTTTGCGACGTCAGTGGTGTCAAGCTAGAGCTCATTGGAGGACGGAGTGGATATCTGTTGTGTTTTCTGATGAAAGCCGGTTCTGCCTGGTTGCCAGTGATGGCCGTGTGTTGGTTAGGAGGCCAGGAGTGCGCCTGCAACCAACCTGTTTGCGGCCGAGACACACTGGACCTACACCTGGAGTTATTATCTGGGGAGCAATTTTCTATGACCACAGGAGCACTCTCGTGGTTATCCCACGCACCCTGACGGCACAGTTGTGCGTCGGTCTGGTGATTCAACCGGTTGTGCTGCCATTCATGAACAGCATTCCAGGGGTGTTTTCCAACAGGATAACGCTCACCCGCATACCGCTGTTGTAACCCAACATGCTCTATAGAGTGTCGACATGTTGCCGTGGCCTGCTAGATCACCAGATCTGTCACCAATCGAGCACGTATGGGACATCTTTGGACGACGACTCCAGCGTCACCCCCAACCAGCATTAACCGTCCCTGTATTGGCCGACCAAGTGAAACAGGCATGGAACTCCATCCCTCAAACTGACATCCAGCACCTGTACGACACAATGCATGAACGTTTGCGTGCTTGCATTCAACATTCTGGCGGTTACACCGGTTATTAATGTACCATAATTTCACATTTAAAATGGCTCTTCTCGCGCTTACAATAAGCTGTGATCTTGAAACCTTAATCGGCCGCCCCGGTGGCGCAGTGGTCTAAGCGATGACCTCTGATCATTCGTCCGAACGGGGTTCGGGTTCGAATCCCGGTGACCCTAAATTAGGGACGGGCGACTGCTTATAGCCCATTGAGTTGCTCACGGAGGTCGTTAAACCTTCAATAAAAAAAAAAACCTTAATCGATTGAATATGTTACCTATATTGCCGCCATTTCATTCTTCTACAACTATTTCTTCGTGGTGTTGGGATTTTTTTTCCGTCAGTGTATAACCAAAAAAAAAAGCTTGGTGGGGGGGGGGGAATTACTGGGAATTAGGGGGCCCTAGTCCCGTGACTTATGGGCCTGGGTGTGGGGGGTGTTTACCCGGCAGGAATCTGAACCCCTGATGCATGTGGAACAGCTTATGACTGGTGCCGGCTATCATGATTGGGTTCTTGACTCTGTACACCCAGCAGTGTTGCTCTATTTACCGAATGGCAATGGTGTTTTCCAAAGTAGCAATGCGCCAAGCCATAGGTCCAATTTTGTGCTGGAATTGTGTCAGGAACACAGTTCAGACTACCAGCATTCCGATTGGCCTACGATATCAATCCCATAGAGCACTTGTGGGACACTATGGAGTACTTGTGGGACACATATCAGGCATCTGGAGACACCAATCGCCTCCATTGAAAGCTGCATTACACACAGATTGGTCAGTAATACCTACCAACTGGTTCTGGCATCTTATTGAATCGGTGCCATGTTGAATAGATGATGTACTGAGGGCAAAAGGAGCACCTACGAAGTGCTAGGTAGGTAGTCATAATTCAGTTATCACTCGATGACTATTTCTTGTGAGATTACAAACTAAAATTCATAAACAACCCCTTATTGCAGCAAATATTATAAAGAGACAAAAAAAAAAAAAAAAAAAGCCAAAATTGTGAGTAGTAACTTCTTCAAAGTTATTGAGGTTTGTATCACTGGTTTGCAGTCATACATACATTGAATAAATACTACATACATTATACAACTAAATTTTTTTTTTCTGGCAATAACATTATCAGTAAATAAATTATGAAAGAAATACGGGATTACGCCACATAATAAAAATTTTGAAGATGAGAATCCGATTTTTGGCGTAAATGTGACAAGGATGGTAAGTCAGATAATATTTGAAAACTTGAAAATTTTCATCGTCCTGGAGCGGGACTCGAACCCGCGTCTCCCAGAAAACGCCTAGGTATGCTAACCACTACACCACCCAGAACGACCAAGTTTCAAGTTTCCGATCAATTTGAATTTAACCATCACAGGATTCGCTTTCTTTGGATCCGTATTTCTTTCATGATTTATCTGCTTCTCCGGGCAATCACGGGATAGGATTATTAACCTCCAGATTCGCTAAACATGAATGCCGGTTGCTTCGACTAGCGAATCCTGTGATGGTTAAATTCAAATTGATCGGAAACTTGAAACTTGGTCGTTCTGGGTGGTGTAGTGGTTAGCATACCTAGGCGTTTTCTGGGAGACGCGGGTTCGAGTCCCGCTCCAGGACGATGAAAATTTTCAAGTTTTCAAATATTATCTGACTTACCATCCTTGTCACATTTACGCCAAAAATCGGATTCTCATCTTCAAAATTTGCAGTAAATAAATTTTTTTGACAGAACTTCTGCCCAGCACTTTCAATATGTGCTCCCTCCTCTCTCCCACTCTAGTTCTTCACTGCTGACATCGCCACTGCACCTTGGGAGTTCAATTCACGTGGTAGCTTACTCTGGGAAACTTCGACAACAGTGGTGCTCCTTAATTTCTACAGGTACTCCAGCCAAGGATGATGAAGTAAAGTGGAACTCTCTGTGACTTGAACATTTTGTTTCTACCAAAAGAACCCTGGGCTGCAGCTTTTCATGTTTTCCATGACACCGGTATGTCCCTTTAGAGCATTGAGAAAGACCTATTGTAGATGAGTTTGGTTTCATTGTCCTTTGCATAAATAACTAAGAATTGAGCTGATGGGATTTCCTTGGCTGAAGTGCCAAAGAGGTCCACAAATTCCAATGGAGGCAGTACAATTTCCATTTGTAGCCCTCGATTTTGAGTTGTAGCACTCTATTCAGTGCTGCTACAATTCAACACTGTGACATGAAGTTGTACTGATGTACCTTTTGGTACAGCATTAAAGTTGCAGCAGCACTGAATAGCGTTCTCCAAAAGTGTTTCCATGTCTTTTGAGATGATCTCTCAGAGTGGCTACAGAAAATGAATCTGCAAATGACATCCTACAAACAGATTAAATAATAATAATCGAAAAACGCTATAATGATAGTGTCAGTATGAAGAAGATATTTCATGATGATAGTGAAAGATCACCACCCATGCCTACTAGACCTTAGACAGAAAGTCACAATAGTAGCAGTTTTATAACCACAGCACTTTCACGCTTGTTTTATTATATCAACATAAAATAATATTTTGTATTTAATATGCTTATAATATTACTCAGGGCCAGTTGGACCATCGGGGCAACCACAGCAGTTGCTCTGGGTCCTGCACCTTTATGCGGCCACACATTTTAGGAAATACATAAAAACAACATCCTTTTTGATAGATTTTTTTATATTTATTATTATTTTTATTTAAGTTTTGGAACATGAGGCCCTTAAGAAGTTATTTTTCATAATGTCTTTTCTTAGTTTTAAATTCCCTCACTCTCTTATAGTTATCGCCCTCATTGTACAGACACTGAGATTTCCAGATCCCCAATCATTATCACAACCACATTAATCTTTTCTGCATTCATGAAATTGCAAATTAAAATTCATTGTTTTGTGGCTCCTTTTACATATTCAACAATCTCTGTATGAACAACATACTTAAATTTAAAAAATAAAAAAAATATATCAAAGTTATTTAAGGGCTATATATGGAGGCCAAATGTTCAGTAAGTTCAAAAACGATACCGGAAACTAAAAAAAAAAAAGTCATTTTCATGAATGAGAGTGCATAAAAATTTAAAAAGTCCCTAATCTATCAATTTCTGTACTTTGATTCAAAAAGCACTCACTAAAACATATATCAGAGGAAAAAACTATTTATAGAATTTTAGAAGGATCCTTATTTCCTTATTATATTCACTATGCAAAAACTTTCAATGTGCAGTTTACTTAAAATTACCTTTTTATCTTTTTCTGAGGGAGGTTTTACAAGAATTGCAATACAACCTGTAAAACCTCTATCCCCGAAAAGAAGGTCACAGATCTTAACATTTTCGACTGGTCATTTTCTTAAGTTCGAAACAAATATTTCTTTGAGATATTTTTTTCTTTATGATAGTTTCCATGTATGGTCTTTATGGATGACATTTCTCATGTAACAACTTTATTAAAATATGAGATTTTTCTCTGACTCTGCTATTCAATCTCACCCCAGGCTCCACAGAAGTTCCATAAGGCCCTGATATTACTGCTAATAAAATTTATATATGTTTAATTACTTTTAGTATATTTAGATTCACTTTAGCACAAACAAATTTTTAAAAACACTTGTAGGGTGAAAAGTTACAGCAGCCATTTGATATATAATATTTGCTCGTTTTGGATTTTGTGTGAAAATATAAACAGTGTGTTGTAAAGGCAATATTAATTACATGGACACTGTGCTCAAAACCCAAAGTAAGAAATAAAATATTCTGGACGTGTCACATGGAAATGTAAGCAGAATTTGTGTAAAAATATAACAAGCTTCTGAGGTTTGGAACTTCAAGTTGTTTAGAATGTGACTTTGTTTAGAATATAAATAACTACTGTATTAAAAAAATCCAGGTTTTGGATTCTAACCACAGTCTGGCTGTAGTGGATGATAACTATAACTCAATTTATGACATGCATACACATTAAAACAGCCAAACTCATAGAGACCAGATTTTAAAAGACCACTTTCCGTTTTTATTTAATTACCACACCACCAAGAAGAGAGTTAAAAAAAAAAAAGTAATTACTGATTACTCAGAGCACAGAATATTTTTCTGCTACCAAATGAGAATTGATGAACCACATTTTGAACAGCTTGAATTCTGGTTTTATGACGCTAAAAAACAATATTACAAATTTCACAAGCCATAAGACCCTGAGACACTTTAGCTAATCCTCAAAAATCAACATCTGATATGGTATTCTACATAAAAGTGAAATCACTTCCCTAAGATTTTCAAAATGGCAAAAGTAATGTTCACAATTCAATTTGGCGTAGGACTACTAGGTGGGTTTTCATAACATGACATGAGATGAGATAAACATAAAACGTTTGATAAACCTCAAACTAGTTAAAACTTTCTTACTAAAATTTTACCACTGGAATATATTTTTCTTACAACATACAGTTCACAATATTCAATTAGATTTATGGTTATTTAACAAATTGTAATGAAGATGTTAATACATTGGTAATAAATTGTCCTTCAAAAGAAATAGAAAACTGTGGGTTTATTCACAACTTTAAGCTCAAATATTTTCATTGGTATGCAATACCAAGTGATCAAATTTTGATATGATTTTGTTACTAAATAGAAGTACCTGTGGTATAAAATTTAGATTTTTACTGTGTACCCATCCCACTAGAGATACAGCTACTGAAAAAACTAAACATTTAAAAATTTTCCAGTTTCATCAGTGAAAAAGTCTTGAAAGAAATCAAAACACTCCAAATTTCTTACCCTAGGTACAATCTACTGTTACCACGATTCTTAAAAAATAAAACTGGTTTGAGTGTTTTGTCCCCTTCCTGGTGAAATTTGGCTTGGAAGTTGAAAAAAATGAACATTTCAACAGTCAACTTCAACCACCAATGAAATTTCCAAAACATCTGTCAATGAAAAAAAAAAAAGTTAAACCAAAATAATCAGCATTTTATTCTGAGAAGAGTGGTTTTCGAATTACTTAAATGAGGGAAATGTTTATAGCATTTTGCATAAATGCTTGCAACTCCAAAAATGGAGGTTTTCCCAGTGCAATCTGCTGACCTATAAGCCAAATGTGCAGGAACTGTTTTTTTTATAAAATTGGTTTTAAACTCAATAAACATGTATAAAACTATTATGCAAAAATAAAAAAAAATGGGTCAGCAACAAATTTACAGGAAATTTGTGCAAATAGTATGGAATGACCCATATGCTTGGAGTGTTTTCAGAGTAAATTTGTCGGAATGAAACTTTTGTGAAGTTTTTCGCATATTTTCAAGATTTTGCTTTATAATTTACAAAAAAAAAAAAAAAAAAAAAAAATAGCTTTTTGTGACCATCTACCAGATTTGTGAGTCAAAGGGGAGGGGATGGTTTCCCCACTACAATTTGATGCATCTTATCTAGGACACAAAATAAAAATAAGGTTTAAAACTTTTAGATTCTTTTCCTTCCCGCCTCCAAAACACTCCTGGCATATCCTATGATCAGAATCCATTACATTGGCAGGGTTGAATAGGGTGGAAACATAGTGATTTTTAGAATACAGATAAGTTGAAGTGTAACAGGACTCCCAACTTATATTTTTTTCATAGCAAAACCACCTCACACCCACAAAAAAAAAAAAAAAAAAAATTGGATCTTTCTTATTGTATTAATGTAGGCAGAAATTTTCTCGATACCATACAGATGAGAAACTTACCTTCAGCAAACATAAAGTTGCTGTAGCCCATTTTGTCACATTTCATGAATGTGTAGACAAAGACTAACTTCCCATTGGCAAGATGTGTTTAGTAATTGTGAATGACAAGTCTGTTCTTATGTTATACAATTTAACCAGTCTTAAGAGAACTTTGACTTTGTAAAAGCTAATAAATGAAATATGTAATTTAATTGTTTCTAAATATAAAACTAATCTAACCTTAAACCCCACTAATTTTGTTATTTCACTCCAAACACTAACTTTACAATTCTGGAATGTTTATAAAGAGTTCAAAATGTACTTACACTATAAAAACATTAATTAGAAACTGACACATCAAACCAGACATGAGATCCTAATATTTTCACCCAGCAGGTATGGGCATCATCAGGAAAGGGTTGATCTTAATACAGAGGCTGTTTGGAGCCCAATGTCAGCCACACAGTCAGGTAAGTCGATCCGAGAATGGCTCAAACTGATGTGCGCCACTGGTACTATCTGTGCAAAGTTGCAGTATGAATTCCCAATTACGAAAATGCATTTATTTTATATTCTATTTATTTTCTTTTTCCTTTTCTTCTGCCTTGCATCTAACTGTATTAAATGTTTCCAATGAATTGGTAGTTGTTTTGGATCATTAAAATTGGAAAGTCTGTTTACATTTTTTTATATTAAAACAGTTTTTACAGTCCTAGACAACTTTCTGATTTTCAAGTACTGCAACTTCCGACAGGTGGCACCAGCATCGCACATCATTTTGGGCCACTCTCTGGTCGAGTTACCCAACATTCGGTTGCAGGCAGGTGCTGTGTTATGACCAACCTTTTTTTTAAGATGCCTACCGCGTTGGGGCCAAAACATTAAAATATCTGATCTGGTGTGTCAGTTTTTAATTAACGTTTTTAAAGGGTATATATGTTTTTAACTTTTACTAACATTCTAAAATTGTAAATTTAGTGTTTGGAGTTAACTATGAAATCAGTGGTGTTTAGGGTTAGTTCAGTTTTAGATTTAGAAACAACTTACAGATTTTAATTATTAGCTTTTAACAAGTTGAAAGTTCTCCTAAGATTGGTTAAAATGCATAACATAAGCATAGACTTATCATTCACAATTATCCAACATATGTTGCCAACAGGAAGTTAGTCTTTGTCTACACATGCATGAGAAATGACAAAATGGGTGATAGAAACTTTGTTTGCTAAAGGTAGGTTTCATATTGGTATAATATTGATTTTGAGCTACACATTTTTGGTCAAATGTTTAAACATTTAAGATCAAACAAAATATTTCTGTAAGATATTGTAATATTTAAACTAAATCTTGTGAAAACATACACTATCCCTGCACAATGACACAGTCCTCACTATTCAAAAGCAGAATGATGGCGTACAATGAAATGCTTATTGATTGCACATCATCAAACTTTCTTTTAAATGTTATTATAGGCCATCAGATATTAAAGAGGACAAAAAATGAAACAAAGGTTTCTCTTTGCAGCCCAGTTACTCAAGTCACATACACTGAGTGGCCACTTTATTATAACAACCCCCTCAGTACTTCGTTGAGCCACTTTTTGCCTTTAATACTGTGTCGATTCTTCGTGGCATGGACTCCACGAGATGTTGATAGGTGGTTTGTGGAATCCGAGACCATGCTTGATGAATAGCACTTTCCAGGAGTATGGATCCAGCTGTCTGATGGCTCGTTCAACTTCAAATTCTCAATGGGGTTGAGATTGTGGGGGCCACCTAAGCAAAGTATGTTTCTGAAACCAATCCTGTACAATACGAGCACTATGGCAGGACGCATTATCTTGCTGAAAGTAGCCATCGCTATTGGGATAAACCATCCACATGACAGGATGCACTTGGTCTGCAACAATGTTTAGATATGATGTGCCAGTCAGACGTTGATCAACATGAATTAAAGGGCCCAAAGCATGCCAGGAAAACATTCCCCAAACCATAACGTTGCCTCCACCAGCTTGAAGGGTTGTAGCAATGCATTTGGGGTCCATGCTTTTGTCCTGTTTCCACCAAATTCTCACTTGGCCATCGGCATGGTGCAACTGAAAACGTGATTCATCAGACCACATAATTTGTTTCCAATTATCGACTGTTTAATCTTTGTGCTCCTGTGCAAACTGAAGATGTTTTCTCTTGCTAACTTCAGACCTAGCAAAGGCATTCGAACAGGCCTTCGGCTGCCATATCCCATCCAATGCAGTGTACGGCGAACAGTGCATGCAGAGATCATTTGAGGGGATCCTTGATTAAGATGGTCTGTAATTTGCTGCACTGTTGCCCTTCAGTTGTCTGTTACCAGTCTGGACACTCTCCGTTCCGCGCGAGCAGTCACTAGTCAATGACAACCACACGTTGCACGTAGAGACCCAGTTTTTAGGCTGACAGTCCAGTCTTTAAACATTTTAACAACAGCTGCTCAGGAACATTTCGCGAATGCGGCGGTTTCGGTGATACTCGCTCCATGGCTCCGAGCTCCTACAATCATCCCACGTTGAAAGTCCATCAAATCGCATTTTTTACCCATCTCGTCGCCCAAAAATCACTTCTACTACTGTCGCAAGCACTGAGCTTTCCCTTTTTATACTAGCCTCGCCCCCTGGAGGCAACAGCGTGCAGGCATAGCTCATTTGCTTAAAACTGGCAGGTGGTCATAATAAAGTGGCCACTAAGTGTATATGTAATAAAGAAGTCTTATTATGTTTATACAGTGAAAAACAAAATAAAGTTTTCTCTTTACAGCCTAGTTACTCAGGTCACATATATGCAATAAAGACTTTTAAATTATGCTTATATTAATTATGTTATTCCTAGATTCCCTCTCTGTCGTGTTTCAATTTTGTCATTCAGTCTGAATAATTTGCAGGATTTCAACACACTCGGCAAGTTAAATTTGATCCAGATTCAACTACAAAAGTCTTTAGTTGACCTGAAAAATGAGGTTCCGTGGCAATGAAAATTAAGGCTTTTACGCAGTACAGTTTTTCTGAAAGGAGAACACACAGCCTGTTGTTGTATGAGCTACAGTTCCTCAACAAGCAAATATGCGAAGATATTATGCAACACCACTAATATTCGGCGAGCGGTCTCAGTGAGAGATGGATTTGCCTCCTCAAGGTGCAACAATGGCACACACAACAGCAAGAAGGACCACTGTGAATTTTGGAGAGGTACCTGCTAGTTCTGTGACATTGAGAAAAAGACCCCAACTCACTTGATTTTTCTTCCAGAATCCTCAGGTGTAAAGACCAACTGGAACCATTAGCTGTAGGCTGATCACACACACTGATGTAGTTTTATGATTTCTATGACCCAAAGAAAGAACTTTTATGACTTAAGTGTGGGGTATGATGGACCTACCACACTTGAGAAGGATGGTCCATCACAGGGACAACTTAAATACATACATATCATTAAGCTGTTCTCTGATATGCAGAGGTTAGCTCCTCAAAAAATACCATCTGACAAATAAATATTGAACATATTTCAAATACGTGGAGATAATGTAAATACACGATGTCATCGCTCTGTCCACATTATTTTATAAACAACGAATAGCAACTGAAAAATTGTTCATCGACACAGCTGGGATCGAACGCCAGATCTCTTGATAACTAGCCAAGTGCGTTCGCTTTACGCTACGGTGCCAACAACTCACTGTGAATTGCTGGCACCGTAGTGTAAAGGGAATGCACTTTGCTAGTTATCGAGAAATCTGGGGTTCGATGAACGATTTTTCAGTTGCTATTCGTTGTTTATAAAATAATGTGGACAGAGCGATGACCAGGGCTAGCTGGACCATAGGTGCAACCCCGGGCCCCGCAATTTAGAAAACAAAATAATTTTCGGTAAATAAAATTTAACTACATTTTTTTTTTTTGTAACTTTTGGGGTGCAAGGCCCTTAAAAATATATTTTTGAAGTTTTTTGTTTGTTTCCAATCTCCGCATATTTTAATACGTTATTCCCTCCTGTTGGTCGTACGGACACTGAGATTTGCAGGTTCGAAATGATTTTTGTAACCACCTTAATCTTTTCCGCATTCATGAAATAGCAAATTAAATTTCATCATTTTTGTGGTTCCCTACTTTTATATATCCAACAATTTGTGTGAAAACCTGATACTTAAATTTAAGGAAATAAAAAGAACAATATCCAAGTTACTTTCGGACTGTATATGGAGGCCAGTTTTCCAACATTACAAGAAATTAAAAGAAAAAGGCAACTTTCATGTATGAACGCGTATAAAATTTAGAATGTCACTAATTTGTCAGTTACTCCACTGTGCATTAAAAATCAATCACTAAACATGTATCAGGGGAAAAAACTGTTTACACCAATTTATTTTAGAGGGATCCGTATCATATTTCCTATATAAAAATATTCGCAATGAGAAAATTTTTTAACACTTTTCACTTTCTTTCTCTCTCTCTCTCTCTCTTTTTCTCTCTCTCTCTCTCTAATTTTCTTTCTCTCTCTCCCTCTCTCTCTCTTTCTCTATCGCTTTTGCTCTCTCTCTCTCTTCCCTCCTCTCTCTATTTCTCTTTCTCTCTCTCTGAACTTTCAGTCCGTATTATGGTCTTTTTCTTAGGTTTAAAGCAAATACTTCTTTGAGATAACCATTTTGTCTTTACGGTAGTATTCGTGTGTCTTCCTCACGAACAATAATTTTCAGAATCGACTTTATTAAAATATGAGATTTATTTCTTAGTGCCCACAATAAAATTTTGCTCTGGGCCCCGCAACGAAATTTTGTCACGGGCCCCGCAAGAGTTCCATCTGGGCATGGCGATGACATCGTTTATTTAAAAATCTAACAGATAATACAAACCTCCAGATAAATGTTTCACTCATTTTTTACTTATTGTTGCCGTATCAAGCTTCTCCATTTACAGCAATCTTGACACACAACACAAGCTTCAGTGACATCCATCACATGAGGTACACAAGACCTATACTTCATATTCATAATCTTTTTCTCATTCAGGGACTCCTGAATCTGATCCTCCCATGACTTCCTTGGCTTTCCTCTGCCTTTCTTTCCCGCCACTTGGGCGAAAAAAAATTTTTGTAAGTATCTCGTCACTCTTTCAATATGGCCAAACCAGCGAAGCATATTAGTCTCCACCTTGCTAACAATATTTTGCTTCACATTACACAACTGCAACACATCCTCGCTCCTCACGTGATCTGAACGTGTCCCCCCCCCCGTAAGCAACACATTTCTCCTGCACACAAACGACTCCTATGTATCTTCTGTAGTTTCCAGGTTTCACTGCCATACATCAGAATAGGGACAATTACACTTTCATACACAGACATTAGGGTCTCGTTTGAGAATCCATCATTCTTGTGAAAATTTCCTAAAGCAGTTATGACTTTCAATGAAGAATTCACTCGCCTACTAATTTCGCCATCTAATTTGTTCTCCCTGTCAAACAAGCTTCCCAAATATACAAACTCATTCACCTGGTCAATCACAGTGCCATTTAGACCAGTTCCTCTCTAAAAACCATAATTTTTGGTTTTCTCCTTATTTATACTCCGTTTGAATTTCATACAAACTTTGTATGTTTGGAGCAACATGCTCTGCAACTCACTTTTGCTCTCTGCCAACAGGACTGTGTCATCAGCATACAGCAATCTGTACACATGGATATTACCAAGACATAAACCAGTATTGTCCATCTTGGCATCACACATGCATGCAAGCATCCATAAATATATTAAACACCCATGGTGACATGACACAACCTTGTCTGACTCCAGCACTAATAGAAAACTATTTTGATAAAACACCATTCACTCGTACACAAGCTCTACTGCCAGCATACATGGCTAAGTAGATTCCCAGTAACACCATATTCGTTCAATACCTTCCGCAAAAGTGTCCTACTTACTTGGTCGTAAGCTTTCTCTAAATCTATGAAGGCAGCAAAAACTTTCTTACCAACAGCCAGATACTTTTCAGTCATCATGGGTAATACAAAAATTTGGTTACTGCAGCCTTTACCAAGCATAAAGCCATTCTGAACATCCCACCCTTTCTTTGATGTAAGACCTTTTATTAGACCTTTTATTAGGTATGATGTCTTACATCAGCGAAAGTGTATTGAATCGTACCTTTTCAATAGGAAAACCAGAGTCTTACATCAGAGAAAGTGTGGGATGTACAGAGTGGTTTTATGCCTGATAAGGGCTGCACTAATCAAATGTTTGCATTACGCATAATGATTGAAAAGTAAATGAGTGGTAGGCAATGCACGTAACTAACAAACAAATTAAGAAGAAGGTAGTGTAGAACACGCTAAGTTACGTATCAAAAGTTTAAGGCAAATATATTTCAGCCATTACTATGGCTGAAGGCCATAGTAATGGCTGAAATATATTTGCCTTAAACTTTTTTTTTTTTTTTTTTTTTTTTTTTTGGAGGTTTAACGACCACCGTGAGCAACTCAATGGGCTATAAGCAGTCGCCCGTCCCTAATTTAGGGTCACTGGTTCCAGGGAAGGGAGAGAGCCAGTGCCGTAAGACAAACACAACATCCATGCCTCACCAGGATTCGAACCCGGACCCCTTTCGGGCGAATGATCAGAGGCCAACGCCTTAGACCACTGCGCCACCGGGGCGGCCCTTAAACTTTTTATACGTCACTTGACGTGTTCTACACTAACTTCTTAATTTGATTGAAAAGTATCTGCCTGTGGGTAAAAAAGTATTTGCTGCCTTCATAGATTTAGAGAAAGCTTACGACCGAGTAAATAGGACACTTTTGTGGAAGGTATTAAATGAATATGGTGTTACTGGGAATCTACTTAATAGTGTAGAAGCCATGTATGCCAACAGTATAGCTTGTGTATGAGTAAAAGGTGTTTTATCAAAATGGTTTTCTATTGGTGCAGGAGTCAGACAAGGTTGTGTAATGTCCTCCTGGCTCTTTAATATATTTATGGATGCATGCACACGTGATGCCAAATTAGATAATACTGGTTTATGTCTTGGTGATATCCGTGTGTGGAGATTGCTGTATGCTGATGACACTGTCCTGTTGGCAGAGAGCAAAAGTGAGTTGCAGAGTATGTTGTCCCGGATGTATGAAGTTTGCATGAAATTCAAACTGAGTATAAATGCGGGAAAAACCCAAAGTTATGGTTTTTGAGCAAGGAACTGTTAGTACTGAATGCAAGATAAGTCTTGATGGCACAGAGATTGACCAGGTGAATGAGTTTGTATACTTAGGAAGTATGTTTGACAGAGAGAACAAATTAGATGGCAAAATTAGTAGGCAAATGATAACTGCCTTAGGAGAATTTCACAGAAATGATGTGTGAATGAAAGTGTATTGTTCCTACTCTGATGTATGACAGTGAAACCTGGGTACTGCAGAAAAGATATAGGAGTTTCTTGTGTGCTGGGGAGATACGTTACTTATATGGGAAGACATGTTTTGATCACGTGAGGAATGAAGATGAGTTGCAGTTGTGTAATGTGAAGCAAAATGTTGTTAGCAAGGTGAAGAGTAATATTCTAAGGTGGTTTGTTTGGCAATGTTGAAAGAATGAGTTATGAGGTACTTACTAAGATAATTTATTCAGCCAAAGTGATAGGAAAGGTAGAGAAATGCCAAGGAAATCATGGGTGGACCAGATTCGGGAATGTCTGCATGAGAAAAAGATAACAAGTATGAAGTACAAAAAGTCTGTGCGGCATGTGATGGATATTGAGGAAGTTTGTGTTGTGTGCCGTGATTATGGAAAATGGAGACATTCGATACACCAACATTAGGTAAATTTCAGTTCCATCAGGTAAATGCTTAAAGGGCAATTAAGGCTGTCAAAGCACGATCAGTTTCGTCTTAATACAGAGCACAAACACCACACCTCCCAATCACTATCTAAAAACGTCTTTATTTACAATTAAAAGGGTGAGTTTAAGTATTCAGCACTTAGATTCCTAGTTAATAGAGCCTTTACTCATTATTCAAATCCCTATTATTGTAATCAGGAATTGATGAATATTAATGAGATTACCCCACGGATTGGGTTAAAAAACTTATACAACAATATAAACGGAAGACTTCTATAACCCTCACCAGAAGTGTACCAACAACTACCTACGTGGGAAGTATAACCTATTTGAAACCAGTTGTTGCTTTACTAAAAAACACCTGCAAAAAACATTCTTTAGGTTTTGGTGTCAAGACCCAAAACCTTTTTTCTATGATTAGGCACGATAGAGACACAGTACCAACTTTATCCCATTTTGGTGTTTAGAGTATCCCACTGTTGGACATTAATGGACAAACTGCAAATCTCTGCTATGAGGGTTCAAACTACAGAAGCCTGGGAATCAGATGGGCTGAACATAAATATGAAATTCGTAAAGGAGTAGTTACTTCGACTTTGTCAAGAACTGTCATTGAGGGAGACCTAAAACTGGATTGGGACAATGCAAACTTGCTATCCACAGCCTCGACAAAAGTTCTATGTTGTTTACTGAGAGTTTTCACATTATAAAACTGGGACCTAAGTGCTGCAATGAGGATATACCTGTTTGTTCCTAGTGCCTGGAGTGATCTCATTTTGGAGCATCCAAGCGAGGAACCCTAAAAATAATTTAGGTAATTTTGCAAATAGTTAGTAGTGATTGACATTTCATATCTTTTACTCATCTCGTTTACGTATTTGTAATCTTGTGCTCATCTCTGCTACTATATAAGTCATGTACCGCTTCATAGTGATTTCACTCCTTAGCCTGATCATGCGACCATAGTGGTTCCCGAAAGTGCTCGCTAGAGCTTTTAAACTAACCCTTTTAATTGTAAATAAAGACGTTTTTTAACCTACGTTTTTAGATAGTGATTGGGAGGTGTGGTGTTTGTGCTCTATATTAAGACGAATCTGATCGTGCTTTGACAGCCTTAATTACCCTTTGACTTGTTGCACGAAAGTACAACCTCTGGTTTTTAAAGGTAAATGCTTACTTGGTGGATAGTCTTTCTTTGAGGAGCTAACCTCAGAATCACAGAGAATACCTTAATGATATGTATGTGTGTACTAATATTCGTTTTTGGTACATCTTTTGTTAACATGAAAGGTACCAAAAAAAATTATCTTACAAGTATGCATGTTTTAAAATTTTTATGCTTTTATCATTGATCTATAATTATGTTCAATAACTGCCACAGTGATATGTAGTGATATAACTGCCAGAGTGTTTATAAACTTAAAAACAAAACTAACTCTCAACTAATGTTTCAGTTAGTAGCGAGGAAGTTAGTGTACTACCCATAGAGGAAGAATACCACACATTTATTGCAAACTAAAATCACTTTTGCCAGAGGCTGCACAACAAATTTTCCACAGTCGCTATTACAGGAAACCCTAATCTCAGTAAAACAACAATCTTGTTGAATTTTAATTCAATTGTAATTTCCTTGAAAAAATCAGATCCAACTGAAAAAAAAGGAAAAGGCTAAAGAAATGTTTTATATTTTCTGAATCCCCACTTTCACTAGAAAATTGAACAAAAGAAAAAAAAACCTTGAACATTCTTTAAGTTGTACAACAACTCATGAACATGACTACTAAGAGCACAACCTTGGTAAAAGCTTAAAAATCTTACAGACATGCCTGCATATTTCTGAAAATGAAAACATGACTTGAAACTGAATTCCCTCTGGAGTATTTGAAACATTAATCTTATGCACCACTGAATGAATCTTCATATATAGTAATTAGGAATGGTCCTGTTCAAACTTGTAACAACCCTGTAGTAGTTATTTATGTGCATGACCGAGCATATGCACTGAAAGATTATTCTTCTGAGAAAAATGTCTGAAGCATACATCACACTGGTGAGGATCTTCACATGTGTGAAGGAGTATGTGCCTTGAAAAATGACTTAGATGTAAGCGCAGTTTCAAGAGAATATCACACTGATTAGGCTATTTACTTGTGTGAAGATACATGTGCCTAGAAAGAGCACTTTTATCAGCTAACCATTTCAAGCACACATCACACCGGTGAGGCATTTCACCTGTGTGAAGGAGAATGTGCCTCCAAAAATAAATCCTGCAAACACTGTTTCAAGCAAATATCTCCCTAACAAGGTTATTTAAATCAGTGAAGGTGGATCTGCTTTTAAAGAGCATCTTTATCATCAAATTGTTTAGAGCATACATCACACTGGTGAGGCTATTTACCTGTGTGAAGGAGTTTGTGCCTTGAAAGATTACTTTTATGAGTAAATTGTTTTGAACATACATCACACTGGTGAGGCTTTTCACCTGTGTGAATGAACATGTGGCTTGAAAGATAACTTTTATGAGTAAATTGTTTGGAACATATATAACACTGGTGAGGCTTTTCACCTGTGTGAAGGAGCATATGCTTTGAAAGGGTACTTTTATCAACATATTGATTGGAACATACATCACAATGGTGAGGCTTTTCACCTGTATGAAGGAGCATGTGCTTTGAAAGGGTACTTCTATCAGCAAATTGTTTGGAACATACATCACACTGGTGAGGCTTTTCACCTGTGTGAAGGCGCAGGTGCACTAAAAGAGTACCTTTTTTAGTAAATTGTTTGGAACACACATTACACTGGTGAGGCTTTTCACCTGTGTGAAGGAGTATGTGCTTTGAAAGATTACTCTTATCAGTAAATCGTTTGGAACATACATCACACTGGTGAGGCCTTTCACCTGTATGAAGGAGCATGTGCCGTGAAAGAGAACTTTTATCAGTAAATTGTTTGGAGCATATATTACACTGGTGAGGCTTTTCACCTGTGTGAATGAGCATGTGCTTTGAAAGATGACATTTTTGAGTAAATTGTTTGAGGCATATGTCACACTGGTGAGACTTTACACCTGTGTGAAGAAGCATGTGCACTGAAAGATTACTTTTATCAGCAAATTGTTTGGAACACACATTACATTGGTGAGGCTTTTCACCTGTGTGAAGAAACATCTGCATGGAAAGGTTACGCTTGAATGCAAACTGTTTTAAGCATACATGACATTGGTGATCCTTTTCACTTGACTGAAGGGGTTGCCTTGAGGTGATGCAGTTTGCATTTAGCTGCTTGGAACACATATCAGAGTCATAAGGTTGTTCTCTTGCATGGGCCTTTATATGCATTAACACACTATCTTTCTGTTTGAATTTCTGGTGATACACATTACACTGGAAAAGTTTTTCATTTGTATGAAGTTTCGTATGTCTTGGCTCCGTATTTCCGAGGTCCTAGTGCAGTTATTTGAGCTTCCTACGATCTCTTTTTGTGCCTATCCTGTTTTTAAAGGTAGAATGCATCGTTCTGTTTTATTCCCGAGGCGGTGATTGAGTGCATTATTTTATTCATTTTCACCATTGCTTACTTTCTGGCCGAGCTGGCTAACACACCTCTACCACGCCGCCATTTGCAATGGCATCTTCTGGTAGATGGCACTCACGGATATCATATAAGGGACTAGATTGGCTGTCTGCTCTGTTGAGCATACGCTTGCGCTTTGACAACCGTGGAGCCACATTGAGCGGGTCAAGACGTTTAAGTGGGGCATATTAAGAAGGGTAATTTTTTTTTTTTTTTTTTTTTTTTTTTGATTGGAGGTTTAACGACCACCGTGAGCAACTCAATGGGCTATAAGCAGTCGCCCGTCCCTAATTTAGGGTCACTGGTTCCAGGGAAGGGAAAGAGCCAGTGCCGTAAGACAAACACAACATCCATGCCTCACCGGGATTCGAACCCAGACCCCTTTCAGACGAATGATCAGAGGCCATCGCTTAGACCACTGCGCCACCTGGGCGGCGAAGGGTAATTTGGACTTGGTTATTGCGTAAATCGTGATAAAAACTTGCTCGGATATAAATCGTACTCTAAGAGACGAAAATCTAAATGCGCTTACTTATTTGTCTTTATTCCAATGTTAAAAGAATGTATCTGGGAAGGCATTAGTTCGCAAGATAAATTTAAAACTGGTATTGTATGCAAATACTGAAAATAACTGGAAAACATTTTTGCGACTGTAATGAGTCAAATATTTAAAATAATGAAAAATCAAACGATACATTTGAAATTAATAAGTTGCTATTAAATCCAGAAATCTATTGATTTAAACCCGAAAAATAATGGCTTCGACATAATTTACATAGGAAAGTTGAAATGGGTTAATCGTTTTCCTTGCTAGCGGTTACCTGTGCCATTCTGGTTTGTTTATAGTTTTGCTCAAAAATATTAATTTTATCAAAGATTTCGATACTTTTTTATTCACTGAGGAAATTTCAGTTTTTAACATTTTAAATTATTTATTAGGGCGAACATGCAACCAAAGGACGCATTGAATGTTAAGCATTCAGTAACAAGAAATCTTAAAATTATATTATGTCGCATTAAATAAAAAATAGTGTCATTTTTTTTCTTATACAGCACATGACAGAATGCAGTTTCTATTGAATTTAAGCCCTGGCCGAATCTGAAATACTGCAATATTTTGCAAGAGCTTTGGCATTGTATTTTGCGCTATGGAATATTATTGGTTTTTCACTTAAATTGTATGACTTCCACCGTTAAATGTGTACTAACTGCTTAGAATATTAATATAAATAACAAATCACAGTACCAAACTCTTATTCCGTTGACTTAATGCAAAGTACTCTTGCTTAAATGGAGAGCGATGACCCGCTGAAAATGGCGCCTACATTGTCACGCCTCAAGAGCTGGGTGTCCGATCTAGCTTCTTGTATATGATATCTGTGATGGCACTGCACCCTGCCCTAAGTACTTTCCTCACTTCCGGTTCGTTCACGACTGTTCTCTCCGACCGTGGCGTCGCCTTAAGATACATAGACTAGAAGTTTTTGGGCGAATGAGTGGCAGCAGGTGGCGACATTTTTTTTTTTTATTGGAGGTTTAACGACCACCGTGAGCAACTCGATGGGCTATAAGCAGTCGCCCGTCCCTAATTTATGGTCACTGGTTCCAGGGAAGGGAGAGAGCCAGTGCCGTAAGACAAACACAACATCCATGCCTCACCGGGATTCGAACCCGGACCCCTTTCGGACGAATGATCAGAGGCCATCGCTTAGACCACTGCGCCACCGGGGCGGCGGCGACATTTTGATCACTGAGCTTGTACGGATAAAACTGCGTGTGTCCTATGTGAGCAACGTTAATTAAGCTCTTTTAGCGGCGCGAAAGAAGAAATTTTACGTTGTTTCAATACTGCGTATTAATTTTTTCTCAATGGGGTATAAATTAGACATTGCGCCTCTTAACTTACGATTAAAGAAAACATCATTATCGTAATGTTGGGGGATATGAAATAACTGAAGGGAAACGTCGCTTGTACTACGTGTAAAATATATTTTGGCTTCAGTTGCTTGCAAACTGCGTGATCTAGTTGCATGAAATTCGTATTTCACACTCTAAGTAATGTCAAAAAACATTTTAACGGGGCCATTTGTTTATTCTTAAGAGAAGTGGACGTGAACAAAATTTATAATTTTGGAAGTTTTTCCCGCAGTATTATGAGATCAAATATTTATTGAGAAACATTTATAACAAGGTACAGGATAAAAACAAGTAAACAGATGAGTAACAAATAATAGATGAGAATAAAATAGCCCAGAAACAGTCAGGGTAGGCGTAAACACAGTTTCTTACAGGAAGAGTCCTTTCAGAGAAAGAGTCCGGCAGTACAAGCGTCCAGGAAGAAAACAAAAGGAAACCAGAAATCACACTGCAGAAGTCCCGGAAGTAAGATCAGGCGTAGCATAAACATGCATCTGGTCGAAAATATAAGCCTAGCGGTCGTAGCAAGGTGCAAAGTCAGGAAGAGTCTTCACATAATGGCTAAGCGCATCCATAATCATGCACATCTGGTCGTCAACATCTCGTGGAGGATACGAACAGTGAGAGAGATATGTTCGGAAGCGGAACGATTTCCCGAGGGCTAGCGTAAAAAGACGACATAGTTGCCGAAGGGACAAAGGTGTAGTAGGCACAGCAGCAAGTGTACATAATTGATCAAACTTGACCTGCAATGCAGCTTTAGCAAGTTCCGCAGGGTCATCAGTTAGGCCACAGCCTCGCAGAGATGGAGGAGAACGAGTGCTAGAGGAGGATCGGTAACGAAAGACCCCGGAGCGTCCGTGTTTAGCCGGAGCACTAGGAGCAAGGAAACCGATACGTTTTTTCACTCTGGGAGCGAGGATCACTCGCGGAGTCATCAGCAGGAGTTGGGTCATTTCTAAAATTACCGACGTCATCAACAAGCACAGACGAAGTCGTAGAAGGTAGAGCTCTCAACGTTGGAGTTGAAGCAGGAGCAACAAGCGATTCTACAGGCACAGAAGTCGTAGAAGGTGGAGCTCTCGGCGTTGGAGTTGAAGCAACAAGCGAAGCTGCAGGAGTTTCCATAACCGATGGAGTTTCAAAGGAGGCATCAGAAGAAGGCTCCAATTCAGAGATAGATTCTGTGTCATCCATGGAGGCAGGTAAATCAGTTGCAGCAGGATCCGAAGATACCGGATGCGGAAGGAGGGAATCCACAGGAAGAAGCAAAGGCGAGGAGGATGGAACACCTCGAGCCACTCCAGAGGCTGCTGTCGACGATGGAATATCAGTAGCGGAAGGCACAGTAGTCCGTCGAGGAGATGACTGAGGAGCAGAAACAGGAGGAGGAAAATCCGCCCTATGATGTCCGAAGGCCAGGCATTTATCACAGTGGTAGGAAGTAAGGAGTGCGATTCGACGAACGTGACCATCACATTTAACTGTAAGCTTGGTTGGGCAGCGAGCAATATCATCTTGAGAGGAAAACACCATCTGAACCGTGCGTCGAGCACTGAGGATGAAGCGATCATCTGCATCACGTGGTGCAGCGGAAAACGTGCTAATACGGCCGACAACCCGCCCGACTATTGTAAGGGCAGCATAGAGCATAAGATCAGTCACTTCTGGGGAGACCGGGTACAATGACACAGCAACAATGCGCTGGGCAACGGGTTCGGGCAGAAGAAGTCGATTCCTGATAAACAATCCAGTTTGTAGGACAGAATGAGCAATGGCTGCCTCCGTGAAATACAGGATGACAAATCGTGGTAGACATGTGAAGTACGGCTGTAGGGGAGAACTGGCGTTTAAGAGCAGTAGCATAAATTTTAAGAGGTGTGTTAGGCAATGCCTCAAAGCATACCCCTTGGACCAAAATAGATGAGGAGGAGGTTCCGGGAGACAATTCCGCTGGGAGATCAAGAAGAAGCTCATTGCCCACACGACTCAAAAAAGGTAGAATACTTGCATCCTTGTACAACGGAGGGGACATACGAAATGCTTGAGCAGCTGCAGCCGCAGAGTAGGATGGTTGTTTGCGAGGAAGAATACTGTCCAACGTGCCCATGACGTCATTAGTCGTCACACTGGAGGAAGTAGAGGAGTGCACACGCTGAGGAGCTCCGGAAACACGTCAAGAAGACGCACCTGATGAGAGCAGCGGACCAACGCCAATCGGAGAAGGCGACGTGGCAACGCTGTTAAGCGAGAGTCCAGGAACGGAAGAACCGGAAGTAGGCAAAGTAATCTCAACATCCCCACCGGATGACGCCATTACTAATGGTGGCACCCCGCAGCACTTCTGGCCAGCTCGACCAAAAGGTAAATAAAGCTATTTCGAATAAATGATCGTACTTACGATTCGGGAAACGAAACAAAACGATGCTCCAAACCTTTAGACGCACGAAATTCACAAAATAATAATTCGTAGGGCACTAAAATCGCAACTTTGGCCACGAAATATCGGAGCTCAGAAAACACAGTACTACGACGCAGTATTATGAGTTCGTTATAGCTACTCAACGGGAGAAAAAATAAGTAAAATTAAATATGATAGAAATTCCCTCTTCATATAATTTAGAGTTTAGACAATTACAAATCTCGAGGATGAAAAGTCTCGGAAAAGAAACACGAGTTAGCAAACCATCTGTAGGTTTAACCAGAAACCTTCACTTTAGAGCCATACATACTCTGCTGAATGACACAAGGATCTAGTAAAAACTAAGTCCCTCAATTTAATATTTAGATATCCAATAAGTGAATAAGGTAACTAGCTAACTATCTTGCACTTAAATACAACTCGATTATTTCCAGGGAAAGATTAGAAAAGGAGGTGAGAAGCCTAGATTGAAACTGCAAGTCACGGTAAATGTGACAAGGTTCTAGGAAAAACTGAGTACTTTAACTTAATGTTTAAAGTAAGTGCAAAAGGTTACTAGCTAACTATCCTGCACTTAAAATACTTAAAACACCTATTATTTCAAGGGAAACATTAGAAATGGTGGTGAGAAGCCTAGACGAGATGTGACAGATTCTTGACGTACAACACTGAACTTCAAATGTCGCTAGGTTAACTTGCGGTTTTCCAATATATGTATCTTAAAGATCTTTGGTCGCTACGCAGCCTTTCCTTCCTGGCGATGGACCTCTGCCCTCTTCGGGTGCGTCATGAAGTACCTCTTCATGTGATTCCGCGCACACTGTTCGCCCATCCAGCCACATTCCGGATGTGACGCATTCTAGACGTCATGGACACCTCTGAGAGTGCTCCTTCCATCACTACTGCTCAGAAACCCTCATCTTATTCTGCAGCTGTTGCTGCTCGGATGCTACACCCTGTTGGTTCATGATTACGTTGCGACGCTATGGCCCTGCGACCTCATCTTCGACGCACTGGAACCTCTAATTGTGTAAGTCCCTGACAATTCTCCTGAGCGAAAGAAGTTTTCTACAACACTGGCTCTGGGTGTTGTTTTTAATGCCCTTCCGGACACAAAGTTAAAAGTTTACGCCACTGTGATCAAGGCAATGTTTGATTCCCAGGCGATTTCTCATATGTATCGACGTGCCAGCTCCATTATTGTGTATTTCAAGGAAGCTGCGCATGCGACCTCTATTTTACAGACTGGCATTGTCATTGGGGCTCGTCATCTCAAGCTCGATCCCGTTGCGCGCCGCCCCGTATCTATATCTTTTTAACCAGTACCTCCTGAGGTTACGACTACCATGCTTGTTACAGCGATCTCTGCCTTTGTGAAAGCGGTTGGCGAAATTACTTTCTACTCCGCCGCTCCCGACGACAAAGAAGATCGATCCATACTTGGAGGCTGGAGCTCAACATAAGGTGCGGGTTCTCTTTTCATCTCCAAACGACATTGATTGATTGGAGGTTTAACGACCACCGTGAGCAACTCAATGGGCTGTAAGTAGTCGCCCGTCCCTAATTTAGGGTCACTGATTCCAGGGAAGGGAGAGAGCCAGTGCCATAAGACAAACACAACATCCATGCCTGTTTGTTTGTTTGTTTATTGGAGGTTTAACGACCACCGTGAGCAACTCAATGGGCTATAAGCAGTCGCCCGTCCTTAATTTAGGGTCACTGGTTCCAGGGAAGGGAGAGAGCCAGTGCCGTAAGACAAACACAACATCCATGCCTCACGGTATTCGAACCCGGACCCCTTACGGACGAATAATCAGAGGCCAGCGCATTAGACCATTGCGCCACCGGGGCGGCCCAAACGACATTTTTTTTTATTGGAGGTTTAACGACCACCGTGAGCAACTCAATGGGCTATAAGCAGTCGCCCGTCCCTAATTTAGGGTCACTGGTTCCAGGGAAGGGAGAGAGCCAGTGCCGTAAGACAAACACAACATCCATGCCTGACCGGGATTCGAACCCGGACCCCTTACGGACGAATGATCAGAGGCCAGTGCCTTAGACCACTGCGCCACCGGGGCGGCCCAAACGACATCAAAGATCTTCCTACGCATCTCATTATCCAATGTCATGGTCAAAGTCGACATATTGATATGTTCCAGAATTTCACTGCAGTAAGTGCAAGGCGATGGGCCACTTCTATAAGAATTCCTCATCTTGAAGAGCCTGTCCGCCTGGTGAACTCGACAGCTCCTTCTGCTGTTATCTGTGGCGATACCTACAGCACATGTCGATGATACTTCGGAGTCTCCTGCTGCCTCTGTTATCCCTCATCCAAGTTCTCTACCTTCACTTGACCATACTGCATCTGTATCCACGCCTTCTGATCGGAATGTTTCTGATCCTGTGTCTGCTACTGTTTCTCCTCCGGATATTCACCTCAGTGTCGCAGAGGTGACTGTCACTACTACTCCTGCCGAGGATATCTCTAGTGCTGCAGACATAACCACCACCGATGAGTCGTTTCACGATCCCCGTGCACGTAGTGAAAAACGCAATGTTTTCACCCCCCTTTTTTTATTGGAGGTTTAATGACCACTGTGAGCAACTCAATGGGCTATAAGCAGTCGCCCGTCCCTAATTTAGGGTCACTGGTTCCAGGGAAGGGAGAGAGCCTGTTCCGTAAGACAAACACAACATCCATGCCTGACCGGGATTCGAACCCGGACCCCTTACGGACGAATGATCAGAGGCCAACGCCTTAGACCACTGCGCCACCGGGGTGGCCAAAACCCCTAGTGGTACCGCGAAGAGAGGACGCCCGAGAGTACACCGCTCACGTTCATCATCCGGCACTCGTTCTTCCTCTGCGTCTCATGGTGAGAGTGAGCTTCCCGGTGAATCAGTTAATCCTGCGGAAGCACCTCTCCAAGCACAATTTCAAGAGTGTTGTACCTCTCACCATCCACTCAACACACCTGTCACAACAGCAAGTGTTCCATATACACTGGCGGAAAGTGAAAAGAGAACACCAAGAAGGAATTGGCGGACGATCATGGAATTTACATGTTAATGGGGTCGAGTTTACGTAGGTGTGATGTTAATTTTGGGACCAACCGGTGAGCGCTTACGCCACAGCACGGCATAATATACAAATTATCGTCGGTGGTATTTAAGGAGTACGGCGAAGTGAATGTAATCAGTCGTCGGCGTACGGACACGTGCGAAAACCCTGAAGAAGCTGCAATGCCTGGACATGGAAGATGTGTACGATTTCAGCAGTTATCGGACGTTGAGCGAGGTCGTCTAGTCAGACTCCGCGAGGCCGGGTGGTCGTATCGTCGGATTGCGGAGAGAATTGGACGCGAAGTATCGGTGGTGGCGTAAATGGTCCGAGGAAGATCCCCACACGAGAAGACGTGGAACCGGGAGTCGCAGACGGACTGATCGACGCATAAGAAGAGCGGCGTTGTCAAGCAAAACATCCACTGCCACGCAAATCCGAGCTGCCGTTGCACCCGAGGTGACTGCGAACCCGCAACCGTCTACTGGATGCAGGACTACGTGCACGTGTGCCTCTGACTCCGGCCCACCGTCAGGAACGTCTGCACTAGAGAACGCTATGACGATCTGTCGTGTTCAGCGATGAAAGCAGATTCTGCTTGGGAGCCTCCGATGGCCGTATGCGTGTTCGCAGACGCACAGGGGAGCGTCTCCACCCTTCCTTCTTGCATCCGCCAGCGACACACAGGGCCTACACCTGGTCTCCTGGTGTGGGGAGCGATCAGCTATAACTCCCGTACACAATTAGTGTTTGTACCGGGTACGTTAAACAGCACCTCCTACATCAACATCATTCAGCCCGTTGTTGTGCCATTTGTAAGGTCGGCCCATCGTGGTGTTTTTCAGCAAGATAACGCACTCCCACACACGGCACGTGCAACGCAACATGCTTTTCAGGGTGTGAGGCAACTTCCATGGCCTGCACGTTCACCGGATTTGTCCCCCATTGAGCACGTATGAGATTTTATGGGACTTGTCGGGTCTCCACTGCCATCCCCGATTTACGCGTCCAGGTTGAGGATGCTTGGAACTCAATACCTCAAACTTACATCCAACCCAACATCTGTACGAGACTCCATGCCAGAATTGCAGTGTGACGCAGTTCATGGTGGTTTAACCTCATACTAACCATGTTACATGGAAATGTTATTTTTCAGTTTACCAGCAAATATAGCTGTATTTTGCCATAATGTTTTGATCACGTTATCCTCTGTATTCCGTTATAATGCTGTATAAATTTCGTTGGTATCAGACGTCTCCTTCTTGGTGTTCTTTTTTCACTTTCCGCCAGTGTATTTACCCTTTTCCGTGAGAAAGAGTATGATCTCGTTCCTTTCCTGTCCGACTGTCCTTACTCACTCGTTGATGTCGTTCATCAGTTCTCGACACTTAAGTATGATGTCCAACCGTATCTTGCGATTAAGCCTGCTCTTCAGCCTTGTTACGAAAGACGTAGTAACATCGCCATTCAAGTTAACTGTGCTGCCCGGACTGTTCAAAGCTTACGTGACATCTGAGTTGATTCTTCCAGATATTTGTTCCACATGCTTCATCTAATGTGCGTATTGTTGTGCACTGTTTTTTTTTTTTTTTTTGATTGGAGGTTTAACGACCACCGTGAGCAACTCAATGGGCTATAAGCAGTCGCCCGTCCCTAATTTAGGGTCACTGGTTCCAGGGAAGGGAGAGAGCCAGTGCCGTAAGACAAACACAACATCCATGCCTCACCGGGATTCGAACCCGGACCCCGTTCGGGCGAATGTTCAGAGGCCATCGCTTAGACCACTGCACCACCAGGGCGGCCACTGTGACTTTTTGGAGGTTTGTGCTCCTTCTATTGGCCTACTCTGTGCATTTGACTTATCCCACTGATTCCGATGTCTGATGCATTGGTCTTGACTCTAGCTCACAATTGCGCGTCCGGTACTTTTTGCTAGCGCTGATTTGTGATTTTAACATTTTGCGATTTCTCATTTCTTGGCTAGTAGGACCCCAAGATTTTGCAAATATTGTCACATGTTTCATTTCTTGTTATTCTTATTATTTGTTTCCTTCGCCGAATGCTGTGAGAGTGTATATATTCTCTTTACGAGGATAAAGATTTGTTTGATCACCATATGTCTTGCAAATGTGGATTCTCCTGAGTTTCTGGAAGCATATTTCACATTCCCAGAGATCAGCACTTTTACATGGAATGATGTGTATTGAAGTAACAATTTCTGCTTTCACTTCCTTTTCAATTAATTGTTCAGTGGTTTCTCTTTTTCTCATAGAATGCTTTAGCACCGATTCCATGCTAAGAAGCTTACAATTCTTATTGATTCAGAAATCTGCAAGTCTAATAATTTCCATTTTTGACATTATGTGATGTCGTCATGAACTGAACAATGCATGCCCTTTTTAATGAATTGTGCTGTTGACACATGCAAAGAAAAATGTCCACATTATTGTTTTGTTCGATATCTACGAAAGCATTAGGAATGCTTTAAAAAATCTGTTTAGTTCAAACTTATAAGAAAAATATAGAAATGGGACCATACGAGCTTTGAAAGGGTATTTTGTGAAACAGCTGTGCAAATTTTCAATGGAGATTTCAGAATGCTGACAAAGAAAAAAGTTTACTGATTTAATAGTAGTCACCTATGCAAGGACGTGGCAGACGCTGATCATCAAAGTGAACACAAGTTGTTATTTTCTCTTCTGTAAGATGCTGTGTGCTGGAAATTGGAGTAAATGAAATGCACAAAAAGCACCTTTAGATTCACATCACTTAATTTCTTTAAGAACATTTCCACAACTTTAGTGAGACGCACACAAAAGAACGAAATTCACAGAGTGTTATATATTTACAACAAATTTTGAAAAACAAAAGTTACCTTTAGAGGCGTTATATCGTCAGGTTCTGCTGTAATATTTTTGCCTGATCAATTCATTATGCTTTTATTACTTTCTTAGATTTTCAGATTGGGTAATTTGCCCTCTAGTGAAAATAAACCGTGTTTATCTTCGATTAGCTTCTTTAATTTTAAGCCAAGTTTCATAGCGTTGTATATTTAAAATCAACAGGATAGAAGTATGTAGATGGTTCTGTTCTTGGTTCTCCGCTGAAGCCAACGTACGATACAAGATCTGCCATATTTATTGAGGCACAGAGTGTTGCCAGGTGAAATTTTCAAAAACCGGTAGATTTCATCCCAAAAAAATCATTAGATTAATTTAGAAATCTTCAGGTTGGGGGGGGGGGGGCTACAGTACAGAATGTGTCCCTAACGGAATGGTCTAAAGAAGTAGTTCTGATCACACAATTATTTGCACTTAAATTCCTTTTTTAAAAACAATCTGTAGCTTTTCTGCTGTGATCAATAATTTAAAATCTGATAGAATGAATCAAGTGAACTGTGGAATCAACACTGTCAGAATTTTGACAGAACTGTTATTCTAATCATATCATCATCACTACGGCTATCACAAATGTTAATATTTTCTACAAGATCAGTTTATGTGTTAAAACCTATGACACGAAGAACTTCAACGCATGCGCTTTCTATGCATCAAACAAGTACTAGGTAGGTAGTCATAATTCAGTGATCACTGGGTGCCTACTTCTTGTCCGGTTACAAACTAAAATTCATAAACAGCCCCTTATTGTAGCAAATATTATGAAGACATAAAAAAAAAGGGCTAAAATTGTGAAGAAATAGTAACTTCTTAGAAGTCAATGAGGTTTGTATCATTGGTTTGCAGTCATACATACATTGAATAAATACTACATACATTATACACCTGAAAACTTATTTTCCTGGCAATAACATTATCACTAATTAATTTTTTTTTTTTGACAGAACTTCTGCCTAGCATTTTAAATATGTGCTCCCCCCCCCCCAGTGTTTTACTGTTGGCATCACCACTGCACCCCTTGGGAGTTCAATTCATGTGGAAGCTCATCCTGGGAAACTTCGACTAGAGTGGTGCTCCTTAATTTCAACAGGTACTCAAGCAAAGGATGATGTAGTAAAGTGCAACTCTCTGTGACTCAAACATTTTGTTTCTACCAAAAGATCACCCGACTGCAGCTTTTCACGTTTTTCAGGGAACCAACATGTCCCTTTAGAGGATTGAGAAAGGAGACCTCATGCTGATGAGTTTGGTTTCATTGTCCTTTGCATAAATAACTAAGAATTGAGCTGATAAAGATGGTTCTAGTGGGATTTCCTTAGCTGAAGAGCCAGAGAGGTCCACAAATAACAAAGGAGGTAGTACAATATCGAGTTGTAGCCCTCGATTTTGAGTTGTAGCACTTTATTCAGTGCTGCTACAATTCAACACTGTGACATGGAAGTTGTACTGATGCAACTTTTGTCACAGCATTAAGTTGTAGCAGCATTGAATAGTGTTCTGAGAATGCGGTTCCATGTTTTTTGCGATGATCTCTCAGAGTTGTTACAGAAAATGAATATGCAAATGGCATCCTAAGAAGAAATTAAATAGTAATTGAAATGCTGTAATGACAGTGTCAGTATGTAACACACATTTCATAAATCATAATGATAGTGACAGATCACCACCTAGGCCTACTAGACCTCAGACAGAAATTCACAATAGTAGCAGTTTTATAACCACAGCACTTTCACACTTGTTTTATGACATCCGCATAAAATAATACTCAGTATTTAATAGCTCATAATATTACTCAGGGACAACTGGACCATCGGGGCAACCACAGCAGTCGCTCTGGGCCCTGCACCTTTACGGGGCCACACATTTTAGGAAATACATAAAAAACACAATCCTTTTCGATAGATTCTTTAATATTTATTTATTTTTATTTAAGTTTTGGGGCATGAGGCCCTTAAAAAGTTATTTTTTATAATGTCTTTCCTTAGCATTATATCTCATGTGATTCGATCGTATAGTTCACATACAATTACGTGACCACAAGGTTCTTCAGGAAGACGCTTTAACGTCTGTAAAGTCTGTTTTACACGTTCTGTAAAGTGGATACAGTCTGTGGTGATGCATTAACTTATTTTAATTGAATAAGTTAATGCACCACCACAGACTGTATCCACTTTACAGAACGTCTAAAACAGAATTTACAGATAAGTTAAAGCGTCTTCCTGAAGAGTCTTTCCTTAGTTTTAAATTCCCTCATTTTCTTATAGTTAGCGTCCTCATCGTACAGACACCGAGATTTCCAGATCGCCAATCATTATAACAACCAGATTAATCTTTTCTGCATTCATGAAATTGCAAATTGAAATTCATTGTTTTGTGGCACCTTACTTTTACATATTCAACAATCTGTGTAAAAACGATATACTTAAATTAAAAAAATATCAAAGTTATTTCAGGGCTATATATGGAGGCTAATTGTTCAGTAACTTCAAAAACAGTATGGGAAACTAAAAAAAAAAAAAAAAAGTGATTTTCATGAATGAGAGTGCATAAAAGTTAAAAAGTCCCTAATCTGTCAATTTCTCTACTTTGCATCAAAAAGCACTCACTAAAACATATATCAGTGGGAAAAACTATTTATAGAATTTTAGAAGTATCCTTATATTCACAAATGTTAAAACTTCGTATGTTTTGCAAATCAAAGAGGTTTTTCCCGGTTTTTCCTGCCAACAACGTAACCATTTCCTCTTGTACTCTTCTGCCCATTATTTCGGTAGAGCAACGAACCTTTCTTTTAACGGAGCATCATCGTGGTAGCGATGCATTAGACCTACCGCAGCGTCTCTTCACAGCATCGCACTTACAAGTAAATATTGCGATAAAAATCTATAAAACACATTTAAAATATGAAATTTCTGCACCATCTGCCAATATTTTGCATACTCTAAAATCTGTACGTCACACTTTTTCAGGTACTAATATTTTTCCGAGGAAATAATTTAGGACGCTAATCTACACATTTACCGGCTTTTCACTTGTATGGACATGCATATGCCTCAAAAGATTACTTTTCTGAGCAAATTGCTTAGGGCACATCACATTGATGAGGCTTTTCACCTATGTGCATAGCCATATGCTGTGAAAGATAAGTTTTTCGAGCAAATTACTTGAAACATAAATCATATTGTTAAGGCTTTTTTTTTTTTTTTTTTTTGAGGTTTAACGACCACCGTGAGCAACTCAATGGGCTATAAGCAGTCGCCCGTCCCTAATTTAGGGTCACTGGTTCCAGGGAAGGGAGAGAGCCAGTGCCGTAAGACAAACACAACATCCATGCCTCACCGGGATTCGAACCCGGACCCCTTACAGACGAATGATCAGAGGCCAGCGCCTTAGACCACTGCGCCACCGGGGTGGCTGTTAAGGCTTTCACCTGTGTGCATAAGTACATGTTCTGAAAGATGACTTTTCCGAGCAAATTATAAATTTTTAGACAAGATGACTTTTCCTAGTTTCTATTAGAATTTTTTCCTCTGTTAGCACAACAAAATATACTGTTCAGTGCCATTCTGTCAATCAAAATGGGAAATTAAGCTGGTCACGATTGCAGGGGAACTTGTGTACAGAAATTTGAATTTCGTCAACATTATTTTATTTTTTTCGTTTACAGAATGGTTACTCAACAGTGTGACATTTTGCTGTGCCAACATGGGAAAAAATTCTAATAAAATTTGATAGAAACTAAAGTTTAACACACATGCGAGGTTCTTGGAACCTCCGAAATGCAGCCCCATCTAAAGGTAAATTTATCTGCAAGGGCGGTCACAGAGCTGCGCAAAATGGGCGGGTCATATCTATGTAAGCTAGTCTTCAGTGAGGCACTTACTGTACTACACATACAACCAACATTCCCCTACGTCTGGGCAAAGCTGTTATTTAGGAAGAATACCACACATTAATTGCAAACTAAAATAACTTTTGCCAAAGGCAGCAGAACAAACTGCCTGGTCACTATTACAGGAAACCAACAAAACTCAATTGTAATTTCTTTGAAAAATCAGATGGAACTGAAAAAAAAAAAAAAACGATTAAAGAAATGTTTTACGTTTCTCAATCCCCATTCTTATTTACTAGAAAATTGAACAAAAAAAAAAAAAAAAAACCCTGCTCATTCTTAACTTGCACAACTACTCATGAACCTGACTACTAACAGCACGACCTTGGTAAAAGCTTAAAAATCTTACAGGGATGCATATTTCTGAAAATGAAAAGCATGAACTGAAACTGATTTCCCTCTGGAGTATTTGAAACATCAATCTTATGCACCACTGAATGAATCTTCATATATAATAATTAGGAATGGTTCTGTTCAAGCACATAACCCTGAAGTAGTAATTTATCTGCATCAACGAGCATATGCGCTGAAAGATTACTCTTCTGAGAAAAATGTTTGGAGCACACATCACATAGGTGAGGCTCTTCACCTGTGTGAAGGAGTATGTGCCTTGAAAAATGACTTCTGTGAGTACAGTTTCAAATGTCTTCTGAGAAAAATGTTTGGAGCACACATCACATAGGTGAGGCTCTTCACCTGTGTGAAGGAGTATGTGCCTTGAAAAATGACTTCTGTGAGTACAGTTTCAAATGAATATCACACTGGTGAAGCAATTTACTTGTGTGAAGGTACGTGTGCCTACAAAGAGCACGTTTATCAGCAAACCATTTCTAGCACATATCACACTGGTGAGGTGTTTCACCTGTGTGAAAGAGAATGTGCCTTCCAAAAGTAAATCCTGTAAGCATTATTTCAAGCAAATAGCACACTGGTGAGGCTATTTACCTGTGTCAAGGAGCTTATGCTTTGAAAGATTACTTTTCTGAGCAAATTGTTTGGAACATACATCACACTGGTGAGGCCATTCACCGGTGTGAATGAGCATGTGGCTTGAAAGAGCACTTCTATCAGCAAATTGTTTGGAGCATACATCACACTGGTGAGGCTATTTACCTGCGTGAAGGAGATTGTGCTTTGAAAGTCTACTTTTACGAGTAAATTGTTTGAAACACACATCACACTGGTGAGGCTTTTCATCTGTGTGAACAAGCATGTGCTCTGAAAGAGCACTTTTATGAGTAAATCGTTTGCAGCATATATCACACTGATGAGGCTTTCCACCTGTGTGATGGAGCATGTGCCTTGAAAGAGTACTTTTATGAATAAATTGTTTAGAACATACATTACACTGGTGAGGTTTTTCACCTGTGTGAATAAGCATATGCTCTGAAAGAGCACTTTTATCAGGAAATTGTTTGGGACATACATCACACTGGTGAGGCTTTTCACCTGTGTGAAAGAGCATGTGCCTTGAAAGAGCACTTTTATGAGTAAATTGTTTGGAACATACAACACACTGGTGAGGCTTTTCACCAGTGTGAATAAGCATGTGCTCTGAAAGAGCACTTTTTCAGCAAATTGTTTGGAACATACATCACACTGGTGAGGCTTTTCACCAGTGTGAAGGAGCATGTGCCTTGAAAGAGCACTTTTACGAGTAAATTTCTTGCAACATACAACACACTGGTGAGGTTTTTCACCTGTGTGAATGAGCATGTGCCTTGAAAGAGCATTTTTACGGGCAAATTTTATGGAGCACACATCACATTTGTGAGGCTTTTCACCTGTGTGAAGGGGCATGTGCATTGAAAGATAACTTTTATGACTAAATTGTTTGGAGCATATATAACACCGGTGAGGTTTTTCAGCTGTGTGAATGAGCATGTGCCTTGAAAGATGACTTTTATGACTAAATTGTTTGGAGCATGTATCACACTGGTGAGGCTTTTCACCTGTGTGAATGAGCATATGCTTTAAAAGGGTACTTTTATGGGCAAATTGTTTGGAGCACACATCGCACTGGTGAGGCTTTTCACCAGTGTGAATGAGCATGTGCTGTGAAAGATCTCTTCTATCAACAAATTGTTTGGAACATGCATCACACTGGTGTGGCTTTTCAGCTGCGTGGACAAGCATGTGCCTGGAAAGATTTCGCTTGCATACAAATTGTTTTAAGCATACAAGACATCGGAGGTCTTTTTCACTTGACTGAAGGAGACTATGCATTGGAATGCTGCATGCTTCACTTAGCTGCTTGGAACACATGTCAGTATCATAAGGTTGTTGTCTAGCATGGATTTTTACATGCATTAAGAAACAATCTTTCTGTTTGAATTCCTTGTGACACACATTACACTGGAAAAGTTTTTCAGTTGTATGAAGTTCCATATGTCTTGCAAATGTGGATTCTCCTGAGAGTTTGTGGAAGCATATTTCACATTCCCAGAGATCTTCACTTTTACATGGAATGATGTGCATTGAAGTATTGATTTCTACTTTCACTTCCTTTGCAATTAATTGTTCACTGACTTCTCTTCTTCTCATAGAATGTTTCTGCGCTGATTCCATGCTAAGGAACTTACAATTTTCATTTATTTAGAAATCTGCAAGTCTAATAATTTCCATTTTTGACATTATGTGATGTCGTCATGAACTGAACAATGCATGCCCTTTTCAATGAATTGTGCTATCCACACGTGCAAAGAAAAAAATCTACATTACTGTCTTGTCCGATATCTAACAGAGCATTAGTAATGCTTTAAAAAATCTCATTAGTTCAAGCTTGCAAGAAAAATATAGAAACGGGACCATATGAGCTTTGAAAGTATATTTTATGAAACCGCTGTGCAAATACTCAATAGAGATTTCAGAACATTGACAAAGAACAAAGCTTACTGTTTTTATAGTTGACACCTATGTAATGACGTGGCAGACTTTCATCAAAGTGAACACAAGATGGTATTTTGTCTCTTCTGTAAAATGCTGTGTGCTGGAAAATGGAGGTAACTGAAATGCACAAAAAACAGTTTTAGATTCACATTACATCAATTTCGTTCAGAACATTTCCACAACTTTCGCGAGAGCAGATAAAGAAACGAAATCCACAGAGTGTTATATATTTACAACAAATTTTCAAAACAAACGTTACCTGTAGAGGCGTAATATCGTCAGGGTCTGCTGTAATGTTTTAGCCTCATAAAATTTTATCAATTAATTATGTTGATTTTCAGATTGAGTAATTTTCCCTCTACTGAAAATAAACTGTGTTAATCTTCGATTACCTTCTTTAAATGTAAGCCAATTTTCATAGCGTTGTATATTTAAAATCAACGGGATAGAAGTACGTAACGATAAGAAACCGCTATATTTATCGAGGTTACAGTGTTGCCAGGTGAAATTTACAAAAATCAGTAGATTTTATCAAAAAAAAAATTTGTGGATTAGTTAAGAAATCAGCACTTTTCTTTTCTTCTACAATATACAATATAGCGCTATCAGAATGGTCTAGAGAAGTAGTTCTAATCCATGGAGGTAGGAATAAGGGGAGAAAGCACTCTCCGTTGGCTCAATGCAATTCAATTGAAGCCAGCTTAACGTCCCTCCTGTGACGTCAAGGCAGCCATCTTAAGCCTTACATTAACATACTATACAACAGCCGTTGGTCAATATATCTTTATTGAGGAAAATAAAACATTCAAGTAAAATACAATAAAAATATACATAATAAATAGAGCCCAGACACAAGTCCAGGTAGTAAGAATGCAGTGGTGAGGGACAGAAAACAGAGATAATACATAGTGGGCATATCCAGTACCTAAGAGGATATGAGTAATAACTAAGAGCTGGGAACAATAAATCACTGGGTCTCAAAAAACTGAAACGAACGTATACACAGGAAGTACAACAGCGGAGCCGGTCGAGGGAAAAACAGGGAGAGACCAACCCAGCCTCTGGAATATTGTGCAAGAAGCTGAGAAACAAAGTTCAGTTCTGAGGATATAAAAGTAAATCTACGTATCATAAAGTATTTCAGAAAATAATATAGCCAAATTCAATGAGCTAAACAGATTTTTAAAATGGTCATATCTTGTGTAAGGTACGGAGACATTTTAATTCATAATGAAGAAAACTGAAAAAATACATATCATCAAAGTAGAAATTTGTCTATTTAAATACGATTTTTGAAAACATTGTGTAATTTTACTCTTTTTTTGAAAATAATTCTGTAAGTTCAACCCTGCAATCATAAGATGATTCATCAGTGAAACACAAATACGTAGCTCTAATGAAAAACTTTAAAAATCAATGTCGAGTTAATATTACGTGAAAAAAAAAATCACGTTCTTTCCTTAGCTGAAGAGCCAGAGCGGTCCACAAATCCCAATGGAGGCAGTACAATTTCGAGTTGTAGCACTGTATTCAGTGCTGCTACAATTCAACATTGTGACATGAAGTTGTACTGATGCGACTTTTGTCACAGCATTGAGTTGTAGCAGCACTTTTTTTTTTTTTTTTTTTTGATTGGAGGTTTAACGACCACCGTGAGCAACTCAATGGGCTATAAGCAGTCGCCCGTCCCTAATTTAGGGTCACTGGTTCCAGGGAAGGGAGAGAGCCAGTGCCGTAAGACAAACACAACATCCATGCCTGACCGGGATTCGAACCCGGACCCCTTACGGACGAATGATCATAGGCCAGCGCCTTAGACCACTGCGCCACCGGGGCGGCGTAGCAGCACTGAATAGTGTTCTAAGAACGTGGTTCCATGTCTTTTGAGATGATCTCTCAGAGTGGCTACAGAAAATGAATATGCAAATGACATCCCACGAACAAATTAAAAAATAATAATAATCGGAAGGCTTTAACGACAGTGTCAGTATGTAGCAGACATTTCATGATGATAGTGACAGATTACCACTAAGGCCTACTGGACCTCAGACAGAAATTCACAATAGTAGCAGTTTTATAACCACAGCACTTTCACACTTGTCTTATTATATCCACATAAAATAATACTCTGTATTTAATATGCTTATAATATTACGCAGGGCAACTTGGACCATCGGGGCAACCACGGCAGTCGCTCTGTGCCCTGCCCCTTTACGGGGCCACAAATTTTAGGAAATACATAAAAACAACCCCTTTTTCGATAGATTTTTTATATTTATTATTTTTTTATTTAAGTTTTGGGATATGGGGCCCTTAAGAAGTTATTTATCATAATGTCTTTTTTTAGTTTTAAATTCCATTTTCTTATAGGTTATAACCACAGATATCGTATATGGGACTAGATTGGCTGTCTGCTCTGTTGAGCATGGGCTTGCTCTGTGAGAAGCATGGAGCCACATTGAGCGGGTCAAAATGTCGGAGCATGGCACGTTACGCAGGGTAGTTTGAACTTAATTATTGTATAAATCATGGTGAAAGCTTCCTCAGATAAAAATCTTACGCAGAGAGACGAAAATATAATTGCTGTTACTTATTTGCCTCTTGCCCAATGCTGAAAACAATACATACAATATATATATATAAATAATAAATTTTAAAGCTGGTATTGTATGCAAGTATAGAAATGATTGGAAAACATTTTTAAGATGGCAATGAGGCAACGATTTAAAATAATGGAAAAGCAAATAATTTATTTAAAAGCAACAAGTAGCTTTAAATCCAGCAAACTATTGATTTGAACCCGAAAAAAAAAAGGCTTCCACATGCTTTGCGTAGAAAAGCTGAAATAATGTGAATATTTTCCCTTGTTGCTATTACCTCTGTCATTCTGATTTATTTATTATGTTTGCTCAAAAAAGTTTTGAATTTTACCAAAAATTTTGATATTTCGTCTTGTTATGCACTAAGGAAATTTCAGTTTTTAACATTTCACATTTGTTTGGGCAATATAGCAACGAAATGGCGTATTAAATGTAAGCGTTCATTAACAAGGAACGTCAAAATCATATCTCTCAGCAAACTAAAACCAGCGTGATATTTTTTTATATCGCAGATACCGGAATGTCTTCTCTGGAATTTAAGACCTGGCCGAATCTGAAATAATTCAATATTTTGCAAGACCCTTGGCATTCTAGTTAGCACTAAGGAATATTACTGTTTTTTACTAAAATTTTATAACTTCCGCTGCTAAATGGGTACTGACTGCTTTGAATATCAACATAAATAGAAAATTACAGTACCAAAAGTCGTATTCCTTTGACTTAACGCAAAGTAGCCTTGCTTAAATGGATCGTCATGACCCGCTGAAAATGGCGCCTACCTTCTCACGCCTCATGGGCTGGGTGTCCAATCTAGCTTCTTGTATATGATATCTGTGGTTATAACCCACGTCGTACAGACACTGAGATTTCCAGATCCCCAATCATTATCCCAAATACATTAATCTTTTCTGCATTCATGAAATTGCAAATTGAAATTCATTGTTTTGTGGCTCCTTACTTTTACGTATTCAACATTTTGTGTATAAAAAAAAAAAAAGTCAAAGTTCTTTCTGGGCTATATATGGAGGATAATTGTTCAGTAACTTCAAAAACAGTTCTGGAAACTAAAAAAGAAAGTCATTTTCACGAATGAGAGTGCATAAAAGTTAAAGTCCCTAATCTGTCAATTTATCTACTTTGCATCAAAAAGCACTCACCAAAACATATATCAGGGAAAAAACTATTTATAGGATTTTAGAAGGATCCTTATCATATTCGTTATGCAAAAACTTTTGATGTGCAATTTACTCAAAGTTACCTTTTTATCTTTTTCTGAGAGAGTTTTTACAAGAATTGCCATACAACCTGTACCACCTCTATTCCCGAAAAGGAGGTCTCAGATCTCAACATTTTCGACTGATTTTTTTCTTAAGTTCAAAACGAATATTTTTTGCGATATTTTTTCTTTATGGTAGTTTTCATGTGTGGTCTTTATGGATGACATATCTCATGTAACGACTTTATTAAACTATGAGATTTATTTTTTCCGGTCCATGCTATGAAATTTCACCCCAGGCACCACAGAAGTTCCATCACGCTTTATTACTAATAATAAAATTTATATATGTTTAATTACTTTAAGTATATTTAGGTTCACTTTAGCACAAACCAATTTTAACAAACACTTGTAAAGTGAAAAGTTACAGCTATCATTTGATACATAATATTTCTTCGTTTTGGTGTGTATAAAATGTTCCATAGGTGTCATATGCAAAAGTAAGAAGAATTTGTGTAAAAATATAACAAACTTCTCAGGTATAGAACATCAAGTTGTTTAGAATGTCGCTTTGTTTAGAATATAAATGGCTATTGTATAAAAAAAAATCCAGGTTTTGGATTCTAGCCACAGTCTGGCTGTGGTGGATGATCACTAACTCAATTTATGATACGCATATGCATTAAAACAGCCAAACTCATAGGGAAGATATTTTAAAAGACTACTTTCCGTTTTTATTTAATCACCACACCACCAAAATGAGAGTTAAAAAAAAAAAAAGTAATTACTGATTACTCAGAGCACAGAATATTTTTTTTGCTGCCAATTCAGAATTGATGAACCATATTTTGAAGGGCTTGAATTCTGGTTTTATGACGCTAAAGAACAATATTACAACTTTCACAAGCCATAAGACCTATAGGTGAGTTTGAAACAGTTTAGCTAATCCTCAAAAATCAATATCTACATAGAAGGGAGATCACTTCCCTAAGATTTTCAAAATGGCAAAAGTAATTGTTGGAGATCAATCCTTACTTATTATCTATTATTCTCATGAAATGACGTAATGCATTCATTTGCTCTTTTATAATGTAACTCAAGTCAAGTGAGATATAGATACCTCAAGCATATTTCTCGTAACACGCAGAACAATTAATTGCAAAGGAAGTGAAAGCAGAAATCCGTACTTCAATGCACAATATTCCATGCAAATGTGAAGATCACTTGGAATGTGAAATATGCTTCCAGAAACTCTCTGGAGAATCCACATTTGCAAGACATATGGAACTTCTTTCAACTGATAAGCGCCGCCCCGGTGGCGTAGTGGTCTAAGGCGCTGGCCTCTGATCATTCGTCCGTAAGGGGTCCGGGTTCGATTCCCGGTCAGGCATGGATGTTGTGTTTGCCTTACGGCACTGGCTCTCTCCCTTCCCTGGAACCAGTGACCCTAAATTAGGGACGGGCGACTGCTTATAGCCCATTGAGTTGCTCACGGTAGTCGTTAAACCTAAAAAAAAATGGTTAAAGTATGGAGAGAGCTGCTGTTGTCTTGACAATGAAAGGTTGTGTTTTGATAGTAGTCACTATATTTTTTATTTGTTTATGTTTGTTAGTTATTATTAAAATGGGAAATATTTAAATCACATCTATTTTAAATCATGTCTTAGTAAGAGTGATTTCACTGCGTTACTTGCTGCATCTATGTTTTCGACCCCACAGTAATGTTTACAATTTAATTTGGCATAGGACAAGTAGGTGGGTTTTCATAACATGACATGTGATAAACCATGATAAACATAAAACATTTGATAAACCTGAAACTAGTTAAAACTTTCACATTAAAATTTTACCACTGGAATATATTTTTCTTTCAATATACAGTTCACAATATTTAATTTGATCTACGGTTATTTAACAAATTGTAATGAAAAAGTTAATACATTGGTAAAAAATTGTCCTTCAAAACAAATGGAAAACTATGGGTTTATTCACGACTTTAAGCTTAAACATTTTCATTAGTAGGCAAACTCGTGTGATCAAATTTGGATATGAATTTGTTACTAAGTAGAAGTATGTGTGCTATAAAATTCAGATTTTTACTGTGTTCCACTGGAGATACAGTTACTGAAAAAACTAAAAATTTTAAACTTTTCCAGTTTCATCAGTGAAAAAGACTTGGAACGGCGCAAAACACTCCAACTACCTCATCCTAGGTGCAATATACTCTTACCTTAGTTCTTAATAAATAAAATTGGTTTGAGTGTTTTGTCTCCTTTCTGGTGAAAATTTGGCTTGGAAGTTGAAAAAATGCAAATTTCAACAATCAACTTCGAACACCAATGAAATTTCCAAAAAATCTCAGTCAATAAAAAAATAAAAAAAAGGCAAACCAAAATAATCAGCATTTTAATCTGAGTAAAGTGGTTTTCGAATTAGTCAAATGAGGAAAATGTTTAAAGCATTTTGCATAAACTCTTGCATGTTCAAAAATGGAAGTGTTCCCAGCGCAATCTGCTGACCTATCCGCCAAATGGGCAGGAACTATTTTTCTTATAAAATTGGATTTAAACTCAATAAACAAGTATAAAACTATTGTGCAAAAATTTAAAAGAATGGGTCAGCAACCAATTTACAGGAAATTTGTTCAAATAGTATGGAATGACCCATATGCTTTAAGTGTTTTCAAAGTGCTTTAAGTGTTTTCAAAGTAAATTTGTCGGAATACAAGTTTTGTAAAGTTTTTCGCATATTTTCAAGATTTTCCTTTAAAATTTACAACAAAAAAAAGCATACTGAGATCATCTACCAGATTTGTAAGTACCTTCAAAGGGGAGGGGACGGTTTCCCCACTACAATTTGATGTATCTTATCTATGACACAAAATCAAAATAGGGTTTAAAGCTTTTAGACTCTTCCTTCCAGCCTCCAAAACAATCCTGGCATATCCAATGAGCAGAATCCATTACATTGGCAGAGTTGAATAGGGTGAAAGAATAATACTGATTTTTAGGATACAGATCAGTTGAAGTGTAACAGGACTCAGAACTTATATTGTTTTTCATAGCAACACCACCCCACAAAAAAAAAAAAAAAAAAAGCTTTGGATCTTTCTTAACGTATTAATGTAGGCAGAAATTTACTCAATACAATACAGATAAGAAACTTACCTTTAGCAAACAAAGTTGCTGTAGCCCTTTTTTTCACATTTCATTCATGTGAAGACAAACACTAACTTCCCATTGGCAAGATATGTTCCGTAATTGTGAATGACAAATTTATTCTTATGTTATGCAATTTAACCAATCTTAAGAGAACTTCGACTTGGTAAAAGTTAATAATTGAATCTGTAACTTAATTGTTACTAAATATAAAACTGATCCGACCTCCCCCCACTCCCCCTAATTTTGTTAGTTCACTCCAAACACCAACTTTACAATTCTCGAATGTTTATATAGAGATAAAAACGAACTTACACTATAAAAACTTTAATGAAAAACTGACACATCAAACCAAACAAGAGATTCTAATATTTTCACTAAGCAGCTGTAGGCATCGTGAGGAAAGGGTTGATCCTAATACAGTGGCTCTTTGCAGCCCAGTGTCAGCCACACTGTTGGTAAGTCGATCCGAGAATGGCTCCAACCGATGTGCGCTACTGGTGCTATTTGTTGGAAGTTGTAGTATGAATCTCCAATCACTAAAATACTTTTTCTTTATGTTTTTTTATTTTTGCATTATCCTTTTCTCGTCTTGCATCGAACTGTATTAAATGTTGCCAATGATTTGTCAGTGGTTTTGGTTCGTTCAAATTGCAAAGACTATTCATAATTTTTTCCGCTAAAACAGTTTCTGCCAATCCTATATACCTTTCTGATTCACAAGTACGGCAACTTTCAACAGGTGGCACCAGCATCGCACATCATTTTGGGCCACTCCCTGATCGAGTTACCCGACACTCGCTTAAGGCAGGTCCTGTGTTAAGACCAAATTTTCCCCTGAAGATGCCTACAGCTGTGGGGCCAAAATATTACAATCTCCTATCCGGTCTGGTGTGCCAGTTTTTAATTAACGTTTTTAAAGGGTATATATGTTTTTAACTTTTACTAACATTACAAAATTGTAAATTTAGTATTTGGAGTTAACTATGAAAATAATGGGGTTTAGGGTTAGTTCGGATTTAGATTTAGAAACAATTTATAGATTTGAATTATTAGCTTTTATCAAGTTGAAAGTTCTCTTAACATTGGTTAAAATGCATAACATAAGAATAGACTTATCATTCACAATTTTCCAACACATGTTGCCAACGGGAAGTTAGTCTTTGTGCATGAAATGTCAGAAAACAGGTTACAGAAACTTTCTTTGCTAAGGGTAAGTTTCGCATTGGAATAATATTGATTTTTCAAATATTTCATTTTTGGTGAAATATTTGAACATTCATGTTTGAACAACTACAAAATTCGAAATGACTTTGAATTGTGACAGACTGTGAAATATTTTTTTTTGATTGGAGGTTTAACGACCACCGTGAGCAACTCAATGGGCTATAAGCAGTCGCCCGTCCCTAATTTAGGGTCACTGGTTCCAGGGAAGGGAGAGAGCCAGTGCCGTAAGACAAACACAACATCCATGCCTCACCGGGATTTGAACACGGACCCCTTACGGACGAATGATCAGAGGCCAACGCCTTAGACCACTGCGCCACCGGGGCGGCAGACTGTGAAATGACAGCCAAAACAGGATTATATGTTCGCCAATCCATCATTCTTCAATATGCACAAAATATAAACGTGAGTTAATCCGTTTGATTCTGATTTCAATAGATTTTTTATGACAACTTATAATTTTTTATCATGAATGTTTGTAAATTTTGACAGAATGTAATAGGGGATTGACCCGATGATATATAGTTATTATAACGTGAGAAACAATGCAAGGTAGTCAGGTTCGATCCTGGGCTGATATTTCAGAGATGGTGTGATTTATCAACAATCGCTGAATATCCGCCGTGCATCGGACGAGCACGCTAAGTGACGGCCCCTAGGCTGGACCCACTGGTTAAATGGGTATCCTTTCATATGCCCCTGAAACTCTCTCACCCCTCTATGTGCAACATCGTACTTGTATGATGGTGCCATCTACTGTAGTCTAATCTCACTACAAACAGTTCTGTCAAAGTCGCTAGACTAGCTCTCATTCCTTCCGTTTCTGTGTCATTCCCAAGAGGCGATCTCGCTGTAGGTGGTTGGGACCTTAACTCTACTCAATGTGGACGGAAGTCCTACAAGAAAATGACAAACACAAACAGTGTATACGAGTACAAAGTGCTCATAACCCACTCTTAGTTGTTTAGAAAATGCATTACATATGTATCATTTATTGTATCAACATATATTATTCAAAATGGTGGTGACTCTGTGATTGACTGGTTAACTCAAATTTGCCAGTTATATTGAGAATTAGGAATGGTTTCTCAGGACTGGAAGGATGCTATCATTGTTCCCTTGTACAAGGGAAAAGGTAATCAGACTGAATGCAAGAACTATCATGGTATCAAGGAAAAGTGTTTGGGAAGGTCATTATTGATAAGGTAAGAGGTCTTACTTCATAGAAAGTGTGGGATGTGCAGTGGTTTTATGCCTGATAAGGGCTGCACTAATCAAATTTTTGCATTACAGATAATGATTAAAAACCTGTGTGTTGGCAATAAAGTGTTTGCTGCCTTCATAGATTTAGAGAAAGCTTATGAGAAAGTAAATAGGACTATTGTGTGGATGGCACTGAATAAGTATGGTATTAGTACTTGGAATCTACTTAATAGTGTGAAAGCCATGTATGTTGGCAGCAGATTATGCATACAAAAATGGTTTTCTGTTGGTGCAGGAGTCAGACAAGGTTGTGTAATGTCACCCTGGCATTTTAATATACTTATGGATGCATGCACGCATGATGCCAAAGTAGATAATACTGGTTTATGTCTTGGTGATATCCGCTTGTGCAGATTGCTGTATGCTAAAGACACTACTGTCCTGTTGGCAGAGAGCAAAGTGAGTTGCAGAGTATGTTGTCCCTGATCTATAAACTTTGCGCGATGTTCAAACTGAGTATAAATGAGGGAAAAATCAAAGTTATGGTTTTTGAGTGACGAACTGTTATAGTACTGAATGCCAGATAATTCTTAATGACACAGAGACTGACCAGGTGAATGAGTTCGTATACTTAGGAAGTATGTTTGACAGAGAGAACAAATTAGATGGCAAAATTAGAAGGCAAATGCTAGCTGCCTTAGGAGAATTTCACAGGAATGATGGGTTCTCAGGGAAGTCCCACATGGCTATGAATGAAAGTGTAATTGTTCCTACTCTGACGTACGACAGTGAAACCTGGGTATTGCAGAAAACGTACAGGAGTTATTTGTGTGCTGGGGAGTTGGGGAGATACGTTACTTACGTGTGTTTTTGGGAAGACACGTTCTGATAATGTGAGGAATGAAGATGTGTTGCAGTTGTGTAATGTGAAGCAGAATATTGTTAGCAAGGTGGTGAGTAATATTCTAAGGTGGTTTGGCCATATTGAAAGAATGAGTGGAGGTACTTACTAAGATAATTTATTCAGCCCAAGTAACAGGAAAGAAAGTAGAGGAAGACCAAGGAAATCGTGGAAGGGCCAGATTCAAGAATGTCTGCATGAGAAAAAGATTACAAGTATGAAGTACAAAAGGTCAGTGCGTCTTGTGATGGATATTGAAGCTTGTGCTGTGTGCCGAGATTGTGGTAAATATAGATATTCGATGCACCAACATTAGGAAAATTTTAGTTCCATCAGGTAACTGTTTACTTGGTGGACAGTCCTTCTTTGAGGAGGTAACCTCGGAATCTCCAAGAATAGCTTAATGATATGTAGTTATGTGCTAATATTCCTTTTTGGTACACCTTTTGTTCACATGAAAGGTACCAAAGAATTAAATATTTCATGTTACAAGTATGCATGCTTTAATATTTTTATGCTTTTGTGATTTTTCTCTAATTACACTGGACAATTTTTGATGAAGTTCATGCTTCCGAGATAAAAATAGCCATTTCTTAATGAATTCGATGTGCTGAAACAGAATATGACCATAAAAAAGTTGAATTGGTTACGGTTTGTTTGTAATATGCAGGTACACAGGTTGACCATTGATCAGGAACACGTGCATGCTATTTCAATGGGAGAGAAGCATATAATTTGCCTGCAACTCTCGATGCACTTCCCTTATAAATATTTGCTTATGTTGCTAATTAAAGAGCTTCAAACACTTAACAAAATCAAAAATCATAATCAAAATATGTGTTTCTAGCAAATTTTCCATGTGTATATGAGGAAATTTTTTGTTTTAAATCGGTTTTTAGGACATTTTGATTTCAGTCTGCCAATCTTTATACCAAATCTCTCCCATTGAAATAGGATGCAAGTGTTCCTTAGCAATTGCAACCATTGTTTATGTACGTCTTCATATACACTGACGGAAAAAAATCCCAACACCAAGAAGGGGTTGTGTTAGATAAACGACAGTTGGTAGGCGGTGAAAGTACATCTGTAAGATGACGTCTATGCAAATTTCGCACTCGGCGCATACGTGTGGGGCTAGTAGCGCTCCTCGGAACATGCAAAGCAGGTTTGCTGTAATTACGCGCTGTAACGTTCGTGAGCGTTAGTTATCGTTGAGATTCGACGTAGTGTGTTGATGTTAGTCAAGAATGCCTTTAAGAAGACGAAGAAGCCATTATCAACAGGTCACGGAGTTTGAACGAGGTCGTGTAATAGGGCTACGAGAAGGTGAATCTTCTTTCCGCAATATTGCAGAACGATTTGGCAGGAATGTAGCCATGTAGCAGAACGATTTGGCAGGAATGATTGTTGACAGCGGTGGTCAAGGGAAGGTACTGCCTCAAGAAGACCGGGTTCCGGCCGGCCACGTGGCACTACTGAGAGGGAAGACCGCCGTGTACGGCGTATGGCCGTGGCGCATCGTACTGCGTCTGCGGCAGCAATTCGAGCTGCAGTTGCCACCACAGTAACACAACGAACTGTTACAAATCGGTCACTTGAAGGACAGCTCCGAGCTAGACGTCCTGTAGCGTGCATTCCACTTACTCCACACCCATGCCGTTTCCGACGTCAGTGGTGTCAAGCTAGAGCTCATTGGAGGACCGAGTGGAGATCTGTTGTGTTTTCTGATGAAAGCCGGTTCTGCCTGGGTGCCAGTGATGGCCGTGTGTTGGTTAGAATGAGGCCAGGTGAGCGTCTGCAACCAACCTGTCTGCGGCCGAGACACACTGGACCTACACCTGGAGTTATGGTCTGGGAAGCAATTTCTTATGACAGCTGGAGCACTCTCGTGGTTATCCCACGCACCCTGACGGCACAGTTGTACATCGGTCTGGTGATTCAACCTGTTGTGCTGCCATTCATGAACAGCATTCCAGGGGGTGTTTTCCAACAGGATAACGCTCCCCCGCATACCGCTGTTGTAACCCAACATGCTCTACAGAGTGTCGACATGTTGCCGTGGCCTGCTAGATCACCATATCTTTCACCAATCGAGCACGTATGGGACATCATTGGACGACAACTCCAGCGTCCCCCCCCAACCAGCATTAACCGTCCCTGTATTGACCGACCAAGTGCAACAGGCATGGAACTCCATCCCACAAATTGACATCCAGCACTTGTACGACACAATGCATGAACGTTTGCGTGCTTGCATTCAACATTCTGGCGGCTACACCGGTTATTAATGCACCAGCATTTCACATTTAAAATGGCTCTTCTCGCGCTTACATTAAGCTGTGATCTTGAAACCTTAATCTATTAAATATGTTACCTATACGAATGTATTGCCGCCATTTCATTCCTCTACAACTATTTTTTCGTGGTGTTGGGATTTTTTTCCCCGTCAGTATATATATATATATATATATATATATATATATATTGTAATTTTTATAGTACAATTAAAAATAGGAAGAGTAATTTTTTTTACATTTGTATTAAATGTAGTTTTGAGATATGTACATGTTTGTTTGATTGGAGGTTTAACGACCACCGTGAGCAACTCAATGGGCTATAAGCAGTCGCCCGTCCCTAATTTAGGGTCACTGGTTCCAGGGAAGGGAGAGAGAGAGCCAGTGCCGTAAGACAAACACAACATCCATGCCTCACCGATATTCGAACCCGGACCCCTTTCGGACGAATGATCAGAGGCCATCGCCTTAGACCACTGCGCCTCCGGGGCGGCAATCTGGGAAATTCACAGAATATTTGTTATATTAAATGAATCTTTTGTTAAATATGGTGGTGTACTTTCTGTAAAATATAGGACAAGCGCGCACGCACACGCACGCACACGCACGCACACAGCTGTCTGTTGAAAATGCAACGCCAAAAAAGACCTGAGATACTGAAGTGATTTATAGGGTACACTACTTATGATACAAACAGTAAGTAATGTGGAACATACAACATTCAATACCTTGTTTACCCACCACGAGCTGCAATAACGGATCGTACACCGTGAGACACAAACTGGAATGTTTCTGGATGTCGTACTGCGGAAGGTCATTCCATTCTGTATCGATTCGTACACAAAGTTCATTCTGGGTAAACTGGCATCGGAGCTTGGAGTTCAACGACTATATCCCATACTTACTCAATGGGCAACAAATCAGCGAAACGAGCTGGTCAAGGAAGACGTGGCACTGACGAGCATCAAGGAGCTGTAACGCATTTTGTGTTACATCCGGTTGGGCATTGTCCTGTTGAAAGATGGCACCGGGGACGGTCTGAAGATATGGCGGTGCTTCAACCTCCACAACTTCCGCGATGTATCGCTGTCTGGACATGGTTTCTGCAACACGTAGGATGCGGAAAAGTGGATGGAAACCATCAGCATCCCACACCAAAGTGCTCAGTGTCGGGCCCGTACGACGCTGCATAATGCAAGACTCCAGCAGCCGTTCTTTACTGTCGCAATACAAGTATATGACCATCATCTGTCATCAGAGTGACTCGTTGTAAAACTCCCCGAAGTCATTCATCACACCAGTGTCTGCGATCTTAGCACCATTGCAGCCTCCGACATCTGTATTTTAAGGTCAACGGAAGTCGAAGTTACTGACGGCGAGCAACGAAGCCTCTCTAGAGCAAACGGAGTCGGACAGTTTGAAGACAAACCTCCACTGTCGTGTGAGCCCTAGAAATGTAGTTATTCCATCTGGCAGCACCATACGGTGCAATACACGGTCTTCCGATGCCTTTCGTCTGTCGCTGGCTCCAGACCTCTCAAGTTGGTGCGCCAGACTTTCCTCTTTCTACTGACGTTCTATTCGCATCACTGTGCTCCCGTTCCATTCATCTAACACTCCGGTTTTACTCAAAGTCCCACAGCTGTACGTACAGGTCTCGTCTGCTGCGTCGGGACATACTTAGTTACTATACAATTAATGTTAATCGATGCCGCCTGCGGCGGAGTTAGGAGGGCAGGTGCACTGCGGTTGAAATTATTTGCATCTCGTCACGTGACCTACCGATCCTGCGAGTTTCAGTTCGATGACACGCGTTTTTCTTGGTGTTGCATTTGAACAAACAGCACTGCTTATACACCCAGTGATCACCGAAACTACACGATTTTAGAGAGGTCGCGTACAGTCGACCTAAGCACCTTATATAAGGTGTAAGTGAGGCAGTAGGTAGTAAAATTCGGACCGTGATGTGTAAACGGAAGAATTTATGAGATTTTGAGAAAGGAAAAATTGTGGGAGGTCGGAGAGCACGCGCCGCGAATTCACAAACGGCTGAATTGGTGGGTGGTTTGCGTGCCGCCGTAGTTAAAGTGTATCAGGATTAGGAACGGTGTAAAAAGAGTTAGACAACAACCCAGATGCAAAACTGCAAAGCACAGTGAAAGGTTGCTGTTAAAGATGAGGGCCGGGTCCGAGGACTCGTACAGGGCAACAAACCCAGCGCTGTTCAAACAGTTGACTACCCAATACAACAGAGGTCAGACCGGAACAATATCTGTCATTTTTTTTTGAGGTTTAACGACCACCGTGAGCAACTCAATGGGCTATAAGCAGTCGCCCGTCCCTAATTTAGGGTCACTGGTTCCAGGGAAGGGAGAGAGCCAGTGCCGTAAGACAAACACAACATCCATGCCTCACCGGGATTCGAACCCGGACCCCTTTCGGACGAATGATCAGAGGCCAACGCCTTTTGTCATGACCATGCGCGGTACACTCACATGTATGGGTTATAACAGCACATGACATCCTCTCCTAACCACAGTTCATCAGTGCTAGACTCGCTTAGTGCAAAGATCGTGGAAGTTGGACGTCGAATAACTGAAAAAAAAGTGTGCTGCTCTGACGAGTCTCGTATTCTACCCCACTCCGTTTTTACTCCAATCCATCCTGCATGGTCTCACACGGTGCAATCATGCGGAGGCGGTTTTACGGTGTGGGGCATGTTTACGCGGCAGGAATTTGGACCGCTGGTGCATGTGGAACAATGTATGACTGGTGCCCAATATCATGAATTGCTTGTTGACTCTGTACACCCAGCAATGTTGAACTATTTCCCAAACGGCACTGGTGCTTTCCAAGGTAACAATGCGCTAAGCTTTAGGTCTAATATTGTGCTGGAATGGTGCGAGGAACACATTTCAGATTTCCAGCATACCGATTGACCTCCGATATCAACCCCAAAGAGAACTTGTGGGATACTATGATACAGAATATCAGGCATCTGGATACACCAATAACCTCCACTGAAGGCTGCATTACACACATATTGGTCAGTAATACCTACCAACTGGTTCTGGCATCTTATTGAATCGGTGCCATGTTGAATAGCTGATGTACTGAGGGCAAAAGGAGGACCTACGAAGTACTAGGTAGGGAGTCATAATTCAGTGAACACTCGACGCGTATTTCTTGTCAGGCATCTGGATACACCAATAACCTCCATTGAAGGCTGCACTGCACTCAGATTGGTCAGCAATACCTATAAACTGGTTCTGGCATCTTATTGAATCGGTGCCATGTTGAATAACTGATGTACTGAGGGCAAGACGACCTACGAAGTACCAGAAAGGTAGTCATAATTCAGTAATCACTCGGTGCCTTTTTCTTGACAGGTTACAAACTAAAATTCATAAACAGCCCCTTATTGCAGCAAATGTTATAAAGAGATAATAATAAAAAAAAGATATAAGCTAAAATTGTGAACAATGAGTAACTTCTTAAAAGTCATTGAGGTTTGTATCATTGGTTTGCAGTCATACATACATTGAATAAATACTACATACATTATACACCTGAAAACTTTCTTCCCTGAATAAAATTTTTTGACAGAACTTCTGCCCAGCACTTTAAATAAGTGCTCCTCCCCTCCCCTAGTTCTTCACTGCTGGCATTGCCACTGCACCTTCGGGGTTCAATTCATGTGGAAGCTCATCCTGGGAAACTTTGACAAGAGTGGTGCTCCTTAATTTCAACTGGCGCTTCAGCCAAGGATGATGCAGTAAAGTGGAACTCTCTGGTACTTGAACATTTTGTTTCTACCAAAAGATCACCCGACTGCAGCTTTTCATGTTTTTCGGAGCACCAACATGTCCTTTTAAGAACACTGAAAAAGGAGACCTCATGCTGATGAGTTGGGTTTTATTGTCCTTTGCATGAATAACTAAGAATTGAGCTGACAAAGATGGTTCTAATGGGATTCCCTTAGCTGAAGAGCCAGAGAGGCCCACAAAGGCCAATGGAGGCCGTACAATTTCGAGTTGTAGCACTCTATTCAGTGCTGCTACAATTGAATACTGTGACACCAAGTTGTACTGGTGCGACTTTTGTCACAGAATTAAGTTCTAGCAGCAGTGAATAGTGTTCTGAGAATGTGCTTCCATGTCCTTTAAGATGGTTACAGAAAATGAATCTGCAATTGACATCCGAAGAACAAATTAAAAGATAATAATAATTAAAAGGCTGTAACAACAGTGTCAGAATGTAATAGACATTTCATGATGATAGTGACAGATTACCACCTAAGCCTACTAGACCTCAGACAGAAAGTCACAATAGTAACAGTTTTATAACCACAGCCCTTTCACACTTGTTTTATTATATCCACATAGAATAATACTCTGTATTTAATATGCTTATAAAATTACTCAGGGCCAGCTGGACCATCTGGGTAACCATGGCAGTCGCTCTCGGCCCTGCACCTTTACGGGGCCACACATTTTAGGAAATACATAGAAACAAAATCCTTTTTGATAGATTTTTTATATTTATTATTTTCTTATTTAATAAATGTTTTGGAACATGAGGCCCTTAAGAAGTTATTTTTCAAAATGTCTATTTTTAGTTTTAAATTCCTTCTTTCAAATAAGTTATTGCCCTCCTTATACAGACACTGAGATTTCCAGATCTCCAATCATTATCATAACCACATTAATCTTCTTTGCATTCATGAAATTGCAAATTAAAATTCATTGCTTTGTGACTCCTTACTTTTACATGTTCAACAATCTGTGTATAAAAGACATATTTAATTTAAAAATAAAAAAAAATATCAAAGTTTTTTCAAAGAAGAATTGTTCAGTAACTTCAAAAACAATACTGGAAACTAAAAAAAGAAATGATTTTCCTGAATGAGAGTGCATAAAAGTTAAAAAAGTCTCTAATCTGTCAATTTCTCTACTTTGCATCAAAAAGCACTCACTAAAACATATATTAGGGGAAAAAAACTATTTATAGGATTTCAGAAAGATCCTTATTATATTCAAAAAGTTTCCATGTGCAGTTAACTTGAAGTTAATTTTTTTACCTTCTTCTGAAGTAGTTTTTACAAGAATTGCAATACAAGAAAAGAAAGTCACAGATCTTAATATTTTCAATTGTTCTTTTTCTTAAGTTCGAAACAAATATTTCATTCAGATGTTTTTTTCCTTTATGATACTTTTCATATGTGGTCTCTATGGATAACATTTCTCACGTAACGACTTTATTAAAATATGAGATTTATTTTCCTCTGGACCCTGCTATGAAATTTCACCCCAGGCCCCACAGAAGTTCCATCAGGGCCTGATATTACTAATAATAAAATTTGTACATGTTTAATTACTTTAATATTTAGATTCACTTTAGCACAAACAAATTTTAAAAAACACTTGTAGGGTGAAAACTTACAGCTACCATTTGATTTATAATATTTGTTTGTTTTTGTGTGAACATGCAAAGATTGTTGCAAAGGCAATATTAATTACATGGACACTGTGCTCAAAACCCAACGTAAGAAATAAAATGTTACATAGGTATCGGATGCAAATATAAGCAGAATTTGTGTAACAATATAACAAACCTCAGGTTTAAAACTTCAAGTTGTTTAGAATGTGAATGGTTATTGTGTAACAAACAAAAAAAAAAAAAAAAAAAAAAAAAAAGAAAATCCAGTTTTGGGATTCTAGTCACAGAGTCTGGCTCTAGTGGTTAATCACTATAACTCAATTTATGATATGCATACACTTGAAACAGCCAAACTCATAGAGAAGATATTTTAAAAGACTACTTTCCATTTTTATTTAATCACACTACCACCAAGAAGAGAGTTAAAAAAACAACAACAAAGTAATTACTGTTTACTCAGAGTACAGTTATGTTTTTCTGCAACCAAAAAAGAATTGATGAACCACATTTTGAAGAGCTTGAATTCTGGTTTCATGATGCTAAAGAACAATATTACAAATTTCACAAGCCTTAAGACCTACAGGGGAGTTTGAACCAGTTTAGCTAACCCTCAAAAATCAAAATCTGATATGGTATTCTACATAAAAGTGAAATCACTTCCCTAAAACTTTCAAAATGGCAAAAGTAATGTTCACAATTCAGTTTGGCATAGGACCACTAGGTGGGTTTTCAGAACATCATATTTGATGCACGTAATAAATTTTCTTTCTACAGCAATAAATTTTCTTATAACAGAGCCAAATCTACTGATTTATTACTGATAAATTTATTAAATGTCACAAAATTTCCGCTCTATGTAAAATGAAATGTACATCAGCAGTGAAAAAGCAACTCAGGGCAACTTTTACTGACAGAGAATGCGGAACAGACATCAAGACTGTGCAGATTGAGACAAAACGTTCATTACAATAACTTAGCAGCTTTAGCAGATATGAATTGTAGTGCATTCTCCATCTTTAGTACTCTCAAATGGTTTCTCACGTAACTACTTTATTAAAGATACAATACACCTCCACACACATTCCTCAAATAAGTTAAACCCTTTACACTAAAATTTTACCACTAAAATATATTTTTCTTTCAACATACAGTCCACAATATTTAATTAGATCTACAGTTATTTAACAAATTGTAAGGGAAAAGTTAATACATTTGTAATAAATTGTCCTTCAAAACAAATGGAAAACCATGGGTTTATCCAGAACTCAAAGCTAAAATATTTTCATTAGTAAGTAAAACAAAGTGATCAAATTTTGATATGATTTTTTTACTAAATAGAAGTATCTGTTTGCATTTTTGAACTTCCCTTTTTGTTGGTAAAGTTCGATTAACACTTACCGCACGTGAGGCTTGGCTTTCAATTCTTATTTCCGTTATGTGGATGCGGCATGGGGTTTTTTATTTAGTCACGGGTCCACTTCATTTTTTTCCCGTTGGTATTTATCTGGCCTCGTCACTAAATGAGTTTTTTTCCTTGCTGCCTCATCATTTACTTCAATAATTTTTCATAACCCTAGTACTTTCGGTAATACTCCATTACCGTCATCGAGGGGACGTTTTGCTCCGACTAGCACGGACCGTGTCAGCTGGGCATTTTGGTGGTTCTCGCGGGCTGCTTCTGTCATCTGCTATCGCTTCTTCTTGGGCGTTGTGGCGCCATCTCTTGTTGGTTACTGATCTCATTTTTCGAACTTTTTCATTTTTTTGCTCAATTTTAATTAAATTTCTCCAGCTGTTTCTCAAAATATTAGGGTCATTATGGTTGCAAACTTTTGCCCTATTTTTTTCAATCATCAATACCGACTCTGCTATTCTGAGGTGTTTTTCGAATTTACAGCTTTTAATGATTTTTATATTTTCGAATTTAGGATATTTTTGGTTATCCAGACAGTATTGAATAAGTGCTGTTTTTTCTTCTTTTTTCTGCCAATTTTTTACGTGTTGTTTTAATCTGTGTTTAAGCTTATTTTTGGTACTTCCTATATAAGCCATTGAAGGATTTTCAGTAATAGGAATTGAGTAAATACCTGCTTTCTCTAACATTTTTATTTTTTCATTATTTTTTATTACCATACTTTTGATGGTATTTACTTTTCCTCCAATTTGAATGTTATGCTTTTTACAAATATTATTAATTTCATTGGTAGTACCTTTAATGTAAGGAAAACTATTTAAATATTTGACTTCTTTTTTATTTACTACAGCATTATTTTTTATTTTCTTTATTACTTCTGTGTTCCATTTTTTTATTAAATGGTTAGGATAACCAAAGCTACCTGCAATTTTTTTTATGAATTTGATTTCTTCATTGATGAACTGACTATTTTCAGAATGCGTATATGCTCTTTTAATTAAGGTTTTTAAACTATTGCATTTTTTGAGGATAAGGATGTGCAGAATTGTACGGGATTAGGACCGGAACAAATGAACTTTTCCGATAAACCCTGTATAGTAGGATTTGATAACTTGTACGTCCAAAAAGGCTATTGCATTATTCTTTTCTATTTCAACAGTGAGTTCTATAGTTGGATACAAAGAGCTGTAACATTTTGTTAATTTCCTTAATTCTTCTTCGTTCAGTTTTGATAGAATGAAAATATCATCCACGTATCGACAGTACACTTCTGGTTTTTCTTCCATACGATGCAGGACATTTTCTTCAATTTCGTTCATCACAACCTCAGCATATAAAGTTGATAATGGTGAGCCCATTGGGCCTCCTGAATTTTGCTTGAATATTTTGTTCTTGTATGTAAAAATAATATTTTCATATAAATAGAATAAAACTTTTTTGAATTCATGAATTTGTGTGTTATTTAAAATTTTAAGATTTTGCAACTTCTTAATGATGATTTCAATAGCTTCTGGAACAGGAGTGCTTGGATATAATGCTTTAACGTCCATACTTGCCAAAATAAAATATAAAAATATAACCTCCAATATCGGAAGTAAATTGAAAATTTAATTATGAGTAAAGTAGTTTTCGAATTAGTTAAATAAGGGAAAAATTTTTAACATTTTGCATAAATGCCTGCAACTCCAAAAAATTGAGGTGTTCCAAGTGCCATCTAGGGACCTCCCTGCCAAATGGGCATGATTTTTTTTTTTAATTTTTCAGATATGTATAAAACTACTGTGCAAAAATAAAAACAAAATGGGTCAGCAACCAATTTATAGGAAATTTATTGAAATAGTATGGAATGACCCATATGCTTGAAGGGTTTTCAGTGTAAAGTTGTATGAATACAACTTTTCTGTAGTTTTTCACATATTTTCAAGATATTCCTTTAAAATTTACAAAAAAGCCTTCTGAGTTCATCTACCAGATTTGTGAGTACTTTCAAAAGGGGAGGGGACAGTTTCTCCACTACAATTTGATGCATCGTACCTAGGACATAAAATAAATATGAGATTTAAAACTTTTAGATTCTTTTCCTTCCAGCCTATAAAACAATCCTGGCATATCCACATAGCGATTTTTAGAATACAAATCAGTTGAAGTGTAACAGAACTCAGAACTTATATTTCTTTCATAGCAATACCACCCCACACCCACAAAATATATATATATATATAAATGTAATAATAATAATAATAAAAAAATAAAAATTTTGGATTTTTCTTATCATATTAATGTAGACAGAAATGTTCACAATATTATACAGATAAGAAACTTACCTTTAGCAAACATAAAATTGGTGTAGCCCATTTTGTTATATTTCATGAATGTGCAGACAAATACTAACTTCCCATTGGCAAGATGTGTTCAGTAATTGTGAATGACAAGTAAAAGCTAATAATTAAAATCTATAAGTTAATTAATTCTAAGTCTAAAACTGATCTAAACTTACCCCCCCCCCCCCCAATTTTGTTAGTTCACTCCAAACACTAACTTCACAATTGTGGGATGTTTATAGAGTTAAAAACGAACTTACACTATAAAGACGTTAATTAAAAACTTACACACCAAACTAGACAGGAGATTCTAATATTTTCACCCAGCAGCTGTGGGCATCATATGGAAAGGGTTGTCTCAATACAGCGGCTGTTTGCAGCACAATGTCAGCCACACTGTCGGGTAAGTCCATCCAAGAATGGCTCAAAGTGATGTGCACCGCTGGTGTTATCCATGGAAGTTACAGTATGAATCCCCAATTACTAAAATGCATTTTTTTAATGTTATTTTTGCCTTCTTTTCTTCTGTCTTGCATCTAACTGTATTAAATCTTTCCAATGATTTGGAAGTTGTTTTAGTTCGTTAAAATTACAAAGTATGTTTTTTTGTGTGTGTGTGTGTGTGTTAAAACAGTTTCTGCCAGTCCTAGATATCTTTCTGATTTTCAAGTACTGCAACTTCCAACAGGTGGCACCAGCATCGCACATCATTTTGGACCACTCTGTGATCAAGTTACCTGACATTCGGTTGCAGGCAGGTGGTGTGTTAAGACCAACCTATTTCCTGAACATGCCTACAGCTGCAGGGCAAAAATATTATAATCTCCTATCTGGTCTGGGGTGCCAGTTTTTAATTAACGTTTTAAAAGGGTATATATGTTTTTAACTTTTACTAACATTCCAAAATTGTAAGTTCAGTATTTGGAGTTACTATGAAATTAATGGGGTTTAGGGTTAGTTCACTTTTGGATTTAGAAACAATTTACAGATTGGAATTATTAGTTTTTACCAAGTTGAAAGTTCTCTTAAGATTGGTTAAAATACATAACATAAGAATAAACTTATCATTCACAATTACTCAACACATCTTGCCAATGGGTTTTGCATTGGTATAAACATGCACTATCCCTGCATAATGACACAGTTCTTCACCATTCTAAAACTGAATGATTGCCTACAATGAAATGCTTATTGATTGCACATCATCAAACTTCCTTTTAAATGTTATTAGGCCATCAGATATTAAAGAGGAAAAAAACAAATTAAGGTTTCTCTTTACAGCCAAGTTACTCATGTTATATATATACAATAGTCTTCTTTTTAATAATGCTCATGCAGTGAAAAACAAAATAAAGCTTTCTCTTTGCAGCCCAGTTACTCAGGTGATATATATGCAATAAAGTCTTTTTAATTATGCTTATATTAATTTTGTTATTCCTAGATTCCCTCTCTGTCATGTTTCAGTTTTGTAATTCAGTTTGAATAACTTGCAATATCAATGCAGGATTTCAACAAACTACGCAAATTAATTTGATCCAGATTCAACTACAAAAGTCTTTGGTTCAACTGAAAAACAAGGTTCAGTGGCTATGAAAATTAAGGTTTTTACATAGTACAGTTTCTCGAAAGAGAAGGCACGCCCTGTTTGTTGTATGAGCTACACTTCCTCAGCAAGCCTGAAAATATTATCCAACACCACTAATATTCGGTGAGTGGTTTTAGTGAGAGATGGGTTTGCCTCCTCGAGGGGCACCACTGGGTAACAATGGCACACTCAACAGCAACAAAGACCTCTACGAATTTTGGAGAGGTACCTCTTAGTTCTGTGTGACACTGACAAAAAGACCCCAACTCACTTGATTTTTCTTGCAGAATTCTCAGGTGGAAAGACCAACAGGAACCATTAACTGTGGCATGATCACCCACACTGATGTACTTTTATAATTTCTATGACCCAAAGAGAGAGCTTTTAAGACTCATGTGTGGGATACGGTGGACCTACCACACTTGAGAAGGATGGTCCATCATAGGAACAACATGGAAATGGAAAATGGCGTATAAGAAAGAGATATTGGTTGAGTGAGTGTACGATTGGTGTATGGAATACTAGAGGTATAAATGGAAAGATAAGTGAAGTGATTCAAAAAATGAATAGGACGGAAAAGGAGGAAAGGTGCGATTTGTTTTTTTTGGAAAGTTACATCAATCTGGAAGTAAATAAGGCAGGAAAAATAGGGGAAATAAAATCCTAAGTTGTGTAAAGAATAGGGTCGGAGAAATGACATGGGAGTCCAATCAGCTACGTGAAAGATCGGGCGAGTACTTCTCTGATTTATATGATCATGAAGGCAAAGGTGTTTCTGAGGCAGAAGCGGATGATGTCATAGTGAGAGGTGGAAGCACTGGCGGCATCGCCACATAAGAGGTGCATAAAGCTCAAAATTGCTTCAAAACGGCAAGTCTTTGGTAGTAGATGGCATAACTACTGAGATGCAAAAGTGTGGTGGTGACTCTGTGATTGACTGGTTAATTGAAATTTGCCAGTTATGTTGGAAGTTAAGAATGGTTCCTCAGGATTGGAGGGATGCTATCATTGTTCCCATGTACAAGGAAAAAGGTGATCAGACTGAATGCAAGAACAATTATGGTATCAGTTTGTTGAGTGTGCCAGGGAAAGTGTTAGGGAAGGTCATTATTGATAAGGTAAGAGGTCTTACTTCAGAGAAAGTGTTAGGGAAGGTCATTATTGATAAGGCAAGAGATCGTACTTCAGAGAAAGTGTGGGATGTACAGAGTGGTTTTATGCCTGATAAGTGTTAGGGAAGGTCATTATTGATAAGGTAAGAGGTCTTATTTCAGAGAAAGTGTGGGGTGTACAGAGTGGTTTTATGCCTGATAAGGGCGTGCACTAATCGAAGTCTTGCATTACGCATAATGATTGAAAAGTATCTGTCTGTTACGAAATATGTAACTCATGAGACAACCTTAAGGGTTGACCTATGTTATAAACGTGCTTTAGGTTAAATATACATAATATCTAAGGTATTATTTACCTGATATTGGCAAAGTATTTTGCACGTTCTTGCTCCGTGAGGCACACGCTCCCAGCCCGAGAGAGGACAATTTGTTACGGGTTTTTTGGTTAGTTAAAAATTCTTTATAAATGAAACAATTAGGTTACATTATTATCAGTTCACATTCATTCATTCGCACAATCAAACGTTTTAAATTTACTATTAATTAAAAGACTGTAGTAGAAAAAGTTATACTCATCGGGTCGGGAGACGTCTTTCAAGAGGCTCTTCGTCCCGTTGTTACAGCGAGCGCTTTCGGTACATCCGGAGTGCCATCGTCAGGCCTTCTACACCTACATGAGGGTTTTCTCGCATGTGTGTAGCCGCTGCAGACATGCGAGAAAACCCTCATGTAGGTGTAGAAGGCCCGACGATGGCACTCCGGATGTGCCGAAATCGCTCGCCGTAACAACGTGAAAAAGAGCCGCTGAGAGACGTCTCCCGACCGATGAGTATAACTTTTTCTACTACAATCTTTTAATTAATAGTAAATTTAATACGTTTGATTGTGCGAATGAATGAATGTGAACTGATAATAATGTAACCTAATTCTTTCATTTATAAAAAAATTTCAACTAACCAAAAAACCCGTAACAAATTGACCTCTCTCGGGCTGGGAGCACGTGTCTCACGGAGCAACAACGTGCGAAACACTTTGCCAATATCAGGTAAATAATACCTTAGATATTATGTATGTATATTGTATCTCTCTGTTGGTAAAAAGTGTTTGCTGCCTTCATAGATTTAGAGAAAGCTTATGAGAAAGTAAATAGGACTCTTCTGTGGAAGTACTGAATAAGTATGGCATTACTGGGAATCTACTTAATAGTGTGAAAGCCATGTACGCTGGCAGCAGTGTATGTGTACAAGTGAATGGTATTTTATTGAAATGGTTTTCTATTGGTGCAGGAGTCAGACAAGGTTGTGTAATGTCACCCTGGCTCTTTAATATATTTATGGATGCAAGCACACGTGATGCCAAAGTAGATAATACTGGTTTATGTCTTGGTGATATCCATGTGTTGAGATTTCTGTGTGCTGATGATACAGTCCTGTTGGCAGAGAGCAAAAATGAGTTGCAGAGTATGTTGTTCCAGATGTACGAAGTTTCTATGACATTCAAACTGAGTATAAATGAGGGGAAAAGCAATTATGGTTTTTGAGGACGGAACTGTTAGTACTGAATGGCACAGAGATTGACCACGTGAATGAGTTTGTACAGTTAGGAGGTATGTTTGACAGAGAGAACAAATTAGTTGGCGAATAATAGCTGCCTTATGAGAATTTCAAAGGAGTGATGGGTTTTCAAGGAAGGAAGTCCCAAATGGCTGTGAATGAAAGTGTAATTGTTCCTACTCTGACGTAAGCCAGTGAAACCTGGGTACTGCAGAAAAGATATAGGAGTTGTTTGTGTGCTGGGGAGATACGTTACTTACGTGGGTTTGTGGGAAGACATGTTCTGATCATGTGAAGAATGAAGATGTGTTGCAGTTGTGTAATGTGAAGCGAAAGATTGTTAGCAAAATGGAGAGTAATATTCTAAGGTGGTTTGGCTATGTTGATAGAATGAGTGATGAGGTACTTACTAAGATAATTTATTCAGCCCAAGTAACAGGGAAGAAACGTAGAGAAAGGCCAAGGAAATCATGGGAGGACCAGATTCAGGAATGTCTACACGAGAAAAAGATTACAAGTATGAAGTAGAAAAGGTCTTCTGTGTGGCATGTGATGAAAATTAATGAAGTTCGTGCTGTGTGCCGAGATTGTGGTAAATGGAAACATTCGATGCACCAACATTAGGTAAATTTTATTTCCATCAGGTAAATGTTTACTTGGTGGACAGTCTGTCTTTGAGGAGCTAACCTCCAAATCTCAGAGAATAGCATAATGATATGTATGTATGTATGTACTAATATTCCTATTTGGTATAACTTTTGTTCACATGAAAGATACAAAAAAATTAAATAATTCATGTTACAAATATGCATGTTTTAAAATTTTTATGCATTTGTCATTTTTCTATAATTATCTTCAATAACTGTCACAGTGTTTACAAATTTAATAAAAACAGAACTAACTCTCAACTAACATTTTTCTTAGTGGTGAGGCAGTTAGTGTACTGACCATGAAGCCGACGTTTACCTATGCCTGTGCAAAGCTGTCTTCTAGGAAGAATACCACATGGTTAGTGCAAATTAAAATCACTTTTCCCAAAAGCTGCAGAAATATTTTTTTTACAGTCACTATTACAGGAAACCGTGAACTCAGTAAAACAACAAAATTCAAATGTAATTTCTTTGAAAAGTCAAATGAAACTGAAAAAAGATTAAAAAAAACAAAAAACGATTAAAGAAATATACTTCAGTGATAGCATAATGAGAGTTATTGCCATAACTATCCTTAGTTTACATGAATACATATCACAATAATAGATAGCTTACCTTTCTAAGGCCAGCTCCTTTGACACACATTTTACTGCAAGTTAGATTTTGGAGTCTTTTGTTGGTTCCAGCCCCCGGTGTGGTGGTCTTATTTCGTCTTCATTTCATACTTGCAGACGAGTGAATTAAACCACTTGAAGTATTTTTTAGACCGCCTAAAGCGCTTTCACCACCTCAGGTCGTCTTCAGAAAGCATTATCGATGTTAAATATTCTGCCACCGCAGAGGGAGTGAGCAAAACGATTCACCCTTTCGTCCCAATCCCGACGTCATCACCGAACTCTCTACTGTGGCTCCATCTATTGTAAAAACTGGTAAAACCTTCATTTTCTTCTTCTGTGATTTTGACTGTTTTGTTCAATTTTAATTAATTATTTCCATTTTTCACTTAGAATACTTCGGTCATTATTATTTCAAATTCTATCTGCATTTTCTCAATCAAAACATATTCGGCAATGCATAGATGTCTTTTGTTTCCACAGGTTTTTTATTAATTTAATCTCATCAAATTTAGGGTATGAATGGTTATCCAAGCAAAATTATATTAGTGCTGTTCCTGCTTTTTGTTTTTGCCAATTTTCAATATGCTGTTGAAGACGATGTTTCAGTTTGTTTTTTGTACTCCCAATATATGAAATTGGTGGTATTCCAGTTATTGGTATTTCATATACACCTTCTTTTTCAAGGATACTACAGTTTTCAGTATTATTAATCATCATACCTCTAACAGTTAGTACTTTATTTCCCATCTGGATTCCATATTTATGAAATTATTTATTTATTTCTGTAGAAATGCCTGCAAGGTAAGGTAATGCTCCAACATACTTCAACTGTTTTTTTTTCTTTTTGAGGAAGTATTGTCATTCATCTTACATCGTACTTCATATATCCATTTTTTAATTTTTTGTGGTGGCTATCCATCATTATATGTTATTTATTTAATGTAATTTATTTCTTCTGTTAAGAATTCTTTTGAGGAGTGTGTAATTGCTTTTTTGATTAAAGTTTTAATAGTATTGCATTTGTGTATACATGGATGTGTTGAATTATATGGCTGTTAATATATTATGGACGCATGCATGCGTAAGGCCAAAATAGATAATAATGGTTTATGTCTTGGTGATATCCGTGTGTGCAGATTGCTGTATGCTGATGACACTGTCCTGTTGGCAGAGAGCAAAAGTGAGTTGCAGAGTATGTTGACTCGGATGCACGAAGTTTGCATGAAATTCAAACTGAGTATAAATAAGGGAAAAACCAAAGTTATGGTGTTTGAGAGAGGAACGGGTAGCACTGAATGTAATGTAAGTATAAATGGCACTGTGATTGACCAGGTGAGTGAGTTTGTGTATTTAGGAAGCATGTTTGACAGAGAGAACAAGTTGGATGGTGAAATCAGTAGGTGAGTGAATTTTTCTTTGAAAGTCATAGCTGCTCTGGGAGGTTTTCACAGGAATGATGGGTTCTCTAGAGAGTCCCGCATGGCTGTGTATGAAACAGTAATTGTTCCTACTCTGATGTATGGCAGTGAAACCTGGGTACTGCAGAAGAAACATAGGAGTTGTTTGTGTGCTGGAGAAATGCATATCTTACATGGGGTTTGTGGCAAGACACGATCTGATTATGTGAGGAATGAAGATGTATTGCAGTTGTGTGATGTAAAGCAAAATGTTGTTAGCAAGGTGGAGACCAATAGGCTTCGGTGGTTTGGCCATTTTGAAAGAATGAGTGATGAAATGCTTACTAAGAAAATATTTTCAGCCCAAGTGGCAGGAAGGAAAAGCAGAGGAAGGCCAAGGAAGACATGGGTGGATCAGATTCAGGAGTGTCTGCATGAGAAAAAGATTATGAGTATAAAGTATAAAAGATCTTGTGTACGGCGTGTAATGGATATCAGTGAAGCACGAGTTGTATGTCAAGATCGCTGTAAATAGCAACGTTTGATACGACAACAATAAGTAAAAATATCTGGAAGTGTGTATTTCTTTTTGGAGCTAACCTCCGAATCTCAGAGAACAGCTTAGTGATATGTATGTATGTATGTTGAATTATATGGTATCAGAACAGGAATAAATGACAGTTTTCTATGTACTCTCTATTTTACTGTTCTCTTTGCTAGATAACTTTAACATCAAGGTAGAGCAAAGTATTCTCCTCCTCATGTTTTATTGTCACCTTAAAAATAGGGTAGATATTACTAAATTGCTGAGTTAATGATTCAAGTTCATACATATTCATTCGAGACAAAATAAAAATATCATCCACATATCTACAGCAAACTAAAGTAGTTTCTTTCACTGTACAGATTATTTGTTCTTCAATGTTGCTCATAATCACTGCTGCAAATAGATTTGACAGAGCGGAGCCAATTGGGCCTTTATAATTTTGTTTGTAGATGTTTTTTGGAGATTTTGGAGTCTTTTATTGGGGGCTGAAACCAACAAAAGACTCCAAAATCTAACTTGCAATGAAATGTTTGTCAAAGGAGCTGGCCTTAAAAAGATAAGGAATCTATTATTGATTAAAGAAATGTTTTATATTTCAGGAATCCACATTCTCACTAGAAAATTGATTAACAAAAAAAAAAAAAAAAAAAACTGATCATTCTTAACTAGCACTGCAACTCATGAACCTGATTACTAACAGCATACATTGGTCAAAGCTTAAAAATCTTACAGGCACACATATTTCTGAAAATGAAAAGCATGAACTGAAACTGATTTCCCCCTGGAATATTTGAAACATCAATTTATGCAACTGAATGAATCATCATATATAGTAATTAGGAATAATCCTGTTCAAGCTCTTAACAACCTTGTAGTAGCTATTTATCTGCATGAACGAGCATATGCACTGAAAGATAACTCTTCTGACCAGTGGCGCACCCAAGAATTCCTGGAGGGGGGATTGGAGCAGATGTATGTGTGTATACGCACATAGTATATATGTATATACAGGGTGATTCATAATGTATATATATAGATATTGTACGTTTGCATACGATATATATATACATAAAGTGAGGGTCACATTGATGAAGAAATTAATCGTCGTATAAAACTTGCCTGGAGAGCTTTTGGAAGTAACAGCATAATTTTCAAGAGCAATATGCCATTATGTCTTAAAAGAAAAGTGTTTGATCAATGCATCCTTCCAGTGCTTACATATGGTGCAGAGATGTGGACCTTAACTAAAAGAGACATACAGCTTCTTTTTCCTTAACCGGAGTCAGGAAAAAGAGAAAGGTCATTTATCATGAACTTCTTTTCCAAGAAAGAGCCACACAGGAAATGGACATAAAGACATCCGAATGGGACGACAAGTGAAATTGATTTTTTTTTGTGCAACCAAAAATTCATCATCGAAGACTGCAGTGTGCTAAACAAGTTCAACACAGGTAGTGACCACAGATTGGTGAGATAAGATGCACCTCAACACTAAACTCGAAAGTGGCAAGCTCATAAGACAAACAAAATGTATTGACATAACCAACCTTAAAAAACACCATTATACCTTTAAGTTGGATCTGAGGAACAGATTATCTGCTTTAGAAGGCCTAACATCGGAAGAGGTGGATATTTTTGAAGTTAACAGAGAACTCATCAAGGCTCTTATTGAAACAGCAACAAAAGTAGGTGGTACTAAGAACAAGTTACATATGAAGAAAATTTCAGGAAAAAAAAAACAAATGTTGATGCAAAACAGAAGGGAGATGAGGACAAATAAAGACGTAACTTCCAACGTGGAATATATAGAGCTATGCAAGACAGTGCGAAAAGGTATCACTGAAGACATAAGGAAATTCAATTGTGAACTAGTGAGGAAAGCAATTGAAAACAAACAGAGCCCGAAGAGAGCAAAAGGACATCTCAGTAAGGAAAGAAAACAGATTGTGGCTCTGAGAAAAGAAGGTGGTACTGTAACAAGAAGTAGAAGCGAAATTTTGACAAGGGTGAAAGATTTCTATTTAAAACTATATGAAAGGGATGATACATCTATTCCAGGCATTACGGCAGGTACGAGTGCCAAAGTCCCTCCAATCCTCCTTGCAGAAGTTACATATGCAATTAAGAACATGAAACGGGGAAGAGCTCCACGAGAAGATGGAATTACTTGGGACATTATACAAGAAGCAAGTGGAGATATTGAAACTACCCTCGCCCAATCCTCAGGTATCTTCCCTTCATTAAGATGCACCAGATATCTTAATGAAGGGAAAATACCTGAGGATTGGAACAATGCTACAATGATCTTGCTCCATAAAAAAGGTGATATTAAAGATCTCAGGAACTGCAGGCCCATCAGACTCCTTTCAGTGGTTTATAAAATCTTCACTAAGGTTCTTTCACATCACTTGAAGGTAACACTAGACATGGCCCAACCAAGAGAACAAGCTGGATTCAGGAGTGGCTACAGCACTATAGATCATATCCATGTACTGAGTGAACTAATTGTAAGAACAAGAGTATATGAACTACCATTATGCATGACTTTTATTGACTATGAAAAGGCCTTCGATTCCGTGAAACCATCAGCAGTAACAATGGCTTTGAAATACTGCGGTATTGAAGATGCATACATTAGCATTATTAATAACAACTATGAAAATGCAAGTCCAAAAGTTCGGATATTTGAGGATACAGCACAAATAAGAATTGGAAAGGGAGTGAGACAAGGTGACACCATATCTCCCAAGCTCTTTAACGCCACATTGCAAAATGCCTTTCAGTCATTGAACTGGAAAAACAAAGGGATAAAGATTAATGGAGATTACTGAACTCACCTTCATTTTGCTGATCACATAGTCATCTTTGCAACTACCCCTTCAGAGCTGCAGAGTATGGTGCAAGAACTTGCTGACAAGAGTAAAGAAGTGGGATTAAAAATGAACTTTTAGAAGACAAAAGTGATGTACAATGCTTTTACAAGAAACAAAGATTTATTGATTAATAGAGGAAAGCTTGAGACAACTGATTCCTGCATTTATCTTGGGCAGCAGATATCGAGGGAGTGTCACATTGATGAAAAAATTAATCGGCGTACAAAACTTGGATGGAGAGCTTTTAAAAGAAACAGTGCAAATTTTAAGAGCAGTATGCCAGTATATCTCAAAAGAGAAGTGTTTAATCAATGCATCCTGCCAGTGCTTACCTATGGAGCTGAGACATGGACCTTAACTAAGAAAGACATACAAAGACTGCAGACAACTCAAAGTAGCATGGAGAGATGCATGCTTGGTGTAACCAGGAAAGACAAGAAGAGAAACTTGTGGATAAGGAAAATGACAGGAGTGTGCGACATCATGATCAGAGCTAAATCACTAAAATGGCAATGGGATCGACATGTTGCCAGAAGAACAGACCACGGATGGACAACCGAAATTTTAGAATGGATTCCGAGGGACAGGAAAAGACCCAGAAGAAGACCCCATGGGAGATGGAAGAATGAAATTCGAAATTATGCTGGAGTGACATGGAGAAGACAGGCCCAAGACAGACTGTTGTGGAAGAAATTTAGGGAAACCTCCATCCAGCAGTGGATTGATAATGGTTGATGATGATGATATAGAGATAGGTATGTATTAATATACAATATGTATATTTACAGTGCATAAAACAGATATACATTAGGTAGATAGATAAAAGAGTTGACATACGGGGCTTTGGCGCAGCTTAAGCTTTGAACCCCACCCAAGTGTGCCAGTGCTTCTGACAAAAAGTCTGGAGCTCAAATTACACTCGTGAGGCTCTTCACCTATATGAAGGAGTGTGTGCTTTAAAAGATGACTTCTGTAAGCACAATTTTCAGTAAATATCAAACTGCTGAGGCTATTTACTTGTGTGAAGGTACATGTGCCTTGAAAGAGCACTTTTACACTTTTATCAGCAAACCATTTCAAGCACACATCACACTGGTGAGGTGTTTCACCTGTGTGAAGGAGAATGTGCTTCAAAAATGAATTCTGTAAGCACTGTTTCAAGCAAATTGCATACTGGCGAGGCTATTTACCCGTGTGAAGGAGCATCTGCCTTGAAAGAGCACCTTTATCATCAAATTGTTTGGAGCCTACATCAGACTGGTGAGGCTATTTACCTGTGTGAAGGAGCATGTGCTCTGAAAGATTACTTTTATCAGCAAATTGTTTGGAACACTGATGAGACTTTTCACCTGAGTGAATGAGCATGTGCCTTGAAAGATTACTTTTATCAGTAAATTGTTTGGAGCATATATCGCAGTGGTGAGGCTTTTCACCTGTGTGAAGGAGCATGTGCATTGAAAGAACACTTTTACGAGTAAATTGTTTGGAACACACATCACACTGGTAAGGTTTTTCACCTGTGTGAATAAGCATGTGCTCCGAAAGATTACTTTGATCAGCAAATTGTTTGGAACATACATCACACTGATGAGGCTTTTCACCTGTGTGAATGAGCATGTGCCTTGAAAGAACACTTTTATGAGTAAATTGTTTAGAACATACATCACATTGGTGAGGCTTTTCACCTGTATGAAGGAGCATGTGCCTTGAAAGATTACTTTTATCAGTAAATTGTTTGGAGCATATATCGCAGTGGTGAGGCTTTTCACCTGTGTGAAGGAGCATGTGTCGTGAAAGATGACTTTTATGAGTAAATTGCTTGGAACATACATCACACTGATGAGGCTTTTCACCTGTGTGAAGGAGCATGTGCCTTGATAGACGACATTTATAAGTAAATTGTTTGGAGCATAATTCACACTGATGAGGCTTTACACCTGTGTGAAGGAGCATGTGCCTGGAAAGATTACTTTTATGAGTAAATTGTTTGGAACATACATCAGGCTGGAGAGCCTTTTCACCAGTGTGAAGGAACATGTGCTTTGAAAGATCACTTTTCCGAGCGAATTGTTTTGAACATAAATCACACTGGTAGGGCTTTTCACCTGTGTAAAGAAGCATGTGCTTTGAAAGATCACCTTTCCGAGCAAATTGTTTTGAACATAAATCACACTGGTAGGGCTTTTCACCTGTGTGAACAAGCATGTGTCTGAACAGATAACGCTTACATGCAAACTGTTTTAAGCATACATGACATTGGTGATCTTTTTCACTTGACTGAAGAAGACTATGCCTTGAAACGCAGCATTTTTCACTTTGCTGCTTGGAACACATGTCAGTGTCATAAGGTTGTCTTGCATGGACTTTTACATGCATTAACAGACTATCTTTCTGTTTGAATTTCTTGTGACACACATTACACTGGAAAAGTTTTTCAGTTGTATAAAATTCCATGTCTTCCAAATGTGGATTTTCCTGAGTTTTTGGAAGCATATTTCACATTCCCAGAGGTCATAACTATTACATGGAATGATGTGATTTGAAATATCAATGCCTGCTTTGGCTTCCTTTGCAATTAATTTTTCTGACTTCTCTTTTTGTCATAGAATACTTCAGCACTGATTCCATGCTAACGAACTTAAAATTTTTATTTATTCAGAAATCTGGGTCTAATAATTTCAATTTTTGTTATTTTGTCGTCATGAACTGAGCAATGCATGCCCTTTTCAATGAACTGTGCTGTCCACACATGCAAAGAAAAATGTCCACATTACTGTCTTGTCCAAATATCTAAGAGAGCATTAGGAATGTTTTAAAAAATCTCATTAATTCAAACTTGTAAGAAAAATATAGAAATGGGACCACAGGAGCTTTGAAAGTGTATTTTGTGAAACAGCTGTGCAGATTTTCAATAGAGATTTCAGAATGCTGACAAAGAAAAAAGTTTACTGATTTTATAGTTGTCACCCATGTAATGACGTGGCAGACTTTCATCAAACTGAACACGAGATGGTATTTCGGTCTCTTATGCAAGATGCTGTGTGCTGGAAATTGGAGGTAAATAAAACGCACAAAAAACACCTATAGATTCGCATTACTCAATTTCTTTCAGAACATTTCCACAACTTTCACGAGATGCAGATAAAAGAACGAAATTCACAGATTTTTATATGTTAACAACAAATTTTGAAAAACATTAACAATTAATTACGTTTTTTTTTACTTCGTTAGACTTTCAGATTGGGTAATTTACCCTCTGGTAAAAAAAAAAAAATCCATGTTTATCTGCGATTAGCTTCTTTAATTTTAAGCCAATTTTCATAGCGTTTTAAATCTAAAATCAACGGGATAGAAGTACATAAGGGCAAAGAATATCTAACTATAAGAAGGTAAGGCTCAGCGAGACGTAACTAGCGCCACTATATTATGCGGCAAAGAATTACTACACAGAAGCCAACATTACAGGCTGATGCCGCAGGATGCCGAGCAGACTGAGTTAGACTGAGCATGCGTGTTTGTGTTCAAAGAATATAAACGCTTGTTTGTGTTGGCGTTTTGTTCAAAGGTTTTGTTGTTCTCATCTAGATCTGCGTTTATATTACAGCCATGAAATACACCCACTCCATTCCCATGAATAACAATTCATGGAATGGAGTGGATGAATAACAAGAACAAATTTGAAACCGTTTGAAACAAATATCCTGGAAAACCATTAAAACAACGTTTGCTGAAAAAAAAGCTATCGTTACGTTGAAAAAATTAATTTATCAATTATATGAAACTGACTTTTATGAAAAATACCTCGTAATATTATAAAATGAAAGAGGGAAGCATTCGATTACACATTGCATACCAAATAGACAGCTTTAAGCATATACTCGAACGTGACAAATTAGTCCGGTCGGTAGAGAGCTCAGCTATCACGCCAACGGCCCAGGTTCGAACCTACTCAGATACGAATGAATGGTTTTCAGATCTGTTGAGAAAATTTCCCCAGCGCAGTGCGTTTAATTTACAAACTTCGGAAGGGTAGAAAAAAAAATTGTAGCTTTGGGAAACTGCGGTTGTCTTTGCTTTTTTTTTCTTTTTTATTATTATGGCTACTACTGGGAAATTGGCGGACAGTGCTGTCCCAGCAAGACTGTTTTTGCTGGGTACCTAATGTTTACGTTTTGTGGGAACCCATTCCTTTGTTTTGCTACTGAAGCTTAGCTTCCTCTCCGTGAAATAGGCTTCCCGTCCCGTGTCTCCTACGCTTTTTGCGCCTGAATGTTAACTTTCCCGCAGAGCATCTGCTGCCGCATTACATGGTGGCGCTGCTGTCGCCTGTTTTACATTATCTCTACGAGAGTTGAGCTTCTTCACGCGAAGCGTTTATATTCTTTGATAAGGGTTTCTGTTCTTGGTTCTCCGCTCCACTAAAGCCAACGAACCACACGAAAACCGCCATATTTAGTGAGGTAAAGTGTTGCCAGATGCAATTTTCAAAAACCTGTAGATTTCATCTCCGAAAATTCAATAGATTAGAAAGTTTCCATTTTTTTTTTGTAATGGTTTTTCTGCTACAACGGGCGAGGTATCGTTATCGGAATGGTCTAAATAAGTAGTTCTAATCACATAAAAATTTGCACTTAATTTCCTTTCTGAAAACACAATCTGGAGCTTTTCTGCTGTGATCAATAATGTGAAATCTGGTAGAATGGATAAAGTGAACTGTGGAATCTACACTGTCAGAATTTGAACAGAACTGTTGCTCTAATTATATCATTATGACAACCGCTTTCATAAATGTTCATTTTTTTCCATGGAGGTAGGAATAAGGGGAGAAAGCACTCTCCGTTGGCTCAATGTAATCCAAGTGGAACCCAGGAAACGTCACTCCTGTGACGTCACGGCAGCCATCTTAAGCCTGACACCAGCAGACTATGAAATAGCCGTTTGTCAACAAATTTTATGGTGAAACACCAATTTGGCATGTTACAATATAAACCAGTATCAGGAAAAAAATATAAAATGAACATGTATAATATACATAGCCAGGGTATAATCCGGGGATAAAAAAAACAGCAACATAGTACAGTCTGAAGGGACAGTCCAGTTGGTAAAATAAGTCCATAATGTGAGCAAAAGAATTAACTAGGAGATGAGAAGGAAATAACAAAAAGGCTCCGAATAAATTCAGATCACAATACACAACATTGCGGACAGGTAAGGATGCAGAAGGACCAACTCAGCGATGAGCAGCTAGGCAAAGTTGTTATGCAGTACCGTTTGTCCGAATAGACATTAGAGCAACTCTCTCATAAACAGACTGAAGGGTACGATCTGAGTCCACAAGATGTCGAAAATCAAACATGACTGTCGCCATCTGATGAGAAACGTCAGCTGCAGGGAAGGTGCACTGTGCAAGGTAAGAAATAAAGTCGGATGACTCATCACGGAAGAGTGAGAAGACACAAAACAATTGCCGCAAAGATAAGGGCTGTCGAAGTATATCAAGGGTTTGACATTGCCGTTGGAACGTCGTTTGTAAGGCGGCCTCTGAGAGTTCAGCTGGATCGTCCGTGAGCCCACACCCTCGCAGCGATGCAGGAAGAGAGCAAATACGAGATGAGGACCGGGACCGAAAAACACGCGGGCGACCACGCGTAGCCGTTCCGCTGGGGTGTTTCAAAGTGCCACGCTTATCGCCGCAGAAGCGGGAAACACTCCTGGAGTCATCGTCAAGAGACAGATAATCGCCAGGAACGCGGACCGCAATATCAGGAACAGTCAGAGTAGCAGGAGAAAGAGCACCAGATGATGCAGCTGGAGCAACGGCAAAAGACGTAACCGCAGAAGTTTCCGTAGCCAAAGAACCATCGGTGGAAGCAGCCGATGAAAGCACTGGGGCAGAGGAAAAACACCCGTCGACCAAAAAGACTGACGAATCTCGAGTATTCGAAGTGTTAGACACCTGAACCGGAAAGAAATATTCCACAGAAGAAATCACCGGAGTCGCAGAAGGAGCACCGCTATCCGACCGAGATGCTACCATCGACGATGGAGAGTCCGAAGCTCAAGTTGCAGTCGTCTGGAGCAAGTGGAGGCGGAGTAGAAGCCAGAGCAGGGCACGCCGCTTTCTGATGTCCAAACACCATGCAATGTTCACCGTGAAGGGAGGTGAGGAAAGTAATCCGGGGTATTTGACCATCGCACTTGACAGTGAATATGTAGGGCAACGATCAATATGGTCAGGGGAGGCAAACACCATCTGGGCTGTTCGTCGGGCGCTTAATATTGATCGATCTGCCGTATCTCTTTGTGCTACAGAAAAAAGTGCTGATGCGATCGACAACTCGACCGACAGTAAAGAGGGCTGCGTATATCATTGTGTCCGTCCCCTCTGGAAAAACAGGGTACAACGTAACGGCGACAGTCGGCTGTGACACCGGTTCAGGAAAAAGAAGCTGATTCCGAATCGTCGGTCCAGTCTGAAGAACAGAAAGGGCAAAGGCAGCCTCCGTAAAGTACACGATCACCAACCGTGGACGAAGTGACATATGTAAGATGGCAGAGGAAGAGAACATAGCTTCAGAGGTGTGTTTGGCAAGGCTTCAAAAATGGCCCCTTGCACGAGAATCGAGGAAAGCGAGGCCCCCGCAGAAGAATCCAGCTGGAGATTGAGGGTAATCTCATCGTTGTCATGTCGTAGAAAAGGTTACAGAGACAGCAACCGCATACACGGGGGCACCGATGCGCGTGCAGCTATAGCAGCTGTGATCGTAGAATAAGACTAACACTGCTGTTGAGAAGCTGAGGGTAGTGGATGAACACTGTCAGAAGTATCCATGACGTCATCGTTCTTCAAAAGTGGAGAACCAGCAGACGAGCAGGCAGTCTGAGGAATACCGGAAGCACCGCGTGATGACGCATTGGAGGAAGGTGGCTGAGCAACGCCGGAAACAGAAGGCGACGTCACCGGTTGAGAGACTAATATTGGAAGAACCGGAAGTGAGGAAAGCAGACTCATGATCCCCACCGGATGACGCCATTACTAATGGCGGCGCCCGGTAGCTCCTCGGCTGCTTCCAAGTATTTAGAATTTAGGAAACATTTCGGCTGGCTCCTGGGGCATCAGCGTAAGTACAAATGTTTTTCATTCTATAATATAGGTAAAACCGCCGTGTAATTTTATAGTTTTCAAAGTTGGGGTATGGTAATCCAAGTTTAGTGACGTTTTACAGAGATCTGCTCTGTTAAAATGAAGAGAATGTGATAGTGTACGCAAATCAATGTTAACCGTAATAACCCAATATTACTTTATGTTAGATATATTATGATGTTGCCTTTTCACCTGTGAACAAGCTCATGCCCTGAAAGATTACTTTTCCGAAGAAATACTTGGAACATACATCCCATTGGTAAGACTTTTTACCTGAATGAAGAAGCATATGCCTTAATAGATAACTTTTTCTGAGTAAATTGCTTAGAGCAGACATCACATTAATCAGGCTTTTCACCTGTGTGAAGAAGGATGGGCTGTAAAAGAAGACTTTTCCTAGAAAATTGTTTGGAGCATACATGACATTGGTGAGGCTTTTCCTCCGTGTGAATGAGTAAATGCTTTGAAAGAAACCTTTTTCGAGTAAATCGTTTGGAGCATACATCCCATTGGTGAGGTTTCCCCCGTCTGAATGAGTGAATGCTTCGAATGTTAACTTTTTCGAATAAATCGTTTAGAGCATACATCGCATTGGTGAGGCTTTCCCCCGTCTAAATGAGTTAATGCTTCAAAAGATAACTTTTCAGACATATCGTTTGGAGCGTAAATCACATTGGTGAGTCTTTTCCCGCGTGTAATGTGTAAATGTTTCGAAAAGCCACTTTTTCGAGTAAATTGCTGGGAACATGCATCACGTTGGTAAGGCTTTTTACCTGTGTGCATAAGCATATGCTCCGAAAGACGACTTTTCTGAGTTTCTATTAGAATACTTTTCCTCTGTTAGCACAAGAAAATGTCATACTGTTCAGTGCCGTTCTGTCAATCAAAATGGGAAACTGAGCTGGTCATATCTGAATTGACTTCATATACACGCTTTACTACTAAATGCTCTTCGGAAATTAAAAGATTTCATATTAAATGTTTTTCCTTTGCTTACCTGCAAAAAGTAACCCCAGGAAACAGTCGCCCAGAATTGTTATGACATCCGTAAGAGCAACAACACACCATTTCTAAAAAAATAACTTCAAATTTCGAAAATCAAACTTCTCACGTACGTAATCCAATGGCACAAAACCACCATCAGAGGCTTAAGATGGCTGCCACACCGTCCGCGCCTTCTGCTACTAAGAAAGCTTGAAGTTTGTGACGTCCTACTGTCTCCCCTTATTTCTACCTCCATGTTTTTTCCACAAGATCATTTTACATGCTAAAGCTATGACATGAAGATCTTTTTTTTTTTTTTTGGTTGGAGGTTTAACGACCACCGTGAGCAACTCAATGGGCTATAAGCAGTCGCCCGTCCCTAATTTAGGGTCACTGGTTCCAGGGAAGGGAGAGAGCCAGTGCCGTAAGACAAACACAACATCCATGCCTGACCGGGATTCGAACCCGGACCCCGTTCGGACGAATGATCAGAGGCCATCGCTTAGACCACTGCGCCACCGGGGCGGCATGAAGATCTTCAACGCATACGCTTTCTATGCAGCAACTGAAATACAGTTTTTGAAGTCATATTTCTCTGCTTTAGCTTCGTACCGTTTATTATAGAAAATATTTTACTGCAGCCCATGAGTGAGGGAGAAACTGGGGGAAAATAACAAATATGCCACAGATTTCGACAATAGTGGAAACAATTTTGCTTTCATAATCATTGTGTTATATTTCGCACATGATCAAATAACATGCTGTGTGATTTATATTCTATTTTTAGCTTTCATTTTTAGTTCCTTTTCCTATGCAAATTTGAATTTGTGCTTTTTTTTTTTATTGGAGGTTTAACGACCACCGTGAGCAACTCAATGGGCTATAAGCAGTCGCCCGTCCCTAATTTAGGGTCACTGGTTCCAGGGAAGGGAGAGAGCCAGTGCCGTAAGACAAACACAACATCCATGCCTGACCGGGATTCGAACCCGGACCCCGTTCGGACGAATGATCAGAGGCTAGCGCCTTAGACCGCTGCGCCACCGGGGCGGCTGTTCTGTTTTGAACTTTCCAAACTTAACGTGATATTTTCTGTCACATGAATGGAGGTTTATTGCCAAACCTCCATTCAGTTAGTAAGTGACGTATGCATGTTGATAAGAACGAGAAAAGATATAGATATTTATCGAAGCAATTGTTTGTAGGCGGAGGTGTTATGTCTCTGCTGAGCTTATTGATTGTACGAGAGCTAATAATGTATATGAAGTTATAATTTTATTACCATCTGATTGATTGATTGATTGGAGGTTTAACGAACACCGTGAGCAACTCAATGGGCTATAAACAGTCGCCCGTCCCTACTTTAGGGCCACTGGCTCCAGGGAAGGGAGAGAGACAGTGCCGTAAAATACAACAACATTACATTATTTTACTAACAAAGCTATCCGAAAAACTGAATCATTAATTAACAACGCTAATTTAAAACATAAGTAAACAGAAATCCATATATATTAAAGTCCAAGAACATTTCAAAAACACTGCAAGAAAAAAAGGAAACCAACATCAAGGAATACATCTGAAACATCTCTACACATCAAAGACACTATCGTCAACCACATTATGTCTCTTTATGTAAGCTTTAACATCCTCTATACGTTTATAGTATGTTTCATAAGTGCCTAAAAGTTCAGGAACAGGATTTTTCGTAATTATCCAATTCAACACGACATCCAAACGATGTAAAATACCATTTAACTTATACATATTTAACTCGTAAAACTCCGGAGTGAGTGAACATATCTTTTTATTAAGCACAAAAAAAATTTTCAATTCGAAAAAATCCAAAGTTTCGTCATAATCAGGGCAAGATGCAATCAGTTCCATGACAAGACGATACCGTGATGGCTTACCTCTATCTTCGTCAAAATCAGGATCCAGGAGAAAAGAAAGATATACACGAGGGATAAATTCCGGTTCAAGATAGTCTTTAGCTTTGCTCCGTTTTAACGGATCACCACTTGAATCAATACGGGGCCGTTTAAATGTCGAAGCTGTACTTGAGTTCTCTGCGAGATTCTGCAATGCTACTGAACATTTATGTAAGTCAACAATGTCCAAAGTACCACTGTTTGTTGTTGTCTGAGTCCCAGGATCCAAAGAAGTCTGCATTTCAATCAATGTCTTCTCTATCGGCTCGACCGGATCCACCACTCTGGTTTCACAAGTCTCAGCCACGGTAGAAACCAAATCAACGACTTGTGAAATACCATGTTCTAAATCCGATCTTTCTTCAGGTACAGCAATTCTTTCTTCATGGGAATCAGAGAAATTCTTGCTCAGGGGTGGCCTATGTACATATGTGCATTTAGCACGGATGTGCCTTCTTTCATTGCAAGCGTAACAAAAAATTCCTGTATAAATATTAAACGTGAAACTATGAGAATCCAATACAATTTCAATCTCTTTGGGACATGTCTGAAGAGCTGATTCATTCTGGAAGATAACCCAAAGAGTCCGCTTCAACCCTCCAACATGACAATAATTTTAAGATTTCGGGGCTTCTATAACTCTATGAACTGGTCCCACCACCCGGCTAAACTGAGAAAGAAGAACTATCAACGTAGAATCTGGTACCTCAAGTGGCACCGGAGATAAAATTACAGTGATCGGTCGTTCACGTGCATAAGCAGGATACAAAATTTGATGATTTATAGAAATCCCTTGCTTTAAAACAAGTTTACAATCGGCACTATTGATAAACAACACTGATATACCACGTTTACTACGACCGATTCCTTTAATTGCCTCTCTCCGCACTCGTTCTTCCAAAGCTTTCAAATATACAGATAACGAAGTCTGTGGTAACGCATGGAAAATAATAGTTTTCTCAGAAAGATCATGAAAATCTTGACATACCTTGGAATCCTTTTCGAAAGTAAGACGAACCCGATTTCCCTGGCACTCAATCTCTGAAGCGCAGCGCTGATCACTCGTGTTAGCAGAATTCTCCATGGCAACCAACGATGCCCAAGTGCTATTTCCCGTCTCCATAGCAACACCCTCCCGCATCCTTATCGCCGAAGAAACTCCTTCAGCAGGGACACGCGAAGACAAACTCTGTTGATTTCCAAGACCGGTTTGACGAGTTGGATTCTTATCTCTTGAGAAGCTCTGATCAGTCACCATGGCAACCCTCTCAAAGGTCACAGGAGAAACACTCGGCGATGTCTTATCAATAGATCTCGTTCCACGTCGAACAGCTTCCTCTCGGTGGGCACGTGCAACATGGCTGGCAGATATCGCCATTTGCAGAACTCGTCAACGGAAAGAACAACCACAAAACAACTCTTCGTATAACCAAACTATAACACCCAGTGCTCTCAAACTTCGTCAAAAGAAGCACGGAACATTCATGAACACGCCACGCCACCATAAACCATCTCACACACGATATTTCCACATAAACACTCGCAAAATGTGAGAGCTCGACACACACGACGAAACTAATAGCAATAGGAATCTATTACCATCTACATAACTACGTTGTGAAATTGTGTGTGCAACTCACTGTGATATGTTTTTGATTTCGTAAATAGACATTGTTACGTGACTTCGTCTAAAGTCGCTTGAAGTCTAAAGTAGCTGGGCCAATAAAAGAAACCTTACGTAAGTGATTCTGCTTTCTGTACGAATTTACACTGGGTCTTTCTGCAGGAATTGCCGCTCGTAACGTTAACAAGGCGTTTGGGGAGAATACTGCCAACGAACGAACCATTTGGCGATAGTTTGTGAAGTTTCGAGGCGGAGATACGGATCACGTGGTTGTTGTTTCTGATGATGTTCTGTTACGTGTGGTTGTCGTGAGATAGCGGCAAAGGTAGGTGTCCACCACACGACAGTTGTTCAGGGTCTGGCTACGCTGGGTAAGGTCAAAAGATGGACATGTGGTTGCCGCGATAGTTGACTAATAACAAAAAGACTAGGCGTTTGGAAGTCTGCACCTCACTGCTTTAAGGGATAAACAGTAACCTTTACAGTCTACAGCATCGAATCATCACCTGCGACGAGAAGTGGATTCTTTACGAAAATCGGAAACTTTCTGCACACTGGTTAAGCAAGGCACAGCCTGCTTATTAAGGCACCTCTACACACCAAGAAGATTATGCTCCTTGTCTGGTAATCTACAACCAAGATAATTCATCGAAGTTTAGCAAGAGGCCAAACTTTTCTTCAGAGTGTTAATGTGCTGAATTTCACCAGATGCACCTGAAATCGATGCAGAAACAACCGGTTTTAGTCAACACACATGATGTTCTTCTGCTTCAGGACAACGCCGCCCGCCCTCATGTCGCACAACGAACGATGCTGACACTAATGCCTTGGGCTATGAAGCACCGCATCATCCTGCCTATAAGCCGGACTTGCCTTCGAGCAGACTATCATATGTTTTGCCGCCTGGATCACTTCCTGTCCGGAAAACAGTTCACGACAGGCAACAAAGTTCAACGCGCAGTTGATGACTTCTTCTGGTCCCACCCACAAGACCTTTTATGTTCCGGGATCATTGCTTTTACCGACAGATGGCAACTATGGGTCGATGCCGATGGGGATTATTTAGCCTAGGTAAGTTGTCCTACTTTTCCGTTCTCGCTGTCCACGTGTGCTGGTCCTTTGCCGGACATTTTATTTCCACTTACCCAATATAACACCCAAGCTTATCAATCATGTCAAACAGATTAGATCCTGTTGCACATTTTTCAAACAATTAAGGACGTTATGTAAAAGTCCTGTTATATTTCATATAAATTCTTTAATAGCAGGGGCGGTTCGTCATTAGGGGCCAGAGGGGCAGTGCCCAACCTAAAAATTTCTATTTCTAGAAATATATATATATACTTTTTTTTGCTCTGATTCTAATTCTCTCTCTTAACTACATGGTGACAAACCTTTCCCTTCAAAAACCATTACCTAAGGGAAAAGTTTCCTTCAAAAACGAAAAACTATTCACTGAGGAAAGAGATCATGTTCAGAGTGTGAGGTCATTGGGGCCAGCTCCAACAGGCCCCAGTAACATCACTACGCAAGCGAAGAGGAGAGGATTTCCTCCCCGTCCCATTCAGTATGTTGACGACCTACATACAACACTGCCTTAACCGAGTATGCAAAAAAAGCTGTGGGGCCAGATCTATCTGTCCCCACGCTAATTTGATCGGCCGGGAGTTTATCCATTTCCTTAACGCTGTGGGTTGACAGAGGAGCTTACCCCGACCAAGCTCAAGGGTGGCGGGAGGGTTTTTTTTTTTTTTTATTGGAGATTTAACGACCACCGTGAGCAACTCAATGGGCTATAAGCAGTCGCCCGTCCCTAATTTAGGGTCACTGGTTCCAGGGAAGGGAAAGAGCCAGTGCCATAAGACAAACACAACATCCATGCCTCACCGGGATTCGAACCCGGACCCCTTTCGGACGAATGATCAGAGGCCATCGCTTAGACCACTGCGCCACCGGGGCGGCAGGGAGGGTTTCAAATGTCGTAGCAAAGTTCAGTTAATTGTTTTATCTGTGTGTGTCTCTCTCGATGATGTGTTGTTCCTTTGTGTCGTGACTTTTTTTGCTTATCGAGTACAATGAATGGAGTGGATATCTTGTTAAGATCTCCGTTCTTTGCTTTAAATCTGGAAGAAAAGCTTCACTTAAAAAAACTCAGTGCTTATCACCCCAAGAATTTATAGTTTGAGCTTCACTTAAAAAAACACAGTGCTCATCAGCCCAAGAATTTGAGTCGAAAAACTTCACTTAAAAAATCTCGGTGCTTATCAGCCCAAGAATTTGCGTCTCCAAGAGTATGAAGTTTACAAAGCGCTTTGCAGAACAGTTTTAACTAAGATGATTTTCTATGTTAAAAATCAATAAATAAATGAGAAAACCTGTAAGTATAATTTGTACATGAGTACATATATGTTTTTAGGTTTCACAAGTTCTTTAAAAAAAAGGTTAAACCTTTCAAATAATGCAAATGGTAGTATGGTACTCATTCTATATGGGACGAAATTAATTAAACATTCCCTCCATGCATATATTTGGAGTTATTATTTTTTCACTACCTTTTTTTTCATCCTGTGATTATTCCTCAGTTGAGAAATCTGAAGAAACACAAAGCACAACTAACATGAATTAATGCTCATATGTTTTAAGGTAAAAATTTTATTTAAGGAGTTGTAACATTTTTTTGTTAATAGTTATGCATTTTATTCTGAGGAATTTTTTTTCGTGTGCATCACAATAGTTGACACATTTCTGAATAATTTGGGCATTATTGAGTCAAGGGGGTAAACAGAGGCAGAGTAAAGGAATCTTGGGCTCTGAATAGTTGGTCTAATAATGACAGGTTTTTTTTTTTTATTTCATTGTTTGACTTCGGCTACTGGCCCCACCTGTTTCAGTTGCCACGAGATGCCACTGTTTAATAGTATCACTAAAAGCTTTCCGAAAAGTTAGATTTTAATGAAACATGACAAAATCAGTAGATCCAGATAATTCAGTAGACCTGGTAACCCTGGATACAGTGCCTAGAAGAATTAGTGTGTCGTGGTCGCAGAAAATTCTGCTGCCCGCAATCTTGAAAGCGGTAGATGGCGCTGCCATCGGATGTCACGTTGCTTTTCAGGGGGAAGGACGACGAAAACGCACATCTTTCTATGACACACACCCAGCTCGTCAGTATTATGTGTACTCCTTGAACGATATTTTATAAGCAGATAACTTAAGTATATACGAAATAATCGACACACCTCTTTCACCCCCCCCCCCCATTGAAAAGAACAAACGAACGGGGTGCTCAAGATTCAACCAATGTGCAGTTTACAATCACTGAAACATCAACTTACAGTATAAAGTAAAAATTAAAAAAAAATATATATTTTGCCCCTCAAAACCTTACCGGAAAAAAAGGGGGAAATATTTTCTCAATGAGACATTGGCTTTATAATTTGCATTCCAATAATCCAATTAGGTCTTGAAACTCAGAACCTAAAAACTTTATAAATTATTTAATAATGTACTTCATTTTTCAGCAATGAGTGACTAAATTTCTTGGTAAGGACATGGGATCAAAATAAATATTGAAACTTAATGCTTTCCATTTAGATGGCTTTGAAAATAAGCTTTTTAATGAGTTGAAAATAGAATACAACAAATGCGATTACTATTTTTAAAATTGGTCTATTTTCTAATACAATACCAACTGTAATCTATTTATAAAAATCAATCCTAAAAAAACTTTGCCTGTGATACGATAAACAAAAACTGAATGTATATGATTACATTCTTTTAAAGAAAATTAATTATAATATTTTTCTTTACTTCTCTTCACCTTATAATAATTATGTGATTAAATTTGCTATTCAAATGGGTTTGCAGTGAAGAGAGGAAAATTCTTTTTGCACCTTAAGTAAAAAGTTTAATAAGATAAAAATTAAGAAGTGGGTGTTCATGGAGTGTGTCTAAATGGGATAATTCTATGCAGTTCTTGTAAACTATTTTTACACTTAAAAATAAGGAAATTATTAATGTAGCATACACACAGGCGTAACGTGGGGAAGGCACAGTACGGCATGTGCCCCCCCCCTTAAAAACTGGAAAAACTAATTAGTCGTTCGCCTTTTAAATGTCTTAAATTTGGGAAAATAGTAGGTATGGCGTCAGGCTTGAGTAATGGTTTGTCTCGGCATGTTAGAACTTCCTTACCTTGAATAGTGGAACGATAGTGCATCTCCATGAATTTAGATTCAAAGTGCAAGGCACATACAACACAACTTTCATCAAGTTTCTCATCAGCTCTAGGAATTGCCTTATCCCATTTGCTCAACATATCAGGAATTTTGGGAACAGCGAAGGGTGATATTTTATTTTTGCAGGATTTATAGCCAGTATTACATCCTGGCACAAAACAGCTGCTTTGCCTTTTCCGTTTTCTATGTTTTTTATTATTTGCTAATGCAGAATTTACCAATCCTTTCACAGCTGACATTATTTCCCTATGATCTTATAACTGTTGCAGTCGATTTCAGTGCTGCACTTAAGTTTAATCAGAGTAGGTTTAATGCGCATCAGCCAATACTTGATCAACTTCTACATCTTCACGAATAAAAAGTTACTAATTTCGGATATAAATTTCGTTATAAGCAATCCACAGTTGAATAAAACTAGCACACTAACACCCGAATAAGGCTATTGCGTTTTAGTGATCAACTGTTGAATTACCTAGTGTATTACTGTTATGATCGAGCTACGACGAATTAGCAAAGATACTGCCAAGAAGATTTCTCTCTACTAACCTTTGTTTTGTGAAAATTTGAAGTTTCGTAAGGCAGCAAATCCTTGGCAAACAAACTTCCCACCATTGAATAGCATGAAGCATCCTAACGTAACTTCCAATGCCAACGCCCTCTGTCATTTCATGACGATTGGTCACAAAACCGTGAGGGACATCTTAGGGAGCACGTCACACTTATTTTTCTAAGCACTGTAGCTAGGGGTAGGTATTCATTCTTATCAGTGACCAGCCGAACTTCTTTTAGCAGATACTGCTAAAAGAAGTTCGGCCTTTTTAAGAATTGAAATTCCGATTCTAAAAACAGAAAAATTAAAAAAAAGAAAAAAAAACTCACCAATGGTGGCGATTGTGCTTCAATATTTACCCGCCAGTACAATTTCATTGATCACCATTTGGCGCCTGGCGCCCGACATTCGGGAAGGTTGGTGGTGGGGAGTTGGGGAGATACATTACTTACGTGGGTTTGAGGGAAGACACGTTCTGATCATTTGAGGAATGAAATGTGTTGCAGTTGTGTAATGTGAAGCAAAAGATTGTTACCAAGGTGAAAAGTAATATTCTAAGGTGGCTTGGCCATGTTGAAAGAATGAGTGATGAGGAACTTACTGAGATAATTATAATTTATTCAGCCCAAGAAACAGGGAAGGTACAGAAAGGCCAAGGAAATCATGGGAGTACCAGATTCAAAAATGTCTGCATGAGAAAAAGATTACAAGTATCAAATACAAAAGGTCAGGGCGGCATGTCATGGATATTGATGAAGCTTGTGCTGTGTGCTGATATTGTGGTAAATGGAGACATTCAATGCCCCAACATTAGGTAAATTTTAGTTCCATCAGGTAAATGCTTACTCAGAGAATAGCACAGTATGTACAGTATGTATGTATGTATGTACTAATATTTATTTTTGGTATACCTTTTGTTCATTTATCTTGGACAGCAGATATCAAGTGAGGGTCACATTGATGAAGAAATTAATCGGCGTACAAAACTTGCCTGGAGAGCTTTTGGAAGAAACAGCATAATTTTCAAGAGCAATATGCCATTATGTCTTAAAAGAAAAGTGTTTGATCAATGCATCCTTCCAGTGCTTACGTATGGTGCAGAGACGTGGACCTTAACTAAAAGAGACATACAAAGGCTGCAGACAACTCAAAGCAGCATGGAGAGGTGCATGCTTGGTGTAACCAGGAGAGATAAGAAGAGGAACTCGTGGATCCGAAAAATGACAAGAGTGGAAGACATCATGATCAGAGTTAAATCCCTGAAATGGCAATGGGCTGGACATACTGCCAGAAGGACAGACCATCGATGGACAGCTGAAATTTTAGATTGGATTCCAAGGGACAGGAAAAGACCCAGAAGAAGACCAGATGGGAGATGGGTGGATGAAATTCGAAAGTATGCAGGGGTGACATGGAGGAGACTGGCACAAGACAGACCGTTGTGGAGGAAACTTGGGGAGACCTTCGTCCAGCAGTGGATTGATAATGGTTGACAATCATGATGATGATGATACCTTTTGTTCACATGAAAGATACAAAAAAATTAAATAATTCATGTTACAAGTATGCATGTTTTAAAATTTTTATGCATTTGTCATTTTTCTATAATTATCTTTAATAACTGTCACAGTGTTTACAAATTTAATAAAAACAGAACTAACTCTCAACTAACGTTTTTCTTAGTGGTGAGGCAGTTAGTGTACTGACCATGAAGCCGACGTTTACATATGCTTGGGCAAAGCTGTCTTCTAGGAAGAATACCACATGGTTAATGCAATCTAAAATCACTTTTCCCAAAGGCTGCAGAATTTTTTTTTACAGTCACTATTACAGGAAACCCTGAGCTCAGTAAAACAACAAAATTCAAATGTAATTTCTTCGAAAAGTCAGATGAAACTGGGAAAAAATAAATAAATAAAAAAAGGATTAAAATATACTTCAGTGATAGCATAATGGCAATTTATGCCATAACTATCCTTACTTTACATGCATACATATCACAATAATAGATAGCTTACCTTTTTAAGGCCAGCTCCTTTGACACATGTTTAACTGCAAGTTAGATTTTGGAGTCTTTTGTTGGTTCCAGCCCATGTTGTGGGGGTCTTATTTCGTCTGCATTTCATACTTGCAGACGAGTGAATTAAACCACTTGAAGTATTTTGCAGCATTGACATATGACTTCAAAAACTATTAATATTTCTTGAAAAACTCTTCTACCAACATATAAATCAAACCAAGCAAACCAGACAACTTTTCAGATCAAAATTCATTAACCCAACTACTAACATTCATAGACAAACTCACATTAACTCCAACAACGAAGCCACAAACATATATTCTAAACATATCTCTAAATCCATTTTTACACTATTTACAAAGAACCAGTACTATTGCCGTCTATGTCATCCTGTCCTATTCGTACCTTACACTTCAACACGATGTATTTAGCATGTAGCCACCACACCCCTGCCTTTCCCACGTAGACCGCTTTCACCACCCCCGGTCATCTTCAGGAAACATTATCGATGTTAAATATTCTGCCACCGCTGAGTGAGTGAGCAAAACGATTCACCCCTTCTTCCCAATCCCGACGTCATCTCCCAACTCTCCAACGTGGCTCCATCTATTGTAAAAACTGGTAAAACCTTCATTTCCTTCTTCTGTGATTTTGACTTTTTTGTTCAATTTTAATTAATTATTTCTATTTTTCACTTAGAATACTTGGGTCATTATTATTTCAAATTCTATCTGCATTTTCTCAATCAAAACAGATTCGGCAATGCGTAGATGTCTTTTGTTTCCACAGGTTTTTTATTAATTTAATCTCATCAAATTTAGGGTATGAATGGTTATCCAAGCAAAATTATATTAGTGCTGTTCCTGCTTTTTGTTTTTGCCAATTTTCAATATGCTGTTGAAGACGATGTTTCAGTTTGTTTTTTGTACTCCCAATATATGAAATTGGTGGTATTCCAGTTATTGGTATTTCATATACACCTTCTTTTTCAAGGATACTACAGTTTTCAGTATTATTAATCATCATACCTTTAACAGTTAGTACTTTATTTCCCATCTGGATTTCATATTTATGACATAATTTATTTATTTCTGTAGAAATGCCTGGAAGGAAAGGTAATGATCCAACATACTGAAACTGTTTTTTTCTTTTTGAGGAAGTATTGTCATTCATCTTACATCGTACTTCATATATCCATTTTTAAATTTTTTGTGGTGGCTATCCATAATTATATGTTATTTATTTAATGTAATTTATTTCTTCTGTTAAGAATTCTTTTGAAGAGTGTGTAATTGCTCTTTTGATTAAAGTTTTAATAGTATTGCATTTGTGTACATATGGATGTGTTGAATTATATGGTATCAGAACAGGAATAAACGACAGTTTTCTATGTGCTCTCTATTTTATTGTTCTCTTTGCTAGATAACTTTAGCATCAAGGTAGGGCAAAGTATTCTCCTCCTCATGTTCTATTGTCACCTTAAAAATAGGGTAGATATTACTAAATTGTTGAGTTAATGATTCAAGTTCATAAATATTCATTCGAGACAAAATAAAAATATCATCCACATATCTACAGCAAACTAAAGTAGTTTCATTCACTCTACAGATTATTTGTTCTTCGATGTTGCTCATAATCACTGCTGCAAATAGATTTGACAGAGGGGAGCCAATCGGGCCTTTATAATTTTGTTCGTAGATGTTTTTTGGAGATTTTGGAGTCTTTTATTGGAGGCTGAAACCAACAAAAGACTCCAAAATCTAATATGCAGTTAAATGTTTGTCAAAGGAGCTGGCCTTAAAAATGAAAGGAATGTATTATTGATTAAAGAAATGTTTTATATTTCATGAATCCCAATTCTCACTAGAAAACTGATTAACAAAAAAAAAATAAAAAAATAAAAAACTGATCATTCTTAACTTGCACTACAACTCATGAACCTGATTACTAACAGCATACATTGGTAAAAGCTTAAAAATCATACAGGCACACATATTTCTGAAACTGAAAAGCATGAACTGAAACTGATTTCCTCCTGGAATATTTGAAACATCAATTTATGCACCACTGAATGAATCATCATATATAGTAATTAGGAATAATCCTGTTCGAGCTCTTAACAACCCTGTAGTAGCTATTTATCAGCATGAAAACGAGCATATGCACTGAAAGATAACTCTTTTGACCAGTGGCACACCCAGGAATTCTTGGGGGGGGGGAGCAGATGTATGTGTGTATACACACATAGTATATATGTATATACAGGGTGATTCATAATGTATATATATAGATATTGTATGTTTGCATACAATAATATATATATATATATAAAGTGAGGGTCACATTGATGAAGAAATTAATCGTCATATAAAACTTGCCTGGAGAGCTTTTGGAAGTAACAGCATAATTTTCAAGAGCAATATGCAATTATGTCTTAAAAGAGAAGTGTTTGATCAATGCATCCTTCCAGTGCTTACATATGGTGCAGAGACATGGACCTTAACTAAAAGAGACATACAAAGGCTGCAGACAACTCAAAGCAGTATGGATAGATGCATGCTTAGTGTAACCAGGAGATAAGAAGAGGAACTCGTGGATCCGAAAAATGGCAAGAGTGGAAGGCATTATGATCAGAGTGAAATCCCTGAAATGGCAATGGGCTGGACATACTGCCAGAAGGACAGACCATCGATGGACAGCCGAAATTTTAGATTGGATTTCAAAGGACAGGAAAAGACCCAGAAGAAGACCACATGGAAGATGGGTGGAAGAAATTCGAAAGTATGCGGGAGTAACATGGAGAAGACTAGCACAAGACAGATCGTTGTGGAAGAAAGTTGGGGAGACCTTCGTCCAACAGTGGATTGATAATGGTTGACCATAATGATGATGATATCAAAAGCAACAGAATGAAACTTCGGTTGGTAAATTCGGTTACGCGAACAGAAATCAACGTGGAAATACTCTCGTAGAATTTGCAAAAGCAGAAAGATCATTCATCATGAACTCCTTTTCCAAGAAAGAGCCACACAGGAAATGGACATAAAGACATCCGAATGGGACAACAAGTGAAATTGATTTTTTTATGTGCAAAAAAATTCGTCATCGAAGACTGCAGTGTGCTAAACAAGTTCAACACAGGTAGTGACCATAGATTGGTGAAATAAAATGCACCTCAACACTAAACTCGAAAGTGGCAAGCTCATAAGACAAACAAAATGTATTGACATAACCAACCTTAAAAACACCATTATACCTTCAAGTTGGATCTGAGGAACAGATTATCTGCTTTAGAAGGCCTAACATCGGAAGAGGTGGATATTTCTGAAGTTAACAGAGAACTCATCAAGGCTCTTATGGAAACAGCAACAAAAATAGGTGGTACTAAGATTAAGTTACATATGAAGAAAATTTCAGGAAAAAAAAAAAAATGTTGATGCAAAACAGAAAGGAGATAAGGACAAATAAAGATGTAACTTCCAACATGGAATATATAGAGCTATGCAAGACAGTGCAAAAAGGTATCACTGAAGACATATAAGGACATTCAATTATGAACTAGTGAGAAAAGCAATTGAAATCAAACAGAGCCCGAAGAGAGCAAAAGTACATCTCAGTAAGGAAAGAAAACAGATTGTGGCTCTGAGAAAAGAAGGTGGTACTGTAACAAGAAGTAGAAGCGAAATTTTGACAAGGGTGAAAGATTTCTATTCAAAACTATATGAAAGAGATGATACATCTATTCCAGGCATTACGGCAGGTACGAGTGCCAAAGTCCCTCCAATCCTCCTTGCAGAAGTTACATATGCAATTAAGAACATGAAACGGGGAAGAGCTCCACGAGAAGATGGAATTACTGTGGACATTATACAAGAAGCAAGTGGAGATATTGAAACTACCCTCGCCCAATTCTCAGGTATCTTCCCTTCATTAAGATGCACCAGATATCTTAATGAAGGGAAGATTCCTGAGGATTGGAACAATGCAACAATGATCTTGCTCCATAAAAAAGGTGATATTGAGTATCTCAGGAACTACAAGCCCATCAACCTCCTTTCAGTGGTTTATAAAATCTTCACTAAGGTTCTTTCACATCGCTTGAAGGTAACACTAGACATGGCCCAACCAAGAGAACAAGCTGGATTCACGAGTGGCTACAGCACTATAGATCATATCCATGTACTGAGTGAACTAATTGAAAGAACAAGAGTATATGAACTCCCATTATGCATGACTTTTATTGACTATGAAAAGGCCTTCGATTCCGTGAAACCATCAGCAGTAACAATGGCTTTGAAATACTGCGGTATTGAAGATACATACATTAGCATTATTAATAACAACTATGAAAATGCAAGTCCAAAGGTTCGGATATTTGAGGATACAGCACAAATAAGAATTGGAAAGGGGGTGAGACAAGGTGACACCCTATCTCCCAAGCTCTTTAACGCCACATTGAAAAATGCCTTTCAGTCATTGAACTGGAAAAACAAAGGGATAAAAATTAATGGAGATTACTTAACTCACCATTTTGCTGATGACGTAGTCATCTTTGCAACTATCTCTTCAGAGCTGCAGAGTATGATGCAAGAACTTGCTGACAAGAGTAAAGAAGTGGGATTAAAAATGAACTTTTAGAAGACAAAAGTGATGTACAATGCTTTTACAAGAAACAAAGATTTATTGATTGATGGAGAAAAGCTTGAGACAACCGATTCCTGCATTTATCTTGGGCAGCAGATATCGAGTGAGTGTCACATTGATGAAAAAATTAATTGGCGTACAAAAATTAGATGGAGAGCTTTTAAAAGAATCAGTACAATTTTTAAGAGCAGTATGCCAGTATGTCTCAAAAGAAAAGTGTTTAATCAATGCATCCTGCCAGTGCTTACGTATGGAGCTGAGACATGGACCTTAACTAAGAAAGACATACAAAGACTGCAGACAACTCAAAGTAGCATAGAGACATGCATGCTTGGTGTAACCAGAAAAGACAAGAAGAGAAACTTCTGGATAAGGAAAATGACAGGAGTGGACGACATCATGATCACAGTGAAATCACCAAAATGCCAATGGGCTGGACATGTTGGCAGAAGAACAGACCACCGATGGACAACCGAAATTTTAGACTAGATTCCGAGGGACAGGAAAAGACCCAGAAGAATACCCCATGGGAGATGGAAGAATGAAATTCGAAAGTATGCTGGAGTGACGTGGAGAAGGCAGGCCCAAGACAGACTGTTGTGGAAGAAATTTGGGGAGACCTTCATCCAGCAGTGGATTGATAATGGTTGATGATGATATAGAGATAGATATGTATTAATATACAATATGTATATTTATATGCATAAGACAAGATATACATTAGGTAGATAGATAAAAAAGTTGACGTACAGGGCTTTGGGAAAGCTTAAGCTTCGAACTCCAACCCCGTGCACCAGTGCTTCTGACAAAAAAGTCTGGAGCTTAAATCACATTTGTGAGGCTCTTCACCTGTGTGAAGGAGTGTGTGCCTTGAAAGATGACTTCTGTAAGCACAATTTTAAGTAAATATCACACTGCTGAGGCTATTTACTTGTGTGAAGGTTCATGTGCCTTGAAAGCGCACTTTTACACTTTTATCAGCAAACCATTTCAACCACACATCACACTGGTGAGGTGTTTCACCTGCGCGAAAGAGAATGTGCTTCAAAAATGAATTCTGTAAGCACTGTTTCAGGCAAATAGCATACTGGAGAGGCTATTTACCCATGTGAAGGAGCATCTGCCTTGAAGAGCACCTTTATCATCAAATTGTTTGGAGCCTACATCACACTGGTGAGGCTATTTACTTGTGTGAAGGAGCTTGTGCTTTGAAAAAACACTTTTACGAGTAAATTGTTTGGAACATACATCACACTGGTGAGGTTTTTCACCTGTGTGAATGAGCATGTGCTCTGAAAGATTACTTTTATCAGCAAATTGTTTGGAACATACATCACACTGATGAGGCTTTTCACCTGTGTGAATGAGCATGTGCCTTAAAAGAACACTTTTATGAGTAAATTGTTTAGAACATACATCACACTGGTGAGGCTTTTCTCCTGTATGAAGGAGCATGTGCCTTGAAAGATTACTTTTATCAGTAAATTGTTTGGAGCATATATCGCACTGGTGAGGCTTTTCACCTGTGTGAAGGAGCATGTGTCGTGAAAGATGACTTTTATGAGTAAATTGTTTGGAACATACATTACACTGATGAGGCTTTTCACCTGTGTGAAGAAGCATGTGATTTGAAAGATTACTTTTCCGAGCAAATTGTTTTGAACAAAAATCACACTCGAAGGGCTTTTCACCTGTGTAAAGAAGCATGTGCTTTGAAAGATCACCTTTCCGAGCAAATTGTTTTGAACATAAATCACACTGGTAGGGCTTTTCACCTGTGTGAACAAGCGTGTGTCTGAATAGATAACGCTTACATGCAAACTGTTTTAAGCATACATGACATTGGTGATCTTTTTCACTTGACTGAAGACTATGCCTTGAAACGCAGCATTTTTCACTTTGCTGCTTGGAACACATGTCAGTGTCATAAGGTTGTCTTGCATGGACTTTTACATGCATTAACAGACTATCTTTCTGTTTAAATTTCTTGTGACACACATTACACTGGAAAAGTTTTTCAGTTGTATAAAATTCCATGTCTTACAAATGTGGATTTTCCTGAGTTTTTGGAAGCTTATTTCACATTCCCAGAGGTCATAACTATTACATGGAATGATGTGATTTGAAATATCAATGCCTGCTTTGGCTTCCTTTGCAATTAATTTTTCTGACTTCTCGTTTTGTCATAGAATGCTTCAGCACTGATTCCATGCTAACGAACTTAAAATTTTTATTTATTCAGAAATCTGGGTCTAATAATTTCCATTTTTGTTATTTTGTCGTCATGAACTGAACAATGCATGCCCTTTTCAATGAACTGTGCTGTCCACACATGCAAAGAAAAATGTCCACATTACTGTCTTGTCCAAATATTTAAGAGAGCATTAGGAATGTTTTAAAAAATCTCATTAATTCAAACTTGTAAGAAAAATATAGAAATGGGACCACAGGAGCTTTGAAAGTGTATTTTGTGAAACAGCTGTGCAGATTTTCAATAGAAATTTCAGAATGCTGACAAAGAAAAAAGTTTACTGATTTTATACTTGTCACCCATGTAATGACGTGGCAGACTTTCATCAAATTGAACACAAGATGGTATTTCGGTCTCTTCTGTAAGATGCTGTGTGTTGGAAATTGGAGGTAAATAAAACCCACAAAAAACACCTATAGATTGGCATTACTCAATTTCTTTCAGAACATTTCCACAACTTTCGCGAGATGCAGATAAAATAACGAAATTCACAGATTTTTATATGTTTACGACAAATTTTGAAAAACAAAAGTTACCTTTAGAGGAGTAATATCGTCAGGGTCTGTTGTAATGTTTTAGCATTATCAATAAATTACGTTTTTTTTTTTTACTTCGTTAGACTTTCAAATTGGGTAATTTACCCTCTAGTGAAAAAAAAAAACCGTGTTTATCTGCGATTACCTTCTTTAATTTTAAGACAATTTTCATAGCGTTGTAAATCTAAAATCAACGGGATAGAATTACGAATGGGCTTCTGTTCTTGGTTCTCCGCTCCACTGAAGCCAACGAATGATACGAAAACCGCCATATTTAGTAAGGTACAGTGGTGCCAGGTGCAATTTTAAAAAACCAGTAGATTTCATCCCCAAAAATTCAGTAGATTAGAAAGTTTCAATTTTTTTTTTTTTTTTTTTTTTTTGTAATGGTTTTTCCGCTACAACGCGCGAATTATCGTTATCGGAATGGTCTAAAGAAGTAGTTCTAATCAATAAAAATTTGCACTTAATTTCCTTTCTGAAAACACAATATGTAGCTTTTCTGCTGTGATCAATAATGTGAACTCTGGTAGAATGGATTTTATTTTTTTTTTTTTGATTGGCGGTTTAACGACCACCGTGAGCAACTCAATGGGTTATAAGCAGTCACCCGTCCCTAATTTAGGGTCACTGGTTCCAGGGAAGGGAGAGAGCCAGTGCCGTAAGACAAACACAACATCCATGACTCACCGGGATTCGAACCCGGACCCCTTTCGGACGAATGATCAGAGGCCATCGCTTAGACCACTGCGCAAACCGGGGCGGCCTGGTAGAATGGATAAGGGAACTGTGGAATCTACACTGTCAGAATTTGGACAGAACTGTTGCTCTAATCATATCATTATCACCACCGCTATCATAAATGTTAATTTTTTTCCATGGAGGTAGGAATAAGGGGTGAAAGCAGTCTCCGTTGGCTCAATGTAATCCAAGTGGAGCCAAGGAAACGTCACTGCAGCCGTCTTAAGCCTGACACGAACAGACTATGCAATAGCTGTTTGTCAAAAAATTTTATGGTGAAACACCAATTTGGCAGGTTACAATATAAAACAGTATCAGGAAAATATATAAAATGAACATGTATAATATACATAGCCCGGGTACAATACAATGCAATTATTTATTGCACACATTTAAACCTTACAGTTATATGAAAATGCAATACACCAGGAGGAATCTGAACACATTGGTTGTAAGGCTATTCCCCCTATCAGATGTAAGAAAAGGAATAAAACATATGGCATATATGAAAGCAAGTAAGATGGTTATAACAGAAGCACCACTGTTAGCAGCATGCTTGGGACTACAATTTAATGATAGGGCTGAGATTCGTTATGGAGATCAGGGTGATTTACAATGTAATTTCGCAGAGACAAGGAAAACTTTTTGATATTTTCCAGGGATCTGATGCTCTCTGGGAGTTTATTCCATAGGATAATGGCTTTATACAGTATGCTATTTAAACAATAATTAAGTCTAACACACGGCTGACATAATTTGTTGTTAGCAACAGATCTGGTGAAGATAGAATAATCCAGATATTTGATGTCAGTTTGAAAATTAGGCAGTTTAAGATGCATTATTTTAAAAAGCATAATACCTAGTTTTAAGGTAAAAATTTCGTGAATTTTTAGAATATTTAGTTTTAGAAATAATGGTTTTGAATGAGACATGTAATCTGTGTTCAGCATATAGCGAACAGATTTCTTCTGTAATTTGAGCAAGCATAACTTACTGTTTGCACTTATATTTGAATACCAAGATTCCAGACAATAGGAGAGATGGGTATAAATAAAAACACAGTAAAATGTTTTTAGGACATTGATAGGGAAGAGATGCTTAATTTTACCAAGCAGGCCAACCTGTAAGGAAACTTTTTAAAACAAACTGAACATGCGTATTCCAGTTAAAGAATTCATCAAACCAAACACCAAGATACTGAAATTTGTCCGCAATTTTAAGGGGGAGATCATTAATCCTGACTGGAAATTTATTTTTGTCCTCTCTTTTACGAACGTTTCGGAAATACACGGCGTTGGTTTTTAGAATATTAAGTGATAATTTGTTAGAGCATAACCAATGAGATAAATTTGATAGATCATTATTGATCATTATCTGTAACTTATGCAAATCATGACATTTTTGAAAAATGACTGTGTCGTCAGCGTATAGCAAAGCATGAGTTGATTGCAGGCACAGAGGAAGGTCATTAATATATAACAGGAACAGTAACGGTCACAATACCGAACCCTGAGGCACTCCACATGAAATATTAAGTAGATCGGAGTTTATTTTATTTGCAGTAACGTACTGTTTGCGATGAGAGAGGTAGCTTATTAAGAGGGAAAGAATTTTGCCACGAATACCGTATTTGGGTAATTTATGTAACAGAATGTCGTGATTTACCGTGTCGAAAGCTTTTTGGAAATCAATAGAAACACAAATAGTATACTAACTGTCATCTAGTGCTTCGGAAATGAAGTTTGACAACTTAGCAACAGCCATTTCAGTAGATCTGTTTCTTTGGAAACCGAACTGTTCCAAAGAGAGCATACCATGGGTGTGTAAAAAATCAACCATTCTGCTGTGAATTGACCTTTCAAAAATCTTACTCAAAACGGTTAACAAAGATATCGGTCTGTAATTACAGGTAGATTCCGGATCTCCTTTTTTATAAATAGGAATAACCTTAGCGATTTTCAGACTGTCAGGAAACTGACCTGAATAAAAACTCAGATTAATAATATGTGTTATAAGTGGTACTAAAACAGAGATCTAGTCTTTTATGACTCTGCTATTAATATTGTCTGAAAGAGCACTTCTTTTTAAGGACAATGAAGTGATAATATTATAGGTTTCAGTATCATCCAAAGGGCGTAGAAATATTGAAAAAGGAACTTCCTTAATTTTGGATAAAGAAGCATAACCTTTTGTATTTGTGGGCAAGTTTTGCTGAGATGCTAAATCATGACCTATGTTAATGAAGTAATTGCTGAATTCATCAGCGACTGATTTTGAATCAACATTAAAATTACCAGAATTTCCTTTTAACGTCAGCGGAGTTTCAGTTGCACAGGATCGTTTGTTAATTGCTGATTTGATTATTTTCCATTTTTGATATGAGTTATTTCCTGCATCTGAAATAGCAAGGTTGTAATAAGCAACTTTCGCATGCTGAATAACATTTCTTATGGCATAATTATTCCTTTTATACTTATCACGTAAGTGACTGTTATAAGGATTCTTTCTACTTTTTTTACGAAGCTTATCCTTTTTTTGATTGATCTAATGATTCCATTGGTCATCCAAGGTTGGATCTTAACTACCTTGTGAACGGTTGTGATCTCAAGGAAATCATTCAAAATACCTTGCAAAATTTCGTTAGCTATAGTTGGACAAGTTGTATTGAAGATACTCGACTTGTCCCAGTCAAAATTTGAGACTAGGTCAGCTAACGTGGTGTAGTCACAATAGGAGATTGTTTTGTTGTTAATTGAGTAATGGTAATTTGTAAAAACTGGAACATGAATGAAGACAGGGTTGTGATCACTAATACTAAAATCAATCACTCCTAACTTTAAAGCAGTATTAAGTAAGTTAGTACCAATATGATCTAGAATATTGGCACCACGAGTTGGTAAAGAAATGCACATCTGAAAAAAATTGCCTGATAGCATATTAAGATAGATTTCACTTAGAGATAGGTTGTTAATGTTAATATTAATATCTCCCAGAAAAATGCAATTTTTATTTTCGTTATTTATTTTGTTTAAGATATTGTCAAAGCATTCACAAAGGATTTTTCGATCACCACTTGTAGATAACGCCAATAATTAGGTTTTTGGACTTGGGACTTTTGATTTCAATCCAAAGCATTTCACAGGAATCAAGTACAAGGGACATATTATTCAAGTCATCACGAATAAAGTACGTGATGTGAGACTTCAGGTATAGGCCTACTCCACCAGAACCCTTTATATTCAGTAATGGATTATTCCGATTTCTAACTTTGCATTCAAAATTATAGTTACTGAGATTAAAAAACTCCTTTTGTTTCTCATCAATTACATGAGTTTCGCTAAGTGCAATTACAGAAAAATTAATGATTCAAATTTGATAGAAATATCTGAAGCTTATCAAATTTAGAGTTAATGCTTTGAATATTGATATGTAAGGGTGACATACCAACTTTGTCGATTGCATCAGAGAAATCATATGAAAATATCTCCTCACAAGCACAGCCCGGATGGTAATAATCCAGGTAAGGGTCATATATTTGTTCCGGGCTAGCCATTAATCAGAGCAGATGCAGGGTGAATGTCATTGTAATGCCTTGTTAATTTTTCCGCGTCACTAACAGACTGAATGTGCAGTGCAGGCGAGTCCTTATTTTTGCGGGCAAAGATCCTACCGTTTCGATCAGTCCACACGAAATTCCACCCACATTCTCTTTTCCTTGTTTGCACTAGTCCAAGAAAACGTTTACTGGCAGGGCAAAGATGATCATTTACATAGATTGGACTGTCGTCATTAAAACCAATGGCACGGGCTGTAAAGTTTCCATGTTTTTTCCTGAAATTGTTTGCAGCCATGAAGAAAGCATCACGCTTTCTTCGATTGACAAACCTCACAATGATATTCTTTCGTGATGGGTTTCCAGGAGTGGGCACCCAGTGGACTGTATGCGTCTCCTGAATGATGTCTAAATCAACACCCACCGTACTAGCCACTTCACAAATAATGTCATCAGCGCTAGATCCTTGTTCATATGGCACACCTTTGATTTCAAGGTTTTCACGCCGGAGATATTGATCAGTTTCTTTCAATCTATTCTGCAGAAATATAACTTCTTTTCGTAATTCTTGATTATTTGATTTCAGAACATTATTGACTTTATGGATTATCTGGGGATGAAGGGACAGTCCAGTTGGTAAAATAAGTCCATAATGTGAGCAAAAGAATTAACTAGGAGATGAGAAGAAAATAACAAAAAGGCTCCGAATAAATTCATATCACAATACACAACATTGCGGACAGGTAAGGATGCAGAAGGACCAACTCAGCGATGAGCAGCTAGGCAAAGTTGTTATGCAGTACCGTTTGTCCGAATAGACATTACAGCAACTCTCTCGTAAACAGACTGAAGGGTACGATCTGAGTCCACAAGATGTCGAAAATCAAACATGACTGTCGCCATCTGATGAGCAACGTCAGCTGCAGGGAAGGTACACTGCGCAAGGTAAGAAACAAAGTTAGATGACTCATCACGGAAGAGTGAGAAGACACGAAACAATTGCCGCAAAGATAAAGGCTGTCGAAGTATATCAAGGGATTGACATAGCCGTTGGAACGTCGCTTGTAAGGCGGCCTCTGAGAGTTCAGTTCGATCGTCCGTGAGCCCGCACATTCTCGGCGATGCAGGAAGAGAGCAAGTGCGAGATGAGGACTGGGACCGATAAACACGCGGGCGATCACGCGTAGCCGTGCCGCCGGGGTGTTTGAAAGTGCCACGCTTATCGACGCAGGAGAGGGAAACACTCCTGGTATCATCGTCAATGGACAGATAATCGCCAGGAACGCTGTCCGCAATATCAGGAACAGTCAGCGTAGCAGGAGAAAGAGCACCAGATGATGCAGCTGGAGCAACGGCAAAAGACGTAACCGCAGAATAGCCAAAGAACCATCGCTGGAAGCAGCCGATGAAAGCAGTGAAATAGCCATAGCCAGAGAACCATCGGTGGAAGCAGCCGATGAAAGCAGTGTGGCAGAGGCAAAACCCTCGTCGACCAAAAAGACTGACGGATCTGAAGTGTTCGAAGTGTTAGGCACCTGAACCGGAGGGAAATATTCCACAGAAGAAATCCCAGGAGTCGCAGGAGCACCGCGATTCGACCGAGATGCTACCATCGACGAAGGTTGGTTGGTTGGTTGGTTGGATGGAGGTTTAACGACCGCCGTGAGCAACTCAATGGGCTATAAGCAGTCGCCCGTCCCTAATTTAGGGTCACTGGTTCCAGGGAAGGGAGAGAGCCAGTGCCGTAAGACAAACACAACATCCATGCCTGACCGGAATTCGAACCCGGACCCCTTACGGACGAATGATCAGAGGCCAACGCCTTAGACCACTGTGCCACCGGGGCGGCCCATCGACGAAGGAGAGTCCGAAGCCAAAGTCGCAGTCGTCTGGAGCAAGTGGAGGCGGAGTAGAAGCCAGAGCAGGGCGCACCGCTTTGTGATGTTCAAACACCGTGCAATGTTCACCGTGAAGGGAGGTGAAAAAAGTAATCCGGCGGATTTGACCATCGCACTTGACAGTGAATTTCGTAGGACAACGATCAATATGGTCAGGGGAGGCAAACACCATCTGGGCTGTTCGTCGGGCGCTCAAGATTGAGCGATCTGCCGTATCTCGTGGTGCTACAGAAAAAGTTCATATGCGACCGACAGTACAGAGAGCTGTGTATATCATTGTGTCCGTCACCTCTGGAGGAACAGGGTACAACGTAACGGCGACAGTCAGCTGTAACACAGGTTCAGGAAAAAGAAGCTGATTCCGAATCGTCAGTCCAGTCTGAAGAACAGAAAGGGCAAAGGCAGCCTCGGTAAAGTACACGATCACTAACAGTGGACGACGTGACATATGTAAGATGGCAGAGGAAGAGAACATTCGTTTTAGGGCAGTGGCCTAAATCTTCAGAGGTGTGTTCGGCAAGGCTTCAAAAATGGCCCCTTGCGCGAGAATCGAGGAAAACGAGGCCCCAGCAGAAGAATCCAGCTGGAGATTGAGGGTAATCTCATCGTCGTCATGTCGTAGAAAAGGTTGCAGAGTCACAGCAACCGCATACACGGGGACACTGATGCGCGTGCAGCTATACCAGCTGTGATCGTAGAATAAGACTAAGACTGCTGTTCAGAAGCTGAGGGTAGAGGAAGAACACTGTCACAAATATCCATGACGTCATCGTTCTTCACAAGTGGATAACTAGCAGACAAGCAAGCAGTCTGAGGAACACCGGAAGCACAGCGTGATGACGCATTGGAGGAAAGTGGCTGAGCAACGCCGGAAAGAGAAGGCAACGTAACCGGTTGTGAGACTAATATTGGAAGAACCAGAAGTGAGGAAAGCAGACTCATGATCCCCACCGGATGACGCCATTCCTAATGGCGGCGCCCAGTAGCTCCTCTGGCCAGCTCGACCAGAGGATAAACAAAGCTGATATTGAAGAAATTAACGTACTGATGGGCTTGTAAGTAGATCTGAATGACACACGGTAACTTTAAACGCACAGAAACATAAAAAATAGAACTCAAAAAGCACTTAGAACAACACTTTGAGCAGGAAATTTCGGAGCTCAGAGCCAGACGCTCGTGATAACATCGCTGTTAGTGCTGTGCGCAGCACGAAGTTGGCTATTTGCTCTTAATATTAATAAATTTGCCCATCTTTATTATCTTAATCGTTGATATACTGTTCTTAAGGATATTATTAGTTGATTCATCAATGTTGGCGTTACGGCTACTTCCAGGTATTTAGAATTTAGGAAACATTTCGGGCCACCCCGGTGGCACAGTGGGCTAAGCGATGGCCTCTGATCATTCGTCCGAACGGGGTCCGGGTTCGAATCCCGGTGAGGCATGGATGTTGTGTTTGTCTTACGGCACTGGCTCTCTCCCTTCCCTGGAACCAGTGACCCTAAATTCGAGACAGGCGACTGCTTATAGCTAATTGAGTTGCTCACGGTGGTCGTTAAACCTACAATAAAAAAACAACAACATTTCGGCTGGCTTCTGGGGCATCAGCGTAAGTACAAATGTTTTTTTCATTCTGTAGGTAAAACCGCCGTGTAATTAAATAGTTTTTAAAGTTGTGTGTATGATAATCCAAGTTTAGTGACGAGTTTTAATCCAAGTTTAGTGACGTTTTGCAGAGATCTGCTCTGTTAAAATGAAGAGAATATGATACTGTACGCAAATTAATGCTAACCGTAATAACCCAATATTACTTTATATTAGATATATTATGATGTTGCCTTTTCACCTGTGCACTAGCTCATGCCTTTAAAGATTACTTTTCCGAGGAAATACTTGGAACATACATCCCATTGGTAAGGCTTTTCACCTGAATGAAGAAGCATATGCCTTAAAGGAAAACTTTATCTGAGTAAATTGCTTAGAGCACACATCACATTAATCAGGCATTTTACCTGTGTGAAGGAGGAAGGGCTGTAAAAGAAGACTTTTCCTAGAAAATTGTTTGGAGCATACATCACATTGGTGAAGCTTTTCTTCCGTGTGAATGAGTAAATGCTTTGAAAGAAACCTTTTTCGAGTAAATCGTTTGGATCATCACATCGGTGAGGTTTTTTCCCCGTCTGAATGAGTAAATGTTTCTAAAGATCATTTTTCTCGAACAAATAATGTGCAGCATACATCACATTAGTGAAGTCCCCCCCCCCCCGTCTGAATGAGTGAATGCTTCGAATGTTAACTTTTTCGAATAAATCGTTTAGAGCATACATCGCATTGGTGAGGCTTTTCCCCCGTCTAAATGAGTTAATGCTTCAAAAGATAACTTTTTCGAGCATATCGTTTGGAGCATAATAAATCACATTAGGGAGTCTTTCCCCCCATATAATGAGTAAATGTTTTGAAAGATCCCTTTTTCGAGTAAATTGCTGGGAAAATGCATCACGTTGGTAAGGCTTTTTACCTGCGTGCATAAGCATATGCTCCGAAAGACGACTTTTCTGAGTTTCTATTAGAATTTTTTTTTTTTATTGGATTTTCAACGACCACTGTGAGCAACTCAATGGGCTATAAGCAGTCGCCCGTCCCTAATTTAGGGTCACTGGTTCCAGGGAAGGGAGAGAGCCAGTGCCGTAAGACAAACACAACATCCATGCCTCACCGGGATTCGAACCCGGACCCCGTTCGGACGAATGATCAGAGGCCATCGCTTAGACCACTGCGCCACCGGGGTGGCTAGAATATTTTTCCTCTGTTAGCGCAACAAAATGTCATACTATTCAGTGCCGTTCTGTCAATCCAAATGGGAAACTAAGCTGGTCATATCTGAATTAACTTCATATACGCGCTTTAGTACTAAATGATCTTCGGAAATTAAAAGATTTCATATTAAATGTTTTTCCTTTGCTTACCTGTAAAAAGTAACCCCAGGAAGCAGTCGCCCAGAATTGTTATGACATCCGTAAGAGCAACAACACACCATTTCTAAAAAAATAACTTCAAATTTTGAAAATCTCACGTACGTAACCCAATGGCCCAAAACCACCATCAGAGGCTTAAGATGGCTGCCACACCGTCAGCGCCTTCTGCTACTAAGAAAGCTTCAAGTTTGTGACGTCATACTTTCTCCCCTTATTTCTACCTCCATGTTTTTTCCACAAGATCATTTTACATGTCAAACCTATGACATGAAGAGCTTCAACGCATACGCTTTCTATGCCGCAACCGAAATACAGTTTTTGAAGTCATATTTCTCTGCTTTAGCTTCGTAACGTTTATTATAGAAAATTTTTTAATGAAGGTCATTATTGATAAGGTAACAGATCTTACTTCAGAGAAAGTGTGGGATGTACAGAGTGGTTTTATGCCTGATAAGTGTTAGGGAAAGTATTTATTGATAAGGTAAGAGATCGTACTTCAGAGAAAGTGTGGGATGTACAGTTGTTTTATGCCTGATAAGTGTTAGGGAAGGTCATTATTGATAAGGTAAGAGATCTTACTTCAGGGAAAGTGTTAGGGAAGGTCATTTTTGATAAGGTAAGAAATCGTACTTCAGAGAAAGTGTATGATGTACAGAGTGGTTTTATGCCTGATAAGGGCTGCACTAATCAAATTTTTGCATTACACAATAATTGAAAAGTATTTGTCTGTTGGTCAAAGTGTTTGCTGCCTTCATAGGTTTAGAGAAAGTTTATCACAAAGTAAATAGAACTATTCTGTGGAAGGCACTGCATAACTTTGGTATTACTGGGAATCTACTTAATAGTGTGAAAGCCATGTATGGTGCAAGCTGAGTATGCGTACGAGTGAATGGTGTTTTATAGAAATGATTTTCTATTGGTGCAAGAGTCAGACAAGGTTGTGTAATGTCACCCTGGCTCTTTAATATATTTATGGATACATGCACACGTGATGCCAAAGTAGTTAATACTAGTTTATGTCTTGGTGATGTCTGTGAGTGGAGATTGCTGTAATCTGATGGCACTGTCCTGTTGGCAGAGAGCAAAAGTGAGTTGCAGAGTATGTTGTTCCAGATGTATGAAGCTTCTATAACATTCAAATTGAGCATAATTTAGGGGAAAACCAAAGTTATGATTTTTGAGGAAGGAACTGTTAGTACTGAATGGCACAGAGATTGAACAGGTGAATGAGTTTGTATACTTAGGAAATGTGTATGACAGAGAGAACAAATTAAATAGCAAAATTAGTAGGCAAATGATAGCTGCCTTAGGAGAATTTCACAGGAATGATGGGTTCTCAAGGAAGTCCCAAATGGCTATGACTGAAAGTGTAATTGTTCCTACTCTGCTGTACGACAGTGAAACCTTGGTATTGCAGAAAACATATAGGAGTTTTTGGTTATTTGTGTGCTGGGGAGTTGGGGAGATACATTACTTACGTGGGTTTGAGGGAAGACACGTTCTGATCATTTGAGGAATGAAATGTGTTGCAGTTGTGTAATGTGAAGCAAAAGATTGTTACCAAGGTGAAAAGTAATATTCTAAGGTGGCTTGGCCATGTTGAAAGAATGAGTGATGAGGAACTTACTGAGATAATTATAATTTATTCAGCCCAAGAAACAGGGAAGGTACAGAAAGGCCAAGGAAATCATGAGAGTACCAGATTCAAAAATGTCTGCATGAGAAAAAGATTACAAGTATGAAATACAAAAGGTCAGGGCGGCATGTCATGGATATTGATGAAGCTTGTGCTGTGTGCTGATATTGTGGTAAATGGAGACATTCAATGCACCAACATTAGGTAAATTTTAGTTCCATCAGGTAAATGCTTACTCAGAGAATAGCACAGTATGTACAGTATGTATGTATGTATATACTAATATTTATTTTTGGTATACCTTTTGTTCACATGAAAGATACAAAAAAAAAAAATTTATGTAACAAGTATGCATGTTTTAAAATTTTTATGCGTTTGTCATTTTTCTATAATTATCTTCAATAACTGTCACAGTGTTTACAAATTTAATAAAAACAGAACTAACTCTCAACTAACGTTTTTCTTACTGGTGAGGCAGTTAGTGTACTGACCATGAAGCCGACGTTTACATATGCTTGGGCAAAGCTGTCTTCTAGGAAGAATACCACATGGTTAGTGCAAACTAAAATCACTTTTCCCAAAGGCTGCAGAAAAAAATTTCTACGGTCACTATTACAGGAAACCCTGAACTCAGTAAAACAACAAAATTCAAATGTAATTTCTTCGAAAAGTCAGATGAAACTGGGAAAAAATAAATAAATAAAAAAAGGATTAAAATATACTTCAGAGATAGCATAATGGCAATTTATGCCATAACTATCCTTACTTTACATGCATACATATCACAATAATAGATAGCTTACCTTTTTAAGGCCAGCTCCTTTGACGCATGTTTAACTGCAAGTTAGATTTTGGAGTCTTTTGTTGGTTCCAGCTCACGTTGTGGGGGTCTTATTTCGTCTGCATTTCATACTTGCAGACGAGTGAATTAAATAACTTGAAGTATTTTGCAGCATTGACATATGACTTCAAAAACTATTAATATTTCTTGAAAAACTCTTCTACCAACATATAAATCAAACCAAGCAAACCAGACAACTTTTCAGATCAAAATTCATTAACCCAACTACTAACATTCATAGACAAACTCACATTAACTCCAACAACGAAGCCACAAACATATATTCTAAACATATCTCTAAATCCATTTTTACACTATTTACAAAGAACCAGTACTATTGCCGTCTATGTCATCCTGTCCTATTCGTACCTTACACTTCAACACGATGTATTTAGCATGTAGCCACCACACCCCTGCCTTTCCCACGTAGACCGCTTTCACCACCCCCGGTCATCTTCAGGAAACATTATCGATGTTAAATATTCTGCCACCGCTGAGTGAGTGAGCAAAACGATTCACCCCTTCTTCCCAATCCCGACGTCATCTCCCAACTCTCCAACGTGGCTCCATCTATTGTAAAAACTGGTAAAACCTTCATTTCCTTCTTCTGTGATTTTGACTTTTTTTTCAATTTTAATTAATTATTTCTATTTTTCACTTAGAATACTTGGGTCATTATTATTTCAAATTCTATCTGCATTTTCTCAATCAAAACAAATTCGGCAATGCGTAGATGTCTTTTGTTTCCACAGGTTTTTTATTAATTTAATCTCATCAAATTTAGGGTATGAATGGTTATCCAAGCAAAATTATATTAGTGCTGTTCTTGCTTCTTGTTTTTGCCAATTTTCAATATGCTGTTGAAGACGATGTTTTAGTTTGTTTTTTGTACTCCCAATATATGAAATGGGTGGTATTCCAGTTATTGGTATTTCATATACACCTTCTTTTTCAAGGATACTACAGTTTTCAGTATTATTAATCATCATACCTCTAACAGTTAGTACTTTATTTCCCATCTGGATTCCATATTTATGACATAATTTATTTATTTCTGTAGAAATGCCTGGAAGAAAAGGTAATGATCCAACATACTGAAACTGTTTTTTTTTTGAGGAAGTAGTGTCATTCATCTTACATCGTACTTCATATATCCATTTTTTTTTTTTTTTGTGGTGTATATCCATAATTATATAAAATTTATTTAATGTAATTTATTTCTTCTGTTAAGAATTCTTTTGAGGAGTGTGTGATTGCTCTTTTGATTAAAGTTTTAATACTATTGCATTTGTGTATATATGGATGTGTTGAATTATATGGTATCAGAACAGGAATAAAAGACAGTTTTCTATGTACTCTATTTTATTGTTTTCTTTGCTTGATAACTTTAACATCAAGGTAGGGCAAAGTATTCTCCTCCTCATGTTCTATTGTCACCTTAAAAATAGGGTAGATATTACTAAAGTGCTGAGTTAATGATTCAAGTTCATAAATATTCATTCGAGACAAAATAAAAATATCATCCACATATCTACAGCAAGCTAAAGTAGCTTCTTTCACTGTACAGATTATTTGTTCTTCAATGTTGCTCATAATCACTGCTGCAAATAGATTTTACAGAGGGGAGCCAATTGGGCCTTTATACTTTTGTTTGTAGATGTTTTTTGGAGATTTTGGAGTCTTTTATTGGAGGCTGAAACCAACAAAAGACTCCAAAATCTAATATGCAGTGAAATGTTTGTCAAAGGAGCTGGCCTTAAAAAGGAAAGGAATCTATTATTGATTAAAGAAATGTTTTATATTTCAGGAATCCACATTCTCACTAGAAAATTGATTAACAAAAAAAAAAACAAAAAAAAAAACTGATCATTCTTAACTAGCACTGCAACTCATGAACCTGATTACTAACAGCATACATTGGTCAAAGCTTAAAAATCTTACAGGCACACATATTTCTGAAACTGAAAAGCATGAACTGAAACTGATTTCCCCTGGAATATTTGAAACATCAATTTATGCACCACTGAATGAATCATCATATATAGTAATTAGGAATAATCCTGTTCAAGCTCTTAACAACCCTGTAGTAGGTATTTATCTGCATGAACGAGCATATGCACTGAAAGATAACTCTTTTGACCAGAGGAACACCTAGAAATTCCTGAGTATGTGTGTGTGTGTGTAGGGGGGGGGCAGTTGTATGTGTGGCAGTTTTAAACTCGAAAGTGGCAATCTCATAAGACAAACAAAATGTATTTATATAACAAACCTAAAAAAACACCATAATACCTTCAAGTTGGAACTGAGGAACAGATTCTCTGCTTTAGAAGGCCTAACATCGGAAGAAGTGGATATTTCTGAAGTTAACAGAGAACCCACCAAGGCTCTTATTGAAACAGCAACAAAAATAGGTGGTACTAAGAACAAGTTACATATAAAGAAAATTTCAGGAAAAAAAAAATGTTGACGCAAAAGAGAAGAGAGATGAGGGCAAATAAAGACGTAACTTCCAACGTGGAATATATAGAGCTATGCAAGACAGTGCAAAAGGGTATCACTGAAGACATCATCATCATCATCATTGTCAACCATTATCAATCCACTGCTGGACGAAGGTCTATCCAAGTTTCCTCCACAACGGTCTGTCTTGTGCCAGTCTCTTCCATGTCACTCCCGCATACTTTCGAATTTCATCCACCCATCTTCCATGTGGTCTTCTTCTGGGTCTTTTCCTGTCCCTTGGAATCCAATCTAAAATTTCTGCTGTCCATCGATGGTCTGTTCTTCTGGCAGTATGTCCAGCCCATTGCCATTTCAGGGATTTAACTCTGATCATGATGTCCTCCACTCTTGTCATTTTTCGGATCCATGTGTTTCTCTTCTTATCTCTCCTGGTTACACCAAGCATGCACCTCTCCATGCTGCTTTGAGTTGTCTGCAGCCTTTGTATGTCTCTTTTAGCTAAGGTCCACGTCTCTGCACTATACGTAAGCACTGGAAGGATGCATTGATCAAACACTTTTCTTTTAAGACATAATGGCATATTGCCCTTGAAAATTATGCTGTTTCTTCCAAAAACTCTCCAGGCAAGTTTTGTACGCCGATTAATTTCTTCACCAATGTGACCCTCACTTGATATCTGCTGTCCAAGATAAACGTACGTGTCTGTTATCTCCAGCTTTTCTCCATCAATCGATAAATCTTCATTTCTTGTAAAAGCATTGTACATCACTTTTGTCTTCTGAACATTCATTTTTAATCCCACTTCTTTACTCTTGTCAGTAAGTTCCTGGATCATACTCTGTAGCTCTGATGGGGTAGTTGCAAAAATGACTATGTCATCAGCAAAACGAAGGTGGGTTAGATAATCTCCATTAATCTTTATCCCTTTGTTTTCCCAGTTCAGTGATTGAAAGACATTTTCCAATGTGGCATTAAAGAGTTTCGGAGATATGGTGTCACCTTGTCTCACTCCTTTTCCAATTTTTATGTGTGTTGTATTTTCAAACAGCCAAATTTTTGCACTTGCATTTTTATAGATGTTATTAATAATATTAATGTATGCATCTTGAATACCGCAGGATTTCAGAGCCATTGCAACTGCTGATGGTTTCACCGAATCAAAGGCTTTTTCATAATCGATAAAAGCCATGCACAATGGAAGTTCATATTCCCTCGCTCTTTCAATTAGTTCTCTCAGTACATGGATATGATCTATTGTGCTGTAGCCACTCCTGAATCCAGCTTGTTCTCTCGGTTGAGCCATGTCCAGTGTCACCTTCAAGCGGTGTGAAAGAACTTTAGTGAAGATTTTATAAACCACTGATAGGAGGCTGATAGGTCTGTAGTTCCTGAGATCCTCAATGTCACCTTTTTTATGTAGCAAGATCATTGTAGCGTTGTTCCAATCCTCAGGAATTTTCACTTCATTAAGGCATCGAGTGAAAATTTGGGCGAGTACTGTTTCGATTTCTCCACTTGCTTCTTGTATGATGTCTACAGTAATTCCATCTTCTCCTGGAGCTTTTCCACGCTTCATGTTCTTGATTGCATGTGCAACTTCTGCTGGAAGGACTGGAAGAACTCTGGTACTGGTACCTTTCATGATGTCTGGAGTACATGTATCATCCCTTTCATATAATTTGGAGTAGAAATCTTTCACTCTTGTCAAAATTTCGCCTCTATTTCTTGTTACAGAACCATCTTCTTTTCTCAGTGCCATAATCTGTTTTCTTCCCTTACTGAGATGTCTCTTTGCTATCTTTATGCTTTCGTTGTTTTCAATTGCTTTCCTTACTAGTTCACAGTTGAATTTCCTTACGTGTTCAGTGATACTTTTTCGTACTGTCTTGCATAGCTCTATATATTCCACTTTGGAAGTCACATCTTCTTTAGTTGTCCTCATCACTCTTCTTTTTTGCATCAACATTTTGGTTTTTCCTGATAATTTGTTCACATGCAATTTGTTCTTAGACCCAGCTAATTTTGTTGCTGTTTCCATAAGAGCTTTGGTTACTTTTCTGTTAACTTCAGAAATATCCACTTCTTCCGATGTTAGGCCTTCTAAAGCAGAGAATCTGTTCTTCAGTTCCAATTTGAAGGTATTATGGTGTTTTTTAAGGTTGGTTATGTCAATACATTTTGTTTGTCTTATGAGCTTGCTACGTTCAAGTTTAGTGTTGAGGTGCATCTTACATCTCACCAATCTATGGTCACTGCCTGTGTTGAACTTGTTTAGCACACTGCAGTCTTCTATGACGAATTTTTTGTTACACATAATAAAATCAATTTCACTTGTCGTCCCATTTGGATGTCTCCATGTCCATTTCCTGTGTGGCTTTTTCTTGAAAAAGGAGTTCAAGATGAAAAACCCTTCTGCCTCTGCAAACTCTACGAGAGTATTTCCACGCTGGTTTCTGTTGCCGTGACCGAATTTACCTACTGAAGTTTCATTCTGTTGCCGTTGCCCTATTTTTGCATTGAAATCTCCCATAATTATCTTCAAGTGCTGCTTACCTTTATTATTTAGATGACGAATTTCCTCATAAAATTCTTCAATTTCTTCTTCAGCATGACTTGTGGTGGGTGCATAAGTTTGAATGATCTAAGCCTGGTATCTTCTCGAGAGTTGGATAACGAGTCGTGCAGCTCTGTCAGAGGAACTTTCAACTTCTACAACTTTATCCTTCAGTTTCTTGTTTATTATAAATCCAACACCACTAGTTCTGCCAGTATCTGTCCCACGATAGTAGAAGAGATGTCCACTTTTCAGTTCAATGAGATGTTCTCCTTTTCTCCTTACCTCACTCAGCCCGACGATGTCCAACTTGATCCTTTGTAGTTCCTCTTCCAATTCAAGAAGCCTTGAATCAGAAGATAGGGAGCGTCCGTTATACGTAGCCAAGGTCAGCATCAGATGGCAGCCTAGTCGGGTCCTCCGGGGATTCTTAGCACCCTCTGCCTTCATGTCGCACTGGCCGCTGCCTTGGCCAGGTACATTCCAGCTGCCGGAGACTGAGGGCCAAGATTTAAGTTGTGGAGTCATTTTGGAGGGGTTTGGCCATAACTCACCACGCTGGCCAAGCGGGTTGGTGAGTGAAGAACACTGAAGACATAAGGAACTTCAATTGCGAACTAGTGAGGAAAGCAATTGAAAACAAACAGAGCCTGGAGAGAGCAAAAGAACATCTCAGTAAGGAAAGAAAACAGATTGTGGCTCTGAGAAAAGAAGGTGGTACTGTAACAAGAAGTAGAAGCGAAATTTTGACAAGGGTGAAAGATTTCTATTCAAAACTATATGAAAGGGATAATACATCTATTCCAGACATTACGACAGGTACCAGTTCCAAAGTCCCTCCAATCCTCCCTGCAGAAATTACATAGACATATGCAATTAAGAACATGAAACAGGGAAGAGCTCCAGGAGAAGATGGAATTACTGTGGACATTATACGAGAAGCAAGTGGAGAAACTGAAACTACACTCGCCCAAGTTTTCACCAGATATCTTAATGAAGGGAAGATTCCTGAGGATTTGAACAATGCTACAATGATCTTTCTCCATTAAAAAGGTGATATGGAGGATCTCAGGAACTACAGGCCCATCAGCCTCCTTTCAGTGGTTTATAAAATCTTTACTAAGGTTCTTTCACATCACTTGAAGGTAACACTAGACATGGCCCAACCAAGAGAACAAGCTGGATTCAGGAGTGGATACAGCACTTTAGATCATATCTATGTACTGAGAGAACTAACTGAAAGAACAAGAGAATATGAACTCCCATCATGCATGACTTTTATTGACTATGAAATAGCTTTTGATTCTGTGAAATCATCAGCAGTAACAATGGCTTTGAAATCCTGCAATACTGAAGATGCATACATTAACATTATTAATAACAACTACGAAAATGCAAGTGCAAAGGTTCGGATATTTGAGGATACAGCACAAATAAGAATTGGAAAGGGAGTGAGACAAGGTGACACCATATCTCCCAAGCTCTTTCGGCCACATTGCAAAATATCTTTCAGTCATTGAACTGGGAAAACAAAGGGATAACGATTAATGGAGATTACTTAACTCACCTTCGTTTTGCTGATGACGTTGTCATCTTTGCAACTACCCCTTCAGAGCTGCAGAGTATGGTGCAAGAACTTGCTGACAAGAGTAAAGAAGTGGGATTAAAAATGAACTTTTAGAAGACAAAAGTGATGTACAATGCTTTAACAAGAAACAAAGATTTATTGATTGATGGAGAAAAGCTTGAGCCAACCGATTCCGGCATTTATCTTGGGCAGCAGGTATCAAGTGAGGGTCACATTGATGAAGAAATTAATCGGCATATAAAATTTGGATGGAGAGCTTTTGGAAGCAACAGTACAATTTTTAAGAGCAGTCTGCCAGTATGTCTCAAAAGAAAAGTGGTTAATCAATGCATCCTGCCAGTGCTTACGCATGGAGCCGAGACATGGACCTTAACTAAGAAAGAAATGCACAGACTGCAGACAAATCAAAGTAGCAGAGAGAGATGCATGCTTGGGGTAACCAGGAAAGACAAGAAGACAAACTTGTGGATAACGAAAATGACAGGAGTGGACGACGTCATGACCAGAATGAAATCACTGAAATGGCAATGGACTGGACATGTTGCAAGAACTGACCACCGATGGACAACCGAAATTTTAGACTGGATTCCGAGGGAAAGGAAAAGACCCAGAAGAAGACCCCATGGGAAATGAAAGAATGAAATTCGAAAGTATGCTGGAGTGACGTGGAGAAGACCAAAACAGACTGTTGTGGAAGAAATTTGGGGAGACCTTCATCCAGCAGTGGATTGATAATGTTTGATGATGATAATGATGATATTAATATACAATAAGTATATTTATAGTGCATAAGACAGATATACATTAGGTAGATAGATAAAAGAGTTGACGTACAGGGCTTTGGGGCAGCTCAAGATTCAAACCTCACCCCCGTGAATCTGACAAAAAAGTCTGGAGCTTAAATTACTCTGTTGAGGCTGTTCACCTGTGTGTGCCTTGAAAGATGACTTCTGTAAGCACAATTTTAAGTAAATATCACACTGGTGAGGCTATTTACTTGTGTGAAGGTACATGTGATTTGAAAGAGCACTTTTACACTTTTATCAGCAAACCATTTCAAGCACAGAGCACACCAGTGAGGTGTTTCACCTGTGTGAAGGAGAATGTGCTACAAAAATGAATTCTGTAAGCACTGTTTCAAGCGAAGAGCATAATGGTGAGGCTATTTACTTGTGTGAAGGAGCATCTGCCTTGAAGAGCACCTTTATCATCAAATTGTTTGGAGCCTACATCACACTGGTGAGGCTATTTACCTGTGTGAAGGAGCATGTGCTTTGAAAGATTACTTTTACGTGTAAATTGTTTGGAACACACATCACACTGGTGAGGCTTTTCACCTGTGTGAATGAGCATGTGCCCTGAAAGAGTACTTTTATCAGCAAATCGTTTGGAACATACATCACAGTGATGAGGCTTTTCACCTGTGTGAATGAGCATGTGCCTTGAAAGAACACTTTTCTGGGTAAATTGTTTGAAACATACATCGCACTGGTGAGGCTTTTTACCTGTATGAAGGAGCATGTGCCTTGAAAGATTACCTTTATCAGTAAATTGTTTGGAACATACATCACACTGATGAGGCTTTTCACCTGTATGAATGAGCATGTGCTTTGAAAGAACACTTTTATGAGTAAATTGTTTTGAACATACATCACACTGGTGAGGTTTTTCACCTGTGTGAATGAGCATGTGCTCTGAAAGAACACTTTTACTAGTAAATTGTTTGGAACACACATCACACTGGTGAGGTTTTTCACCTGTGTGAATGAGCATGTGCTTTGAAAGAACACTTTTACGAGTAAATTGTTTGGAACATACATCACAATGATGAGGCTTTTCACCTGTATGAATGAGCATGTGCCGTGAAAGAACACTTTTATGAGTAAATTGTTTGGAACATACATCACACTGGTGAGGCTTTTCACCTGTATGAAGGAGCAGGTGCCTTGAAAGATTACCTTTATCAGTAAATTGTTTGGAACATACATCACACTGATGAGGCTTTTCACCTGTGTGAAGGAGCATGTGCCTTGAAAGATGACTTTTATGAGTAAATTGTTTGGAGCATAAATCACACTGATGAGGCTTTTCACCTGTGTGAAGGAGCATGTGCCTGGAAAGATTACTTTTATGAGTAAATTGTTTGGAGCATACATCACCCTGGTGAGGTTTTTCACCTATGTGAAGAAGCATGTGCCTAGAAAGATAACTTTTATGAGTAAATTGTTTGGAACATAGATCACACTGGTGAGCCTTTTCACATGTGTAAAGAAGCATGTGTTTTGAAAGATCACCTTTCCGAGCAAATTGTTTTGAACATAAATCACACTGGTAGGGCTTTTCACCTGTGTGAACAAGCGTGTGTCTGAATAGATAACGCTTACATGCAAACTGTTTTAAGCATACATGACATTGGTGATCTTTTTCACTTGACTGAAGACTATGTCTTGAAACGCAGCATTTTTCACTTTGCTGCTTGGAACACATGTCAGTGTCATAAGGTTGTCTTGCATGGACTTTTACATGCATTAACAGACTATCTTTCTGTTTGAATTTCTTGTGACACACATTACACTGGAAAAGTTTTCCAGTTGTATGAAATTCCATGTCTTGCAAATGTGGATTTTCCTGAGTTTCTGGAAGCATATTTCACATTCCCAGAGATCTTAACTATTACATGGAATTATGTGATTTGAAATATCAATTTCTGCTTTGACTTTCTTTGCAATTAATTTTTCTGTGACTTCTCGTTTTGTCATAGAATGCTTCAGCACTGATTCCATGCTAACGAACTTAAAATTTTTATTTATTCAGAAATCTGGGTCTAATAATTTCCATTTTTGTTATTTTGTCGTCATGAACTGAACAATGCATGCCCTTTTCAATGAACTGTGCTGTCCACACATGCAAAGAAAAATGTCCACATTACTGTCTTGTCCAAATATCTAAGAGAGCATTAGGAATGTTTTAAAAAATCTCATTAATTCAAACTTGTAAGAAAAATATAGAAATGGGACCATAGGAGCTTTGAAAGTGTATTTTGTGAAACAGCTGTGCAGATTTTCAATAGAGATTTCAGAATGCTGACAAAGAAAAAAGTTTACTGATTTTATACTTGTCACCCATGTAATGACGTGGCAGACTTTCATCAAATTGAACACAAGATGGTATTTCGGTCTCTTCTGTAAGATACTGTGTGTTGGAAATTGGAGGTAAATAAAACCCACAAAAAACACCTATAGATTGGCATTACTCAATTTCTTTCAGAACATTTCCACAACTTTCGCGAGATGCAGATAAAAGAACGAAATTCACAGATTTTTATATGTTTACGACAAATTTTGAAAAACAAAAGTTACCTTTAGAGGAGTAATATCGTCAGGGTCTGTTGTAATGATTTCGCATTATCAATTAATTGTATTTTTTTACTTTTTGAGACTTTCAGATTGGGTAATTTGCCCTCTAATGAAAAAAAAAACGTGTTTATCTTCGATTACCTTCTTTAATTTTGAGATAATTTTCATAGCGTTGTAAATCTAAAATCAACGGGATAGAATTACGAATGGGCTTCTGTTCTTGGTTCTCCGCTCCACTGAAACCAACGACCGATACGAAACCCGCCATATTTAGTAAGTTAAAGTGTTGCCAGGTGCTATTTTCAAAAACCAGTAGATTTCATCCCCAAAAATTCACTAGATTAGAAAGTTTCCATTTTTTTTTGTAATGGTTTTTCCGTTACAACGCGCGAGGTATCGTTATCGGAATGGTCTAAAGAAGTAGTTCCAATCACATAAAAATTTGCACTTAATTTCCTTTCTGAAAACACAATCTGTAGTCTTTCTGCTGTGATCAATGATGTGAAATCTGATAGAATGGATAAAGTAAACTGTGGAATGTACACGGTCAGAATTTGGACAGAACTGTTGCTCTAATTATATCATTATCACAACCGTTATCATAAATATTCAATTTTTTCATGCAGGTAGGAATAAGGGGAGAAAGCACTCTCCGTTGGCTCAATGTAATGCAAGGGAAGCCAAGCAAACGTCACGCTCCGCCCCGGTGGCGCAGTGGTCTAAGGCGCTGGCCTATGATCATTCGTCCGTAAGGGGTCCGGGTTCGAATCCCGGTCAGGCATGGATGTTGTATTTGTCTTACGGCACTGGCTCTCTCCCTTCCCTGGAACCAGTGACCCTAAATTAGGGACGGGCGAATGCTTATAGCCCATTGAGTTGCTCACGGTGGTCGTTAAACCTCCAATAAAAAAAAACAAAAAAAAACGTCCCGCCTGTTACGCCACGGCAGCCATCTTAAGCCTGACACGAGCAGACTATGCAATCAGTGGTGGATTTCCAATTAGGCACGTTAGGCACGTGCCTATGGGCGCAGCTCCATGAGGGGCGCAAAAATTTCAGTGAGGGTGTAAAATTGTGGTTGGACTGGGAACAATGCTAGGCAGAGTCATGTTCAGACATAGCAGGGTTCCCTAAAATTTATTTTTGGGGTGAGAGAGAGACAACAATACTACCAGCGCATTTGAGGCACGACAACCTCCTGTTTGGGAAGGAGGGAAGGAGTTTTCTTTGTCTGAGTGAGTCTCAGCTCACATTCTTGGACGGAACTACTGCTGCAACGTAGGAGGCATGGCCGGAAATGATTGATCCTGATCATTCCGACCAAAATACGAACAGGTTGAGGAGAAAAAAAAAAGCAACGTATTCGGGGGAAGGCAGGGGCACTGGGCACGCTACGTCTGTCCTGACCCCTCCCTCCCCTAATGGTGACCACGACACAACAAACAACGAATAAAGAAAAAAAGAAAGCAAAGGAAATTGACAAGACATACTTTATTCGCTAGGAGTCCCATGGGAGGGGGAATGGGTGTACCCGTGTGAGACCCGTTTACCATAGCATATGTGGTGGAATACAAACATTTTTAAATTGCTTTAATCTGAATGGCTGGGCGTGCGTGTACGGTGTACGTGTACCCTCAACCCCCAACCAGGTGAAAATGCGCTGCACAAAGACCAAGCTCAGGGAACTGGAATTGGTCAGAGCCTCAGACCTAAAAGTGTATCAAAGTGTCATACTCGTAATTAACCTAGCGTTTGCGGCAGTTTCTGCTGTGAGTTGTACTTTTTAAAATTTTTACTAGGAAGTTTGAACAAGCTTGGTTTAGTGCGTGTGGGGTGCTGTGCTGAAATATCCGTGAGTGATGAGTGCAAAAACGGGAAAACTCATTGGGGCTCAGAATCGAAAAATCGCGATTGCAAAAACAGGAAGGTAAACTAAGCTGCTGAAAAACCTACTTCTTTTTTTTTTTTTTTTTTTGATTGGAGGTTTAACGACCACCGTGAGCAACTCAATGGGCTATAAGCAGTCGCCCGTCCCTAATTTAGGGTCACTGGTTCCAGGGAAGGGAGAGAGCTAGTGCCGTAAGACAAACACAACATCCATGCCTGACCGGGATTCAAACCTAGACCCCTTACGGGCGAATGATCAGAGGCCAGCGCCTTAGACCACTGCGCCACCGGGGCGCCTACTTCTTGAAGAACACCTTAAAGAAACTCGGGCTTAGCTTTGGAATACGCTCACCAAGATCGACATCACGCCATCTGCTATCATCCAGGAACACCCATACCTCACTTACTGATGCGGGAGTGTATTCCATGCCGTTGGAATACCCGGATGATATCACCAAACATTACATCGGAATGACAAAACGTTCTTTCGCTCTTCGGCTAGTCGAACACAAGCGGGACGTCTCGCACAGAAAATTGACAACCGCACTATCCCGGGAAGTGGTTACCCATTCCGCCATCCCCAAGTAGAACCAGAACAAGAGAGTGGCTCCTTATGCTACCGCCAGAGGCACTGCCCTCAGGGAAATCATCGAGATATTGAATAACATGGTGGTCTGCAATGATGACGCCTCACTTGAGCTTCCCCAAATATGGCGCACATTTCTTCGCGCTTAGCACGTTTCTGTGGACATCTCTCCTTGCCGTATGCACGTGACGCAACATAGCATGTTCTCATATTCTGTTCATGTTTGGCTTTTTGCATTTTTTCTGTTGTTTAGTTTTCTTGTCTTGCCTATCCACGCATAAGTTTGAAGAAGACACCCGCTGGTGTTGAAAGCTTACGCTTTAATAATCATATTTTTCCGTCAATAAACGGATATTTTTATTCCTTTTCCTAATAAAAATTATATTTGCTTGCGGTGTTTCTTTACAAATCACTAATTTCTAATAGTACAATATTATAGCTACATGCATGTAGATATTTCTGTTGATTGTTGATTGAGATATTGAAACATAACTGAACTTTTTTATGTAAAAATTTAAAAATTGATCATTCTGATAAAAAAATTGATGACCTTCATTCCATGGAAAAGAATTGGCATTTTTAAAAGTATGGACTTTTATGAACCAAGCTGAAAAAAGGGTACTTTTTAGGAATAGGGACCTGTTGGGAGCACGAAACTATAAAATTTTTGCCTAGAAAGTGGCGGAGGTGGGGAGACGCAGCGCAGCCACATCCTGCTGAGAACCGGGCCCCAGGCAAGTACGGAGAACTTAATTTTGAGGAGGGTCCAAGCTCCAAGGGAGTAAGCTCAAAATTGTGTATGCTCAGCCAATATATGAATATATATGTTTAACTATGAAGTCGAACATTTAGGATAAGGGAGGGGGGTGTTCTAGACCACCTGGAGCTGGACCCACCTCGAGCACGACTCTGTCGGTCCCGATATCAGAACGAGAACGGGTGTACGGGTGATGAACTCCTCCGCAGGGGGCGCTTGGAAAATTTGTGCCTGCCGGCGCCAAATCTGTAAGTCCGCCACTCTATGCAATAGCTGTTTGTCAACAAATTTTCTTGTGAAACACCAATTTGGCATGTTGCAATATAAAACAGTACCAGGAAAACATATAAAATGAACATGTATAATATGCATAGCCCGGGTATAATCCGGGGATAAAAAAAACAGCAACATAGTACAGACTGAAGGGACAGTCCGGTTGGTAAAATAAGTCGATAATGTGAGCAAACGAATCAACTAGGAGCTGAAAAGAAAATAACATAGGGGTTCCGAATAAATTCAGATCACAATACATAACATTGCGGACAGGTAAGGATGCAGAAGGACCAACTAAGCGATGAGCAGCTAGTCAAGGTTGTTACGCAGCACCGTTTGTCCGAATAGACATTAGAGCAACTCTCTCGTAAACAGACTGAAGAGTACGATCTGAGTCCACAAGATGTCGAAAATAACACATGGCTGTCGCCATCTGATGAGCAATGTCAGCTGCAGGGAAGGTGCATGTGCAAGGTAAGAAACAAAGTCGGATGACTTATCACGGAAGAGTGAGAAAACACGAAACAATTGCCGCAAAGATAACGGTTGTCAAGGGATTGACATAGCCATTGGAACTTCGCTTGTAAGGCGGCCTCTGCAAGTTCAGTTGGATCGTCCGTGAGCCCGCATACTCTCGGTGATGCAGGAGGAGAGCGAGGACTAGATGAAGACCGCGACCGATAAACACGCTGGCGACCACGCATAGCCATGCCGCCGGGGTGTTTGAAAGTGCTACGCTTATCGCCGCAGGGGCGGGAATCACTCCTCGAGTCATCGTCAAGAGACAGTTCATCGCCAGGAACGCTGACCGCAATATTAGGAACAGTCATGGTAGCAGGAGGAAGAACACTAGATGAGGCAGCTGGAGCAACTGCAACAGACGTAACCTCAGAAGATTCCATAGCTAAAGAACCATCGGTGGAAGCAGCCGATGAAAGCACTGGGGCAGAGGCAAAACCCCCGTCGACCAAAAAGACTGACGGATCTGGAGTATTCAAAGTGTTAGGCACCTGAACCGGAGGGAAATATTCCACAGAAGAAATCACAGGAGTCGCAGAAGGAGCACCGGGATCCGACCAAGATGCTACCATCGACGAAGGAGAGTCCGAAGCCAAAGTCGCAGTCGTCTGGAGCAAGTGGAGGCTGAGTAGAAGTCAAAGCAGGGCACACCGCTTTGTGATGTCCAAACATCGTGCAATGTTCACCGTGAAGGGAGGTGAGCTAGACACTGCTTTAGAATCTCTGAAATCTCGTTTTGAACAATACAAGGAGTTCAATGACTAGTTTGGATTTTTGTATTCTCTACCGAAAATGAAGCAAATGAATGACGAAGATCTAATGAAATATTACAAAAACATGGATTTGATTCTTCGTTCAGCAAATTCCACGATATAAGCTGGGAGGAGCTATTCACAGAATTGAAAATAGTCAGAGAACTATAGTTCCAGACGACGTCAATACTGCCATCCAAGTATTCCAATTTTTAAACGGAATGCAAAATTACTTCCCTAACGTAGCTATCGTGTACAGAATCATGTTAAAAGAACACGATGTGGCATCAAAACTAAATTACGATGATAATATTGAAAATTTTGATGGACCAAAGGCGAGAAAGGCCTTCTTTGGGTAACAGGTAAAACGTGAAGTTTTCCTTTTACATTAAGTATATTCATGAAATACGACGACAGTTTCTCTAACTTTTAAAGGACATTTTATTAATGTGTTACAATTCACTAAGAAATTGATGAACCTATTTAAAACATTTTTCGTTTTGTTCCGCATAGGTTTCATTTTTAAAATACACAGCTGCAGTAAAACATTTCAAAAATTCATACTGCACAGTGCATAGCATTACTAACATTTACCTTCCCCTTTTTATTTTGCAAAGAACGACGGTTGAGCTTAATAATAATAGCAATTACAGTTACAAGTTTAAGAAAAATATCAGTTCCTTCTATAACAAATAAATGACTGAAAAGCTTATCATCACCTTATCAGGAAATAAAAATATTCTATTGCGTACGTGCACAACATACAGATTTTTTTTATTGGAAATTTAACGACCACCGTGAGCAACTCAATGGGCTATAAACAGTCGCCCGTCCCTAATTCAGGGCCACTGGTTCCAGGGAAGAGAGAGAGCCAGTGCTGTAAGAGACAAACACAACATCCATGTCTCACTGGGATTCGAACACGGACACCTTTCGGACGAATGATCAGAAACCATCGCCTAAACCACTGCGCTACCGGGGCACCCAAAATACCGTTAGCGAAATTGATTTAGCAAATATTATTAGTTACCCAGAGGATCTCGCGGGTAGAGTTCGTACAGGGCCTCGCGTAAGCTTGCAACGGCACTGCGATACCAGCTGAAGTTCGTGTTCTCCCAGGAGGAACTGTGAAAACACAAGCTTTGTCCGAGAAGGGCATCGAATCTGCGCCCGCTCACTCCGGAGTATGTCGCTCTCCCAACTAAGCTACCCACATAGAATGCTTTTCTGCAGATTTGTCGCCTTGACACATGTTTTCACCTGTGTAGTACGTCACAGAACTCCTCTCAAGAAAGTCTGAAATAATACATATGCTTTAACTCATAGGCGTAACCACTGGGGGGTCAGGACCAAGGAGGATAGAATAAGGGGAGGCAGCATGTGTTCTCACGGGTGGAGCCAGTTGAGTAGATTGGCCGCCATCTTGCTTTACCATCAGTTACTCATTTGGGTAAGTTCTAAGAGTGCACGTTAGCGTAGTTCCAGTTTAGTCGGGCAATAGGGGCTGATTTTATTTTGGTTTGTGTTATTTTTGCTGAAAGAAACTTCTTAGAAATGCCAGCGTACGCAGCCGTAGGCTGCACCAATAAGACAGGAAAACCTGCCTGATTGTATCACGTTTCACAGGTGGGTGTCTTATACATCAAATATTCTATTTCGAAATTTAAAAATGTATGACGAAATAGTTAACAATTTTATTATGTTAGAAATTTTTCCTGTTTTCAGTAGCTCTCGGTCAAAAACTACATTTCTGAAAACGTTCCATTAAAATTTTGTAAAAGTCAAAGTCGTTTTAAGCGCAAAATAAAAATCTGATGTTGCTTTTAAAATTGTGTAAATTTTCTCGTTTATTATAATTGTACAGTAATCGGCATATGAACGCTAATAATCGGGTTTTATTGAGCGTCTTTCAACTTCGCATATTTCGTATATTCTTCGTAAAAGCTTTGTAAATTATCACGTTTAGCACGAATCATCGGTTTTAAGGTAATATTCCATTGCGTTTCTGCTTTCTAGATTATTCACTAGATCACAGGAAATAATTCAGCGTATATTATTTTTAATTACAGAGTTTGTGAACTGCTTCAGGTTTTCCTTTTCTGTAGTAATTTAAAGCAATTTTTGTCGTACGCAGGGTAAAATAGGACCTAACATTCCGTTGAGAGAAAATAAAACAATGGTGATCATCATCATCATCATCATTGTCAACCATTATCAATCCACTGCGGGACGAAGGTCTCCCCAAGTTTCCTCCACAACGTCTTGTGCCAGTCTCCTCATGTCACTCCAGCATACTTCCGTATTTCATCCTCCCATCTCCCATGTGGTCTTTTTCTGGGTCTTTTCCTGTCCCTTGGAATACAATCTAAAATTTCGGCTGTCCATCGATGGTCTGTCCTTCTGGCAGTATGTCCAGCCCATTGCCGTTTCAGGGATTTAACTCTGATCATGATGTCTTCCACTCTTGTCATTTTTCGGATCCACGAGTTCCACTTCTTATCTCTTCTGGTTACACCAAGCATGCACCTCTCCATGCTGCTTTGAGTTGTCTGCAGCCTTTGTATGTCTCTTTTAGTTAAGGTTCATGTCTCTGCACCATACGTAAGCACTGGAAGGATGCAGTGATCAAACACTTTTCTTTTAAGACATAATGGCATATTGCTCTTGAAAATTATGCAGTTTCTTCCAAAAGCTCTCCAGGCAAGTTTTGTACGCCGATTAATTTCTTCATCAATGTGACCCTCACTTGATATCTGCTGTCCAAGATAAACGTACGTGTCTGTTATCTCCAGCTTTTCTCCATCAATCGATAAATCTTCATTTCTTGAAAATACATTATACATCACTTTTGTCTTTTTTTTTTTTTTGATTGGAGGTTTAACGACCACCGTGAGCAACTCAATGGGCTATAAGCAGTCGCCCGTCCCTAATTTAGGGTCACTGGTTCCAGGGAAGGGAGAGAGCCAGTGCCGTAAGACAAACACAACATCCATGCCTCACCGGGATTCGAACCCGGACCCCTTACGGACGAATGATAAGAGGCCAACGCCTTAGACCACTGCGCCACCGGGGCTGCCTTTTTGTCTTCTGAAAGTTCATTTTTAATCCCACTTCTTTACTCTTGTCAGCAAGTTCCTGGATCATACTCTGCAGCTCTGGTGGGGTAGTTGCAAAAATGACTATGTCATCAGCAAAACGAAGGTGAGTTAGATAATCTCCATTAATCTTTATCCCCTTGTTTTCCCAGCTCAGCGACTGAAAGACACCCTCCAATGTAGCATTAAAGAGCTTCGGAGATATGGTGTCACCTTGTCTCACACCCTTTCCTACATTTATGTGTGCTGTATTCTCAAACAGCCGAATCTTTGCACTTGCATTTTCATAGATGTTATTAATAATATTAATGTATGCATCTTCAATACCACAGGATTTCAGAGCCATTGTAATTGCTGATGGTTTCACGGAATCAAAGGCCTTTTCATAATCGATAAAAGCCATGCACAATGGAAGTTCATATTCCCTCGCTCTTTAAATTAGTTCTCTCAGTACGTGGATATAATCTATTGTGCTGTAGCCACTCCTGAATCCAGCTTGTTCTCTCGGTTAAACCATGTCCAGTGTTACCTTCAAGCGGTGTGAAAGAACTTTAGTGAAGATTTTATAAACCACTAATAAGAGGCCGATAGGTCTGTAGTTCCTGAGATCCTCAATGTCACCTTTTTTATATAGCAGAATCATTGTAGTGTTGTTCCAATCCTCAGGAATCTTCGCTTCATTAAGGCATCGAGTGAAAATTTGAGCGAGTACTGTTTCGATTTCTCCACTTGCTACTTGTATGATGTCTACAGTAATTCCATCTTCACCTGCAGCTTTTTCTTTTTTTTTTATTGGAGGTTTAACGACCACCGTGAGCAACTCAATGGGCTATAAGCAGTCGCCCGTCCCTAATTTAGGGTCACTGGTTCCAGGGAAGGGAAAGAGCCAGTGCCGTAAGACAAACACAACATCCATGCCTCGCGGGATTCGAACCCGGACCCCTTCCGGACGAATGATCAGAGGCCAGCGCTTAGACCACAGCGCCACCGGGGCGGCTCCTGGAGCTTTCCCCCGCTTCATGTTCTTAATTGCATGTGTAACTTCTGCTGGGAGGACTGGAAGAACTCTGGTACTGGTACCTTTCATGATATCTGGAATACATGTATCATCCCTTTCATATAATTTGGAGTAAAAATCTTTCACTTTTGTCAAAATTTCGCCTCTATTTCTTGTTACAGAACCATTTTCTTTTCTCAGTGCCATAATCTGTTTTCTTCCCTTACTGAGATGTCCCTTTGCTATCGTTAGGCTTTGGTTGTTTTCAATTGCTTTCCTTATTAGTTCACAGTTGAATTTCCTTACGTCTTCAGTGATACTTTTTCGTACTGTCTTGCATAGCTCTATATATTCCACTTTGGAAGTCACATCTTCTTTAGTTGTCCTCATCTCTCTTCTTTTTTGCATCAACATTTTGGTTTTTCCTGATAATTTGTTCACATGCACTTGTTCTTAGACCCAGCTAAATTTGTTGCTGCTTCCATAAGAGCTTTCGTTACTTTTCTGTTAACTTCAGAAATATCCACTTCTTCCGATGTTAGGTCTTCTAAAGCAGAGAATCTGTTCTTCAGTTCCAACTTGAAGGTATTATGGTGTTTTTTTAAGGTTGGTTATGTCAATACATTTTGTTTGTCTTATGAGCTTCCCACATTCAAGTTTAGTGTTGAGATGCATCTTACATCTCACCAATCTCTGGTCACTACCTGTGTTGAACTTGTTTAGCACACTGCAGTCTTCTATGACGAATTTTTTGTTACACATAATAAAATCAATTTCACTTGTCGTCCCATTTGGATGTCTCCATGTCCATTTCCTGTGTGGCTTTTTCTTGAAAAAGGAGTTCAAGATCAAAAACCCTTCTGCCTCTGCAAACTCAATGAGAGTATTTCCACGCTGGTTTCTGTTGCCATGACCGAATTTACCTACTGGAGTTTCATTCTGTTGCCGTTGCCCTATTTTTGCATTGAAATCTCCCATAATTATCTTCAAATGCTGCTTACCTTTATTATTTAGATGACGAATTTCCTCATAAAATTCTTCAATTTCTTCTTCAGGATTACTTGTGGTGGGTGCATAAGTTTGAATTATCTGAGCCTGGTATCTTCTCGAGAGTTGGATAACGAGTCGTGCAACTCTGTCAGAGGAACTTTCAACTTCTACAACTTTATCCTTCATTTTCTTGTTTATTATAAATCCAACACCACTAGTTCTGCCAGTATCTGTCCCACGATAGTAGAAGAGATGTCCACTTTTCAGTTCAATGAGATCTTCTCCTTACCTCACTTAGCCCGATGATGTCCCACTTGATCCTTTGTAGTTCCTCTTCCAATTCAAGAAGCCTTGAATCAGAATATAGGGAGCGTCCATTATACGTTGCCAAGGTCAGCATCAGATGGCAGCCTAATCCAGTCCTCAGGGGATTCTTAGCACCCTCTGCCTTCATGTCGCACTTGCCGCTGCCTTGGCCAGGTACATTCCAGCTGCCGGAGACTGAGGGCTAAGATTTAAGTTGTGGAGTCATTTTGGAGGGGTTTGGCCATAACTCACCACGCTGGCCAAGCGGGTTGGTGAGTGTGGGATAGCATTTCCTCGAATGCCGATGGTATAGTTATACCGCTATTGGCGGTCGTATGAGCCCCTTTATTGGGAACAGGATGCACCACGGGTAGGCGGGGTTGACATTTGTCAAGGAGAGGCTGTGATATTACGCATCACCTGACTTTACATCCCACAGTGGTGATATTATGCAGTATATCCATAAATGTAAATGATATTTTTTCTCTTGGTAAGATGGCTGTAAAATTGCTAACAAGTATAGTTTAGTTAAATATGTAATTCGATGTGTACGCAATTAAAAGGGTAACCTAAGATGGCTGCCGCTCAGGACATCGGCTTTATAGCTCTACGTAGGAACTGCTTGTTATGCTCGCTCCCCTTATTATATCCTCCTTGGTCAGGACCCCTCCAGATTTTCAGTGTCGGGGATCCCCAATGTAAAAGACCCCCAATTGTTTCGGGAATATAACGATATAATGCATACTTTGTTATAATGTGAACCGACTAAATTTAATTATATAAGATTGTTATTTTTCGTAGAATGCAAACACGTGTAATGTGTACTTAATAAAACAGCGATATCGATTTCTTATAAGTAAAGTCAGCTCTACAACTTTGCAATTTGCATTTCTGTCCTATGTATCATTGTTTTACAGCTGTGTTGGCAACGTTCCACAATTCGCCAACAGAGGCGCCTGATATGTCATGTCCGTTAGATCGCGCCTCAGCAACTGCTTTGCTTCTGCGTGTGTTTGTGTTTAGGGGAGGGTCCCAAACATTCTTTACGGTGTATATATTGTTGTGTATATATACTGTATAGATCCGATCACTGTGTGTGATCGGACCCCTCCCCCCCCCCTCAGATTTTGAAACATGGTTACGCCACTGATTTTTTTTTTTTTTTTTTTGATTGGAGGTTTAACGACCACCGTGAGCAACTCAATGGGCTATAAGCAGTCGCCCGTCCCTAATTTAGGGTCACTGGTTCCAGGGAAGGGAGAGAGCCAGTGCCGTAAGACAAACACAACATCCATGCCTCACCGGGATTCGAACCCAGACCCCTTACGGACGAATGATCAGAGGCCAACGCCTTAGACCACTGCGCCACCGGGGCGGCCCACTGATTTACCTTTTTTTTTTTTTTTTTGATTGGAAGTTTAACGACCACCGTGAGCAACTCAATGGGCTATAAGCAGTCGCCCGTCCCTAATTTAGGGTCACTGGTTCCAGGGAAGGGAGAGAGCCAGTGCCGTAAGACAAACACAACATCCATGCCTCACCGGGATTCGAACCCAGACCCCTTACGGACGAATGATCAGAGGCCAACGCCTTAGACCACTGCGCCACCGGGGCGGCCCACTGATTTACCTTTTTTTTTTGTTTGTTTGGAGGTTTAACGACCACCGTGAGCAACTCAATGGGCTATAAGCAGTCGCCCGTCCCTAATTTAGGGTCACTGGTTCCAGGGAAGGGAGAGAGCCAGTGCCGTAAGACAAACACAACATCCATGCCTCACCGGGATTCGAACCCAGACCCCTTACGGACGAATGATCAGAGGCCAACGCCTTAGACCACTGCGCCACCGGGGCGGCCCACTGATTTACCATTTTTTTTTTTATTGGAGGTTTAACGACCACCGTGAGCAACTCAATGGGCTATAAGCAGTCGCCCGTCCCTAATTTAGGGTCACTGGTTCCAGGGAAGGGAGAGAGCCAGTGCCGTAAGACAAACACAACATCCATGCCTCACCGGGATTCGAACCCAGACCCCTTACGGACGAATGATCAGAGGCCAACGCCTTAGACCACTGCGCCACCGGGGCGGCCCACTGATTTACCTTTTTTTTTTTTTTTTGATTGGAAGTTTAACGACCACCGTGAGCAACTCAATGGGCTATAAGCAGTCGCCCGTCCCTAATTTAGGGTCACTGGTTCCAGGGAAGGGAGAGAGCCAGTGCCGTAAGACAAACACAACATCCATGCCTCACCGGGATTCGAACCCAGACCCCTTACGGACGAATGATCAGAGGCCAACGCCTTAGACCACTGCGCCACCGGGGCGGCCCACTGATTTACCTTTTTTTTTTTTTGTTTGGAGGTTTAACGACCACCGTGAGCAACTCAATGGGCTATAAGCAGTCGCCCGTCCCTAATTTAGGGTCACTGGTTCCAGGGAAGGGAGAGAGCCAGTGCCGTAAGACAAACACATCATCCATGCCTCACCGGGATTCGAACCCAGACCCCTTACGGACGAATGATCAGAGGCCAACGCCTTAGACCACTGCGCCACCGGGGCGGCCCACTGATTTACCATTTTTTTTTTTTGATTGGAGGTTTAACGACCACCGTGAGCAACTCAATGGGCTATAAGCAGTCGCCCGTCCCTAATTTAGGGTCACTGGTTCCAGGGAAGGGAGAGAGCCAGTGCCGTAAGACAAACACAACATCCATGCCTCACCGGGATTCGAACCCAGACCCCTTACGGACGAATGATCAGAGGCCAACGCCTTAGACCACTGCGCCACCGGGGCGGCCCACTGATTTACCTTTTTTTTTTTTTTTTTTTGATTGGAGGTTTAACGACCACCGTGAGCAACTCAATGGGCTATAAGCAGTCGCCCGTCCCTAATTTAGGGTCACTGGTTCCAGGGAAGGGAGAGAGCCAGTGCCGTAAGACAAACACAACATCCATGCCTCACCGGGATTCGAACCCAGACCCCTTACGGACGAATTATCAGAGGCCAACGCCTTAGACCACTGCGCCACCGGGGCGGCCCACTGATTTACCTTTTTTTTTTTTTTTTTTGATTGGAGGTTTAACGACCACCGTGAGCAACTCAATGGGCTATAAGCAGTCGCCCGTCCCTAATTTAGGGTCACTGGTTCCAGGGAAGGGAGAGAGCCAGTGCCGTAAGACAAACACAACATCCATGCCTCACCGGGATTCGAACCCAGACCCCTTACGGACGAATGATCAGAGGCCAACGCCTTAGACCACTGCGCCACCGGGGCGGCCCACTGATTTACCTTTTTTTTTTTTTTTTGATTGGAGGTTTAACGACCACCGTGAGCAACTCAATGGGCTATAAGCAGTCGCCCGTCCCTAATTTAGGGTCACTGGTTCCAGGGAAGGGAGAGAGCCAGTGCCGTAAGACAAACACAACATCCATGCCTCACCGGGATTCGAACCCAGACCCCTTACGGACGAATGATCAGAGGCCAACGCCTTAGACCACTGCGCCACCGGGGCGGCCCACTGATTTACCTTTTTTTTTTTTTTTTTTTTTTCTTAATTTAAAGAACATATCTTGTGTGTGCATGCAATATATTTATCATGAATTAACTATGTATTGTTTTTATAATAGCGCAATATCTTAGGGTCATTGCTTTTTTTAAGGGGAGGGGGTCAGGACCCTTTGGACCCCTACCGTCGGTGAGTCACTGCTGTGCAGTATAGTGATTTCACTAAAATTTTACAAAAGTATTTCTTTTTTTTTATCCTGCAGTTATACTAAAAGTGATTAATGTAATGAATGGATAGGTAAGTGAATATTCTTCCAGCCACCCCGGTGGCGTGGTGGTCTAAACGATGGCTTCTGATCATTCGTCTGAAAAGAGGCCGGGTTCGAATCCCGGTGAGGCATGGATGTTGTGTTTGTCTTACGGCACTGGTTCTCTCCCTTCCCTGGACCCAGTGACCCTAAATTAGGGACGGGCGACTGCTTATAGTCCACTGAGTTGCTCACGGTGGTCGTTAAACCTCCAATAGAAATATATATATATATATTCTTCCAAATGGGGTGTTTTGGGGAAGCTTCGTCTACTTTAATCGAGCAAGGCGTAGTCTTGCATTGAATCTACGCGTTTCACGACTGATTAGTACTAATACATTACTGGACACAAATTTTTTCCGTAATTATATGTCTGAGTAAACCCTTGAATTTGCGTGACTTTTCCATGAAATGTTAACAATTATACACCCCTTAGAACGCTCGATCGTTCAGGAAACATCTCTTTCTCAGTAAGGATTTTAAATTGCTGTCCCTTTCGTATCTCGTCGGTGATTAAAAGGTAAAGGTACTGAAATTCACTGATAACCCAATACAAAATTCCATTGGTAAATTGAAACATAAAAAACACTGTTTGAGATCCGATTTTATTAAACCATGAATGGAATAATACTATCGGTAAATTGTTTAAAACGATTTCAGAGATAATTATAATTCTCGCCAAAACGAAATCTAGACAGAAATTCAGTAAAAATGTCAAGTATTTATCACATGAGGGACTTGCTAATGTGATACACCGTGCATGAAGTTTACAGAAGAAATTAAAATTCACAGCACTGCTTAACCTTTACAGGCAGGCGTCTTTAAGGCAGTGGCGGCTTTTCTAGTGAAGTAGGTGAAGTGCCTCTTCACCTAGTTTATTTGAAATAAGATTTTATTTAATAGTTTTGTATAATATGTATTTTTTTGCCTTTATTAAGTGTGAAAATACCCAAAATTTTTATTAGATATCACTTCACAATGCGCGTTCAATACGGAAAACAAGTCCTTATACGCAAAACAGTTCAAGTGAAGAGCTGAAATGAGAATGCTTGGAAGTCTGCAGTTTTCGTCCGAGTTGCCATGCTAACTGTGACGTCATCCTTCCCTGTCTTCCAGGGAAGTGAAGTGTTTTATCATGAGACGTCAAGGCTCTGCACCTGGAGTCGTGACCTTACGAAGAGATCGCAGTGGAACGGGACCCAAGGGTTCTTTGCAAACCACTAGGGATTTTTTCTTGCGGTGTTTTCGTATATACTTTCTGAAAGAGATTTGTTTTTTCGTGTTTTGTGATTGTTTGTTTAAAACTTCATTAGTTACTTTAGTTTCGTGTACAGTTTAACTGATAGTGATAGTTTTAGTTTTCAGTATGTATCCTCTGAACAACATAGTCTGTAATTTATTGCAAACTCCGTACAATCGGTGGAAAGATGAAAATAAAAGAGACATTTTACTTCAAGGACGACCGACGGATTCACTGACAATTGTCGCCAAGAAAGAAATCAAGAAGAGCGGTAAATCTTACAATATTAATTTCAAAAATTATTGGTTTACTGAATATAAATGGCCTTGTAGCCCTTCTGTGTTACATAAATTATTTTGTTGGCCCTGCTTATATTTCAGTAATAAAATTCGGCGTGAAATAAAAACAATTTTCAGATTTCTTAAATATAAAACGGTCACTTTACAAACTTGGTGATTCTAGCGAACCCCTGAAATGCGAATTAATGCTAAATAATTTTGAAAAGAATCAGAACACCATTGCCGATGCCCTGAGGGAGAATGCTAGGTTTTTGAAAATGCATTTCAACGAAAGCGTTCGTTTAAATAGACTTTTCCTGCAGAGAATGATTGATGCAGTACTATATTTGTGTATACAAAAACTAGCATTCCGTGACCATGACGAAAGCATTGACTCGATAAATCGTAGAAATTCAAGGAATTGCTTTCACTGTTGATATCAAGAAGTCCTTTAAAATTCAAAATAAATACGAAACGATAAAAAATGTCTTCACAAGTGACTTAAAAACTATTCAAAACGAATTAATTGAATGTATTTCTGAATATATAAACGATCACGTCAAAAATGAAATAAATGAAGTTCAATGCTTTTATATTCAAGTAGATGGGAAGACATAACCAGACTTCCGAGTGCACTTTAATAATAAGATCTGTTGATTCGGAAGGTGTATTGGTTGAGCGATTTTTGGGTTTCCATGGTGTGAGTGAATATAGAACGTCAGAAGCTTTATACAAAATGCTAGACAAAATTTTGGAACAGTTTGATTATCAACACAAGTTAATAGGACAATGGTACGATGGGGCAAGCGTAATGTCTGGACACTTGACTGGGCTCCAGAAAAATTAAGCATAAAGCTTTTAAATCTGTTTTTGTTATTGCTTAGTACATCGTTTGAACCTTGTATTACAGCAGAGTTTTTCTAAAATTTCTAAGTGTCGAATATTTTTTGCAAGCCTCAGTGTAATTCCTTTGTTTTTTTCACCACTCAGCGAAGCGATCGCTTCACTAAGTGGTGAAAAAACAATACACTCACATCAACAACCGCAAGAGGCATGCCAACCATAATAGAAACTCGATGGTCCTCCACTTCGAAGTTAGTAAGTGTAATAGTTGAAGATTGGGATAAATTGAAGGCAGTATTCGAATTTCTCACAAATAGTGACCAATCAGACAAAAAATCAATTCAGCTTGCCCAAGGGTTTTTAAATGATATGAACACTTTTGAATTTACATTTTTGGGAATAGTATTTAATGAAATATTTGGTTCACCGATCTATTATTCAAAATTTTGCAGAAAAAATCACTAGACATATACTTTGTTACTCAAATTAAAAAAAAAAAAAACTTTTGAAATTTTGAGCCATAAAAGAAACGATGAGGTATTTGAAACACTGTTTGGAAAAGCTAGCAAAATCACATAAATAAGCAGATCTAAACGGGAATATGCTGCTCTTACACCAGAAACAATTTTTAAAAATTATAAACAATTGTATTTTGAAATTTTGTACCACATTCTTATGGAAATGGATATAATATTTCAAGACAGTGAGAAACTTAAACTTCAATTTCCCTGTCTTGCTGACACAACCAAATTCGACCAATTTAATTCATGCTTTCCCTCTCACGCTTTTGAAAATCTACATTTTTACGGAAAAATATTTACTAAACACCAGAGCCTTAAAAACGAACCGGGTCTTGTATATACTGATGAAAAGTTAAGGAATATATCGACTCATGAACTTTTCCTAGTGCTTCATGGAGATAAAGGCATTTTTACAGAAGCTTATAAATTAGTTTCCCGGATTTTAACAATTGCATCTGCAAGTGCTTCAGTGGAAAGAAGTTTTTCTTGCCTTAAAAGAATACAAACTTACTCAAGAAACACTATTTCTCCAGATAAACTTGCTTCTTTGGCAAAGATTTCTATTCAGAAAGACATTTTCTTGATGTCACGAAGAAACAGCCATGTTATGACGACATAATCGACAAATTTCCAGCTTTAAAGGGAAGAAGAATTGATCTAATATTTAAAAAAATAGGTAAGTTCTCATTAACTGATTTTCATTGAAGACAGTAGATGTCTTTTCATATTGCTCTTGTAGCTCTTCATCTATTTTTCCTACCACGAGCCGCTACTGATTTAAGGGACATTACGGAGTTTCGCACCGAAAATTTTTATTATTTGTTTAAAATTTATTTCCGTAAAACGTTTATTAAAAATGACGCTCACATATCACACACTTCTGTTCTAGCTGGATGTCAGCACGAGGAAATTGCTTTGCTCCATTCCTCCCGCTTTGCCTCATCTTTCGGCACGGAAAACAGAGTTACTTCTTGATTACAAGATCTGTAACCACTGTTACATCCAGGTACGAAACATGTTCTCAACGTTACACGCTAATTATTACTTCTTTTCATGATCCATCTAGCAAATAAATTATTTTTTTTAAATTGTTATCCACCAAACACGCCATTGAAAAGCATGCTAATGTTTGAAAATCATAGCATCGAAACTTGCAGGAGCGCCATCTCGTGGTTTCATCAAAAGAGGAAAATAAAAGTTAAACAGTAAGGTATTAACGCACGGCACACTATTTCTTCAAGCTACTATAACCATTGATGCCAATAATTTACCTTGAAAATTCCCACATATATTACTCAAATCTCTCTTTTTACCATGAAATTTCCCCACACCGACAGTGTACCTGACAGTTTTAACATGCGCCAATTATGAATAGGTATTTTTTGGGAAGTTTTAACGACAACCGTGAGCAACTCAATTGGCTATAAGCAGTCGTCCGTTACTAATTTAGGGCCACTGGCTCTACGGAACAGAGAAAACCAGTGCCGTAAGACAAGCAAAACACCGATGCCTCACGCGGATTCAAACACGGACCCTTTTCGGACGAATGTTCATAAGCCATCGCTTAGACCACTGCGCCACCGGACAGCGAAAGCGTATGCATTTTTATTTCATTTATACAATCTACACTGCTTCGGAGATTCGGTAAAACCTAGGTAAACAGCAAAGGAGGTTAGAAGAGGAGTTGGCAACAGCCCCTCTCCCTATGCTTCTAGCGTGACGTCACTTTTTATCAGCTGACTACGCCAATGCGCCCAACCAGAGAATCTCCTGTATATCTCTATGGGGAAACCGCGATTTTGAACGGGTTTTTCGGACCCTTACTCTACCCATACACTCATGCAAAAAAATTGAGGCTGAAATATTCATTCCCATAATTAAGAATTTCCCGAAAAAATAGGAAAATATGTGTTGGTATTTCTTTAAAAAATTGAACAAAATAATGATTTTTTTGAGCGGAAGTGCATATTGCGCATGTGCAAGTATCTATCCTTAAAATATAGCCAAAATTGTTATGCTGAGAAATATAAAGTCCGAAATATTCCTTGTTTGAATGCGCTAAACGAAAGTGCTTCAGACACAGGGAAGGACGTCACGTTTCCAAATTCCCACCACCTCAGACAGAGGATTGAAGCAGCTGATCTGTTTTGGCTTCACTCAAAACAGGTCCTTTCATCTCCTCTTCTTCTAACCTCCTTGGTAAGCAGCTGCTTGCGTTTTCATGAATTGCAGCGCCGGAGGCGCAGTGGTCTAAGCGCTGGCTTATGACCGTTTGGTCCGTGAAGGGTCCGGGTTCGAATCCCCGCGAGACATGAATGTTGTGTTTGTCTTACGCTACTGGTTCTCTCCCTTCCCAGGAGTCAGTTACCATAACTTACGGACGAGCAACTGCTTATAGCCCATTGATTTGCTCACGGTGATCGTTAAATCTCCAATCGAAAAAAAAAATGAATTCTAAAGATATATGAATTTTTAGCGGAGATATAAAGTCATTGACAGTCTAGTCAATTATTAACAAAGATATGCACTTATCTCCCATGCACTCTAAAAGAGTGGCTTGTTTTTCATTGCATCCCTTTAACTACCCCCCCCCCCACCTTTTATTTCTATTATTCACAGACTTACATGTCTGACCAGACCAGATTTGCTCAATGTGCAGACACAGAGAATGGGTTTTGTGTTGAATTAGAAACAGTATGTAAATTTACATAAAAAGAACTGGTAGCTTCTGTTTATTATTATCATTTTGATTTTCTGTGTTAATTTATTTCAGTAAAGCAATTTTGAAAGTAAGAAAGTAGTTTCTTTAACTCAGTATGATATAGATTTATATTTGCTTATATGGTTACTAGAAATAACAGTTGCAGCGAAAATATGAGATGGAGTATTGACATAGTTGAAGCAAGATATTTTTTTAAATCATTCTTTGACTCAAAGTTATGAACTAACTGTTACAGCCTAATTTTATTGGCCACTGCAATGGCTTAAAACACAGGCCTCTGCATGATCTCTAGAACTTGGCCTTTCATCGGTCAAAGCCTCATATATACACTCACGGACAATGAAATTCGCGCATCTAGAAGAAAACATGCTACAACCGCGAAACTTTGCAAATAGCTAGAGTGCGTGCTGGTATGAATGAGGTGATTCAAGAAATGAATAAGTACATATTAGATGTGCTGTGTGTGTGAGTGAAAAAAAAAGAAATTGGGGATAGAAGAAATTAAATGAATGATGAGTGTGTGGTCGGGAGTGTTGTATAATATAAGAGAACAGGCTGGTGTAGGTGTGATTTTAAGTGAAAGGGTGAATAACAACTTAATTCATTATAGCTGCATTTGTGAGAGGATTCTCTGGATTCATTTGAAAGTGAAACTTCAGAATATATTAATTGTTGTAGTGAAAGCTCCTCGTGTTTCAGATCCCTCTGATGAGAAAGAAGATTTTTGGAATGAGCTAAAAGCTGTTTTCAGCCAGTATAGTGCTAAAGAGAAAGTTATAATAGCAGAGGATTTCAATGCTACAGCAGGTGTTCAGAATGGGGTTTCTGATTAATTTCTGGATAAGTTTAATGATCCTGGTGTGAATGGTACTGGAGAAAGATTAATTGAACTTTGCATTGAAAATGGATTGTGGGTATCTAATACGTTTTTAAACCACAAGTACATCCACACATACACTTTGGAGAATTGTGCTCTTGGTCAAAAGAGTACGATTGATTTTATTGTTTATGATTACCGTCTGAAACAGTTAGTTATTCATACCCATGTGACGAGAGGTGCAGATGTTGGCTCTGATCATCAAGTGTGAAACTGAATGTTGGTTGGAGGAGGAGGAATCAGAAGATGCCTGTGATGAAAAGAATATCAGTTGAAAGGTTGTATGAAGAATACTAACGTTACTCTGCTTTACTCAGGGAATGTTTGAAGAGTTGAAGGCGTGCAAGAGGGATGTAGGAAAGAAGTGGACATGTTTTAAAAACTGTGTTGTCACTACTGTTGAAGAGGTCTGTGGTACTGCAGCAGTAGGTAACATTGGAGGTAATACTTGATGGAACAGTGAAGTTAAAGAAACAGTAAAGAGAAAGAAAGAAGCATATCTGGGAATGTTGCAAGGCAGAGTTTCTGAGGATGAATATCACTGTAAGAAGCCTGTGGCAGCAAAGTTTGTTTGTCAGAGTAAGGCAAAAGCTAGGAAGAAAAAGGAGGAAAGGCACGACTTGGCTTTTTTTGGAAAGGTAGAAAGACGTTCTGCAAGTACATAAGACATAGCAAAAATTAGGATAGGGAAATAAAATTCTAAGTTGTGTAGGGTCAGAGAAATGATATGGGAGTCCAATGTGCTAAGTGAAAGATGGGGTGAGTACTTCTGTGATTTATTAGATCATGAAGGCAAAGGTGTTTCTGAGGCAGAAGTAGATGACGTCATAGTGACAGGTAGGAGCACTGGTGGGATCTCTAGAGATTAGGTATGTAAAGCTCTGAAACTGCTTCAGAATTGTAAGGCTTCAGGAGTAGATGGCATAACTACTGAGATGCTAAAGTGTAGTGGTGACTGTGATTGACTGAAATTTGCCAGTTATGTTGAGTTACGAATGGTTCCTCAGGATTGGAGGGATGCCATCATTGTTACCTTGTACAAGGGAAAAAGTGATCAGATTGAATGTAAGAACTATCATGGTATCAGTTTGTTGAATGTGCCAGAGAAAGTGTTAGGGAAAGTCATTATTCATAAGTTAAGAGGTTTTACTTCAGAGAAAGCGTGGGATGTACAGAGTGGTTTTATGCCTGACAAGTGTTAGGGGAAGGTCATTATTGATAAGGTAAGAGGTCTTACTTCCGTGTAAGTGTTAGCGAAGGTCATTATTGATAAGGTACGAGATCTTACTTCAGAGAAAGTGTGGGGTGTACAGAGTGGTTTTATGCCTGATAAGTGTTAGGGAAGGTCATTATTGATAAGGTAAGAGATCTTACTTCAGAGAAAGTGTGGGATGTACAGAGTGGTTTTATGCCTGATAAGCGTTAGGGTAGGTCATTATTGATAAGGTAAGAGGTCTTACTTCAGAGAAAGTGCAGCATGTACAGAGTGGTTTTATGCCTGATAAGTGTTAGGGAAGGTCATTATTGATAAGGTAAGATGTCTTACTTCAGAAAAAGTTTTAGGGAAGGTCATTATTGATAAGGTAAGAGATCTTCAGAGAAAGTGTGGGATGTACAGAGTGGTTTTATGCCTGATAAGCGTTAGGGTAGGTCATTATTGATAAGGTAAGAGGTCTTACTTCAGAGAAAATGCAGCATGTACAGAGTGGTTTTATGCCTGATAAGTGTTAGGGAAGGTCATTATTGATAAGGTAAGATGTCTTACTTCAGAAAAAGTTTTAGGGAAGGTCATTATTGATAAGGTAAGAGATCTTCAGCGAAAGTGTGGGATGTACAGAGTGGTTTTATGCCTGATAAATGTTAGGGAAGGTAATTATTGACAAGGTAAGAGGTCTTACTTCAGAGAAAGTGTGGGATGTACAGAGTGGTTTTATGCCTGATAAATGTTAGGGTAGGTCATTATTGATAAGGTAAGAGATCTTACTTTAGAGAAAGTGCAGCATGTACAGTGGTTTTATGCCTGATAAGTGTTAGGGAAGGTCATTATTGATCAGGTGAGAGGTCTTACTTCAGAGAAAGTGTTAGGGAAGATCATTATTGATAAGGTAAGAGATCTTCAGAGAAAGTGTGGGATGTACAGAGTGGTTTTATGCCTGATAAGTGTTAGGGAAGGTCATTATTGATAAGGTAAAGTCTTACTTCAGAGAAAGTGTTAGGGCAGGTCATTATTGAACAGGTGAGACGTCTTACTTCAGAGAAAGTGTTAGGGAAGGTCATTATTGATAAGGTAAGAGATCTTCAGAGAAAGTGTGGGATGTACAGAGTGGTTTTATGCCTGATAAGTGTTAGGTGAGGTCATTATTGATAAGGTAAGGTCTTCAGAGAAAGTGTTAGGGAAGGTCATTATTGATAAGGTAAGGTCTTACTTCAGAGAAAATGTTAGGGAAGGTCATTATTGAAAAGGTAAGAGATCTTACTTCAGAGAAAGTGTGGGATGTACAGAGTGGTTTTATGCCTGATAAGTGTTAGGGAAGGTCATTATTGATAAGGTAAGAGGTCTTACTTCAGAGAAAGTGTGGGATGTACAGAGTGGTTTTATGCCTGATGAGTTAGGGAAGGTCATTATTGATAAGGTAAGAGGTCTTACTTCAGAGAAAGTGTGGGATGTACAGAGTGGTTATATGCCTGATGTGTTAGGGAAGGTCATTATTGATAAGGTAAGAGGTCTTACTTCAGAGAAAGTGTGGCATGTACAGTGGTTTTATGCCTGATAAGTGTTAGGGAAGGTCAGTACTGATCAGGTGAGAGGTCTTACTTCAGAGAAGGTGTTAGGGAAGGTCATTATTGATAAGGTACGAGATCTTACTTCAGAGAAAGTGTGGGGTGTACAGAGTGATTTTATGCCTGATAAGTGTTAGGGAAGGTCATTATTGATAAGGTAAGAGATCTTACTTCAGAGAAAGTGTGGGATGTACAGAGTGGTTTTATGCCTGATAAGCGTTAGGGTAGGTCATTATTGATAAGGTAAGAGGTCTTACTTCAGAGAAAGTGCAGCATGTACAGAGTGGTTTTATGCCTGATAAGTGTTAGGGAAGGTCATTATTGATAAGGTAAGATGTCTTACTTCAGAAAAAGTTTTAGGGAAGGTCATTATTGATAAGGTAAGAGATCTTCAGAGAAAGTGCAGCATGTACAGTAGTTTTATACCTGATAAATGTTAGGGAAGGTCATTATTGATCTGGTGAGAGGTCTTACTTCAGAGAAAGTGTGGGATGTACAGAGTGGTTTTATGCCTGATAAGTGTTAGGGAAGGTCATTATTGATAAGGTAAGGTCTTACTTCAGAGAAAGTGTTAGGGCAGGTCATTATTGAACAGGTGAGACGTCTTACTTCAGAGAAAGTGTTAGGGAAGGTCATTATTGATAAGGTAAGAGATCTTCAGAGAAAGTGTGGGATGTACAGAGTGGTTTTATGCCTGATAAGTGTTAGGGAAGGTCATTATTGATAAAGTAAGGTCTTCAGAGAAAGTGTTAGGGAAGGTCATTATTGATAAGGTAAGGTCTTACTTCAGAGAAAATGTTAGGGAAGGTCATTATTGAAAAGGTAAGAGATCTTACTTCAGAGAAAGTGTGGGATGTACAGAGTGGTTTTATGCCTGATAAGTGTTAGGGAAGGTCATTATTGAAAAGGTAAGAGATCTTACTTCAGAGAAAGTGTGGGATGTACAGAGTGGTTGTATGCCTGATAAGTGTTAGGGAAGGTCATTATTGATAAGGTAAGAGGTCTTACTTCAGAGAAAGTGTGGGATGTACTGAGTGGTTATATGCCTGATGTGTTAGGGAAGGTCATTATTGATAAGGTAAGAGGTCTTACTTCAGAGAAAGTGTGGCATGTACAGTGGTTTAATGCCTGATAAGTGTTAGGGAAGGTCAGTACTGATTAGGTGAGAGGTCTTACTTCAGAGAAGGTGTCAGGGAAGGTCATTATTGATAAGGTAAGAGATCTTCAGAGAAAGTGAGGAATGTACAGAGTGGTTTTATGCCTGATAAGTGTTAGGGAAGGTCATTATTGATCAGGTGAGAGGTCTTACTTCAGAGAAAGTGTTAGGGAAGGTCATTATTGATAAGGTAAGGTCTCACTTCAGAGAAAGTGTTAGGGAAGGTCATTATTGATAAGGTAAGAGATCTTACTTCAGAGAAAGTGTGGGATGTACAGAGTGGTTTTATGCCTGATAAGTGTTAGGGAAGGTCATTATTGATAAGGTAAGAGATCTTCAGAGAAAGTGTGGGATGTACAGAGTGGTTTTATGTCTGATAAGTGTTAGGGAAGGTCATTATTCATAAGGTAAGAGATCTTCAGAGAAAGTGTGGGATGTACGGAGTTGTTTTAGGCCTGATAAGTGTTAGGGAATATCATTATTGAGAAAAGGTAAGGTCTTCAGAGAAAGTGTTAGGGAAGGTCATTATTGATAAGGTAAGGTCTTACTTGAAAGAAAGTGTTAGGGAAGGTCATTATTGATAGGATAAGAGATCTTACTTCAGAGAAATGTGGGATGTACAGAGTGGTTTTATGCCTGATAAGTGTTAGGGTAGGTCATTATTGATAAGGTAAGAGGTCTTACTTTAGAGAAAGTGCAGCATGTACAGTGGTTTTATGCCTGATAAGTGTTAGGGAAGGTCATTATTGATCTGGTGAGAGGTCTTACTTCAGAGAAAGTGTTAGGGAAGGTCATTATTGATAAGGTAAGAGATCTTACTTCAGAGAAAGTGTGGGATGTACAGAGTGGTTTTATGCTAGATAAGTGTTAGGGAAAGTCATTATTGATAAGGTAAGAGATCTTACTTCAGAGAATGTGTGGGATGTACAGAGTGGTTTTGTGCCTGATAAGTGTTAGGGAAGGTCATTATTGATAAGGTAACAGTTCTTACTTCAGAGAATGTGGGATGTACAGAGTGGTTTTATGCCTGGTAAGTGTTAGGGAAGGTCATTATTGATAAGGTAAGATGTCTTACTTCAGAGGAAGTGTTAGGGAAGGTCATTATTGATATGGTAAGAGATCTTCAGAGAAAGTGTGGGATGTACAGTGGTTTTTATGCCTGATAAGTGTTAGGAAAGGTCTTTATTTATAAGGTAAGAGGTCTTACTTCAGAGAAAGTGTTAGGGAAGGTCATTTTTGATAAGGTAAGAGATTGTACTTCAGAGAAAGTGTATGATGTACAGAGTGGTTTTATGTCTGATAAGGGCTGCACTAATCAAATGTTTGCATTACACATAATAATTGAAATGTATTTGTCTGTCGGTCAAAGTGTTAGCTGCCTTCATAGGTTCAGAGAAAGTTTATCACAAAGTAAATAGGACTATTCTGTGGAAGGCACAGCATAACTATGGTATTCCTGAGAATCTACTTAATAGTGTGAAAGCCATGTATGCTGCCAGCAGAGTATGTGTACGAGTGAATGGTGTTTTATTGAAATTATTTGCTATTAGTGCAGGAGTCAGACAAGGTTGTGTAATGTTACCCTGGCTCTTTAATATATTTATGGATGCATGCACACGTAATGCCAAAGTAGATAATACTGGTTTATGTCTTGGTGATATCTGTGAGTGGAGATTGCTGTAATCTGATGGCACTGTCCTGTTGGCAGAGAGCAAAAGTGAGTTGCAGAGTATGTTGTTCCAGATGTACAAAGTTTCTATGACATTCAAATTGAGTATAATTTATGGGAAAACCAAAGTCATGGTTTTTGAGGAAGGAACTGTTAGTACTGAATGGCACAGAGATTGAACAGGTGAATGAGTTTGTATACTTAGGAAATGTGTATGACAGAGAGAACAAATTAAATAGCAAAATTAGTAGGCAAATGATAGCTGCCTTAGGAGAATTTCACAGGAATGATGGGTTCTCAAGGAAGTCCCAAATGGCTGTGAATGAAATTGTAATTGTTCCTACTCTGATGTATGAAAGTGAAACCTGGGTATTGCAGAAAACATATAGGAGTTATTTGTGTGCTGGGGAGTTAAGGGACAGATTACTTACGTGGGTTTGTGGGAAGACACGTTTTGATCATGTAAGAAATGAAGATGTGTTGCAGTTGTGTAATGTGAAGCAAAAGATTGTTACCAAGGCAGAGAGTAATATTCTAAGGTGGTTTGGCCATGTTGGAAGAATGAGTGATGAGGTACTTACTAAGATAATTTAGTCAGCCTAAGTAACAGGAAAGAAAGATAGAGGAAGGCCAAGGAAATCATGGTAGGACCAATTTCAGGAACATCTGCATAAGAAAATGATTACGATTATAAAGTACCAAAGATCTTGTGGGCGGTGTGTGATGGATATTAATGAAGTTCGTGCTAAGTGCCAAGATCTTTGTAAATGGAGACATTGGCACACGAACATTAGGTAAATTTTAGTTCCATCAGATAAATGCTTCCTAAGTAGATGGTCTTCCTTTGAGGAGTTAACCTGGGAATCTCAGAAAACAGCTTCATAGTATGTATGTACTAATATTCCTGTTTGGTACACAGATTGTCCACATGAAAAGTAGCAAAAGAATTAAATAATTCATGTTACAAGTATGCAAGTTTTAAAATTTCCATGCTTTTGTCATCGTTCTATAATTATGTTCATTAAGTGCCACAGATATATGTAGTGATATAACTGCCACAATCTTTAAATATTCAGTAAAAATAAAAACTATCAACTATTGTTTGGGTCAGTGGAGAAAGGAGTGGTGAGGCAACTAGTGTAATACCAACACAGAGTTGTATAAAAATAAAATGTATCTGCACACACAACCATTAAAACAGAAAACTTGCTGCAAACATGCAAATCACGATAACAATAGAATAAGATAATTTAAAGAAAAAAATAATATAACAATAAATAATTATTAGAACATTACAGATTCCAGAGAGGGCAAAAGTACATTATGACTGAATGCGTAGAAATGTGTGTAAAATGGACTTTCAGGCCAAAAATTTAAGATATTGAACTATGAACCTCATAGAAACCAGATACTAATTGAAGCAAGTTTTTATATCTAGAAAAGGAGTTCCGTTAATGAACCTTTAAGAATTATAAATAGCATTTTCAACAACTTAATTAAAAAATAGTAGACTTATAAAATACAAAAGGAAAAGATTTTAATTTTATAACTGGCAACTGCAAGAGAAACCTAGCAATAAAATTTTAATTCTTTCTGTGTAAACAAAAATTTTGTTACAGTTCCTATATATTGAGAACAAACAGGCCTTGCAAAAATCAAGAGGACAGAAACGTCTGTAAAAACAAAAGTACTCACTATCCGAAGATGTGAAAAATAGTTGAACATTCTCATGTTAAGATAGAATTAAATATATTAATCTGAGTAAAGCCATGAGTAAGTGTTTTAATTGCTGTAAATAACCTTTTTATTTTTTTAATCTACAAGCCAAAACTATCTGCAAAATCTGCTAATAATTTCGAAACTATCCGCGCATGGCGTACACGTGTACGTCTATATTTTGCAACTCTGCCCACACAGCCAAGATTCTCCTATGTCTGGGCAATGCTATCATCTAGGAAGAATACCACAGGGTTAGTGCAAACTAAAATTACTTTTCCCAAAGGCTGCAGAACAAAATTTCCCACAGTCACTCCTACAAGAAATTCTAAGCTGAATAAAAACAACAATATTTAATTGTAATTTCTTTGAAAAATCATATGGAACTGAAAAAAAAAAAAATTATAAAAAAAATGTTTTATATTTTCTGAAAAGACATTCTCACTAGAAAATTGAACAAAAAACCCTGATCATTCTCAACTTGTGCCACAGCTCATAAACCTGACAACTAACAGCATGATCTTGGTAAAAGCTTAAATATCTTACAGCCACGCATATTTCTGAAAATGAAAACCATGACTGGAAACTGATTTCCCCCTGGAATATTTGAAACACAAATTTTTTTCACCACTGAATGACTTTTCATATATACAAGTTAGGAACGGTCCTGTTCAAGCTCATAACAAACCCGCAGTATTTATTTATCTACAGAGACCAGCATGTATGCACTGAAAGATCACTATTCTGAGATAAATGTCTGGAGCATGTGCCTTGAAAAATGAATTATGTAAGCATTGTTTCAAGCAAATATCACACTGACAAGACTATTTATCTGTGTGAAGGTGTGTGTGCCTTAAAAGAGCACTTTTATCAGCAAATTGTTTGCAGCATACATCACACTGGTGAACTGTTTTAACATGTGTGAAGAAGCATGTGTCTTGAAAGATGACTTTTATGAGAAAATGGTTTGGAACATACATCACATTGGTGAGGCTTTTCACCTGTGTGAATGAGCATGTGCTTTGAAAGAACACTTTTACGAGTAAATTTTTTGGTACATACATCACACTGGTGAGGCTTCTCACCAGTGTGGATGAGCATGTGCTTTGAAAGGACACTTCTGTCAGCAAATTGTTTGGAGCACACATCACACTGGTGAGGCTTTTCACCTGTGTGAATCAGCATGTGCTTTGAAAGAACACTTTTATGAGTAAATTGTTTTGAACATACATCACACTGGTGAGGTTTTTCACCTGTGTGAATGAGCATGTGCTTTGAAAGATCATTTTTACGAGCAAATTGTTTGGAGCATATATCACACTGGTGAGGCTTTTCACCTGTGTGAATCAGCATGTGCTTTGAAAGAGAACTTTTATCAGCAAATTGTTTGGTGCATACATCACATTGGTGAGGCTTTTCACCTGTGTGAAGGAGCAAGTGTCTTGAAAGAACACTTTTTCGAGCAAATGGTTTGGAGCATACATCACACTGATGAGGCTTTTCACCTGTGTGAAGGATCATATGTAATGAAAGATCACCTTTACAAGTAAATTGTTTGGAACATACATCACACTGGTGAGGCTTTTCACCTGTGTGAAGGAGCATGTGTGTTGAAAGATGATTTTTTTGTGTAAATTCTTTGGAGCATACAACACACTGGTGAGGCTTCTCACCTGTGTGAAGGAGCATGTGCTGTGAAAGATTACTTTTCCGAGCAAATTGTTTGGAACAAACATCACACTGGTGTGGCTTTTCACCTGCATGAACAAGGATGTGTTTGGATGGATAACACTTACATGCAAAGTGTTTTAAGCATACATGACATTGGTGGTCTTTGTCACTTGACTGAAAGGGACTATGCCTTAGTTGCTTGGAACACATGTCAAAATCATAAGTTTCTTCTTCTGCATGGACCTTTACATGCATTAAGAGACTATCTTTCTGTTTGAATTTCTTGTGGCACACATTACACTCGAAAAGTTTTTGAGTTGTATGAAGTTCCGTGTGTTGCAAATGTGGATTCTTCTGAGATTTTCTGGAAGCACATTTCATATTTCCATAAAACTTCAGTTTTATATTGAATGATGTGCGTTCGAGTATCAATTTGTGTTTTCACTTCCTTTACAATTAATTCTTCAGTGACTTCTCTCATAGAATGCTTCAGCACTGACTACATGCTGAGGAACTCACAATTATTATTTATTCAGAAATCTGCTAGTCTAAAAATTTCCCTTCTTGACATTATGTCGTCATGAACTGAACAATGCATGCCCCTTTTTATTTAATTGTCGTGTCCACACATGAAAAAAAAAAAAAAGCAACATTACTATATTGTCTGATATAGGGCATTAGATCTACTTTAAAAAATCTTTCATTCAAACATGTAGAAATGAAAACATTCCAGCTTTGAAAGCATATTTACTGAACTCGCTGTGCAAATGTTCAGTAGAGATTTCGGAATGCTGACAAAGAAAAAAGTTCTGGATTTTAAAGTTGTCACCTACGCAGTGACGTGACAGACTTTGCGAACATGAGGTGGTGTTTTCTCTTCTGTAAGATGCTGTGTGCTGGAAATTGGAGGTAAGTAAAATGCACAAAAAAACACCTGTAGGTTCAAATTACTCAGTTTCTTTCAGAACATTTCGACAACTTTCGCGGGATTCAGATAAAAGAACGAAGTTCAAAGAATGTTATATGTGTATAACAATGTTTGAAAAGCCAAAGTTACCTTTAGAAGCATAACATCGTCAGAGTCTTCTGTAATGTTTCCGTCTTATCAATTAATTATTATTTTATTACCTTGCTAGATTTTCAGATTGGGTATTGCCTTTCAATGAAAATAACCCATGTTTATCTTCTTTAATTGTACGCCAATTTCAATTGCCTTATATAGCTATAATCAACGCGATAGAATTACGTATGTTCTTCGTTCTCCACGAGACCCGCCATATTTGTTGCGTACAGGCAAGGCTGAACTGGATTCTATTCCTACCAATCTGTAACGTTAAGCAAAAACAGCGAGGACAGAAAAGACGAGTTGGGACGCAGCGCCATCTGCTGACGTAGTTCGCATATACAAACTGATTCCGTATCATTATTTACATTTGTGATTTTATTTATAATCACTTTCACGTGAACAGATGAATATTTACATTCTGAATTCGTAGTACTTGGGCAAGAGAATTTTTCTGTAAGAACTGGTGTAATTGATGTGTAAATCTCATTCCTCCTTTATGCAATGATCTAGGGCTGAGATTTTGGTAAATGTGTAGATTAGCGTCTTAAATTATTTCGTCGGAAAAATGCTAGTACCTGGAAAAAGTGCAACGTACAGACTTAAGAGTACGGAAATTAAGGGCAAATGGAACAAAAATTTCCTGTTTTAAATGCCTCTTAAAGATTTTTATCGTAACATTCACGGCATCGCACTGACACGTAAATATTACGATAAAAATCTTTAAAAGACATTTGAAACAGGAAAGTTCTGCACCATTTGCCATTAAATTCCATAATCTAAAATTTGTATGTCGCACTTTTTCCAGGTACTAACACTTTTCCCACGAAATAATTTAAAACGCAAATCTACACATTTACTGACTATTTTACTTAATATCAGTTTATATAGCGGATGTTTTTTTTTCTAAAATTGAATTAGGTACGTAATTATCAGAATGAAAATGCTTACCACAACCAACAGTTGAAAGTAAGTTCTCATTTGGAACAAAATCCTAACGAGATATTGCTTTCAGCCACAGTTGATCTGAGGGAAACTCGTGGAATGAAAATGCCACGTTTTATTTCTCAGAAAATGTGCACATCGGCACACAACAGTAAACCATTTTGAAAATGGGTTAGCTTTTGTTGTGAAAACATCAGTTTGGTTTTAAAACTGTAAGGTTTTTTTAAAAGAAACGCAAGAGAAAAACGACGAACATACACAATCCAGCAATTCAAACAACGTGAAAACAGTTGTTTATACCTTAGGACGCAGTGACATCTAACGGCTGAAATCGTCCCTAACGCCCACTGGCCAATCCCCAAAAGCCTATTGTCTTCAACGTTAATCATCCAGTTCAGCCTTGGTACAAGGTACAAATTGAAAATTCCTACATATATAACTGAAATTTCCCTTTTTTTTCCACGAAATATTTTAAAAAAGACAATGTACTTGACACTTTCAATATGCGTAAGTTATTTATAGGTATTTCTGTTTTCTTTTGATTGAAAGTTCAACAACCACCGTGAGCACTTTAATGGGCTATAAGGAGTTTACCGTTCCTGATTTAAAGTCACTGGCCCCAGGAAAGGAAGAGAACAAGTGCCACAAGAGAAACACAACATCCATGCCTCACCCGGATTCGAGCCCTGGACCTTTTCGGAGGAATGGCCATAAGTCATCTCTTAGACCACTGCGCCACATGGGCTGCGACTATGTACCCACTTATATTGCATATATACAATCTACACTGTTTCCGAAATTCCCTAAAACCTAGGTAAACAGCTTGCTGCACTTTCATGAATTGTAACGATGTACGATAATTTAGCGGAGAGATATAAAGTAAACTAAATTCTAGGCAGTCATTAACAAACATTTGTACTTTCCACCTCATTACCTAAACTGGGTTTTAGTTTCAACAGAGAATTTAGTGTGAACAGAAAGACGGAGTTTAAAATAAAATATTGATTATCACAAAAGAAAAGATTGAAAGCTGATTTAACAGTCCTCCGAAACTTTTGGTTTGTATTATAATTATTATTTACATTTAATAGTTGTTTCAGAGTGTATATATTAGTGCAAAATTTTAGGCATAAACCATACTTTAAAGAAATGCTTATCAGTAAACGTACTTGCCAATGAAAGAAAGAAGTGTGATTTCAAATTTTAAAATTGCTGCTGTTTAGGAGCATAAACGCATTTGATACCAACGGTGTGGTTACATATTTCAAAAAGTTTTAATCTTCTTTAGGATGATTAAATTTAAACACAGCTGACGAATTATGCAGTATGACTGGTCCGGAACACATTAAAGAGGAAGCTAGGGAGGCAACCCCGGGCCTCGTTTTTCAAAGGCACCCCAAAATTATGCAGGATGCCTGAAAAAATTTGTTTATTGGAGGTTTAAGATCAAGTAATTTTGTTTCCTATACTTCCAATGGAAAAACTTCTGTACACATTTTCTTCACAATTAATGCGTTCCCAAGGATGAGAATTTGAACGTCGATTAAAATAGCTTCATATTATAACTTGGAATACTTAATATTTTCTAAAAGATAACCATAATTATATTAAAAATCAATAACTTTTACTTTGGTGGTGTTGAAACCAGAAAAATGATGGCGCGACCTGTTTTTTTGATGACGTCAGTAGACAAACAAATGTTGGATTGCATAATCATGGTTATGTTTTAGAAAATATTAAGAATTCCAAGTTATAAAATGAAGCTCTTTTAATCGATGTTCAAATTTTCATCCTTGGGAACGCATTAATTGTGAATAAAATGTGTACAGAAGTTTTCAAATTGGAAGTATAGGCAGCAAAATTACTTTGTTTTTTTTTTAATTGGAGGTTTAACAACCACCGTGAGCAACTCAATGGGCTATAAGCAGTCGCCCGTCCCTAATTTAGGGTCACTGGTTCCAGGGAAGGTAGAGAGCCAGTGCCGTAAGACAAACACAACATCCATGCCTCACCGGGATTCGAACCCGGACCCCTTTCGGACGAATTATCAGAGGCTGTGGCTTAGACCACTGCGCCATCGGGGCGGTCCAGATATCTTATTCTAACCTCCTTGCTTCAGTACTGCAGGAATATTTTCATGGCTTCCTCATCATATTTTGGGAATGTTTTCTCCTGGGTAAATATATATATATATTTCTTATTGGAGTTTTTTTTTATGAACGACCACCATGAGCAACTCAAAGAGCAATAAGAACTCGCACGTCTCTAGTTTAGGGTCACTGGTTCCAGGGAAGGGAGAGAGCCAGTGCCGTAAGACAAACACAACATCCATGCCTCACCGGGATTCGAACCTGGACCCATCTCGGACGAATGACAAGAAGCCATCGCTTAGACCACTGCGCCACCGGAGCCGTGTATTTTTTTCATCCACTCATAGTGAAATCCTAGATGTGTCACTAATACTGAAGCCCCAAAATACTGTTCCGCTCCTGGTCGCATTTAAGCAAACCTTACATTAATACAGGACTGGGAAAATGTCGACCAATCAGAGGGCGGTATTCAGCTTCAGTGAGGACAGATATGGGCGAGGCTTATCTTCATGTGTCACGTGGGGATCTCTTCAGAGATACGATCTGAGCGGCTTTAGTTTATGGGATTTCATGTCATTTTCACGTTCGTCGTTCGCTGTTTTTCCAAAAAATGAAAAGAAATTTACATGCACAAATAAATAAATATATACAGGGTGTCTCAGCACCAGGTTTAGAAACTTCGAGGAGGGGTACGGTACACCTAGACGACTCGGAATCACAAAGCAATGCTGGGTCGGAAATGGCAATAGGTACGGTCCGATGAGGTGAACGCCCACAATGCCGGCCCAAACATTTAACATAAAGCGCCCCTGTGCTGCACGACTTCGTGTCGTGGGCCGCGGGTGGCCTAGGGGGCAACGTTCGTGACTACCACAGAAAAGACCTCAGGTTCGATCCCAGGCAGGTACGAACGCTCGATCCACTAAATATCCGCCGTGCGTCGGATGGGCACGTTAAGCCGTCGGACCCCGGGTACTGGCCCCCGGTAATAAATAAGGGAGTCTTCCTCCCCCTTTCTATTTCGCTTCCGTGTCACTTTCCTATCGGGCACTCTAGCCCAAATCTCCTAGCTTCCTATTTCTAAGGGTTGTTTAAGACCTGTGGTCAGATCCTCTACATATGATCACATGACTTCGTGTCGCATGGGGGTTCGCCACCGACCACAAATAGGCGTTATGAGGATTGAAGATTCCCTCTCTTGTGAACAACGCCTCATCTGTGAACAACACAGAGGCTGGGAAAAGGGGATATGTAGCGCGCTTTTGCAGATAGCATTGTGCAAAAGCTATCCGAGGTGCATAACAGCTTCAAGTGCCTGAACGCGCTGTACGTGATAAGGATGCATGTCAGTTTCACACAGAATCCTCCAGACGCTGCAGCGTGAAATCCCGACACGCTGCGCTATACCTCGCGTACTCGAACTGTCATGTACCAGACCTAACACAGTCTCCTCAATGTCCGGAGTCCGTACCGTCAGGCTCATGACGGCTCTCTGAAAACAACCCCTGTCAGATAACCGCTGGTGCAGGCGTCCAAAAAAGCTATGGCTGGGAGTACGTCTCATCGGATATCGTTGCGTGTATAAGCAGGGCCCGATTTACTACATGCGAGGCCCAGGGCACAAAACATTTCCGGGGCCCCCCTCCTTATTCTCTATCGACCAAATAATAGTCACTGTGTGCAGAGTAGCAGAATGTAGACTTATATGCGTACGCTGATAGTTTCCAAATCATTAGCAGGTTTGCAGATAGTTTTTGCATGTAGATTAAAAAAATAAAAATGTTAGACCTATATACAGCAATTAAAACACTTACTCAACGCTTTACTCAGATTAATATACTTAATTCTATTTTAACTGAAGAACTTAATTATTTTTCACATCTTCTGAGTTCTTTTGTTTTTACAGACATTTCTGGCTTCTAGATTTTATCAAGGCCTGTTCTCAATGTATACGAACTGTATTAAAAGTTTTGTTTACACAGAATTTAAATTTTATTGCCAGGTTCCTCTTTCAGTTGCCAATTAAATAAAAATATTTCCTTATGCATTTTGTAAGTCCAGTATTTTTGAATTAACTTGTTGAAAATCATATTTATAATTTTTGAAGGTTCATTGATAGAACTGTTTTTCTGGATATAAAAACTTTCTTTAATTAATCTCTTGTTTTTATGAGGTTCGTAGTCCAATATTTTAATATTTTGCCATAAAAGTCCATTTTACACACATTGCTGCACATTCAATTAGAATGTACTATTTTGTCCTCATTGGAATCTGAATGTTCTAATAATTATTTGTTTTATTAATTTTCCTTTAAATTATCTTATTCTATTGTTATCATGGTTTGCGGGTTGGCAGTGAGTTTTCTGTTTCAATAGCTGTGTACGCAGATACATTTTATTTTTATAAAACTCTGGCTGTGCGGGGACAACTGGTTGATCAGTAGTTTGTGGTGTTAATGACCCCCATAGACTAACTATAACAATATATCTATGACAAAATGGATGGACATCTTAATTTTAGTGAATATTGTGGTCTTGCAATGTACTGATTCTTGCATCTAGAACATGAGAACAATGCATCCAACAAAAAATGTGAACTAAAACAAGAAAAAAATTCATGGTGACCTCCACTGGACTTCCTCATAAATAAAGAGATGTTAAGCTGCATAAAAAATTGAAAAAGTGCTATGGGAACTCCTACTTCCAGCTTCCCGGTTTCTACCAAGATCAAATCAGCGCATTATGATCAATATATCAGAAAACTGCAAAACATGAAATTTTGTGTTGATGAGGAAGAGTCTGAGTCACACACAAAAAAACAACAACAAAAAAAACATAATAATAATAATCTGAAAAGCTGAGGGGAACACCTAGTCCGGTCCAATTTTTGGTAAATGTGTTGTACTTCGGCGTCCTAAATTATTTGGTCAGAAGAGTTGTAAAATTAAAAAAAAAGCATATTAAAGATGTTTACCGAAAAACTTGCCTCCAAGTAGTCCAAGTAGGATGAGTAAACACACGCTGTGGCGACGACCTTAAGCTTTGCTCCGTTGAAAGAAAGGTTTGCTGCGGCTGGGAATTCATGGGCAGAAGAGTACAACAGGAATCAGGTACGCTCTTGTCAGGAGAGAGTAACAGAATATACTGCTACGCTAAAGAATGTAGTTTGTAATTTCTGTCACTTTTTAAAGAAACATTCAGAGACTGTCTTCGTTCTTTGGCATGTAATTCCGTGATACGAAATATTAAGAATGCACATGCCTTTCTTGTTTCTAGAAAAGCGTTAGAGTAGGTGTCGCATTCTCTCTAAAAGAAGTTAGATGGCAAGTCTCAAAGTGAAAGTTTGATTACTAAATAAAAAAAAAAAGCTTCCACGGAGAAATGAGTTCATACATTCAGCATCAAAGAATCCCATGTGAAAAAAAAAACAAGAAACTGTCCGATTGCGATGTCAAGAACTGACACCGAAATTAACTATTTTCCGTAGCGTAGTACTACACTCTTTCCTGACCACAGCGTACCCGGTTCCTGTTGTACTATTCCGCCTATGAATGTCCTGGCTGCAGCGATCCTTCCTTTCAACGGAGCACAGCTTCATGTCAACGCCTCAGCGTTGTTTAAGGCCTCCCCGCAGCGTCTGCTGACTCGTCATACTTGGAGTTCAAGTTTTTCGGTAAAAATCTTTAATATTCATTCTAACAATGAAATTTTTTCACCATTTCCCCTTAAATTGCATATTTTAGAATCTGTACCTCACACTTTTTAGAAATTTTACAACTTTTCCGACCAAATAATTTACTACGCTAAACTACACATTTACCCAATTTTTACCAAAATCTAATGAGCACATAATGACATGAATGTATAAATTGTCCAATGTCAAACAAAACTTACAATACGATGACAAAGTGTTGTGTTTGGGCACCAGATCTTTTTATTTGTAATAACTCGGTTACTATTCTTTATTTTTAGGAATGAATAAAAACAATTGAAAATTTACCTCCTATATCAGGACGAAACAGTTGGGTTGAATATATTTCTTCTACATTTCCTAGATTCAAAGTCATGTATCAGAGAATCATAATTTAAAGACTGTGTCACATCACTCTCCAAAGACAGCAGAGCTAATGATGCCAGTTTCGTTTGTCGCATGGTTGATCGTAAGGGATTTTAAAGTCTTTTTCAGCAAAGAAAATGATCTCTCACTTGTACAATTTGAAATCGGTAATGTCAGGAACATTCTAAGTGCAGTCTCAGTGTTCGGAAATGTGGCTTCTAAATTGTTTACCTTCAAACTTTGCAGCATCTGGGGAATGGTTGCATGCTCCCCCATCATTGAGGAAAATTACAAAAACTCATCTGCAAACTGGTCGTCAAGGTCATTGTTAAAGTATTCCTGCAATGCTTTTGCCCCTTTAAAAATTTCAGATCTTGATTTTTTTGTAAAAAATTCAAATTCTCTCAGATTTTCATAAGCACTTTTTCTGCTTGAAAGCTGAGTGACTAAAGCATCACAAAGCACATAATGAACCTGAGTTCTAAATATATCCTTTGCACTGAGTTCTATATGTTCACTGTAACATTCATCTAGGAGTTTATTCTTGGGCACTTTCTTTCTTCGGAATTCATGACCATGGTATTGCACATTTTCAGACACTAATGTTTTAGCTTCCTCTTCATAGACTTCAAAATTTTCCCTCACGAACTGAATGAATTCAATTAACGACTCGAAAATTTTAGGTACTTCAGAAATATTTCCTTTTGGATTCTGGCAAGTTTGATTTGCGCAGTTTAATCTCTGAAGTATTGTGTCCCAAACTACTGTGCTGATCGATATTTCCATTGTTCGCATTTTCTTCAGCAGTGATTTTGCTTCATCTCTTGTCTGTCGAGAATCATCTACATTTTCTGACAGAAATACTAAAACTTTCTCTATTTCACGATAATTTTTCCTCACTGATCGTGTAGCTGCAGCATCTGTACACCATCTGGTAACTGACCGACTCTTCAGTGTGAGTGATGAATTTCCATTTGCTTTCTGGACTTTCTCCTGAAGTATCTTCTAACGGTGAGTTGATGCAGAAAAAAAAGTATAGAGTTTTTGCAAAAATGTGAAAAAAGAAAGAACTTTACCACAACTATTTATGCTATTCACACCAACTAAATTTAAAGTGTGAGCAGAACATGGCACATATTCCCCTAGTGGATTGATTTCCATAATGCGTGTTTGAACACCAGAATACTTCCCAGACATGTTGCTGGCATTGTCGTAGCTTTGGCCTCTGACATTCATAATATCCCGGCCAGCGTCCTGTAGAAAAGATATCATGGTATTTGTAATGTTTTCTGCAGTATATCCATGGAATGGAATAAATGTCAAAAACCGTTCTTTTGCTTCACAATCTTTGTTGACATACCTTATGATAAAAGCCAGTTGATCTATGTGTGTAATGTCTATAGTAGAGTCAACTATGACAGAAAAGTATTTTGACATTTTTGTTTCATCAGTGATGGCATTAAAAACACGTACAGCCATTAATTCAACAAATTCATCCACACATGTTGAAGATAAGTAACTGGTGTTACCACTTCCTGGATTCCCACATTTTTCCAAGTGTTGAGCTAAGAATGGATCAAATTCTGCAATTAATTCTAAGCAGCCCAGAAAATTTCCATTCTGAACTGATCCAATTGTTTCATCATCACCATACATTGGCAACCCACGAACTGAGAGATACTTAACTGTTGCAACAACTCTATGCAAAACATCTTGCCAGTACTTGGATTCATTCCGATACTGCATAACTATCTGACAGTCAATGCGTGCAGAAGCATTCATGCGTGATGAATAGTCACATACTGCTTGCCTGTGTATGTGTGAATTTTCATGCTCTGTAAGACGTTCACTCGCAAGCTTCCAGTCAGAAAAACCTGTGGATCCTAATGCTGTAGTGCTCCTAGCATACAATTTGCATATCCAGCCAAATAGTAAACAAGTTGATGGGGATAAAAGAAGCCAGTCGTGTTTTACCTTCTCATTATTTTTTTTTATTCTGAAAAAATTACCTTCTGTTAGAAAGCGTTTTTTACCACATATATCCTTCCCTGTGAATGCCAGCAACTTCAAATCTTGGACTGGTGGATTGCTCAAAAAGCATTCGCGCATTTCTTCTGTAATTTCTCCCCATAAGGCAGGATCCACTGCATTCATTGTGGAACTTGTGCTCTCTTCATTAGATGAATTCAGAATATTTCCCAAATTAGGAGCATCTGTGATGTTAGATGATTCTGAAGTCAGATTACTGGCTTCCTAAGACAAATTACACTCAAGATACTCACCTGTAGTAAAATTAGAGGAATGTGTAGGAATTTTGGGACCAAGTGAAATATCCAATTTTTTAATGGCAAAACGTTCAATGCTACCATGCTGCAGGTCATCATCCTTCAGTTTCAATTGTTTGGCTTTCCGTTTAGCACTGCCTGATAAATATGTACGTTTTGACACAATTTAACTGTTGAATAATTCAACTTAAATATATTGTTACAACTAACTAAATTTGATTATATATAAAATTAACAAATATTCAACATTCCATCAGACTACAAGAAACGCAACGCAAAATACAACCAAGCCTTCGTGGTTACAGTTACGACAACGACAAGCCGTGTGCAGGAAGTTGAAGGATCAGTTGAGTTTAGGTGCGTTCGGAAAAGCAAGAAAAGTCACGTGAATTAATGGAAGCTATCCTCCTTCTCAATGGCCACCTGAAGGTTATTAAACCACTGAAACTCATTAATGGCCACGTGTTTACGTGAAATTCGAAACTCAAACTCACTGCGTGTAAGTACCACATTTATAAACACATGACTCATGAGCATGCAAAAGTAAAAAAATAAATTTTACATATACACACACAAAATTCCCATTAACTAAGTACACATTTAATACAAATTTGGGGGGCCCCCAAAATCGGGGGCCCTGGGCACGTGCCCCGTGTGCCCTCCCATAAATCAGGGCCTGTGTATAAGCGCTGTGTGGCTCGCCCATTGCACTACGCAGCCCCTTATGCCAGATGCATATCCGCTAGCTCCGCGTTCGTATGATCAGCCATCCTACTACCGCTGCGTCAGTGTGTGAAATGAAGAGTCTCTGCAAGAACGCTCGGAAATCCCGCGCACGCCATCTACCGCATCTGAAAGCATTTTCGACCCAACATTGCTATGTGATTCCGAGTCGTCTAGGTGTACCCTACCCCTCCTCGAAGTTTCTAAACCTGCTGCTGACACATTCTGTACATATATAACATCATCAACCATTATCAAACCACTGCTGGACGAACGTCTCCCCAAGTTTCCTCCATGTCACTCCTGCATACTTTCGAATTTCATCCACCCATCTGTTCTTCTTCTGGGTCTTTTCCTGTCCCTTGGAATCCAATCTAAAATTTCAGCTGTCCATCGATGGTCTGTCCTTCTGGCAGTATGTCCAGCCCATTGCCATTTCAGAGATTTAACTCTGATCATGATGTCTTCTACTCTGGTCATTTTCGGATCCACGAGTTCCCGCTCTTATCTCTCCTGGTTACACCAAGCATGCACTTCTCCAAGCTGCTTTGAGACGTCTGCAGCCTTTTTTTTTTTTTTTGATTGGAGGTTTAATGACCACAGTGAGCAACTCAATGGGTTATAAGCAGTCGCCAGTCCCTAATTTAGGGCCACTGGTTCCAGGGAAGGGAGAGAGGTAGTGCCGTAAGACAAACACAACATCCATGCCTGACCGGGATTCGAACCCGGACCCCTTACGGACGAATGATCAGAGGCCCGCGCCTTAGACCACTGCGCCACCGGGCGGCATCTGCAGCCTTTGTATGTCTCTTTTAGTTAAGGTCCACGTCTCTGCACCATACGTAAGCACTGGAAGGATGCATTGATCAAACACTTTTCTTTTAAGGCATAATGGCATATTGCTCTTGAAAATTATGCTGTTTCTTCCAAAAGCTCTATGGTATATATATATGTATATATACAAAAATATAAAGGGAAGTGGAAAGTAAGTTTTTTTTTTTAATTCTGTAACGGTTATTTCATATCTTAGGTAACGACGTGAAATGTAGAATCACCCAATTGTCTTTAGTTAATGAGGAATATCAGGTAGTGTTTTTCACTGAGATGTGTTGTATATTTATTCTATTTATAATTGACTCTTAAAGCTCGTGGAATTATGTTAGTATATGTGTGGATGATTTCCCCGGCATGTTCTGCAACAAGATAGGGAAAGCTCTTTTGGGGAAAGAATAAATTCTCTGTCAAAGTCTTCCAAACACATAATTTTAATGGTTTTTGTCTGTAACAAGACAGAGAGCTCTTTGAGAAAACAGAGATAAACTTACAAAATTCCCAATTATAATAATAAAAATGCAGAATGCTAGTTTCTCTGTAAGTAAAATCTTTGAAATCCTAAGGTAACCACTGCGAGAGTATACCAGTATTGTCACATGCCAGAACCAGTAGCGTAAAGATGGTAGGTGGAGAGAAGGTTGTCGAATTGGACGTCCTGGCGGAGACAAAAGGTTGCGTCATCTGCATATGCTGTAAGTACGCACTCATGGTGCCTAGTGCTGGCAACTGTCGGAGGAAGAGTAGACAGGAGTGATCTTCGAGCACCCAGGAGGAATGGTTCAAAGACAATGGCGAAGAGTTGCCCCGAGAGGGAGCAGCCTTGTCGGATTCCTCTAAGAAAAGGTACGGGCACCATCAAAAGGAGGCCGTCCGGACGTGGAAGAAAGCGCCCCGATAGAGGCCCTTTAGTAACATCAAATGGAACCAATTGCAGCTGGCAGTCGGGGCTCGCAGTCACAGTAATGATCACATAGCTTGCAGAGAATCATCAGCAATGTGAGTAACATTCTTTTCTTGCAACGGGCATATAGTTCATCCAACTGAAAAGAAGCCCCCGACCCCATTGTTGTCGAAGAAAGCCACGGTTAGTCTTTAGCTGGACGGACTATACAACCAGGACTCATTTCTCAATGTGATGAACTAACATCCCATGAACATTTTGAGGTAGAAACCCAAATTTAAAGCTGCCATTGCAAACAAACTGGCGAAACATATTATAAGCAAATTCTGTAAATGGACAATTCACAAAGTATGGAGGTTAAAAACTGCACCAAAAACGGGTGCTAAAGCTTCAATTCCAGTTTAAACCATATTGCAAGCCATGATTTTTGTGTCCCCTCCAGAACTGAGCCTGGAGCAGCTGCCCCGCCCTAGTCACGTCTCTCAAACTGGAACCAATTAAATCACACACATTACTAGAAATAAGGATTAAAAATGTTCTAGCACTCCCACCTACAGACAAACATAATACTCAGCCTTAAGGGATGTGCTGAAACATTAATGTAAACACATATAGGATATACTGACAATATACATGGCAGCAAAGACACATTAACTGAATACTCAGCCAAGTAAACTCCTATATGACCTATATCAAGAACTCCATTCTCACTAAACCATATTTATCTTTAACTAGCAGGGTGAAAACTTTTGCTAACTGAACTGCCCAGAGTAAATGTATGTATCACTTTATTTAAACAAGATCCATTTAAAAACTCTGTTTACTTAGTTCAAGCATTATGACAGGCCAAAATCCTGCTGACACATATACACAGGCTATTTTTACATACCTATATGAACGCGATGTAAGGTCAGGTGATGCGTAACATCACAGCCTCTCCTTGACAAATGTCAACCCCGCCTTCTCGTGGTGCATCCTGTTCCTACTAAAGGCGCTCTTACGACCGCCAATAGCGGTATAACTATACCATCGGGATCAGAGGAAATTCTATCCCACACTCACCAACCCGCTTGGCCAGCGTGGTGAGTTATGGCCAAACCCCTCCAAAATGACTCCACAACTTAAATCTTGGCCCTCAGTCTCCGGCAGCTGGAATGTACCTGGCCAAGGCAGCGGCCAGTGCGACATGAAGGCAGAGGGTGCTAAGAATCCCCGGAGGACCGGACTAGGCTGCCATCTGATGCTGACCTTGGCAACGTACAATGGACGCTCCCTATCTTCTGATTCAAGGCTTCTTGAATTGGAAGAGGAACTACAAAGGATCAAGTGGGACATCGTGGGGCTAAGTGAGGTAAGGAGAAAAGGAGAAGATCTCATCGAACTGAAAAGTGGACATCTCTTCTACTATCGTGGGACAGATACTGGCAGAACTAGTGGTGTTAGATTTATAATAAACAAGAAACTGAAGGATAAAGTTGTAGAAGTTGAAAGTTCCTCTGACAGAGCTGCACGGCTTGTTATCCAACTCTCGAAAAGATACCAGGCTCAGATTATTCAAACTTATGCACCCACCACAAGTCATCCTGAAGAAGAAATTGAAGAATTTTATGAGGAAATTTGTCATCTAAATAATAAAGGTAAGCAGCACTTGAAAATAATTATGGGAGATTTCAATGCAAAAATAGGGCAACGGCAACAGAATGAAACTTCAGTAGGTAAATTCGGTCACGGCAACAGAAACCAGCGTGGAAATACTCTCGTTGAGTTTGCAGAGGCAGAAGGGTTTTTCATCTTGAACTCCTTCTTCAAGAAAAAGCCACACAGGAAATGGACATGGAGACATCCAAATGGGACTACAAGTGAAATTGATTTTATTATGTGTAACAAAAATTCGTCATAGAAGACTGCAGTGTGCTAAACAAGTTCAACACAGGTAGTGACCATAGATTGGTGAGATGTAAGATGCACCTCAACACTAAACTTGAACGTGGCAAGCTCATAAGACAAACAAAATCTATTGACATAACCAACCTTAAAAAACACCATAATACCTTCAAGTTGGAACTGAAGAACAGGTTCTCTGCTTTAGAAGGCCTAACATCGGAAGAAGTGGACATCTCTGAAGTTAACAGAAAAGTAACCAAAGCTCTTATGGAAACAGCAACAAAATTAGCTGGGTCTAAGAACAAGTTGCATGTAAATAAATTATCAGGAAAAACGAAAATGTTGATGCAAAAAAGAAGAGAGATGAGGACAACTAAAGAAGATGTGACTTCCAAAGTGGAATATATAGAGCTATGCAAGACAGTACGAAAAAGTATCACTGAAGACGTAAGAAAATTCAACTGTGAACTAGTGAGGAAAGCAATTGAAAACAACCAAAGCCTAAAGATAGCAAAGGGACATCTCAGTAAGGGAAGAAAACACATTATGGCACTGAGAAAAGAAGATGGTTCTGTAACAAGAAATAGAGGCGAAATTTTGACAAGAGTGAAAGATTTCTACTCCAAATTATATGAAAGGGATGATACATGCACTCCAGACATCATGAAAGATACCAGTACCAGAGTTCCTCCATTCCTTCCAGCAGAAGTTGCACATGCAATCAAGAACATGAAGTGGGGGAAAGCTCCAGGAGAAGATGGAATTACTGTAGACATCATACAAGAAGCAAGTGGAGAAATCGAAACAGTACTCGCCCAAATTTTCACTCGATGCCTTAATGAAGGAAAGATTCCTGAGGATTGGAACACCGCTACAATGATCCTGCTACATAAGAAAGGTGACATTGAGGATCTCGGAAACTACAGACCTATCAGCCTCCTATCAGTAGTTTATAAAATCTTCACTAAAGTTCTTTCACACCGCTTGAAGGTAACACTGGACATGGCTCAACCGAGAGAACAAGCTGGATTCAGGAGTGGCTACAGCACAATAGATCATATCCATGTGCTGAGAGAACTAATTGAAAGAGCGAGGGAATATGAACTTCCATTGTGCATGGCTTTTATCGATTATGAAAAAGCCTTTGATTCGGTGAAACCATCAGCAGTTACAATGGCTCTGAAAACCTGCGGTATTGAAGATGCATACATTAATATTATTAATAACATCTATGAAAATGCAAGTGCAAAGATTAGGCTGTTTGAAAATACAACACACATAAAAATTGGAAAGGGAGTGAGACAAGGTGACACCATATCTCCGAAGCTCTTTAATGCCACATTGGAGGGTGTTTTTCAGTCACTGAGCTGGGAAAACAAAGGGATAAAGATTAATGGAGATTATCTAACCCACTTTCGTTTTGCTGATGACGTAGTCATTTTTGCAACTAGCCCATCAGAGCTGCAGAGTATGATCCAGGAACTTGCTGACAAGAGTAAAGAAATGGGATTAAAAATGAGCTTTCAGAAGACAAAAGTGATGTTCAATGCTTTTACAAGAAATGAAGATTTATCGATTGATGGAGAAAAGCTGGAGATAACAGACACGTACGTTTATCTTGGACAGCAGATATCAAGTGAGGGTCACATTGATGAAGAAATTAATCGGCGTACAAAACTTGCCTGGAGAGCTTTTGGAAGAAACAGCATAATTTTCAAGAGCAATATGCCATTATGTCTTAAAAGAAAAGTGTTTGATCAATGCATCCTTCCAGTGCTTACGTATGGTGCAGAGACGTGGACCTTAACTAAAAGAGACATACAAAGGCTGCAGACAACTCAAAGCAGCATGGAGAGGTGCATACTTGGTGTAACCAGGAGAGATAAGAAGAGGAACTCGTGGATCCGAAAAATGACAAGAGTGGAAGACATCATGATCAGAGTTAAATCCCTGAAATGGCAATGGGCTGGACATACTGCCAGAAGGACAGATCATCGATGGACAGCCAAAATTTTAGATTGGATTCCAAGGGACAGGAAAAGACCCAGAAGAAGACCACATGGGAGATGGGTGGATGAAATTCGAAAGTATGCAGGGGTGACATGAAAGAGACTGGCACAAGACAGACCGTTGTGGAGGAAACTTGGGGAGACCTTCGTCCAGCAGTGGATTGATAATGGTTGACAATGATGATGATGATGATGATATGAACACGGTTTGTTGAGTCTGGCCAGGAATGCAGGTGTGAAACTTTACCCCATTTTTGGATGGCTTGTATCATATAACAGTTTATAAAACCGATTCCTGAGCTAATGAAAGCAATTACCTTTACTTTGCAGCTGCTTTTGATACAATCTCAAACAGTAAGATAAAGAGAAATGAAAAAATTAATTCAGGAGAGAGAGACCTACATACCCACCCAAAAAACAAACTTGGATGTATATATATTAAGAACATCCTCATATATCTTTTGTAAATGAGTCCATATAAGAAGAACAATAAATACATATTTACATGCTATGAAATGAAAACATTGAATAACAGTTACAAATACTAAACAAATGCCAAAAAGTGTAGCATGAAGTACAGTGAACCTCCCCAATATATGCTGTTATATCTGTGAGCAGGCTGCATCCAAAAAAAGAAGAGGAGGGGGGCTTCCCTACTCTGAAATGAAAACATCAACAAGAACCATCAGAAAAAGTTCCTGTAAATAATAAAAATAATAAAAATTCTCCTTATGTTAGGTTCAGGCAGTCACCATGCTCCATGGCAAAACTGCGGGGTTCCGCACCAAAGGTGATATTACAAACTATTAAAGCAAGCAACTGGAAAAAAAAAAAAACATTTCAAGAGCCCCCCCCCCCGTTATTTTCACTAAAAATAATATAGACGAGGTAAAAGGCTAGAAAAATTCATTAAAAAGTATTTTGGGGCACATTTACATTAGCTTTCTATTCTGATGTAATGGAATAGCTGTTGTAACACATGGCAAGAACATGTTGGGGATCACAAGGTCTTAAAAGGATCAGCATAGAAATAACTTTTTAAAAAGATCTTGTGAGGAAAAAGACACATACAAGGCTGTAGCTCAAGGAGGAATAAAAGAGGGTACTCAGGCACAGTAAGCAAGCTCCCTTTTGAGAAATGGACGTCATTATCAAGAACTGAATCTAATTTTCCATGGTATATGAAAACACTTTGATACATCTCTCGGCTTGTAGCTCCCAGCACAACAGGGATTTCATTTTCACAGAACACTAAGTGGTGGCACCAAAACAAGTAGTTTACTTCCTTTCCAATGACTATCCAATCCATTGGGTATTCTAGGCCCCTCCCCATCACATAGTTCACTTGTTGATGCCTACTGCATTTTTCTGAAATTTTATTATAAGTTCAGGAATTGTACAGAAGCCAGGGCACACTTTTCTTTCAAACTTTCAAAACGAACTGGTTTTTATTTGCAGAACAAGTGGAGGAAAATGATGTATTCCAGGTGTGTACTTACTGCAATAGTGATCAGCCTGACTAAATAGGCCTTATGTGAGCACAGAGCAACCCAAATAGCAATAACATAGCAAAGTTCACTGCTCTACCATACACGGTTACTAACAAGCGTATTGGGTCTATATAAGAGCAGGAAATATTTATGTGCTGTAAAATGGAAATATTGAATAACAGATATGAATACCGAACTGATGCCAAAACGTTATGAATTCCACGAAAAACGTTCATTGTAAAAATACATTAATCGAAGAAAACTACATTTATTCTAAAAAGAGAATTTCTTCATCACATACCATAGAACTAGAAAACAGAGTTATCAATAAGAGGCTAGATTTGTTCTATATCATCATCGTCAACAATTATTAATCCACTGCTGGACGAAGGTCTCCCCAAGTTTCCTCCACAACGGTTTGTCTTGTGCCAGTCTCCTCGATGTCACTCCCGCATACTTTCGAATTTCATCCACCCATCTTCCATATGGTTTTCTTCTGGGTCTTTTCCTGTCCCTTGGAATCCAATCTAAAATTTTGGCTGTCCATCGATGGTCTGTCCTGGCAGTATGTCCAGCCCATTGCCATTTCAGGGATTTAACTCTGATCATGATGTCTTCCACTCTTGTAATTTTTCGGATCCACGAGTTCCTCTTCTTATCTCTCCTGGTTACACCAAGCATGCACCTCTCCATGCCTCTTTGAGTTCTCTGCAGCCTTTGTATGTCTCTTTTAGTTAAGGTCCACGTCTCTGCACCATACGTAAGCACCGGAAGGATGCATTGATCAAACACTTTTCTTTTAAGACATAATGGCATATTGCTCTTGAAAATTATGCTGTTTCTTCCAATAGCTCTCCAGGCCAGTTTTGTACGTCGATTAATTTCTTCATCAACGTGACCTCACTTGATATCTGCTGTCCAAGATAAACGTACGTGTCTGTTATCTCCAGCTTTTCTCCATCAATCGATAAATCTTCATTTCTTGTAAAAGCATTGTACATCACTTTTGTCTTCTGAAAGTTCATATTTAATCCCACTTCTTTACTCTTGTCAGCAAGTTCCTGGATCATACTCTGCAGCTCTGATGGGGTAGTTGCAAAAATAACTATCTCATCAGCAAAACGAAGGTGGGTTAGATAATCTCCATTAATCTTTATCCCTTTGTTTTCCCAGTTCAGTGATTGAAAGACATTTTCGAATGTGGCATTAAAGAGCTTCGGAGATATGGTGTCACCTTGTCTCACTCCTTTTCCAATTTTTATGTGTGTTGTATTTTCAAACAGCCGAATCTTTGCACTTGCATTTTCATAGATGTTATTAATAATATTAATGTACGCATCTTCAATACCGCAGGATTTCAGAGCCATTGTAACTGCTGATGGTTTCACCGAATCAAAGGCTTTTTCATAATCGATAAAAGCCATGCACAATGGAAGTTCATATTACCTCGCTCTTTCAATTAGTTCTCTCAGTACGTGGATATGATCTATTGTGCTGTAGCCACTCCTGAATCCAGCTTGTTCTCTCGGTTGAGCCATGTCCAGTGTCACCTTTAAGCGGTGTGAAAGAACTTTAGTGAAGATTTTATAAACCACTGATAGGAGGCTGATAGGTCTATAGTTCCTGAGATCCTCAATGTTCTATATACTGTTTGGTAAATACAAATTGGCTGCTTTTAAGTACATCCACAAAGCTAAGCTTATTTGCAACAGCCCTTCTGCTCTTCAAACCGAATATCAGATCATAATCAACATTGGCAAATTGCATGGCTTTCCACCCCTCTTAGTACATACGCTACTTAAGAAATCTGAATCACAGAACAGAGCTACCAGCTTATTACCTGAACTTCCCCCACTCATCAGTTTGTGGGTACTTTGCCCTTCAGCCTGACCTTCACTCACAAAGTTTGCTTCATTTTCAAGTCTTTTGGCTACAGGATTTCTGTTAAACCACCTCCACATCTTCTTATTTATTTATTTATTTATTTTATTTTATTGGAGGTTTAACGACCACGGTGAGCAACTCAATGGGCTATAAGCAGTCGCCCGTCCCTAATTTAGAGTCACTGGTTCCAGGGAAGGGAGAGAACCAGTGCTGTAAGACAAACACAACATCCATGCCTGACCACATCTTCTTAACCTTAAAGACAGAGATCCCAATAAACCCCTAGAGTTACAAGGGGTCTACTCTATCCCTGTCACCACTTCCACAGGCATTACTCACTATAATGTAGTATCATCCAGCAATTGGTGGAACATATTGCTGATGTTAAGAAAGGAAACCCTTGCACCTCACTTTCAATTTTAATTATCAGCGATACGTCCGAGATTCTCGATTGGCAAAATGTAAAACACGTCGCTCTGTTCAGCAATCAGAAAGCCCTCAGGTACCGCAAAAGCATTGAAATCTTCCTTACTCCTAACACCTGTAATACCGACACACCTTTTAACATGCCTATAATTTGGAAAGCTATTTTGAAATCTGGCAACAACTGATGCTAATACCACGTGTTTCATTCCATGGCCAATGAAGGTAGAAGTTGCCACCGAAACGTAGTCCTAACATTTGTAAATTTTACGTAACTGAAGCGATGTAACTGTCGTCATCAAGAATTATTCTAATGTCTCGTTTTCTGATCAGAAAAACATAAGAAAATGCAAAACTTAGAGTTGGGCCTCTATTTCAAACACTTGGAAATGCTACAATGAACAAATGAAGCAAATGACGGGAAAGGACAATTTTCTCCTCTTCAGTTACATGATGAAGGGCTGTTCAGGGTGACTAGAACTGGACACTCCCTTTTTATGACCCTTACGCTTAAGAGGGCAATAAAGTTATTTATGACTCTATGATAGACAACTCTTATCCTTGCTAACAGCATCCCTCCCCAACACAAGCTTTAAAACTGACTATCCACATAAAAGGGTTGCACAGGATGAGTCACATAACAGGGAAGCTTAGGTTCTATAGTCAAACTTACTTTCTCAATGTTTAGGTACATTTCTTTCAGAATCCATCAAATGTTTCAATCTGATATTTTTACCACATATACATACAGTATAAAGTATTTGTACAAACAGACGAGGTGGAATAAAATTATCTCACATTTTAAAATTATTAAAACTAAAAATGTCATTTTTAGGGTAAAATTATGAAATGCACATTAAAAATTTGTACATTTTCAAAAAATTTAAATATTGATATACGCTCTTGTTGAAATGTGTACAAGTTTACTATAATTCCGGGCCGGATGGAACTTTTGCGAAACCTGGGGCGAAATTTCATAGCGGGGCCAGAGCAAAAATTTCATTAAACTCCCTAGAAAATAAATCTCATAGTTTAATATAATCGTTATGTGAAAATGAAAACACACAAAAACTATTATGAAGAAAAATGATTATCTCAAATTACCGTGAGCTTAAGAAAAAGACCATAATATGGATTGAAAGTTCAGACAGAGAGAGAGAGAGACAAACAAACAGACAGGCAAAGAGAGAGAAAGATAGAGACAGACAGACAAATACAGAGAAAGATGGAGTGGCAGCAGAGAGAGATAGAGAGAAAGACAGAAACAGACAAAGTAAAGACTGTCAAAATCTATGGGTTTCTTTCCGGGTAGAACAGTGATTTTTATAAAAACTTCCCCACAAAATGGTAAAACAATAAATTTAACTAATGTGCGTACCGAATGTTTTTCTATAGCAAACATTTTTATGTAGCGATTAATAAGAATCCTTCCTAAAGAAATTCGTTTATATCATCATCATATATATATATATATATATATATATATTTTTTTCTTTTCCCTGGCACATTTTGTTTTAGTGATTGATTTTTGAAGCAAGGTGGTATAACTGTCAAATTAATGAGTTACCTTGCATCAAAAATCAATTAGTACTTCTTTTTATCTTTCATACACACTCATGTATGAAAATTTCTTTTTTTTTTTTCATTTCTAATACTGTTTTTAAAGTCACTCAACAATTGGCGTCCATATATAGCCCCAAAATAACGTCAATATTGTTCTTTTCATTGTTTTTAAATTTCAGTGTCTGGTCTACTTACAAATTGTTGAGCATATACTGCAGTAGGGAGTGATAAAATGTGATGAAATTTAATTTGCTATTTCATAAATGTGGAAAAGTTTAAGGTCTAAAACAGTGCAGAAGGGGATTGTAAACTGAAAAACAAAACATTGTAAAAATATATTTTAAGGGCCTTGCACCCCAAATCTTTTAAAAAAGAAATAGCAGTAAATATAGAGAATTCTAGGAAAAAAAGATTTTTTTTTTTTTTTTTTTGTATTTTCTAAGATGCTGGGGCCCCGTTAAGAAGCGGGGCCCGGGCGAACACCCTGGTTGCCCCAATGGTCCAGCCGGCTCTGCTATAAATGACAGGTAAAATTTTAGCTAAAAAATATTGGATAGCTTTTGAGAAAAATGTACCTAAAAAGGGCCTATTTACATGGGCTCTAATGGAGCATACCAACCCCCTTAAAAAGTTTAAAAATAAAGTAAGACAGCAATTCTCATTTTTCAAACTTTTGCATTAACACAATGATAGTTTTAACTTTATTTTTTTCAAAATACAAACATCCTCTCCGAAGAGTCCTGCCACAAACTGGGCCCCAGAGCAACCCCCATACAGTTGCCATATCTTGAAAACTATTTGATGTAGAGTCACATAAATGGAATTTTTATGTGCAGCAAGAAAAACTACATTAAACACCCACATTTCATGCTTTTATCTTTAACACATCAGAAGTTAGAGCTGGAAAAACAAAAAAGGGTGTCCCGGGGACCCTAATTTGCATAATTTTAAAATATTTTTTCCCAACCAATTTTAATATCTAAAGTCTGAAATTTGGGGAAACAAAGTTTTTCTCATGTACCTGTTGACATAAAAATAATTATTCAAATCTGGGGTGGGGCAGCTTGGACCACTTGTTGATTTGACATGGAATGACCCACCTGTAGAATCCTTTCCTAGGCATTTGCAAACAATAACTGTTACAAAAATGTGGACCAAACTGTTGTTAGGTAGGTGTTCCTAACACAAACCTAACTCGTACATGAAACCACAAATATGAAAGTTCAGTTGTCACATGAAACAGCATGTATAAAAATCAGAAAGCCAGTAAGACAAACAGATATAATATTTTCCAAACCCTCCAGTGCAACATTGTAGAATGTTTTTCAATCTTTGAACTTGGTAGACAAAAATATAAAGACTAATGGATTTTATTTAACCCACCTTCATATTATCGAACATGGAGTTCCTTTTGCAAGTACTTACAGCTTCAGTATATCAGCCAAAAACTGGGTAACAAAAGTAAAGAAGTTGAATTTAAAACACACTTACACAAAGTATATTTGATGTAAAATATTTTTACATGAACCAAAGATTTAGACGAGAATGGAGACAAATCTAACAGTAAACTAAGCCTACATTTACTTTGGACAACAGATATCAAGCAAGGGTCACATCTAAGTAGAAATTAATAGGTATAAAACTCCCGGATAAAGAATATTTGAAAGGAATAGAACAATTCTCAAGAGCCATTTGCCATTATGTCCTAAATCAAAAGCACTTAGTATTATAATATTGAATGGGAATTATAGAGGATAAAAGTTGAGGAAGCCATGAAGTAATTAATTATTTAAAAGCACTTAGTAAATACATCCTTGAAGTCCTTACTTATCCAAGAGAGATATGGCCATGAACTAAAGATGTCAAACAGGTGCTGTGGGCACCTAAAAGAATGATGAAGTCCTGTGTACGGATAAAAAGATGTGTATCAGTTTATACAGACATAGTAACAGAAAAGGAAAAGAGTAAGCCAGCATTTGTCACATGTTTCTATATATAAGTGTGCACTTTAAGGGATGATTGTTAAAAATTCAGTTGTTGTTTTTTTGTTGTTTTTGTTGTTCTTGTATATCAATAAACCTCTATTTACAACCAAGTAAAAAATTACCATATCCGACAATGCTGCTGAAATTGTGTGGCATCAATGCTTCAGTACTCCAAGTTCAAAGCCTCTTGCAAGACAACATTCTGACAGTGGTCAAGTGATCTGTAACATCAGCCTCTGACTTCTCTTGCTTCATGGTACATGTAAAAATTGCACAGCTTTTAACAAATCAGTATCAAGTAATTTGGAAGAGTTTGGTCCTAAAATTTGTCAACCTTATCCCAAGTACTTCTGCATATGCTTGAAATGTTTCTTATCCGAAACACCATTGCATATGCTTGAGGTGTTTTCAGAGCCAAGTTGTCCTAATATAACTTTTCTTTAGCTTATTCTCATGATTTTCCTTCAAAACTTCTAAAAGAAGCATTCTGATATCACCTAACAGTTTTGCGGGTGTCTTCAAAGAGAGCGGTGGGGGTGGGGGTGGCACTACAATTTAATGTACTATTTTTATCATAATCATGAATATTCAATACTTAATTATGTTGCTTCATTCAGTAATCAATATAATTTTTTTTTCATTTTGATTACATATCTCATGTATGACATAATAAAAATGGTTTAGAAATATTTTAGATCACCCCCACTCCTCACCTCCAGCCTGAAAACAATCCTGGCATATCCTATGACCCAAATCCATTACAAAAGTAGTGCTTTTAAGAATACAAATCTGTTGAACAGCAACAGTACTTTGAACTTATATTGCTTTCACGGCAACATCCCAGAAAAAAAAAAAAAAAACCCTTTGAATCTTTCTCATCATATTAACGTTGTAAACAAAACTTTTCTGCAAAATATTGTAACCCTTAGACTAAATCTTGTGCACATATGCACTATACCTGCAAAACGACAAGAGCAGTTCCTCACCATCCTGAAACAGAATGATCATCTACAATGAAATGTGTATTGATGGCTCTGCATCATCATGATCCTTTACAAACTGTGTTAGACCATCAGAAATTAAAGAGGAGGAAAACAAAATGAAGGTTTCTCTTTACAGCAGTTATTCAGGTCACGTATATGTAATAAAGTATTGATACTTCTTTTTAATTATGCCTATATTAATTTTGTTATTCCTAGATTCCCTCCCTCATGTTTAAATGCTGTCATTCAGTTTCAATCATTTGCAACATCAATGCAGGATTTCAACAAGTTAAATTTCATCAAGATTTAACTAACATCAAGTGACTTTTGTTCACCTGAAAAAGGAGGTTCAGTGGCAATGAAAATTAAGACTTTTACCCAGTACAGTTTGTCTGCAAGAAAAAGGCAAGCCCTGTTTGTCATCAAAGCTACACTTCCCCAGCAAGCAAATAAGTGAAAATAATATGCAACACTCTTAACATTCCTTTTTTGGTACACCTTTAGTTTATATGTAAAGTAGCAAAAAAAAAAAAAAAAAAAAAATTAAATATATAATTCATGTTAGAAATATACATGTTTTAAAATGTTCATACTTTTGTCTTTTTTCTATAATTATGTTTAATAGCTGCCATAGTGATATGCAGTGATAAAACTGACCCAGTCTTTAAAAATTAAGTCTCAACTATTGTTTGGGTTAGTGGAAAAAGGAGTGGTGACATACCTAATGTATTACACCCACAGCCAACATTCCCCTATGCCTGGGCAAAGCAATGTTCTAGGAAGGATACCACACGGTTAGTACAAAATAAAATCACTTTTCACAAAAGCTGCTGAATAAATTTCCAACAGTCACTCCAACAGGACATCCTAAACTGAATGAAACAACTACATTCAATGCTATTTTCTTTGAAAAAAATCAGATGAAACTGAAAAAAATATTAAAGAGAACTTTACTTTTTTGAATCCAGAGTCTTGCTAGAAAGCTCCACACACACAAAAAACCTGATCATTTAAAACTTGTATCACACCTCATGAATTGTTTCGAACATACTGCACCCTGGTGAGGCATTTCACCTGTGTGAATGAGCATGTGACTTGAAAGATGACTTTTATCAGCAAATTGTTTGGAACACACATCACACTGGTGAGGCATTTCACCTAAATGAGCATGTGCCTTGAAAGGTGACTTTTATGAGCAAATTGTTTGGAACATACATCTCACTAGTGAGGCATTTCTTCTGTGTGAACGAGCATGTGCCTTGAAAGATTACTTTTATGAGCAAACTGTTTAGAACATACATCACACTGGTGAGGTTTTTCACTGGTGTGAATGAGCATGCACCTTGAAAGATTACTTTTATGAGCAAATTGTTTAGAACATACATCACACTGGTGAGGCTTTTCACCTGTACGAATCAGCATGTGACTTGAGAGATTACTTTTATGAGTAAACTGTTTGGAACATACATCACACTGGTGGGGCATTTCACCAAAATGAACATGTGCCTTAAAAGATGACTTTTATGAAAAAATTGTTTGGCACATACATCTCACTGGTTAGGCATTTCACTTATGTGAATGAGCATGTGCCTTGAAAGATGACTTTTGTGATTAAATTGTTTGGAACATACATCACCCTGGTGAGGCATTTCACCTAAATAAGCATGTGCCTTGAAAGATGATTTTTAAAAGCATATTGTTTGGATTATACATCTCACTGGTGAAGCATTTCTTCTGTGTGAACGAGCATGTGCCTTGAAAGAGAACTTTTATGAGCAAACTGTTTAGAACATACATCACACTGGTGAGGCTTTTCACCTGTGTGAATGAGCATGTGCCTTAAAATATGACCTTTCTGAGTAAACTGTTTGGAACATACATCACACTGGTGAGGCTTTTCACCTGTGTGAATGAGCATGTGACTTGAAAGATTACTTTTATGAGCAAACTCTTTAAAACATACATCACACTGGTGAGGCTTTTCACCTGTGTGAATGAGCATGTGCCTTGAAAGATGACTTTTAAGAGTAAATTGTTTGGAACATACATCACACTGGTGAGGCATTTCGCCTGTGTGAATATGCATGTGCCTAGAAAGGTTACCTTTACAGATAAACTGTGTAGAACATACATCACACTGGTGAAGCTTTTCACCTGTGTGAGTGAGCATGTGACTTGAAAGAGTACTTTTATGAGCAAACTCTTTAGAACATACATCACAGTGGTGAGGCTTTTCACCTGTGTGAATGAGCATGTGCCTTGAAAGATGACTTTTATGATTAAATGATTTCGAACATACATCACACTGGTGAGGCATTTCCCCTGTGTGAATGAGCATGTGACTTGAAAGATTACTTTTATGAGCAAACTCTTTAGAACATACATCACACTGGTGAGGCTTTTCACCTGTGTGAATGAGCATGTGACTTGAAAGATTATTTTTACGAGCAAACTCTTTAGAACATACACCACACTGGTGAGACTTTTGACCTGTGTGAATCAGCATGTGACTTGAAAGATTTCTTTTATGAGTAAATTGTTTGGAACATACATCACACTGGTGAGGCTTTTCTCCTGTGTGAAGGAGCATGTGCATTGAAACTTCACTTTTTCGAATAAATTGTTTTGAGCACGCATCACACTTGTGAGGCTTTTCACCTGTGTGAAGAAGCATATGCCTCGAAAGACTACTTTTACGAACAAATTGTTTGGAGCATACACCACATTGCAGAGGCTTTTGGTCTGTGTGAAGGAGCAAGTGTCTCGAAAGATCACTTTTCCATGCAAATGGTTTGGAACATACATCACATTGGTGAGGCTTTTTATCTGTGTGGAGAAGCATGTGCTTTGAAAGAGCACTTTTATGAGAAAATTGTTTGGAACATACATCACACTGGTGTGTCTTTTCACCTGTGTGAAGGAGCATATGGTTTGAAAGATTACTGTTTTGAGTAAATTGTTGGGAACATTCATCACACTGGTGAGGCTTTTCACCTGTGTGAAGGAGCACATGCATTTTAAGAGTACTTTTATCAGCAAATTGTTTGGAGCATACATCACACTGGTGAGACTTCTCACCCGTGTGAATGAGCATGTGCGTTGAAAGATGACTTTTGAGAGTAAACTGTTTGAAACATACATGACACCGGTAAGGCTTTTCTCCTGTGTGAAGGAGCATATGCATTGTAAGTTGACTTTTGACGAAATTGTTTGGAGCATACATCACACTGGGGAAGCTTTCCACGAGTGTGAAGAAGCATGTGCTGTAAAAGATTACCTTTCGAAGTAAACTGTTTGGAACACACATCACATTGATGAGGCTTTACACCCGTGTGAACCAGCATATGCCTCGAAAGCTTAAGCTTGCATGCAAACTGTTTTAAGCATACATGACATTGGTGGTCTTTGTCATTTGACTGAAGGGTACTATGCCTTGAGATGCTGCATTTTGTCACTTTGCTGCTTGAAACACATGTCAGAATCATAAAGTTCTCATCTTGCATGGACCTTTACATGCATCAAGAGACTATCTTTTTGTTTGAATTTCTTGTGACACACATTGCAATGGAAAAGTTTTTCATTTGTATGAATTTTTTTTTTTGATTGGAGGTTTAATGACCACCGTGAGCAACTCAATGGGCTATAAGCAGTCGCCCGTTCCTAATTTAGGGTCACTGGTTCCAGGGAAGGGAGAGAGCCAGTGCCGTAAGACAAACACAACATCCATGCCTGACCGGGATTCGAACCCGGACCCCTTACGGACGAATGATCAGAGGCCAGCGCCTTAGACCACTGCGCCACCGGGGCGGCATTGTATGAAGTTCTATTTGCCTTGCAGAACGTTTCCTTCACTTGCTCCGGAGATTTTTCCCCAGTTTAGCGATTTCTGTGCAAAATTTCCCGCTGAAGTTCAACTTTATGCTTTGAATTCACTTACCTGGTATGTGAGTTTCTCGTATTTCGTTGATATTTTCACCTGCTTTTGTTCCCTTTTTTTGGACTTGCCTGGACTGGGTACCGACGCGCTTGTATTTTGTTGGCAGCTGCTTGCCTGGGTTCTCTCTCGGTAGCTTTTTTGCGCTCCCGGTTGTTGCCTGGGTTACAGTGCCTAGAAGAATTAGTGTGTCGTGCTCGCAGAAAAACTTGCTGCCCGCAATCATGAAAGCGGTAGATGGCGCTGCGATGTCACGTCGCTGTTCGGGAGGAAGGACGACGAAAATGCACATCTTTCTATGACACACCCAGCTCGTCAGCATTATGTGTACTCCTTGAACGATATTTTATAAGCAGATAACTTAAGTATTTACGAAATAATCGGCATACCTCTTTCACCACTCCCTCTCCCCCCCCCCAAAAAAAAAGAACGAACGGGGTGCTCAAGATTCATTAATAAGGTTATCGTAGTTTAAGTTAAGCTTTGCATTGTGCTAACGTCAACATTAATGTTAGATATTTCGGAAGTTTTAGAGTCATACATGGGTTACATTATGCAAAAACACTGGAGACCAATATGCAGTTTACAATCACTGAAACATCAACTTACAGTATAAAGTAAAAATTAAAAAAAAGAAAATATTTTGCCCCTCAAAACCTTACCGGAAAAAAAGGGGAAATATTTTCTCAATGAAACATGGGCTTTATAATTTGCATTCCAATAATCCAAATAGGTCATGAAATTCAGTAACCTAAAAACTTAAAATTATTTAATAATGTACTTCATTTTTGAGCAATGAGTGACTAAATTTCTTGGTAAGAACATGGGATCAAAATAAATATTGAAACTTAATGCTTTCCATTTAGTTGCAGAGTGTGGCTTTGAAAAGAAGCCTTTTAATGAGTTAAAAATAGAATACAACAAATGCGATTACTATTTTTAAAATTGGTCTGTTTTCTAATAATATACCAACTGTAATCCATTTTTAAAAATCATTCCTAAAAAACCTTTGCCTGTGACACGATAAACAAAATGAATCATACTGAACAGAAGTAAATATACAAAACCTGAATGTATATGATGACATTCTTTTAAAGAAAAATAATTATAACATTTTTCTTTACTTTTCTTCACGTTATAATAATTATGTGATTAAATTTGCTATTCAAATGGGTTTGCAGTGAAGAGCAGTGGCGGCTCGTGGTGTAAAATGCTGGTGAGGCGAACGGTCTTGATGTAAATGTAAAACAGTAAAACATATGTTATTGAAAAATATATAAATTCGTATAACGTTATACGAATATATATATATATATATATATATATATAAATTCGTATAACGTTATACGAATATATATATATATATATATATATATATATATATATATATATATATATATATATATCAGTGGCGTAGCAGGGGGGTCGTGGTTTGCACCCCCTTATTAGGCGAGACAGTTAGCTTTTTCTAAGTACGTTTTATAGATAATTTCCCTATTTAAATTCTTTGATTTTTATATAACTCGGAAAGCAATGTAATTTCTTGATAATAGAAGAGAAAGTAAAGCAAAGCTGCCAAAGAAGTTGCTTTATTAAATTTTTATTAAAACAACTATAATTTATTGTATTTTCTTCATTTTATTAAATTAGCTTCATTTTGTATTAATATTCAAGATGTGGGTACGTACCAATAGGAAAACATTTGTCGAAGCGCCCCCCCCCCCCCCAAATTTTTTTATATGTACTTATACACAGTTATACAGCAGAAGTGCAGAACCCCCCCCTTCAAAAAGTTTCATGTCAAAGGCAGTATCCCCCATTGGATATCTTTGAAGTCTGGGATCGAGTCGGCTGAATCATTAAAATCCGCTGAGATTCGGAAGTCTCGTTAAGCCATTGGTCCAGGGTAGGCGGCGCCTTGTTATTAACAGCTGTAAACCCCATCCCTTAGGGCTCCATCCCATGCCATTTAGCCCTTATATACAAATATTATTCAACAGTAATGGAATAAATTTATAGAAATATATGAAACACGGCGTGGGGAGTCTTTCTTCACGAAAAAATCCAAAAATTTTAGAGGAAAAATGTACATATACCTCTCTATATATGTGTGTGTGTAATATACGCTACTTTTGCAACAATATTTTTATGAAAACAATTATTCGATAATTTTACAACAAAGAAAGAAATATTTCACCAGTATTCTTTTATGTAATACACTTGAGCGAAAATACGCAATTTGCGCGGTTTCTTTAGCTAGTCAATGCGTCACTCACATCCCAACGCCAATCGGAGATCCACTTCTTAAAAAATTCAAAGTAAATCATTTGAATAGAATTTGTTTTCTCACGAAGTGTTTCTTGAGCTTGAATAAAAGTCACAGTTCGATTGGCATATTGGTGAAGGTGCATTTAGCACGGGTCACAAACTGAAGTCCAGGCTCGTGATAACTATGTACAGGAGAAGTCAAGCTAAGGAAGCACATTTCTATATAAAAAAAGTATAAAATAATTTAAACCTGGAATTAAAAACAGAGGAATACGATATTAATTTGCTTTGGTCTCGAACAGAATGCTTTCAGTTTATTTTTATAAAATAAGTTCAATTCTGCGATCCTTTTTGGCTGCAAATTTGTCTATGATCAGATCATAAAATATTTGAGTGGACATTAGATGGTTCAGCAATTATTTCTCGTTTGAAATTTTAGCGAGTGAAGACAAACGATCTTGTGCCGTTGTATTACGGAGGTAAGTCTTAATTCTCTTCAAAGAAGAAAAAAATTCCTTTCAGCAGAAGAACTTGTTGACGCTAGTGTCAATACAAGAGAAAATAATTTGTAGGCTTCTGGCAACACATCTTTCAGCTCGTTTTCTTTCATTGTTTTCAAGGTTTTCTGAAAACTGAGTTCCCTGAAGTTGTGATCATTATATAAAAAATCTAATTCGTTTTTTAGTCGTTGTGTGTCCGTAAAAATGTTTGGATAAATTTTTTTGAGAGTGTTAAGGGCACTGGATGGAAATGACTCTGAATAACTATGGTATTTTGAGCTGTCAACTAGCTGCAGAAACTCGAGCTTTCCCTTATCTTCAAATCTGGTATTTATTTGGACTTTTATATATTCATGAATACACTCCATTAAATCATTCTGTATCGTTTTAGATTGTCCAGAAAATAAGCTTCGTATTCAAAATGTGCTTTTAATTCTGGGGTGCTCCTACGAAATAACATTTGGAACATTTCCTTGAAATTACCTTTATTTAATGAGGAAACAGATTCATCATGTCCTCGAAAAGGCAGTTCTTGCTTGCTTAGAACGACAACTAAATCGATTATATGTTCCATAAAAAGCCTATTTAGTCTGACCTTTTCATTAAACTTGACTTTAGGAAGAGCAGCATTTTCTTTGAGCATATCAGAAATAGTGTTTGTTTTTTTTCATTCGTTTTAGACCTACGTGGTTAGTTCTATGCTCTTTAGAGCTTTCGTGCAATTTTGCACTACGAGAAAAGTTTTTTAGATCAAAATAACCCGTTGTATTCCACACATTTTTCTTATTGCTCAAAAGTAAACATGGCCAGCAAAAGAGAGTTTGCTTGTAATAGCTACCAGAAAGCCAGGGAAAATCTCGTACCATGATTTATTGAAAGACCTAAAAAACCATTTACCGCACTTCTTATCTTTAGATATTGAACTTATTATAGGTGTCGGTCTTCCAGATATGAGAACATAATTGTTATCATAATCTTTCCAGTGTTTAAAAGGAATTTCTTCCAGAACACAAATCACGTCGTTTGTTGGGCCATTCATATTTTCCAACCAAAATCAAAATATGCTGTTTAGTAACAATAACAAAATAAAAAAGAAAAACTCAACATTACTATGAACTAGCAAACACCCGCAGAAGAGAGGATTGAAAACACACTACAAAAAGTTAGATTCAAATACACTCTGACGAATAGTTAAAGCTACGTAGAAATCTTCGTATTCCAAAGCGTATAGAGGCGAACGGCGTCATCGCCTGTGAAACCACTTTTCACAAGGGTCATCTGCTCATTTTCCCGCGCCCATTGGATACACAATCCTTGGGTTCTCCAATAACAGCGGAGATGCGATTCCAGTTTAAGCGAAATGGAGGGTCGCCTCAGAAATTTCCTTTCTCTTACTGGAAGTCCGGCACCTCTTTAGGTAGACCTCGGACCGTGGGGTGGGGGGGGGGTTCAGTCTGTAGGGCTCTTCTCTGATCCCCAGTTCCCAAAACCGGCTTCTCATCGAGACGATTCAGCCGGTCGCCTCTGAGCGCTTAAAACATGCAGCTGCTTTGCAAAAATAATGATTCATTCCTCTTCTCGAAAGCCTTTCTTTAACCTAATTCATGAATCACAATGTGAATTTCAGTGTTTCATTTATCCTGCAAAGTTCTTATATCTTTGTTACTGACAGAAGGTTTTTTTTTTCTTTCACTTCTCATTCTGCGGAATTTCAGGTGAGGCGGCGCCTCACTTGCCTCATCAGACGGGCCGCCACTGGTGAAGAGAGGAAAATTGTTTTGCACCTTAAGTAAAAAGTTTAATAAGGTAAAAATTAAGAAGTGGGTGTTCATGGAGTCCATCTAAATGGGATAATTCTATGCAGTCCTTGTAAACTATTTTTACCCTTAAAAAAAAAGGAAATTATTAATGTAGCATACACACAGGCGTAGCATGGGGAAGGCACACATCACTGGAAAAATGATACATGACAAAAATTGTAGAACTTCATGAAGTGTACCAAATTGCATTCACATTTTGTTGTTCAGCAAATTACAAGAAAATGGGTGCTGGAAGATATAATACTTCTTCCCTATCTTACAAATTATTAAACGAAAATTAAATTGAAACCGAAGAAAGATACCAACCGGCGCCCTTTTCAGACGTGACGCACCGGACAAAAAATGTGGATATGCAGCCCCCATCAGTTATTTGTGTAAACAGCGACGATGTAAAAAAAAATATAAAAGTAGCCCAGGTGGGCAAACCCTAGTGATAAACATACGTGCGCTTCTTCATATATATAACACAAATGACGGTTTAAAAGTTAAAAAATGATTCCGAAAAAAAAATGCAATTTGTGCGTGGCCCTCAGGCCTCACCCGCATTTAAGATCGGGAGGGATGCCGGCTTTGTTTTTTATTTTGTCACAAAAGATCCACCCGAACTTTCTTCCTGCCTCCTCGGGAAATCGAAGCTATGAGCAAGGTTTAAAAAAAAAGGCAAAAAAACTTCCAACTTTCTGGATTGGTGTTTCTTCTTTTCTTTAAATAAAAAAACCTGCTGGTGAGTGGTAAAAGATTTTAACTTTTTGTAAACACATAAGACTCTTGGGACGTTAGGGGCCTGGGCACCAGCCCCGTTGGCCCACCCCTAAGATGGCCATGCATGAGGTGCTTCGAAAGGAGTTGCTTTTTTTGTATTCATTAAGGTGAATCAACAAATCCTGGCACACCTTACAGGTTTGGCACCAATGGCAACTGAACAGGTGGCTTTTCTGGAAAAATATTTTCAAAAATGCTCTCCCAACCCAACAAGAAAACACCAGTTTACACTTATCCGTGCCCCCCCCCCCCCAGAAAAAAAATTGGTCACACTACGCCTATGTGCATACATGTCAGGAGAATTAAATACTTAATGAATTGTTACTGAAAAGATTAAGCACAGAAATTTCAGGGTGACTTAAAGCTAAAGTTCAAGGCAGTGATCTTTTATTAGAATACATGGCCAACTTCCATGTAATAGTGAGACACAGAATGCTGGTTTTAAACATTTGTGATAAAAAATATTATTATGAATTTGTTTCATGCTTACCTCTTCTTGTACTGCCTTCACAGATCTATTTTCTACACGACCAGAAAAAATGTACATAGCTAAGATTGTTTCCATTCAACCTGCACATTTCCCCCTTTCAATATGTAACATTGAATAGATGTTCGGCTTTTCGATCACATATTTCACTCCCAGCCCTGCAATAAGTAATAATGAATTGTGGTCCTGCTTTTGATTGCACTTTCACACAGTCTTGTGGCTGATGCAGAGTTAACTGATAATCTCCTTTTGATGTGAGAGAAATAAATTTCTGCTCATGTTCTTCCTTTAACAGCCACAAGAAAATACAATAGCAGGCAATGGTAGTTAACACTACTGAATCTTTAGGATAGTTAAGCTTACCATAATCTGTTGCAGTTAAATAAACAAAGCTGTAAGATTATGCAAGATCTAAATCTATTAGTTTGTTATGAATAAATAAAAAAATTACACTTGAACAGTTTGTTTCAAACTTGGTTCGAAGAATGCCTAGTTATGTGTATCAGCACAGGCTTCATTTCTTCAGGAGTATCCGATATGCAGTACATGTTAACACAATAATTTTGTTCGGTTTCTTTCAGAAATTAGAAACATGTTGCAAGTTTAGTATTATATGCAGAATACCTATGACTGTGTATATCAGCACAGATATAAAAGTAGATGGGATATAAAACTAATCATGCAGTATTTGGAATCCATATGTATAATCACAATTACAACCGAAGTATCACAATTATATTATTACTGTATTTGAATGTCTTCTCTCTGTTACTATTTCCAGTATAAATTTAATGGACTGACTGGAAAAGTTTTTTTTGACAATTTGCATATGAAACTGAATTCAGTAAACTGTTAATTGCACCTCCGCATTTTTAAGTGTTTTTGCCGTTCCCTTTTGGATGAACGATTCTTATTTTGTTGTTTTAAATAGAAATTAAGTCTTGTCATAATGTAATACTGAATAACTTTACTAGTGGTCTCTATTTCATGATTTTTGCAACCAACTGTTTTCAAGGTGGAACCACGTAAAGCCTGTATGATGTCCAAAATGCTATCTCAGTGCAATTCAAGAAAACTGAAGCACTTAGTAAATTTTTCTTCAATTTCATAGATCAAGGCAAAAAGTTTGTTTGACGAATATGTCAGCCCTCCCTGATCAAAATGTTTTGTGTATTCTGCATTAACATTATTGATAGACACCTTATCCTGTTGAAGAAGGCTTTTACAAGTTTCACACACAATTTTTCTATTAAAAACACGAGCCACAAATCCTGAAATATAATATATGAGACGAACATCACTCTTTTGCTGGACCAGAATATTATGCTCCAAACTGCTTTCTTTGCGCGTAAGGTCAGAAGAATTTTCATTAGGACTTCCAGTTTCAAAAAATGAATCAATAACCGAAAGAGCTGATTCTTCTGGTTCCTTTGGTGGGACACGGATTAGTGATTTACTACACAAGGTGGAGCATTACCACCTCTTGGAGGTTTAGCAAGGTTATAAAAACTTAGCATTTCTACAATTGTCAGAAATTCAGTGCTATTGGGGTGATCATTACATCCTTTGCATTGGCGAATAATGCTGAAAAGGTTTTCAATTTTATCCTGACTTAGTCTAGATGTTAAAAGGTAAGAACAATGAGCACTATGCGTCAAGTATTCAACAAGGGATAAAGCGCTGCTAATCGATACCTTTAAACCTGTAGCAGTACTTTCAGAGATGAAACCATTACCTTCGGCATGCATCTCCCAAATATTTAAGAACTGCAAGAACTCTTTAAGAAACTCATATTTTGAGCTATTCAGGTATAAAGAATTATAAGGAGTTCTTGATGTCATTATGTCAATGAGTGCATTCATTTTTGTTATGAACATAATAGTTGGCTCTGGATCCCCGTATTGAAAACTTATTTGGTCTTTATAAATAAACAGGCCTTTAAGAACTTCTAAACTGAATATCTGAAATGCCAAGTTAACTTTCATTTTTTCAAAATTGTTTGGAGTAAGATGAGCTTGAATTATTTTTGGCATTGCTCTTAAACTAAGAGCGTTTCGATCCAACTTCCATGCAGCTTTTATAAATTCTGAATGTACTCGACCTTCTAAAAGACTGAATCCATTTTTTAAAAATGCATTACGTACACATTTGATTAAATGGGGAAAATCTGAAAAGAAGTGCAGATATCTGTGTCCATCAACAGGATGAGGCACCTTGCATTTAATGTCTCCTGCGCTAGTCACGCCAATGCCAAATTTACGCCACATGGATCTGTTCCATGATGCTCCATCACCTACTATGCCATCCACAAATAATCCAGCTTTTTCGGATAATATTATTGCTTCAGTTAAAAATTTACTGAGCATATCCCCTTTCATATTACTTTTTGTGGCAAATACTGCTAAAATTTGGGTCCAATCCCCAGTAAACGGCTGAAATAGAAATGCCAAACCATGGTCACATAACTCATGTATTTTCTCCGCAGGTGTAAACAATCCATAATCAACATATCCCTGAATAGTCCCACTTGACTTTAGTTGCAGGTGCTCAGAAAGTTTCATCTCATCAAAAACTATGCAACCATGCCTTTCGAAAGAATTTAATTCAGCAGTTCTACCTTTCAAAGTTTCAAACATTTTCTTATTAAATCCATAACCAGCTTGATATGATTTTACATATTTTTTCAAACAGGTTCGACTAGGCAAAATAAGTAATTTGTTTAACCTCATGTGCTCATAGAGCCGGGGACTTTTTATTCTCATTATAATGCATTCTAACAACCAACTGCTGTCATACCTCATACCTTTTACACTCTTTCGCTCTGAAGCTTTAATGCATTCACCTATGGCTAATTGTTGCTTATGAGATAAATATTTCAACTTGTTAGTCAAGTTATTAGATGTATATTTTTTGTTTCTAACTTTTAAGTTTTTAATTTTATTTCTCAAAAAGACTATGTTGTTTTAATCGCTTTGAAGTTTGATGCGCCATTTTTAACTTTATTCCACATGTCAGAACAGGTCTACCATTTCTTCGTCTTTTTAACACAGATCTGTGATTTAATAAAAGCTTGCGCTGGTACTGACATGCTGAACATATTGCTCCATTTTCACTAACATGACCAACACATTTCCTGTTTTGCCAAAACTTCCGATTTCCAGTAAGGAGTTGCTCACCTGTTTTGTGCTTAGGTATTTCTGAAAATTCTTCAAGAGTTCCAACACCACGACAGCTGTGATAGGAATTGGCCTTTTCCAGTATGGTTTCCAAACTTTTACATGAATTTACTTTCTCTTTAACAATTTCTATACCTTTATGGTACACAATACATGAAATTTCAGATTCTGAACATTTTTCAACAACAATTTTGGTATCAGGATTGGTATGTTCTTTCGAGTATGTTTTCCATTTCATAAAGCACACAACATTTGGAGATTCTTCATATGTAACAGTTACCCAAAATTTTGTTGGCAAAGTAACGTTGCATATTTCTTCAAATGAAATAAGGCCTTCATTCATTTTTGTGTTGGTATCTATTAAACGAGAATTGTCCTCCAATTTTCTCTTTTTTTCTGGTACAGAAGATGTAATCCTTGTAGAACGTTTGTTTGGTAAAGGTTTACTTAAATATTTCGGTAAATTTGGGAAAATAGTAGGTATGGCGTCAGGCTTGAGTAATGGTTTGTCTCGGCATGTTAGAACTTCCTTACCTTCAATAGTGGAACGATAATGCATCTCAATGAATTTAGATTCAAAGTGCAAGGCACATACAACACAACTTTCATCAAGTTTCTTATCAGCTCTGGGAATTGCCTTATCCCATTTGCTCAACATATCAGGTGTTTTGGGGACAGCAAAGAGTGATATTTTATTTTTGCAGGATTTATAGCCAGTATTACATCCTGGCACAAAACAGCTGCTTTGCCTTTTCCGTTTTCTATGTTTTTTATTATTTGCTAATGCAGAATTTACCAGTCCTTTCACAGCTGACATTATTTCCGTATGATCTTATAACTAACTGTTGCAGTCGATTTCAGTACTGCACTTAAGTTTAACCACACAGTAGGTTTAACGCGTGACAGCCAATACTTGATCAACTTCTACATCTTCACGAATAAAAAGTTACTAATTTCGGAAATAAATTTCGTTATAAACAATCCACAGTTCACAGTTGAATAAAACTAACACCGGAATAAGCCTATTGCGTTTCAGTGATCAACTGTTGAATTACCTAGTGTATTACTGTTATGATCGAGCTACAACGAGTTAGCAAAGATACTGCCAAAAAGATTTCCCTCCACTAACCTTTGTTTTGTGAAAATTTGAAGTTTTGTAAGGCAGCAAATCCTTGGTAAACAAACTTCCCACCATTGAATAACATGAAGCCGATGAAGCATCCTAATATAACTTCCGATGCCAGCGCCCTCTGTCATTTCATGACGATTGGTCACAAAACCGTGAGGGACATCTTAGGGAGCACGACACACTAATTCTTCTAGGCACTGTACCTGGGTTGTCGCTCCTAGTGCTTTGACCAGTGTTGGTCTGTCTGCTCTAGTGTTGTGACGTCATGGCTTCTACTCCTATGCTCGGCTCTTCCGTAACCGCACCACTTGCTGACTGCGTCAATGTTGACATCCGATCGTCTACAGATGCTGGGGATCGGGCGTCTTCCTCTTTTGCTGGATTATATCCTCCTGATTTGGATACTATGTTTCATCGTGAAAGTACCAATTTTACTATTACTGTTCCATCAGCCTCGGATCTAGGCAGGTCAGTGCTATCTACTTTACATCTTGGTATTGTTTTTGACGCCCTACCTAATACTCAACTCCCAGCATATTCATCAGTGCTATATTCCTTTTTGCCATCCAATTCCATCACACATATTGCTCGCAAACCCCGTTCCATCATTATTTATTTAGCTTCCTCAAAATATCTAGCGAAGGCTTTATCCACTCCCATTCAGATTGGCGATTAGTGTATTTATGCTGAATCTCTCTCCCAGCGTCCAGTTTTGATCTCGTTCTTTCCGGTTCCAGCTGAAATTCCCGATTCGCTTTTGCAGCACTTTCTTTCGTATAGTGATCGCACCGTTGGCTCGGTGTGTACCCTTCCTTCAAACGTTACTGCATAGGCGGAGACAGAGCCTATTGCTTGGGGGTTCGGGGGGGGCAATAGAGATGTCGGATTAATAGGGGGGTAGGGATTGAGAAGATAAAAGTCATGCCAAGACCTGCCATTGTGAACAATACATAAACGATACGATTGTCGATGACCTGTGACATCGTACCAATAAAAACCATCGTAGAATAAATTTTTATATTTAGGATTAAAAGTTTGGAATGGCAGCTATTTTGTAACGATGAAAATTACATGTAACATTGTAACTAAGAGATAGATGATTTAAATAAAAACAATGAATTATTTATATTTGCTTTAAATTATTCAATCCATAATAAAATTATATTAACGCAGTCAGACTAAAATGCCAATAGAAATCACTTACAGAATGAATCTGGTTCCGAATCAGTGGTCAGTGTACAAACTACTATTGTAAAACAATCTTTCGTTTTTCACATTTCGAGTTATATTTGTCAATCAAGGCATCTGGGTCCAAATTTTTAACTACATCTGATTCTGAAAATAAAATCACCAAGTTAGATAACACAGGTCTGCAAAAAAAATTTTTTTTTTTCAGCTGCATGGGATGTTTTTGGGAAATATTATGTTTTCGAATGTGCTGAATCCAAAAATGACCTGCATTTCCCTCCATCACGTACAGTTTTTTGCAAAATACAAGGTGTTTGCATAAAAAAAGCATAACAATAATGAGAAAACCACCATTTCATTACAATGAACTAAAAAATATTTCTTATAATAAACAAACAATTTCTTCATGAAATGTGCTTAACATTCTGTGTTCATTCTTTTTGCCTATGAAACCTTTTTTCTTCTCTTTGATACTTCTCCGAACACGCTTCCGCTTTCCACTTTCTGTTTCCCGTTTGAGCATCCAACAGTAGTCAGCTAGCATATTGACGTCCCATCGTCCTTGGAAGCGTCTCTCGATATCACGGACATCCTGGTGAAATCTTTAACACTGCTCTTCACTGAGCGCTCCCAAGTTTTCGGGAAAATAGTCGACATGGGAGTGTAAGAAATGAACTTTTAAGCTCATCTTGCATGCTTGAGCTTTATACGCAGCCAACATGCGTTGTACAATGGTTTTGCAGTGAGGGTCTTTAGTATTACCCAAAAACTTGTGCGCTACGTCTTTGAAATAGTCCCACGCTTCTTTTTCTTTTTCACCCATTGTTTCTGAAAAGAGGGGATCGGATAACAATTTTCGTATATCGGGGCCAGCAAAAACTCCCTCTTTCAACTTGGCTTCAGACAGTTTTGGGAACTTGGAACACAGATATCTGAAATATTCCCCATCTTTTGGCAGTGATTTCACAAACTGCTTCATAAGCCCCAATTTAATATGAAGAGGTGGTGATAAAACCTTTTCAGGAGGAACCAAGGTTGCATTAATGACGTTATTTTTGCCGGAGATTAAGGAGTCTGGAAGTGGCCAGTCAGTTTTTTTCCAATGGAGATATCTGGCTCGACTGTCCCAAAAGCAAAGGAAGCAGGGATATTTCGTTTAACCTGCCTGCTGGCCCAACAACACGGTTAGTATTTTGAAGTCTCCACAAAGCATCCAGCGATGTTCTTGATATTTTATTTTCTTAAGAATCATTGCCACATCGTTATAGTTTTCCTCCAAATGCACCGAGTGTCCTACAGGAAGTGATGCAAATTTATTCCCATTATGCAGCAAGACTGCTTTGAGGCTTGTTTTTGAGGAATCAATTGATAGGCGCCACTCAGATGAATCATATTCTATTTCAAAACACTTAATTAGCCCTTGAACATCACTACAAAAAACGAGATTTCCCTCTTTGGAGAAAATGTAGTGAATCTCTCTCTCGGTGCCTGTACCACGAAAATGAGGTTCCGGGTGACAGCAGGTTTTTTTTTTAATCTTGACCCCAGCAATTCGGTAGCATCTTTTGAAAGGCCTAAATCTCTAACCAGGTCATTGAGCTCGCTCTGATAAAAAAAGCTGGGGTCCCTCATCAACAGAAAAATCTGAACTAGATTCGTCCTGGGGAGGTAATGTGTTTCCGTCCTCAGAATCAATCAGGATATCATCCAAACTGGAAGGTGGGTGTGGAACTGGTATTGCAGAGCTATGAAGCACTGGACGAATAGCTGAATTCAAGTTTGGGTAAGATATTTTCTTTTTCTTTTTTGTATTGAAACCTTTCACATCTACCGAACAGAAATAGCAGTCGGTAGTGTGGTTTTGCTGTTCACGCCATATCATAGGAATGCCAAAACGAAATGAGTGTTTCTTACCCTTAAACCACAAACGGAGATCTTCCTCACACATTCTGCACACCTTATGAGGAGCCCAGGCTTTGTCTTGATCCCCAAGTTTCAACTTGAAGTAAGCGAAATACACTTTCTTCACGAAATCACCTATGTTTCTTTGTTGACTTTTAACAGTGTATTCGCCCGAAATAAAACAAAAGTTGTCAGGAGAAATAACACAACCTCTTGGAGCCATAATATATAACTAAAAACACGAGCACAGTCACGTTTGAATGCCAAATGTAAACCGAGTGTGGCTCCTCGCTGTTTGTATACACCGCATTGAGTACACACACTGACTCTCCGTACATATAGAAGCAAACGCTTTTCCTGTGGTGAAGCAGATGGAAACTAGCCTCGCTCCCTTCAAAAAGACCAGTGAAATAACCCGTAAAACATAGGTGAACACGAGAGCGAACGAGGTTATGTTGACACCTGCGCGTCTGCCGATCGTCTCTCTCTGTAGCTGGGCAGGTTAATCGGCAACACCTGCTTCTTCCTCTGGCTCGATAAAAAAATATTCCAAAATGGCGCTGCACATAAATAAAAGAAAACAGCAAAACGTTTCTTTTTTTCCATTCTTAAAGATAAAAATTAATGCTTTGGAGGGATTCTCTAGGCACTTTTAGCCTCGAATATCCAGTAGTAATCTATATAAGCTATGCAACATAACCAAAGCAACATAGATCCTGAACTTATTTAGCATGTTGAAACATGATCAAATCTGACAATATGCTTGCTTATACTCGATCCTAATACCCTAGAGAACGTGTATAAACATGCTCAACCCAACCAGTAAGATTCCTCACTTTTCGCTATAAACAAATTAAACCAGTTGGAACATGATCAACCTGAGCTTCCTCACACCGCCAACACTACCCTTGCCCTGCCACCCTTCCACTGCCCCCCCCAATTTCACTGATTTTCTCTTAGTATTTATTCTTGAGTCTCACTCTAATACATATTAAATGAAAGTAAGAAATCCCTTTTGCATAGGATTTTTAGAATCAAGAATAGGATACCAGATTTCAAGTTAAACGGCAGTTTCTTTCTTTCTTTTATTGGAGGTTTAACGACCACCGTGAGCAACTCAATGGGCTATAAGCAGTCGCCCGTCCCTAATTTAGGGTCACTGGTTCCAGGGAGGGGAGAGAGCCAGTGCCGTAAGACAAACACAACATCCATGCCTGACGGGATTCGAACCCGGACCCCTTATGGGCGAATGATCAGAGGCCAGCGCCTTAGACCACTGCGCAACCGGGGCGGCTAAACGGGAGTTTCACTCTAAATGAAACTACAAACACGAGTTTTGCAAGAAAACCTGACGTGATGGATTTTTTTAGTATTTTTCCCGGTTTCAGTGAGTAAAAATCTATAAGAAACAGTATAAAAATCCTGTGCAGTCTTTTGGTTGCAGACCTGTGTAATCGTTCCTGGTTCATAGTGCATCTTAACAAGTTATTAATACGACGCATTGCCGAGAACGACGGTTCACAGGTAACACTGTTAGATGGCAAAGTTAAACAGATCTTGAGGAGTTTCCGTATATTCGGATAAAGGTCTAAGTCCTTGTTTAATATATTTTCTTTCATATCTTTAAGAACACTTTTAAGGGGCCTGTCCTTTAAACTGACACCCGAACTTTCCATCACGTTTCTCAATACAGACATTTCTGCTTTCAACATTGCGTGATCTTTTCTTGACACAGAATAGGTGTCAATAAAGAACTTGGAAACTTTCTCGTTTAAACGAAGAAACTCGTCAGTGGACTCTGCGACTTGAAGAGCATCACCAGTAAATCTTCTCATTTCTTCCAGCAAAATGTCCAAAACAGGGTAGAAGAAATTGCATCTGTAATTTTGTTTCAATTGATATTCAGCATTTTCGATTTCTTCAACTTTTGCATTTACTCCTTCGTTCCTCATTCCTTGACCGATAGATGACAACACAGCATAATGATCTGGCTTTTTCGAAATCATCCGGAGCCGTTTTTGTTTCTGAACCTTCCAATCTTCTACTTCCATTTCACTTGTAACAGGTATTATGTCGAGTTCACAGTCTTTTCTGAAAACTTTCACTTCTTCCCATTTTTGATCCCAAGCTACTTAATTTCTTTTCGAATCAAGTTCTTTAATAACTCCATTGGCTGTCTTAGCACATTGTGCGATACAAGTGTCCACCCTCTGCAATGCTTTACTCAGGATAACAAGTATCCAGCAAAAACAACCATGCAAACAATGAAATCAAGTGATTTGATAGACATTAGGAGTCCTCTTGCTTCTGCCGATTTAGAGTGTCTCATGTCTGCCGCTGTATTACTTAATACAGCCATAATCGCCATGTAGTTTCGCTTGACGGACAGCACAGTTGTGGCCCTACAAGACCAGCGCGTGCCGCTCAATTTATTTATTTCGTGAGGTCCTGGAGTTTTGATATTTATTTCTTTTTGCACAGCTCGGAACATGGCATGAGTGTCTGGATATGAGAAATACTCATACAATGACTGCATAACGTTGAAAAAATTACAGCTCAAGTCATTGTCCTTGCAAGCAGCCACCAGAACCAGGTTGACCTTATGTGCCAAGCAATGCACATATATCGCAAAAGAGTGATTTTCTCTTATAATTTTCTGCAGTCCGTTTTTGACTCCAGACATGGCACTGGCCCGATCGTGTGACTGGCCAACCATCAGGGCATTAACTCCAATGCCATTAAGAAAGGTCAGAATAATATTTGCTAACGAATCTGCAGTTCGTGACAGCGATACATCCTCGATTATCAGTATTCTTTCCTTTAACTCTTGGCCGCAAAGGTATCGTATACAAATGCATAGTTATTGAACTCTATGGGATTTGGCCTCATCGACCATGAGTGAAAAGAACCCAGCTTCGTTTACCTCGTTCACAATTGTTTTCAGGACTTCTCTGACAATTTGTAATAATTCATTCTGTATACAAGGACTCTTAAAATTATGGTAACGTTCATACTTGTCTTTAAATTTTTCGTCATATTTATAGAAAAGTTCACACAACTCTAAATAATTGCCCTTGTTGTGGGATTCTCTGAACTCGTCATGGCCGCGAAGTGCCGAGCCCTGCTTCGCTAGATACAAAAGAATATCCAACACCTTTTTTTAAATATTGACTCACAGTTAACTTCCTTATGAGACGTACATATTTTCGTAGCTACTGTCTGTCGGTTTCCTAAAATTAACCCATTTCGACATAGAGTGCGCTGCACTAACTGCATGTTTTTTCAACTTTTCACCTGCTTTTTTCCAATTTTTCATTCCATTTTCTGCGTATAAATGCTCTTTGTTACTTGAAGGAAATTGCCTACATGCATAATAAAACGCAGCATCTTTTTCACACTATATTTTAGATATTCAAGCGTTTTTAAATACGAAGCTGTAAAGCCACGTTTAGTGCCTGAGAAGTCTGAAAGCGGATACTGTAGTAAGACTGGGCGAGATTGACCTCTCTGCAATCACCCAAATCGTCCACGAACTCAACAGAACTACATGGTTCCTGTTTAGGAAGATCTCGTTCTCGTAGAACTTCACGTTCACATGTTTGTGAACTAGCAGTTCACTTTCACATGTTTGTTGAGTTCATAGACGATCTGGGCACTTCACTTTCACATGTTGGTGAACTACGCATAGAAGGTGTTTACGAGTCATTTGACTTTGAAAATAAAAAACGTATGTCTCTAGAACACTTACTCATGATTAATTTCTTAAAATGTAGATGCTAAATAAAAGCACATAGCACAATAATATTTTACCACACGCAAAAACATCATCATAAGACTGAGAACACGCACACAAGCAGTCAAATACTGTGCTAAGAATAACACACCGGCGGAGCTTCGTGAAGGGAAAGGTGGTCGAAAAAGGCTCGCTCGAGACTGAGAGGCGTTGGAGTTTGACCAATCAATGACGGGCAGATCATCTGTCCAAGTCCCACGTTGATTGGCAGTGGCGGGATAGGCGGTTGCTAAGAGCCAGATGTCATAGCGACTGGATTACACCGGATTAGATAGAAAATTGACATTTTGATGTAATAGGAGCGCATTTTGACTTTTTGAGACAGCTTTATTCTTCATTGGCATAATTATTGTGGAATGTGTGAGGGTGACAACTGTTGGTTGTTTATATTTCGTTCAGAGACCGGTTCACATTCAATAATTGTCTTGGTTATAGATATAGACTATCTTTATTGTAGAAAAATTCATTAATTTCTCCTCCGACGTTTGGGGGGGGGGGCAATGCCCTCCCATGGCCCCCTTCCTCGTAACTCCGCCCATGCATTACTGATCCTTTTGGTAGTCCTATCTCTGGGTGTCGCCGGTAGGTGCTCCTGATTTCCCCCACGGATTTTGCAATTTCTTCCTTTCCCACCAAATTACTGATTAAACTTGGTCACCATTCCTACTCCATAAATTTTGTTACACGTTTCCATTGTTACGCCTGTCTTATTTTTGACCACCATCAAGCAAAATGCCCGTCAGTTTTTCAGCCTCCCGTCACTGTTCCTTCTACTGCAACGACATCGGAAGTGCCTGTGTCTTCTTCAGAGCCTATACTATCCCATGCTCCGACCCCGCCAGGAACTCCTGTGCCCACTTCTCATGATGCTGCTTGCTTGACTCCTGTCTCCTCTGCTGTTGAAGTGTTGTCTGCGCCTTTGCCTACTGAATTGCCTTCAGCAGTACCGATATGTATTCCTCTACTTTCTCCATCGTGTACACCACCGCCTGTGTCTACTAGCTTGTTCACACCAGTTATTGCTCATCTCCATGACTCCCTGGATGTTTCACATTTGGAGCCTTCTCACATCCCAGAACTTGTGTCTTCTTCTTCTAGTGATGATGCCACACCACCGATTCAGCATATCGACTCTTCTGTTGGAGAGGCAAGTTCTACTTTGCCTCATACTGCTCCTGTGCTCGACACGTCAAGTTCCAGTGCCTTTGGTTTCATTGTTCTTTGCATGAATAACTAAGAATTTCAGGGGCACCAACATGTCCCTTTAGAGTGCTGTTAATCCAGAAAGGAGACTTCATGCTGATGACTTTGGTTTCATTGTTCTTTGCATGCATGACAAAGAATAGATTTGATAAAGATGGTTCTAATGGGATTCCCTGAGCTGAAGAGCCAGAGAGGTCCACAAACCCCAATGGAGGCAGTACATGACACCATGGTATTGAGTTGCAGCACCCTATTCAGGGCTGCTACAATTCAACACTGTGACATTTTCTCTGATTAAAATCTCCGCGAGCTGGTTTCTTTCTGTATGAGGAGGCCATCAGCCCCACCCACACTGCCCCCCAGCGACTAGGGAGTGGCGGAAGAGGTCAGCCATGTTTTACTCTTGTGAGGAGAAAGTTTCGTCGCACAAGAGGTAAGCTCTCTTCCTTGTATTTGGGTTTTAGGTTTTATAAGTTCAATGTTTGTACTTCATGTACTTTTTCTCTGTTGATTTTTTGCTTTTCAGCTTTTAGGCACTGGCTTGTCTGTTAACATTTTTGCGGGTTTTAACTCTTTCTTTTCTTTGTAACTTTGCGCGTCTTTTGGGGAACCTAGGAACAGCAGATGGCTAAGCTTGTTCCTTTTCTTTGCGCTGTATTTTCAAAGTAGTTAAGTACTTAATAACTAATTAATTATGCACTTAAAGCACTGCTGAAATACTTTGTACATATTGCAACTAACTGTTTAAGTCATATAACTTTCACAAAGTTTTCTTTAGTTAATTATTGTCTTTAACTTATTCTCGTTTTCGTGCTGTCATAAGTTGTAGAGTAGGGGGTTTTAGACTCAAGTTTTCTTTCAAAAATCTGTTTTTTAAAAATTAATATTTCCTTTTTTAATTGCAATGAAAAAAATTTGGATTTCTTTTGCATTGTTTTTCAGGTTTAAATTCTCTCTCAAACGAACTTGGCATTTCGTTATAGCTGAAAATTATTTCTAATTATTATGTCACTCTCACAGCTTGAGTTCTCTTTAATCTTCTTCTCTCTGTTTAATAGTAACAGATGAAGAGCATGGGTCGTGCCAGGAAGGTTCATGGATGCAAGCGAAATTGTTAACTAGTGCTAGGTCATACAACTCTGCGGAGGACATGACATATATATATTTTTTAAAACAATTTTAGGTGGGAATGTTACTTGCATCTATGGCCTTGCAGAAACCCATTTCCAACTAGGTCTTTGTGGAAGTGAGAAAATGCAGAGTTTTTGCTGGTCCTTGATAAAGCCAAGGCTCAGTATTCTCGACACCTCATTCAGCCTCCATTCAGTTGTTTTATAAAATCTTATTTTTTTTTTATCTTTTCTCCTTTTACTCACACAGGTAGATACATAACCTTTTCTATGTTGTACTTGGTGTGAGTCAAAATTATATATGTATTTTTTTGCTTAGGTATCTTCTTAATAGAATATATATATATATATATATATATATAGAGAGAGAGAGAGAGAGAGAGAGAGACAGAGACAGAGAGAGAGAGAGAGAGAGAGAGAGAGAGAGAGGTAGATGGGGGTACAAAATTTCATGGTTTGCCCCGGGCGCAGAAATGCTTAGTTTGATTTTGAGAACCTATATACTAATCTGCCTCTATCAGATATAATCACCACCTTTAAAGAGTTGTATGCAGAATTTAAACTTAACCAATTTGTTAGTGTAGGAGCCTGGAACTCTTATCTCAATTGCTGCATAAAAAATAACCATATCTTATATAATAATACTCTCTAAGCAAGTAAACAGTATCCCTATGGGAACGTCAACATCCACGAGTATTGCAAATCTATTCCTGTTCTTTAAGGAATATAAATTCATTAAAAATCACTCCACTTACTCTGATAACTACCTTCACACATTTAGATATATTGACGATTTGCTGTGTATAAATTATTCAGAAGTTATAGAGAGTAATTTTGATAATATCTATCCTAGCTCTCTTAACTTATGTAAAACAAACCACAGTAATCAGGAACTAGAGTTCCTAGACTTAAGCATTAAACTTAACAGAGCCTCTTTGATAAAAGAGTTAATTTTCCTTTCAGAAAAGTAATTAAATATCTACACTGGAATAATAACATATCTACCAAAGTAATTGAGAATGTACTAAATTCTCAGATGCTTAGAATTTCAAGAATTTGCAGCAACAATTTGGACTTCAATTACCACATTAATATACTATTAGACAGTTTTCTAGAGAACAAAATTCCTACTTCTTTCATCAAAAGAACTTTAAGAAAAATTATTCTGAATAATAGAGTAAGGTTGGCAGATCTGCTTCAATTTTCTACACAGCTAATAATATGATTCTGACCAATGAAAGCCTTTTGGAAGTTAGCTAGAGGATGCATATTAACTACAAAAAGGAACCTTAGTGCTATGGATAAGAAGGTCCTATTAAAAATAAAAATAAAATAATATAGACAAAATCACAAAAAAACTTAAAAATCTGTTTATAAAATAAAATAAAAATAAATATAAAAGAAAACTAGTTATTCACTCACTAGAATCTAATACTAAAAATAGTAAAACTAACATTAAAATTAATAGGATTCTGAATAGTCTACAGAAGTTCACTAAGGTGATTAAATACATGCAAAGATTATTAAATACACTACTTGTGTATTTCATACTATTTCTCATGTATTCTGGTGAGTTAATTCTGCGCTTTCTGATCAAACAGGTCCACAATCTTAATTATATTTTTCTCTAGTTAAAATCTCCGCGAGTAGGATTTTTTTCCGTGTGCGGAGGCCTTCAGCCCCATTCACACTGCCCCCCAGCGAATAGGGAGTGGCAGGGGTGTTTTGAAGTTTGGGGTAAAAGGTCGGCCATGTTTCCTCAAGAGTGGAAGAAGTTAAGTTGCATAAGAGGTAAGCTCTCTTTATTGTCTTTGGGTTTTAGGTTTTCCAAGTTCAATGTTTAAACTTCTTGCACATTTTTTTTTTTTTTTTTTTTTTTTTTTTTGCTTTAAGCATTTAAGCACTAGCAAGTCTATTAACTTTTTTGCGGATTTTAACTCTTTCTTTTCTTGGTAACTTTGCATATTTTTTAGGGAACTAAGGCTAAGCAGCCGGCCGTTCCATTGTTCTTGTAGCCTGCGATGTGTTTTCAATGTAGTTAAGGTCTTAATAACTACTTAATTATGCACTTAAAGCACTTCTGAAATACTTTGTACATATTGCAACTAATTGTTTATGTCATATAACCTTCACAAAGTATTTCTTTAGTTTATTATTGTCTTTATTTTATTCTCGTTTTTGTGTTGTCAGAAGTTGTGGAGTAGAGGTTTTTATAATCCAGTTTTCTTTCAAGAATCTGTGCTTTAGAAAAAAATTAATATTTCCTTTTTTATTGCAATGTTTAAGAATTTGTAGTACTTTAGTATTGCTATTCAGGTTTAAATTCTCTCTCAGGCGACTAGGTAACTTGGCAACTTGTTATTGCTGAACATTTTTTCTGATTCATTATGTCACTCTTACAACTTGAGTTTTCTATAATCATCTTCTTTCTGTTTATTAGTAACAGATGAAGAGCATGGGTCGGGCCAGGAAAGTTATGGATGCAAGCTAAATTGTTAACTAAAGCTTGGTCATACAACAACTCCGTGGAGGTTATGACATATATATATTTAAAAAAATTTTTTTTTGGTGGGCTAATTACTTGCATCTATGACTTTGTAGAAACCCATTTCCAAATAGGTCTTTGTGGAAGTGAGAAAATGCAGAGTTTTTGCTGGTCCTTGATAAAGCCAAGGCTCAGTATTCTCGACACTTTCTACATTCAGTTGTTCTATTTTTTTCTCTTTTTACTAACACCGGTCAACACATAAAAATGCTTCATGTTCTTCATGCAATCAGGATCATGAAGCGGAGAAAAGCTCCAGGAGAAGATGGAATTACTATAGAAATCATACAAGAATCAAGTGGAGAAATCGAAACAGTACTCGCCCAAATTTTCACTCGATGCCTTAATGAAGGAAAGATTCCTGAGGATTGGAACACCGCTACAATGATCCTGCTACATAAAAAAGGTGACATTGCGGATCTCAGGAACTACAGACCTATCAGCCTCCTATCAGTGGTTTATAAAATCTTCACTAAAGTTCTTTCACACCGCTTGAAGGTAACACTGGACATGGCTCAACCGAGAGAACAAGCTGGATTCAGGAGTGGCTACAGCACAATAGATCATATCCACGTACTGAGAGAACTAATTGAGAGAGCGAGGGAATATGAACTTCCATTGTGCATGGCTTTTATCGATTATGAAAAAGCCTTTGATTCAGTGAAACCATCAGCAGTTACAATGGCTCTGAAATCCTGTGGTATTGAAGATGCATACATTAATATTATTAATACCATCTATGAAAATGCAAGTGCAAAGATTAGGCTGTTTGAAAATACAACACAGGTAAAAATTGGAAAGGGAGTGAGACAAGGTGACACCATATCTCCGAAGCTCTTTAATGCCACATTGGAAAATGTCTTTCAATCACTGAACTGGGAAAACAAAGGGATAAAGATTAATGGAGATTATCTAACCCACCTTCGTTTTGCTGATGACGTAGTCATTTTTGCAACTACCCCATCAGAGCTGCAGAGTATGATCCAGGAACTTGCTGACAAGAGTAAAGAAGTGGGATTAAAAATGAACTTTCAGAAGACAAAAGTGATGTTCAATGCTTTTACAAGAAATGAAGATTTATCGATTGATGGAGAAAAACTGGAGATAACAGATACGTATGTTTATCTTGGACAGCAGATATCAAGTGAGGGTTACATTGATGAAGAAATTAATCGGCGTACAAAACTTGCCTGGAGAGCTTTTGGAAGAAACAGCATAATTTTCAAGAGCAATATGCCATTATGTCTTAAAAGAAAAGTGTTTGATCAATGCATCCTTCCAGTGCTTACGTATGGTGCAGAGACGTGGACCTTAACTAAAAGAGACATACAAAGGCTGCAGACAACTCAAAGCAGCATGGAGAGGTGCATGCTTGGTGTAACCAGGAGAGATAAGAAGAGGAACTCGTGGATCCGAAAAATGACAAGAGTGGAAGACATCATGATCAGAGTTAAATCCCTGAAATGGCAACGGGCTGGGCATACTGCCAGAAGGACAGACCATCAATAGACAGCCAAAATTTTAGATTGGATTCCAAGGGACAGGAAAAGACCCAGAAGAAGACCACTCGGGAGATGGGTGAATGAAATTCCAAAGTATGCGGGAGTGACATGGAGGAGACTGGCACAAGACAGACCGTTGTGGAGGAAACTTGGGGAGACCTTCGTCCAGCAGTGGATTGATAATGGTTGACAATGATGATGATGATACTATTAAGAAGAGACAGATGCAAAAAAAACTTCATCTGGTGCTAAAACAACTAAGAAATACTAAAAAAACAACAGGTATAAGTAAAAAAGAAGATAAAGAAATAGCAACCTAAATGTAGAAAGTGTCGAGAATGCTGAGCCTTGGCTTTATCAAGGACCAGCAAAACTCTGCATTTTCTCACTTCCACAAAGACCTAGTTGGGAATGGGTTTCTGCAAAGCGATAGATGCAAGTTTAAAGCCCACAAACATATTTTTATAATTAACACAACTTTCTCAGAGTTGCACGAGGAATCATTTAGTTAAAGTTTTTGCATGCATCTATACCTTTCCTGGCCCAACCCACGCTCGTCATCTGCCACAAAAAACAGAAAAACGATTACAAAAACCACAAGTTGTGAGAGTGTCTGAATAAGCCATCAGAATTATTAAGCTAAAAAACACACCGCCAAGCAACCTAGCCGCCTAAGAGAGATTTTAAACATGAATAACAGTACCAAAGTACTACAAAGTCTTATGCTTTGTGGTGAAAAAAGCTTATTCAAAATGCCATAAAATAAAAAACAAAAGAATAAAAAAAAATTATAACGAGATTCCTAAAAGTAAACAGGATTTTGGTACTCACAACTTACTCAATAACTGACATAACAAGAAAAAAATAATAATAAAAATAAAAAGATGCTTTGGGAAAGAAATATATGAAGTTAACAATTAGTTGCGATATTTACAAATATTCCAGTAGTGCTTTAAGAGTATGATCATGTAGATATTTTGTTCCTACCAACAATGAAAAAACATCGTTGAAAACAAGAACAATAAAACGGCTAGCTACTCAAACAAAGTGCCCAAAATCGCGCTAATATTCCAAGTTAAGTGAAAGAGAAAAAAACTCAAGAAGTTATTAAAAATGCTTGCTCCTAATTCTTGATGCTAAAAAACTAAAATTTCTGCCAAGAATGATCATTAATTAAACTTAGAACGATGTAAGATTAAGAACAAAGATGAGAGCTTACCTTCCAAGCCATACTTGCAGCTTAAGTGTTAAAAACAAGGCCAAACTTTCTTCTCGGCTGCACCCTGAAGCAGGGGGGTGGGGGTTCCCAACTTTACTTCGAATAAAAGACCCTGCCCGTTAAATTTCTACCAAGAGAATTATACAACTAAGAATGAAGTCCTGCTTGTCCAGATAGAGTAGAATAACTCTCCAGAATACATGAAAACTATTATCAAATACACTTGTAGTGTATTCAATAACTTTTATATGTATTTAATTACTTTACTGTTCTTCTACGGACACTTCAAGATCCTATTTATTTTAACGTAAGTTTTTCTATTTTTAGGATAGTTATTCTAGTGAGCGAATACCTAGTTCATTTTTTATTTATTTTTATTTAACTTTTTAATTAAATTATAAACTTTTTTTGTGTGATTATATTTGCATTTTTTACTTTTTATTTTTAATAGGACTGTCTCTTCCATAGCACTAAAAGTTCCCTTTTGTAGTTAATATGCATCTTCCAGACCAACTTTCAAAAGGCTTTCATTGGCCAGAATCATTTTATTAACTACTGGAATATTTCTAAATATTGCAACTAATTGTTAACTTCATATAATTTTCCCCAAAGTATCTTTTTATTATTATTATTTTTTTTTCTTGTTATGTCAGTTGTTGAGAAAGTTGTGGGTACCAAAATCCTGTTTCCTTTTAGGAATCTTGTTATAAAAAAAAATTGTATTATTTTGTTTTTTATTTTATGGCATTTTGAATGAGCTTTTTTCACCACAAAGCATAAGACTTTGTAGTACTTTGGTACTGTTATTCATTTTTAAAATCTCTCTTAGGCGGCTAGGTTGCTTGGCGGCGTGTTTTTTAGCTTAATAATTCTGATGGCTTATTCAGACACTCTCACAACTTGCGGTTTTTGTAATCGTTTTTCTGTTTTTTGTGGCAGATGACGAGCGTGGGTTGGGCCAGGAAAGTTATAGATGCATGCAAAAACTTTAACTAAATGATTCCTCATGCAACTCTGAGAAAATTATGTTAATTATAAAAATATGTTTGTGGGCTTTAAACTTCCATCTATGGCTTTGCAGAAACCCATTTCCAACTAGGTCTTTGTGGAAGTGAGAAAATGCAGAGTTTTGCTGGTCCTTGATAAAGCCAAGGCTCAGCATTCTCGACACTTTCTACATTCAGGTTGCTATTTCTTTATCTTCTTTTTACTCATACCTGTTGGTTTTTGAGTATTTCTTAGTTATTTTAGTACCAGATAAAGTTTTTTTGCATCTGCCTCTTTTTAATAGTATGTGAATTCTGAAAATTCTTAACTGCCGCATTGCACGTCATGATCATCAGGTTTTTTAGCAAATTTAGTTTTAAATTCTTTGGTAAAATTTTGACTTTGATTCTACTCTTGGGTATATATATATATATATATATATATATATATATATAGCTAATCTAATTTAATAGTTACACACACACACACCCTGCTTGAAAATACATGATTAACGTGATATCAAACTTTTACTTTTTTGTACAGCTTTTGGTAACTGCTTCGGAGTTCGGACCTTTGGTACCTCATCAACTGGGACCAATTGCAGCTTGCAGTCACAGTACTGATCACATAGCTTGCAGAGAATCATCAGCAATGTGAGTAACATTCTTTTCTTGCTACGGGCATGTAGTTCATCCAACTGAAGAGAAGCCCCCGCCCCCATTGTTGTCGAAGAAAGCCACGGTTAGTCTTTAGCTGGACGGACTATACAACCAGGACTCATTTCTCAATGTGATGAACTAACATCCCATGAACATTTTGAGGTAGAAACCCAAATTTAAAGCTGCCATTGCAAACAAACTGGCAAAACATATTATAAGCAAATTCTGTAAATGGACAATTGACAAAGTATGGAGGTTAAAAACTGCACCAAAAACGGGTGCTAAAGCTTCAATTCCAGTTTAAACCATATTGCAAGCCATGATTTTTGTGTCCCCTCCAGAACTGAGCCTGGAGCAGCTGCCCCGCCCTAGGTACGTCTCTCAAACTGGAACCAATTAAATCACACACATTACTAGAAATAAGGATTAAAAATGTTCTAGCACTCCCACCTACAGACAAACATAATACTCAGCCTTAAGGGATGTGCTGAAACATTAATGTAAACACATATAGGATATACTGACAATATACATGGCAGCAAAGACACATTAACTGAATACTCAGCCAAGTACACTCCTATATGACCTATATCAAGAACTCCATTCTCACTAAACCATATTTATCTTTAACTAGCAGGGTGAAAACTTTTTCTAACTGAACTGCCCAGAGTAAATGTATGTATCACTTTATTTAAACAAGATCCATTTAATATCTCTGTTTATTTAGCTCAAGCATTATGACAGGCCAAAATCTTGCTGACACATATACACAGGCTATTTTTACATACCTATATGAACACGGTTTGTTGAGTCTGGCCAGGAACGCAGGTGTGAAACTTTTTTTGGATGGCTTGTATCATATAACAGTTTATAAAACCGATTCCTGAGCTAATGAAAGCAATTACCTTTACTTTGCAGCTGCTTTTGGTACAATCTCAAACAGTAAGATAAAGAGAAATGAAAAAATTAATTCAGGAGAGAGAGACCTACATACCCACCAAAAAAAAAAAAAACTTGGATGTATATATATTAAGAACATCCTCATATATCTTTTATAAATGAGTCCATATAAGAAGAACAATAAATACATATTTACATGCTATGAAATGAAAACATTGAATAACAGTTACAAATACTAAACAAATGCCAAAAAGTGTAGCATGAAGTACAGTGAACCTCCCCAATATATGCTGTTATATCTGTGAGCAGGCTGCATCCAAAAAAAGAAGAGGAGGGGGGGGGCTTCCCTACTCTGAAATAAAAACATCAACAAGAGCTATCAGAAAAAGTTCCTGTAAATAATAAAAATAATAAAAATTCTCCTTATGTTAGGTTCAGGCAGTCACCATGCTCCATGGCAAAACTGCGGGGTTCCTCACCAAAGGTGATATTACAAACTATTAAACTATTAAAGCAAGCAACTGGAAAAAAAAAAAAAACATTTCAAGAGCCCCCCCCCCGTTATTTTCACTAAAAATAATATAGACGAGGTAAAAGGCTAGAAAAAATCATTAAAAAAGTATTTTGGGGCACATTTACATTAGCTTTCTATTCTGATGTAATGGATTAGCTGTTGTAACTATGGCAAGAACATGTTGGGGATCACAAGGTCTTAAAAAGGATCAGCATAGAAATAACTTTTTAAAAAGATCTTGTAAGGAAAAAGACACATACAAGGCGGTAGCTCAAGGAGGAGTAAAAGAGGGTACTCAGACACAGTAAGCAAGCTCCCTTTAAAGAAATGGATGTCATTATCAAGAACTGAATCTAATTTTCCATGGTATATGAAAACACTTTGATACATCTCTCGGCTTGTAGCTCCCAGCACAACAGGGGTTTCATTTTCACAGAACACTACGTGGTGGCACCAAAACAAGTAGTTTACTTCCTTTCCAATGACTATCCAATCCCCATCACATAGTTCACTTGTTGATGCATACTGCATTTTTCTGAAATTTTATTTTAAGTTCAGGAATTGTACAGAAGCCAGGGCACACTTTTCTTTCAAACTTTCAAAACGAACTGGTTTTTATTTGCAGAACAAGTGGAGGAAAATGATGTATTCCAGGTGTGTACTTACTGAAATAGTGATCAGCCTGACTAGATAGGCCTTATGTGAGCACAGAGCAACCCAAACAGCAATAACATAGCAAAGTTCACTGCTCTACCATACACGGTTACTAACAAGCGTATTGGGTCTATATAAGAGCAGGAAATCTTTATGTGCTGTAAAATGGAAATATTGAATAACAGTTATGAATACCGAACTGATGCCAAAACTTGATGTATTCCACGAAAAACATTCATTGTAAAAATACATTAATCGAAGAAAACTACATTTATTCTAAAAAGAGAATTTCTTCATCACATACCATAGAACTGGAAAACAGAATTATCAATAAGAGACTAGATTTGTTCTATATCATCATCATCATCATCATTGTCAACCTTTATCAATCCACTGCTGGACGAAGGTCTCCCCAAGTTTCCTCCACAACGGTCTGTCTTGTGCCAGTCTCCTCCATGTCACTCCCGCATATTTACGAATTTCATCCACCCATCTCCCATGTGGTCTTTTTCTGGGTCTTTTCCTGTCCCTTGGAATCCAATCTAAAATTTCGGCTGTCCATCTATGGTCTGTCCTTCTGGCAGTATGTCCAGCCCATTGCCATTTCAGGGATTTAACTCTGATCATGATGTCTTCCACTCTCGTCATTTTTCGGATCCACGAGTTCCTCTTCTTATCTCTCCTGGTTATACCAAGCATGCACCTCTCCATGCTTCTTTGAGTTGTCTGCAGCCTTTGTATGTCTCTTTTAGTTAAGGTCCACGTCTCTGCACCATACGTAAGCACTGGAAGGATGCATTGATCAAACACTTTTCTTTTAAGACATAATGGCATATTGCTCTTGAAAATTATGCTGTTTCTTCCAAAAGCTCTCCAGGCAAGTTTTGTACGCCGATTAATTTCTTCATCAATGTGACCCTCACTTGATATCTGCTGTCCAAGATAAACATACGTATCTGTTATCTCCAGTTTTTCTCCATCAATCGATAAATCTTCATTTCTTGTAAAAGCATTGAACATCACTTTTGTCTTCTGAAAGTTCATTTTTAATCCCACTTCTTTACTCTTGTCAGCAAGTTCCTGGATCATACTCTGCAGCTCTGATGGGGTAGTTGCAAAAATGACTACGTCATCAGCAAAACGAAGGTGGGTTAGATAATCTCCATTAATCTTTATCCCTTTGTTTTCCCAGTTCAGTGATTGAAAGACATTTTCCAATGTGGCATTAAAGAGCTTCGGAGATATGGTGTCACCTTGTCTCACTCCCTTTCCAATTTTTATGTGTGTTGTATTTTCAAACAGCCGAATCTTTGCACTTGCATTTTCATAGATGTTATTAATAATATTAATGTATGCATCTTCAATACCGCAGGATTTCAGAGCCGTGGTAACTGCTGATGGTTTCACCGAATCAAAGGCTTTTTCATAATCGATAAAAGCCATGCACAATGGAAGTTCATATTCCCTCGCTCTTTCAATTAGTTCTCTCAGTACGTGGATATGATCTATTGTGCTGTAGCCACTCCTGAATCCAGCTTGTTCTCTCGGTTGAGCCATGTCCAGTGTTACCTTCAAGCGGTGTGAAAGAACTTTAGTGAAGATTTTATAAACCACTGATAGGAGGCTGATAGGTCTGTAGTTCCTGAGATCCTCAATGTCACCTTTTTTATGTAGCAGGATCATTGTAGCATTGTTCCAATCCTCAGGAATCTTCCCTTCATTAAGGCATCGAGTGAAAATTTGGGCGAGCACTGTTTCAATTTCTCCACTTGCTTCTTGTATGATGTCTATAGTAATTCCATCTTCTCCTGGAGCTTTCCCCCGCTTCATGTTCTTGATTGCATGAGCAACTTCTGCTGGGAGGACTGGAAGAACTCTGGTACCTTTCATGATGTCTGGAGTACATGTATCATCCCTTTCATATAATTTGGAGTAGAAATCTTTCACTCTTGTCAAAATTTCGCCTCTATTTCTTGTTACAGAACCATCTTCTTTTCTCAGAGCCATAATCTGTTTTCTTCCCTTACTGAGATGTCCCTTTGCTATCTTTAGGCTTTGGTTGTTTTCAATTGCTTTCCTCACTAGCTCACAGTTGAATTTCCTTATGTCTTCAGTGATACTTTTTCGTGCTGTCTTGCATAGCTCTATATATTCCACTTTGGAAGTCACATCTTCTTTAGTTGTCCTCATCTCTCTTCTTTTTGCATCAACATTTTGGTTTTTCCTGATAATTTGTTTACATGCAACTTGTTCTTAGACCCAGCTAATTTTGTTGCTGTTTCCATAAGAGCTTTGGTTACTTTTCTGTTAACTTCCGAAATATCCACTTCTTCCGATGTTAGGCCTTCTAAAGCAGAGAATCTGTTCTTCAGTTCCAACTTGAAAGTATTATGGTGTTTTTTAAGGTTGGTTATGTCAATACATTTTGTTTGTCTTATGAGCTTGCCACGTTCCAGTTTAGTGTTGAGGTGCATCTTACATCTCACCAATCTATGGTCACTACCTGTGTTGAACTTGTTTAGCACACTGCAGTCTTCGATGACGAATTTTTTGTTACACATAATAAAATCAATTTCACTTGTCGTCCCAATTGGATGTCTCCATATCCATTTCCTGTGTGGCTTTTTCTTGAAAAAGGAATTCAAGATGAAAAATCCTTCTGCCTCTGCAAACTCAACGAGAGTATTTCCACGCTGGTTTCTGTTGCCGTGACCGAATTTACCTACTGAAGTTTCATTCTGTTGCCGGTGCCCTATTTTTGCATTGAAATCTCCCATAATTATCTTCAAGTGCTGCTTACCTTTATTATTTAGATGACGAATTTCCTCATAAAATTCTTCAATTTCTTCTTCAGGATGACTTGTGGTGGGTGCATAAGTTTGAATAATCTGAGCCTGGTATCTTCTCGATAGTTGGATAACGAGTCGTGCAGCTCTGTCAGAGGAACTTTCAACTTCTACCACTTTATCCTTCAGTTTCTTGTTTATTATAAATCCAACACCAATAGTTCTGCCAGTATCTGTCCCACGATAATAGAAGAGATGTCCACTTTTCAGTTCAATGAGATCTTCTCCTTTTCTCCTTACCTCACTCAGCCCGACGATGTCCCACTTGATCCTTTGTAGTTCCTCTTCCAATTCAAGAAGCCTTGAATCAGAAGATAGGGAGCGTCCGTTGTAGGTAGCCAAGGTCAGCATCAAATGGCAGCCTAGTCCGGTCCTCCGGGGATTCTTAGCACCCTCTGCCTTCATGTCGCACTGGCCGCTGCCTTGGCCAGGTACATTCCAGCTGCCGGAGACTGAGGGCCAAGATTTAAGTTGTAGAGTCATTTTGGAGGTGTTTGGCCATAACTCACCACGCTGGCCAAGCGGGTTGGTGAGTGTGGGATAGCATTTCCTCTGATCCCGATGGTATAGTTATACCGCTATTTGCGGTCGTCAGAGCCCCTTTAGTGGGAACAGGATGCACCACGAGAAGGCGGGGTTGACATTTGTCAAGGAGAGGCTGTGATGTTACGCATCACCTGACCTTACATCCCTGTTCTATATACTGTTTGGTAAATACAAATTGGCTGCTTTAAAGTACATCCACAAAGCTAAGCTTATTTGCAACAGCCCTTCTGCTCTTCAAACCGAATATCAGATCATAATCAACATTGGCAAATTGCATGGCTTTCCACCCCTCTTAGTACATACGCTACTTAAGAAATCTGAATCACAGAGCAGAGCTACCAGCTTATTACCTGAACTTCCCCACTCATCAGTTTGTGGGTACTTTGCCCTTCAGCTTGACCTTCACTCACAAAGTTTGCTTCATTTTCAAGTCTTTTGGCTACAGGATTTCTGTTAAACCACCTCCACATCTTCTTAACCTTAAAGACAGAGATCCCAATAAACCCCTAGAGTTACAAGGGGTCTACTCTATCCCTGTCACCACTTCCACAGGCATTACTCACTATATTGGGAGTACTTACCGAAGCATCAACCAGCGATTGGTGGAACATATCGCTGATGTTAAGAAAGGAAACCCTTCCACCTTGCTTTCAATTTTAATTATCAGCGATACGTCCGCGATTCTCGATTGGCAAAATGTAAAACACGTCGCTCTGTTCAGCAATCAGAAAACCCTCAGGTACCACGAAAGCATTGAAATCTTCCTTACTCCTAACACCTGTAATACCGACACACCTTTTAATATGCCTATAATTTGGAAAGCTATTTTGAAATCTGGCAACAACTGATGCTAATACCACATGTTTCATTCCATGGCCGATGAAGGTAGAAGTTGCCACCGAAACGCAGTCCTAACATTTGTAAATTTTACGTAACTGAAGCGATGTAACTGTCGTCATCAAGAATTATTGTAATGTCTCGTGTGTTACGTGCCTCACTGCCAATTATTCTTACTATGGTCAGTCATATTTTTCTGATCAGAAAAACATAAGAAAATGCAGAACTTAGAGTTGGGCCTCTATTTCAAACACTTGGGAATGCTACAATGAACAAATGAAGCCAATGAGAGGAAAGGACAATTTTCTCCTCTTCAGTTACATGATGAAGAGCTGTTCAGGGTGACTAGAACTGGACACTCCCTTTTTATGACCCTTACGCTTAAGAGGGCAATAAAGTTATTTATGACTCTATGATAGACAACTCTTATCCTTGCTAACAGCATCCCTCCCCAACACAAGCCTGAAAACTGACTATCCACATAAAAGGGTTGTACAGGATGAGTCGCATAACAGGGAAGCTTAGGTTATATAGTCAAACTTACTTTCTCAATGTTTAGGTACATTTCTTTCAGAATCCATCAAATGTTTCAATCTGATATTTTTACCACATATACATACAGTATAAAGTATTTGTACAAACAGACGAGGTGGAATAAAATTATCTCACATTTTAAAATTATTAAAACTAAAAATGTCATTTTTAGGGTAAAATTATGAAATGCACATTAAAAATTTGTACATTTTCAAAAAATTTAAATATTGATAAAAGCTCTTGTTGAAATGTGTACAAGTTTCTTATAAATGACTGGTAAAATTTTAGCTAAAAAATATTGGATAGCTTTTGAGAAAAATGTACCTAAAAAAGGCCTATTTGACATGGGCTCCAATGGAGCATAACGGCCCCCTTAAAAAATTTGAAATAATGTAAGACAGCAATTCTCATTCTTCAAACTTTTGTATTAACACAATGATAGTTTTAACTTTATTTTTCAAAATACAAACTTCCTCTGAGAAGAGCCCCACCACAAACTGGGCCCCAGAGCAAACCCCATACAGTTGCCATATCTTGAAAACTATTTGATGTAGAGTCACATAAATGGAATTTTTATGTGCAGCAAGAAAAACTACATTAAACACCCACATTTCATGCTTTTATCTTTAACACATCAGAAGTTAGAGCTGCAAAAACAAAAAAGGGTGTCCCGGGGGCCCAGATTTGCATAATTTTAAAATATTTTTTCCCCAACCAATTTTAATATCTGAAGTCTGAAATTTGGGGAAACAAAGTTTTTTTCATGTACCTGTTGACATAAAAATAATTATTCAAATCTGGGGTGGGGCAGCTTGAACCACCTGTTGATTTGACATGGAATGACCCACCTGTAGAATCTTTTCCTAGGCATTTGCAAGATATAACTGTTATTAGGGAGGTGTTCCTAACACAAACCTAACTCGTACATGAAACCACAAATATGAAAGTTCAGTTGTCACATGAAACAGCATGTATAAAAATCAGAAAGCCAGTAAGACAAACAGAGATAATATTTTCCAAACCCTCCGGTGCAACGTTGTAGAATGTTTTTCAATCTTTGAACTTGGTAGACAAAAAGATAAAGACTAATGGATTTTATTTAACCCACCTTCATATTATCGAACATGGAGTTCCTTTTGCAAGTACTTACAGCTTCAGTATATCAGCCAAAAACTTGGGTAACAAAAGTAAAGAAGTTGGATTTAAAACACACTTACACAAAGTATATTTGATGTAAAATATTTTTACATGAACCAAAGATTTAGACGAGAATGGAGACAAATCTAACAGTAAACTAAGCCTACATTTACTTTGGACAACAGATATCAAGCAAGGGTCACATCTAAGTAGAAATTAATAGGTATAAAACTCGGATAAAGAATATTTGAAAGGAATAGAACAATTCTCAAGAGCAATTTGCCATTATGCCCTAAATCAAAAGCACTTAGTACTATAATATTGAACGGGAATTATAGAGGATAAAAGTTGAGGAAGACATGAAGTAATTAATTATTAAAAGCACTTAGTAAATACATCCTTGAGTCCTTACTTATCCAAGAGAGATATGGACATGAACTAAAAATGTCAAACAGGTGCTGTGGGCACCTAAAAGAATGATGAAGTCCTGTGTATGGATAAAAAGATGTGTATCAGTTTATACAGACATAGTAACAGAAAAGGAAAAGAGAAAGAAAAATGCCAGCATTTGTCATGCTTCTTATTTTTTTCTAAGTGCTCACATGTTTCTATATATAAATGTGTGCTTTGGGGGATGATTGTTCAAAATTCAGTTTTTTTGTTGTTTTTGTTGTTGTTGTATATCAATAAACCTCTATTTACAACCAAGTAAAAAATTACCATATCTGACAATGCTGCTGAAATTGTGTGGCATCAATGCTTCAGTACTCCAAGTTCAAAGCCTCTTGCAAGACAACATTCTGACAGTGGTCAAGTGATCTGTAACATCAGCCTCTGACTTTTCTTGCTTCATGGTACATGTAAAAATTGCACAGCTTTTAACAAATCAGTATCAAGTAATTTGGAAGAGTTTGGTCCTAAAATTTGTCAACCTTATTTTTTTTTTTTTTTGATTGGAGGTTTAACGACCACCGTGAGCAACTCAATGGGCTATAAGCAGTCGCCCGTCCCTAATTTAGGGTCACTGGTTCCAGGGAAGGGAGAGAGCCAGTGCCATAAGACAAACGCAACATCCATGCCTCACCGGGATTCGAACCCGGACCCCTTTCGGACGAATGATCAGAGGCCAACGCCTTAGACCACTGCGCCACCGGGGCAGCTTGTCAACCTTATCCCAAGTACTTCTGCATATGCTTGAAATGTTTCTTATCCCAAACACCATTGCATATGCTTGAGGTGTTTTCAGAGCCAAGTTGTCCTAATATAACTTTTCTTTAGCTTATTCTCATGATTTTCCTTCAAAACTTCTAAAAGAAGCATTCTGATATGACCTAACAGTTTTGCGGGTATCTTCAAAGGGGGAGGGGGGGCACTACAACTTCATGTGCTATTTTTATCATAATTGTGAACATTCATTGCTTAATGTTGCTTCATTCAGTAATCAATATAATTTTTTTCATTTTGATTACATATCTCATGTATGACATAATAAAAATGGTTTAGAAATATTTTAGATCACCCCCACTCCTCACCTCCAGCCTGAAAACAATCCTGGCATATCCTATGACCTCAATCCATTACAAAAGTAGTGCTTTTAAGAATACAAATCTGTTGAACAGCAACAGTACTTTGAACTTATATTGCTTTCACGGCAACATCCCAGAAAAAAAAAAAAAAAAAAACCTTTGGATCTTTCTCATCATATTAATGTTGTAAACAAAACTTTTCTGCAAAATATTGTAACCCTTAGACTAAATCTTGCGCACATATGCACTATACCTGCAAAACGACAAGAGCAGTTTCTCACCATCCTGAAACAGAATGATCATCTACAATGAAATGTGTATTGATGGCTCTGCATCATCATGATCCTTTATAAACTGTGTTAGACCATCAGAAATTAAAGAGGAGGAAAACAAAATGAAGGTTTCTCTTTTTCTCTTTACAGCACAGTTATTCAGGTCACATATATGTAATAAAGTATTGATACTTCTTTTTAATTATGCTTATGTTAATTTTGTTATTCCTAGATTCCCTCTCATGTTTAAATGCTGTCATTCAGTTTCAATCATTTGCAACATCAATGCAGGATTTCAACAAGTTAAATTTGATCAAGATTCAACTAACATCAAGTGACTTTTGTTCACCTGAAAAAGGAGGTTCAGTGGCAATGAAAATTAAGACTTTTACCCAGTACAGTTTGTCTGCAAGAAAAGGGCAAGTCCTGTTTGTCATCAAAGCTACACTTCCCCAGCAAGCAAATAAGTGAAAATAATATGCAACACTCTTAACATTCCTTTTTTGGTACACCTTTGGTTTATATGTAAAGTAGCAAAAAAAAAAAAAAAAATTAAATATATAATTCATGTTAGAAATATACATGTTTTAAAATGTTCATACTTTTGTCTTTTTTCTATAATTATGTTTAATAGCTGCCATAGTGATATGCAGTGATAAAACTGACCCAGTCTTTAAAAATTAAGTAAAAAAAAAAAAAAAAACTCATCTATTGTTTGAGTTACTGGAAAAAGGAGTGGTGACATACCTATTGTATTACACCCACAGCCAACATTCCCCTATGCCTGGGCAAAGCAATGTTCTAGGAAGGATACCACACGGTTAGTACAAAATAAAATCACTTTTCAGAAAAGCTGCTGAACAAATTTCCAACAGTCACTGCAACAGGAAATCCTAAACTGAATAAAACAACTAAATTCAATGTTATTTTCTTTGAAAAATCTGATGAAACTGAAAAAAAAAATATGATTAAAGAGAACTTTACTTTTTTGAATCCCTATTCTTGCTAGAAAGCTCCACACACATAAAAAAAACCCTGATCATTTTAAACTTGTATCACACCTAATAAACCTGACTATTAGCAGCACAACCCTGGTAAATACTAAATTATCTTACAGACAGACATATTTTCAAAGTGAAAAGCACAACCTGAAGCTGAATCCCCCCAGAGAATTTGAAAGATAAATCTTATGCACCATTCAAAGAATCTTCGAAAATCAAAATTACGAATGGTACAGTTCAAGCACACAAAAACACAGCTGCAGTTATCTATCTGCATGAACGAACATATACACTGAAAGATTACTCTTCTGAGCAAAGTGTCTGGAGCATACATCAACCCAGTGAGGATTTTCACCTTTGTGAAGGAGCATTTGCCTTAAAAAATGTCTTCTGTAAGCGCTGTTTAAGCACATATCACACTGGTGTGGCTATTTACCTGTGTGAAGGTGCATGAGCCTTGAACGACCAATTTTAAATGCAAACTCTTTCATGCAAACATTACACTGGTAATACATTCACCTGTGTGAATGAGCATGTACTTTGAAAGAGCACTCTTATCAGCAAATTGTTTGGGGCACACATCACACTGGTGGGGCCTTTAACCTGTGAGAATCAGCTTGTGCTTTGAAAGGTCATTTTTCCGAGTAAATTGTTTGGAGTACACATCAGACTCATCAGGCTTTTCACCTGTGTGAAGGAGCATATGACTCGAAAGAACACATTTATGAACAAATTGCTTGCAGCATACACCACATTGAATGGACTTTTGACCTGTGTGAAGGAGCAAGTGTCTTGAAAGATTACTTTTCCGAGCAAATGGTTTGGAACATACATCACACTCGTGAGGCTTTTCACCTAAATGAGCATGTGCCTTGAAAGATGACTTTTATGAGTAAATTGTTTGGAACATACCTTACCGGTAAAGCATTTCACTTGTGTGAATGATCATGTGCCTTTAAAGATTACCTTTACAAGTAAACTGTGTAGAACATACATCACCCTGGTGAGGCTTTTCTCCTGTGTGAATGAGCATGTGACTTGAAAGATTACTTTTATGAGCAAACTGTTTAGAACATACATCACACTGGTGAGGCTTTGGACCTGTGTGAATGAGCATGTGTCTTGAAAGATTACTTTTATGAGTAAATTGTTTGGAACACACATCACACTAGTGAGGCTTTTCACCTGTGTGAATGAGCATGTGGCTTGAAAGATTACCTTTACAAGTAAACTGTTTAGAACATATATCACACTGATCAGGCTTTTCACCTGTGTGAATCAGCATGTGACTTGAAAGATTTCTTTTATGAGTAAACTGTTTGGAACATACATCACACTGGTGAGGCTTTTCTCCTGTGTGAAGGAGCATATGCATTGAAAGTTGACTTTTTTGACGAAATTGTTCAGAGCATACATCACACTGGTGAGGCTTTTCACCAGTGTGAACAAGCATATGCCTCGAAAGATCACTTTTACGAGTAAATTGTTTGGAGCATACACCACATTGCAGAGGCTTTTGCCCTGTGTGAAGGAGCAAGTGTCTTGAAAGATCACTTTTCCATGCAAATGGTTTGGAACATACATCACATTGGTGAGGCTTTTCACCTGTGTGCAAAAGCATGTGCCTTGAAAGATGACTTTTATGAGAAAATTGTTTCGAACATACATCACACTGGTGTGGCTTTTCACCTGTGTGAAGCAGCATATGGTTTGAAAGATTACTTTTTTGGGTAAATTGTTGGGAACATACATCACACTTGTGAGGCTTTTCACCTGTGTGAAGGAGCACATGCATTTTAAGAGTACTTTTATCAGCAAATTGTTTGGAGCATACATCACACTGGTGAGACTTGTCACCTGTGTGAATTAGCATGTGCCTTGAAAGATGACTTTTGAGAGTAAACTGTTTGGAACATACATCACACTGGTGAGGCTTTTCTCCTGTGTGGAGGAGCATATGCATTGAAAGTTGACTTTTTTGACGAAATTGTTTGGAGCATACATCACACTGGTGAGGCTTTTCACCAGTGTGAAGAAGCATGTGCTGTAAAAGATGACCTTTTCGAGCAAACTGTTTGGAACACACACCACACTGATGAGGCTTTTCACCCGTGTGAACCAGCATATGCCTGGAAAACTTAAGCTTGCATGCAAACTGTTTTAAGCATACATGACATTGGTGGTCTTTGTCACTTGACTGAAGGGTACTATGCCTTGAGATACTACATTTTTCACTTTGCTGCTTGGAACACATGTCAGAATCATAAAGGTGTTCTCTTCCACGGACCTTTACATGCATTAAGAGACTATCTTTCTGTTTGAATTTCTTGTGACACACATTACACTGGAAAAGTTTTTCATTTGTATGAAGTTTCTTATGTCTTGGCTCCGTATTTCCGACAGAAGTGAAGGAAACGTCTTCTTGCAAAACATATGGAGATCAAACAAATCTTTATTATCGTAAAGAGAATATTTACATTCTCACCGCACTCGGCGAAGGAAGGAAATAAGAAGAGTAACATGAAATAAAACATGATGTAACAATATTTGCAAAAGCTTGGGGTTCTACCACCCAAGATATGAGAAATCGCAAAATGTTTAAATCACAAATCAGAGCAAGCAAAAAGCACCGGACGCACAGTTGTGAGCTAGAGTCAAGACCAATGCATCAGACATCGGAATCGCCGCCCCGGTGGCGCAGTGGTCTAAGGCGTTGGCCTCTGATCATTCGTCCGAAAGGGTCCGGGTTCGAATCCCGTTCAGGCATGGATGTTGTGTTTGTCGTACGGCACTGGCTCTCTCCCTTCCCTGGAACCAGTGACCCTAAATTAGGGACGGGCGACTGCCTATAGCCCATTGAGTTGCTCACGGTGGTCGTTAAACCTCCAATCAAAAAAAAAAACATCATGATCAGAGTAAAATCCCTGAAATGGCAATGATCTAGACATATTGCCAGAAAGACAGTCCATCGATGGACAGCCGAAATTTTAAATTGGATTCCAAGGGACAGGAAAAGACCCAGAAGAAGACCACATGGGAGATGGGTGGATGAAATTCGAAAGTATGCGGGAGTAACATGGAGGAGACTGGCACAAGACAGACCGTTGTTTAAGAAACCTGGGGAGACCTTCGTCCAGCAGTGGATTGATAATGGTTGACAATGATTATGATATATATATATACATTTTTTTTTTTATTGGAGGTTTAACGACCACTGCGAGCAACTCAATGGGCTATAAGCAGTCGCCCGTCCCTAATTTTGGGTCACTGGTTCCAGGGAAGGGAGAGAGCCAGTGCCGTAAGACAAACACAACATCCATGCCTCACCGGGATTCGAACCCGGGCCCCTTACGGACGAATGATCAGAGGCCATCGCTTTGACCACTGCGTCACTGGGGCGGCATATATATATTGATTTTATTATGTGTAACAAAAAATTCGTCATAGAAGACTGCAGTGTGCTAAACAAGTTCAACACAGGTAGTGACCATAGATTGGTGAGATGTAAGATGCACCTCAACACTAAACTCGAACGTGGCAAGCTCATAAGACAAACAAAATCTATTGACATAACCAACCTTAAAAAACACCATAATACCTTCAAGTTAGAACTGAAGAACAGATTCTCTGCTTTAGAAGGCCTAACATCGGAAGAAGTGGACATCTCTGAAGTTAACAGAAAAGTAACCAAAGCTCTTATGGAAACAGCAACAAATTTAGCTGGGTCTAAGAACAAGTTGCATGTGAACAAATTATCAGGAAAAACCAAAATGTTGATGCAAAAAAGAAGAGAGATGAGGACAACTAAAGAAGATGTGACTTCCAAAGTGGAATATATAGAGCTATGCAAGACAGTACGAAAAAGTATCACTGAAGACGTAAGAAAATTCAACTGTGAACTAGTGAGGAAAGCAATTGAAAACAACCAAAGCCTAAAGATAGCAAAGGGACATCTCAGTAAGGGAAGAAAACAGATTATGGCACTGAGAAAAGAAGATGGTTCTGTAACAAGAAATAGAGGCGAAATTTTGACAAGAGTGAAAGATTTCTACTCCAAATTATATGAAAGGGATGATACATGCACTCCAGACATCATGAAAGATACCAGTACCAGAGTTCCTCCAGTCCTTCCAGCAGAAGTTGCACATGCAATCAAGAACATGAAGCGGGGAAAAGCTCCAGGAGAAGATGGAATTACTGTAGACATCATACAAGAAGCAAGTGGAGAAATCGAAACAGTACTCGCCCAAATTTTCACTCGATGCCTTAATGAAGGAAAGATTCCTGAGGATTGGAACACCGCTACAATGATCCTGCTACATAAGAAAGGTGACATTGAGGATCTCGGAAACTACAGACCTATCAGCCTCCTATCAGTAGTTTATAAAATCTTCACTAAAGTTCTTTCACACCGCTTGAAGGTAACACTGGACATGGCTCAACCGAGAGAACAAGCTGGATTCAGGAGTGGCTACAGCACAATAGATCATATCCATGTGCTGAGAGAACTAATTGAAAGAGCGAGGGAATATGAACTTCCGTTGTGCATGGCTTTTATCGATTATGAAAAAGCCTTTGATTCGGTGAAACCATCAGCAGTTACAATGGCTCTGAAAACCTGCGGTATTGAAGATGCATACATTAATATTATTAATAACATCTATGAAAATGCAAGTGCAAAGATTCGGCTGTTTGAAAATACAACACACATAAAAATTGGAAAGGGAGTGAGACAAGGTGACACCATATCTCCGAAGCTCTTTAATGCCACATTGGAGGGTGTTTTTCAGTCGCTGAGCTGGGAAAACAAGGGGATAAAGATTAATGGAGATTATCTAACCCACCTTCGTTTTGCTGATGACGTAGTCATTTTTGCAACTACCCCATCAGAGCTGCAGAGTATGATCCAGGAACTTGCTGACAAGAGTAAAGAAGTGGGATTAAAAATGAACTTTCAGAAGACAAAGGTGATGTTCAATGCTTTTACAAGAAATGAAGATTTATCGATTGATGGAGAAAAGCTGGAGATAACAGACATGTACGTTTATCTTGGACAGCAGATATCAAGTGAGGGTCACATTGATGAAGAAATTAATCGGCGTACAAAACTTGCCTGGAGAGCTTTTGGAAGAAACAGCATAATTTTCAAGAGCAATATGCCATTATGTCTTAAAAGAAAAGTGTTTGATCAATGCATCCTTCCAGTGCTTACGTATGGTGCAGAGACGTGGACCTTAACTAAAAGAGACATACAAAGGCTGCAGACAACTCAAAGCAGGATGGAGAGGTGCATACTTGGTGTAACCAGGAGAGATAAGAAGAGGAACACGTGGATCCGAAAAATGACAAGAGTGGAAGACATCATGATCAGAGTTAAATCCCTGAAATGGCAATGGGCTGGACATACTGCCAGAAGGACAGATCATCGATGGACAGCCGAAATTTTAGATTGGATTCCAAGGGACAGGAAAAGACCCAGAAGAAGACCACATGGGAGATGGGTGGATGAAATTCGAAAGTATGCAGGGGTCACATGGAGGAGACTGGCACAAGACAGACCGTTGTGGAGGAAACTTGGGGAGACCTTCGTCCAGCAGTGGATTGATAATGGTTGACAATGATGATGATGATGATGATATATATGTAAGGTCAGGTGATGCGTAACATCACAGCCTCTCCTTGACAAATGTCAACCCCGCCTTCTCGTGGTGCATCCTGTTCCCACTAAAGGGGCTCTGACGACCGCCAATAGCGGTATAACTATACCATCGGGATCAGAGGAAATTCTATCCCACACTCACCAACCCGCTTGGCCAGCGTGGTGAGTTATGGCCAAACCCCTCCAAAATGACTCCACAACTTAAATCTTGGCCCTCAGTCTCCGGCAGCTGGAATGTACCTGGCCAAGGCAGCGGCCAGTGCGGCATGAAAGCAGAGGGTGCTAAGAATCCCCGGAGGACCGGACTAGGCTGCCATCTGATGCTGACCTTGGCAACGTACAATGGACGCTCCCTATCTTCTGATTCAAGGCTTCTTGAATTGGAAGAGGAACTACAAAGGATCAAGTGGGACATCGTGGGGCTAAGTGAGGTAAGGAGAAAAGGAGAAGATCTCATCGAACTGAAAAGTGGACATCTCTTCTACTATCGTGGGACAAATACTGGCAGAACTAGTGGTGTTGGATTTATAATAAACAAGAAACTGAAGGATAAAGTTGTAGAAGTTGAAAGTTCCTCTGACAGAGCTGCACGGCTTGTTATCCAACTCTCGAGAAGATACCAGGCTCAGATTATTCAAACTTATGCACCCACCACAAGTCATCCTGAAGAAGAAATTGAAGAATTTTATGAGGAAATTTGTCATCTAAATAATAAAGGTAAGCAGCACTTGAAAATAATTATGGGAGATTTCAATGCAAAAATAGGGCAACGGCAACAGAATGAAACTTCAGTAGGTAAATTCGGTCATGGCAACAGAAACCAGCGTGGAAATACTCTCGTTGGGTTTGCAGAGGCAGAAGGGTTTTTCATCTTGAACTCCTTCTTCAAGAAAAAGCCACACAGGAAATGGACATGGAGACATCCAAATGGGACGACAAGTGAAATTGATTTTATTATGTGTAACAAAAAATTCGTCATAGAAGACTGCAGTGTGCTAAACAAGTTCAACACAGGTAGTGACCATAGATTGGTGAGATGTAAGATGCACCTCAACACTAAACTTAAACGTGGCAAGCTCATAAGACAAACAAAATCTATTGACATAACCAACCTTAAAAAACACCATAATACCTTCAAGTTGGAACTGAAGAACAGGTTCTCTGCTTTAGAAGGCCTAACATCGGAAGAAGTGGACATCTCTGAAGTTAACAGAAAAGTAACCAAAGCTCTTATGGAAACAGCAACAAAATTAGCTGGGTCTAAGGACAAGTTGCATGTAAATAAATTATCAGGAAAAACGAAAATGTTGATGCAAAAAAGAAGAGAGATGAGGACAACTAAAGAAGATGTGACTTCCAAAGTGGAATATATAGAGCTATGCAAGACAGTACGAAAAAGTATCACTGAAGACGTAAGAAAATTCAACTGTGAACTAGTGAGGAAAGCAATTGAAAACAACCAAAGCCTAAAGATAGCAAAGGGACATCTCAGTAAGGGAAGAAAACAGATTATGGCACTGAGAAAAGAAGATGGTTCTGTAACAAGAAATAGAGGCGAAATTTTGACAAGAGTGAAAGATTTCTACTCCAAATTATATGAAAGGGATGATACATGCACTCCAGACATCATGAAAGATACCAGTACCAGAGTTCCTCCAGTCCTTCCAGCAGAAGTTGCACATGCAATCAAGAACATGAAGCGGGGAAAAGCTCCAGGAGAAGATGGAATTACTGTAGACATCATACAAGAAGCAAGTGGAGAAATCGAAACAGTACTCGCCCAAATTTTCACTCGATGCCTTAATGAAGGAAAGATTCCTGAGGATTGGAACACCGCTACAATGATCCTGCTACATAAAAAAGGTGACATTGAGGATCTCGGAAACTACAGACCTATCAGCCTCCTATCAGTAGTTTATAAAATCTTCACTAAAGTTCTTTCACACCGCTTGAAGGTAACACTGGACATGGCTCAACCGAGAGAACAAGCTGGATTCAGGAGTGGCTACAGCACAATAGATCATATCCATGTGCTGAGAGAACTAATTGAAAGAGCGAGGGAATATGAACTTCCGTTGTGCATGGCTTTTATCGATTATGAAAAAGCCTTTGATTCGGTGAAACCATCAGCAGTTACAATGGCTCTGAAAACCTGCGGTATTGAAGATGCATACATTAATATTATTAATAACATCTATGAAAATGCAAGTGCAAAGATTAGGCTGTTTGAAAATACAACACACATAAAAATTGGAAAAGGAGAGAGACAAGGTGACACCATATCTCCGAAGCTCTTTAATGCCACATTGGAGGGTGTTTTTCAGTCACTGAGCTGGGAAAACAAAGGGATAAAGATTAATGGAGATTATCTAACCCACCTTCGTTTTGCTGATGACGTAGTCATTTTTGCAACTAGCCCATCAGAGCTGCAGAGTATGATCCAGGAACTTGCTGACAAGAGTAAAGAAGTGGGATTAAAAATGATCTGATGGGCTAGTTGCAGAGTATGATCCAGGAACTTGCTGACAAGAGTAAAGAAGTGGGATTAAAAATGAACTTTCGGAAGACAAAAGTGATGTTCAATGCTTTTACAAGAAATGAAGATTTATCAATTGATGGAGAAGAGCTGGAGATAACAGATACGTACGTTTGTCTTGGACAGCAGATATCAAGTGAGGGTCACATTGATGAAGAAATTAATCGGCGTACAAAACTTGCCTGGAGAGCTTTTGGAAGAAACAGCATAATTTTCAAGAGCAATATGCCATTATGTCTTAAAAGAAAAGTATTTGATCAATGCATCCTTCCAGTGCTTACGTATGGTGCAGAGACGTGGACCTTAACTAAGAGAGACATACAAAGGCTGCAGACAACTCAAAGCAGGATGGAGAGGTGCATACTTGGTGTAACCAGGAGAGATAAGAAGAGGAACTCGTGGATCCGAAAAATGACAAGAGTGGAAGACATCATGATCAGAGTTAAATCCCTGAAATGGCAATGGGCTGGACATACTGCCAGAAGGACAGATCATCGATGGACAGCCGAAATTTTAGATTGGATTCCAAGGGACAGGAAAAGACCCAGAAGAAGACCACATGGGAGATGGGTGGATGAAATTCGAAAGTATGCAGGGGTGACATGGAGGAGACTGGCACAAGACAGACCGTTGTGGAGGAAACTTGGGGAGACCTTCGTCCAGCAGTGGATTGATAATGGTTGACAATGATGATGATGATGATATATATATTCGTATATGTGTGTGGTGTGTGTATTTAATTTTTTTATATTAATGACTAGCAAATAAGTTGGTATATTCCTTACCACTAATACTGTGTTAATTTAATTCTACAACTTTTCCGTTCCAGATGTGATCTTTAAAACAATGTTCCCATGACAGATGTATTTAAATAAAACTTTTCTTTCTCACATGAGCATATATATAGGTCATCAGAAAACTTGCAAATATTTGCATGCATTCATACAAACATTAAAAAATTGAAATAAATAAAAACTTAGCTTTCTGATGGCAGAATATTCCATGACACCATTCCTTTGATGCATTTTCCTACAAAAAAAAAAAAAAAAAAAAAAGGGTATAGAAGGTGGTACCTGAATACCTGCAGAGTCTTGTAGTGTAATATCCCCAACCTCCCCTCCCCCAATAATATTCCTCTTAGGAGATAGATTAATAAGGGTTTCCAATGCACGCTTCCGAATTCTACGGTCATGACATCTAAGTGCAGTTGGAGTTGCAGTCTCATATCCTAAAATGTCAATATTGGTTCTCGTACTTACCTTATTAATACTAGTATTATTGCTTGTGGGAATGTTTAATGTACGTACAGCATCAGGTTTCAACACTTTTCTGCTAGTCACCCGAAGTAACTCTGCCTTTAAGTCACGCTCGTAACATGTATGAAATGATGGGAACACACTTTTGCATTAGAAACTTTGAAGGAATCCTGACAATTTTTGAAGTGATAAATCCTTTAGAAATACATGGTGCATAATGTCAGCATTCTTGATAAAATAAAATTTCACAATGATTTGAATGTTTACGCTCCATTCGTCCTGATGATGCCGAGCCAATAGCTTTGCGAAACTATAGTCGATATATAATAAGCCTTTGATTGTGGTAAACGTTGGTATTTTTATTTTATCTCAAAACCACAAGTTTTGTAGTCATAAATTATATATAATTTTAGGTGTCAACTGGACCTTAGACTACAATTTGGTGTGTAAGTATATTAAGATATCCTACAACGGGAGACGGCAATATAACATTTTGCTTCGCTTTCGTTTTTGGACTTATTTAATAACGATATAGACTTTTCAGGAACATAAAACTTAGTTCCTAATCTTGATTATGACGAACTCAATTTATGTCAGTGTTCTTGGTTTTCCTATTGCATGTACTAAAACAGGCCACTACACAACCCGGCATTATTGCGTTTCTTACGAAATACTCAAACAATGAATCACAGTGGTAAATAAGTATCAAAATAAACACAACATAAACATCCAACTAGAGATACAAACTTCAAACAGTTGCACATCCATCACACCAGTTGTAAACAAACAGTGATGCGGGAAGACGAAAGACTGCGCGTCCACGCCTACGTTATGCGCCGCTTCAAATTAACCGCGTCGGATACTGCGCAGCTCAAGCGGGACCCTCCTGCTGGGGGCCAACGAGCTTGTATTTTGTGAGCTACCGCTTGCCTCGGTTCTCTCTCGGTAGCTTTTTTGCGCTCCCTGCGTTGTTGCCTGGGTTGTCGCTCCTAGTGCTTTGACCTGTGTTGGTCTGTCTGCTCTACTGTTGTGACGTCATGGCTTCTACTCCTATGCTCGGCTCTTCCGTAACCGCACCACTTGCTGACTGCGTCAATGTTGACATCCGATCGTCTACAGATGCTGGGGATCGGGCGTCTTCCTCTTTTGCTGGATTTTTTTCTTTTTGATTCGAGGTTTAACGACCACCGTGAGCAACTCAATGGGCTATAAGCAGTCGCCCGTCCCTAATTTAGGGTCACTGGTTCCAGGGAAAGGAGCGAGCCAGTGCCGTAAGACAAACACAACATCCATGCCTCACCGGGATTCGAACCCGGACCCCTTTCGGACGAATGATCAGAGGCCATCGCCTTAGACCACTGCGCCACCGGGGCGGCTTGCTGGATTATATCCCCCTGCTTTGGATACTATGTTTCATCGTGAAAGTACCAATTTTACTATTACTGTTCCATCAGCCTCAGATCTAGGTAGGTCAGTGCTATCTACTTTACATCTTGGTATTGTTTTTGACGCCCTACCTAATACTCATCTCCCAGCATATTCATCAGCGCTATATTCCGTTTTGCCATCCGATTCCATCACACATATTGCTCGCAAACCCCGTTCAATCATTATTTATTTAGCTTCCTCAAAATATGTAGCGAAGGTTTTATCCACTCCCATTCAGATTTGCGATCAGTGTATTTATGCTGAAACTCTCTCCCAGGGCCCAGTTTTGATCTTGTTCTTTCCGGTTACAGCTAAAATTCCCGATTCGCTTTTGCAGCATTTTCTTTCGTATAGTGGTCGCACCGTTGGATCGGTTCGTACCCTTCCTTCAAACGTTACTGATCCTTTGGTAGTCCTATCACTGGTTGTCGCCGGCAGGCGCTCCTGATTTCCCCCTCGGATTCTGTAATTTCTTCCTTTCCCACCAAATTACTAATTAAACTTGGTCACCATTCCTACTCCATAAATGTTGTTGCACCTTTCCATTTTTTTATTGGAGGTTTAACGACCACCGTGAGCAACTCAATGGGCTATAAGCAGTCGCCCGTCCCTAATTTTGGGTCACTGGTTCCAGGGAATTGAGAGAGCCAGTGCCGTAAGACAAACACAACATCCATGCCTGACCGGGATTCGAACCGGACCGGGACCTTACGGCCAGTGCCTTAGACCACTGCGCCACCGGGGCGCCATTTCCATTGTTACGCCTGTCTTGGTTTTGACCATCATCAAGCAAAATGCCCGTCAGTTTTTGAGCCTCCCGTCACTGTTCCTTCTACTGCAACGACATCATAAGTGCCTTGTCTTCTTCAGAGCCTATATTATCACATGCTCCGATTCCGCCAGGATCTCCTGTGCCCACTTCTCATAATGCTGTTTGCTCGACTCTTGTCTCCTCTGCTGTTGAAGGGTTGTATGCGCCTTTGCCTACTGGACTTCCTGCTGAATTGCCTTCAGCAGTACCGATATCTATTCCTCTACTTTCTCTACCGTGTACACCACCGCCGGTGTCTACTGGCTTGTTCACACCAGTTATTGCTCATCTCCATGACTCCCTGGATGTTTCCTATTTGGAGCCTTCTCACATCCCAGAACTTGTGTCTTCTTCTTCTAGTGATGATGCCACACCATCGATTCAGCATATCGACTCTTCTGCGTCTTCTGTTTTTTTTTTTGATTGGAGGTTTACCGACCACCGTGAGCAACTCAATGGGCTATAAGAAGTCGCCCGTCCCTAATTTAGGGTCACTGGTTCCAGGGAATGGAGAGAGCCAGTGCCGTAAGACAAACACAGCATCCATGCCTCACCGGGATTCGAACCCGGACCTCTTCGGACGAATGATCAGAGGCCAACGCCTTGGACAACTACGCCACCGGGGTGGCAGTCTTCTGTTGGAGAGGCACGTGCTACTTTGCCTACTACTGCCCCAGTGCTCGATTCGTCGAGTTCCAGTGCCTTTTCGAATGTCATTGTTTCGCCTAAACCCTTACCATTGGCTCCAGTTTTAGTGGCAAGCCTTCCCTGCCGTACAGTTGGGTTCCTGCTGATGCTTCGTCTACACATTCTTCTGCAATACCATCTCTGGTTCCAACTGAGGTCGATAATTCGATGTTATCTGAGCAGGACTTTCATGGTACTGTTCCCAAGAAGCGACGATGCCCTCCTAGTAAGAAAAATCAAAAGAAGCTCTTAGCTTCCTGTGAAATATCCGACTCAGCTGCTCTGGATTTTCCGGATCAATTTGTGGTTAATCCCGATTATAAGCTTGATCTTAAACGTGCTGCTCTTCTGCTTCTTCCAGAGGTTTCCCTGGAGCCACATTTATACGTTCGCAAATGCTGATCCTCGTTATCGTACTTTTGTGACCCCCTACATAGGCTATGATTTGTATTTTGCACGTGATCAGAAAGCGGCCTTTGCCCGTTTTTGCTCATTTTATGATCCTTTTAAATATGAGACTGTTTGTGCTTCTTTACGAGCTCTTTAAAGTGCATTTTTTATGCCGCCCCGGTCTCTGATCATTCGCCCGAACGGGGTCTGGGTTCGAATCCCGGTGAGGCATGGATGTTGTGTTTGTCTTACGGCACTGGCTCTCTCCCTTCCCTGGAACCAGTGACCCTAAATTAGGGACGGGCGACTGCTTATAGCCCATTGAGTTGCTCACGGTGGTCGTTAAACCTCCAACAAAAAAAAATGTTAATTTCTTTACTCCTGCGATTGGTTCCTTGACGTTTGTGTACTTCATTCCCAGCTGTATACTTCATGTTATTTCCTGTTATACTCTCTGTTACTCTATGTTACTGTAATGTTATTCTCTGTACCTTTCAAGTTTAATAAAGCGATTTTGAACTCCATATGTCTTGCCTCCAACCAGTCACGTTACCTCTTGGCTCCGTATTTCCGAGGTCCTAGTTCAGTTATTTGAGCTTCCTGCGATCTCCTTTTGTGCCTATCCTGTGTCTAAAGGTAGAGTGCATCGTTCTGTTTTACTCCCGAAACGGTGAGTGCAATATTTTATTCATTTTCCCCATTCTTTACTTTCTGGCCGAGCTGGCCAGCAAATCTCAACGCGCCGCCATTTGTAATGGCGTCGTCCGGTGTGGATGCACTAAGTACTTTCCTCACTTTCGGTTCGTTCAAGACTGTTCTCTCCGACGGTGGCGTAGCTACGCCGCCTTTGCTTCCTGGCGATGGACCTGTGCCCTCTTTGGGTGCGTCACGAAGTACCTCGTCATGTGATTCCGCGCAGACTGTTCGCCCCTCCAGCCACGCTCCGGATATGACCGATATTGACGTCATGGACATCTTTGAGAGTGCTCCTTTTCCTTCCATCACTACTGCTCAGAAACCTTCATCTAATTCTTTTTTTTTTTTTTTTTTTTTTTTTGATTGGAGGTTTAACGACCACCGTGAGCATTTCAATGGGCTATAAGCAGTCGCCCGTCCCTAATTTAGGGTCACTGGTTCCAGGGAAGGGAGAGAGCCAGTGCCGTAAGACAAACACAACATCCATGCCTGACCGGGATTCGAACCCGGACCCTTACGGACGAATGATCAGAGGCCAGCGCCTTAGACCACTGCGCCACCGGGGCGGCCATCTAATTCTGCAGGTGTTGCTGCTGGGATGCCACACCCTGTTGGTTCATCGTTACGTTGTGACGCTATGGCCCTGCGACCTCATCTTCGACGCACTGGAACCTCTAATTATGTAAGTCCCTGACAATTCTCCTGAGCGAAAGAAGTTTTCTACAACAATGGCTCTGGGTGTTGTTTTTGATGCCCTTCCGGACACAAAGTTAAAGGTTTACGCCATTTCGATCAAGGCAATGTTTAATTCCGGGCGATTTCTCATATGTATCGACGTGCCAGGTCCATTATTGTATATTTCATGGAAGTTGCGCATGCGCTCTATTTTACAGACTGGCATTATCACTGGGGCTCATCATCTCAAGCCCGATCCCGTTGTGCGCCGCCCCGTATCTATATCTTTTTATCCAGTGCCTCCTGAGGTTACGACTACCATGCTTCTTACAGCGATCTCTGCCTTTGGGCAAGTGGTTGGCGAATTTACTTCCTACTCCGCCGCTCCCAACGACAAAGAAGATCGATCCATACTTGGAGATCGACGTATGGCATCAAAGATCTTCCTCTGCATCTCATTATCCAGAGTCATGGCCAACGTCGACATATTGATATATTCCAGAATTCCACTGCAGTAAGTGCAGGGCGATGGGTCATTTCTATAAGAATTGTCCCGGCAACCCTGCTCATCTTGAAGAGCCTGTCCACCTGGTGAACTCGACAGCTCCTTCTGCTCAGTTATCCGTGGCGATACCTACAGCATATGCCGAGGATACTTCAGAGTCTCCTGCTGCCTCTGTTATCCCTCATCCAAGTTCTCTGCCTTTACTTGATCATACTGCATCTGTATCCTCGCGTACTGAAAGGAATGTTTCTGACCCTGTGTCTGCTACTTTTTCTTCTCCGGATATTTATCTCAGTGTGGCAGAGGTGATTGTCACTACTACTTCTACCAAATATATTTTTAGTGCTGCGGACATAACTACCACCGATGAGTCGTTACATGATTCCCGCGCGCGTAGTGAAGAACGCAGTGTTTTCAAAACCGCTCTTGGTACCGCGAAGACAGGACCCCCGAGAGTACACCGCTCACGTACATCATCAGGCACCCGTTCTTCCTCTGCGTCTCATGGTGAGTGTGAGCTCCCCGGTGTATCAGTGGATCCTGCGGAAGCAGCTCTTCAAGCACAGTTTCAAGAGTGTTATTCCTCTCACCATCCACTCAACACACCTCTCTCACAACAGCAAGTGTTCCATATATTTACCCTTTTCCGTGAGAAAGAGTATAATCTCGTTCTTTTCCTGTCCGACTGTCCTTACTCACTCGTTGATGTCGTTCATCAGTTGTCGACACTTAAGCATGATGTCCAACCTTATCTTGCGATTAAGCCTGCTCTTCAGCCTTGGTACGAAAGACTTAGTAACATCGCATTTCAAGTTAACCGTGCTGCCCGGACTGTTCGAAGCTTACGTGCCACCTGAGTCGATTCTTCCAGTTATTTGTTCCACATGTTTCATCTAATGTGCGTATTGTTGTGCCCTGTGACTTTGTGCTCCTTCTATTGGCCTACTCTGTGTATTTGACTCATCCCACTGATTCCGATGTATGATGCATTGGTCTTGACTCTAGCTCACAACTGTGCGTCCGGTGCTTTTTGCTTGCTCTGATTTGTGATTTAAACATTTTGCGATTTCTCATTTCTTGACTGGTAGAACCCCAAGCTTTTTTTTTTTTTTTTTTTGATTGGAGGTTTAACGACCACCGTGAGCAACTCAATGGGCTATAAGCAGTCGCCCGTCCCTAATTTAGGGTCACTGGTTCCAGGGAAGGGAGAGAGCCAGTGCCGTAAGACAAACACAACATCCATGCCTCACCGGGATTCGAACCCGGACCCCTTCGGACGAATGATCATAGGCCAACGCCTTAGACCACTGCGCCACCGGGGCGGCCCCAAGCTTTTGCAAATATTGTTACATGTTTTATTACATGTTACTCTTCTTATTTCTTTCCTTCGCCGAGTGCGGTGAGAATGTAAATATTCTCTTTACGATAATAAAAATTTGTTTGATCTCCATATGTTTTGCAAGAAGACGTTTCCTTCACTTCTGCCGATTTTTTTGCCCAGTTTAGTGGTTTATGTGCCTGTGTTTTCGCTGAAAGTTCTCAGAAATGTATATGAAGTTCTACTCTATGTTTCTAGTTTCGTTAAATGGTCAGTGAGTTCTTATTTCATCCGCTTTTTCTTCATAATTTTACTTGTTCTTGCCTTGCTCCTGCTAATATTCCTCCCGTCGCCCTTTCAGTTGCGGACTTCCCTGAACTGGGTGACGTTTTTTCTTTGCGATCAGTGAGCCGCTGACCGTTTCGTTTTCCATTGGCAGCGTTTTTGCGTTTAGTGCGTTGCTGCCTTAGTTGCTCTTTACTTGTGCAGTGTCTTTTCCCTTGGTCTTTTCGTGATTATGCGTGCGCTACTTTCTTAACGTCGTGGCTTCTGCTGCTTTGCAAGGATTTCCTGTAACCGCACCGTATGGCGACCATGTTGTTATTGATTCTCGATCGTTTGCTGCTGCATTGGATAAAGTTCCTTCATCCTATGCTGGTTTGATTCCTCATGCTTTGGATACACGATATCATCGTTCTGGTAATGATTGTACAATTACACTGTCCCGATTTGACGCTTGGTAAGTCGATGCTCTTTAAAGTACAATTAGGATTTTGTTACGATACCTTGCCACACACTCAATTAACAGCTTATTCTACTGCGTCATTTTCTCTCCACCCTCCCGCTGCTGTTACACATATTATTAGAAAGCCCCGTACAGTCACCGTTTATTTAGCTTCCTCGGATCATGCTACGCAGCTTCTCTCCACACCTCTTGTGATTGGTGATCAGTGCCTTTATGCTGAACCATTGTCCCATCGTCCTGTTCTCATTTCTTTTTTCAGGTGCCCCTGAAATCCCAGATTCAGTTTTGAAGGCGTTTCTCCTGTACAGCGGTAGCACCGTTAGTGCTGATCGCACTCTTCCTTCCTAGATTCTTGATCCTAATGGTCGCCCACTTTTTAGTTCCCGGCGTCAAGCTCTGCTCATTTTTCCGTCTGAGGAGGCTACACAGTCTTTTTCGACAACGTTACATGTTAAGTTTGGTTTGCATAAATATACTTTTTACGCCGTTACACTTTACCATTGTTTCACATGTAAAAATGTGGGTCATCATAGTGTTCAATGCCCCATTGTTTTGTCCCCTACTGCAGTTCCCTCACCTTCTCTTCCGGCTGATACACCGGTGTTTTCTCCTCGGTGCCACCTGTGCCTGTGCCTCATACTCCGCCATATTCTCCATCAGCTTCAACCGCAGAGACAGCTTCGCTTGCCAGTGCTATCCACCCTGTTACTGATCCTCCTGTGCATTCCACGTCTTCCGCTTCAGTTCTTCATGTGACACCTCCGTGCTCGTAATCACCTGCCTCCGGAGGACTTTTTCCTGCGACTCCACTTCCTACTGGGGATTCCGCTACGGATCGATGATGTCCATACGCTCACTTCGGGCTCCAGTGTTGGAAAAGATGACGCTCTTACTTCCGTTTCTTGCTTTACTCAGTCTTCTTCTGCTCATCTTCCTGTAGAAGACTTGAGGTCGATGATGTCCATACGCTTACTTCGGGCTCCAGGGTTGGACAAAATGACGCTCTTACTTCAGTTTCTTGCTTTACTCAGCCTTCTTCTGCTCATCTTCCTGTAGAAGACTTGAGATCGATGATGTCCATACTACTTCGGACTCCAGTGTTGGACAAGATGACGCTCTTACTTCAGTTTCTTGCTTTACTCAGCCTTCTTCTGCTCATCTTCCTCTAAAAGACTTGAGATCGATGATGTCCATACGTTTACTTTGGGCTCCAGTGTTGGACAAGATGACGCTCTTACTTCAGTTTCTTGCTTTACTCAGTCTTCTTCTGCTCATCTTCCTGTAGAAGACTTGAGGTCGATGATGTCCATACGCTTTCTTCGGGCTCCAGGGTTGGACAAAATGACGCTCTTACTTCAGTTTCTTGCTTTACTCAGCCTTCTTCTGCTCATCTTCCTCTAAAAGACTTGAGATCGATGATGTCCATATGCTTACTTCGGGCTCCAGTGTTGGACAAGATGACGCTCTTACTTCAGTTTCTTGCTTTACTCAGCCTTCTTCTGCTCATCTTCCTGTAGAAGACTTGAGATCGATGATGTCCATACTACTTCGGACTCCAGTGTTGGACAAGATGACGCTCTTACTTCAGTTTCTTGCTTTACTCAGCCTTCTTCTGCTCATCTTCCTCTAAAAGACTTGAGATCGATGATGTCCATACGCTTACTTTGGGCTCCAGTGTTGGACAAGATGACGCTCTTACTTCAGTTTCTTGCTTTACTCAGTCTTCTTCTGCTCATCTTCCTGTAGAAGACTTGAGGTCGATGATGTCCATACGCTTACTTCGGGCTCCAGGGTTGGACAAAATGACGCTCTTACTTCAGTTTCTTGCTTTACTCAGCCTTCTTCTGCTCATCTTCCTGTAGAAGACTTGAGATCGATGATGTCCATACTACTTCGGACTCCAGTGTTGGACAAGATGACGCTCTTACTTCAGTTTCTTGCTTTACTCAGCCTTTTTCTGCTCATCTTCCTCTAAAAGACTTGAGATCGATGATGTCCATACGCTTACTTTGGGCTCCAGTGTTGGACAAGATGACGCTCTTACTTCAGTTTCTTGCTTTACTCAGTCTTCTTCTGCTCATCTTCCTGTAGAAGACTTGAGGTCGATGATGTCCATACGCTTACTTCGGGCTCCAGGGTTGGACAAAATGACGCTCTTACTTCAGTTTCTTGCTTTACTCAGCCTTCTTCTGCTCATCTTCCTGTAGAAGACTTGAGATCGATGATGTCCATACTACTTCGGACTCCAGTGTTGGACAAGATGACGCTCTTACTTCAGTTTCTTGCTTTACTCAGCCTTCTTCTGCTCATCTTCCTCTAAAAGACTTGAGATCGATGATGTCCATACGCTTACTTTGGGCTCCAGTGTTGGACAAGATGACGCTCTTACTTCAGTTTCTTGCTTTACTCAGTCTTCTTCTGCTCATCTTCCTGTAGAAGACTTGAGGTCGATGATGTCCATACGCTTACTTCGGGCTCCACGGTTGGACAAAATGACGCTCTTACTTCAGTTTCTTGCTTTACTCAGCCTTCTTCTGCTCATCTTCCTGTAGAAGACTTGAGATCGATGATGTCCATACTACTTCGGACTCCAGTGTTGGACAAGATGACGCTCTTACTTCAGTTTCTTGCTTTACTCAGTCTTCTTCTGCTCATCTTCCTGTAGAAGACTTGAGGTCGATGATGTCCATACGCTTACTTCGGGCTCCAGGGTTGGACAAAATGACGCTCTTACTTCAGTTTCTTGCTTTACTCAGCCTTCTTCTGCTCATCTTCCTGTAGAAGACTTGAGATCGATGATGTCCATACTACTTCGGACTCCAGTGTTGGACAAGATGACGCTCTTACTTCAGTTTCTTGCTTTACTCAGCCTTCTTCTGCTCATCTTCCTCTAAAAGACTTGAGATCGATGATGTCCATACGCTTACTTTGGGCTCCAGTGTTGGACAAGATGACGCTCTTACTTCAGTTTCTTGCTTTACTCAGTCTTCTTCTGCTCATCTTCCTGTAGAAGACTTGAGGTCGATGATGTCCATACGCTTACTTCGGGCTCCAGGGTTGGACAAAATGACGCTCTTACTTCAGTTTCTTGCTTTACTCAGCCTTCTTCTGCTCATCTTCCTCTAAAAGACTTGAGATCGATGATGTCCATATGCTTACTTCGGGCTCCAGTGTTGGACAAGATGACGCTCTTACTTCAGTTCCTTGCTTTACTCAGCCTTCTTCTGCTCATCTTCCTGTAGAAGACTTGAGATCGATGATGTCCATACTACTTCGGACTCCAGTGTTGGACAAGATGACGCTCTTACTTCAGTTTCTTGCTTTACTCAGCCTTCTTCTGCTCATCTTCCTCTAAAAGACTTGAGATCGATGATGTCCATACGCTTACTTTGGGCTCCAGTGTTGGACAAGATGACGCTCTTACTTCAGTTTCTTGCTTTACTCAGTCTTCTTCTGCTCATCTTCCTGTAGAAGACTTGAGGTCGATGATGTCCATACGCTTACTTCGGGCTCCAGGGTTGGACAAAATGACGCTCTTACTTCAGTTTCTTGCTTTACTCAGCCTTCTTCTGCTCATCTTCCTGTAGAAGACTTGAGATCGATGATGTCCATACTACTTCGGACTCCAGTGTTGGACAAGATGACGCTCTTACTTCAGTTTCTTGCTTTACTCAGCCTTCTTCTGCTCATCTTCCTCTAAAAGACTTGAGATCGATGATGTCCATACGCTTACTTTGGGCTCCAGTGTTGGACAAGATGACGCTCTTACTTCAGTTTCTTGCTTTACTCAGTCTTCTTCTGCTCATCTTCCTGTAGAAGACTTGAGGTCGATGATGTCCATACGCTTACTTCGGGCTCCAGGGTTGGACAAAATGACGCTCTTACTTCAGTTTCTTGCTTTACTCAGCCTTCTTCTGCTCATCTTCCTGTAGAAGACTTGAGATCGATGATGTCCATACTACTTCGGACTCCAGTGTTGGACAAGATGACGCTCTTACTTCAGTTTCTTGCTTTACTCAGCCTTCTTCTGCTCATCTTCCTCTAAAAGACTTGAGATCGATGATGTCCATACGCTTACTTTGGGCTCCAGTGTTGGACAAGATGACGCTCTTACTTCAGTTTCTTGCTTTACTCAGTCTTCTTCTGCTCATCTTTGTGTAGAAGACTTGAGGTCGATGATGTCCATACGCTTACTTCGGGCTCCAGGGTTGGACAAAATGACGCTCTTACTTCAGTTTCTTGCTTTACTCAGCCTTCTTCTGCTCATCTTCCTCTAAAAGACTTGAGATCGATGATGTCCATATGCTTACTTCGGGCTCCAGTGTTGGACAAGATGACGCTCTTACTTCAGTTTCTTGCTTTACTCAGCCTTCTTCTGCTCATCTTCCTGTAGAAGACTTGAGATCGATGATGTCCATACTACTTCGGACTCCAGTGTTGGACAAGATGACGCTCTTACTTCAGTTTCTTGCTTTACTCAGCCTTCTTCTGCTCATCTTCCTCTAAAAGACTTGAGATCGATGATGTCCATACGCTTACTTTGGGCTCCAGTGTTGGACAAGATGACGCTCTTACTTCAGTTTCTTGCTTTACTCAGTCTTCTTCTGCTCATCTTCCTGTAGAAGACTTGAGGTCGATGATGTCCATACGCTTACTTCGGGCTCCAGGGTTGGACAAAATGACGCTCTTACTTCAGTTTCTTGCTTTACTCAGCCTTCTTCTGCTCATCTTCCTCTAAAAGACTTGAGATCGATGATGTCCATATGCTTACTTCGGGCTCCAGTGTTGGACAAGATGACGCTCTTACTTCAGTTTCTTGCTTTACTCAGCCTTCTTCTGCTCATCTTCCTGTAGAAGACTTGAGATCGATGATGTCCATACTACTTCGGACTCTAGTGTTGGACAAGATGACGCTCTTACTTCAGTTTCTTGCTTTACTCAGCCTTCTTCTGCTCATCTTCCTCTAAAAGACTTGAGATCGATGATGTCCATACGCTTACTTTGGGCTCCAGTGTTGGACAAGATGACGCTCTTACTTCAGTTTCTTGCTTTACTCAGTCTTCTTCTGCTCATCTTCCTGTAGAAGACTTGAGGTCGATGATGTCCATACGCTTACTTCCGGCTCCAGGGTTGGACAAAATGACGCTCTTACTTCAGTTTCTTGCTTTACTCAGCCTTCTTCTGCTCATCTTCCTCTAAAAGACTTGAGATCGATGATGTCCATATGCTTACTTCGGGCTCCAGTGTTGGACAAGATGACGCTCTCACTTCAGTTTCTTGCTTTACTCAGCCTTCTTCTGCTCATCTTCCTGTAGAAGACTTGAGATCGATGATGTCCATACTACTTCGGACTCCAGTGTTGGACAAGATGACGCTCTTACTTCAGTTTCTTGCTTTACTCAGCCTTCTTCTGCTCATCTTCCTCTAAAAGACTTGAGATCGATGATGTCCATACGCTTACTTTGGGCTCCAGTGTTGGACAAGATGACGCTCTTACTTCAGTTTCTTGCTTTACTCAGTCTTCTTCTGCTCATCTTCCTGTAGAAGACTTGAGGTCGATGATGTCCATACGCTTACTTCGGGCTCCAGGGTTGGACAAAATGACGCTCTTACTTCAGTTTCTTGCTTTACTCAGCCTTCTTCTGCTCATCTTCCTGTAGAAGACTTGAGATCGATGATGTCCATACTACTTCGGACTCCAGTGTTGGACAAGATGACGCTCTTACTTCAGTTTCTTGCTTTACTCAGCCTTCTTCTGCTCATCTTCCTCTAAAAGACTTGAGATCGATGATGTCCATATGCTTACTTCGGGCTCCAGTGGTGGACAAGATGACGCTCTTACTTCAGTTTCTTGCTTTACTCAGCCTTCTTCTGCTCATCTTCCTGTAGAAGACTTGAGATCGATGATGTCCATACTACTTCGGACTCCAGTGTTGGACAAGATGACGCTCTTACTTCAGTTTCTTGCTTTACTCAGCCTTCTTCTGCTCATCTTCCTCTAAAAGACTTGAGATCGATGATGTCCATACGCTTACTTTGGGCTCCAGTGTTGGACAACATGACGCTCTTACTTCAGTTTCTTGCTTTACTCAGTCTTCTTCTGCTCATCTTCCTGTAGAAGACTTGAGGTCGATGATGTCCATACGCTTACTTCGGGCTCCAGGGTTGGACAAAATGACGCTCTTACTTCAGTTTCTTGCTTTACTCAGCCTTCTTCTGCTCATCTTCCTGTAGAAGACTTGAGATCGATGATGTCCATACTACTTCGGACTCCAGTGTTAGACAAGATGACGCTCTTACTTCAGTTTCTTGCTTTACTCAGCCTTCTTCTGCTCATCTTCCTCTAAAAGACTTGAGATCGATGATGTCCATACGCTTACTTTGGGCTCCAGTGTTGGACAAGATGACGCTCTTACTTCAGTTTCTTGCTTTACTCAGTCTTCTTCTGCTCATCTTCCTGTAGAAGACTTGAGGTCGATGATGTCCATACGCTTACTTCGGGCTCCAGGGTTGGACAAAATGACGCTCTTACTTCAGTTTCTTGCTTTACTCAGCCTTCTTCTGCTCATCTTCCTGTAGAAGACTTGAGATCGATGATGTCCATACTACTTCGGACTCCAGTGTTGGACAAGATGACGCTCTTACTTCAGTTTCTTGCTTTACTCAGCCTTCTTCTGCTCATCTTCCTCTAAAAGACTTGAGATCGATGATGTCCATACGCTTACTTTGGGCTCCAGTGTTGGACAAGATGACGCTCTTACTTCAGTTTCTTGCTTTACTCAGTCTTCTTCTGCTCATCTTCCTGTAGAAGACTTGAGGTCGATGATGTCCATACGCTTACTTCGGGCTCCAGGGTTGGACAAAATGACGCTCTTACTTCAGTTTCTTGCTTTACTCAGCCTTCTTCTGCTCATCTTCCTGTACACAACTTGAGATCGATGATGTCCATAAGCTCACTTCAGGTTCCAGTGTTGGACAAGATGGCGCTCTTACTTGTTTCTTGTTTACTCAGCCTTCTTCTGCTCATCTTCCTTTAGAAGACTTGAGATCGATGATGTCCATATGCTTACTTCGGGCTCCAGTGTTGGACAAGATGACGCTCTTACTTCAGTTTCTTGCTTTACTCAGCCTTGTTCTGCTCATCTTCCTGTAGAAGACTTGAGATCGATGATGGCCATACGCTCACTTCGGGCTCCGGTGTTGGACAAGATGACGCTCTTACTTCAGTTTCTTGCTTTACTCAGCCTTGTTCTGCTCATCTTCCTGTAGAAGACTTGAGATCGATGATGTCCATACGCTCACTTCGGGCTCCGGTGTTGGACAAGATGACGCTCTTACTTCAGTTTCTTGCTTTACTCAGCCTTCTTCTGCTCATCTTCCTGTAGAAGACTTGAGATCGATGATGGCCATACGCTCACTTCAGGCTCCAGCTCCACCGACGTGACTTCACTTCTTTGGCCAGCTAGGTCACCTGACCTCAATCCCATCGAGCACATCTGGGATGCCATCGAGAGAGATGTTCGAGGCTCAGACCCCCTCCATCAAATCTTCGTGAACTGTGGGAGCTTGTTCAGGGGTCGTGGATCCGTATGGCTTCCCAACACTTACGGTGTCTTTCGAGTCCATGATGAGACGAGTCGCCGCCGTCATCAGGCGAAAGGTGGTGCTACACGTTACTATACAGGTATCTCTAATTCAATTGGTCTTCGTATAACAGTTTAAAATCAATTTCTGACCTGATGCAGGCGATTACCTTTACTTTGCAGCTGCTTTTGGTACCACCTCAGAGGTGGTACCAGCACAACAGAGAAAATTAATTCAGGAGAGAGAGACCTACATACCCACCAAAAAAACTTCAATGCATATATGTATATATAGTAACAACATCCTTACATACCTTTTATAAATGAGTCTATATAAGAAGAACAATAAATATTTACATTCTATGAAATGAAAACACTAACAGTCATGAATACTGAACAGATGCCAAAAAGTGTATTGTGAAGCACACTGAAGCTCACCAATATATGCTATTATAACTGTGATCAGCCTACATCCAAAAGAGAAAAGGCGGGGGCCTCCCTACTCTGAAATGAAAACATCAACAAGGACCATCAGAAAATGTTCTAGTAAATAATAATAATTATCCTTATATTAGGCTTAGGCAGTCACTATGCTCCATGGCAAGACTGCAGGGTTTCTCACCGAAGGTGATATTACAAACTATTAAAGTAAGCAACTGGAAAAATCCCTTACAAGTCCACCCCCATTTATTTTCACTCAAAATAATATAGAAGTGGTAAAAGGCTAGAAAAATCATTAAAAAAATATTTTGGGGGACAATTATCTAAGCTTTCTATTCTGATGTAATGAAATAGCTGTTGTAACATGGCAGGAACATGTTGGGGATCACAAGGTCTTAAAAAGAATCAGCAAAGAAAGAACTTTTAAAAAGAATCTTGTAAGGAAAAAGACACAAGACTGTAGCTCGGGGAGGAGTAACAAGAGGGTACTCAGACAGAGTAAGCAAGCTCCCATGTTAAAAATTGAAGGCATTATCAAGAACTGAATCTAATTTTCCATGGTATTTGCAAACTCTTTGATACTTGGTTAAGTTATTGTCATCAGCACCTCTTGGTTTCTAGCTTCCAGCACAACAGGGACTTCATTTTCACAGAACACTGAGTAGTGGCACCTACCCCAGTGGCTGCCCTTCAGATCAGGCAAGTGAGGCGCCGCCTCACCTGAAATTCCGCAGAAGGAGAAGTGAAAGAAAAAAAATTCTGTCAGTAACAAAGATATAAGAACTTTGCAGGATAAATGAAACACTGAAATTCACATTGTGATTCATGAATTAGGTTAAAGAAAGGCTTTCGAGAAGAGGAATGAATCATTATTTTTGCAAAGCAGCTGCATGTTTTAAGCGCTTAGAGGCGACCGGATGAATCGTCTCGATGAGAAGCCGGTTTTGGGAACTGGGGATCAGATCAGAAAAGAGCCCTACAGAGTGAACCCCCCACCCCCACGGTCCGAGGTCTACCTAAAGAGGTGCCGGACTTCCAGTAAGAGAAAGGAAATTTCTGAGGCGACCCTCCATTTCGCTTAAACTGGAAGCGCATCTCTGCTGTTATTGGAGAACCCAAGGATTGTGTATCCAATGGGCGCGGGAAAATGAGCAGATGACCCTTGTGAAAAGTGGTTTCACAGGCGATGACGCCGTTCGCCTCTGTACGCTTTGGAGTACAATGATTTCTACGTAGCTTTAACTATTCGTCAGAGTGTATTTGAGTCTAACTTTTTGTAGTGTGTTTTCAATCCTCTCTTCTGCGGGTGTTGGCTAGTTCATAGTAAAGTTGAGTTTTTCTTTTTTCATTTTGTTATTGTTACTAAACAGCATATTTTGATTTTGGTTGGAAAATATGAAAGGCCCAACAAACGACGTGATTTGTGTTCTGGAAGAAATTCCTTTTAAACACTGGAAAGATTATGATAACAAGGATGTTCTCATATCTGGAAGACCGACACCTATAATAAGTTCAATATCTAAAGATAAGAAGTGCGGCAAATCGTTTTTTAGGTCTTTCAATAAACCATGGTAAGAGATTTTCCCCTGGCTTTCTGGTAGCTATTACAAGCAAACTCTCTTTTGCTGGCCATGTTTACTTTTGAGCAATAAGAAAAATGTGTGGAATACAACGGGTTATTTTGATCTGAAAAACTTTTCTCGTAGTGCAAAATTACACGAAAGCTCTAAAGAGCATAGAACTAACCACGTAAGTCTAAAACGAATGGAAAAAAACATAAACACTATTTCTGATATGCTCAAAGAGAATGTTGCTCTTCATGAAGTCAAGTTTAATGAAAAGGTCAGACTAAATAGGCTTTTTATGGAACATATAATCGATTTAAATGTCGTTCTAAGCAAGCAAGAACTGGCTTTTCGAGGACATGATGAATCTATTTCCTCATTAAATAAAGGTAATTTCAAGGAGATGTTCCATTTGTTACTTCGTAGGAGCACCCCAGAATTAAAAGCACATTTTGAAGAAATACAAAGCTTATTTTCTGGACAATCTAAACCGATACAGAATGATTTAATGGAGTGTATTCATGAATATGAATATGATTTAATGATTTAATGGAGTGTATTCATGAAAAGGGATGTAAGGTCAGGTGATGCGTAACATCACAGCCTCTCCTTGACAAATGTCAACCCCGCCTTCTCGTGGTGCATCCTGTTCCTACTAAAGGGGCTCTGACGACCGCCAATAGCGGTATAACTATACCATCGGGATTAGAGGAAATTCTATCCCACACTCACCAACCCGCTTGGCCAGCGTGGTGAGTTATGGCCAAACCCCTCCAAAATGACTCCACAACTTAAATCTTGGCCCTCAGTCTCCGGCAGCTGGAATGTACCTGGCCAAGGCAGCGGCCAGTGCGACATGAGGGCAGAGGGTGCTAAGAATCCCGGAGGACCGGACTAGGCTGCCATCTGATGCTGACTTTGGCAACGTACAATGGACGTTCCCTATCTTCTGATTCAAGGCTTCTTGAATTGGAAGAGGAACTAAAAAGGATCAAGTGGGACATCGTGGGGCTAAGTGAGGTAAGGAGAAAAGGAGAAGATTTCATCGAACTGAAAAGTGGACATCTCTTCTACTATCGTGGGACAGATACTGGCAGAACTAGTGGTGTTGGATTTATAATAAACAAGAAACTGAAGGATAAAGTTGTAGAAGTTGAAAGTTCCTCTGACAGAGCTGCACGGCTTGTTATCCAACTCTCGAAAAGATACCAGGCTCAGATTATTCAAACTTATGCACCCACCACAAGTCATCCTGAAGAAGAAATTGAAGAATTTTATGAGGAAATTTGTCATCTAAATAATAAAGGTAAGCAGCACTTGAAAATAATTATGGGAGATTTCAATGCAAAAATAGGGCAACGGCAACAGAATGAAACTTCAGTAGGTAAATTCGGTCACGGCAACAGAAACCAGCGTGGAAATACTCTCGTTGAGTTTGCAGAGGCAGAAGGGTTTTTCATCTTGAACTCCTTCTTCAAGAAAAAGCCACACAGGAAATGGACATGGAGACATCCAAATGGGACGACAAGTGAAATTGATTTTATTATGTGTAACAAAAAATTCGTCATAGAAGACTGCAGTGTGCTAAACAAGTTCAACACAGGTAGTGACCATAGATTGGTGAGATGTAAGATGCACCTCAACACTAAACTTGAACGTGGCAAGCTCATAAGACAAACAAAATCTATTGACATAACCAACCTTAAAAAACACCATAATACCTTCAAGTTGGAACTGAAGAACAGGTTCTCTGCTTTAGAAGGCCTAACATCGGAAGAAGTGGACATCTCTGAAGTTAACAGAAAAGTAACCGAAGCTCTTATGGAAACAGCAACAAGATTAGCTGGGTCTAAGAACAAGTTGCATGTAAATAAATTATCAGGAAAAACGAAAATGTTGATGCAAAAAGAAAGAGAGATGAGGACAACTAAAGAAGATGTGACTTCCAAAGTGGAATATATAGAGCTATGCAAGACAGTACGAAAAAGTATCACTGAAGACGTAAGAAAATTCAACTGTGAACTAGTGAGGAAAGCAATTGAAAACAACCAAAGCCTAAAGATAGCAAAGGGACATCTCAGTAAGGGAAGAAAACAGATTATGGCACTGAGAAAAGAAGATGGTTCTGTAACAAGAAATAGAGGCGAAATTTTGACAAGAGTGAAAGATTTCTACTCCAAATTATATGAAAGGGATGATACATGCACTCCAGACATCATGAAAGATACCAGTACCAGAGTTCCTCCAGTCCTTCCAGCAGAAGTTGCACATGCAATCAAGAACATGAAGCGGGGAAAAGCTCCAGGAGAAGATGGTATTACTGTAGACATCATACAAGAAGCAAGTGGAGAAATCGAAACAGTACTCGCCCAAATTTTCACTCGATGCCTTAATGAAGGAAAGATTCCTGAGGACTGGAACACCGCTACAATGATCCTGCTACATAAGAAAGGTGACATTGAGGATCTCGGAAACTACAGACCTATCAGCCTCCTATCAGTAGTTTATAAAATCTTCACTAAAGTTCTTTCACACCGCTTGAAGGTAACACTGGACATGGCTCAACCGAGAGAACAAGCTGGATTCAGGAGTGGCTACAGCACAATAGATCATATCCATGTGCTGAGAGAACTAATTGAAAGAGCGAGGGAATATGAACTTCCATTGTGCATGGCTTTTATCGATTATGAAAAAGCCTTTGATTCGGTGAAACCATCAGCAGTTACAATGGCTCTGAAAACCTGCGGCATTGAAGATGCATACATTAATATTATTAATAACATTTATGAAAATGCAAGTGCAAAGATTAGGCTGTTTGAAAATACAACACACATAAAAATTGGAAAGGGAGTGAGACAAGGTGACACCATATCTCCGAAGCTCTTTAATGCCTCATTGGAGGGTGTTTTTCAGTCACTGAGCTGGGAAAACAAGGGGATAAAGATTAATGGAGATTATCTAACCCACCTTCGTTTTGCTGATGACATAGTCATTTTTGCAACTAGCCCATCAGAGCTGCAGAGTATGATCCAGGAACTTGCTGACAAGAGTAAAGAAGTGGGATTAAAAATCAACTTTCAGAAGACAAAAGTGATGTTCAATGCTTTTACAAGAAATGAAGATTTATCGATTGATGGAGAAAAGCTGGAGATAACAGACACGTACGTTTATCTTGGACAGCAGATATCAAGTGAGGGTCACATTGATGAAGAAATTAATCGGCGTACAAAACTTGCCTGGAGAGCTTTTGGAAGAAACAGCATAATTTTCAAGAGCAATATGCCATTATGTCTTAAAAGAAAAGTGTTTGATCAATGCATCCTTCCAGTGCTTACGTATGGTGCAGAGACGTGGACCTTAACTAAAAGAGACATACAAAGGCTGCAGACAACTCAAAGAAGCATGGAGAGGTGCATACTTGGTGTAACCAGGAGAGATAAGAAGAGGAACTCGTGGATCCGAAAAATGACAAGAGTGGAAGACATCATGATCAGAGTTAAATCCCTGAAATGGCAATGGGCTGGACATACTGCCAGAAGGACAGATCATCGATGGACAGCCGAAATTTTAGATTGGATTCCAAGGGACAGGAAAAGACCCAGAAGAAGACCACATGGGAGATGGGTGGATGAAATTCGAAAGTATGCAGGGGTGACATGGAGGAGACTGGCACAAGACAGACCGTTGTGGAGGAAACTTGGGGAGACCTTCGTCCAGCAGTGGATTGATAATGGTTGACAATGATGATGATGATGATGATTCATGAATATATAAACGAATGTGTTAAAAGCGAAATTAATGAGTCAGAATTTTTTTCAGTGCAAGTTGATGATACAACTGATATTACTCAAAAATCACAGTGTTCAATAATTGTCAGATACATATTGGACTCAAATTGTGAAGTAGTTGAGCGCTTCCTTGATTTTTATGATATCAGCACTGACAGGACTGCTGTGGCACTGTATGATCTGCTAGCATCGGTTTTGGAGGAGTTTGATTTTAAATCAAAGTTAGGCCAGTGTTATGATGGTGCAAGGGTTATGGCTGGAGAGTTGAGCGGTCTGCAGAAAAGAGTCAAGCTAGAAGCCCCGCAAGCTTTGTTTACCCACTGTTTCGCCCACCGCCTTAACCTTGTCCTACAACAGGGGTGCAAAAGTATTCTAAAATGTCGTATATATTTCGCAACTGTATCCAGCATGCCCTCATTTTTTCATAAATCTGCCAAGAGAACCCACGCAGCAGATTCAGTTGTTGGGAAACGGATTCCTCAAATAGCGGAAACACGTTGGGCATTACGTTCGCAAATTTTGCGTTTAATTGTGAGCGAATGGGGCAAACTAAAGAATGTGTTTGAAAACATAATGAATGACCCGGAATCAACGGCAGAATCAATCAACGGAGCCATAGGGTATTTGAAAAATTTCACTGATTTTGAATTTGCTTTTTTATCACTGATTTTTGATGACATTTTTGGAATTACGGATGTACTGTTTGATGTTTTACGAAAAAAAGACTTTAGATATCAGTTATTGCCAAAGGCAAATTAAACAATGTTGCGAACGAATAAATAAGAAAAGGAATGTAACCACTTACTTGAAATATTTCAGTGAAGCAATTAGTTTGAGTGGAGGTCCTAAATGTCACCTAAAGAAACATTTGACTAAAGAAGAAGTGGAAAACTATTACAAAATTTTGTTTTACGAAATCGTTGACAGCATAATAGTCCAAATAAATACCAGATTTGAAGATATGGGAAAGCTCGAGTTTCTGCAGCTAGTTGACAGCTCAAAATACCATAGTTATTCAGAGTCATTTCCATCCAGTGCCCTTAACACTCTCAAAAAAATTTATCCAAACATTTTTACAGACACACAACGACTAAAAAATGAATTTGATTTTTTATATAATGATCACAACTTCAGGGAACTCAGTTTTCAGAAAACCTTGAAAACAATGAAAGAAAACGAGCTGAAAGATGTGTTACCAGAAGTCTACAAATTATATTCTCTTGTATTGACACTGGCGTCAACAAGTTCTTCTGCTGAAAGGAGTTTTTCTTGTTTGAAGAGAATTAAGACTTACCTCCGTAATACAACGGCACAAGATCGTTTGTCTTCACTCGCTAAAATTCCAATCGAGAAAGAATTGCTGAACCATCTAATGTCCACTCAACCATTTTATGATCTGATCATAGACAAATTTGCAGCCAAAAAGGATCGCAGAATTGAACTTATTTATAAAACATAAACTGAAAGCATTCTGTTCGAGACCAAAGCAAATTAATATCGTATTCCTCTGTTTTTAATTCCAGGTTTAAATTACCTAATACTTTTTTTATATAGAAATGTGCTTCCTTAACTTGACTTCTCCTGTACATATAGTTATCAAGAGCCTGGACTTCAGTTTGTGACCCGTGCTAAATGCACTTTCACTAATATGCCAATCGAACTGTGACTTTTATTCAAGCTCAAGAAACATTTCGTGAGAAAACAATTTCTATTCAAATGATTTACTTTGAATTTTTTAAGAAGTGGATCTTCTACTGGCGTTGGGATGTAAGTGACGCATTGACTAGCTAAAGAAACCGCGCAAATTGCGTATTTTCGCTCAAGTGTATTAAATAAAAGAATACTGGTGAAATATTTCTTTCTTTGTTGTAAAATTATCGAATAATTGTTTTCATAAAAATATTGTTGCAAAAGTAGCGTATATTACACACACACATATATATATAGAGGTATATGTACATTTTCCCTCTAAAATTTTTTGATTTTTTCATGAAGAAAGACTCCCCACGCCGTGTTTCATATATTTCTATAATTTTATTCCATTACAGTTGAATAATATTTGTATATAAGGGCTAAATGGCATGGGATGGAGCCCTAAGGGGTGGGGTTTACAGCTGTTTATAACAAGGCGCCGCCTACCCTGGACCAATGGCTTAACAAGACTTCCGAATCTCAGCGGATTTTAATGATTCAGCCGACTCGAACCCAGGATTTCAATGATATCCAATGGGTGATACTGCCTTTGACATGAAACTTTTTGAAGGGGGGGGGGGTTCTGCACTTCTGCTGTATAACTGTGTATAAGTACATATAACAATTTGCGGGGGGGGGGCTTCGACAAATATTTTTCTATTGGTACGTACGCACATCTTGAACATTAATACAAAACGAAGCTAATTTAATAAAATGAAGAAAATGCAATAAATTATAGTTGTTTTAATAAAAATTTAATAAAGCAACTTCTTTGGCCGCTTTGCTTTACTTTCTCTTCTATTATCAAGAAATTACATTGCTTTCCGAGTTATATAAAAATCAATGAATTTAAATAGGGAAATTATCTATAAAACGTACTTAGAAAAAGCTAACTGTCTCGCCTACTAAGGGGGTGCAAACCACGACCACCACCCCCAGGCTACGCCACTGATATATATATATATATATATTCGTAAAACGTTATACGAATTTATATATTTTTCAATAACATATGTTTTACTGTTTTACATTTACATCAAGACCGTTCGCCTCACCAGCATTTCACACCACGAGCCGCCACTGACCTACCCCCCATTTTCATAGCAAACAAGAAGTTTATTTACTTTCCAATGACTATCCAATACACTCGGTATTGTAGGCCCCTCTCCATCACATTGTTTACTTGTTGATGCTTACTGCATTTTTTTGAAATTTTATTTTAAGTTTGGGAATTGTACAGAAGCCAGGGCACACTTTTAACACTAGAACTGTTTTTTATTTGCAGAACAAGAGGAGGAAAATGAGGTGCAGTAGATGTGTACTTACTGAAATAGTGATCAGCCCAACTAGATAGGCCTTATGAGAGTACAGGGCAACCCAAATAGCAATAATATTGCAAAGTTCACTGCCCTGCTATACACAGTTACTAGCAAGTGTATTGGGTCCATATAACAACAGGACACATCTACATGCTGTGTAATGAAACATTAAATAACAGTTATGAATACTGAATGGATGCCAGAAACTTTATGTATTCCATGAAAAACATTTATTGTAAAAATACAATATTTGAAGAGATGAATACTGAACTGATGCCCAAAACTATGTATTCCATGAAAAACATTTATTGTAAAAATACATTATTTGAAGAGACCTAATTTATTCTAAAAAGAGAATTTCTTCATCACATAACATAGAACTGGAAAACAGAAGCATCAATAAGATTCTAAAGTTGTTCTATATACTTCCTTAAACAGTCTTAACAGAAAGTTGGATAGAATTAGGTCCTTATCCTCTAATGTCTTTCCAATTTGATTTTAAATTCTGCAAGAATTTTGACTCCCAAATTTTTTGTGGGAGGGTACATATTATTTCCGTTATCTTCATCAATTGAAACATTTCAAATGATAAAGCTACTGTACAAAGAGATTTTTTATTGGTACATTTTTATCTTAATTCAGGAAAGGCAATATCATTTATGGATCATATCCATGAACAGAAAGCACCAAGTGAAAGAGTGAATGAACATGAATTCCCACTATGAGTGGATTTTATTCATTATGGAAAGGCCTTTGATTCTCTCAAACCATCATAAGTCGTGTTTATTGTCTTTGAAATCCTGTGGTATTGAACATGCATACAATATTATATATACACTGAGTTAGCTTGGCATTGAGAACACCATCGTTTTAGTTACTCGGAGTGATGACGAAGCACCACTTGATATCAACATCATGTGTGACTACTATAAAATGTGAACACCTATCCTCTGTATGCAATCAGTAAACACTTACCAGTAATGGGGAAATATGGTGACTTATGCCAATTTAACTGTGGCCAGATAGTTGGTGCCCCTGGACAGCAGGTGCCAGTGTTTCGGAAACAGCCACACTTGTTGGCTGCTCCGGTACTACTGTTTCAAGGGTTGCACAAGGACTAGATTAACCATGCAAAGGCATCCAGTAGAGGGGCTCACATTGTTCAGCCATGCACAGTTCATCTTAGAGGTAAGTGTCAGGTGTTACGACACATATTTCGGTAACAACCTGCAACAGACACCCATCTCACTCACCAATACAACAGCAGTGCCGTTCAACCTATTTCCACATGCACTATATGCCAGAGCTTGTTTTGCCTGGGGTTCTACACTCAGAGACCAATGATGGTATACATGATGATGCCCAGTCACTGCAAACAATGCCTCGCATGGGCCAAGGAACATCAGAAATGGACCCTTGAGAGATGGAAGGTCATCTCATATGCTGATGGTAATGTTCTCATATGGTGTAAACAGCATGAAGCCCTATCCCCTGATTGCACAGTTGGGGTTCAGCAGGCTGGTGGAGGAGGTGTTCTAATGTGGGGAGCTTTTTCCGTATAAGCCCTAGGTTCGTTAGTTATTATTCCACAATTACTGAATGGTGGATGCTACAGGAACCTGTTAGTCAACTATCTCCATCCATATCTGCAGGTTTACCTGTACAACAGTGCCACCTTCCAACAGGAGAATGCACGTCATCAGGCTCGTATAACTACTGAGTGGTTGGAGGAACATGGCGAATTTACCACACTGCCTTTGCCCCCAAACTCCCCTGACTGCAACCCCATTGAACATTTGTGGGATATGCTAGAGTGGGATATGAGAACTTCTGTAGGGAATGAGAGAGAATTGACGGAGTTGCTGCAGCACAAATGGGCCAAGTTATGCATTGAGGGTGTTTGACACCTGTAGAATCTGTTCCTAGGAGTCTGCGAGCAGTGACTGTTACAAAAAGATGGACCAAACCATTGCTCGTAATGCAAACGTAACTCGTTGTATATGAAACCACAAATAGGAATGTTCAGTTGTCCCATGAAACAGCATGTATAAAACTTGGAAAGTGAGTGCGACAAACAAACATAATATTTTTCAAGCTCTCCAGTGCAACATTGTATAATGTTTTTCAATCTTTGAACTTAATAGATAAGGAGATAAAGACTAATGGATTTTATTTAACCCACCTTCATACGTATTATTGAACATGTAATTCCTTTTGCCAGTACTTACAGCTTCAATGTATGAGCCAGGAACTGGGTGACAAAAGTAAAGAAGTTGGATTAAAAACGAGCTTATGGGAAGTAAATTTCATGTACAATGTCTTTACATGAACTGAAGATTTTGATGAGAACGGAGATAAATCTGGAAGTAAACTAAGCCTACATTTGCTTTAGACAAGGGATATTAAACATGTTTCAACAGATATAAAATTTATCACGTCTAAGCATAAATTAATATGTATTAAAATTGGATGCAGAATATTTGAAAGGAATAGAACAGTGTTGAAAAGCGATTTGCCATTATGTCTTAAATCAAAAGCATTTAGTCAACGCATCCCTGCAGTTTTTACTTATTCATCAGAGACATGGACATGAACTAAAAAAGTTAAACTAGTACTGTGGGCAACTTAAAAGAGTGATGAAGACCTGTGTAATGATGAAGAGATGTGTATCTGTTTATACAGACATAATACAGAAAAGGACAAGAGCAAGAAAAGGTGGCATTTGATTTGCCATTATGTCTTAAATCAAAAGCATTTAGTCAATGCATCCTTTCAGTTTTTACTTATTCATCAGAGATATGGACATGAACTAAAAAAGTAAAACTAGTACTGTGGGCAACTAAAAGAGTGATGAAGACCTATGTAATGATGGAAGAGATGTGTATCTGTTTATACAGATAAATTACAGAAAAGGACAAGAGCAAGAAAAGGTGGCATTTGATTTGCCATTATGTCTTAAATCAAAAGCATTTAGTCAATGCATCCTTGCAGTTTTTACTTATTCATCAGAGACATGGACATGAACTAAAAAAGTAAAACTAGTACTGTGGGCAGCTAAAAGAGTGATGAAGACCTGTGTAATGATGAAGAGATGTGTATCTGTTTACACAGACATAATACAGAAAAGGACAAGAGCAAGAAAAGGTGGCATTTGATTTGCCATTATGTCTTAAATCAAAAGCATTTAGTCAATGCATCCTTGCAGTTTTTACTTATTCATCAGAGACATGGACATGAACTATAAAAGTAAAACTAGTACTGTGGGCAGCTAAAAGAGTGATGAAGACTTGTGTAATGATGAAGAGATGTGTATCTGTTTATACAGACATAATACAGAAAAGGACAAGAGCAAGAAAAGGTGGCATTTGATTTGCCATTATGTCTTAAATCAAAAGCATTTAGTCAATGCATCCTTGCAGTTTTTACTTATTCATCAGAGACATGGACATGAACTAAAAAAGTAAAACTAGTACTGTGGGCAACTAAAAGAGTGATGAAGACCTGTGTAATGATGAAGAGATGTGTATCTGTTTATACAGACATAATACAGAAAAGGACAAGAGCAAGAAAAAAGGTGGCATTTGTCATGTTTTTTTTTCTAAGTGCTCACATGTTTCTACATATATCTGTGCTTTTGATTGATTATTTCAAATTTGACTCTTTTGTTGTATAATATATTAATAACCCTATGTTTACACTCAAATGAAAAATTACAATATATGACAATGCTGCTGAAATTGTGTGGCATCAATCCTTCAGTAGCAAGTTTAAACCCTCTTGCAAGACAGTATTCTGGACATTGTCATTTAAAAATTATTGTCAGTGATCTGAAACATCACGTTCCAACTTCTCTTGCTTGGTGGTACATGTAACAATTGCATGACTTTTAACAAATCAGTACTAAATAATTTAAAAGAGTTCAATACTGAAATTTGTCAAACTTATCTCAAGTACTCCTGCATACACTTGAAATGTTTCTTATCCCAAACACCATTGCATATGCTTCAAGCGTTTCTAGAGTAAAGTTGTCCTAATTTAACTTCTATTTGGCCTTTAGCTATTTTCATGATTTTCCTTCAAAACTTCCAAAAGAAGCATTCTGATATCACCTACCAGTTTTGTGTGGGTAACTTCAAATAAGGACGGGTGGGGGAGATCCACTACAATATCATGTGTTGTTTTTATCAACATCATTACTTAATGTTGCTTGATTCAGTAGTGAATATACATTTTTTTTATTTTGATTATGTATCTCATGTATGATACATAATAAAAAGGGTTTAAAACTTTTTAGGTCACTCCACCCCGACCCCCGGCCTCGAAAACAATCCTGGCATATCTTATGACCCAAATCCATTACATTGGCAAACTTCAATAGGGTGAAAAAAAGTGCTTTTAGAATACAAATCAGTTGAATCGTAACAGAACTCAGAACATATATTGCTTTCATGGCAACATCCCAGAAAAGGAAAGAAAAATACCTTTGGATCTTTCTCATCATATTAATGTTGTAAACAGAAATTTTCTGAAAGATATTGTAATACATAAACTAAATCTTGTGAACACCTGCGCTATCCTTGCAATAAAACAAAAACAGTTCAACAGTTCCTCAGCATTGTGAAGCAGATTGATTGCCTACAATGAAATGTTAACTGATTGCACTGTGTCATCATCTCTTTTAAACAGTATCAGTGCATCAAAAATTAAAGAGGACAAAAACAAAATAAAGGTTTCTCTTTACAGCCCTGTTACTCAGGTCACATATGTAATAAAGTACTTCTTTTTAATTGTGCTTACATTGATTTTGTTAATCCTAGATCCCCCCCCCTCTCTCTCTCTCTCTCTCTCTCTCTCATGCTTCAATGCTTTCATTCAGTTTGAATAATCTGCAACATCAATGAGGGATTTCAACAAACTAGTCAAGTTACTAATATCAGTTCAAAAAACGTTAAATTCCACGTCAATTAATGAACGTTATTACGTGGCATATTACATCAAATTCATTAGCAGAAATTCATAGAAGTCCTGTCATTTTTTCTGTTCTTCACATTTTTTCTCAAGTTCGCTGAAAACCACGATATCCGGACTCCCTAACCTCTTATTCATTCAGGTGGTATCGTATTGAGGGCGAATGGCTCATTTATTTAAAATATGAAATAAACAACACATAACTTATTACTTAATAGAAGATGAATGATAGGGTTAAAATAATACCATTGTTACCTCATTGGTTTGCAGTCTCCTTTTGACTAGTTGCTCCCGGTATACACTCAAGCAACAACAAACTGAGTAGTCGAAGTTCCATAAAATGTACGTTCTCCGTAGGCAACAATGAAATATTTATGATAGCTAAAACCTCTAAAAATCTTCTATCGAACACATAAAAACCCTGTTCTTAATAGAACTTGAAAGAAAATTAATCCAAAGAATAAATAAAATCCAAATAAAAAACCATAATACCAACCTCAAATTCGACTGATAACGATATATAAAACAGTCATCATCAAAGGAATCCAGATCCCAAAATTTCCGACACGCGTTTCGGCACTCATTCATGGCCATTTTCAAGGAGATCCCGTTTTGTACTGTTCCTTGCGTGTTAACTATTACCCAAGTCGTCAGTGCTGCTATCTCCACCGTCTGCGTCATCATCATGCTCATCACGTAGAACATCGCTGGCACCATCTAGTGTCATCCTGTTTTTTAAACTTTGTTTCCTTTGTCAACTAGATCTTCTTATTTGGATTGTTCGTTGTTTTTCCTGTTTTATCATATTCAACCATGTTGGCAATAATTCAATAGGGACATTTAAATTGCAATTATATGCCTTGGTTTTCTCTATTATGATGGCTTCTGCTGTCAGAATCCTTTTATGTGTGTTGTGAGAAGTAACTAGATTTATATTCTCCTAGTTGGGTATGGCTTCATTATTATAACAATATTGTATAAGTGAAGTTCGAATTTCACCTTTATTCCAGTTATTCAAATGTCCACGTGCCCTAATATCGATATTTCGTTTTGTGCTACCAATGTAAACAGTTTTGTTTTCTAGGTTCCTATTTATATTAATAATTGGTATGCTGTATACACCAGCTTTACATAAGATAGAATATTTTTCGTTACTTGCTTTTAATAATCTGCTATTGTCAAGTACCGTATCTGCAATAAGTAACCCTGCTTTATGGCATTCCTTTTTTAAAGGAGTGGATATAAGTGGACAATATGGTAGCTTTCCACAAAATCTGTATGCATCAGTCGTATTCAGCCTCGGCTTATTTTGGTTATTCTGAATTTGTTTGTAAAGATCGTTGATCAATCTCTCCTCATAGCCGAAGTCACTAGCCAGAGTTTTAATCCATTTAAACTCTTTTTGTCTTGCAGCATATATAAAACAGGAAAAACAACGAATAATCCAAATAAGTAGATCTAGTCGACGAAGGAAACAAAGTTTAAAAAACAGGATGACACTAGATGGTGCCAGCGATGTTCTACGTGATGACGACGCAGACGATGGAGATGGCAGCACCGTCGACTTAGGTAATAGTTAACACGCAAGGAACAGTACAGCACGGGATCTCCTTGAAAATGGCCACGAATGAGTGTGCTGAAACGCGCGCCGGAAATTTCGGGATCTGGATTCCTTCGATGACGACTGTTTTATATATCGTTATCAGTCGAATTTGAGGTTGGAATTATGGTTTTTTATTTGGATTTTATTTATTCTTTGGATTAATTTTCTTTCAAGTTCTATTAAGAACAGGGTTTTTATGTGTTCGATAGAAGATTTTTAGAGGTTTTAGCTATCATAAATATTTCACTGTTGCCTACGGAGAACGTACATTTTATGGAACTTCGACTACTCAGTTTGTTGTTGCTTGAGTGTATACCGGGAGCAACTAGTCAAAAGGAGACTGCAAACCAATGAGGTAACAATGGTATTATTTTAACCCCATCATTCATCTTCTATTAAGTAATAAGTTATGTGTTGTTTATTTCATATTTTAAATAAATGAGCCATTCGCCCTCAATACGATACCACCTGAACGAATAAGAGGTTAGGGAGTCCGGATATCGTGGTTTTCAGCGAACTTGAGTAAAAATGTGAAAAACAGAAAAAATGACAGGACTTCTTTTAATTTCTGTTAATGAATTTGTAGACAAGTTACATTTGATCCAGATTCAACTATAACAGACTTTTGCTCACCCAAAAAGGAGGTCAGGTGGCAATGAGAATTAGGGCTTTGACATAGTACAGTTTCTCTGGAAGGACAGGGCAGGGCAGGTCTTGTTGTCTTCTGATCTACATTTCCTCAGGAAGTGAATAAGTGAAAATATTATGCAACACCACTAACATTCCTTTTTGGTACACATTTGGTTCACATAAAAGGTAGCAAAAAAATTAAATATATAATTTGTGTTACAAGTATGCATGTTTTAGAATGTTCATACTTTTGTTATTTTCCTATAATTTTCTTTAATAATTGTCATAGTGATATGCAGTGATAAAACTGTTACAGTCTTTAAAGATTAAGTAGGAAAAAAGTAATTCAACTATTCTTTGGGTTAGTGGAGAAAGGAGTGGTGAAACAGCTCATGTACTACACACACAACCAATATTAACCTGTGCCTGGGCAAAGCTATCTTCAAGGAAGAATACCACAGGGTTAGTACAAACTAAAATCACATTTCCCAAAGGCTGCCAAACAAATTTCCCACAGTCACTGCTACAGGAAATCCTAAACTGAATAAAACAACAACATTCAATGGTAATTTCTTTGAAAAATCAGATGAAACTGAAAAAAAAAATGATTAAAGAAAACATTTTTTTATCCCCATTCTCACAAATGCTCAACAACAACAAAAAAAAACCCTGATCATTCTTAACTTCCATCACAACTCATAAACCTGACTATTAGCAGCACAACCCTGGTAAATACTAAATTATCTTAGAGACAGACCAAAAACGAAAAGTGCGTTTCAGCATTTCCAAAAACGAAAAGCACAACCATAATCTAAATCCCCCCTCAGAGAATTTGAAAGATAAATCTTATGCGCCATTCAAAGAATCTTCGTATATCAAAACTTGGAAAGGTAAAATTCAAGCGCCCAAAAACACAGCTACAGTTATTTATCTGCACGAAGGAGCATATACACTGAAAGATTACTCTTCTGACCAGTGTCTGGAGTACACATCGCACCAGTGAGGCTTTTCACCTTTGTGAAGGAGCATATGCCTTGAAAAATGACTTCTGTAAGCATTGTTTAAGCACACTGGTGAGGCTATTTTCCTGTGTGAAGGTGCATGAGCCTTGAAAGACCAATTTTACATGCAAAATCTTTCATGCAAACATTACACTGGTAAGACATTCACCTGTGTGAATGAGCATGTGCTTTGAAAGAGCACTTTTATCAGCAAATGTTTTGGAGCACATATCACACTGGTGGGGGCCTTTAACCTGTGTGAATGAGATTGCACTTTCAAAGGTCATTTTTCTGAGTAAATTGTTTGGAGCACACATCAGACTCGTGAGGCTTTTCACCTGTGTGAAGGAGCATATGCCTTAAAATATCTTTTATGAGCTCATTTTTTGCAGCATACACCACATTGAATGGACTTTTGACCTGTGTAAAGGAGCATATGCCTCGAAAGATCACTTTTATGAGCAAATTGTTTGCACCATACACCACATTAATGAGGCATTTGACCTGTGTGAAGGAGCAAGTGCCTTGAAAGATTACTTTTCCAAACAAATGGTTTGGAACATACATCACACTGGTGAGGCTTTTCACCTGTGTGGAAAATCATGTGCTTTGAAAGTTCACTTTTATGAGAAAATTGTCTGGAACGTAAATCACACTGGTGTGGCTTTTCACCTGTGTGAAGCAGCATATGGCATGAAAGATTACCTTTCTGAGTAAATTGTTTGGAACATACAGCACACTGGTGAGGCTTTTCACCTTTGTGAAGGAGCATGTGCATTGAAAGTTGACTTTTCTGAGTAAATTGTTTGGAGCACACATCACACTGACAAGGCTTTTCACCTGTGTGAAGGAGTATATGCCTCGAAAGATCACTTTTATGAGCAAATTAATTGCAGCATACACCACATTAATGAGGCACTTGACCTGTGTGAAGGAGCACGTGCCTTGAAAGATTACTCTTCCATGCAAATTGTTTGGAACATACATCACACTGGTGAGGCTTTTCACCTGTGTGGAAAAGCATGTGCTTTGAAAGATCACTTTTATGAGAAAATTGTCTGGAACATACATCACACTTGTGTGGCTTTTCACCTGTGTGAAGCAGCATATGGCATGAAAGATTACCTTTCTGAGTAAATTGTTTGGAACATACAGCACACTGGTGAGGCTTTTCACCTTTGTGAAGGAGCATGTGCATTGAACAATTACTTTTAATATTAAACTGTTTGAAACATACATCACACTGGTGAGGCTTTTGACCTGTGTGAATGAGCATGTGCTTTGAAAGATTACTCTTATGAGAAAATTGTTTGGAACATACATCACACTGGTGAGGCATCTCACCTGTGTGAATCAGCATGTGACTTGAAAGATTACCTTTAGAAGTAAATGCTTTGGAACATACATTACATTGGTGAGGCTTTTCACCTGTGTGAAAGAGCATATGCTTTGAAAGTTGACGTTTTTGACTAAATTGTTTGGAGCATACATCACACTGGTGAGGCTTTTCACCAGTGTGAAGAAGCATGTGACTTGAAAGATTACCTTTACAAGTAAATGCTTTGGAACATACATCACACTGGTAAGGCTTTTCGCCTGTGTGAATGACCATGTGCTTTGAAAGATTGCTCTTATGCGAAAATCGTTTGGAACATACATCACACTGGTGAGGCCTCTCACCTGTGTGAATCAGCATGTGACTTGAAAGATTAACTTTAGAAGTAAATTGTTTGGAACATACAACACACTGGTGAGGCATCTGACCTGTGTGAATCAGCATGTGACTTGAAAGATTACCTTTATAAGTAAATTGTTTGGAACATACATCACACTGGTAAGGCTTTTCACCAGTGTGAAGAAGCATGTGCTGTAAAAGATAATCTTTCCGAGAATATTGTTTGGAACATACATTACACTGATGAGGCTTTTCACCCGTGTGAACCCGCAAGTGCCTGGAAAGCTTAAGCTTGCATGCAAACTGTTTTAAGCATACATGACATTGGTGGTCTTCGCCACTTGACTGAAGGGGACCATGCCTTGAAATGCTACATTTTTCACTTAGCTGCTTGGAACACATGTCAGAATCATAAGGTTGTTCTCTTGCATGGACCTTTACATGCATTAACTGACTATCTTCTGTTTGAATTTCTTGTAACACACATTACACTGAAAAAGCCTTGCATGACGTTTCCTTCACTTGCTCCCGAGATTTTTTCCCAGTTTAGTGATTCCTGCGCCAATTTTCCCGGTGAAAGTTCTCTGCTACGCGTATGAAGTTCGTCTTTATGCTTTGAATTCACTTACCTGGTCGGTGAGTATCTAATTTCTCATATTTCGTCAATTTTTCACTTGCTTTTGCTGCGTTTTTGCTTATTGTCAGCATTTCCTTTATGGACTTGCCTGGACTGGTTGCCAGTGTTGCCAACTCACTCATTCTAAAAGTCTCCAAATCAGTGATAAAAAGTCTCCAAAAGTGAAAAAAAGTCCCTAAAAATTAGATTTTAATTATGTTGAATTTTTGTACGCCATTTAAAATTTAATGACTCATTATTATTAATTTGGCACTTTAAATTAATAGCATAAAAAGAACTCAATGTGTTGATATTATTACTTAATATGGCTCAATATTATATGTATGACGTTCCCATTGGCTCAGTGGTCTAAAGATTGGCTGCTGACCATTCGTCCGAGATAGGTCCGGGTTCGAATCTAGGTGAAGCATGGATTTTGTGTTTGTCGTACAATCTCTCCCCCTTGCCTGGGACCAGTGGCCCTAAATTAGGGATGGGTGACTGCTTATAGCCCATTGAGTTGCTCACGGTGGTCGTAAAAACCCCAAACAAACAAATTATATATATACACACACATATATATATATATACTTAGGGGGAGAGAATACGGAAACAATTTTAAAATAGCCAAGATTACTAGCTAAGCGCACTTAGTACGTGCAGTATAGTGGACCAATAAATTATAGCATTGGAGGTGAGATTATTTTTCGCACAAGAAAAAAAAAACATTTTCTTTCCAGTTATATGTCACTGTTATTTTGATGGAAATAAAACATAACTTTTGTTTTAATGATCTAATATTTCTGCCAATGGAAACGCAGAAGTGAGTCCCACCACTATCGTATTCACAACCTAAGAGATCCCACAAAAACTCAGCGGTAATAGGCATACTTCCTATGCCTGATAAGACGGAGGAAAAAGGGAATTGGCCACCCCGGTGGCGCAGTGGTCTAAGTGCTGGCTTATGGCCATTCGTCCGAGAAGTGTCAGGGTTCGAAGCCCGGTGAGGCATGGATGTTGTACTAAATTAGGTATGGGTGACAGCTTTATAGCCCATTGAGTTGCTCACGGTGGTCGTTAAACCTCCAATCAAAAAAAGGGGGGGTGTGTGCTACGATTCATGGTTACGGTTATTGGAACTATGGAAAATTAAAGACTCCTCCGATTTCACAAACCGCGCCGCCCCGGTGGCGCAGTGGTCTAAGGCGTTGGCCTCTGATCATTCGTCCGTAAGGGGTCCGGGTTCGAATCCCGGTCAGGCATGGATGTTGTGTTTGTCTCACGGCACTGGCTCTCACCCTTCCCTGGAACCAGTGACCCTAAATTAGGGACGGGCGACTGCTTATAGCCCATTGAGTTGCTCACGGTGGTCGTTAAACCTCCAATCAAAAAAAAAAAAAAAAAAAAAAAAAATTTCACAAACCGCATTTTAAATACTTGAAATCATAAATGAAAAAAGGCCCTGAAATCATTAAAGACCTAGCTAAATCCTCTAAAAATGTAGGTAATCCCAAAATAATATTTTTGGGACAAACTCCAATCCAAACTCATCAGAATTTAGCAATTTTACCCCTAAGTTGGTAACAGAAGTCAGAATACGATGCACCCAGATGCTCACCCCCAACACTAACCTGAGGGAGAATTATAAGTAAACAGAAAGTAGGGAAAAAGAGAGGAAATGCATTAGAAACCAGCAACGGGTATTTACGAACGATCTCGTTGGATGAGATGTTAACATGGGCGGCGAAGTTTGATAACGATTACGATTAATCCTGAACACATTGGCATTTGTTGCTTTTATGAAAGTTTATGTACTAGCGGTTACGTAATGTTCGTATAAAATTTAAGCCTTACAAACTGGAAAAATATTTTGTCTCAAAGTTTATGAAAAAACAGCTAAAAACGGAAAAAGGCGCTGAAGTCCCCAAAACCACGGGAAAATCCCCTAAAAAAGTCTCTAATCCCAAACCAAAATTTTTGTCTCTAACGTCAAGCGAAAAGTCCCTAAATTTAGCGACTTTTCCCCAAATTGGCAACACTGCTGGTTGCCGATATGCTTGGGTTTTGCGAGCTGCTGCTTGTTTTGGTTAAAATGCCTAGAAGAGATAGTGTGACGCGCTCCCTCAGATGTCCCTCACGGTTTGGTGACCAATCGTCATGAAATGTCAGAGGGCGCTGGCATCGGAAGTTACGTTAGGATGCCTCATCCGCTTCATGCTATTCAATGGTGGGAAGTTTGTTTACCAAGTTTTTTCCGCCTTAAGGAACTTCAAATTTCCACATAACAAAGGTTAGTGGAGGGAAATCTTTTTGTCAGTATCTTTGCTAATTCGTTGTAGCTCGATCATAACAGTAATACACTAGGTAATTCAACAGTTGATCGCTAAAAGGCAATACGCTTATTTGGGTGTTAGTGTGCCAGTTTTATTCAACTGTGGATTGTTTATAACGAAATTTATTTCCAAAATTAGTAACTTTTTATTCGTGAAGATGTAGAAGTTGATCAAGTATTGGCTGTCACGCGTTAAACCTACTGTGTGGTTAAACTTAAGTGCAGTACTGAAATCGACTGCAACAGTTAGTTATAAGATCATAAGGAAATAATGTCAGCTGTGAAAGGACTGGTAAATTCTGCATTAGCAAATAATAAAAAACATAGAAAACGGAAAAGGCAAAGCAGCTGTTTTGTGCCAGGATGTAATACTGGCTATAAATCCTGCAAAAATAAAATATCACTCTTTGCTGTCCCCAAAATTCCTGTTATGTTGAGCAAATGGGATAAGGCGATTGCCAGAGCTGACAAGAAACTTGATGAAAGTTGTGTTGTACTCTATTTTCAATTCATTAAAAGGCTTCTTTTCAAAGCCACACTCTGCAACTAAATGGAAAGCATTGAGTTCCAATATTTATCTTGATCCCATGTCAGTGGCGGCACGTAGTTGAAAAAATAGGTGAAGAGCTACAAGAGCAATATGAAAAGATATCTACTGTCTTTAATGAAAATCACTATATGAGGACTGACCTATTTTTTGTATATCAGATCAATTCTTTTTTCTAAAGCTGCAAATTTGTCGATTATATCGTCATAGAATGGTTGTTTCTTCGTGAGCATCAATAAAATATCTTTCTGAATAGAAATATTTGCCAAAGAAGCAAGTCTGTTTTGAGAAATAGTATTTCTTGAGTAAGTTTGTATTCTTTTAAGGCAAGAAAAACTTTTTTCCACTGACGCACTTGTAGATAGAATGGTTAAAATGAGGGCAACCAATTTATAAGCTTCTGTAAAAATGTCTTTATCTTCATGAAGCACTCGAAGAAGTTCTTGAGTCAATATATTCCTTAATTTTTCGTTGGCATGTACAAGACCCAGTTCATTTTTAAGGCGCTGGAGTTTGGTAAATATTTTTCCGTAAAAATGTTGTAGATTTTCAAAAGCGTGAGAGAGAAAGCTTGAATTCAATTGTTCGAATTTGGTTGTGTCAGCAAGACAAACAAATTGAAGTTTTTCACAGTCTTGAAATCTTATATCCATTTCCATAAGAATGTGGTCTAAAATTTCAAAATACAATTGCTTATCATTTTGAAAAATTGTTTCTTGTGTAAGAGCAGCATCTTCCCGCTTAGATCTGCTTATTTCTGAGATTTTGCAAGCTTTTCCAAACATTGTTTCAAATACTTCATCGTTCTTTCTATGACTCAAAATTTCACGAGTTTTTTTTTTTATTTGAGTTACACAGTAGTTTATGTCAAGTGCTTTTTCTGCAAAACTTCGAATAATAGATCGGTGGGGCGAAAAATTTCATTGAATACTATTGCCAAAAATGTAAATTCAAAAGTGTTCATATCCTTTAAAGACCCCTTGGCAAGTTGATTTGATTTTTTGTCTGATTGCTCCCTGTTTGTCAGAAATTCGAATACTTCCTTCAATTTATCCCAATCTTCAACAATTACACTTATTAACTTCGAAGTGGAGGACCATCGAGTTTCTGCTATGGTTGGCATGCGTCTTGCGGTTGTAGATGTGAGTGTATAAGATCGCTTCACTGAGTGGTGAAAAAACGAAGGAATTCCAGTGAGGCTTGCATAAAATATACGACACTTTGAAAGTTTAGAAAAACTCTGCTGTAATACAAGGTTCAAAAACGATGTGCTAAGCAATGAACAAAAACAGCTTGAAAAGCTTTATCCTTGATTTTTTTCTGGAGCCCATTCAAGTGTTCAGACATTACACTTGCCCCATCGTAACATTGTCGCATTAATTTGTGTTGATAATCGAATTGTTCCAAAATTTTGTCTAGCATTTTGTATAAAGCTTCTGACGTTCGATCTCCACTCACGTGTGGAAACCCAAAAATCGCTCAGCCAATACACCTTCCGAATTAAAAAAATCTTATTATTAAAGAGCACTGAGAAGTCAGATTTATGTCTGTGGTGTCATCTACTTGAATAGAAAAGCATTGAACTTCCTTTATTTCATTTTTAACGTGATCGGTTATATATTAAAAAATACATTCAATTAATTCATTTTGAATAGTTTTTGAGTCACCTGTGAAGACATTTTTTATCTTTTTCGTATTGATTTTCTAAAGGACTTCTTTATATCAACAATGAAAGTAATTCCTTTATATTTCCACGATTTATCGATCCCATGCTTTCGTCATGGCCACGGAATGCTAGTTCTTGTTTGCTCAAATACCCTGACGGAAAAAAAATCCCAACACCACGAAACAATAGTTGTACAGGAATGATATAACATATTTAAGCGATTAAGGTTTCAAGATCACAGCTTAATGTAAGCGCGAGAAGAGTCATTTTAAATGTGAAATGCTGGTACATTAATGACCGGTGTAACCGCCAGAATGTTGAATGCAAGCGCGCAAACGTTCATGCATTGTGTCGTACAGTTGCTGGATGTCAGTTTGTGGGATGGAGTTCCATGCCTGTTGCACTTGGTCGGTCAATACAGGGACGGTTAATGCTGGTTGAGGGTTACGCTGGAGTTGTCGTCCAATGATGTCCCATGCGTGATCGATTGGTGAAAGATCTGGTGATCTAGCAGGCCACGGCAACATGTCGACACTCTGTAGAGCATGTTGGGTTACAACAGCGGTATGCGGGCGAGCGTTATCCTGTTGGAAAACACCCCCTGGAATGATGTTAAAGATGGCAACACAACAGGTTGAATCACCAGACCGACGTACAACTGTGCTGTCAGGGTGCGTGGGATAACCACGAGAGTGCTCCTGCTGTCATAGGAAATTGCTCCCCAGACCATAACTCCAGGTGTAGGTCCAGTGTGTCTCGGCCGCAGACAGGTTGGTTGCAGGCGCTCACCTGGCCTCCTTCTAACCAACACACGGCCATCACTGGCACTCAGGCAGAACCGGCTTTCATCAGAAAACACAGCAGATCTCCACTCCGTTCTCCAATGAGCTCTAGCTTGACCCCACTGACGTCGCAAACGGCAGTGGTTTGGAGTAAGTGGAATGCACGCTACAGGGTGTCTGGTTCGGAGCTGGCCTTCAAGTAACCGATTCGTAACAGTTCGTTGTGTCACTGTGATGGCAACTGCAGCTCGAATTGCTGCCGCAGACGCGGTACGATGCGCTACGGCCATACGCCGTACACGGCGGTCTTCCCTCTCAGTAGTGCCACGTGACTGGCCGGAACCTGGTCTTCTTGAGGCAGTACCCTCCTTTGACCACCGCTGCCAACAATCATGCACAGTGGCTACATTCCTGCCAAGTCGTTCTGCAATATTGCGGAAAGAAAATCCACCTTCTCGTAGCCCTATTACACGACCTCGTTCAAACTCCGTGAGCTGTTGATAATGGCTTCTTCGTCTTCTTAAAGGCATTCTTGACTAACATCAACATACTACGTCGAATCTCAACAATAACTAACGCTCACGAACGTTACAGTGCGTATTTACAGCAAACTTGCTTTGCATGTTCCGAGGGGCGCTACTAGCGCCATACGTATGCGCCGAGCGCGAAATTTGCATAGACGTCGTCTTACAGATGTACTCTCACCGCCTATCAACTGAAGTTTATCTAACACAACCCCTTTTAGTGTTGGGATTTTTTTCCGTCAGTGTATAATACTGCATCAATCACTGTCTGCAGCAAAAGTCTATTTAAACGAACGTTTTCTTTGAAATGCATTTTCAAAAGCCTAGCATTCTCTCTCAAAGCATCGGCAATAGTGTTCTGCTTTTTTTTTCAAAATTCCTTAGCATTAACTCGCATTTCAGGTGTTCGCTAGAATTACCATGTTTATGAAGTGAGCGTGTTATATTTAATAAATGTGAGAATCCGTCTTTATTCCACGCCGAATGTTTATTACCTAAAATAAGCAGGGCCAACAAAATAAATTTTGTAACACAGAAGTACTACAAAGCCATTTATATTCAGTAAACCAACAATTTTTAAAATTAATATTGTAAGATTTTCAGCTCTTTTTGATTTCTTTTTTGGCAACAATTGTCAGTGAATCCGTCGGTCGACCTTGAAGTAAAACGTTTTTTTTTATCTTCATCTTTCCACCGATTAAATGCAGTTTTTATTAAATTACAAACAATGTCGTTCACAGGATACATACTTTAATTAAAACTATCATTAACTGTTAAACTGTACACGAAACTACAGTAACAGCTAAACATTTTGACAAAAAAGCACGAAAAAACAAATCCCTTTCGGAAAGCATGTACCACAACACCGCAAGATACCCTATGTAAACCGTCCCGTTTCACCGTGATCTCCTTCGAAGGTCACGATTCCATAGGCAGAGCTTCGGCGCCGAAAGCTAAAACACTTCACTTGCGCGCCAGTTAGGGGAGGTGGATGTCACGGTTACCATAGCAACTCGGTCGTAAGCTGCAGGCTTCCAAGGGTTTTCATTTCGGCTCTTCACTTGCATTGTTTTGCGTATGAGGACTTGTTTTCCGTATTAAACGCGCTACGTGAATTGATATCTAATCAAAATTTTGAGTATTTTGTAACGCAATACAGGCAAAAAAGAATATATTATACAAATTACTTAATAAAACTTTATTTTAAGTGAAATAGGTGAAGAGGCACTTCACCTACTTCACATGAAAAGCCGCCACTGTCCCATGTTCTCACCAAAAAATTTAGTTACTTATTGCTGAAAAATGAAGTATATTATTAAATAATTTATAAAGATTTTAGGTTACTGAATTTCAAGGCCTAATTGGATTATTGGAATTCAAATTATAAAGCCGATGTCTCATTGAGAAATTTTTTTTTCCAGTAAGGTCTTGATGGGCAAAACATTTTTTTTAATTTTTACTGTAAGTTGATGTTTCAGTGCTTTTGCATAATCTAACCCACGTATGACTAAAACTTCCGAAATATCTAACAGTAATGTTGACGTTAGCACAGTGCAAAGCTTAACTTAAACTACGATACGCTTATTAATGTATCTTGAGCACCCCGCTCGTTCGTTCGTTCTTTTTTTGGGAGGTGGGGTGGTGAAACAGGTGTGTCGATTATTTCGTGTATACTTAAGTTATCTGCTTATAAAATATCGTTCAAGAAGTACACATAATACTGACGAGATAGGTGTGTGTCATAGAAAGATGTGCGTTTTTGTCGTCCTTCCTCTCTGAAAAGCGACGTGACATACGATGGCAACGCCATCTACAGCTTTCATGATTCTGGGCAGCAAGTTTTTCTGCTAGCACGACACACTATCTCTTCTAGGCACTCTACTTCGGTTCTCCCTCGGTAGCTCTTTTGTGCTTCCTGCGTTGTTGTCTCGGTTGACTGTTCCTCGTGCTTTGGCTTGTGTTGGTCAGATTGCTTTACTGTTGTGACGTCAGGGCTTCTCCTCCTATCCTCGGTTCCCAGCATATTCATCAGCGCTATATTCCTTTTTGCCATCCGATTCCATCACACATATTGCTCGCAAACCCCGTTCCATCATTATTTATTTAGCTTCCTCAAAACATGTGGCGAAGGTTTTATCCACTCCTATTCAAATTGGCGATCAGTGCCTCTATGCCGAACCTCTCTCCCAGCTTCCAGTTCTGATCCCGTTTTATCCGGATCCAGCTGAAATTCCTGACTTTGTCCTGCAGCATTTTCTTTCGTATAGTGGTCGCACCGTTGGGTCGGTGCGTACCCTTCCTTCAAATGTTACTGATCCTTTTGGTAGTCCTATCAATGGGTGTCGCCTGCAGGCGCTCCTGATTTCTCCCTCGGAATCTACAATTTCTTCCTTTCCTACCAAATTACTGATTAAGCTTGGTCATCATTCCTACTCCATAAATGTTGTTACACTCCTCCATTGCTACGCCTGTCTTAGTTTTGGCCTCCATCAAGCAAAATGCCCGTCAGTTTTTGTACCTCCTGTCACTGTTCCTTCTACTGCAACGACATTCGAAGTGCCTGTGTCTTCTTCAGAGCCTATACTATCCCATGCTCCGACTCCGCCGGGATCTCCTGTGCCCACTTCTCATGTTGCTGCATGCTCGATTCCTGTCTCCTCTGCTGTTGAGGTTTTACCTGCGCCTTTGCCTGCTGGATTTCCTGCTGAATTACCTTTAGCAATGCCGACATCTACTCCTCTGCTTTCTCCACCGTGTACACCACCGTCTGCGTCTACTGGTTTGTTTACACCAGTTATTGCTCATCTCCAGTTTTCTTTTTTTCTATTTTGATTGGAGCTTTAACGACCACCGTGAGCAACTCAATGGGCTATAAGCAATCACCCGTCCATAATTTAGGGTCACTGGTTCCAGGGAAGGGAGAGAGCCAGCGCCGTAAGACAAACACAACATCCATGCCTCACCGGGATTGGAACCCGGATCCCGTTCGGACGAACGATCAGAGACCATCGCTTAGACCACTGCGCCACCAGGGCAGCGCTCATCTCCATAACTCCCTAGATGTTTCACATTTGGAGCCTTCTGACATCCCGGAGCTTGAGTCTTCCTTTTCTAGTGATGATGAAACACCATCGTTTCAGCATATCGACCCTTCTGCGTATTCTATTGGAAAGGCAAGTGCTATTTTGTCTACTACTGCCCAGTTCTCGATTCGTCGAGTTCCAGTGGCTTTTCGAGTGTCACTGTTTCGCCTAAGACCTTACCATTGGCTCCAGTTATAGTGGCAAGCCTTCCCTGCCCTACAGTTTGGTCCCTTGTTCCTGCTGATGCTTCGTCTGCACCTTCTTCTGCAACACCATCTCTGGTTCCAACTGAGGTCGATGATTCGATGTTATCTGAGCACGACTCTCAAGGTGCTGTTCCCAAGAACTACGACGCCCTTCTCGTCAGAAAAATCGAAAGAAGCACTTAGCTTCCTGTGAAATAATAGACTCAAGTGTTCAAGATTTTCCGGATCAATTTGTTATTAATCCAGATTATAAGCTTAATCTTAAACGTGCTGCTCTTCTGCCTCTTCCAGAGGTCTACCTGGAACACATTTATATGCTCGCCAATGCTGATCCTCGTTATCGTGCTTTTGTGACTCCTTTTATGGGCTATGACTTGTTTTTGCGTCGTGATCCGAAAGCGATCTTTGCCCGTTTTTGCTCATTTTATGATCCTATTGACTATTAGACTGTTTGCGCTTCCTTATGAGCTCTTTAAAGTGCTTTTAGCACTGCAGTGTCTTCGTATTTAGCTCTCGGATCGGGGCTTGTGTTTATAGACTATTATTGCACCCAATTCGAAAAGTTCTCTGGATGTTGTCCCCCACCTCGGTGAATTGTTTCTCAATTGTGACTTTTTCCTGACTTTATTCTCCGCTAATGTTAAATGTTAATTGCTTTACTCCTGCGATTGTGTCCTTGACGATTGTGTAGTTCATTCCCGGCTGTATATTCCATGTTATTTCCTGTTATACTTTCTGTTATTCCGTGTTACTGCAATGTATTTTCTCTGTAACTTTCAAGTTTAATAAAGCGAATTTGAACTCCATATGTCTTGCAAATGTGGATTCTCCTAAGAGTTTCTGGAAGCATACACAGTGCGTCAAAGAATTTTTAAGACTGGTGCTAGATTTCAGCTTACGGTGGCGCCACCAGTGTAATCGCGAATGCGTTATAAACCGTGACCATCTGCTTGCTTTTTGCCAAAAGTACAGTGCCTAGAAGAATTAGTGTGTCGTGCTCGCAGAAAAACTTGCTGCCCGCAATCATGAAAGCGGTAGATGGCGCTGCGATCGGATGTCACGTCGCTTTTCGGGAGGAAGGACGACGAGAATGGACATCTTTCTATGACACAGACCCAGCTCGTCAGCATTATGAGTACTCCTTGAACGATATTTTATAAGCAGATAACTTAAGTATTTACGAAATAATCGACACACCTCTTTCACCACCCCCTCACCCCCCCCCCAAAAGAACGAACGGGGATGCTCAAGATTCATTAATAAGGTTATCGTAGTTTAAGTTAAGCTTTGCATTGTGCTAACGTCAACATTAATGTTAGATATTTCGGAAGTTTTAGAGTCATACATGGGTTACATTATGCAAAAACACTGGAGACCAATATGCAGTTTACAATCACTGAAACATCAACTTACAGTATAAAGTAAAAATTAAAAAAAAGAAAATATTTTGCCCCTCAAAACCTAACCGGAAAAAAAAAGGGGGACATATTTTCTCAATGAAACATGGGCTTTATAATTTGCATTCCAATAATCCAAATAGGTCATGAAATTCAGTAACCTAAAAACTTAAAATTATTTAATAATGTACTTCATTTTTGAGCAATGAGTGACTAAATTTCTTGGTAAGAACATGGGATCAAAATAAATATTGAAACTTAATGCTTTCCATTTAGTTGCAGAGTGTGGCTTTGAAAAGAAGCCTTTTAATCAGTTAAAAATAGAATACAACAAATGCGATTACTATTTTTAAAATTGGTCTATTTTCTAATAATATACCAACTGTAATCCATTTATAAAAATCATTCCTAAAAAAAACTTTGCCTGTGATACGATAAAGAAAATGAATCATACTGAACAGAAGAAGTAAATATACAAAACCTGAATGTATATGATGACATTCCTTTAAAGAAAAATAATTATAACATTTTTCTTTACTTTTCTTCACCTTATAATAATTATGTGATTAAATTTGCTATTCAAATGGGTTTGCAGTGAAGAGAGGAAAATTGTTTTGCACCTTAAGTAAAAAGTTTAATAAGGTAAAAATTAAGAAGTGGGTGTTCATGGAGTCTGTCTAAATGAGATAATTCTATGCAGTCCTTGTAAACTATTTTTACCCTTAAAAAAAAGGAAATTATTAATGTAGCATACACACAGGCGTAACATGGGGAAGGCACAGTAGGGCATGTGCCCCCCTCTCCCCACTTAAAAATTGGAAAAACTAATTAGTCGTTCTGCTTTTAAATGCCATAAAGTGTGATATACAGCGAAGGGAACACTACGTAATAGCCATCATTGTTATGATTGCTTTCCAGCAGAAATTCATGCGCAATAGCATGCAGTCATCTTTACGATGGGTATAGCGTCTAGAAGGTAAAGTGTGCCGAGCGCCTAGCATGCGTAATGATTGGCGTGGATACCGAAATTTGTCTCCTTCGTAGATGGCGCTGCGATCGCCTTCCCTTCCCTCTTCCTTAATGTGAGCGAAGCGGGAAACTAAATTCGTGTTGCTCACAGTGAAAAGAGCGGCGATTTACACGAAGACGTGTTATGTTTTAGAAGGAATGTGGATTACCTAAATATTGTATATAAGTTATACTTAGTTCATTATGCGGAAGAGAAATAACCATTGTTTTGTGCCAGGTTGCAATACTCAGTACAAAAACAGTAAGCTGTCGCTTTTTGGAATACCCAAAAATGATAAACTTTTACAGCAATGGCAAAAATTGATTCCCCGTGCAGATAAAAACTTAGACAAATGTAGTGCTGTATGTGAACTGCACTTTGATGAGAGATTTGTGGTTCGAAATTTTGTGCATAAAATAAACGAGGAGACTGTGTTAATACCCAGAGATCGGCCCATCTTGACACCAGATGCAATTCCAACAATATTTCCAAACCTTCCCCATTATTTATCAAAACCTCTGGCAAAAAAGAGGAAAGTTAGGGAAACCGATGATAAGCCTGATGGTAATTTAAATAGCTTGGAATTTACTTCCCATAGAGTTACACTGAACTGCCTTCTGAATATCAACCTTCCTTCAGAATTTTGGGGTAAGCAAATACCTGCTAATAATTCAAAGTGCATAATTTTCCATGTTCATTCATTCAAATGTGAATTGTCAAATTCATTGACAACTGAAAAACTGGTTGTTGTAACCGAAAGTGAACCAGAGTTTACATGTGAAGTGTATTTACGTGGATTAAAAATGAACACAGTTTCTAATATTACTTCTAAAGATGAATTAGAATCCATTATTCGAGACACTGATAGGCTAACAATATGTCATGGTGCAGGCTCCATTTCAGAATTTGAAAATAACAGGAAGTACCTTGAAAGTGGAGTTATTTTTGAGAATAATTTGTACAGCAAAAAATGTGTAAGGAAAGGAACAACAGCGACTTGCCTCAAATGTAAGTATCTGCGGCGCTTACTTTTGCACAAAATAGCTTATCATAGAAAAAAGGCTACATTTAAAAATAAGTATCAGAATAAAGTTCGGAAAATCAACAGGCTGAAGAAACGAGTTATTTCGCTCTCTGATTACATAAAAAAATCCAAAACAAAAATAAGAATTTTACAGAACTTTCCATTAATGAAAAAATAGCTGAATTACCCATTAAGCAGCAGCAAATGGTTATTCATTGTTATAAGGCAGCAAAAAGGAAATCTGCAAGAATTATGTCATATACCAAGGAATGGTTACTTGAATGCTTACTAATGCACATAAAAAGTCCAAAATTGTACGAGCACATACGGAAACACAAAATCATGATCCTACCTAATAGAACAACTATTAGAAAGTATATTTCAAATTACAACAGTGGTTTTGGATTCAATGCACTGACGTTTGAAACTATTTCAAGGAAAACAAGTGAACTGGAGCCTTTTGCAAGACATGGTGGTATATTAATAGATGAAGTGAAGCTTACAGAAAAACTGCAAGCAAAATCATCTGGTGAAATATTAGGGTGTGTTGATATTGGGCCATACACTTCAGAAACTGTTAAGCATACCCCATGTAATCACGGACTGGTAATGGTGTTTCAGCCATTAAATGGAGATTGGACCCAAATAATTGGTGTTTTTGCCACATGTAACAATATAAGTGGAACTTTGCTTGCAAAATTATTTATTGAAGCTGTTATTCTCACTGAAAATGCAGGTCTGTTTGTTGATTTCATTACGTGTGATGGGGCTTCTTGGAACAGGAATATGTGGAAGACATTTGGTATATCAGCAGATTGTTCTGGAACTAAATACAGCATTATGCATCCTACAGATTGTTCTAGTAGTTTACATTTCATATCAGATTTTCCTCACTTAATAAAATGTGTACGGAACGCATTTGTTACCAGAGGTTTTCTTCTGCCCGAAGGAGAAGCAAGACCAGAGCATGTTGAAGCAGCATGGAGGAAGGACTCTGACATAACTACTCTAAAAGCCATGCCAAAAATTACACGCGTTCATATTCACCCGAATAACTTTGAGAAAATGAGAGCAAGCTATGCTTTGCAGCTTTTCAGCAACGAAGTATTAAAAGGCCTTTTTCTCTATAAGCATATTGAAATACAGTTTGGAAGCACTAATGCAACTGCATTTTTCATAAAGTTGATGATGGAATTAATAACTGTAATGACCTCTAGGAGTCCATCAAGTAGTCTCCGCATAGAGTCTGAGGGATGCAAAGTACTTAATGATTTTCTGTTATATTTAGATAAATGGGAAGCTTTTGCAGGAGATAAGAAGATTGGGTTTTTAAGTGCTAGCACAGCTGCAGGATTACGAGTCACTATAAGCAGTACTATCTCTCTACTAAAATATCTAACAGAAACCTTGAACTACAAGTATGTAATGACATCGCGCTTGAGTCAAGACTCAATAGAAAACATTTTTGGCATTATTCGGAAAATGTCAGGCTGCAATGACCACCCCACTGCAGCATAATTTTTAGTGACCATTCAGTGTTTAAGTTTTTATAATCTGGCCAAGCCTGTAAAGTGTGGTACTAGCTGCACAACAGAAATCATCAATTCCCTTATTGGGCCAAGTGACACCATCAGTTGCAAACCTAATGTTTTGTTAAATTTAAATGAACTTTTAAGTGATGAAATGCTAGATAATGTGAAAGATACCTTGAATAGTGCTGCATATTCTGATTGTGCTTCCCTTTTCCCACATAATTCCCATAACCAGTTGCTAGTTTATGTTGCAGGTTATGTAGCTAGGAAATGTGTTGCAATAACTAAATGCAAAGATTGCACCAAAATGTGTTTAACATGCAGTATTGAAGAAAAAGCCAGGTTTTCTGGAACACTGATACGAGAATTTGATAAAGGTGGCTTATTATATCCATCAAAGGAACTCCTAGTTCTTGTCAGTCAACTGGAAGGTATTGTTACACATTATTTCAGCACCGAAAAACTACACAGAGATAGTATCGTTGATATTCTAGCTATCTTGATGATAAAGAAAATTAAATTCATTGGTTGTGCAGAAAACAGTAAAGATGTGACATGTAAGATTGCAAAATTTTATTTACTGACTCTATTGCATTTCTATATAAAGGGACTTAATAAGATTCACAATGATAATAGAGAAAAAATGAAGTACCTTAAGCTGAGACGTTGCAAATAAATATGAAGTTCCTGGATTTGGGTGTTGAGGTTCTTTTTATGAGGAAGCAAGTGAGAGACAGGTTTTTTATTACTGTGGAGAGAGAAAATATATATGGAGTCAGTCCATAGCTCTCACTTATAATTACTGTGGAGTCAGTAAATATATACCGACTCCACAGTAATGCTACAGCTCAAACCCTCAACGCGCTTCCTCAAAACTACCTTAACAGCTAATAAGAACTTTGCAACAGAACAGGTTCCGTCATTCAAACCCAGGGGCTTGAACTTAGTCACATTACCAATGTTCAACTCGTAGCAAGCAGAGCAGCCACTGCTGTGTTTACTGATCTACTATATATTACCATATATATATAAGCATATGACTGTATTAAAAAGAATGGATAATTTTGGGAGTATGTAGCAGTGGCTAGTTAACTTTTCCTTCATTAAATATGATATGTATGCACATAGCAGACAGTAAGCCTAATGCATATGCAAATAAGTGATCCTAGAAACTTAACCCAAACTCATTAAGAATTTTTCCAGCCTATAATGAGGTCAAGAAATGTCCAGGTTGTTAACAAACTTAGAAAAGAAAGTTACAAAAACTGGTAAGTTATTTAGAGATTCAAAATTCATTTCTTTAAATGTATTTATTTTTAAAAAATTAATCCCCTCCCCTCTCACCAAGTAACTGAATAGTTCAGCAGATAAGATATTAATATACAAAAAGATTTTAAGGAACATGTGTGGTGGTAATAATATTGCAGAGTTACTATTTTTCATTAAAAATGTTTAGAACTGTGGGATTCTTTAGCAAGCTGCCCCACCCCTTCATCTTTTTTTATTTTTAATGTTCAAATCCCAAAACCACTGGTGGTAATCTGATATAAACACACTTTTTTTTCAATCAACATTTAGCTTTGGCATTTTCAGCATTGCTAACTAGGGCTTCCATGATGGAATTACATATTACAAAATTCAGTATTTTGAAGAAAACTTGTAAAATGCCATGAGTGATTAAGTGTGACTAATTTACTCTTTACAAGGTGGTGTAAAAGTAATAAAAAACTAAACTAAACAGGAACAAAATTTATTTCTGGAAATTTAATTGTGTGTGAAAACATCTAATAGTTGCATTCACAAATTCTTGCTCTTTGATTCAATTGCATTTTCTAAGATGCCTAAAAATCAAGTTGTGTTATTTATTTTTTGTGTAATGTTACTTTTTAAATCCCCCTCCCAAGTTCTGTAGCACACTTAAGAAAATCGTACACTTACATCCTAATTCAACCCCCGTTGTTTGGGTTACATGCACATCGCTACACACATTCTCTGACACAGACACTGTCTGCAGCGCCGCGATGCGGCGTGGGACATATTTCGAACGCAGTTTTTGAGTTCGCACGGCACACTTCCCCTTTTAGACGCTATACGATGCGTTTCATCATCAGATGACAGCATGAAGTCAGTGCCGTCTTAACGCTTTTGGGGGTCCTGGGCCGCCATATTTTTCGAGGCCCCCGATTATGTATATACAGAACATATACAACATATGGATATATATATATACAATGTATCAGAATTATTATATACACCACCATTACCATGTTACCCCTATGAGAAGCAATATTCAATATCCAGTAACTTTTTAAATACCACTTGAACAAAAAATGCCGTGTTCGAAGTGGGTTTTTTTTTTTTTTTTTTTTTTTGATTGGAGGTTTAACGACCACCGTGAGCAACTCAATGGGCTATAAGCAGTCGCCCGTCCCTAATTTAGGGTCACTGGTTCCAGGGAAGGGAGAGAGCCAGTGCCGTAAGACAAACACAACATTCATGCCTGATCGGGATTCGAACCCAGACCCCTTACGGACGAATGCTCAGAGGCCAGCGCCTTAGACCACTGCGCCACCGGGGCGGCTGAGCAGGTATGGCATACTGGTAGTTAACAAAAATGGAAGTGAGCATACCGGCAGTTAAAAAAAAAACAACATTGTTTACCCATCCTGGTATGTAATAAATTATAAACCCGTCACAAACTACGTAAAGAAATTAGGTTGAAAGCACAAATTTTAACGCAAAAATCAGCAAATGATATTTTTAATGGCAAAATTGAAAAATGATTAGCAGCCGGGACTGAAAAGACGTTAAGTGCTCTGCTGTTACACTACAGTTTTAGTGTAGCAGCAGAGCACTTAAAATACTGAAGCAGAATGGCTTTCGATTTAAAATCTTGGTGTCGACCATATCGGCAGTAGCTCTGTGCCACTTCGATCACTGGAAAAACGGTACATGACAAAATTTGTAGAACTTCATGAAGTGTACCAAATTGCATTCACATTTTGTTGTTCAGCAAATTACAAGAAAATGGGTGCTGGAAGATATAATACTTCTTCCCTATCTTACAAATTATTAAACGAAAATTAAATTGAAACCGAAGAAAGATACCAACCAGCGCCCTTTTCAGACATGAAGCACCGGACGAAAATGCGGATATGCAGCATCCATCAGTTATTTGTGTAAACAGCGACGATGTAAAAAAAAGTATAAAAGTAGCCCAGGTGAGCAAACCCTAGTGATAAATATACATGCGCTTCTTCTTATATATATGTATAGCACAAATGACGGTTTAAAAGTTAAAAAATGATTCCGAAAAAAATGCAATTTGTGCGTGGCCCTCAGGCCTCACCCGCATTTAAGATCGGGAGGGATGCCGGCTTTGTTTTTTATTTTGTCACAGAAGATCCACCCGAACTTTCTTCCTGCCTCCTCGGGAAATCGAAGCTATGAGCAAGGTTTAAAAAAAAGGCAAAAAAACTTCCAACTTTCTGGATTGGTGTTTCTTCTTTTCTTTAAATAAAAAAACCTGCTGGTGAGTGGTAAAAGATTTTAACTTTTTGTAAACCCATAAGACTCATGGGACGTTAGGGGCCTGGGCACCAGCCCCGTTGGCCCACCCCCTAAGATGGCCATGCATGAGGTGCTTCGAAAGGAGTTGTTTTTTGTATTCATTAAGGTGAATCAACAAATCCTGGCACACCTTACAGGTTTGGCACCAATGGCAACTGAACAGGTGCCTTTTCAGGAAAAATATTTTCAAAAATGCTCTCCCAACCCAAGAAAACACCAGTTTACACTTATCCGTGCCCCCTCCCCCCAGAAAAAAAATTAGTCAAACTACGCCTATGTGCATACATGTCAGGAGAATTAAATTCTTAATGAATTGTTACTGAAAAGATTAAGCACAAAAATTTCAGGGTGACTTAAAGCTAAAGTTCAAGGCAGTGATGTTTTATTAGAATACATGGCCAACTTCCATGTAATAGTGGGACACAGAATGCTGGTTTCAAACATTTGTGATAAAAAATATTATTATGAATTTGTTTCATGCTTACCTCTTCTTGTACTGCCTTCACAGATCTATTTTCTACACGACCAGAAAAAATGTACATAGCTAATATTGTTTCCATTCAACCTGCACATTTCCCCTTTCAATATGTAACATTGAATAGATGTTCTGCTTTTCGATCACATATTTCACTCCCAGCCCTGCAATAAGTAATAATGAATTGTAGTCCTGCTTTTGATTGCACTTTCACACAGTCTTGTGGCTGATGCAGAGTTAACTGATAATCTCCTTTTGATGTGAGAGAAATAAATTTGTGCTCATGTTCTTCCTTTAACAGCCACAAGAAAATACAATAGCAGGCAATGGTAGTTAACACTAATGAATCTTTAGGATAGTTAAGCTTACCATAATCTGTTGCAGTTAAATAAACAAAGCTGTAAGATTATGCAAGATCTAAATCTATTAGTTTGTTATGAATAAATAACAAAATTACACTTGAACAGTTTGTTTCAAACTTGGTTCAAAGAATGCCTAGTTATGTGTATCAGCACAGGCTTCATTTCTGAAGGAGTATCCGATATGCAGTACATGTTAACACAATAATTTTGTTCGGTTTCTTTAAGAAATTAGAAACATGTTGCAAGTTTAGTATTATATGCAGAATACCTATGACTGTGTATATCAGCATAGATATAAAAGTAGGTGGGATATAAAACTAATCATGCAGTATTTGGAACCACATCGGAAGAAGTGGATATTTCTGAAGTTAACAGAAAAGTAACCAAAGCTCTTATGGAAACAGCAACAAAATTAGCTGGGTCTAAGAACAAGTTGCATGTAAATAAATTATCAGGAAAAACGAAAATGTTGATGCAAAAAAGAAGAGAGATGAGGATAACTAAAGAAGATGTGACTTCCAAAGTGGAATATATAGAGCTATGCAAGACAGTACGAAAAAGTATCACTGAAGACGTAAGGAAATTCAACTGTGAACTAGTGAGGAAAGCAATTGAAAACAACCAAAGCCTAAAGATAGCAAAGGGACATCTCAGTAAGGGAAGAAAACAGATTATGGCTCTGAGAAAAGAAGATGGTTCTATAACAAGAAATAGAGGCGAAATTTTGACAAGAGTGAAAGATTTCTACTCCAAACTATATGAAAAGGATGATACATGTACTCCAGACATCATGAAAGGTACCAGAGTTCTTCCAGTCCTCCCAGCAGAAGTTGCTCATGCAATCAAGAACATGAAGCGGGGGAAAGCTCCAGGAGAAGATGGAATTACTATAGACATCATACAAGAAGCAAGTGGAGAAATTGAAACAGTACTCGCCCAAATTTTCACTCGATGCCTTAATGAAGGGAAGATTCCTGAGGATTGGAACAATGCTACAATGATCCTGCTACATAAAAAAGGTAACATTGAGGATCTCAGGAACTACAGACCTATCAGCCTCCTATCAGTGGTTTATAAAATCTTCACTAAAGTTCTTTCACACCGCTTGAAGGTAACACTGGACATGGCTCAACCGAGAGAACAAGCTGGATTCAGGAGTGGCTACAGCACAATAGATCATATCCACGTACTGAGAGAACTAATTGAAAGAGCGAGGGAATATGAACTTCCATTGTGCATGGCTTTTATCGATTATGAAAAAGCCTTTGATTCGGTGAAACCATCAGCAGTTACCACGGCTCTGAAATCCTGCGGTATTGAAGATGCATACATTAATATTATTAATAACATCTATGAAAATGCAAGTGCAAAGATTCGGCTGTTTGAAAATACAACACACATAAAAATTGGAAAGGGAGTGAGACAAGGTGACACCATATCTCCGAAGCTCTTTAATGCCACATTGGAAAATGTCTTTCAATCACTGAACTGGGAAAACAAAGGGATAAAGATTAATGGAGATTATCTAACCCACCTTCGTTTTGCTGATGACGTAGTCATTTTTGCAACTACCCCATCAGAGCTGCAGAGTATGACCCAGAAACTTGCTGACAAGAGTAAAGAAGTGGGATTAAAAATGAACTTTCAGAAGAAAAAGTGATGTTCAATGCTTTTACAAGAAATGAAGATTTATCGATTGATGGAGAAAAACTGGAGATAACAGATACGTATGTTTATCTTGGACAGCAGATATCAAGTGAGGGTCACATTGATGAAGAAATTAATCGGCGTACAAAACTTGCCTGGAGAGCTTTTGGAAGAAACAGCATAATTTTCAAGAGCAATATGCCGTTATGTCTTAAAAGAAAAGTGTTTGATCAATGCATCCTTCCAGTGCTTACGTATGGTGCAGAGACGTGGACCTTAACTAAAAGAGACATACAAAGGCTGCAGACAACTCAAAGATGCATGGAGAGGTGCATGCTTGGTATAACCAGGAGAGATAAGAAGAGGAACTCGTGGATCCGAAAAATGACGAGAGTGGAAGACATCATGATCAGAGTTAAATCCCTGAAATGGCAATGGGCTGGACATACTGCCAGAAGGACAGACCATAGATGGACAGCCGAAATTTTAGATTGGATTCCAAGGGACAGGAAAAGACCCAGAAAAAGACCACATGGGAGATGGGTGGATGAAATTCGTAAATATGCGGGAGTGACATGGAGGAGACTGGCACAAGACAGACCGTTGTGGAGGAAACTTGGGGAGACCTTCGTCCAGCAGTGGATTGATAATGGTTGACAATGATGATGATGATGATGTATAATCACAATTACAACCGAAGTATCACAATTATATTATTACTGTATTTGAATGTCTTCTCTCTGTTACTATTTCCAGTATAAATTTAATGGACTGACTCAAAAAGTTGTTTTGACAATTTGCATATGAAACTGAATTTAGTAAACTGTTAATTGTGCAGGATCCTTGTAGAACGTTTGTTTGGTAAAGGTTTACTTAAATATTTCGGTAAATTTGGGAAAATAGTAGGTATGGCGTCAGGCTTGAGTAATGGTTTGTCTCCGCATGTTAGAACTTCCTTACCTTGAATAGTGGAACGATAATGCATCTCCATGAATTTAGATTCAAAGTGCAAGGCACATACAACACAACTTTCATCAAGTTTCTTTTCAGCTCTGGGAATTGCCTTATCCCATTTGCTCAACATATCAGATATTTTGGGGACAGCAAAGAGGGATATTTTATTTTTGCAGGATTTATAGCCAGTATTACATCCTGGCACAAAACAGCTGCTTTGCCTTTTCCGTTTTCTATGTTTCTTATTATTTGCTAATGCAGAATTTACCAGTCCTTTCACAGCTGACATTATTTCCTTATGATCTTATAACTGTTGCAGTCGATTTCAGTACTGCACTTAAGTTTAACCACACAGTATGTTTAACGCGTGACAGCCAATACTTGATCAACTTCTACATCTTCACGAATAAAAAGTTACTAATTTCGGAAATAAATTTCGTTATAAACAATCCACAGTTCACAGTTGAATAAAACTAACACCGGAATAAGCCTATTGCGTTTCAGTGATCAACTGTTGAATTACCTAGTGTATTACTGTTATGATCGAGCTACAACGAGTTAGCAAAGATACTGCCAAAAAGATTTCCCTCCACTTACCTTTGTTTTGTGAAAATTTGAAGTTTCGTAAGGCAGCAAATCCTTGGTAAACAAACTTCCCACCATTGAATGACATGAAGCCGATGAAGCATCCTAACGTAACTTCCGATACCAGCGCCCTCTGTCATTTCATGAGGATTGGTCACAAAACCGTGAGGGACATCTTAGGGAGCACGACACACTAATTCTTCTAGGCACTGTACCTAAAGTACAGCGCAATTGTTAAAGTAACTCAAACGAAACGGCCGTTCATTAGAGAAGTAAAATTTTTTTCATGTTGAATTATTAAGATGGAACAAAGGGCTGTTAATAAATTTAACGCAAAACTTTGTAAAAGGGCCACGGAAACGTACCAAATAATGAAACAAGTTTACGGTGAGTTTTGTTTAAGTAGATCAAATGTTTTCCTGTGGCCCAACCTTTTTTGGACGAAAGAGAGATGATAGAATCTTACCGGAAGACCAAGTTAATCTAGGACACCTGAGATTATTGAAAAAGTGCGTGATTTCGTGGCAAACAATCGATGCGCGTCACTAAGAATGATGGAAGAGTCTTTAAACATCAACAAAGAAACGATTCGAACCATCCTGCATGAAGATTTGGGCAAAACAAAAGTCTGTGCTAAATTTGTTCCACACACGTTAACCAATGAACAAAAATCAAGGAGAAGTGCACATTGCAGAGACATCATTTCAGCTGCTGTAAATGATCCAAACTTCTTAAAATCGATTGTTTCTGATGATGAAACATGGTGTTTTCAATATGATCCTAAAACAAGCGACAAAGTGCGGAATGGAAGTAAAAAAACTCGCCACAAGCCAAAAAAAAAACAAAAAACAAAAATAAACAAGAAGTTCCATCGAAAATCAAAACAATGCTCATTACATTCTTTGATAGTTTGTCCCAAGTGGACAAACAATTACTGGTGAGTTTTATTTAAATGTTTTGAGGCCTTTGATGGGCAGAATTCGTCGCATTCATCCAGAATATCGAGATGAAAACAGTTGGTGTTTGTTACACGATAATGCACCCAGTCACACCTCACTTCTTGTTCGTAGATTTTCAGCGAAAAATAACGTGTGTGTTGAATCATCCACCGTATTCGCCTGATTTAGCACCCTGCGACTTTTCTTTATTCCCAAAACTTAAAATGACGTTAAAAGTGTGTTATTTTGATGATATTTCGACCATACAAACAGCTTCGACGCGTGCTTTGGAGGCAATTCCGCAAAGTGAACTGGAACAGGCATTCGAATCATTATTAAATCGCTGTAACAAGTGTATTGAAGCCGGAGGGACTCATTTTGGATAACAAACCAAAACAAATTATAATTTCTCGTTTCTATTTCATTTTACAGACCCAGTCTTAAAAATTCTTTGACGCACTGTGTATTTCACATTCCCAGAGATCTTCATTTTTACATGGAATGTTGTGGACTGAAGTATCAATTTCTGCTTTTAATTCCTTTACAGTTAATTGTTCAGTGACTTCTCTCATTGAATGCTTCAGCACTGATTCCATGCCAAGGAACTTACTATTTTTATTTATTCAGAAATCTGAAAGTCTAATAACTTCCCTTTTTGACATTATGTCATCATAAAGTGAAGAATGCATGTCCCTATTTATTTAATTGTGTTGTCCACACATGCAAAGAAATGTGCTACATTACTGTGTTTTCTGGCATCTAAGAAGTCATTAGGAACGCTTTGAAAAATCTCATTCATTCAAACATGTAACAAGAATGTAGAAATGAAACCAGGTGAGTTTTGAAAGCATATTTTCTTAAATGGCTGTGCGAATTTTCAGTAGAGATTTCAGAATGGTGACAAAGGGAAAATTTCACGATTTTATAGTTGTCGCCTACGCAATGACGTGGCAGACAAACACAAGGTGGTATTTTGTCTCTTCTTTAAGATTCTGTGAACTGAAAATTGGAAATTATGCACAAGAAACACTTGTAGATTCACATTACTCTATTTCTTTCAGAACATTTCGACAACTTTCGCGAGAGATTCAGACAAAAGAACTAAATTTACAGAATGTTATATGTGTACAACAAAGTTTGAAAAGACAAAGTTACCTTTAGAGGCGTAATATCGACGGGGTCTTCTGTAATGTTTTTGCCTTACCAATTAATTATGCTTTTATTACTTTGTTGGATTTTCAGATTAATTATTGCCTTCGATGAAAAGAAGATAAGATTATCTTCGCTTATCTTCTTTAATTCTAAGCCAATTTGTATAGCCTTATATAGCTATAATCAACGACATAGAGAGACGTAGAGGATTTCTGTTTCTTTGATTTATACCTCATTTGTTCTCCGCTGAAACCAACGAACGATACGAGCACATCACAACTCAGTAATGCCAACAATTTAACGGGAGATGCTAAGTTCACAAGGCCAGGATACCATGGTGACGTCACAGAAGATGTGACGCTACTTACGTCTTACGATAAACACAGAAGATGTGGCGCTACTTAAGTCTTACGATTGACAGCAAGTTATAGCAAATCGAATACGTACTTAATCAGGGATATAATCCCCTTCTTGTTGGATGCCTTTAAGCCATCGGTTAGGGAGCTGCCGAATGCCACTGCGGAAAATAGAGGGCTGTTTCGAGTTGATAAAGTCATCAGTGCTTGTGTGGACCTCCTCGACAGAAGTGAAGTCCGTATCAGTCAGGTGATGTTGCAGGGAGCGAAAGAGGTAATTATCCGACGGGACGAAGTCTGGAGAATACACCGGGTGGGACAAAATCTACCATCCCAGGTCGGTGATCGTGTTTAAAGTCGTTATCGCGGTGTGAGAACGCGCGTTATCCTGAAGCAACAGGATCTACGTTCTGCCCTTGCCGGAGAATGGCCGTTTCGCCTCCACTGCATCACTTACACGAATGAGTTGCTGACAATAACGCTCAGCATTGACCGTTTCACCAGGTTTGAGCGACTCATAGTGTACGTCACCGCGCTGATCCCACCATATGCACAGCGACAACTTCCTGGCATGGATATTCGGTTTGGCGATACTGGTGGTAGGCTTACCTGGATAAACCCACGATTTACGCCGCTCAGAATTATCATAGAGGATTCACTTCTCACCACAGGTCAAAATCCTGCGGAGGAAATCTTTCTTCTTGAATCTGGAGAGCAAGGACACAGCAACATCGTAGCGTCTAGACTTGTTCGCAGCTGTGAGTTGATGGGGCACCCAACGGCCATCCTTGTGAATCCGTCCAAGCTTGTGCAGGCATTTTGCAATGGATTTTTGTGCTACTACGAGTTCCTGGGCGAGCTCTGATTGGATTCCACAGGGATCCGCGTCCAACAGTTGTTCCAGTTCCTCATTATCAACTTTCTGTGGTTGTCCCGGACGTTCTGCATAACCGAGATCGAAATTTCGCTGCTTAAACAGCTGGAACCACTTCTTACACGTAATGTAGGACACAGCAGCCTCACCCAAAGCAGCACAGATCATTTGCTCGGCTTCCGCGGCATTTTTTTTTTCGGATTAAACGCGAACAGGAGGCAGTACCTCGAATGTTGCTTCTCGAACGACATTGCTTTCGCGTAAACTTTCGTCCCATCTGTCACTACAGCTCTGAGCGGTTGCGGTTATCTGGAAAGCTGTTGGATGGCACTGCAATCAGCCATTATCGCACACAGCTGTTTACATTTGCCGAAGTTCTATGATCGTTTGCGATTACGGGCCGAGAATTAAGTTGCACACCTAATAATATCACTATGGGGAAACATTGTATTTTTCGAAGCAGTCAGAGATACAAACCAGTCTTTTATGTTTTCATCTGCTTTATTTCCGCATCAGTTAATTCGTGTAACTGATGCGGAAATAACTATTTATTAGTTTGCATCTTGCTCCATTTCTTTATCCCAACGTTCCTATTATTAGCATTATTCTCTGAACAGTCATATGTGAGCAGACCTAATGGTACCAGACAACATTGTTTGGGCAACGATCTTTTAAATAAATTACTTCCTAGGAAAAGCTGGTCTTTAATTCGCAGGATTTCAGTAAATTTCAAATTCTAAATATCTTTCGTATATTTTATAGAGATTCTCATTCGCGACAAAGTTACAAGTATAGCTGTTTTTTTGTTGATGACTAGTGTACACGACAGATGGCGACATGCGTTATCTTGAATAGGGTGTGCTGAAACAAGGCTGAACTGGATGAAGTGGCTATAACATTAACCTTGAAGACAATAGACTTTTGGTGATTCGCCAGTGGTCGTTAGGGACGATTTCAGCCATTAGATGACACAGCGTCCCAAGGAATAAACAACAGTTTTCACGTTGTTTGAATTACTGGCTTGTGTATGTTGATCGTTTTTTCTTGTTTCTTTTAAAAAAACCTTACAGTTTTAAAACCAAACTGATGTTTTCACAACAAAATCTAACCCATTTTCAAAATGGTTTATTGTTGTGTGCTGATGTGCACATCTTCTGAGAAGAAAAACGTGGGATTTTTATACCACGAGTACCCCTCAGATCAGAACCTAAAGCAACTGTTGCTGAAAGCAATATCTCCTCAGGATTTTGCTCCAAATGACAAGTTACCTTCAACTGTTGTTTGTGGTGAGCATTTTCATTCTGATAATTACGTATCTAATTAAATTTTAGAAAAAAAAACCCCACTGCTATATAAACTGATATTAAGTAAAATAGTAAGTAAATGTGTAGATTTTTTTTTTTATTTGAGGTTTAACGACCACCGTGAGCAACTCAATGGGCTATAAGCAGTCGCCCGTCCCTAATTTAGGGTCACTGGTTCCAGGGAAGGGAGAGAGCCAGTGCCGTAAGACAAACACAACATCCATGCCTGACCGGGATTCGAACCCGGACCCCTTACGGACGAATGATCAGAGGCCAACGCCTTAGACCACTGCGCCACCGGGGCGGCGTGTAGATTTGCGTTTTAAACTATTTCGTCGGAAAAATATTAGTACCTGGAAAAAGTGCGACGTACAGATTTTAGATTATGGAAATTAATGGCAAATGGTGCAGAAATTTCTTGTTCCAAATGTCTTTTATAGATTTTTATCGTAATATTTATCGCTCTTACACGTAAATATTGCGATAAAAATCTTTAAAAGACATTTAAAACAGGAAATTTCTGCACCATTTGCAATTAATTTCCATACTCTAAAATCTGTACGTCGCACTTTTTCCAGATACTAGTATTTTTCCGACGAAATAATTTAAGACGCTAATCTACACATTTACCAAAATCTCAGCCCTAGATCTTTTTTTTTTTTTTTTTTTTTTGATTGGAGGTTTAACGACCACCGTGAGCAACTCAATGGGCTATAAGCAGTCGCCCGTCCCTAATTTAGGGTCACTGGTTCCAGGGAAGGGAAAGAGCCAGTGCCGTAAGACAAACACAACATCCATGCCTCACCGGGATTCGAACCCGGACCCCTTCGGACGAATGATCAGAGGCCAATGCCTTAGACCACTGCGCCACCGGGGCGGCCAGCCCTAGATCGTTGAAGAATAAAGGAGGAATGAGATTTACACATCAATTACACCAGTTCCTACAGAAAATTTTTTTGCCCAATTACTACGAATTCAGAATGTAAATATTAATCTGTTCACGTAAAAGTGAATATAAATAAAATCTCAAATGTAAATGAAGAAGCGGAATCAGTTTGTTCATACGAACTACGTCAATAGACGGCGCTGCGTTCCAACTCATCTTTTGTGTCCTCGCTGTTATTGCCTAATGTTACAGCTTGGTAGGATCCAGTTCAGCCTTGACTGAAATTAAATAACTTCGGATAATTTTTTAAATTTTTTACTTGCGTTGCTTTTGTTAATGAGAATAGTAATCCGATAACTGACATTACGGTATTCAGAACACTATTATTAATAAAATAAACGGCATTGTAAATTATAAAGATAATGGTAGTTCCACTAAAACTATAACAAATAATTATTAAGATAGTATTTTATTAAGAAAAAAATTAATGCTTTTTTCTTGATATTTTGATCAAAGTTGATGAAAACCGGAGCCAATTGAAAAGGTATGAAACTGTAACCTGGGAACATGAAACTCCTGCCAAATTAAATAATTTTAGTTATTCGAGTTTCGACTTGTTGTAACCACCGGTAGATGTCGCCGCATGAGGTAGTCTAAAACCCTTTCCCAGCTGTCTGACACGATTTAGTATGAAATAATGTCATTGTTAACATGATTATTGAGGTGGTTAGTAATTACTTATAAAAATCCGTAATAACAGAGTAAAAATTAATTTGCGGTGTTTAGCTTCATGTAGTTACTGCAACAGTGAAGAGTACGAATACCCCATTAGTTTCAAGTCTTTCAGCAATTTTTTGTAGTCTTCCTCAGATTCTAAATAACCAGATGTGAAGCCACCTTTATCAATATTATAATCCCTCAAAAATTTCTGGGAAACGTCATTAAATGAATCCTCCATAATCTTCAGAGAAACTTCGAAATCGCTAATGATTTAATGAGAGTCCCGTTCCACGTTGAACTACACTGACGGAAAAAAGAAATCCCAAAACCACGACGGAGATGTTGCCACGCATAGCTCATGATAGTGATCATCTGAACCATGTCTGTTCCTCAGATGAAGCCACACTTCGTTAGTTAGTTAGTTAGTTAGTTGATTTTAGTGGCGCAAGGGCCAGGTTTGGCCAAAGAGCGCCAGACACAGAACTATCAGCTAAAGATTTTTAAAAGCGTGGAGAATGATTAAGAGCAGACGGGCTTAGTAAAAGTTAGAAAAGAGGATGATGAAAGATGTGAAGACTAGTTAGTTAATTAGGTTTATATATAACTTTATTAGTTTACTATTATATTTATTATATAACTTTTTTTTTTTTTTTTTTTTTAATAAGTTTTAAAAGTTAATCTGTTTTAAAAAGGAAAATACTGCGAAAGTGTCGCAGTGGTCGCCCAAAAGTTTTTGAAGCGTAGCTGCGTCCTCGTCCAGCAGATGAGACTGAAAATAGTGAAACCGATTATTACAAAACCGAACACAACTACATAAAACATGAGAGATGGTGAGTAAACAGTCGCACGCCTCACACATTGGGCAGCGTCGCCACACAGCAAATAGCTATGCGTGAAGCGACAATGCCCAATGCGGAGACGCGCAAGAACAACTTCTTCCCTACGGTTCCGGCGACACGATGATTTCCAGACTCCAAGGATGGGTTTAACACGGTGCAGTTTATTCTCCACCTGTTGGTCCCACAGACCCCGCCACGTTCGTCTGATATGATCGTGAACAAGAAAGCGAAAATCACGGTGGAACAGTGGCAACGGTGTGACAACCAAAGAGGAGGCAGATCTAGCAGCAGCATCAGCAGACTCGTTCCCTGGGATCCCAACATGCCCAGGAATCCAGCAGAACCGAATCTGGACATCAGCCTCGAACAAAGAACGAAGAAGTCTCCGTACGGTAAAAAGAAGGGGTGGCCAGTGAAATCCAAAGATGACAATGATTGCACAACACTCAACGAATCAGTGTACACAATAGCACGCTGGTGAGAGCTCGACTGCACGTGAACAAGTGCAAGATACACAGCATGCATCTCCGCCGAAAACACCGTGGCCTCAGGAGGAATGCGGGCAACAGAAACTTCGTCAACGCAGACGGCGGCGGATCCAACAACACCAGCCGCCTTAGATCCATCGGTGAAAACAGGAATAAAGTCTGCATTGACGTAACGGTGTTCAGCGAAGAGCTGCTGGTACACTGACGCAGGGGTTGAGGACTTGTCAAAAGATGTAAAGCTGGTATCAACCATGACACCAAGAGGATGCCATGGGGGATCCTCAAAGCCCCTGGTCTCTCCAACGAGTGACAAGTCGAGCCCTGCATCACGAGCTACGGCCGCCATACGAAGACCGAAGGTTCGAATGCACGAGGGACGGATCTCGAACAAACGAGCATGCTGGGGATGAAAAACTGCATCGTATAAAGGATGGTCTGTGAGTGATTTAAGTTTCAGGTAAAACTGAAGAGACAGCTGCAGACGGCGTAAATGAAGCGACGGTTCGTTCGCGTCGGCATAAAGGCTGGGAATGGGTGACGTACGAAAGGCTCCCGTACAAAGACGCAGCGCTTGATGGTGGATGGTATCCAACGGCCGGAGAACGGTAGGACGCGCAGAGCCATACACCATACAGCCATAATCCAGCTTAGACCGAATGAGAGAATGGTAAATACGGAACAAAGAAGTCCTGTCTGCACCCCAGGAGACTGAGGCAAAGATCTTGGGATTGACAAGGCTCTCAGACAGGAAGTCCTTAGCCGTCGAACGTGCGAGCGAAAGGTGAGAGCACGGTCAACGGTCAAACCAAGGAACTTGGTTTCCGGCAAAACTGGAATGGCTGCACGGTCCAAATAGAGCTCTGGATCAGGATGGAGGCCACGCCTCCGGCAGAAATGGACACAGGCTGTCTTGTCGGGAGAAAGAACAAACCCATTATTGTTAGCCGCTTTAACAATCTGGGTAATTGCAGACTGCAGCTGCCTTTCAACGAAATGCATGCTGGATGACGAACAGAAGATGTGAAGGTCGTCAACATAAATGGTAGCCGAAACCGTAGGAGGAAGATTTTTGAGTAAACAATTAATGCGGAGGATGAACAGAGTCACCGAAAGAATGCTGCCTTGAGGAACGCATTGTTCTTGATGGAAAAAGGCGGACAGCGTTGTACCCAGGCGCACCTGGAACACACGGTTACGAAGAAAGTTGGCAATGAAGGTTGGCAGGTTTCCCCGCAACCCACTCTCGTGGAGGTCACGGAGGATACCGTGACGCCACGCTCTATCGTAAGCTTTTTCGATGTCAAAAAATACAGACACCAGGTGCTGCCTACGTACGAACGCCTCACGAACAGACGTCTCAAGGAGCAGGAGATGGTCAGGAGCTGAACGATGACGACGGAAGCCGCTTTGTGATGGAGACAGTATTCGATGTTCTTCAAGAAAATAAATTAGCCGGGAATTAACCATTCGTTCAAGGATTTTGCACAGCACCAGTGAGGGCAATTGGCCGATAACTAGAGGGAGACTTGGGGTCTTTGCCAGGCTTGGGAAAAGGTAAAACAAAAGCTCTTCGCCAAGAGTCCGGGAAACTGTGCTCCAACCAAATGCGGTTGAAAAGCACTAACAGATTCTCGAGAGACGACTGCGAGAGATGACGAATCATGTCATAGTGGATGTCGTCGGGACCGACAGATGTTGCGCCGGACCGATGCAGAGCCACCCGTAATTCAACCATGCTGAAGGGGAGTTATACTGAGTGTTATAAAAAGGCGCAAAGGAGAATTTCTGGCGTTCCGCGGTTGTTTTAATCCTCTGAAAGGGCGGGAGATACACCTGAGAAACTAGAAATTAAGGCAAACGCTTCGCCCAAGCAATCCACAATCTCCCCAACTTCAGCATACGTGCAGCCGTTATTCTCAAGAATTGAAATTTGGCGGGAACTATAGTTTCCCCGGATCTTACGAATTTTTTCCAAACAGTTTTTGAACTGGCACGTGAATTGATAGATGAAACGTACTTCATCCAAGACTCCCTCTTGCTTCGTCGACGCACCAACCGAGCGTAAGATTTTGCTCTTTTAAATTTAACAAGATTAGCATCGGTCGGATAACGCCGAAAAGTACACCAGGCCTTATGTTGAACTCTCCTAGCCGCTGCGCAATCAGGGTTCCACCAAGGCTTCGGACGTCTTGGGAGCGTCGTTGATGTTTTTGGGATAGAGAGATCTGCTGCCTGAATGATACACGTTGTGACATCAGTAACAGCTGCGTCAATTGACCCCCGGGTCACCATGGCAAAAGATATCATTGCGGACGGTGTGAAGACCTCCCACTTGGCACGATCCATCCTCCAACGAGGAGGGCGGGAGGCAGAAAATGGTACGCTCACATTATACCTAAGTACAATTGGGAAGTGGTCGCTTCCATGGAGGTCGTCACACACCGTCCACGACCAGGCGGCCATAACCGATGGTTGACCCAAAGATAAATCGATTGCACTGAAACTTCGTGTAGGCTCGTGGAAGTAAGTGTCAGCACCGGTGTTAAACAGGCACAAAGAGGTCGAGGAAAGAAGAGATTCGATACAGTAAATAGGCACAATCTGCGAATCAGAAAATCCCCATTGTCATCGAACAGCAGAGGGTTATAGCCTGAAAGTGAACGTATGGTGTGGCCTGATGCACGACAGAATCATCGGACCCTTCTTTTTTACAGAACCTACAGCAACGTGTACCTGGACAAGCTGGAACTTTTTGTAGCACCTCAGTTGCATGCGCTCCAACCTTCGGTTATTTTCCAACAAGACAGTGCACCACCACATTGGTCAATAATGTTTGGCGAGGTCGTGAATGCCACACTTCCAGACAGATGGATTGGCTGTGATTGTCCCATGACATGGCGACCTCAATCGCCTGACATAATCCCTCTAGTTTTTCCTGTAGGGTTATGTGAAAGACGAAGTTTACTGTAGCAGTGTTTCAGATGTCGAGATGTTGAAGAGCAGAATAATGGACATCATTGGTTCCGTTTCTGCTGAGATGTTAAAAAAAACATGGTGTGAAATTGAATATCGCTTAGATGTCCTCCGAACCAAACATGGCGCCCATGTGGAGGTGTGCTGACACTGGGAAAAAACCTTAACTTGTGCACCATCATTGTCATGCAATTCCTTTTTTGTATCTGTAACACATTTTTTATATTAATTTTTTTAATGTGAGAAAGACTTTATGGTCACCCTGTATACATAACAGCAAAAGTGCATAAATGTAAAATATGCATAAGAAAAATTGGGAGTGCAAATAATTATATATCTGCACTCCAAATTCAATAACTTATCACTGATAAAATAATGTGACTAACTGGCATATGATCAATGTATGCAGGAGTCTTAAAAAGCTTAGGCACCCCAAAGGACTTACTAGCACAACTTGAGCATTTATTGGACTTCATGTGCAAAGCTGAAGCATTCACTGATTTTTCAACACGTTCATGCCACTGCACAACATATATTTTACGAAATAACATGTGAAATGAAATTTGCACTGTCAGATATGTATACTTCATTTCCAATACAATGTAAAATGCAAAAAATGAATACAGAGCAGAAGAACTATTCTTCTCATAATACCTGGCAAATACATCATGATAATTAACACATCAATCAGACATCGCTAAATTGACTGTAATTACTGTTTTACGAGTAAATTCAATCGCATAAAAAAACTTTACAATTTCATTACTGTGGAGCGGGAAATTTTCAAGTTTTCTGATGTGATTGTATTCACGTGTGAAACAGTAAACACAGTCAATTTAACAATGTCTGATTGATGTGTTAATTTTCATGCAAAAAAATAATGTACTGGGTTGTAACTTAGAATTTGTAAAAAGAAGTGCAATAGCTTTCTATAGCAGTGGTTCACAACGCGTGGTCTTCAAGTGCCTAACATTTAAAAATATATAAGTTCAGACATCCTTTTATGGTTGGGTGGTTATAAAAACAAAACAATTCCACGAACTAATGCAGTCAAACTTCAGGTCTCTGTACTTTTTTTAATGATTTAAAAGATTTAAGATCGGAGATGTACAATCTCTAGCTCAGTATATACACTGTATAAGCAGACTGTTTCCACTGTTGAGCAAGAGAGTTCAGGTGGAATTGTGAAGGCTGAAATGCTTATGATCCACTAGTGTCACTTGATTTTTCTTCCTCCTGACCTCATTCAATTGCACAGCAAACAACACTAGAAGAAATACTAGTAGCCTTCAGAATGAAAGTGAACATCATTTCTGTGTCATTATGGATTCCCCTGAGTAATTTGGGCCAAATTAAAATTACACTATATACTAACTTTGTTTGAATTCAGTTTGTCATTTCGAAACCGAGTATCACATCACATAATTAATCTTTGATCTTACAATTTTTCCATGACTCACTTGTAAACGTGGAAAGAGCGATTACTTCTGTTTGATGCTCCTAATGCACGTCAATTGTGTGCATTAATTATTCATTCACCTCCTAGTTGTTTGTTTAGTTGCTGCTAACCGGTTATCTTTGGTGAATCCCCAGCATTGTGCGGGGCTCCAAGAAGCGACCCGCCAAGTGGTTTGACAGTTAGTTGTATCAGAGTCTGGAGAATTTGAGGCCGCTGTGATGCAGTGGTAGCATGTCTGGCGAGTAACTGGAAGACCCTGGGTTTGATTTCCGTTGGCGGCCGATGAGAATTTTTCCGTGACATTTATAAACGTGGAAAGGGTGATGACTTCTGTTTGATGAACTTGATCTGTGGCTGAAATGGTGTTCATTAAAAGTATCTTTACCAATGAAAAGGGGTCTTAAATATTTAAGGAATAGGTTTATGGTTGTATACAAAGATGGTGAAGAAAACCAGTGTGTTGTTTGAAGTGAAGTTCTCCGAATCAAATGCATGGATCATTCTAAACTGCAAACACATTGTAAGGGTGAAAATTAATTATGTGATATGATACTGATGTTAAGGAACATTAATTAGCATAATTATGCATACCATAATCAGACAAAATTAGTCATGTTGTGAAATGGTATGCAATGAGACTCACATATTAATTGAGGAACATAAATCAGCGCAATGTTACACATGCAGGGAAGGAAAACCACGTGTTTTTCTTAACTAAGGAACAAGACACAGCTTTAGAACATTCCAGAAAAGCGTGGTACCAGAACGACAGCTTAGAGCTTGCTATCATTGCGTTTGGACAACAAAGATTTACCTTAAGGAAGTAGATAAGATCTTCCGTTAAGAATGAAAGTACACACAATACTTTGTTGAAACCAACCAGGAGCCACAGTGTCTGGCTTACCTTTTGTAACCTTTTATATTCTAATGTATGTTGTTCACTAATCTGTATATTCACAAGTGCCATTGGTGTTTGTTACAACCTGTGTTTAAAATTGCGATAGTTATGGCAGATTAAAAGAAACCAGGTATAGCAAATCTGAAGTCTGGCGGTCGTTCGTAGGTGGGTCAAGGACGGAAGAGCCCTAGAAAATAAGGGAGGGGGGAGAAAAAGCATAGAACGGAAGTCGAGTGACCTTTGTTGGGAACACCCAAGACCGAAGAATTAGGATCGCCTGCGGGCGAAGCAGCAAGTGAGAACCAATAGGAAGAATGTTCTTCAGAGCGGGAGCCGGGAGCATCAGGAAAAGATATACCTGTTCCCTCATCTTCAACTGAGAAGGTTGGTGTTTAAGTGAAGCCGGGTTCGAGCGAGGAACTCGTGCGGAGTAGTGTTCTCGATGAGGAGACGTGAAGTTTCCCGAGGTAGCAAGACTTGTACAGATACGGTGATACAGGCCTTATGAGGCTCTCACCGTCGCAAGTTTTTTTTTTTTTTAATTACATGTAGCGTAGAGGTACGAACGGAAGTGCTAAGTGATACAGGCTATATAGCTCTCACTCATCTCGTGATTCAGCTACTAGAGAACAATAGGTTCTTGAATTTGGATTTCCCTAGCAAAGGAGAAGATATTGCCGCCGTTATATCTATTTTCCAATAAACCACGGAATCGTAAAGTTGCTACGGCAGGACTCAACACTAAACTTGTTGAATTTTATTTTTTCCTGTTAAAATTTTTCGTGCCTGAGTGATTGTTTGCAATCCTTACCTCCCCCTCTCTCGACAGCAGATTGATCCATGGAAAGCTGAGAGAGAGAGCGCCTCGCTATCCGTATTAAATATTTGTTGGATAGTTCATTTGAAAAGAACCTCACCTCTCTTGTGCTGGGAGGTTATTAATCAAATCATAGAAATTCAGACCTACGTTGGCCTATAATAATTAACTAACACGAGACCTTCCGCCCCTACACACACCTTGAAATTAAACATAATGATAAGCAGTTAACCAACCAGTAGAATTCTTTTAAACAAATTCTGATGCCATAGAATTATAAAATGTGGTTAAGAACACTGTTTCTGTTGCCACAATGGAATGTTTTGGTTTCATAGCAGGTAACTTTGTTTTGGGTAAAAGGCAGCCAACCTCAAACCAGTGGTTATGGCGTAAATCTTCCTGCAAGTAACATGATGATAACTATTAAAAACAACCTGTGTGCAATAAATTTGATTTGAACACTTGAATCACAGTGAATGTTCTACATTTCAATTGGAACACAGTACTGATAATGCTGTCAACGCTAATTTAGTAGCACTTCTTAGATATGAGACGATTTGCTGATTGGTATGAACTTGCACCTGTACACACATGCAGAAACTTTGTTTAAAATTCTGTTCTCCAAAATAAAAGCAAATAGCCTAAATGCATAGGTGTTTGTATAGATTGTACTAAGCTGATGTACATAGGGTTTGCTTCATGAATTCTCTCAGTAGCATCCCCTTCTAAGTGGACACATTGCATCATTCACTGTGAAGCAATGGCTATTCACAGCATGACATCAACAATAAAATCTGTCTATGATAAATCATTAAAAATTGCAAATTTTCGTATGACTTGTTCTCTCAATGACATCATCTTCACATGCTAGGCAGTGATTACAAAAACTTACTGTTATCCTGAGTCGAGTGGATGTCAAGAGGTAGAGTTCTGACTTATCTGTTTGAGCCAAAGGATGACGTGGGGTTGTTCTTCCAAATTTATGTTAAAAGATTGTTTGAGTGACTTCTCATGTCTCTAAGTACTCTCAAATGCAGCAGATATTTCCCCCTTCTTAAATGCTCTAAGACTCCAGTGCAACTATACTTTCTACATAGAAGTGGGAGGGGACAATTAAAAAACATATTGTGAACAACAAATGTATCTTCTCTTTTCTTAATGACTTCCCCAGCAAAACGTTCTGTAACATTGTTGAGTACATGAAGGAACACATGATGTCCCTGGGTGTTCTCATAAGAGACTATAACCTATCTTCGAATGAAATGAAAAGCTGCCTCTGAGGAACTGAACTTCCACCCAGTGAAACAGCTCGGCTCCTCAAATTGTCTAGCGATTCCTGTTTGAAGATTATAATTACTTCAGTGGCTCTGCCAGACTTTTAGTGCAATTTGCGTTATGCATTTGGAAATGTGACAAAATACATGATACCTTATGCCCCCTCATACCTGTGTGAATCTCACTTTCAGGTTTTTAACCATAGAAATCATAAATAAAGGAACAAAAATAATGTGGAGGCACAGCTGAAAGTTAAAATCTCGCCTTTTAAGGCACATATTCAGGAGCTTGCTCTTAAACATTAACCTTTAAACTATTAAGCTTTTCAGTTTGATTACTCTTAAAACTCTAAATAAGGAAACACTTAAAAATAATAAGCCACAGTTTTAAATGACTTAACATTTAAAAAACATACACTTCATATTGCTGTGTAATCTCTAATACAGGCCCAATACATCTGATGTAAAAATAAATTCTAAAATTTTTATTTCTCTGTATGGACGCAGCAGATAAACAGTGTGTGTGTGTTAGGGAGCCCATTACCTAAGACACGATAAAAATAATTGTTGCAAAGGAATGTCTAACTTTGTTACAGTATCTATGAACAAACTTAGATTCTACACCTATACTTCCATTCTAGAACATACTACGTAAAAATAGGTATATTTCTATTCGAAATCTTTATGTTGGAGATTCCTCAGCGTTCAAGAAATTTATCGGTGCATATAGGCTTCACAAAGTTGTCCATTTTTAGAATATGTTCAAGAACACATCAGTATTTCTATTTTGTATGAAGCAGCATATGTTTGGAAAGGCTACATTTCTGAGTGAATTTCATGGAGCATACATCACATTGATGAGGTTTTTCACCTGTATGAAGAAGCATATGGTTAGAAAGGCTACCTCTGTATCTGAATTGCTTGGAACATACAACACATTGATGAGACAGAAATAATAAATACAGGAACAGAAATAATGTGGAGAGACAACTGAAAAACTTCAAATCTCGCCTTTTAAGGCAGATTTAAAAGCATGCTTTTGAAAATAACAATCCAATTTTTGGTGTAAATGTGACAAGGATGGTAAGTCGGATAATATCTGAAAACTTGGTCGTCCTGGAGCGGGACCCGAACCCAAATCTCCCAGATAGCGCCCGGGTATACTTACCACTACGCCACCCAGAATGACCAAGTCTCAAGTTTCCGATTAATTTGAATATAACCATCACAGGATTCGCTAGTCGACGCAACCGGCATTCAAGTTTAGCGAATCTGGAGGTTAAGAATCCTATCCCGTGATTGCCCGGAGGAGAAGATAAAGATGATGACAAAAGCATACTGTTTAGCATTACCCTTGAAACTATTAACCTTTCTAGTTTGATTACTGTAAAACTCAAAATAAGTAAACACATAAAACTAATAAGTCACAATTTTAAATGACTTAATTTTTAAAAAACATACATTTCATATTGCTGCATAATGTCTAATACAGGCACAATATACCTGACGTAAAAATAAATTCTAAAATTTTATTTGTCCTGATGAACGCAGCAGATAAGCAGTATGTGTGTGTTAGGGAGGCCCATGACCTAAGAGATGATAAAAATAACTCTCACAAAGGAATTTATAACTTTGTTACATCATCCATGAACAAACTTAACAAAGTGGATATCTTAGATTCTACACCTATATTTCCATTTTAGAACATACTATGTAAAAATATGTATGTTTCCTTTTGGAATGAGATTCCTCAGTGTTGAAGAAATTTATCAGTGCATATATGCTTCACAAAGTTGCCCATTTTCAGAATATGTTCAAGCACACATTAGTAATTCTATTTTGTATGAAGCAGCATATGTTTGGAAAGGTTACCTTTCTCAGTGAATTTCTTGTAGCATATATCACATTGATGAGGTTTTTCACCAGTATGAAGAAGCATGTGCCTAGAAAGGTGATCTCTCCGTGTGAATTTTTTCGAACATACATCACATTGATGAGGTTTTTCACCAGTATGCAGAAACATGTGCTCAGTAAGCTGAGCCTTCCGTGTGAATTGTTTGGAACATACATCACATTGATGAGGTTTCTCACCAGTATGAAGAAGCATGTGCCTAGAAAGGTAATTTCTCTGTGTGAATTGTTTGGAACATACATCACATTGATGAGGTTTCTGACCTGTATGAAGAAGCATATGCTTAGAAAGCTGACTTTTGTCTCTGAATTGCTTCGAACATACAACACATCGATGAGGTTTTTCATCTGTATGAAGAAGCATATGTCGAGAAAGGGTAGCTCTGTGTCTGAATTGTTTCGAACATACACCACACTGATGAGCTTTATCCCCTGTATGAAGAAGCATATGACTAGAAAGGCCTAGTTTCCGAGTGAATTTCCTGGAACATATGTAACACTGATGAGGTTTCTCACCAGTATGAAGAAGCATATGCTCAGAAAGCTGCCATTTGTATCTGAATTGCTTGGAACATACAACACATTGATGAGGTTTTGCACCTGTATGAAGAAGCATATGTCTAGAAAGGGTACTTCTGTTTCTGAATTGTTTCGAACATACACCACACTTACGAGGTTTTTCACCTGTATGAAGAAGCATATGACTAGAAAGGCTACCTTTCTCAGTGAATTTCCTGGAGCATACGTCACATTGATGAGGTTTTTCACCAGCATGAAGAAGCATATGTTTAGAAAGGACTTGTCTCAGTCTGAATTGCTTGGAACATACATCACATTGATGAGGTTTTTCTCCTGTATGAAGAAGCATATGCCTAGATAGGCTATCTCTGCGTCTGTATTGTTTGGAACATACAACACATTGATGAGGTTTTTCACCAGTATGAAGAAGCATATGCCTAGAAATCTGACTTTTCACTGTGAAATGCTTCAAACATACATCACATTGATGAGGTTTTTCACCTGTATGAAGAAGCATATGTTTGGAAAGGCTACCTTTCTCAGTGAATTTCTTGGAACATATGTCACATTGATGAGGTTTCTCACCTGTATGAAGAAGCACATGCCTAGAAAGCTGACCTCTCTGAGCAAAATGATTGGAACATACATCACATTGATGACGTTTTGCACCTGCATGAACAAGCATATGTCTGGAAAGGCTACCTTTCTCCGTGAATTTCTTGGAACATGCACCACACTGGTGAAGTCCCTCATTTGTATTCATCCGGAAATACTATGGAAGATTGATTTTCAGTTTTAATATCTTGCCACACGTATCACACTCGATGGAATTTTTATTTCTAGGCAACTGTGTACATGTCTTGAAGAACTATATTCTCTGGGAAAAATTTCGTAAGCATGCTTCACACTCTTTAAGATCTTCTGTAAGAGGCAATAAATTATCTTCATTTTCACTTTCTTTACAATCGAGTTTTGAGTTGCTGCTCCATCAGTTTTATTCTGGACTCCATATCGTCAACTTCTAGATTTTATAAATTCTGTCCATTTCCACACTAATAATTTAAGGCAGCAAAAAGAGAGCACCTTTCACGATTTTTAAACATACTTTCTGAAATTGAAACCTTGTACACCGAGGTGTTCAAACAGTTAAATTTGTAAACCACATGTTAAGAGCTTGTCACATGCAGAGCAAATAAGCATTGCTCAGTTAAACATTTTTTAGGAACGGAATGGCACAAACTATCAATGAAAAAAAAAAAGGAAAGCAACTTATAACTGTCACACACTGTGAAAACAAATTTTGAAGAAAAATACCACTAATATGAAAAACTACATCGACATTTTAAATTTTTATAGGAACAATTTTAGAATTTATTTCCCAAAAAAGCATTTCTATAAATAAAGAATAAAGGGGCAGGCGTCTTATTTCCCCACTTCCAGTCTTGTACTTGAGTACTTTCACAATTATTATAAATATTATTTTTTTACCGCACAAAGAGATGAATTGTTTACCTGTACTATACGCACGTATATGCCATCATTCGGAGTCCAGCGCCATTTGCAATCTTGAATTGTGCCATTGCCACCGTCTGACTCGAAGGAGCGTGAAACATATGATCATATGTAGAGGATTTTAGGAAAGGAGTGTCTGACCCCAGGTCTTAAACAACCCTTAGAAATAGAAAGCTAAGAGATTTGGGCTAGAATACCCGATAGGAAAGTGGCACGGAAGCGAAGTAGAAAGGGGCAGGAAGACGCCCTTATTTATTACCAGGGGGCCAGTACCCGGAATGTGGATGAAGGAGCGTGAAGTTAAATAAAAAAAAAAGTTAAATATCCGGGAGGTTTAGAAGTCAATTCACCAACTGCTGTATGACTTGAAGGATAAAATAATTTTAGGAGTAGACAGAGCGCCTTGATAGGATATTTATTAAAGGGAAAGGTGAAGGAGTATGTCACAGTGGGAAAATTCTCTATTCCTGGGGCTAAGTAGAAAGTAACACTGCGGGGAAATCATTAATTTTGAATTTAGAAAACGTGTCTATGTGGGACTGTGAAAGGTGGAAAATCAAGACGAAGCAGCCATGACAGACGGTGATCCAGCCGGAGAGATGCAGAAAGCTTCATAATTCCTACATTTTGCTAATTCCTTGGGAGTAACTGGTAATTCCTTAGCTGTAGGTGGTGAGCGAGATAGGAAATCTATACTGAAGACTGAGAAATCGGAAATATGTACTTGGGAAATGAATATCGGCATCTTGTTAATTCATGAATTATCATTGGTTCGCAGGTAGGAGGCAGAATGCCGACTCTGGAGACAAGACACAGCTAAACGGAGTTTTGCTCGGTGCCCGTGTCCGTGTTCGTGGCAATTTTAAAGACATGCAAAAAATTTACAGGCAAGAAGTTCGGTTAGGGAGAATCACATGCTGAGTTTTGCTGGTTAGGGAGAATCGCATGCTGAGTTTTGCTATACGGCAGTAATTGCATGATTAGGAGTGTTCAGTTATCCCATACTTTCAAGGGCCAAACAGGGTCATAGTTTTTTAGAGAAAAACATAAGAAGTAAGCAACACATTTTAAGTTAACAATAAGGAATAACCTAATGTGCAGCGGTATCAAGACAATTTATGTAGACAATAAGGATTAGCCTAAAATTCAGCAGCATCAACACAAGTTTGGTTGATAGTAAGGAATAACCTAAAGCATTGCAGAATACGAAGTTGCTTTAGTGATTGTTTTATCATGAGAGGTAAAACAGTCTAGGCTACGATGCAGCATTAGGAAGCGGGGTAACGCACAGCAGTAACATTAAAGTATTTTTAGTATGGGAAATTGTGTTTTCGATGCTATTGCAATTCTTTAATTGTCCTTGGTACGTGGAAAAAAGCCGACTCCGAATTAAAAATGAGCAAACCGAAAAATGAATAACAGTTGCGGATGACAATTTTTTTTATTTAAGGTTTAACTACCACCGTGAGCAACTCAATGGGCTATAAGCAGTCGCCCGTCCCTAATTTAGGGTCACTGGTTCCAGGGAAGGGAGAGAGCCAGTGCCGTAAGACAAACACAACATCCATGCCTGACGGGATTCGAACCCGGACCCCTTTCGGACGAATGATCAGAGGCCATCGCTTAGAAAACTTCGCCACAAAGGCGGCCGCGGATGACAATAAGGATCAGCTTAGAATACAAGTATAAAGCAAAGGAGCGTGAAGTCACAGTATTTGTCATTTTCTTGTAGGACTTCCGTCCACAGTGAGTAGAGTTTAGGTCCCAGCCACCAACAGCGAGATCGCCTTTTGGGCAGGACACAGAAACGGATGGAATGAGAGCAAGTCTAGCGACTTTGACAGAACAGTTTGTAGTGAGATTAGAGTACAGTAGATGGCGCCACCATACAAGTACGGTGTTGCACACAGAGGGGTGAGAGAATTTCAGGGGGGAAGCTTAGGAAAGGATACCCATTTAACCAGTGAGTCCAGCCTGGGGGCCGTCAATTAATGTGCTCGTCCGATGCGCGGCGGATATTCAGCGATTGTCAGTAAATCACACCATCTCCGAAAGATCAGCCCAGGTTCGAACCTGAGGACCTTGCAATTATAGTCTAACTCGCTAACCACTAAGCCATCCGCGGCTCAAGGAGCGTGAAGGTTGCTTTCTTGGACTTTTATGGTGACCGAGACCAGTTTTCATAGATGGTGACATTGAGAGTAGCAATCACTGCTAGTTCCAAATATTGCCACCAATGAAACGATAGCGCACATTGCGGAATGCATAGACTATCTTGATTGCAAAGTAAAAACAGCTGAAGACTTTTATTGGGTTTTATTTTTCTGAAGACAGTTGTTTTTCGTTATATTCATCTGAAACATTCCACCGAACAATCTAAAAACTTCGAAAAAATAAGAAAGGAAGAAAGAAAGAAAATTGCATAACAAGATGTGCAATTACCTACTCACCAAAGTAATTCTATTTGTCACATCACGAATTGTTTTCGTAATAAAAATAAAAGTGGGGAGGGGGTTGGATATATGGAATAATGGTTAAATGGGGAAGTTAATCTATATGAATTAAGGAATAGCAGATAGTGCATTCTTTTTATTTTTTATTCGAGGCTTAACGACAACCTTGAATATCTCAATGACCTATAAGCAGTATCCATCCTTAATTTAGGTCACGTTTGTTTGTGCTCTCTTTTTTGTGCCCTGTCTCCCGGATTGCTGGATTATTTTGTTTGCACTTACCTGAAGTTTAAAGGTCCGCTCTTCATCTCTGTGTACTTCCGGAGTTCGGTGAGTGAATACTTTCATCAGTATTTACGTCCTCACCTGGTTCGCAGAACACTAGTTTCTGGGCAGCCACTGCCATGGATGCCCATAGCTTAGTTTTCAGGATTGGGCAAAAACAGAAACTCTAAACACAAATAGCATAATCAAACATCTCATGTGAACTTCAATTGTGCCGTCTGTACCCTCTAACCGTTTTTACCACATACAATTAGATAAACTTAATTGAGAACCATCATCTGGTAACTTTCCCATTTTGCCATTATTCCAATATTTCCAATCACTCCCAAAATCTGCATTAAAAAGACGGATTGATGAAATTCGACCTACATATGTTGCGACAATTAAAAAGCAAATTGTTGTTCTCCTGAGCATTGTGCCTTTTTGTCATTTATGTACCATGCGCTACAAAACTCCAATAAGCATTCAACTGATCATCAAAAAGGAAGAAAAACACACCCAAGGAAATGTTCTGAAAAAAACTTGGGGAACTTTTAGTCCAACACCAAATGGCCGTTGTAGAGAATATGTTTTTCATTTCTTTGTAGTTTACACTACTCAACGCTGTACTCATGTATGCTGTGGTCCAACACGCACTGGCGAATTTCAATATTATTTCTTTCTACTGCAAATTCTCAATGCTTTTCCTAAACGCACATACCCCAGGAAAGTTCCAAAAAGGTCAACATAAAAAAAAAAAACGAATGAAAATTAGTGTTAAGGCGAAAATCTTTGTAGTTCCTCCCAAGAAATGAAATGACTGTCAGATTTCCAGCACCCCCTCTTGCTCCTCCCTATGGAAGCCCGTAACCAATGCTGTAACGGTTTTTGTTGCTCCAATTCTCGCGCTCTGTATCTCTTCTTCCCAGGATGGCGCTAACTCCTTGCCTTACCCTGCTGCCACTCACCCAGTTTTGCTGAATCCACTTATTCCAGTCAGCGCTGCCTCACATCCCATTTCTCCTATTGTGGCCGATTCAAAGCCATCTCAGGAAGTAGAGGCCGAAGCCTACATGAGTTCCCCGTTTGTGACGTCAGCAACCAGGTCATAACAAATCAAACCGGCTACGATTGAAACCGAGAAAAAGTCTGCTCGGTGTGCGTCTTATGCTGAGAGTTCTGAAGAGTTGATGTGCGAAATCAGGATTAGAAGAGAAATTATAATTTTTATTAACTGAGATTGCATATTTCTGATTAGTTTATAAACTAGGATATTTTATAGCAAAAGTAATAGTTACCGCGAAACTAAGTAGGCTAAAGCAACCTAGTAAATACTAAGAAGATTAGTTTCTCTTTTTCTGATTCTGATTGGAGGTTTAACGACCACCGTGAGCAACTCAATGGGCTATAAGCAGTCGCCCGTCCCTAATTTAGGGTCACTGGTTCCAGGGAAGGGAGAGAGCCAGTGCCGTAAGACAAACACAACATCCATGCCTGACCGGGATTCGAACCCGGACCCCTTACGGACGAATGATCAGAGGCCAGCGCCTTAGACCACTGCGCCACCGGGGCGGCAATGTCTTCTATCAAAGGCCCTTATCAGATGAAGTGTGATGCTAATTCAGACTTCGTTGATGTTCCAGCAACTTCGCTCGCTACTCAACATTTCCTCGGAAAATTTTATTTCGGCGTCGCCTTCCCCGCTCTTTCCAATACTAAGCTTACAATGCAGCGCTTCGTTTACTTTTTCCAAAGTCGGCTGTCACGCACATTGGCCGGAAAGACGGCAAAGTTCATGCATATTTCTCTGATCCCAAATATGCCCTACAAGTCATCAATGATGTTATTTCTGTTGGTGACCGACATATTACAGCTGATCCTATCTCTCACATGCCTACTGTTGTGAGTTTTTCCTCAGTGCCGCCAGAAATCGCAGATGAACTTTTGTCCATTGCGCAAAACTTTGGACGTATCGTTGGCACTGTTACCACCTTTTCCTCTTTCCCAGCCATGCCGGAAGATCGTTATCTGCTAGATCTACGGTGAAATGTCACAGTTGTTTTTCCGTCCAATGGAGCAAAACTGCGAGTTCCACCCAAGTTCAGCGTGCGATGCGATACGCACATAAGAGAAATCACTATTACTGTCGGCACTATGTGTTCCACATGTAGGGGATACGGGCGCCCTCGCGCCTTAGGCCCACATTGCCCTCCAACCAAAACAGCTTCGACAGTTCAACCTCATCCGGTTTCCTCTATTCCATCGACATCATCTGCTTCAGCCTCGAGTCAACCCCAGCCGACGTCAGGCAAAAGTAGCACTGCAACCATTGGTCAACGAACGACTTCGTCGCGACCTTCAACTCTTGGACCTACGTCTACTCCGCCGTTACTTCCTTCATCGGATTCCCCGTCGCTTGTTATTCCTTTACCACTACCTCCCCGTTCGGAGGATGCTGAAGTCCGACCGACCGTCTGTCTCTCCTGGTGGGTCTCCTACGTTTAGACATTTTAAAGTGTCTGATAATCCTGATGACACATCTGTGTCATCTCGAAGCAGGGGTAACTGGTGCAGGACCCATAATACTGGTGCCAAGAAAACTCGTACAGGGACTGACTGCTCTGACCGTAGCGATCGTTCAGTTAGCATCACTGCATCAGAAGACTTCGTTTATTCTTATACCGATGTTGGATCCGCGGACCCAATTCGATGCCATGAATTTCTGCAGTTTTTCGAAACCACTTCACTTCCTCAAACTCCAATCACCGGGGAAGTTCTGTATGCATTCCTTTCTGGTCCTCGCCACAACAAACAGTCGAAGAAGTTTTTGGTTCCTTACACTGACGACCTTCCTGAGGTTCTTCTCCAGCTGCGAACCATCCGTTCTCATCTTCAGATGTTGCCTTGTATGACTCTTGGTGATCCTCGTTAGGTCAAGAAATTCATTCGCCGTTTGGAACTCCTCCGTAAGGCTGTTGACGACATACTGCAATCAGCATCTGACGTGTCTGTTCAAGATAGTGAACTTGAACTGTAGGGGATTTAGCTCCCCACTAGCCGATTCGCTAGTATTTTTTTTTTTTTTATTTTTTTTTTTTTTATTGGAGGTTTAACGACCACCGTGAGCAACTCAATGGGCTATAAGCAGTCGCCCGTCCCTAATTTAGGGTCACTGGTTCCAGGGAAGGGAGAGAGCCAGTGCCGTAAGACAAACACAACATCCATGCCTGACCGGGATTCGAACCCGGACCCCTTACGGACGAATGATCAGAGGCCAACGCCTTAGACCACTGCGCCACTGGGGCGGCCGCTAGTATTTGAAGACCTCAGCCCTTTAAATGCCGACATTATTCTCTTACAAGAGACTAATTGTCTTTTTTTTTTTTTTGATTGGAGGTTTAACGACTACCGTGAGCAACTCAATGGGCTATAAGCAGTCGCCCATCCCTAATTTAGGGTCACTGGTTCCAGGGAAGAGAGAGAGCCAGTGTCGTAAGACAAACACAACATCTATGCCTGACCGGGATTCAAACCCAGACCCCTTACGGACGAATGATCAGAGGCCAGCGCCTTAGACCACTGCGCCACCGGGGCGGCCTAATTGTCTTCCATCGACACTGTTTCACCGCTGGCGTCATTGGGACTTTACCTTCCACCGCGCATTTCGGTTATCCCGACACGGCGGCGTGGCGATAGGTGTTTGTTCCCGCTTTGGCCAAATTGTTTCATCACCCCGTGTCCATAACCTATGTCAAGATCTGTTACAACGTCTGACCTTCACTTATGATGAGCAGCGGTACTTAATATTCAACATCTATGTACCCTGTTCCTCCACTCAACTTACACATCTGTACACCTCTCTACGCGCCGCCCTTCAAGCTGCATCACTGTCCGATGGTATTGTGATCGGCGGTGACTTCAACTGCACTCTCTAGCTTGATCGTGCTCCGTCTGGTAACGAGCATCGCCTTCGTCTGGTGGAGCTGCTTCGTTCCATCGTTGCGGACTTTGATCTTCATGATGTGTTTCGACAGCCTTATCCCACACTTGGCAAGCTGCAACCACCTCTCAACTCTCTTCTTCCAGACTAGACCGTGTTTACGTCACTTCCATCCCTTCTACCCATTGTTATGGGTTGTATCCATTCACCCACAGCTTCCTCAGACGATTGTGCAGTCGTTACCACACTTGGGACCTTGTCTCAGCACAATTCAGGCTTTCGCGCTCTGACTCTGCTTTCGTCCTTCCTTGAAAATCCAGAATTTTGCACTTCAGTTCGGGAACTCCTTCGAAGTTTCCATCCTGGAATTGCCACTGCCCCTTGTGCTTTTACCTACTGGCTCACGGTGAAATCTCATCTTCTTCGTTTTTGGAAATGTCATTCTTTCCAAGCCAGTACCTTGCGCACGATGGAAGAAACCTCCGCCAAGTTTTAACTCACCTTGGTGCTGGTTACCCGCAGTATGCGCTGGTTACCCGCAGTATGTGCTGGTCACCCGCAGTATGCGTCATATCACGAAGAACTCCGTGCCCTGCTCGAACCCCGAGCTCGTCAGGCTATTCTTTGCCTTCGCATCCAGCTTTTATCACCAGAGGATTGTTCCTACGAATTTCCTTCTTCATTAGAAGCCAAACATGGTTCTTCAAATCATCTTCGACATCTCCGGCTACCTGATGGAAGTGTCTCTTCTGATCCAGATATCCTCTGCTCCAATGTTTGTCACTACTTTGTCAACAAATACAGTGAAATCCCTCCTCCTTCTTCAACTGCTGCTGCCTCTTTGCTGCCCTCTTTACCACAAGTTCCCTCTTATGTTTCTGCCACTCTACTACAACCTCCTACTTCTATCGAACTTAGGGCTGTCCTCCGTTCTCAGAATCCCAATGCCGTTCCTGGTCCGGACGGTCTCCCTCTTGCCTTTTACATCACTTTTCTCTCCACCCTTCTTCCTTTTCTCCTTGCTGCGTTTACTACTGATTTCAATTCTCCCTCTCTTCCGAGGGGTTTCACTGTGGCACATGTTGTACTTTTCCCTAAGAAGGGTAACTTCTTTGACTTGGGGAATTGGCGTCCAATCTCTCTGCGTAATCTAGATTACAAATTTTTACTAAACTCCTCTCTACTTGGCTCAATCCTATCCTTCCATTTCTCCTTTCTTCCAACCAAACCTACACTGTCCCTGGTCGGTCTATCTCCTCTAACCTTCATCTTCTTCGAGACCTCACGCACCTTGCCCATACTAACTCCGAATCGCTTGCGCTCAATTTAGATCAGCGCGCGGCATTCGATATCATCTCTCATATCTTTCTTCTACTCCTCCTGCTTTTGGCTTTCCCCCGCCTTCGTTACTATCATACTAAACCTCTATCTGAACGCGGTTCTCCAAGTTCGGACGGTCGCCTTTCTGACAGCGTCTATCAGTTTCAATCGTGGCATCCGGTAAGGTTGTCCTTTGTCAGGACAGCTGTTTGCCATTGCATTCGAGCCGTTTCTGCGTGTGGTACATCGTGCGGTCTTTGCCGTATTTCCACCTCTGACCGAAAGCACAAGGAATTTCCGAATCACTTATTCAACGTACACAGACGATGCCACGTCTGTGTACGTTTGACATCCTTTCCCAATATTACCAGCTCTATTCGTCTTTCTCCAGCGCCAGCCGAAACACCACCGAGAGCACAGGCCTCTGGTGTGGTGCGTGGACTAACTGGTCCGACACTCCATGGGGTGCATCGTGCGCTGCATCTACACAAAAGTTCTTGGGTGTACATCTTGGTGTCCCCTTGTCAGCCAGGAATGCCACCTGGAATTCCCTTTGACCTAGTTTGAGTCGCACAGCCGCCTTCTGGAGGAATTCTCAGTCCTGTTCATCTTATGTTACTCGAGCAAGGATTGCTCGCACATACCTACTTTCGAAATGCATCTACCTCTGGTCAATTCTCAAGTTCCCTCTCTACTACCTCCATGAGATCACCCGGATTGTATCGAAAGTCATTTGGACACGTCATCACTGAGTTCTAATTTCAACATTTTGTCGCCCAATTTCTACTGTAGGGATCTAGCTCATCGATGTTGTCCTGTACTACAGAGCTCACCGAGTAGTGTTGCTCCTCCGTATTTTCACCGCTCCGTCAAATCCAACTGCTGTCACTATGGATGTCATGGTTTCTCGTCGCAATCCAAGATTCACCTTTCTCACTCTCGTGATGATGGATCACTTTTCCCTTCTTCTCTCGTCTTTCTCCCATCTATGCTGAAGCACTATCTTTTCTCCACACTCTGCCTCTTATCCGTGTTCCTCCCGCCTCTACTGTCGAACTCTTAGCCCAACCGCTTTTCTATTCTGTTATCTACCCTCCTAACGCCCCGCACTTCGCCGAACTTTCATGGCTTCCTGCAGGAGTCGTGACTGTTCGGGACCTTCTCACCCCTGGTCTCCTGTGGAAACGTTATTTTGAACTTTCTCCTTTAATTACTAATACAACTGCTTCTTTCACCCTATTCCAACATCCGTTCCGCTATTATAACACTAAATCGTGACCTTGCTTCTCCCATTGGTCTGTCTCTCATTTCATCCGGCTCCCTCCCCTTTCTTTCTCACTTTTCAGGGCTCTGCTATCCCACTTTCCTGTTGCTCTGTCTCTTCTCTCTATCGCTTTCTCCGTGTTCCATCATCATTAGTGCCACTACCGATACCAGATATCCCATCAGCAGCTTTACCGTGCGTCTGGTCGACAGTGTCTTCTTCGCTGTCTACACCGATGGAGCGGAATATCCATTGGTTGTTTTTACATCGTCGCCTGCCGTCCTGTATCGAATGTCACTCGTCACTTCTAATACCTGTTGTTTTTGCTTCATGCCTGCAGATGATCCTCATGTATATCTTTACTGCCCGGTGCTGCTTCCGCTTCTTCATCTTGCTTTTACTGTGGTGCGACGTTTGTACGCCCTCAACCTACCGTTTGGAGAGTACAGCACTTTGTACAGCTATTTTCGGCCAACTACTCCATTCCCAGCAGCCAGCGCCTATGTATTTATCCTTGCACGCCATGTCACGTATCTATATAATCTACAGCTCCGATCCGCTCCAGTGACACCAACCCTATTCCAGGCGGGGAATGCTGTGTGTCGTGTCTTTCGCAATAGACTCGTGTCTCGTTTGCGCCTCGCATATGCGTCCGCCTCCACTGATAATCAGCTACGTCGTTTCTTCCGGGTTTGGTCGCCACATCAAAGTTGGTTTACCAATTCAACAACTTCTTTGAGATTTGAAGTCTACCTACACTGCACTTCTGATTAACCGTTTTCTAGCTGTCTGCACTCTTACTGGACCCTTGTCTGTTACTGGGTTTCCACTTGTCGTATTGTTTTTGTTGTAGAGCCATGCGTTGCTCTACTCACCTGTTATATGATGCATTTGTACATTCGTTTGTGTGTTTGTGACTGCATTTTTGTACGTATGTTGTACATGCTTTTTCTTTATTTATTTTACTTATTTTTACATCCTTTGCACTTATTATCCTCATATCTGCAGAATCTGTTATAGCATATTGTCTGATATCTACAGAATCTGTTGTTGCTTTTTGTCTCATATCTGTTGTAATAATTATCATCATATCTGCAGAATCTGTTGTTGCATTATACTGGTTCTATTTTTTTGCACCGTGTATTGTGTTTATACCTGTTGGAAATTTTTCTCATCGACTCTTATGCATTTGTGTCATTCCATGTCAGAAGTACTGGCAACTATATTTTTCGTAACTTTCTGTTCTTGAGTTTCAGACCTTTGCATCTATGTATATTTTGTACATAGCTCGCTTTAGTTTGCACTTTTTGCATTCTATTTGTACTCTTGTTTGCTGCCATATTCGTCCATCTCATGCTATTTGCAAATAGCAATGTCACCGTCACGTATTACTGTTTGTACCATGTCTGTACTAATTGCACGTTTGTAATGTTGTCTGTGACACAGGTTACAAGGTAGATACCTTGTATCTTACTTGCGATTGTCATCAGATTATCCTTCATGCACCTTTTTGTGTTAATACTTATTCTGTCATGCACATGTTGTACATATTTTAATATTTCCTGATCCTCAGTACCAGATGTTCAATACCGCTCGCTGTTTTGCACTCCGATTGTACGCTCTATGTTCCCGCCATACTTTTGTCACTGTAGCTTTGTGCTACTGGACACACACATGTTCTTCACTGCATTTACTCCATATTGTGTTTTACTGCACCCTATTTGCAGTACTTACTGTTGAATTCACCTACGTTTGTAATCTACCCCTTATGCTGATTTTTTTCTCATTGCATATATCACATTACTGTTTGTACATCTCATCGTCGTTGTACGTATGACCTCAATTATGCCTTCTTTTGGCACTGTAAATACAGGCCTCCTGTAAACTTTTTCGTTGAATCCTCAATAAAAATCTTGAAAGCTTGAAGGTGACACTGGACATGGCTCAACCGAGAGAACAAGCTGGATTCAGGAGTGGCTACAGCACTATAGATCATATCCACGTACTGAGAGAGTTAATTGAAAGAACGAGGGAATATGAACTTCCATTATGCATCGCTCTTATCGATTATGAAAAGGCCTTTGATTCAGTGAAAAAATTACAATGGCTTTAAAATCCTGCGGTATTGAAGATGAATACATTAATATTATTAATAACATCTATGAAAATGCAAGCGCAAAGTTTCGGCTATTTGAGAATACAGCATCCATAAAAATTGGAAAGGAAGTGAGACAAGGTGACACTATATCTCCCAAACTCTTTAATGCCACATTGGAAAATGTCTTTCAATCACTGAACTGGGAAAACAAAGGAATAAAGATTAATGGAGATTATCTGACTCACTTTCGTTTTGCTGGTGACGTAGTCATTTTTGCAACTACCCCATGAGAGCTGCACAGTATGATCCAGGAACTTGCTGACAAAAGTAGAGAAGTAGGATTAAAAATGAACTTTCAGAAGACAAAACTGATGTACAATGCTTTTACAAGAAATTAAGATTTACCGATTGATGGGGGAAAGCTGGAGATAACCAATACCTACATTTACCTTGGACAGCAAATATCAAGTGAGGGTCACACTGATGAAGAAATTAATCTGCGTATAAAACTTGCCTCGAGAGCTTTTGGAAGAAACAGTATAATTTTCAAGAGCAATATGCAATTATGTCTCAAAAGTGTTTGATCAATGCGACTTTCCGGTGCTTACATATGGTGCAGAGACGTGGACCTTAACTAAAAGATATACGAAGACTGCAGACAACTCAAAGTAGCATGGAGAGGTGCATGCTTGGTGTAACCAGGAGATATAAGAAGAGGAACTCGTGGTTCAAAATAATGACAAGAGTGGAAGACACAATGATCAGAGTTAAATCCCTGACATGGCAATGGGCTGGCCATACTGCCAGAAGGACAGACCATCGATGGACAGCTGAAATTTTTAATTGGATTCCAAGGGACAGGAAAAAACCCAGAAGAAGACCACATGGGAGATGGGTGGATGAAATTCGAAAGTATGCGGGAGTAACATGGAGGAGACTGGCACAAGCCAGACCATTGTGGGAGAAACCTCCGTCCAGCAGTGGATTGATAATGGTTGACCATGATGATATACTTTGAGTGGCCACTTTATTATGATCACCCCCTCAGTACTTCGTTGGGCCACCTTTTGCCTTTAATACTGCGCAGATTCTTCGAGGCAGGGACTCCACAAGATGTTGATAGGTGGTTTGTGGAATCTGAGACCATGCTTCATGAAAAGCACTTTCCAGGAGTGTGAGATTGCAGGGTTGTGGATCCAGCTGTCTGATGGCTTGTACAACTTCATCCCACAAATTCTCAATGGGGTTGAGATCTGGAAATTGTGGGGGCCACCTAAGCAAAGTAAACTCACCGGCATGTTCCTGAAACCAATCCTGTTCAATAAGAGCACTATGGCAGGACGCATTATCTTGTTGAAAGTAGCCATCGCCATTGAGATAAACCATCCACACGACAGGGTGCACTTGGTCCGCAAAGATGTTTAGATATGATGTGCCAGTCCGACGTTGATCAACACGAATTAAAGGGCTCAACGCATGCCAGGAAAACATTCCCCAAACCATAACGTTGCCTCCACCAGCTTGAAAGGTTCTAGCAATGCATTTGGGGTCCATGCTTTCGTGCTGTTACCGCCAAATTCGCACTCGGCCATCGGCATGGTGCAACTGAAAACGTGATTCATTGGACCACATAATTTGTTTCCAATTATCGACTGTCCAATCCTTGTGCTCCTGTGCGAACTGGAGACGTTTTCTCTTGTTAACTGCAGACAGCAAAGGTGTTCGAACAGGCATTCGGCTGCCATATCCCATCCGATGCAGTGTACGGAGAACAGTGCATACAGAGATCATTTGAGGGGATCCTTGATTAAGATGGTCTGTAATTTGCTGCATTGTTGCCCCTCTGTTGTCTGTTACCAGTCTGGACACTCTCCGTTCCGCCCGAGCAGTCACCAGTCGATGACGACCACGCGTTGCACGTAGAGACCCAGTTTTATGGCTGACAGTCCAGTCTTTTAAACACTTTAACAACAGCTGCTCTGGAACATTTCACGAATGCGGCGGTTTCGGTGATACTCGCTCCATGGCCCTGAGCTCCTACGAGCATCCCACTTTGAAAGTCCGTCAAATTGCATTTTTTACCCATCTCGTCACCCAAAAATCACTTCTACTACTGTAGCAAGCACTAAGCTTTCCCTTTTTATACTAGCCTCGCCCTCTGGCGGCAACGCGTGCAGCTATAGCTAATTTTTTTTAAACTGTCAGGTGGTCATAATGAAGTGGCCCCTCAGTGAATGCAAGGATAGAACTTTGCTTAAGTGGTGAATATGGAATTCGGCATCATAGTTTGTCCTGCAAATCTGTCGATTGATACTGCCTTTGGGATCATAGCACTGTTATATACAATTATTTTTTATTTATTTTTTTTTTTTTGTGATTTGAGGTTTAACGACCACCGTGAGCAACTCAATGGGCTATAAGCAGTCACCCGTCCCTAATTTAGGGTCACTGGTTCCAGGGAAGGGAGAGAGCCAGTGCCGTAAGACAAACACAACATCCATGCCTGACCGGGATTCGAACCCGGACCCCTTACGGACGAATGATCAGAGGCCTGCGCCTTAGACCACTGCGCCACCGGGGCGGCATACAATTATTTTGAACGTTATTATCATAAGAATAATCATATGTTATAAACAAATATTTAACCAATTCACCATAGTTATCTTCAAACGTTAATCGGTAGCAACGTTACATTCTAATACAAAACACGTGTTAAAGTTATGAACAATGGAACACGAGTTGATGCTATTCACTGGAACACGTGTTACTGTCATCAATGTTAAATACAAGGTGTTAATTTTATTGTTATATTTATTATTATGAACAAATTATAGGTGCATCAATTACAGATCATTTACCGATTAAATTTACTTTATCGTGCCTTTTTATAACTATGGGACTTTTGTTCTACAGTGATCGTATATGGACAAAAACTTGCCCCTTATATGTACTGGCATATAATAAAGCACGGCGTTGTGATTCATCTTTATCCCGTCACTGGAATGGTGGGGGAGTAAAGGTGCCGCTCGTGAAAGAAATTAGAAACATAAACACATATCTTAGTTTACACATACCTTAACTTATGTCTTGTGTGGCTATAAGGAAAACAAACAGGAGTCTTATGTGGAAGTAATAAAAATGGTTTAATACGTGAGATTTAGGAACACTAAGGTACCACGTGCGTGGGTGCAGCCGTTAACAATACCTTATACATAAAATTTACTATTATTACGATTTTTCTCTATAACGTCTCCGATCATTTCTGCATACATCTATCTATCTATCTATCTATCTATCTATATATATATATATATAAGTTCAATGCTGGGTGATTTATTTTACTTTTAGTTCTTTTTCTCCTATGCTTTACTTAAAGGTTTTAACTAGCTAACTGGGTTTTCATTGTTTGATCATGACCAATACACACGCCACGTGCTCTAAATAGGGTTATGAATTAATTTAAGCAAGTACATGCAATAACAGGGAAAAGGAAAATAACTTATCTGGTATCTCCATATGTCTTTCAGGTTTTCAACACTGGGCATATACACCTATTTAGCTGACTGGCGCTATCCGAACTCGGCTCTCCGTTTGTCAACGCTGGCCATACTTCATCTCTCTCTGGTCATACTCGGCACTCACTACCCACATCTGTCCCTCGCCGCTACTCGCACTCCACTCCTCTTGACCAGCGAAGACCTCTGACCTTCTGAGCTTCACCTTGACCGCGGATGCCAAGGTCACTTGACCAGTCTGGGATTCATCTAATCTGTCAGGTGAACGTCACTTCGCTCCCTTCTTGGGAACTGACCCTTCAACTTTTCCGACCCCCCTATATCCCCTGGGGCCTAAGTATCGTCACAAGGCTTGAGATTGCCTCCCGCTATCCCCTGGGGCTATCTATGCACGTGCATGTTGGACTAAATTTATTTTAAATAATTTTATTTCCAACAGCACTGATACCCCGATGGAATATCGGCCAGGGTCAATGGAAAACAATGGGTTGTACTAGAGGCCATTTATGAGGGATGCTAGCGGGCTGCAACCCAGTGCCCTGCAATTTTAAGGGGCCTCAGAACAATACAGAATGTTTAAAGAATTGACAGAGTTCTGCAGCTTTATTTTTGCGTTTATGTTTTTTTTTTTGCGCATAGCTCAGCAAAATTTATAAGAAACTGCCTTGTGAAAAAAAATTCTGTTTCTTTCCGCTTTTCTAAGAGTCAACAAAAAGTGTAGTCGCTCCCAGTCTATCCTCAAGTCTTTCTAAAGCATTACAATGCTTGTTTTTTTTTGTAGACATCTGTAATTGGATACTTCGATACACACTATATTGACAAAAGTTAGCGGACACCCCTCGAAACGCGAATGAACGGATCCGCTGCGTTGTTAAGATGCGCGGGACAGCTGCAAACGGTATAAAAACAAGCGTGCAGCTGACCGGGATCATATCGCACTGTGACGTTGAGTGAAAATATCGCGCTTGAGAGAACTGACTTTGAGAAAGGAAAGATTTTGGGTGTTATATTACTGGGCTGTCCATAAGAGAAACCGAAAGGCATTTAAACATACCCAAGTCAACTGTTTTGGATGTACTGAATAAGTGGAAGACACATGAAGCAGCAAAACGTACCGCAGACCAAAGAAAATTAGTGATAGTGGACGTCGAAGCCTTAGGAGAGTCGTTACTGCCAATCGACATGCTCAAGACCTCAGTGTAGAGGTGAGTAAAAATACTGGTACCTCGGTATGTACACGTACCATTTGCAGAGAACTTCATTCCATGGATTACCGTCGTCGTGCGGCTGCTCATAAGCTTTTCATCTCCACTCGGAATGCTACTTGTCTTTTAGCATGGTATAAAGAACCTTTATCGTGGACCGTAGATCAATGGAAACAGGTCCTTTGAACTGGTGAATCCAGATCCACGATCCATCAGTGTGATGGCTGTGTGTCGGTATGGTGGCAGCCGGGGTAAACTATTTACCACAGTGTACTGTTCCTACGGTCAAGTTTGGAGCTGGCAGTGTACTCGTGTGGGGGTGTTTTTCGTGGTATGTCCCGGCCTATTCAATATCTTCGACAACCTGTTGACCAACACGTCTACCTCGATATTCTGGGCTTTTATGCCCAACCAACTCTGCGGCAATACTATGGGACCAAGCCTTGTTGGTACCGGAAGGATAATGCACCGAGCCATAAAGCAAAGACTGTTACGGCGTGGTTAGACGATAATTCCGTATCGTGTGTGGAGTGGCCAGCACAGAGCCCTGTTCTTAATCCCATACAGAACCTATGTCATGAATTAGAGTGCCGCATAAGTTTGAAAATAAGGCCTACTATAAGCAACAATTGGCGGCACCATGGAAGCGCATATCTATCGCTGTGTTCCAAAACCTTGTCGAAATCATGTCTCGAATGGTCAATGCATGCATTAAGGCCAAAGGTGGACCGACACCGTACTAATGTATGTCAATAAATGCTATGTTGTGTTTCCCTTCTAAGTGTACAGTGAATTTTGTCAATATAGTGTAATTTCAACAAGGTAAACTCCTGGGGCCACCCCAGTGCTCTAAGCGATGGCTTCTGATCATTCATCAGACATGGGTCCGGTTTCGAATCCCGGTGAGGCATGGATGTTGTGTTTGTCTTACGGCACTGGCTCTCTTCCTTCCATAGAACTAGTGGCCCTAAATTAGGTACAAGCGACTGCTTATAGCCCATCGAGTTGTTTACGATGGTCGTTAAACCACCAATCGAAATAAACAAAAGGACTCTTGGTATGGGTGGGGGGGGGGGGGTGAAACACAACTGAACTCGTATCCATTTTTCAATCATGTATTTTAAAGGGTTTTTTTGCTAACATTGATTCGTTCACATATCATGGGATACCCACTTCAACACCGCGGGGATATTTTTATGGCTTCCCCATAATGTTTTGGGAGTGTTTTCTTCTGCGTATTTTTATTCCATTGAAATCCTGGATGTGGCGTTAATAATGGGGCCTTAAAATACCGTCCAACCCACGGGACCCCAGTTCCCTTAAATGTGCTCTGGCTTGTACTTTTCAGAATGAAATCAGCATACATAGCTTTCGGGAATCATTAAATATTTTGAATGGAAATGGAATAAACTGTTGACTCACCTTTTTACTCGGCAAACTGTTGACTCACTTTGGTACTCGGCAAGTGAATTTAGCTTGAAAGCCATGGCTGTAGTGGCTAGAAGAGATAGTGTGTCGTGCGTTAATGCTTCACTGTTTTTTTAGTTCCCTATTTTCATGAAACCACGAGATGGCGCTCTTGCGAGTTTCGATGCTATGATTTCTAAACATTAGCGTGTTCAGTAGATAGCGATTGAAAAGGTGAGTTATTTGATAGATCGGTCATCAAAAGCTGTAGTAATAAGTGAAACGTTGAGAACGTGTTTCGTACCTGGATGTAACAGTGGTTACAAGTCCTGTAAACAAAAGATAACTATTTTCCGTGATGAAAATTGAGGCAAGGCGGATCGAATGATTCTTTTTACTTGTCGTAAATCAGGTTGGCAGCCACTCAGTAATTATTTAGTTAAGTATGCCACTTTTTTTTTTTTTGTCTTTTATATATCATCGCATTTTGTCTAAATTCATTGAAATTGGGTGGTTTTTTTTTTGTCCTAAGTTCCGCAAACTTTGCCATGGGAAGATTAGACCTAACAGTATCATATGCCACGCAATTAAAAATTTTGTGTCCTGTAGAGATAGAGAAAAGAGTTGCAACAGGATCAGAACAGAATTCAGTACGATGATTGGGCAAAAATCCCAATAATTACGGAGAAATTTTGCCTCCAGTAATGTATTTGTGCAAGCCAGCCTTGTGACACGTAGATTCAATAAGAGATAATGCATTTCCGAATAAACTTGACGAAGCTTCCCAAAACCACACGATTTGGAAGGATATTCACTTATACCTATCAGTACATGACACTAATGGCTTTTTGTATATTTTCAGGATAAAAAAATGAGATGCTTTGGTAAAATGTTAGTGAAATTACTATACTGCACGGAACGAGAAGCATGTATATCTATGAGCATAGTTTACAGCAATAGCATCGAAGCTGTCTTCAGCGCCCTCTCTGATTTCATGATTTCACGAACCCGTCTGTAGAAGTATACAGCACACTACCTCTTCTAGCCACGATACCATGGCTGCTTAATAAGAATGTGCCCATAAAGTCTTTGCCACAATACAAAAATTAATATAAAAAAATCTATGTAAGTTAAAATAAAATGGTTGGAAACATAATATAGCAGAACTCATAATTTTTTTTTTATTTCTGTTCTTTAGGTAAACACCTGGTGAATAAGAGGAACATTTCATCAATAATGGCTTCCATGCAAGAAAAAGCGGAGTGTGCATTGTGGTTACAAGAGACCAAATCGGCGGTAACTGCCAAGGGTCATTTCGGAAAAGAGTACAGACGATCAGCAGCAGAACAAAAAAGCCTAAAAGCGTGGTATCAGAAGTTTAAAGCGACTTGTAGTGTTGGCGATCTACCACGAGCATGTCGACCACCGGTTACACAAGACACCTACACCTGTCCAGGAGACATTTCCGTGAATACCCAGGGAATTCATTCGTCGTGCTTCACTGGAAACTGGGATTACCCGGGACACGGTTCACTAAATTTTACGCAAACGACTTCATCTGTATGCTTACAAGGTACAGATCGTTCAAGCTCTTCAGCCTGATGACCGTCTTCGCCGTGCTGCATCTGCGACGTAAGTGTTGTGCAAGCTCATGATTTTCTGCAAAGTGTCCGTTTCTCAGATGAAGCCACGTTCCACGTCTCTGGTACAGTAACTGGAGCACAATGGGCGAATCTGAGGATCAGAATATTTCCATTATGTCATCGAAGATCAGACTGCAAGCCCAAAAGCGAACATATGGTGCAGCCTGATGCACGACAGAATCATCAGACGCTTCTTTTTCACAGAGCCCACGATAACATGTAATGTGCACCTGGACAGGCTGGAACTTTTTGTAGCACCTCGGTTGAATGCACACCAAGCTTCGGTAATTTTCAAACAAGATAGTGCCACACCACACTGGTCAATCATGGTTGGTGAGTTCCTGAATGCTTCATATCCAGACAGATGGATTGGCTCTTGACTTTACCTGTGGGGTTATGTGAAACACCAAGTTAACTCTAGCAGTGTTCCGGATGTCGAGACGCTAAAGAGCAGAATAACGGATGTCATTGGTTTTGTCACTGCTGAGATGTTAAACAAAACATTGTGTGAAATCGAACATCGTTAGATGTCCTCCAGGCCACAAATGGCACCTATGTGGAGGTGTACTGACACTTTTTTTTTTTAATTTCAGGTTTAATGTCTACCATGAACAACTCAATGAGCTATAAGCGGTTGCCCGTCTCTAATTTAGGGTTACTGGTCCCAGGGAAGGTGAAGAGCCAACGCTGCAAGACAAATGCAACATCTTTGCCTCACCGGGATTCAAACCTGGACCCATCTCAGACAAATGATTAGAAGCTGTACTGACACTGGAAAAAAATTTTTACTTGTGCGCCATCATTGTTGTGCAATCCCTTTCTTATGCCTGCAATACATTTTTTTATATTAATTTTTTTAATGTGGGAAATACTTTATGGATATGCTGTATGAAAGTGTGATTGTTCATTACTCTGAAATAGAGTAGCAAAATCTCAGAACTTCCAAAAAATACACAAAAACTGTTTGCCTGGAGATGTGTTACACGAGGGTTTGTGGCAAGACTCATTCTTGTCATGTGCAAATCTATTGCACATGTGTACTGTGACAAAATGTTAATAGTATAGTGGAGAAAATATGTTAAGGTATTTTGACAATGGTTGAAAGAATGAGTGATGAGATGCTATGTAAATTTTAGGTAATGAGTTATATAGTAACAGATACTCATGTGTGAACACAATATTATTTGTCATAAACAGAAAAGTCATGATAATATGTGAACGTACCTTATGAACCTTCCTGACATTGCACATTTTCTAATGTTTCTCTTTGACCCTAGGAAAGAAACGAAACAGCACTCATACAATATTGTCCAGAACACAAAATGAGTCCCCAGTTTGAACATATTGCTATAATTAGTAAACATCGTATTGAATGGGAGTTGTGATATTCAGAGACGGTTACAATTGAAAACCAAAAATTGTAGCAAGTTACATTCAAGAACCATACAGCACAGCTGAAGTATGGAGAACTTTGATGTAAAAAACAAGCAAAAATTCACAAGCGTAAGAAGAGAAAATCAAGATTCCAATTGCAGATTGGGCTCGTAGATGGCAGAACAGAACTATAACGAAGATCAGAACTGCACACGATGTAAGTTACCAGATGTTTCTTCAGCAGGTCTGGAGGACCCCATGGGAGAACATCTGTGAGACCACAGTGTGGTTCCTTCTGGAAGATAGCGACAGCAAAAATTCTGGCCTTTTCTGACGATGAGTGAGGCACATTCAAAAAGCTTTAAAAGTTAATTTATGGGATCTCAGTGAAGTTCTTTAAAATATATGGAAGTGGTTTTGGAATTATGATGTAGCAGTATTGTATACATACTTTTTTAACTGCGTATAAGTTTTTAGGTTATTTTAATTTCATGGAACCATGCAACACATACACCAATTTAATCACACTACTTCAAACCATCCAAGCCTTCCATTAATGATAAAAAGAAGCAAAGGTATGTAAACATAACTTTAACGGCAGAAATAATGCACCTGTTAAGCACATAAAATTGCAAGATGATGCAGGTATGTATCCAAGGTGAAAGACTTTAGGGATCCAGATTCCCTGCTCCCCAAATTATTTAAATATGCATCCTATAGACACAGTTTTATTGAAGTAGCACATTTCTATGCCCGGGACAAACCATAAAATATTGCGCCGTCACCAAGATTGTTAAGACAAAAGGTTTTAGCACATGAAATCTTATAAGCCTGCCTGTTGTACTAGTTTTAGAGATATTCAGAGGCGGCTACAATTGAAAAACATAAAACTGTGTCAAGTGACATTCATGAATCGTAAAGCATACCTGAAGTATGGAGAACTTTGATTAAAAACAGAAAAAAAGAAGCAAATATTTGCAATCATAAAAAGGGAAAATCAAGATTATTTTAATTGCCAATTGGGTTCGTAGATGGCAGAACAGGACTGTGACAAGGATTAGAACTTCATACGCTGTCAGTTACGAGATGTTTCTTCGGTAAGTCCCCTGGGCGAACATCTGTGAGACCACATTGTGGTTCCTTCTCACAGATAGCGACAGCAAAAAGTCTTACCTTTTCTTAAGATGAGTGAGGCCCATATAAAAGCTTTAAAAGTTAATTTATGGGGTCTCAATGAAGTTCTTAAAAATATACAGAAGCGTTTTTGGAATTATGATGTAGCGGTTATTGTATACAGACTTTTTTAACTGTATGTGAGTTTTTACGTTATTTTAATTTCATGGAACTATGCAACATACACAACACTCTAATGACATAACATCTCAAACCATCAAACCTGCCATTAATGATAACAGGAACAATAGCAAAGCAATGTAAACACAACCTTTGACAACAGCAGAAATAATGCACCTGTTAAGCATATAAAACTGCAAGATGATGCAGGCATGTATCCAAGGTGAAAGACTTGGGGGATCCAGACTCCCTCCCCCCAAAAAGTATTTAAATATGCATCCTATAAACATAGTTTTTTTTTTTTCAAGTAGCACATGTGAACGCCAAGGACAATCCATAAAATATTGCCTCACCATCAAGGTCATTAAAACAAAGTTTTATCCCATGGAATATCATAGGTCTGCTTGTTGTACAAGTTAAAAAGTAAACCCGGTCTTGTGTGTTGATTACGAACAGATTTGCATTATTTAGTATCCACGTGCATATAAAATTATAATCTTTCAAAACAAAACTAACACTAGGCACCAGAAGTTCTTCTGACATTTCGTTTCCCATTGAATTATATGCTTTTTTTCATCATATTATCTTGCAGTTAATTTACAACTAAAGCCACTAACGGTTGTGTACAGAGTTTAAGAACAGGCTAGTTTTTCAATTAAGAGTGGACCCCATCCAAAAGAGCGGTATGCTCAGAGTAGCAGAATGTAGATGTACATGTGCACGCTGTACATGGATAGTTTCCAAATTATTAGCAGATTTTGCAGATAGTTCTTGCTTGTAGATTAAAAAAGTGTTATTTGCGGCAATTACAACACTTACTCAAGGCTTTACTGAGATTAATATAATTAATTCAATTTTAACCTAAAGAACTTTCAATTATTTTTCACATCTCCTGAGTTCTTTTGTTTTTCCAGATGTTTCTGGCCTCTTAGATTTTATCAAGGCCTGTTCTCTCTGTATCAAAAGTTTCATTTGCACAGAAACAATTTAAATTTTATTGCCAGGTTCCTCTTGCAGTTGCCAGTTATTAAACTGAAATCTTTTCCTTATGTATTTTGTAAGTCTACTGTTTTTGTATTAAGTTGTTGAAAATGCTATTTGTACATTTTGAAGGTTTTTTAATGGAATTGTTTTTCTGGATATAAAAACCTTCTTTAATTAGTTGTTTGTTTTTATGAGGTTCATAGTCCAATATTTTAATATTGTATAATAAAAGTCCATTTCACACACTTTATGCACATTCAATTGTAATGTACTTATTTTGTTCTCACTGAAATCTGTCATGTTCTGGAAATTATTTGTTTTATTAATTTTTCTATAAATTATTTTATTTTCATGTTATTGTGGTTTACACTTCACAGGGTTTGCAGCAAGTTTTCTGTTTTACTGTTTGTCTACGCAGATACATTTAATTTTTATACAACTCTGGGTATCCCACTTGATATGCTGGGGTTTTTTTTCACCTTTTTCAAAATCATCTATGTTTCCACTACTGTAACATCACAGATACATTTTGTTTCTACATAACATTTTCTTATTTAAAGAATCATTGAAACAACCAAGATGTGTGAGTAATTTACAAAAAAGAAGGTAAATGGGATAAAAGGCCAACAATTCAATGAGCCAAGTAAAAGGTAGTTGTAATTTGGTTTTACACTACTTACCCTCCCCCTATTTTTAATCAGTGCCTTATATAGGCACGATTGTTGGAGAACTGTTGCAAACATTCAATAACTGGAATGCAGCAGTTAAATGGAATTCTGTGTATAATTTAGATGGATTAATTCCTTATTTGCTAACTCTGTTCAGAGAAATCATGTTTTCAGCAGATGTAATAGAAGTATAATTTGTGGCGATGCTAGTTTTCAATCAAATTAGAGATGCTCCATTATAAAAATAGTTAAAATTTTCCATTGAATGCAGGGAACCCTATTAATAGCGTGTACCAAATGAAGCAGCGGGTGATCTTAAAGAGGGACGCTCGGAACAGCAACAAGGGCCTGTGTGAATCTCAGAGAGATGTCAGTTAGTTCTGTGTGACATTGGCAAAAAGACCCCAACTCACTGGGTTTTGTTCCAGAATCCTTAGGTTGAATGAACAACTGGAACTCTCAGCTGTGGGCTAATAAAATACCCCACACTGATGTACTTACCTGATTAAAAAGACACGAAAAAATATAATAACTGATTTAAGTGTGGGATAGTTTGTATTTCTTCGTGGAGCTAACCTCTGAATCTCAGAGAACAGCTTAGTGATATGTATGATGGTATGTAATGTAAATACCAAATGAAGCATATGCAATCTTGAATTTGATTTAAGAGTTTTAACTTGCCTCCTTTTTGTGTGTGTGATATGTGGCAAAAATGAAAAGAAATATTTAGAGCAAGATTTTTTTAAAACAAACTTCTCTCTACTTTACCTTGCTTTAGTAACTTCTAGTTGTAAGATTCAATTAAAATGAAGAATATGTACTAAGCAATAAATGTTAACTGTTTGTGAATACCAGCTTTTTTCAGCAATTATTGGAACGATGCCAATCAGCGCTTGGCGCAATATGATATCGTACTAGTTATTTTTTAAACAGCTTTTTAATATTAGTTTTCAGTGAGCTTCTTGCAAAAAAACACCTGAAGTTTCTCTCACACATGAATTGAATCCACTTAGATAATCAGACTTTGTATGTATCAATCAAAGCTACAGCTTTCAAAAATAACAATAAAAAACAACATTTCTTTCAAAAATACAAAAACTGTATTGTTTGTCCTTACTGGTATCAAACTGTAGTCAGCAATTAAAAACAAGAATGTGTATTATTCAATCAGTTTTAACATTTAAAAATATCCGTGCTTAGTATGTATGTTACCGCTAAAGTGCAGAAATCAGTTATTCTACAGATTGTTTAGGTAATGCGCAGATTAACTAGGGTGATCCGTTAAAAGTGCTGAAAATTGTTTCATTGCTCAAATTACCTAAGTAATCTGCAAATTACCTAGATAATCTGCACATTACCTACTAGGCACTCGTTAAAGTGAAAATAAGATCTTTGCTGGAACAACAGCAATGTTTCTGTACGCTTAAATTAACATGTTATTTATTTTTCGATATATAAAGAATCAACAATCTATTTTTTTGCACTTTTTTGTTATTGTTGACAAGGTTCGCATAAATCCAAAAACCTTTTTTATTTGGGCTTGGGTTATGTTTTTATAAAGTGTATTTAATTGCTTGGTCATTCTGTCTCTTCCACCGTGGCCAATTGACAAATGAGTAGAATACAATATGTCAAACAATTCTTCGGCATGGATAAACTTTTTCACACTTTCTCGCACATACGACAACGGCTCAATGAGTTTTTCACAGCCTTGTACAGTCAACACATCATACTTTTGAATTATTCGATAATCTCGAGATGATTCTTTCTTCTTGGAAACTTTTGTTCGCTTTACATCTTCAATTATGCAATCATACTTTCGTTTTGTCATTAAAACACTATTATATTTTGGATCTTCGCTAAAGAGGTTTTCGAAGAATCTTTTCTTCATTTTACTCACCAATTCGGTGCTTGCTTGCATACTAGGAGTTAAATTTATCTGCTTTAAAAAAAATCACGACACAAATTCACGCTAACAGGCAGAAACGAATTTGAAAACAGAATTAGCTATGCTACGCACTGGCAGCCGACGCCAATTATGATAAATAAAAACAACCGGCGACGACTAGACGCTGGCGAAACGAAACTAAAAGTGGAGGGAGAGGGGGAAGGTGTAGGGAAAGGAAATGAGAGAAACGGGCGAAACCAAACTAAAAGTGGAGGGGCAAGGTGTAGGGAAAGTTAATGAGAGAAACAAACTTTTGAACTTTAACGATACGGAAACCGTTAATGTGCACATTACCTAGGTAAAATGTGGAAAACTCTTGATTCCGCACGTTAACGGAGCAAATCAGTTAATCTACAGATTAGCTAGGTACCGTGCACATTAACGGCTTTTGAGCTTTAGCGGTAACATGTATAACCTTGTTTTTTAGAATTACATAGAAGTCTAATTGCAGTTGGCATAACGTATCCAAAGTGCAGTACACTAGTCACATTATTAATTATCTAAGTGGATTCAATTCATGTGTGAGAGAAAAAAGATACAACATGAATTATAAATTTAGGACAACATGCCATACAAATTTAAGATTTTCCTGAAAATATCCTTAAAACCCAATAAAAACTTTCTTTGTTCAGAAAAGCCTGGACAGGTTGGATTTTAAAAAAACAAAAAACAAAAAAACTTGCAAATCCTGTTTTCAGTGACCAGAGGAAGACTTTTGTGAAGTTACTGCCACACACACATTTTAATTGTAGTTTAAAAACCTAACTTTTGAATATTTCTATTGGGCATGATACTGCAAAAAGGGTATTAAAGAACTAGGTGTAATTTCTTATCCCAAAAGGGAACAGTATTTTACTCTCAGTAACTGCATTGAAAGAAATGTGGAAATGGGAGGACGACTTAGTAGAAGGGTTTCATGTATTTCTCTTACCCTTACTTACATCAAGGACATTCTGCACAGTGAAGCTGAACTTGACAAAAGGGCTACATACTGCTCTTGCATAGGCACTAACTATGTGGGTGCTTTAGGGCTCAGGCACACATTATGTCATCGGCAACAACAAAAGTCCCTCCTTTAAAAAAAAATATACACACAGAGTGTCCATAAAGCCCTTCCCACATTAGAAGCATTATTATTAAAAAACCTATGTACGTTATAATAAAATGGGTGGCAACATAATATATCAACACTCATATAGTTTTTTTTTGTTTTTTTTTCCTGTTCTTCAGGAGAGTGTTACGGCTGAATAAGAGGAGCATTTTATCAATAACGGCTTCCATGGAAGAAAAAGAAGCGCAAGTGTTCTGGATTCATGACACCAAATCAATCAGCGGTTGCCAACCAGCGTCATTTCAGAAAAGAGCAGAGACGATCACCACCAGACCAAAAAAGCATAAAAGCTTGGTATGAAAAGTTTAAAGTGACAGGTAGTGTTGGCAATCTTCACTGATTGGGCTGACCACCGGTTACACAAGAGACAGCTGCATCTGTTCAGGAGTCATTTCTGCAAAGTCCCAGGAAATCCATTTGTGGTGCTTCAGCGGAAGCTGAGATTATCTGGGTCACGGTTCACAAAATTTTACATGAACAACTTTATCTGTACACTTATAAGGTAGAGATTGTTCAAACTCTTCAGTCTGATGACCAGCCTCTCCGTGCTGCATTTGCAACACAGATGTTGCAAATGCATAGCTCATGATAGTGATCATCTGCATCATGTCTGTTCCTCAGATGAAGCTACATTTCACATCTCTGGTACAGAAAATAGGCATAATGTGCGAATTTGGGGATCAGAAAATTCCCATTGTCATCGAACAGCAGAGGGTTATAGCCTGAAAGCGAACGTATGGTGCGGCCTGATGCACGACAGAATCATTGGACTCTTCATTTTTAAAGAACCTACAGTGAAGCGTACCTGGACGAGCTGGAACTTTTAGTAGCACCCCAGTTGCATGCACTCCAACCTTTGGTTATTTTCCAACAAGACTACGCCCCGCCACATTGGTCAATAACGGTTTGCGAGTTCGTGAACGCCACATTTCCAGAGAGATGGATTGGCTGGGATGGTCCAATGACATGGCCATGGCCACCTCCATCGCCCAACATTACCCATCTAGAGTTTTTCCTGTAGGGTTATGTGGAAGACAAAGTTTACTCTAGCAGTGTTCCAGATGTCGAGATGTTGAAGAACAGAATAATGGACGTCATTGGTTCCATTTCTGCTGAGATGTTAAAAAAAACATGACTTGAAATAATCTAATATCACTTAGATGTCCTCTAGGCCACAAATGCCACCCATGTCAAGGTGTGCTAACAGTAGGGAAAAACTTTACTTGTGTACCATCATTGTCATGCAATTCCTTTTTTGTATCTGTAATACATTTTTTATATTAATTTTTGCAATGTGAGAAAGACTTTACGAACACCCTGTATATATAACAGCAAAAGTTCCCTCTTCAAAATAATTCATAACAGCAAAAGTGCATAACTGTAAAATATGCATAAGAAAATTGGGAGTGCAAATAATTATATATCTGCATTCCAATTTCAGTAACTTAATCACTGATAAAATAATGTGACTAACTGGCATATGATCAATGCATGCAGGAGTCTTAAAAAGCTTAGGCACCCCAAAGGACTTACTAGCACAACTTGAGCATTTATTGGACTTCATGTGCAAAGTTCAAGCACTCACTGATTTTTCAACATGTTCATGCCAATGCACTGCATATATTTTACGAAATAACGTGAAATGAAATGTTCACTGTCAGATATGTTTACTTCATTTGCAACACAATGTAAAATGCGAAAAAATGAATGCAGTGGGTTGTGACTTAGAATTTGTAAAAAGGAGTGCAATAGTCTTTTGCAGCAGTGGTTCACAACCTGTGGTCTGCAGGTTACAAATGTTTAAAAAAATTTAAGTTTGAATTATTATAAGGTTGGCTGGTTATAAAAATAAAATGATTCCAGGAACAAATGCCACCAAATGTCAGGTCTCTGTTCTTTAAAATATTTCATAGATTTAAGATCAGAGAGATGTACAATCTCTAGCTGAGTATACACTGTGTAGAAGCAGACTGTTTCCACTGTTGAGCAAGAGAGTCCAGGTGTAATGGTCAAGGCTAAAATACTTATGATATACTAGTGTCATTTAATCTTTCCTCCTCCTCCTCCTGATGTCATTCAATTACACAGCAACAACAAACACTAGAAGTAATACTAGTAGCCTTCATAATGGAAGTGAACATCCTTTCTGGGTCAATATGGATTGCCCTGAATAATTTAGACCTACATTAAAATTACACTATATACTAACTTTGAATTCTGTGTCTTATTTTGAAATTCGTCTGTAGCTGAAATGGTGTTCATTAAAAGTATTTTACCAATGAAAAGGGGTCTTAAATATATAGAAAATAGGTTTATGGTTGTAGAAATAGGTGAAGTAAACCAGCGTGTTGTTTGAAGTGAAGTTCTCTGAATCAAATGCATGGAGTCTTCTAATATGCAAAAACATGTTGAAATTAAACATAACGATATGCAGTTAACCAACCAGTAGAATTTTTTAAACAAATTCTGATGCCGTTAAGAACACTGCTTTTGTTTTCACAATGAAATATTTTGGCTTCATAGCAGGTAACTTTGTTTTGGGTAAAAATGCAGCCAACCTCACACCAGACCTTATGGTGTAACTCTTCCTGCAGGTAACATGATAACTATGATAATGGGTGAAAAATATTCAAGACAACTTGTGTGCAATAAATTTGAATAGAACACTTGAATCATAGTGAATGTTCTACATTTCAATATGAACAAAGTACTGATATTGAAGTCAATACTAATTAAGTAGCATTTCTTAGATATGAGACGATTTGCTGTTTGGTATGATCTTGAACCTGTACACATGTGCGGAAAAAATTGTTTAAAGTTGTGTTCTCAAAAATAAATGCATATAGCCTAAATACGTTGGTGTCTTTATAGATTGTACTAAACTGAGGTACATAGGGTTTGTTCCATGAATTCTGTCACTAGCACTCCCTGCTAAGTGGGCACATCACATCACTCACTGTAAAGCCCTGACTGTGAAACAGCATGCCATCAACAATAAAAGATGTCTATGATAAATCATTGAAAACTGCAAAATTTTCCTATGATTCCTTCTCTCAATGACAGCATCTTCACATGCTAGGCAGCAATTATAAAAAAACTTACTGTTACCCTGAGTCCAGTGGTTGTCAAGTGTTAGTTCTGACTTATCTGTTTGAGCCAAAGGATGAGGTGGGGCTGTTCTTCAAAACACATGTTAAAAGATTGTTTGAGTGACCTCTCATGTCTTTAAGTTCTCTCAAATGTAGCAGATATTTCCCCCTTGTTAAATGCACTAATTCCCAGCTCTAGTGTAACTATACTTTCTGCACAGAAGGGGAGGAGACAATTGAAAAATTTAAGACTTGGACTCAGCACATTGTCAACAACAAATATATCTTCTCTTTTCTTAATGACTTCCCCAGCAAAAAGTTCTGTAACATTGTTGAGTACATGAAGAAACACATGATGTCCTTGGGGGTTCACATAAGAGACTATAACAGCTATCTTTCAATGAAATGAAAATTTGGCTGAAAAACTGCATTGGAGGAACTAATCTGCCACCCAATGGAACAGCTCAGCTCCTTGAATTGTATAGTGATTCCTGTTTGACGATTACAATTTCTTCAGTGGCTCTGCCAGATTTCTGGTGCAATTTACATTATGTATTTGGAAATGCGACAAAATACATGATACCTTATGCCCCTTCATACCTGTGTGAATCTACACTTTCAGGTTTTAGACCATAGAAATAATAAGTACAGAAACAGAAATAATGTCGAGGCACACCTGAAACTTAAAATGTCGCCTTTTAAGGCAATGTTCAAAAGCATGCTGTTTAGCATTACCCTTTTAACTATTAACCTTTCCAATTTGATTACTGTAAAACTCGAAAGAAGTAAACACGTAAAACTAATAAGCCAAAATTTTAAATGACTCAATTTAAAAAAACATACACTTCATATTGCTGCATAATCTCTAATACAGGCACAATATACCTGATGTAAAATAAATTCTAAAAAAATTATTTGTCCTTATGGATGCTGCAGATAAGCAGTGTGTGTGTTAGGTAGCCCATGACCCAAGAGACGATGAAAATATTTGTACAAAAGAATGTATAACTTTGTTACAGCATCCATGAACAAACTTAATACAGTGGATATCTTATATCTACACCTATATTTCCATTTCACAACATACTGTGTAAAACTGTACATTTCCATTTAGAATTTTGATGTTGCAGATTCCTCAGTGTTCAAGAAATTTATCAGTGCATTAGGCTTCACAAAGTTGCCCATTTTCAGAATATGTTCAAGCACACATCAGTATTTCTATTTTGTATGAAGCAGCTTATGTCTGAAAAGACTACTTTTCTCAGTAAATTTCTTGTAGCATAAATCACATTGATGAGGTTTTTCACCTGTATGAAGAAGCATGTGCCTAGAAAGCTGATTTCTCCGTGTGAATTGTTTGGAACATACATCACATTGACGAGGTTTGTCACCTGTATGAAGGAGCATATGCTCAGAAAGACTACTTTTCTGAGTGAATTTCCTGGAACATACATCACATTCATGAGGTTTTTCTCCTGTATGAAGAAGCATATGCCTAGAAAGGGTATTTCTCTGTCTGAATTGTTTGGAACATATATCACATTGATGAGGTTTTTCACCTGTATGGTGAAGCATATGGCTAGAAAGCTGACTTTTCACTGTGAAATGCTTCAAACATACATCACATTGATGAGGTTTTTCGCCTGAATGAAGAAGCATATGTTTTGAAAGGTTACCTTTCTCAGTGAATTTCTTGGAACATACATCACATTGATGAGGTTTTTCACCTGTATGAAGAAGCATATGGATAGAAAGCTGACTTTTTGCTGTGAAATGCTTCAAACATACATCACATTGATGAGGTTTTTCACCTGTATGAAGAAACATATGCCTAGAAAGCTGACTTTTTGCTGTGAAATGCTTCAAACATACATCACATTGATGAGGCTTTTCACCTGTATGAAGAAGCATATGCTTAGAAAGATGACCTCTCTGTGTGAAATTTTTGGAACATACAACACACTGATGAGGTTTATCACCTGTATGAAGAAGCATATGCTTAGAAAGCTGACCTCTCTGAGTAAAATGCTTGGAACATACACCACATTGATGAGGTTTTTCACCTGTATGAATAAGCATATGTCTGGAAAGGGTACCTTTCTTGGTGAATTTCTTGGAACATACAGCACACTGATGTGGTTTGTCACCTGTATGAAGAAGCATATGATTAGAAAGGTTATCTCTCTGTGTGAAATTCTTGGAACATACAACACACTGATGAGGTTTATCACCTGTATGAAGAAGCATATGCTTAGAAAGCTGACCTCTCTGAAGAAAATTCTTGGAACATACACCACATTGATGAGGTTTTTCACCTGTATGAATAAGCACATGTCTGGAAAGGTTACCTCTCTGTGTGAATTGCTTAGAACATACATCACATTGATGCATTTTACCTGTATGAAGAAGCATATGCAGCAAAAAACTACTTTTGACAGTAAATTTCTTCAAGCATACAACACACTGGTGAGGTTTTTCACTTGTATTTATCTGGAGATACCCTGGAAAATTGAATTTCAGTTTTAATATCTTGCCACGCACATCACTCTCGATGGAATTTTTATTTCTGTGCACCTGTCTCCGGGTCTCGATGAACTATATTTTTGGGGGAAAATTGCGTAAGCATGCTTCACCCTCTTGAAGATCTTCTGTTGAACCGGGAAGGTGCAATACATTATCTTCATTTTTCACTTTCTTTACAATCCAGTTTTGAGTTGCGGCTCCATCAGTTATATTCTGGACTCTATATTCGTCAGCTTCTAGATTTTATAAATTCTCCCCATTTCCACACTAATAATTTAAGGCAGCAACAAGAAAGCACCTTTCACGATTTTTAAACAGACTTTCTGAAATTAAAACCTTGTACACCAAAGTGCTCAAAAAGTTAAATTTTTTTAAACCTCATGTTAAGAGCTTGTAGGACGCACAGCAAAAAAGCATTGCTGAGTTATACATTTTGTACATACATAATATGACACAATCTATCAATGAAAAAAAAAAAAAAGAAAAAGGAAAGCAGCTAATAACTGACACACTGTGAAAACAAATTTTTAAGAAAAATACCACTAATATGAAAAATTACATCAAGATGTTTTAAATTTTTATAGGAATAATTTTAGAATTTACTTCTCAAAAAAAACAAAAAAAGCCTTTCTATCAATAAAGGGGCAGGCGTCTTATTTCCCACTTCCAGTCTTGTATTTGGATACTTTCACAATTGATATTTACAGGAGGAAGTTTAAAGTATGGGTCAATAGCTTTTTTTTTTTTTTTTTTGTCTTTTTTTACCACACAAAAAGATTAATTGTTTACCTGTACCATAAGTACGTACATGTCATTGTTTAGAGTGCAGCGCCATTTGCAATCTTAAATTGTACCATTGCCACCGCCTGACGCATGTCCAGAAAATCAAGGTCTTTAGATTTGTCATGGTTAAAGCAAGGCTGAACTCGATATTGGTTATCGAGTTCAGCCTTGGTTAAAGCAAGGCTGAACTTGATCCTGGTTATCGAGTTCAGCCTTGGTTAAAGCAAGCCCTGGGTTGGTGATTCGCCAGTGGGCGTTAGGAACGATTTCAACCGTTAGATGGCACTGCGTCCCATGGTATTAACATCTCAGTTTTCATGTTGTTTGAATTGCTGGATTGTGTATGTTCGTCGTTTTTTCTTGTGTTTCTTTTAAAAAAACCTTACAGTTTTAAAACCAAACTATTGTTTTCACAACAAAATCTAACCCATTTTAAACATGGTTTACTGTTGTGTGCCGATATGCACATTTTCTGAGAAGAAAAACGTGAGATGTTTGTTCCGCGAGTTTCCTGAGATAAGAAATTGAAGCAACTCTTGCTGAAAGAAATATCTCGTCAGAATTTTGCTCCAAATGACAAGTTACCTTCAACTATTGTTTGTGGTAGGCATTTTCATTCTGATAATTACATACCTAATTCAATTTTAGAAAAAAACCTCAGCTATATAAATTCATTAAGTAAAATAGTAGGCAAATGTGTAGATTTGCGTTTTAAATTATTTCGTCGGAAAAATATTAGTACCTGGTAAAAGTGCGACGTACAGATTTTAGATTATGAAAATTAATGGCAAATGGTGCAGAAATTTTCTGTCTCAAATGTCTTTTAAAATTTTTATCGTGACATTTACCTGTACGTTCGATACGTCAGGCCTACGGCGGCGTCTCTTCACAGCATCGAACTTACGGGTAAATTGCTACGATAAACATTTTTAAAAGACATTTAAAAGGCGAAATTTGTGCACCATTTGCCATTAATTTCCATACTCTAAAATATGTACGTCGCAATTTTTCCTGGTACAAATATTTTTCCGACGAAATAATTTAAGACGCTAATCTACATATTTACCAAAATCTCAGCCCTAGCTCGTTGAAGAATAAAGGAGGAATGAGATTTACACATAAATTACACCAGTTCCTACAGAAAAATTCTCTTGCCCATGTACTACGAATTCAGAATGCAAATATCCATCTGTTGCTGTGAAAATGAATATAAATAAAATCTCAAATGTAAATAATAATAAGGAATCAGTATGTTAATGCGAACTACGTCAATAGATGGCGTTGCGTCCCAACTAATCTTTTCTGTCCTCGTTGTTTTTGCTTAATGTTACAGCCTGGTAGGACCCAGTTCAGCCTTGGTTAAGGTGACCAGATATTGCAACACTGATTTTAAAACCAAACTGATGTTTTCACAGCAAAGTCTAACCCATTTTAAAAATGGTTTACTGTTGTGGGCCGATATGCACATCTTCTGAGAAGATAAACGCGGGATTTTCATTCCATGAGCAATCTTAAATTGTGCCACCGCCTGACACATGTCCAAAAAATCAAGGTCTTTAGATTTATGTCATGGTTAAAGAGACAAGGTATTGCAACACTGATTTGAGGACAAAAGGGTGCGGCTTCCCAAATCGGCAGTTTATTTGGGGACATACATGTACTCAAAATAAATATGCAAATCTTTTTGTCACAAAGCTGCATTGCTTCAATAACTGTGATATTACATATGAAAATTTATGTTTTGAAAGGATATACATATCTTGTAGAATGTTAGTAATTTGTATTAACAAATTAGAATTATGATGGCCAGAACATATTAGAAGAAGTGAGGTACTTTACCTTGTATAAGAGCTGAATTAAAATCAACCTGCACACCAAACTAATTGCCTGGCGAAATTTTCATTTTGCCAAAGCTTTTGGAGAAACTTAGATCAAGTACAGTAGAAATTTGTCCGCGCCAGCAGTTCAGTGTCCCACTGACCATTCGTACAAGTGGGTACGGGTTAGAGTCCCGACTGAGACATGGATGGTGTGTTTGTCTTACAGCACTTGCTCTCTCCCTTCCCTAGAACGAATATTTCTAAATTCGTTCTAGGGAAGGGAGAGAGCATTAGAGACAGGCGACCGCTTATAGTCTTTTGAGTTGCTCGCGGTGGTCGTTAAACTCGGAAAGAAAATAAAAAATAAAAATTTGTTCTCACAAGAAGCATATCGGAAAATTAGTTCAACAAAAACTATTTTTAAGGACATTTTTCATTAGAAATCCAATGAACTAATGAGGAAGTGTAAATTCGAAGACATTTGAGGACAAGCATCATAGTTTGAGGACAATTTGCGTCACCAAAGGCATCAGACGATTTTGGGGACAGTAAATTAAATTCTAGGACTGTCCTCAAGAACTGAGTACTTCTGGTCAGCTTAGTCATAGTATAAGGTTGGGCTCGCTACGATGTCAGCCTCCCATTGGCTGCCGAAAGGACGTCAGTGTGGACGCATGGCAGCTATGAGCGTCTTCTGGCGTGGGCGTTACGACATACGAAACGATCGTGATAATCATACTTATCATGATAATAACGAAATAAAACTGCTCATACATAAAGCAATCTCATAAAATCAAATCTTCCTTGAAGCGCAATATTTCCAAATTTATTTGCATGTATGTGAACTCACATTTTAATACTTACTGAATGATGAAATTTGTAGCCAAGTCATTAGAAATAAAAGTGCTACAATAATTAAGGTTAAACACTGACACTTAAATTATTTCTGAAATTTACTTCATTAAAAAATGCCAACAAAGGCGGCGATGCGTATCGCTGTTATATCAATCAGTTCCATACTGAGATCAAAACGAGAACTATTTTGTTTTTCTTTATATATTCACTCTTAATTTTATTTATTATTTCTGCTGTCACAGATTCATGATTTACTATTACATTATTATTTATCTATTTTTATAACAACAGCAAGGAAGCTCCGGGAAAAGGCCTCAGAGAGTCCTGACTGAGCTCCCAAAGTAGAGTCAACAATCCAAGACAGCAAAAATAAAATTTTTGAACATTCCTTCGTGGTGTGAATGTATACAACACATAAGCAGGATAAAAAAAAATTAATCGCATGAAAACCAAGAGAGAGTTAAGTGTTATTTATTATATGTACTTTTAAAAAAATATATTTTTTCCTTTAAAGTTTAATAAACTTATTTTGCCCATGGTTTAAGAATGTGGTTTTCCATTTAAACCTCTTTTACCAGCATGTGTGCTATATGGTTGTTTTAATAGTTAACAGGTTTAATAGAAATTAATGTTCAAGGCATTTATTAACTTACAAAATTTGTTTCTGGTGCACTAAGCGGATGTAATACAGCAGAAACCCACTTTCTGGTCTTTGTAGAAATGAGAGAGGGATCGTTTCTGTTTGAACCTGAAAAAGCCATAAGTGATTATTCTGAATATGTTCTATATTACATGTCTCCTTTTATCATCTCACACTTTCAGGGGTTAAAGTCTTTTAGTTTTAGCCCTCATCAAGCGGAGAATGTACCTCGGTGACCGGGTTTTGATATTATTCTATATTTTCTTTTTTTAGGTTTTTTCTTTTTAAAATTGTTTGCACACCAACATCATGAAGGAATGTTAAAAATTTTCCTGAAGGTGAAGATATAGAATACGAATATTTTTCAAGATGTAGATTTTTAAGTATTCCATACAGCTTCTATTCTTCACCTTCAGGGAAATTTTCAACATTCCTTCACGGTGTGTGTGTGTGTGCAAACAATTTTAAAAAGAAAAAACCTAAAACAAGAGAAAAAATAGTATAATATATAAGAGAAAATATAGAATATCATTCTCTCTTTTCTCTTGTTTTAGGTTTTTTCTTAATTGTTTGCACACCTACACCATGAAGGAATGATGAAAATTTTCCTAAACGGGATATAGAAGCTGTATGGAATACTTAAACAATGATGACATCTTAAAAAGTATTCCTATGCCCCATCCCACATACACACACACTATGAAGGAATGAGGGACGGTAGAAATTGAAAAATTTCATCTTTAAGAACTGCCTCTCATATATATATATACCTACTTATTTCCTAGTCATTAATATAAAAAATAAATACACACACCCACACACACACATGTATATATATATATATATATACTTAAGGGGATGTAAGGTCAGGTGATGCGTAACATCACAGCCTCTCCTTGACAAATGTCAACCCCGCCTTCTCGTGGTGCATCCTGTTCCCACTAAAGGGGCTCTGACGACCGCCCATAGCGGTATAACTATACCATCGGGATTAGAGGAAATTCTATCCCACACTCACCAACCCGCTTGGCCAGCGTGGTGAGTTATGGCCAAACCCCTCCAAAATGACTCCACAACTTAAATCTTGGCCCTCAGTCTCCGGCAGCTGGAATGTACCTGGCCAAGGCAGCGGCCAGTGCTACATGAAGGCAGAGGGTGCTAAGAATCCCCGGAGGACCGGACTAGGCTGCCATCTGATGCTGACCTTGGCAACGTATAACGGACGCTCCCTATCTTCTGATTCAAGGCTTCTTGAATTGGAAGAGGAACTACAAAGGATCAAGTGGGACATCGTGGGGCTAAGTGAGGTAAGGAGAAAAGGAGAAGATCTCATCGAACTGAAAAGTGGACATCTCTTCTACTATCGTGGGACAGATACTGGCAGAACTAGTGGTGTTGGATTTATAATAAACAAGAAACTGAAGGATAAAGTGGTAGAAGTTGAAAGTTCCTCTGACAGAGCTGCACGACTCGTTATCCAACTATCGAGAAGATACCAGGCTCAGATTATTCAAACTTATGCACCCACCACAAGTCATCCTGAAGAAGAAATTGAAGAATTTTATGAGGAAATTTGTCATCTAAATAATAAAGGTAAGCAGCACTTGAAAATAATTATGGGAGATTTCAATGCGAAAATAGGGCAACGGCAACAGAATGAAACTTCAGTAGGCAAATTCGGTCACGGCAACAGAAACCAGCGTGGAAATACTCTCGTTGAGTTTGCAGAGGCAGAAGGGTTTTTCATCTTGAACTCCTTCTTCAAGAAAAAGCCACACAGGAAATGGACATGGAGACATCCAAATGGGACGACAAGTGAAATTGATTTTATTATGTGTAACAAAAAATTCATCATAGAAGACTGCAGTGTGCTAAACAAGTTCAACACAGGTAGTGACCATAGATTGGTGAGATGTAAGATGCACCTCAACACTAAACTTGAACGTGGCAAGCTCATAAGACAAACAAAATCTATTGACATAACCAACCTTAAAAAACACCATAATACCTTCAAGTTGGGACTGAAGAACAGGTTCTCTGCTTTAGAAGGCCTAACATCGGAAGAAGTGGACATCTCTGAAGTTAACAGAAAAGTAACCAAAGCTCTTATGGAAACAGCAACAAAATTAGCTGGGTCTAAGAACAAATTGTTCTTAGACCTTCTACATTCAGTTGTTTTATTTTATTTTTTTATCTTTTCTCCTTTTACTCACACAGGTAGATACATAACCTTTTCTATGTTGTACTAGGTGTGAGTCAAAATTATATTTGTATTTTTTTGCTTAGGTATCTTCTTTTTAGAATATATATATATATATATTTTAAGTCCTCCCGCTCAGTTAGGCTAGCACCCTTTCCCATAGTGTATGAACTCGCTGGCAAAGGTAATCTAAAGTTATGAAATGACAAACGTTGTTTGACATGTAAATCTGCAGATCCTAACCTGTATTCTTCTGTTGAGGATAATTGCTCCAACAAGTTTTGCAAAGCCTACAATACCATCTATAAGCTCACCTGTACTGTCTGCAACCTTAGCTATATTGGCCAAAGTAAAAATCCTCTTCATCTTAGGATTAATGGTCACAGGTCTCTAGTTAACAAGTTCTCTAATTCAGGAGTGAACCCCTCCACAAACGCCAACCAGTACTCTACCTTTGAATTAGAGCATTTCCATACTCATGGTTTTGACAAAGTGAAAATAGAGGTACTACATATTATCCCTGACCTCTATGCTCGGCTAGAAACTGAATCCCTTGAAATTTTGCAGCATCAGTCTCTTTATCCCTATGGCCTTAATTCCACTCTATCTGACAATAAGCATAATCAGCATAAATTTTCAATTCGTGAACTCTTCTTTCTTGTTAATAATAAGAGCTGCTCTAGAGGCAATAGAGGACAGAGGTTATTTCGCACATCAAGCAAAGTTGATTTTGCTAACTTGCTAAAAACTCTGGAAAGCTTTAAAACTGGCACTAATTTTGTTAAAAATACTTACAAAATTCTCAAGTCCTTCAAGCACTCTGTCCTTAAAAGTTTTTTCAAATTCTGGAATGAAACTGCTGACCATGTTGATAAGCATGTTTTTGCTTTGGTTCTGGACATTCTTAAACATATTCTTAAAGATAAAATTTCTCTTAAAGAATTTTCCAGTAATTTTGTTACCATCAGGTTTCTAAATAAAGCCTACGATAATCTCAATGTAAGGAAGCTGTTCTACAATAATGCAATTTTTTTTCCCATCCACAGGCACCAGTCTATTGTAAGTTTTAAATATGTTAAGACCTTAGGGTCAATAGTTAAAAACTACAAACTTAACTCTTCGAGCTACATTCCTGTAATTACTACATGTTCTTGTGTTGAACATAAAGAAACAGTTCACTATGATAAGAATTACAACCATATTATCACCGGAAACTTGAGTTTTGTTGAAAATGAAAAGCTTAGGATTTTATTAGAGTATGGCTCTAAATTCAGACCTTCCTTCACAATTTCCAAAGAAAGGATTCTTGAGAGCTTCACTCAAGATGTTAATAGGTACATAGTAAAAACCAGTTTAACGTACAATCAGCCTATTGAGGCCTTCGCAGAATGGAAATATAATATAATCAATAGCTTCACCGGTGAGTTGGCAGGTCTGGACTTTTGTTTCGACAGAAATCTCTTTTTCTCTGGAGAAGCTAAAAGGTCACTCTCCAAACTACAAGACCAATTTATTTTTACCACTACGGATAAAGCTAGCAATAATTTTGCAATTATCTGTAAGAAGTTCTATTTTGAATTGTTAACTATGGAACTCAATAATAGAGTAACATACGAGCCCGTAAGTTATTCTACCAAGCAGTTAGAAAATCGGTTTAAGGCATTCTTCAAGAAACTTAAAATTCCACAAACTAGAAGATATGAGCCTGAATTTCCATTTCTTTTTGCAACGGTTAAGTTTCATAAGGATCCTGTGAAGTTCAGGTTCATAGCTAGTGGAGTAAGGAGTCATAAAAGAAAATAGATCTTGCTTTTGAAGATGTCTTAAAGAAGGTTTTGAAACACATTAGAAACTGTTCTAACTTGATGTACAGAGATTTTTGGATAATTAATAATAATGCAGAAGTAATTTCTACTATACTCAAAGTTTGTCCCCTAGATATTAATAGTTATGATTTTGAAAACCTATATACTAATCTGCCTCTATCAGATATAATCACTACCTTTAAAGAGCTGTATGCAGAATTTAAACTTAACCAATTTGTTAATGTAGGAACTTGGAACTCTTATCTCAATTGCTGCATAGAAAATAACCATATCTTATATAATAATACTCTCTATAAGCAAGTGAACGGTATTCCCATGGGAACATCAACGTCCACGAATATCGCTAATCTATTCCTGTTCTTTAAGGAATATAAATTCATTAAAAATCACCCCACCTGCTCAGATAACTACCTTTACACTTTTAGATATATTGATGATCTGCTGTGTATCAATAATTCAGAAGTTATAGAGAGTGATTTTGATAATATCTATCCTAGCTCTCTTAACTTATGTAAAACCAACCACAGTAATCAGGAACTTGAGTTCCTAGACTTAAGCATTAAGCTCAACAGAGGTAACCCATCTATTAGCCTCTTTGATAAAAGAGTTAATTTTCCTTTCAAAGTAATTAAATATCTACACTGGAATAATAACATTTCAACCAAAGTAATTGAGAATGTACTAATTTCTCAGGTCCTAAGAATTTCAAGAATTTGCAGCAACAATTTGGACTTCTTCTACATTAATATACTATTAGAAAGTTTTCTAGAGAACGAAATTCCTTCTTCTTTCATCAAAAGAACTTTAAGAAAAATTATTCTGAATAATAGAGTAAGGTTGGCAGATCTGCTTTAATTTTCTACACAGTTAATAATATGATTCTGACCAATCAAAGCCGTAAGGAAGTTGGCTAGAGGATGCCTATTAACTACCTAAAGGAACCTTAGTGCTATGGATATGACGGTCCTATTAAAACAAAAAATTAAATAATATAAACAAAATCACAAAAAAAGCTTAAAAATCTGTTTATAAAAGAAAATAAAAACAAATAAAAAAGAAATCTAGTTATTCATCACTAGGATAGCTATACTAAAAATAGTAAAACCAACATTAAAATTAATAAGATTCTGATTAATCTATAGAAGCTCACTAAGGTGATTTAATACATGCAAAGATTATTAAATACACTGCTCGTGTATTTTATAATATTTCTCATGTATTCTGGAGAGTTAATTCTGCTCTTTCTGATCATACAGATCCACAGTCTTAAGTTTATATATATTTTTTTCTCTGGTTAAAATCTCCGCGCGTTGGTTTCTTGCTGTATGAGGAGGCCATCAGCCCCACCCTCACTGCCCCCAGCAACTAGGGAGTGGCGGAAGAGGTCAGCCATGTTCTTCTCTTGTGAGGAGAAAAGTTTTTGTCACACAAGAGGTAAGCTCTCTTCCTTGTTTTTGGGTTCTAGGTTTTATAAGTTCAATGTTTGTACTTCATGTACTTTTTCTCTGTTGTTTTTTAGCTTTTCAGCTTTTAGGCATTGGTTTGTCTGTTAACATTTTTGCGGGTTTTAACTCTTTCTTTTCTTTGTAACTTTGAGCGTCTTTTGGGGTACCTAGGAACAGAAGATGGCTAAGCTTGTTCCTTTTCTATGCGCTGTTTTTTCAAAGTAGTTAAGTTCTTAATAACTAATTAATTATGCACTTAAAGCACTGCTGAAATACTTTGTACATATTGCAACTAACTGTTTAAGGTATATAACTTTCACAAAGTTTTCTTTTAGTTAATTATTATCTTTAACTTATTCTCGTTTTCGTGCTGTCATAAGTTGTAGAGTAGGGGGTTTTAGACTCAAGTTTTCTTTCAAAAATCTGTTCGTTAAAAATTAATATTTCCTTTTTTAATTGCAATGTAAAAATTTGGATTTCTTTTGCATTGATTTTCAGGTTTAAATTCTCTCTCAAACGAACTTGGCGTTTCGTTATGGCTGAAAATCATTTCTAATTATTATGTCACTCTCACAGCTTGAGTTCTCTTTAATCTTCTTCTCTCTGTTTAATAGTAACAGATGAAGAGCATGGGTCGGGCCAGTAAGGTTAATGGATGCAAGCGAAATTGTTAACTAGTGCTAGGTCATGCAACTCTACGGAGGACATGACATATATATATATTTTAAACTATTTTAGGTGGGAATGTTACTTGCATCTATGGCCTTGCAGAAACCCATTTCCAACTAGGTCTTTGTGGAAGTGAGAAAATGCAGAGTTTTTGCTGGTCCTTGATAAAGCCAAGGCTCAGTATTCTCGACACCTTCTACATTCAGTAGTTTTATTTTATTTTTTTATCTTTTCTCCTTTTACTCACACAGGTAGATACATAACCTTTTCTATGTTGTACTAGGTGTGAGTCAAAATTATATATGTATTTTTTTGCTTAGGTATCTTCTTTATAGAATATATATATATATATATATATATATATATATATATTCTTCAAATTGGAACTGAAGAACAGATTCTCTGCTTTAGAAGGCCTAACATTGGAAGAAGTGGATATTTCTGAAGTTAACAGAAAAGTGACCAATCCTCTTATGGAAACAGCAACAAAATTAGCTGGGTCTAAGAACAAATTGTATGTGAACAAATTATCACGAAAAACCAAAATGTTGATGCAAAAAAGAAGAGAGATGAGGACAACTAAAGAAGATGTGACTTCCAAAGTGGAATATATAGAGCTATGCAAGACAGTACGAAAAAGTATCACTGAAGACGTAAGGAAATTCAACTGTGAACTAGTGAGGAAAGCAATTGAAAACAACCAAAGCCTGAAGATAGCAAAGGGACATCTCAGTAAGGGAAAAAAACAGATTATGGCACTGAGAAAAGAAGATGGTTCTGTAACAAGAAATAGAGGAGAAATTTTGACAAGAGTGAAAGATGTCTACTCTAAATTATATGAAAGGGATGATACATGTACTCCAGACATCAGGAAAGGTACTAGTACCAGAGTTCTTCCAGTCCTCCCTGCAGAAGTTGCACATGCAATCAAGAACATGAAGTGGGTAAAAGCTCCAGGAGAAGATGGAATTACTGTAGACATCATACAAGAAGCAAGTGGAGAAATCGAAACAGTACTCGCCCAAATTTTCACTCGATGCCATAATGAAGGGAAAATTCCTGAGGATTGGAACAACGCTACAATGATCTTGCTACATAAAAAAGGTGACATTGAGGATCTCAGGAACTACAGACCTATCAGCCTCCTATCAGTGGTTTATAAAATCTTCACTAAAGTTCTTTCACACCGCTTGAAGGTGACACTGGACATGGCTCAACCGAGAGAACAAGCTGGATTCAGGAGTGGCTACAGCACAATAGATCATATCCACGTACTGAGAGAACTAATTGAAAGAGCGAGGGAATATGAACTTCCATTGTGCATGGCTTTTATCGATTATAAAAAAGCCTTAGATTCGGTGAAACCATCAGCAGTTGCAATGGCTCTGAAATCCTGCGGTATTGAAGATGCATACATTAATATTATTAATAACATCTATGAAAATGCAAGTGCAAAGATTAGGCTGTTTGAAAATACAACACACATAAAAATTGGAAAAGGAGTGAGACAAGGTGACACCATATCTCCGAAGCTCTTTAATGCCACATTGGAAAATGTCTTTCAATCACTGAACTGGGAAAACAAAGGGATAAAGATTAATGGAGATTATCTAACCCACCTTCGTTTTGCTGATGACATAGTCATTTTTGCAACTACCCCATCAGAGCTACAGAGTATGGTCCAGGAACTTGCTGACAAGAGTAAAGAAGTGGGATTAAAAATGAACTTTCAGAAGACAAAAGTGATGTACAATGCTTTTACAAGAAATGAAGATTTATCGATTGATGGAGAAAAGCTGGAGATAACAGACACGTACGTTTATCTTGGACAGCAGATATCAAGTGAGGGTCACATTGATGAAGAAATTAATCGGCGTACAAAACTTGCCTGGAGAGCTTTTGGAAGAAACAGCATTATTTTCAAGAGCAATATGCCATTATGTCTTAAAAGAAAAGTGTTTGATCAATGCATCCTTCCAGTGCTTACGTATGGTGCAGAGACGTGGACCTTAACTAAAAGAGACATACAAAGGCTGCAGACAACTCAAAGTAGCATGGAGAGGTGCATGCTTGGTATAACCAGGAGAGATAAGAAGAGGAACTCGTGGATCCGAAAAATGACAAGAGTGGAAGACATCATGATCAGAGTCAAATCCCTGAAATGGCAATGGGCTGGACATACTGCCAGAAGGACAGATCATCGATGGACAGCCGAAATTTTAGATTGGATTCCAAGGGACAGGAAAAGACCCCGAAGAAGACCACATGGGAGATGGGTGGATGAAATTCGAAAGTATGCAGGGGTGACATGGAGGAGACTGGCACAAGACAGACCGTTGTGGAGGAAAATTGGGGAGACCTTCGTCCAGCAGTGGATTGATAATGGTTGACAATGATGATGATGATGATGATATACTTAAGAGCAAAACTGAAGACTAAGGAAAAACTTTAGAATTTAAAACGAAGGTTGCAAAATAACCTGAAAATCAAAACGCGCAACGCAGCAGTTTTGAAAATTCAGAATTCACATTCTAAAAAGAAGATACCTAAGCAAAAAAATACAAATACAATTTTGACTCACACCTAGTACAACATAGAAAAGGTTATGTATCTACCTGTGTGAGTAAAAGGAGAAAAGATAAAAAATAAAATAAAACAACTGAATGTAGAAGGTGTCGAGAATACTGAGCCTTGGCTTTATCAAGGACCAGCAAAAACTCTGCATTTTCTCACTTCCACAAAGACCTAGTTGGAAATGGGTTTCTGCAAGGCCATAGATGCAAGTAACATTCCCACCTAAAATAGTTTAAAAAATATATATATGTCATGTCCTCCGTAGAGTTGCATGACCTAGCACTAGTTAACAATTTCGCTTGCATCCATTAACCTTCCTGGCCCGACCCATGCTCTTCATCTGTTACTATTAAACAGAGAGAAGAAGATTAAAGAGAACTCAAGCTGTGAGAGTGACATAATAATTAGAAATGATTTTCAGCCATAACGAAATTCCAAGTTCGTTTGAGAGAGAATTTAAACCTGAAAATCAATGCAAAAGAAATCCAAATTTATACATTGCTATTAAAAAAGGAAATATTAATTTTTAACGAACAGAATTTTGAAAGAAAACTTGAGTCTAAAACCCCCTACTCTACAACTTATGACAGCACGAAAACGAGAATAAGTTAAAGATAATAATTAACTAAAGAAAACTTTGTGAAAGTTATATACCTTAAACAGTTAGTTGCAATATGTACAAAGTATTTCAGCAATGCTTTAAGTGCATAATTAATTAGTTATTAAGAACTTAACTACTTTGAAAAAACAGCGCATAGACAGCGCATAGAAAAGGAACAAGCTTAGCCATCTTCTGTTCCTAGGTACCCCAAAAGACGCTCAAAGTTACAAAGAAAAGAAAGAGTTAAAACCCGCAAAAATGTTAACAGACAAACCAATGCCTAAAAGCTGAAAAGCTAAAAAACGACAGAGAAAAAGTACATGAAGTACAAACATTGAACTTATAAAACCTAGAACCCAAAAACAAGGAAGAGAGCTTACCTCTTGTGTGACAAAAACTTTTCTCCTCACAAGAGAAGAACATGGCTGACCTCTTCCGCCACTCCCTAGACGCTGGGGGGCAGTGAGGGTGGGGCTGATGGCCTCCTCATACAGCAAGAAACCAACGCGCGGAGATTTTAACCAGAGAAAAAAATATATAAACTTAAGACTGTGGATCTGTATGATCAGAAAGAGCAGAATTAACTCCCCAGAATACATGAGAAATATTATAAAATACACGAGCAGTGTATTTAATAATCTTTGCATGTATTAAATCACCTTAGTGAGCTTCTATAGATTAATCAGAATCTTATTAATTTTAATGTTGGTTTTACTATTTTTAGTATAGCTATCCTAGTGATGAATAACTAGTTTTCTTTTTTTATTTTTATTTGTTTTTATTTTCTTTTATAAACAGATTTTTAAGCTTTTTTTGTGATTTTGTTTATATTATTTAATTTTTTGTTTTAATAGGACCGTCATATCCATAGCACTAAGGTTCCTTTAGGTAGTTAATAGGCATCCTCTAGCCAACTTCCTTACGGCTTTGATTGGTCAGAATCATATTATTAACTGTGTAGAAAATTAAAGCAGATCTGCCAACCTTACTCTATTATTCAGAATAATTTTTCTTAAAGTTCTTTTGATGAAAGAAGAAGGAATTTCGTTCTCTAGAAAACTTTCTAATAGTACACTGCCGGACAATTGCTAAGGACGGATGACAATAGCAACGATAGCAACCATAAAATGGAAGGCAGGAAAATGTGGAAATTAGCATAAGTGCGGGATACAGTAAGACGTGTTGTGCGTATGCAAATTTTGGATTGCCAAACTTGTTCGTGACGTCATGGCGCTGATAAGAGATAGAAAGGATTTGACGCGTATTGACCGTTGTTGTTCAAACGCAAAGTTGAAAGGGAAAGAATCAATTGACGAACTTGCAAGTTTCAGTATGTCTTCCCGACATCACCTAGATGATTTTACGCGTAGCCGTATTATTGGCAAGATTGAAGAAGGGCGAAAAATAACAGATGTTGCCAGGGAGTTCGACGTCAGCCACAGTGTTGTTTCAAGGCTTTGGAAATCATTTCAAACAAATGGAGAGTGTAGCAAACGTCACGGGGAGGTCGTGTTCGCAGTACGACGCCTGCAGAAGATCGGTACATAGTGCTATCAACAAAATGACACCGGTGCAGCACAGCCAGTGAGGTAGCAAATCAGTTTATGGCTGCTACTGACAAGCGGATCTCCCGAAAAACTGTCGCCAGACGTTTGCATGAAGGAGGACTATCCGCCCGCCGTCCTGTTGTGTGCATTCCATTGTCCAGACGTCACCGTAGCGCCCGTTTGCAATGGAGCCATCAACTTCGCAATTGTACTGATAACGACTGGTCTGCTGTCCTCTTCTCAGATGAGAGTAGATACAGTCTATCGTCTGATTGTCGACGACAACTGATCTGGCGTGATAGTGGTACTGCATATTGTCCAGCAAACATACAGGAAAGGGACCGATATCTGACATGTAGTGTCATGGTATGGGCTGGCATCATGATCAATGGCCGTACGTCCCTCTATGTGCTTCCAACTGGGACTATGACTGGCCAACGATACATTAATGATGTTCTGCTACCTCATGTTCGCATGTTCCGTGGTGCTGTCAGTGATAGATTCATTTTCATGGACAACAACGCAACATGTCATCAAACAGTCGCTGTCCGGGAGTGTCTTGAGAGCGAGGATATTCAACGCCTCGTATGGCCAGCACGTTCTCCAGATCTGAATCCCATTGAAAATGTGTGGGATGCTTTGGGGAGGAGTCTTGCTGGTCGCCAATGCCCTCCAATAAACAAGGACACCCTCATCCGTGCACTGACAGAGGAATGGGATAAATTACCCCAACAGCTGCTTGATAATGTTGTGCAAAGCATGACACGACGTGTGGAATCTTGCATCGCCCTCCATGGTGGCCATATCCCATATCGACATCTTACGCCGGAACGCCTGCGGACGGTAATTGCATTTTTTCACGTGTACGTATTCTGCACAAAATGGCCTGTTTGTCCCTTGAACACGTTCCAAAGCCTTCTGGATTTCAGAGCACAATAAATTGTCTTTCTTGTAATGTCCTGGCATTCTGACATTATTTTATTTTACTTGGCATCCAACCACACTTACCTTTTTAAGCGCTATATAGCCGTTTATGATCCGTCCTTAGCAATTGTCCAGCAGTGTATATTAATGTAGAAGAAGTCCAAATTGTTGCTGCAAATTCTTGAAATTCTTAGGACCTGAGAAATTAGTACATTCTCAATTACTTTGGTTGAAATGTTATTATTCCAGTGTAGATATTTAATTACTTTGAAAGGAAAATTAACTCTTTTATCAAAGAGGCTAATAGATGGGTTACCTCTGTTGAGCTTAATGCTTAAGTCTAGGAACTCAAGTTCCTGATTACTGTGGTTGGTTTTACATAAGTTAAGAGAGCTAGGATAGATATCATCAAAATCACTCTCTATAACTTCTGAATTATTGATACACAGCAGATCATCAATATATCTAAAAGTGTAAAGGTAGTTATCTGAGCAGGTGGGGTGATTTTTAATGAATTTTATTCTCGTTTTCGTGCTGTCATAAGTTGTAGAGTAGGGGGTTTTAGACTCAAGTTTTCTTTCAAAATTCTGTTCGTTAAAAATTAATATTTCCTTTTTAATAGCAATGTATAAATTTGGATTTCTTTTGCATTGATTTTCAGGTTTAAATTCTCTCTCAAACGAACTTGGAATTTCGTTATGGCTGAAAATCATTTCTAATTATTATGTCACTCTCACAGCTTGAGTTCTCTTTAATCTTCTTCTCTCTGTTTAATAGTAACAGATGAAGAGCATGGGTCGGGCCAGGAAGGTTAATGGATGCAAGCGAAATTGTTAACTAGTGCTAGGTCATGCAACTCTACGGAGGACATGACATATATATATTTTTTAAACTATTTTAGGTGGGAATGTTACTTGCATCTATGGCCTTGCAGAAACCCATTTCCAACTAGGTCTTTGTGGAAGTGAGAAAATGCAGAGTTTTTGCTGGTCCTTGATAAAGCCAAGGCTCAGTATTCTCGACACCTTCTACATTCAGTTGTTTTATTTTATTTTTTTATCTTTTCTCCTTTTACTCACACAGGTAGATACATAACCTTTTCTATGTTGTACTAGGTGTGAGTCAAAATTATATTTGTATTTTTTTGCTTAGGTATATTTTTTTTAGAATATATATATATATATATATATATATATATATATATATATTCTTCAAATTGGAACTGAAGAACAGATTCTCTGCTTTAGAAGGCCTAACATTGGAAGAAGTGGATATTTCTGAAGTTAACAGAAAAGTGACCAATCCTCTTATGGAAACAGCAACAAAATTAGCTGGGTCTAAGAACAAATTGTATGTGAACAAATTATCACGAAAAACCAAAATGTTGATGCAAAAAAGAAGAGAGATGAGGACAACTAAAGAAGATGTGACTTCCAAAGTGGAATATATAGAGCTATGCAAGACAGTACGAAAAAGTATCACTGAAGACGTAAGGAAATTCAACTGTGAACTAGTGAGGAAAGCAATTGAAAACAACCAAAGCCTGAAGATAGCAAAGGGACATCTCAGTAAGGGAAAAAAACAGATTATGGCACTGAGAAAAGAAGATGGTTCTGTAACAAGAAATAGAGGAGAAATTTTGACAAGAGTGAAAGATGTCTACTCTAAATTATATGAAAGGGATGATACATGTACTCCAGACATCAGGAAAGGTACTAGTACCAGAGTTCTTCCAGTCCTCCCTGCAGAAGTTGCACATGCAATCAAGAACATGAAGTGGGTAAAAGCTCCAGGAGAAGATGGAATTACTGTAGACATCATACAAGAAGCAAGTGGAGAAATCGAAACAGTACTCGCCCAAATTTTCACTCGATGCCATAATGAAGGGAAAATTCCTGAGGATTGGAACAACGCTACAATGAATCTTGCTACATAAAAAAGGTGACATTGAGGATCTCAGGAACTACAGACCTATCAGCCTCCTATCAGTGGTTTATAAAATCTTCACTAAAGTTCTTTCACACCGCTTGAAGGTGACACTGGACATGGCTCAACCGAGAGAACAAGCTGGATTCAGGAGTGGCTACAGCACAATAGATCATATCCACGTACTGAGAGAACTAATTGAAAGAGCGAGGGAATATGAACTTCCATTGTGCATGGCTTTTATCGATTATAAAAAAGCCTTAGATTCGGTGAAACCATCAGCAGTTGCAATGGCTCTGAAATCCTGCGGTATTGAAGATGCATACATTAATATTATTAATAACATCTATGAAAATGCAAGTGCAAAGATTCGGCTGTTTGAAAATACAAACACATAAAAATTAGAAAAGGAGTGAGACAAGGTGACACCATATCTCCGAAGCTCTTTAATGCCACATTGGAAAATGTCTTTCAATCACTGAACTGGGAAAACAAAGGGATAAAGATTAATGGAGATTATCTAACCCACCTTCGTTTTGCTGATGACATAGTCATTTTTGCAACTACCCCATCCGAGCTACAGAGTATGATCCAGGAACTTGCTGACAAGAGTAAAGAAGTGGGATTAAAAATGAACTTTCAGAAGACAAAAGTGATGTTCAATGCTTTTACAAGAAATGAAGATTTATCGATTGATGGAGAAAAGCTGGAGATAACAGACACATACATTTATCTTGGACAGCATATATCAAGTGAGGGTCACATTGGTGAAGAAATTAATCGGCGTACAAAACTTGCCTGGAGAGCTTTTAGAAGAAACAGCATAATTTTCAAGAGCAATATGCCATTATGTCTTAAAAGAAAAGTGTTTGATCAATGCATCCTTCCAGTGCTTACGTATGGTGCAGAGACGTGGACCTTAGCTAAAAGAGACATACAAAGGCTGCAGACAACTCAAAGCAGCATGGAGAGGTGCATGCTTGGTGTAACCAGGAGAGATAAGAAGAGGAACACATGGATCCGAAAAATGACAAGAGTGGAAGACCTTATGATCAGAGTTAAATCCCTGAAATGGCAATGGGCTGGACATACTGCCAGAAGAATAGACCATCGATGGACAGCCGAAATTTTAGATTGGATTCCAAGGGACAGGAAAAGACCCAGAAGAAGACCACATGGAAGATGGGTGGATGAAATTCGAAAGCATGCGGGAGTGACATGCAGGAGAGTGGCACAAGACAGACCGTTGTGGAGGAAACTTGGGGAGACCTTCGTCCAGCAGTGGATTGATAATGGTTGACAATGATGATGATGATGATGATGATATATATATAACATCTATGAAAATGTAAGTGCAAAGATTTGGCTGTTTGAAAATACAACACATATAAAAATTGGAAAGGGAGTGAGACAAGGTGACACCATATCTCCGAAGCTCTTTAATGCCACATTGGAAAATGTCTTTCAATCACTGAACTGGGAAAACAAAGGGATAAAGATTAATGGAGATTATCTAACCCACCTTCGTTTTGCTGATGACATAGTCATTTTTGCAACTACCCCATCTGAGCTACAGAGTATGATCCAGGAACTTGCTGACAAGAGTAAAGAAGTGGGATTAAAAATGAACTTTCAGAAGACAAAAGTGATGTTCAGTGCTTTTACAAGAAATGAAGATTTATCGATTGATGAAGAAAAGCCGGAGATAACAGACACGTACCTTTGTCTTGGACAGCAGATATCAAGTGAGAGTTACATTGATGAAGAAATTAATCGGCGTACAAAACTTGCCTGGAGAGCTTTTGGAAGAAACAGCGTAATTTTCAAGAGCAATATGCCATTGTGTCTTAAAAGAAAAGTGTTTGATCAATGCATCCTTCCAGTGCTTACGTATGGTACAGAGACGTGGACCTTAACTAAAAGAGACATACAAAGATACAAAGACTACAGACAACTGAAAGCAGCATGGATGGATGCATGCTTGGTATAACCAGGAGTGATAAGTAGATGAAACCGTGGATCAGAAAAATGACAAGAGTGGAAGACATCAAGATCAGAATTAAATCCCTGAAATGGTAATGGGCTGGACATACTGCTAGAAGGACAGACCATCGATGGACAGCCGAAATTTTAGATTGGATTCCAAGGAACAGGAAAAGACCCTGAGGACCACATGGGAGATGGGTGGATGAAATTCGAAAGTATGTGGGAGTAACATGGCACAAGACAGACCGTTGTGGAAGAAACTTTGGGAGACCTTCTTCCAGCAGTGGATTGATAATGGTTGACAATGATGATATACGAGGATAGATAAAAAAAGGTTACAAGCAGCTGCATTGGAAAAGTAATTAGTGTGGAGGGTACATTTGTTGCCCAGAGTGGAGACAGATGGCGCTAGTTGTCTGACAGCGGTTGTTTGGGAAGTTAGTGCAAGTTTGCAGACGCGTGAGAGCGATTGAAATGGCAAGACGTTTAGAAAAGTGGTCCCGCTTGGAGGTGTGAGCCGTAATTCAGTTCTTATGGACAAAGAATGTGTCCGCATCTGCAATTCACAGTGAAATAGTGGAAGTTTATGGTGAAGAAGCAATCAGCCGACAACATGTAGCAAAATGGTGTCGCTCTTTTCAATCGGGCAGAGAGGATGTGGAAAACCGCAACAGGGCAGCGAGCTGCCGTCCAAGTTCGTCAACGACAGAAATCAACACGGCACGAGTTGACGAAATGATTCAAAATGATCAACGAGATGGTGTCAGAATTGGGACTCAGCTATGGTACCGTTCAGCGTATCGTTTCTGATTTTTTGGGATATTCCAAGGTTTGTGCCAGCTGGGTACCACGTGCGTTATCCGAAGAGCAGAAATCCACACGAATGATGTGCAGCCTCACGTTTCTGCAGCGTTACCATGACGACGGCCAGCAGTTCATTGATCACATCGTTACTGGGGACGAAACTTGGCTTCATCACTTCGTCCCCACAACCAAAAGAGCCAGTATGGAGGGAAACACGCTGGATCACCAATAAAAAAGAAGTTTAAGGTTACACCCTCCGACGGTAAAGTTATGGCAACCATATTCTGGGATGCATGCGGTGTTATCCTTATCGAGTATCGGGAGCGTGGCCATACCGTTAATGCCGATCGGTACTGTGCCACTTTGACAAGGTTACGTGAAGCCATCCGACGCAAACGGCCTGGCATGTTGAGTGATAATGTCATCTTCCTGCATGACAATGCCAGGCCCCATACTGCACGCAAAACTCAAGAATTGCTGCAAAAGTTCAAGTGGGAAGTCTGGATTTGGCACCCAGTGACTACTTCCTTTTTCCGAAATTGAAGGAACACTTATCTGGAAGAAGGTTCTCTTCCGACAGTGATGTGAAAATAGCTACCGAGAACTGGATCAATGGGCAGGGACGTGATTTCTACCGATCCGGGTTAAACAAGTTAGTCATGCGTTCCGATAAATGCCTGAACAGATTTGGTGATTATGTGGAAAAGTGATTGGCAAGTATGCCTCATAATTCACTTTTGAATTTTCTGTCTATTGTTAATCAGTCATTTTTTATGACCCTTGTAACCTTTTTTCTGGATCTATCCTCGTATATATGCATACTTGTATATCATCATCATCAGCAGCAGCATCATTGTCAACCATTATCAATCCACTGCTGGACGAAGGTCTCCCCAAGTGTCCTCCACAACGGTCTGCCTTGTGCCAGTCTCCTCCATGTCACTCCTGCATACTTTCGAATTTTATCCACCCATCTTCCATGTGGTCTTCTTCTGGGTCTTTTCCTGTCCCTTGGAATCCAGTCTAAAATTTCAGCTATCCATCGATGGTCTGTCCTTCTAGCAATATGTCCAGCCCATTACCATTTCAGGGATTTAACTCTGATCATAAGGTCTTCCACTCTTGTCATTTTTTCGATCCACGAGTTCATCTACTTATCTCTCCTGGTTATACCAAGCATGCATCCCTCCATGCTGCTTTGAGTTGTCTGCAGCCTTTGTATGTCTCTTTTAGTTAAGGTCCACGTCTCTGCACCATACGTAAGCACTGGAAGGATGCATTGATAAAGCACTTTTGTTTTAAGACATAATGGCATATTGTTCTTGAATATTATGCTGTTTCTTCCAAAAGCTCTCCAGGCAAGTTCTGTACGCCGATTAATTTCTGCATCAATGTGACCCTTACTTGATATCTGCTGTCCAAGAAAAACGTACGTGTCTGTTATCTCCAGCTTTTCTCCATCAATCAATAAATCTTCATTTCTTGTAAAAGCATTGAACATCAGTTTTGTATTCTGAAAGTTATTTTTTAGTCCCACTTCTTTACTCTTGTCAGCAAGTTCCTGGATCATACTCTGCAGCTCTGATGGGGTAGTTGCAAAAATGACTACGTCATCAGCAAAACGAAGGTGGGTTAGATAATCTCCATTAATCTTTATCGCCTTGTTTTCCCAGCTCAGCAACTGAAAGACACCCTCCAATGTGGCATTAAAGAGCTTCGGAGATATGGTGTCACCTTGTCTCACTCCCTTTCCAATTTTTATGCATGTTGTATTTTCAAACAGCCGAATCTTTGCACTTGCATTTTCATAGATGTTATTAATAATATTAATGTATGCATCTTCAATACCGCAGGATTTCAGAGCCATTGTAACTGTTGATGGTTTCACCGAATCAAAGGCTTTTTCATAATCGATAAAAGCCATGCACAATGGAAGTTCATATTCCCTCGCTCTTTCAATTAGTTCTCTCAGTACGTGGATATGATCTATTGTGCTGTAGCCACTCCTGAATCCAGCTTGTTCTCTCGGTTGAGCCATGTCCAGTGTCACCTTCAAGCGGTGTGAAAGAATTTTAGTGAAGATTTTATAAACCACTGATAGGAGGCTCATAGGTCTGTAGTCCCTGAGATCCTCAATGTCACCTTTTTTATGTAGCAAGATCATTGTAGCGTTGTTCCAATCCTCAGGAATTTTCCCTTCATTATGGCATCGAGTGAAAATTTGGGCGAGTACTGTTTCGATTTCTCCACTTGCTTCTTGTATGACGTCTACAGTAATTCCATCTTCTCCTGGAGCTTTCCCCCGCTTAATGTTCTCGATTGCATGTGCAACTTCTGCTGGAAGGACTGGAGGTACTCTGGTACTGGTACCTTTCATGAAGTCTGGAGTGCACGTATCATCCCCTTCATATAATTTGGAGTAGAAATCTTTCACTCTTGTCAAAATTTCTCCTCTATTTCTTGTTACAGAACCATCTTATTTTCTCAGTGTCATAATCTGTTTTCTTCATTTAGTGAGATGTCCCTTTGCTATCTTTAGGCTTTGGATGTTTTCAATTGCTTTCCTCACTAGTACACAGTTGAATTTTCTTACGTTTTCAGTGATACTTTTTCTTACTGTCTTGCATAGCTCTATTTATTCCAATTTGGAAGTTACATCTTCTTTAGTTGTCCTCATCTCTCTTCTTTTTTGTATCAACATTTTAGTTTTTCATGATAATTTGTTTACATGCAACTTGTTCTTAGACCCAGCTAATTTTTTTGCTGTTTCTATAAGAGCTTTGGTTACTTTTCTGTTAACTTCAGAAATATCCACTTCTTCCGATGTTAGGCCTTCTAAAGCAGAGAACCTGTTCGTTAGTTCCAACTTGAAGGTGTTATGGTGTTTTTTAAGGTTGGTTATGTCAATAGATTTTGTTTGTCTTATGAGCTTGCCACGTTCAAGTTTAGTGTTGAGGTGCATCTTACATCTCACCAATCTATGGTCACTACCTGTGTTGAACTTGTTTAGCACACTGCAGTCTTCTATATGACAAATTTTTTGTTAGACATAATAAAATCAATTTCACTTGTCGTCCCATTTGGATGTCTCCATGTCCATTTCCTGTGTGGCTTTTTCTTGAAAAAGGAGTTCAAAATGAAAAACCCTTCTGCCTCTGCAAACTCTACGACAGTATTTCCACGCTGGTTTCTCTTGCCGTGACCGAATTTACCTACTAAAGTTTCATTCTGTTGCCGTTGCCCTATTTTTGCATTAAAATCTCCCATAATTATCTTCAAGTGCTGCTTACCTTTATTATTTAGATGACGAATTTCCTCATAAAATTCTTCAATTTCTTCTTCAGGATGACTTGTGGTTGTGCATAAGTTTGAATAATCTGAGCCTGGTATCTTTTCGAGAGTTGGATAACGAGTCGTGCAGCTCTGTCAGATTAACTTTCAACTTCTACAACTTTATCCTTCAGTTTCTTGTTTATTATAAATTCAACACCACTAGTTCTGCCAGTATCTGTCCCACGATAGTAGAAGAGATGACCACTTTTCAGTTCAATGAGATCTTCTCCTTTTCTCCTTACCTCACTTAGCCCGACGATGTCCCACTTGATACTTTGTAGTTCCTCTTCCAATTCAAGAAGCCTTGAATCAGAAGATAGGGAGCGTCCATTATACGTAACCAAGGTCAGCATCAGATGGCAGTCTAGTCCGGTCCTCCGAAGATTCTTAGCACCGTCTGCCTTCATGTCGCACTGGCCGCTGCCTTGACCAGGTACATTCCAGCTGCCGGAGACTGAGGACCAAAATTTAAGTTGTGAAGTCATTTTGGAAGGGTTTGGCCATAACTCACCACGTGGCCAAGCGGGTTGGTGAGTGTGTGATAGCATTTCCTCTAATCCCGATGGTATAGTTATACCGCTATTGGCGGCCGTCAGAGCCCCTTTAGAACAAGTTGCATGCGAACAAATTATCAGGAAAAACCAAAATTTTGATGCAAAAAAGAAGAGAGATGAGGACAAAAACTAAAGGAGATGTGACTTCTAAAGTGGAATATATAGAGCTATGCAAGATAGTGCTAAAAGTATCTCTGAAGATGTAAAGAAATTCAACTGTGAACTAGCGAGGAAAGTAATGGAAAACAACCAAAGCATGAAGAGAGCATAATGACATCTGAGTAAAGGAAGAAAACAAATTATGGCTCTGAGGAAAGAAGATGGTTCTGTAACAAGAAATAGAGGAGAAATTCTGACAAGAGTGAAAGATTTCTACTTAAAACTGTATGAAAGTGATGATACATGTACTCCAGACATTACGAAAGGTACCAGAGTTCTTCCAGTCCTCCTAGCAGAAGTTGTACATGCAATCAAGAACATGAAGCGGGGGAAAGCTCCAGGAGAAGATGGAATTACTGTAGACATCATATAATGAATTAGCTTTGTAATCTTTTTGCTAAGCTAATTATTATGAATGAATAATGCTCTAAGCTTCAAAATAATGAATTCCCAAAAGGGTGTTGTTACTCGTTAATTATGAACTTAAACAAAGTCTCAACGCTGGTTATTTATATTAAGTAATCAAAGTCATAAACCTAACAGCCAGACAGAGGTCTGACAAAACTAAGAATTGAGAAAGACTGAACTTACTGAACAACTATTTATTTCCCAGACTCGTGGTCAACTAAGGCACTCATATATCTTGTACATAATAATGGATAAACTTTCCTCTTATAGTACGCACACCACCAACACAACCTCAACTCCAACGCAACAACACAACACCTCCAACACTCTCGATGAACGCGCCTATATACGAGCTACCACCACGTCATGACTTACACTCATTGCCAGATCTCATTCAGCGGGTGAAATAATATTCCGTTCAGTAGGAAGATAATTTACATAGTAAAATAAAATAACTAGAGATAGTAAAATCAAAAGGAAAGTGAATATAGAGTATACGTTACATCATCTCCCCTTAATTTTTTTTTTTTTTTTTTCCTTTTTTTCATTTTTTTATGTCCGAAAAACCTATCAATTTTGGAGTGTAAGTCTTACATTTCGATGATTGACGTTTCTCGATCTCTTTTTTGATTTGTTTGGTGGTAGCCGTATTTACATTATCAACTTGGCATGACAATTTACGAATCTGTATTCGACTGTGAAATTTGTAGTGTAGAACAAACCAAACCTGCATCGGCATACTTTCCTTTTATTCTGCCTAGCAGGAATCACTTTTTTAATTTCAAATTACGTGCGCCTCATTCGTTGAAATACATAACAACTGTATCAGCAGCGAAGATTGCCTGAAGCTGCCTAACAGTAACAATTTTATTATTTTCATTTCAAATTACGTTCGCCTCATTCGTTGAAATACAGAACAACTGTATCAGCAGCGAAGATTGCCTGAAGCTGCCTAACAGTAACAATTTTATTATTTTCATTTCAAATTACGTTCGCCTCATTCGTTGAAATACAGAACAACTGTATCAGCAGCGAAATTTACCTGGAGCTGCCTAACAGTAACAATTTTATTATTTTACCCCTAAGCACATAGATATATACAAAAAAAAGTGGATTAGTAGATGGACATAGAAGAAATATAAAAAAAAACACACATATATACACAAAAAAGAATGCATAGGCCCACACGAAAAGAAAGAAATTCTGACACGCCAACTGGTCGTGCAGGAAAAACAACAAACTGAGAAAAGAACCTGTCCACGAGAACTTACTTATCTCGAGGACGCATAAAAAATTCTAGTGCGGTAACGTTTTCCAGGCCTAATGGGACTGGTGAAATCAGGTGGCTTGGATCTCTTCCGGGACGGTAATGGAACTTGGGTCTGTTGTCGGTCAGGAATCTGGCGGTCTGGAAATCCCTGCGGCTGAGAAGAACGGTCAGAAGTCTGGCGGTCCGGAATCCCTTGCGGCTGAGAAGAACGGTCAGGAGTCTGGCGGTCTGGAAATCCCTGCGGCTGAGAAGAACGGTCAGGAACGTCAGAAGTCTGGCGGTCCGGAAATCCCTGCTGCTGAGAAGAACGGTCAGGAACATCTGAAGACTGGCGGTCCGGAAATCTCTGCTGCGGCTGATAGGAACGGGCTCCCCAGGCTTTGGATATGAAGTCCCTTGGTGCTGGGGCCCGTTGTGTCCTTCCAGTATCTTTTTGGACGGACGTGTCTCCGGCCACATCGCTTGCTTTCATTTACGCCCACGGGGCATGATAGTAGTAGCAGGCATCGGCCCTGTTTGCCCTGAACGGAGGTTCCAGGGGCGAAACCCGGGTGGATGCAAAGATTTCTGCCTTCGTCGCTGTTGCGGCGAAGCAGATTGGGGAGACAAGTCACGTTTGCGCCCAGCTTTTGGTGGTGCTGGACGGTGTGGAATATGAAATGTTGGATTCATAACTGATAAATCAGAAATGTCCGACGCCTCCGAGTCGCTGCTGTAATTCAGCGGTCGTGCAGGGCGATGTTTAGATTTGCCCACAGGAATACTTTCCGATGAGGTATTCAAAGAAGAAGTATCCCGCGTTGATGCAGGGTGAGCCGGAAACGGCGCAGCAATAGTCTTGGCAATGGTTGGAGGGAAAGGAACGATACTAGCATTCGACGAACTCGAATCGAGCCTTTGTCTCACGGGAGAATCAGGTTGCGGTTGTAGAAACTCGTCTGGAGGAGGGGAGGGTGAAGGAAAAATCACTGGTGATTCGTCAAAAATGTTCGGTGGTTCGTCCACAACTTCCGGCGGTTGAACATGAGATATAGATTCTTGAGTCTGTGGAACAGAAGGCTGAGTAGGATTGATAATGAAATCGATATTCCGTTCGTGATATTTGCGACATTGATCAACATGTACATATTGAAAATGGTTGTTCGGTTTCTCTAGAACAATATTATTGTCAAGGACATTTGCCACCCGATATGGACCTTCGTAGCTGGGTGCAAATTTCTTCACTAAAGTATGCGAAACAGAAGACTGGAAGTGCGTTTCCACGAGAGTGAGATCTCCAACGACAAGATCTGGTTCCCTACGCCTAGAATTATAATATCGTGCTTGAGCCGCTTGTGCTCCTAGCATTGCAACACGAGCTTTCTCTGCCATGATTCGTACTGATTGCGGAGTTGGTCGCTGGTTTAGCTCGTCGATAATCCCCGTTAAATTTTCAAAAGGGGTTTTAATTTTGCGACCCAGAAAAAGTTCTGCAGGAGTAATTTTAGTAGACTCGTGGACAGACGAGCGGAGGGCGAACGCAAAAAGTTCTAAATGGTCATCCCATCTTTCATGGTGGTCCATTACGAAAGTCGCAATCATTTTCACTAACGTTCGGTTAACACGTTCCGCAGGATTACTCTGGGGATGATATGGGGAAATGAATTTATGTTTAATGTGTAATCTCGCACACATTCTTTCAAAAATGTCAGAAATAAATTGAGGACCATTATCCGAAACTACTTTATTAGGTGCACCATATCTAGAAAATACTTCAGTAACTAAGACATTACAAATAACTTCAGCCGTAGCGGCTTTAATGGGAAAAACTTCAACCCATTTAGAAAAATTATCAGTTAGTACTAAAACGTAACGAGCTTTATTTTTAACAGATAATGGATAAGGTCCCAATAAATCTATGGAAATAATATCAAATACATGAGAACTTGAACTAGATTTCAAGTGACCGGCCGGTCTTACATTACGATAATTATTAATCTGACACAAGTGACATGATTGAACGTATGCGAGCACACTTTGGTACATTCCAGGCCAATAGGCAACATCCCGCAATTTACAACGGGTCTTGCGAATACCTAAATGGCCTGCAAGAGGTTTGTCATGAAATTCATTTAAAAGAGCCATTCTAAGGGTTCGCGGAATACATGGGCGAAACTCTGCCCTAGTAGTCCGAGACTTTGTATAATAAAGAAGACCCTCTATTACTTCAAAATGTTGTGACCTTCCAGCCAGAGAAGGATCACTTGGTAGGGGCGAACCCGCAAGCAAAAAATTGTAAATATCCCCAAAATCTGGATCATTTATTAATTCTGCCATTATCTGCTCTCTGGATGTGATATCAGCTATCAGAAGTAAAGGCTGACATCCAGGAGTAGTTTCGGTGGGGACCCCACTAATCGGAACGCGAGATAATGCGTCCGGTAATTGATTCTTATGACCTGGCTGATACGAAATTTTGATATTGCTCTCTTGTAACTTCAGAGCCCACTTCATAAGTCTTTGAGATAGGTGCTTAGCAGAATTTAAATACTGAAGGGCAGAATGATCCGTAATTATGTTAACTGTCAATTCATTAAGATAACATTGAAATTTATTCAGTGCATACACAACAGCAAGACATTCACGTTCCGTAGCTGAATAATTGCGTTCAGCTTTGGCTAAAGTACGAGACGCAAAAGCTATTGGATGCCCAGCTTGTGACAAAACGCAACCAAGACCAACTCCGGATGCATCAGTATAAATATCAAATTCTTTAGTATGATCCGGGAAAGCCAACACCGGAGGCTGAGTCAATGCAGACTTCAGTGTTTCGAATGCAGCGTTAGCTTCAGGTGTCCAAATAAATTTCTTGTATTTACGCTTTAAAGCATACAACGGCTCACATATTGTAGCATAAGCGGGGACGAACTGCTGATACCAACCGGTCATTCCCAGAAAACGGGATAGTTCTTTTGCTGTTTTAGGCCGAGGAAAGTCAACAATAGGCCTAATTTTTTCATTATCAGTGAATAAACCATGGGGAGTAATTTTCAAATCCAGATATACAATCTCGTCCCTCGCTATCTGGCATTTACTAGGTTTTAACGTCAAGCCAGCATTGTATATAAGTTGGAACACCTGTTTGAGCAGAGAAAGGTGCTCGTCAAAAGTCTCTGATGTTATAATAATATCATCCAAATAGACATGCACATGGGGACCCAGGACAGGTCTGAGAACCGTGTCCATAAGCTTTTGTAAAGTAGCAGGTGCAGAAGCTAAACCAAAAGGCATACGTAAATATTCATAGGCCCCAAAAGGAGTCACAAAGCCTGTTTTATCGACCGAGTCCGGATGTACTGCCACCTGCCAATATCCACTCGCCAAATCCAAAGTTGACATCCATTTGGTTGACGACAAGTCATTTAGAATATGTGACATGACAGGTAGGGGATAATTGATCGTTTTTGTGACTTGGTTGAGTTTGCGAAAATCTGTCACGAAACGAAATTCATTTGGTTGTTTCTTTGGAACCAAGAAGGCAGGAGCAGCCCAGGCGCTTGTTGATTCCCTGATTATGCCTTGCTTAATCATTTCAGCAATTTGACGTTGCATTTCTTGTTTTTTATGTGGAGCACAAGGGTAAGGTTTCGTCGCAATGGGTTTCGAACCATCAGTGTCAATAACATGATAAACCACCTGTGTGAAACCAGGTTGATCCGAAAACAAACCAGGGCTTTCCTGCAAAAGGAGAGAAAGCTGGTCTCGTTGCCCCTCATTCAATTGGTCACTCAACAATAAACTCGTAATATCTACAGGAACCGTCGGAATCATTTCGACAGGTTCCGGAAAGGAAATCACATGTTGCACAAAATTCAAAGTTATTTGAAACTTGTTAATAAAGTCCATACCCATGAGACATTTCACGGGTAGCTCGTCTATAAGCAGGAAAGAATGTGTAAACCGAGCTTTTCCCAGCCCTAAAGATAATGTGACAGTTCCTGCGATACTGAAGATTTCATTATTGGCACCTCGTAAATACTGCGTTGCAGGCTGAACGTGTATTGCAGAAAAAACGTCATTGCAAAACTTTGTATTTAGGGCTGATATCTCAGACCCAGTGTCGAACTTTGTCTCGACAATAACGTCTTCAAGTGTCAAAAATACATCAGGCAACTGAGGAGTTTGAACAGTCACTAATACTGTTTTAGGGTCAGAATGTTTGGTATCAGGAAGAAGGACCGACCCTTCGTCTACTTCCTGTGGAAGTTTAAAGGAATTCTGGTGGTGTTATCATGTGGTCGGAAACCTCGACCCTGCCGGGTATCGGGAAAATTTTCACGATAAGGAAAATTGCGTGGACCCTGCGTCGGGAACTCCGCGTGTCTGTTGAGATTTTCATATTCGTTACGTCTGCCCTCAGCACGGGCAGAAAAATTATTATTGCCCTGAGCATGATAACGTTCCGAATGCTGCTGAGTGGAACGGGGTCGAGCATACTGTGCATTATGACGATACCCCGTAGCTTGCTCAGAAACTCGTTGTTGGTTCGCCACTCTTCTGTGTGGTGGAACGTATGAAGCTTGGGTGGGCACTTGTGTATGCTCGCGCTGAAAGTTTTGTCTATTATGCCGCTGAGGGTTTTCGGAATAAGCCTCGCGGGGTGCCCGAGCATGGTGAGTTGAAGCATGTCTGCCATGCCGCTCTTCATACGTGCGTATGAGGCGAAGGCATTCATGAATAGTGGTAGGGTGTCGAACCTCAAGAAAATCTTGTAAGAATGGGTCGAGCTGCTGTACGAGGGTATCCAACATGTCAACATGACTGGCATGTGGATCCCATAGATTATATAGGCGTGTAGTTTCCAACGCAAATGCAACAGGGCTATCATTGGGACCCTGCTGACGAGAAAACAGCTGTTGAGCAAGGCTAGCTCGACTGAGGCCGAAAGGAAAGACCTCCAAGAATTCTGCACGGAAATTCTCATAATGAGAATCCGGGTTCGACCCTCGCCACTGCCGATACCAGGTCTTGGCGGTATCTCTCAAGCAAGTTCCGGCAATTTGGACCTTGCAGTCTTCCGGAATATTATAGAGATCAAAATGATCTTCCAGATCTTCAAGGAACTTTAAAGACCCCTCCAAACCATTGAAATGAATTGTTCCTGCATGCGGCACGAAATGGCAAGCATTCTGCTTCGCTGAGAGGATTGAATTCCCTCAGCTACGACCCGCGACTCAGAGTGATAAGAAGCTGGTGCATTCCGAAATGGTGAAGAATGCTTGGGTATGTGCAGATCATTCATATCAAAGTCAGAGCCACAGGCTTCGCGTAAATTGTCCAAAAAAACACCATTACCCTCGAGACTTGCCGGATGGTGGAAATTTAAAGTTGTCTCAGGTAAAGAATCCATGGGTAATAATAGTCAGAATCTCGTGTTCGAGAAAAGTTCGGGCGCCAATTATAATGAATTAGCTTTGTAATCTTTTTGCTAAGCTAATTATTATGAATGAATAATGCTCTAAGCTTCAAAATAATGAATTCCCAAAAGGGTGTTGTTACTCGTTAATTATGAACTTAAACAAAGTCTCAACGCTGGTTATTTATATTAAGTAATCAAAGTCATAAACCTAACAGCCAGACAGAGGTCTGACAAAACTAAGAATTGAGAAAGACTGAACTTACTGAACAACTATTTATTTCCCAGACTCGTGGTCAACTAAGGCACTCATATATCTTGTACATAATAATGGATAAACTTTCCTCTTATAGTACGCACACCACCAACACAACCTCAACTCCAACGCAACAACACAACACCTCCAACACTCTCGATGAACGCGCCTATATACGAGCTACCACCACGTCATGACTTACACTCATTGCCAGATCTCATTCAGCGGGTGAAATAATATTCCGTTCAGTAGGAAGATAATTTACATAGTAAAATAAAATAACTAGAGATAGTAAAATCAAAAGGAAAGTGAATATAGAGTATACGTTACAATCATACAAGAAGCAAATGGGGAGATTGAAACAGTACTCGCCCAAGTTTTCACTCGATGCCTTAATGAAGGGAAGGTTCCTGAAGGAATGGAACAATGCTACAATGATCCTGCTACCACTGATAGGAGACTGATAGGAACTACAGACCTATCAGCCTCCTATCAGTGGTTTATAAAATCTTCAGAAAGTTCTTTCACAACGCTTGAAAGTTGTTTTTATTTTGCTCTGCGAACTACGTCCTGTTATTGATTCCTCGGGTGTTCCGGGTAATTTTTGTTGTGTGTGTGTGATCCGTGAAGGTTTCACCTTTCTGTTCGTATACATACCGAGTTGGTAAGTGCTTACTTCATGTAGTTATCTTCGTTTTATTGTCTTGGGCGAGTCGTCCAAGATGTGAATTCTACCTCGCCATTGCAAATAGCGGCTTCCGGGATGAGTGACGTCACAGCTCTTGTTACCGGAAGCGATATTCCTCCTCTTCCACCATCCACCTATGGCGGGCCTGCTTCGACAAGCCCCTCCTCTCCCAAGCGGAGCTCAGCTACCCTACCAGCTGATCCGACTTATGCGTCTACGTCACTGGGTGGCGTTTAGTTACCTTCCGAGCAAGTTCTTGACGAGGCGATGGATGTGTCAACTCCGTCACTGGACGCTACGTCATCACACTCTCCTGCTGCTCCTTATGCAGCCGTCCTTACGAATAAGTCTACATCACCCTCTGCGATGTCTTCTATCAAAGGCACTTATCAGATGAAGTGTGATGCTAATTCCAACTTCTTCGTTGATCTTCCAGCAACTTCGCTCGCTACTCAACATTTCCTCGGAAAATTTTATTTCGGCGTCGCCTTCCCCGCTCTTTCCAATACTAAGCTTACAATGCAGCGCTCGTTTACTTTTTCCAAAGTCGGCTGTCACGCACATTGGCCGGAAAGACGACAAAGTTCATGCATATTTCTCTGATCCCAAATATGCCCTACAAGTCATCAATGATGTTATTTCTGTTGGTGACCGACATATTACAGCTGATCCGATCTCTCACATGCCTACTGTTGTGAGTTTTTCCCCAGTGCCGCCAGAAATCGCAGATGAACTTTTATTGGCCATTGCGCAAAACTTTGGACGTATCGTTGGCACCGTTACCACCTTTTCTTCTTTCCCAGCCATACCGGAAGATCTTTATCTGCTAGGTCTACTGCGAAAGGTCAGAGTTGTTTTTCCGTCCAATGGAGCAAAACTTCAAGTTCCATCCAAGTTCAGCATGAGATGCGATACACACATAAGAGAAATCACTATTACTGTCGGCACTATGTGTTCCACATGTAAGGGATACGGGCACCCTCGCGCCTTAGGCCCACATCGCCCTCCATCCAAAACAGCTTCGACAGTTCAACCTCATCCGGTTTCCTCTATTCCATCGACATCATCTGCTTCAGCCTCGAGTCAACCCCAGCCGACGTCAGGCAAAAGTAGCACTGCAACAATTGGTCAACGAACGACTTCGTCGCGACCTTCAACTCTTGGACCTACGTCTACTCCGCCGTTACTTCCTTCATCGGATTCCCCGCCGCTTGTTATTCCTTTACCACTACCTCCCCGTTCGGAGGATGCTGAAGTCCGACCGTCTGTCTCTTCTGGTGGGTCTCCTACGTTTAGACATTTTAAAGTGTCTGATAATCCTGATGACACCTCTGTATCCTCTCGAAGCAGGGGTAACCGGCGCAGGACCCATAATACTGGTGCCAAGAAAACTCGTACAGGGACTGACTGCTCTGACCGTAGCGATCGTTCAGTTAGCATCACTGCATCAGAAGACTTCGTTTATTCTTATACCGATGTTGGATCCGCGGACCCAATTCGATCCCATGAATTTCTACAGTTTTTCGAAACCACTTCAATTCCTCAAACTCCAATCACCGGGGAAGTTCTGTATGCATTCCTTTCTGGTCCTCGCCTCAACAAACAGTCGTAGAAGTTTTTGGTTCCTTACACTGACGACCTTCCTGAGGTTCTTCTCCAGCTGCGAACCATTCGTTCTCATCTTCAGACGTTGCCTCGTATGACTCTTGGTGATCCTCGTTAGGTCAAGAAATTCATTCGCCGTTTGGAACTCCTTCATAAGGCTGTTGACGACATACTCCAATCAGCATTGCCGCCCCGGTGGCGCAGTGGTCTGAGGCGTCGGCCTCCGATCATTCGTTCGTAAGGGGTCCGGGTTCGAATCCCGGTCAGGCATGGATGTTGTGTTTGTCTTACGGCACTGGCTCTCTCCCTTCCCTGGAACCAGTGACCTTAAATTAGGGATGGGCGACTGCTTATAGCCCATTTGAGTTGCTCACGGTGGTCGTTAAACCTCCAATCAAAAAAAAAAAAATCAGCATCTGACGTGTTTGTTCAAGATAGTGAACTTGAACTGTAGAGGATTTAGCTCCCCACTAGCCAATTCGCTAGTATTTGAAGACCTCAGCCCTTTAAATGCCGACTTTAAATTCCGACAATTAGTCTCTTACAAGAGACTAATTGTAAGAGACTAATTGTCTCCCATCAACACTGTTCCACCGCTGGCGTCGTTGGGACTTTACCTTCCACCGCGCATTTCGGTTATCCCGACACGGCGGCGTGGCGATAGGCGTTCGTTCCCGCTTTCGCCAAATTGTTTCATCACTCCGTGTCCATAACCTATATCAAGATCTGTTACAACGTCTGACCTTCACTTATGATGAGCAGCGGTACTTTTTTTTTTGATTGGAGGTTTAACGACCGCCGTGAGCAACTCAATGGGCTATAAGCAATCGCCCGTCCCTAATTTAGGGTCACTGGTTCCAGGGAAGGGAGAGAGCCAGTGCCGTAAGGCAAACACAACATCCATGCCTGACCGGGATTCGAACCCGGACCCTTACGGACGAATGATCAGAGGCCAACGCCTTAGACCACTGCGCCACCGGGGCGGCGCAGGGGTACTTAATATTCAACATCTATGTACCCTGTTCCTCCACTCAACTTACACATCTGTTCACCTCTCTACGCACCGCCCTTCAAGCTGCGTCACTGTCTGATCATATTGTGATCGGCGGTGACTTCAACTGCACTTTCTAGGCTGATCTTGATCGTGCTCCGTCTGGTAACGAGCATCGCCTTCGTCTGGTGGAGCTGCTTCGTTCCATCGTTGCGGACTTTGATCTTCATGATGTGTTTCGACAGCTTCATCCCACGTCTACCTCCCACACTTGGCAACCTGCAACCACCTCTCCACTCTCTTCTTCCAGACTAGACCGTGTTTACGTCACTTCCTCCCTTCTACCCATTGTTATGGGTTTTTATTTTTTGATTGGAGGTTTAACGACCACCGTGAGCAACTCAATGGGCTATAAGCAGTCGCCCGTCCCTAATTTAGGGTCACTGGTTTCAGGGAAGGGAGAGAGCCAGTGCCGTAAGACAAACACAACATCCATGCCTCACCGGGATTCGAACCCGGACATCTCACGGACGAATGATCAGAGGCCAGCGCCTTAGACCACTGCGCCACCGGGGCGGCTGTTATGGGTTGTATTCATTCACCCACACCTTCCTCGGACCATTGTGCAGTCGTTACCACACTTGGGACCTTGTCTCAGCACAGTTCAGGCTTTCGCGCTCTGACTCTGCTTTCGTCCTTCCTTGAAAATCCAGAATTTTGCACTTCAGTTCGGGAACTCCTTCGAAGTTTCAATCCTAGAATTGCCACTGCCCCTTGTGCTCTTACCTACTGGCTCACGGTGAAATCTCATCTTCTTCGTTTTTTGAAATGTCATTCTTTCCAAGCCAATACCTTGCGCACGATGGAAGAAACCTCCGCCACGTTTTGACTCACCTTGGTGCTGGTCACCCGCAGTATGCGTCATATCACGAAGAACTCCATGCCCTGCTCGAACCCCGAGCTCGTCAGGCTATTCTTTGCCTTCGCATCCAGCTTTTATCACCAGAGGATTGTTCCTACGAATTTCCTTCTTCATTAGAAGCCAAACATGGTTCTTCAAATCATCTTCGACATCTCCGGCTACCTGATGGAAGTGTCTCTTCTGATCCGGGTATCCTCTGCTTCAATGTTCGTCACTACTTTGTCAACAAATACAGTAAAATCCCTCCTCCTTCTTCAACTACTGCGGCCTCTTTACTGCCCTCTTTACCCCAAGTTCCCTCTTATGTTTCTGCCCCTTTACTACAACCTACTACTTCTTCCGAACTTAGGGCTGTCCTCCGTTCTCAGAATCCCCATGCCGTTCCAGGTCCGGACGGTCTCCCACCAGCCTTTTACATCACTTTTCTCTCCACCCTTCTTCCTTTCCTCCTTGCTGCGTTTACTACTGATTTCAATTCATCTCATGCTATTTGCACATAGCAACGTCTCCTTCATGTATTACTGTTTGTACCTTATCTGTATTAATTGCACGTTTGTAATGTTGTCTGTGACACAGGTTATAAGGCAGATACCTTGTACCCTACTTGCGATTGTCATCAGTTTATTCTTCATGCACCTTTTTGTGTTAATACTTATTGTCATGCACATGTTGTACAAATTTTAATATTTCTTGATCCTCAGTACCAGTTGTTCAGGACCGCCCGCTGTTTTGCACTCTTATTTCTACGCTCTATGTTCCTTTTATACTTTTGTCACTGTAGCTTGGTGCTACGGGATACACACATGTTCTTCACTGTATTTACTCCATATTGTGTTTTACTGCACCCTGTTTGCAGTACATACTGTTGAATTCACCTACGTTTGTAATCTACCTCTTATGCTGATTTTATTCTCATTGTATGTATCACATTACTGTTTGTACATATCTCATCGTCGTTGTACATATGACATCAATTATGCTTTCTTTCGGCACTGTAAATACCGTCCTCCTGTAAACTTTTTCGTTGAATCCTCAATAAAAATCTTGAAGGTGACACTGGACATGGCTCAACCGAGAGAACACGCTGGATTCAGGAGTGGCTACAGCACTATTGATCATATCCACGTACTGAGAGAATTAACTGAAAGAACGAGGGAATATGAACTTCCATTATGCATGGCATTTATCGATTATGAAAGGCCTTTGATTCAGTGAAACCAACAGCATTACAATAGCTTTGAAATCCTGCGGTATTGAAGATGCATACATTAATATTATTAATAACATCAATGAAAATGCAAGTGCAAAGTTTCGGCTATTTGAGAAAACAGCATCCATAAAAATTGGAAAGGAAGTGACACAAGGTGACATTATATCTCCCAAAATCTTTAATGACACATTGGAAAATATCTTTGAATCACTGAACTGGGAAAACAAAGGGAAAAGGATTAATGGAGTTTATCTAACTCTCCTTCGTTTTGCTAATGACGTAGTCATTTTCGCAACTACCCCATCAGAGCTGCAGAGTATGATCCAGGAACTTGCTCACAACAGTAAAGAAGTGGGATCAAAAATGAACTTTCAGAAGACAAAAGTGATGTACAATACTTTTACAAGAAATCAAGATTTACCGATTGATGGGGAAAAGCTGGAGATAACTAATACCTACATTTATCTTGGACAGCAAATATCAAGTGAGGGTCACATTGATGGAGAAATTAATCGGCCTATGAAACTTGCCTGGAGAGCTTTTGGAAGAAACAGCATAATTTTCAAGAGCAATATGCCATTATGTCTTAAAAGAAATGTGCTTGATCAATGCATCATTCCAGTGCTTACGTATGGTGCAGAGACGTGGACCTTAACTAAAAGAGACATACAAAGGCTGCAGACAACTGAAAGTAGCATGAAGAGGTGCATGCTTGGTGTAACCAGGAGTGATAAGAAGAGGAACTCGTGGATCCGAAAAATGACAAGAGAGGCAGACATCATGATCAGAGTTAAATCTCTGAAATGGCAATGGGCTGGACATACTGACAGAAGGACAGACCATCGATGGACAGCCGAAATTTTAGATTGCATTCCAAGGGACAGGAAAAGACGCAGAAGACCGCATGGGAGATGGGTGGATGACATTCGATAATATGCGGGAGTAACAGGGAGGAAACTGACACAATACAGACCGTTGTGGAAGAGGCTTGGAGAGACCTTCGTCCAGCAGTGGAATGATAATGGTTGACAATGATGATGATGATATGCACTGAGTGGCCAATTTATTATGACCACCTCCTCAGTACTTCGTTGCGCCACCTTTTGCCTTTAATACTGCGTTGATTCTTCGTGGCATGGTCTCCACGAGATGTTGATAGGTGGTTTGTGGAATCTGAGACCATGCTTGATGAATAGCACTTTCCAGGAGTGTGAGATTGCAGGGTTGTGGATCCAGCTGTCTGATGGTTCGTACAACTTCATCCCACAAATTCTCAATGGGGTTGAGATCTGGAAATTGTGGGGGCCACCTAAGCAAAGTAAACTCACCGGCATGATCCTGAAATCAATCCTGTACAATACGAGCACTATGGCAGGACGCATTATCTTGTTAAAAGTAGCCATTGCCATTAAGATAAACCATCCACATGACAAGATGCACTTGATCCGCAACGATGTTTAGATATGATGTACCAGTCAGACGTTGATGAACACGAATTAAAGGGCCCAAAGCATGCCAGGAAAACATTCCCTAAACCATAACGTTGCCTCCACCAGCTTGAAGGATTGTAGCAATGCATTTGGGGTCCATGCTTTCGTGCTGTTTCCTTCAAATTCTCACTCGGCCATCGTCATGGTGCAACTGAAAACGTGATCCATCGGACGACACAATTTTTTTCCCAATTATCGAGTGTCCAATCCTCGTGCTTCTGTGCGAACTAGAGTCGTATTTTCTTGTTAACTGCAGGCAGCAATGGTGTTCGAACAGGCCTTCGGCTGCCATATCCCTTCCGATGCAGTGTACGGCGAACCGTGCGTGCAGAGATCATTTGAGGGGATCCTTGATTAAGATGGTCTGTAATTTGCTGCACTGTTGCCCTTCTGTTGTCTGTTACCAGTCTGGACACTCTCCGTTCCGCCCGAGCACTCACTAGTCGATGACGACTACACGTTGCACGTAGAGACCCAGTTTTTAGGCTGACAGTCCAGTCTTTAAACACTTTAACAACAGCTGCTCAGGAACATTTCAGGAATGCGACGGTTTCGATGATACTCGCTCCATGGCTCCGAGCTCCTACAATCATCCCACGTTGAAAGTCCATCAAATCGCATTTTTTACCCATCTCGTCGCCCAAAAATCACTTCTACTACTGTCGCAAGCACAAAGCTTTCCCTTTTTATACTAGCCTCGCCCTCTGGCGGCAACAGCATGGAGCCATAGCTCATTTTATTAAAACTGTCAGGTGGTCATAATGAAGTGGCCCCTCAGTGTATACAAGGATAGAACTTTGCTGAAGTGGTGGATATGGAATTTGGCATCATAGTTTCTGTCCTGCAAATCTGCCGATTGATACTGCCTTTGGGATCATAGCACTGATGCTGGAATATTGGCCAGGGTCTATGGAAAACAATGGCTTGCACTAGAGGCCATTCAAGAGGGATGCTAGGGTGCTGCAACCCAGGGCCCTGCAATTTTAAGGGGCCACAGAACTGTGCAGGATGTTTAAAGAATTGACAGAGTTTTGCAGTTTTATTTTTGCGTTTATTATATTTTTCTTGCGCATAGCTCAGCAAAATTTATAAAAAAACTGCCTCCTGAAAAAGAATTGTTTCTTTCCGCTTTTCTAGGAGTCCACAAAAAGTGTAGTCGCTCCAATGGCGGCTCGTGATAGGAAAAATAGGTGAAGAGCTACAAGAGCAATATGAAAAAGATATCTACTGTCTTCAATGAAAATCAGTTAATGAGAACTTACCTATTTTTTTATATATTAGATCAATTCTTTTTCCCTTTAAAGCTGCAAATTTGTCGATTATGTCGTCAGAAAATGGCTGTTTCTTCGTGACATCAAGAAAATGTCTTTCTGAATAGAAATATTTGCCAAAGAAGCAAGTTTATCTGGAGAAATAGTGTTTCTAAAGTAAGTTTGCATTCTTTTAAGGCAAGAAAAACTTCTTTCCACTGAAACACTTGCAGATGCAATTGTTAAAATCAGGGAAACCAATTTATAAGCTTCTGTAAAAATGCCTTTTACCTTCATGAAGCACTCGAAGATGTTCATGAGTCGATATATTCCTTAATTTTTCATCAGCATATACAAGACTCAGTTCATCTTTAAGGCGCTGGTGTTTAGTAAAAATTTCCGTAAAAATGTTGTAGATTTTCAAAAGCGTGAGAGCGAAAGCATGAATTAAATTGGTCGAATTTGGTTGTGTCAGCAAGCCAGGCAAATTGAAGTTTAAGTTTCTCACAGTCTTGAAATCTTATATCCATTTCCATAAGAACGTGGTACAAAATTTCAAAATGCAATTGTTTATAATTATAAAAAATTGTTTCTGGTGTAAGTGCAACATATTCCCGTTTAGATCTGCTTATTTCTGTGATTTTGCTAGCTTTTCCAAACAGTGTTCCAAATACCTCATCGTTCCTTTTATGGTTCAAATTACATAAGTTGTTTTTTATTTGAGTAACACAGTAGTTTATGTCTAGTGATTTTTTCTGCAAAATTTCGAATAATAGATCGGTGAAGACAAATATTTCATTAAATATTATTCCCAAAAATGTAAATTCAAAAGCGTTCATATCATTTAAAAACCCTTGGGCAAGTTGAATTGATTTTTTTTTGTTGGTCACTATTTGTGAGAAATTCGAATACTTCCTACAATTTTTCCCAATCTTCAACTATTACACATACTAACTTCGAAGTGGAGGACCATCGAGTTTCCGTTATGGTTGGCATGCATCTTGCGGTTGTTGATGTGAGTGTATTGTTTTTTCACCACTCAGCGAAGCGATCGCTTCGCCGAGTGGTGAAAAAACAAAGGAATTACACTGAGGCTTGCAAAAAATATTCGACCCTTGGAAATTTTAGAAAAACTTTGCTGTAATACAAGGTTCAAACGATGTACTAAGCAATAACAAAAACAGCTTGAGAAGCTTTATGCTTCATTTTTTTCTGGAGCCCAGTCAAGTGTCCAGACATTACGCTTGCCCCATCGTAACATTGTCCTATTGACTTGTGTTGATAATCAAGCTGTTCCAAAATTTTGCCTAGCATTTTGTATAAAGCTTCTGACGTTCTATCTTCACTCACACCATGGAAACCCAAAAATCACTCAACTAATACACCTTCCGAATCAACAGATATTATTAAAGAGCACTCGGAAGTCTGGTTAAGTCTTCCCATCTACTTGAATATAAAAGCATTGAACTTCATTTATTTCATTTTTGACGTGATCGTTTATATATTCAGAAATACATTCAATTAATTCGTTTTGAATAGTTTTTGAGTCCCATGGGAAGACATTTTTTATCGTTTCGTATTAATTTTGAATTTTTAAAGGAGTTCTTGATATCAACAGTGAAAGCAATTCCTTGAATTTCTACGATTTATCAAGTCAGTGCTTCGTCATGGTCACGGAATGCTAGTTCTTGTGTACTCAAATACAGTACTGCAACAATCATTCTCTGCAGGAAAAGTCTATTTAAACGAACGCTTTCGTTGAAATGCATTTTCAAAAACCTAGCATTCTCCATCAGGGCATCGGCAATGGTGTTCTGATCCTTTTTAAAATTATTTAGCATTAATTCGCATTTCAGGTGTTCGCTAGAATCACCAAGTTTGTAAAGTGACCGTTTTATATTTAAGAAATCTGAAAATTGTCTTTATTCCACGCCGAATTTTATTACTGAAATATAAGCAGGGTCAACAAAATATTTTTTGTAACACAGAAGGGCTACAAAGCCATTTTTATTCAGTAAACCAACAATTTTTAAAAATAATATTGTAAGATTTACCGCTCTTCTTGATTTCTTTCTTGGCGACAATTGTCAGTGAATCCGTCGGTCGTCCTTGAAGTAAAATGTCTCTTTTATTTTCATCTTTCCACTGATTGAACGGAGTTTGCAATAAATTACAGACAATGTCGTTCACAGGATACATACTGAAAACTATCACTGTCAGTTAAACTGTACACGAAACTAAAGTAACTAACGAAGTTTTTAACAAACAATCACAAAACACGAAAAAACAAATCTCTTTCGGAAAGTATGTACCGAAACACCGCAAAGCCCTAGTGGATTGCCAAGGATTCCCGTTCCACTGCGATCTCTTCGGAAGGTCACGACTTCAGGTGCAGGGACTTGGCGTCTCAAGCTAAAACACTTCACGTACCCGGCAGATAGGGGAGGGTGACGTCACTGTTACCATGGCAACTCGGACGAAAACTGCAGACTTTCAAGCATTCTCATTTCAGCTCTTCACTTGAACTGTTTTGCGTATAAGGACTTGTTTTCCGTATTGGACGCGCATTGTGAATTTATATCTAATCTAAATTTTGGGTATTTTAGCACGCAATAAAGGCAAAAAAAAGAATATATTATACGAAATTATTAAATTAAACTTTATTTCAAATAAAATAGGTGAAGAGGCACTTCACCTACTTCACCTGAAAAGCCGCCACTGAGTCGCCCCCAGTCTATCCGCAAATATTTCTAAAGCATTACAATGCTTGTTTTTTTGTAGACATCTGTAATTGGATACTTCGATACACACTATATTGACAAAAGTCAGAGGACACCCCTTGAAAAGCGAATGAACGGATCCGCTGCGTAGTTAAGATTCGCGGTACAACTGCGAACGGTATAAAAACAAGCCGGCAGCTGCCCGCGATCATATCGCACTGTGACGTTTAGTGAAAATATCGCGCTTGAGAGAACTGACTTTGAGAAAGGAAAGATTGTTAGGGTTATATTACTGGGCTGTCCATAAGACTAACCGAAAGGCATTTAAACATACCCAAGTCAACTGTTTTGTATGTACTGAAAGAGTGGAAGACACGTGGTGTGCCTGAAGTAGCAAAACATACCGGCAGACCAAAGAAAATTAGCGATAGAGGACGTCGAAGCCTCAGTAGAGTCGTTACAGCTAATCGACAGAGTACTGCACAAGACCTCATTGTAAAGGTCAGTAAAAATGCTGGAACCTCGGTACGTACACGTACCATTCGTAGAGAACTTCATTCCATGGGTTACCGTCATCGTGCGGCTGCTCATAAGCCTTCATCTCCACTCGGAATGCTACTTGTCTTTTAGCATGGTATAAAGAACCTTTATCGTGGACCGTAGATCAATGGAAACGGGTCCTTTGGACTGGTGAATCCAGATCCACGATCCATCAGTGTGATGGCTGTGTGTGGGTATGGTGGCAGCCGGTGGAATACTATTTACCACAGTGTACTGTTCCTACGGTTAAGTTTAGAGCTGGCATTGTACTCGTGTGGGGGTGTTTTACGTGGTATGATCCCGGCCCATTCAAAATCTTGGACAACCTGTTAACCAGCACGTCTACCTCGATATTCTGGGCACTTATGGCCAACCAACTCTGCGGCAATACTATGGAACCGAGCCTTGTTGGTACCGGCAGGATAATGCACCGAGCCATAAAGCAAAGACTATTAAGGCGTGGTTAGACGATAATTCCGTATCGTGTGTGGACTGGCCAGTACAGAGCCCTGATCTTATTCCCATACAGCACCTATGGCATGAATTAGAGCGCAGCATAAGAAGTTTGAAAATAAGGCCTACTACTAAGCAACAATTGGCAGCACCATTATGTACTGAATGAAAGCGCATACCTATCGCTGTGTTCCAAAACCTTGTCGAAAGCATGTCTCGAAGGGTCAGTGCATGCGTTAAGGTTAAAGGTGAACCGACACCGTACTAATGAAAGTCTGTAAATGCTATGTTGTGTTTCCCTTCTAGGTGTACAGTGAATTTTGTCAATATAGTGTAATTTTAACAAGCTAAACTCCTGGGGCCGCCGCAGTGCTCTAAGCGATGGCTTTTGATCATTAATCAGAGATGGGTCCGGTTTCGGATCCCGGTGAGGCATGGATGTTGTGTTTGACTTACGGCACTGGCTCTCTCCCTTCCATAGAACTAGTGGCCCTAAATTAGGGACAAGCGACTGCTTATAGCCCATCGAGTTGTTTACGGTGGTCGTTAAACCATCAATCGAAGAAACAAAAGAACTTTTGGTGTGGGGGAGGGGGGTGAAACACAACTGAACTCGTATCCATTTTTCAATCATGTATTTTAAAGGGTTTTTTTGCTAACATTGATTCGTTCACATATCATGGGATACACACTTCAACACCGCGGGGATATTTTTATGGCTTCCCCATATGTTTTGGGAGTGTTTTCTTCTGCGTATTTTTATTCCATTGAAATCCTGGATGTGCCGTTAATAATGGGGCCTTAAAATACCGTCCGACCCCGGGCCCCCAGTCCCCTTAAATGTGCTCTGGCTTGTACTTTTCAGAATGAAATGAGCATACATAGCTTTCTGGAATCATTAAATATTTGAATGGAAATGGAATAAACTGTTGACTCACTTTGGTACTCGGCAAACTGTTGACTCGCCTTGTACTCGGCAAGTAAATTTAGCTTGAAAGCCATGACTATAGTGGCTGGAAGAGATAGTGTGTCGTGCGTTAGTACCTCACTGTTTAAATTTTAGTTCCCTCTTTTCATGAAACCACGAGATGGCGCTCCTGCGAGTTTCGATGCTATGATTTCTAAACATTAGCATGCTTTAATATAGCGTGTTTTTTTTTTTTTTTTATTTTGATTGGAGGTTTAACGACCACCGTGAGGAACTCAATGGGCTATAAGCAGTCGCCCGTCCCTAATTTAGGGTCACTGGTTCCAGGGAAGGGAGAGAGCCAGTGCCGTAAGACAAACACAACATCCATGCCTCACCGGGATTCGAACCCGGACCCAGTTCGGACGAATGATCAGAGGCCATCGCTTAGACCACTGCGCCAACGGGGCGGCTATAGCGTGTTCAGTGGATAGCGTTTGAAAAGGCGATTTATTTGTTAGATCGGTTATGAAAGGCAGTAGTAATAAGTGAAACGTTGAGAACGTGTTTCGTACCTGGATGTAACAGTGGTTACAGGTCCTGTAAACAAAAGATAACTATTTTCCGTTATGAAAAATGAGGCAAGGCGGATCGAATGATTCTTTTTACTTGTCTTAAATCAGGTTGGCAGCCACTCAGTAATTACTTAGTTAAGTCATCATCATCATCATTGTCAACCATTATCAATCCACTGCTGGACGAAGGTCTCCCCAAGTTTCCTCCACAACGGTCTGTCTTGTGCCAGTCTCCTCCATGTCACTCCCGCATATTTACGAATTTCATCCACCCATCTCCCATGTGGTCTTTTTTTGGGTCTTTTCCTGTCCCTTGGAATCCAATCTAAAATTTCGGCTGTCCATCTATGGTCTGTCCTTCTGGCAGTATGTCCAGCCCATTGCCATTTCAGGGATTTAACTCTGATCATGATGTCTTCCACTCTCGTCATTTTTCGGATCCACGAGTTCCTCTTCTTATCTCTCCTGGTTATACCAAGCATGCACCTCTCCATGCTACTTTGAGTTGTCTGCAGCCTTTGTATGTCTCTTTTAGTTAAGGTCCACGTCTCTGCACCATACGTAAGCACTGGAAGGATGCATTGATCAAACACTTTTCTTTTAAGACATAATGGCATATTGCTCTTGAAAATTATGCTGTTTCTTCCAAAAGCTCTCCAGGCAAGTTTTGTACGCCGATTAATTTCTTCATCAATGTGACCCTCACTTGATATCTGCTGTCCAAGATAAACATACGTATCTGTTATCTCTAGTTTTTCTCCATCAATCGATAAATCTTCATTTCTTGTAAAAGCATTGAACATCACTTTTGTCTTCTGAAAGTTCATTTTTAATCCCACTTCTTTACTCTTGTCAGCAAGTTCCTGGATCATACTCTGCAGCTCTGATGGGGTAGTTGCAAAAATGACTACGTCATCAGCAAAACGAAGGTGGGTTAGATAATCTCCATTAATCTTTATCCCTTTGTTTTCCCAGTTCAGTGATTGAAAGACATTTTCCAATGTGGCATTAAAGAGCTTCGGAGATATGGTGTCACCTTGTCTCACTCCCTTTCCAATTTTTATGTGTGTTGTATTTTCAAACAGCCGAATCTTTTGCACTTGCATTTTCATAGATGTTATTAATAATATTAATGTATGCATCTTCAATACCGCAGGATTTCAGAGCCGTGGTAACTGCTGATGGTTTCACCGAATCAAAGGCTTTTTCATAATCGATAAAAGCCATGCACAATGGAAGTTCATATTCCCTCGCTCTTTCAATTAGTTCTCTCAGTACGTGGATATGATCTATTGTGCTGTAGCCACTCCGGAATCCAGCTTGTTCTCTCGGTTGAGCCATGTCCAGTGTTACCTTCAAGCGGTGTGAAAGAACTTTAGTGAAGATTTTATAAACCACTGATAGGAGGCTGATAGGTCTGTAGTTCCTGAGATCCTCAATGTCACCTTTTTTATGCAGCAGGATCATTGTAGCATTGTTCCAATCCTCAGGAATCTTCCCTTCATTAAGGCATCGAGTGAAAATTTGGGCGAGTACTGTTTCAATTTCTCCACTTGCTTCTTGTATGATGTCTATAGTAATTCCATCTTCTCCTGGAGCTTTCCCCCGCTTCATGTTCTTGATTGCATGAGCAACTTCTGCTGGGAGGACTGGAAGAACTCTGGTACCTTTCATGATGTCTGAAGTACATGTATCATCCCTTTCATATAATTTGGAGTAGAAATCTTTCACTCTTGTCAAAATTTCGCCTCTATTTCTTGTTATAGAACCATCTTCTTTTCTCAGTGCCATAATCTGTTTTCTTCCCTTACTGAGATGTTCCTTTGCTATCTTTAGGCTTTGGTTGTTTTCAATTGCTTTCCTCACTAGCTCACAGTTGAATTTCCTTACGTCTTCAGTGATACTTTTTCGTGCTGTCTTGCATAGCTCTATATATTCCACTTTGGAAGTCACATCTTCTTTAGTTGTCCTCATCTCTCTTCTTTTTTGCATCAACATTTTGGTTTTTCCTGATAATTTGTTTACATGCAACTTGTTCTTAGGCCCAGCTAATTTTGTTGCTGTTTCCATAAGAGCTTTGGTTACTTTTCTGTTAACTTCAGAAATATCCACTTCTTCCGATGTTAGGCCTTCTAAAGCAGAGAAGGCCTAACATCGGAAGAAGTGGATATTTCGGAATATATAAAAAGACATACTTAGTTAAGTATGTCTTTATATATATATATATATATATATATATATATATCATCGCATTTTGTCTAAAATTATTGAAATTGGGTGGGTTTTTTGTCCAAAGTTCTGCAAACTTTGTCATGGGAAGATTAGGTCGAAGTACAGTATCATATGCCACGGAATTAAAAATTTTGTGTCCTGTAGAGATAGAGAAAAGAGTTGCAAAAGGATCAGAACAGAATTCAGTACGATGATTGGGCAAAAATCCCAATAATTACGGAGAAATTTTGCCTCCAGTAATGTATTTGTGCAAGCCAGGCTTGTGACACGTAGATTCAATGCGAGATAATGCATTTCCGAATAAACTTGACGAAGCTTCTCAAAAACACACGATTTGGAAGGATATTCACTTATACCTATCAGTACATGACACTAATGACTTTTAGTATATTTTCAGGATAAAAAAATGAGATGCTTTGGTAAAATGTTAGTGAAATTACTATACTGCACGGAACGAGAAGCATGTATATCTATGAGCATAGTTTACAGCAATAGCATCGAAGCTGTCTTCAGCGCCCTCTCTGATTTCATGATTTCACGAACCCGTCTGTAGAAGTATACAGCACACTACCTCTTCTAGCCACGATACCATGGCTGTTTAATAAGAATGTGCTCATAAAGTCTTTTCCACAATACAAAAATTAATATAAAAAAATATATGGAAGGTAAAATAAAATGGTTGGAAACATAATATAGCAGAACTCATAAAGTTTCTTTATTTCTGTTCTTCAGATAAACACCTGGTGAATAAGAGGAACATTTCATCAATAATGGCTTCCATGCAAGAAAAAGCTGAGTGCGCGTTGTGGTTCCACGAGACCAAATCGGCGGTAACTGCCCAGCGTCATTTCACAAAAGAGTACAGACGATCAGCAGCAGAACAAAAAAGCCTAAAAGCGTGGTATCAGAAGTTTAAAGCGACTTGTAGTGTTGGCGATCTACCACGAGCATGTCGACCACCGGTTACACAAGACACCTACACCTGTCCAGGAGACATTTCCGTGAATACCCAGGAATTCATGCGTCGTGCTTCACTGGAAACTGGGATTACCCGGGACACGGTTCACTAAATTTTACGCAAACGACTTCATCTGTATGCTTACAAGGTACAGATCGTTCAAGCTCTTCAGCCTGATGACCGTCTTCGCCGTGCTGCATCTGCGACGGAAGTGTTGTGCAAGCTCATGATTTTCTGCAAAGTGTCCGTTTCTCAGATGAAGCCACGTTCCACGTCTCTGGTACAGTAACTGGAGCACAATGGGCGAATCTGAGGATCAGAAAATTTCCATTATGTCATCGAAGATCAGACTGCAAGCCCAAAAGCGAACATATGGTGCAGCCTGATGCACGACAGAATCAATCAGACGCTTCTTTTTTACAGAGCCCACGATAACATGTAATGTGCACCTGGACAGGCTGGAACTTTTTGTAGCACCTCAGTTGAATGCACACCAAGCTTCGGTAATTTTCAAACAAGATAGTGCCACACCACACTGGTCAATCAGGGTTGGCGAGTTCCTGAATGCCTCATATCCAGACAGATGGATTGGCTGCGACGGTCCCATGACATGACCCCTCTTGACTCTTACCTGTGGGGTTATGTGAAACATCAAGTTAACTCCAGCAGTGTTCTGGATGTCGAGACGCTAAAGAGCAGAATAACGGACGTGATTGGTTCTGTCTCTGCTATGTTAAACAAAACATGGTGTGAAATCGAATATCGTTAGATGTCCTCCAGGCCAAAAATGGCAACTATGTGGAGGTGTACTGACACTTTTTTTTAATTTCAGGTTTAATGTCTACCATGAACAACTCAATGAGCTATAAGTGGTTGCCCGTCTCTAATTTAGGGTCACTGGTCCCAGGGAAGGTGAAGAGCCAACGCTGCAAGACAAATGCAACATCTTTGCCTCACCGGGATTCGAACCTGGACCCATCTCAGACAAATGATTAGAAGCTGTACTGACACTGGAAAATAAAAAACTTTACTTGTGCGCCATCATTGTTGTGCAATCCCTAGCTTATGCCGGCAATACATTTTTTCATATTAATTTTTTTTTTGTGGGAACCACTTTATGGATATCCTGTATGAAAGTGTGATTGTTCATTACTCTGAAATAGAGTAGCAAAATCTCAGAACTTCCAAAAAATACACAAAAACTGTTTGCCTGGAGACGTGTTACACGAGAGTTTGTGGCAAGACTCATTCTTGTCATGTGCAAATCTATTGCACATGTGTAATGTGACAAAATATTAATTGTATAGTGGAGAAAATATGTTAAGGTATTTTGACAATGGTTGAAAGAATAAGTGATGAGATGCTATGTACATTTTAGATAATGAGTTATATAGTTACAGATATTCATGTCTCAAAACAATATTATTTGTCATAAACAGAAAAGTCATGATAATATGTGAACATACCTTATGAACCTTCCTGACATTGCACATTTTCTAATGTTTCTCTTTGACCCTAGGAAAGAAACGAAACAGCACTCATACAATATTGTCCAGAACACAAAATGAGTCCCCGGTTTGAAGATATTGCTATAATTAGTAAACATCGTAACAAATGGGAGTTGTGATCTTCAGAGGCGGTTACAATTGAAAACCAAAATTTGTGGCAAGTAACATTCAAGAACCATACAGCACAGCTGAAGTATGGAGAACTTTGATATAAAAAACAAGCAAAAATTCATAAGCATAAGAAGAGAAAATCAAGATTCAAATTGCCGAGTGGGCTCGTAGATGGCAGAACAGAACTATAACGAAGATCAGAACTGCACACGATGTAAGTTACCAGATGTTTCTTCGGCAGGTCTGGAGGACCCCATGGGAGAACATCTGTGAGACCACAGTGTGGTTCCTTCTGGAAGATAGCGACAGCAAAAATTCTGGCCTTTTCTGACGATGAGTGAGGCACATTCAAAAAGCTTTAAAAGTTAATTTATGGGATCTCAGTGAAGTTCTTTAAAATATATGGAAGTGGTTTTGGAATTATGATGTAGCAGTATTGTATACATACTTTTTAACTGCATATAAGTTTTTAGGTTATTTTAATTTCATGGAACCATGCAACACATACAACACGTTAATCACACTACTTCAAACCATCCAAGCCTTCCATTAATGATAAAAAGAAGCAAAGGTATGTAAACATAACTTTAACAGCCGAAATAATGCACCTGTTAAGCACATAAAATTGCAAGATGATGCAGGTATGTATCCAAGGTGAAAGACTTGAGGGATCCAGGTTCATTCCTCCCCAAATTATTTAAATATGCATCCTATAGACACAGTTTTATTGAAGTAGCACATTTCTATGCCCGGGACAAACCATAAAATATTGCGCCATCACCAAGGTTGTTAATACAAGAGGTTTTAGCGCATGAAATCTTATAAACCTGTTTGTTGTACTAGTTTTAGAGCAGTAAACTCAGTCTTGGGTGTTAATTATGAACAGATTTGCATTATTTAGTACCCACATGCATATAAAATTACAAGCTTTCAAAACAAAACTAACACTGGGATCGAAAAGTTCTTCTGACATTTAATTCCCCATTGATTTATATGCTTTTTTTTTTTCATCATATTTTCTTGTAGTTAATTTACAAATAAAGCTACTAACAGTTGTGTACAGAGTTTACGAACGGGCTAGTTTTGTAGTTAAGAGAGGACCCCACCCAAAACCACGGTACGCCCACTTTATGCGCTGGCTTTTTTCTTTCCACCTTTTTCAGCACTACCTGTTTCCACTACTGTAATATTACAGATACATCTTGTTTTTACATAACATTTTCTTATTTAAAGAATCATTGAAGCAGTCAAGATGTGGGAGTAATTCACAAAAGAAGGTAAATGGGTTAAAAGACCAACAGTTCAATGAACCAAGTAAAAGGTTGTAGTAATTTGGTCGTATACAACCTCCCCTTCCACTTTTTTTAATCAGTGCCTTATATAGGCATGATTGTTGGAGAAGTTTTGCAAACATTCAATAACTGGAATGCACTAGTTAAATGGAATTCTGTGTATAATTAAGATGAATTTATTGCTCATTTGTTAACACTGTTCACAGAAATCATGATATTTTCAGCAGATTCACGTAATAGAAGCATAATTTGTGGTTATGCTAATTTTTAATCCAATTAAAGATGTTCCATATAAAAATACTTGACAATTTCCACAGAATGCAGATAACCTTATCAATAGTGTGTACTAAATGAAGCACATGCAATCTTGAACTTGATTTAAAAATTTAACTTGCCCCAATTTTGTTTTAATGATGTGTGGCAAAGATGAAGAGAAATATCTAGAGCAGGATTTTTTTTTAAACAAACTGTTGTCTCTACTTTAGCTTGCTCTTAATAACTTCTAGTTGTAAGATTCAATTAAAATGAAGAATATGTTCAGTGTCTGTGTATGCCAGTTTTTTTCAACAGTTTTTTGAACCATGCCAAGCAGCACTTGGTGCAATATGACATTGCACCAGTTATTTTATAAACAGCTTTTTAATATTAGTTTACAGTCAGCTTCTTGCAGAAACATACCTGAAGTTTCCTTCATGCATGAAGTTAATCCACTTAGATAATCAAATATGTACGTATCAGTCAAAGCCACAGTTTTTAAAAACAACAAAAATAAAAACCATTTCTTTTAAAAATACAAAAAAACTGTTGTTGGTCCTTACTGATTTCAAATTGGTCTGCAATTAAAAACAATAATGTGTATATCTGTATTAATCAATGAGTTAACATTTAAAAAAATTATCCGTACTTAGTATGTACAACCTTGTTTTTTTTAGAATTACATAGAAGTCTAATCGCAGTTGGCATAATGTATCCAAAGTCACATTATTTATAACTTTTACAAATTCAATTTTTCATTTACACTTAATACTTAGTACAAATGTTCTTTAGATTTCACTGATAAATGATTGATTCAGATACATGTGGAAATCAAAATTTAAGATTTTCCTGAAATTATCTTTACCTCCCCCCCTTTTTTTTTTTTTTTTTTTTTTGAGAAAAGCCTGGGCAGGTTGGAGTTTAAAAAGAAACTTTTTTCAATTCCTGTTTTCAGTGACCAGAGGAAGTCTTTTGCGAAGTTACTGCCGCACACACATTTTAATTGTAGTTTAACAAACTGACTTTTCAATAAACATATAAAACGAGCGAAACACAAAGAATCATGTATGGTAAAAGGTTCCTTTAGTGGTAGCTTTCGGTCATCGTACGACCTTGATCACCCGCGTTCAACTGGATGGGGTGGTTGCCAGACCTACAATTTGAAGTTGGGGTGTTGAGAGCATTGAAATTTTATTCACCAAAAACTGCAATTCAGAGACCCCTCACCAAACCCCATTTATCTGGATCTCTCTTCTAAAATCTGGCCACATTTCCAACACTCCAACTTCAGTTGTAGTTCTGGCAACCAGCCCATCCAGTTGATCGTGAGTGATCAAGGTCATAGGACGAACAAAAGCTGCCGCTAAACGAACCTTTTTACCATACGTGACTCTGTGTGTTTTGCTGGTTTTATATGTCTATGTGGTATTGTCGTGTGAAGGCTGGGTTTTAAACCATAAGTTTTCAATATTTCTATGGGGGCATGATACAACAAAAAGGGTATTAGAGAACTATGTGACATTTCTTAACCCAAAAGGGAACAGTATTTAACCATCAGTAACTGCATTGTAAGAAATGTGGAAAGTGGGGGGGGAGAGGGGCATCACTCAGTAGAAGGATTTACCCTTACTTACATCTAGGACATTCTGGGCAATGAAGCTGAAATGGACAAAAAGACTGAAGACTTGTTCGCACAGGCACTCATTCTGACATTGGCAACAATAAAAGTTCCCCCTTTAAGACACACACACAAAGTCTCCCACATTACAAAAATTAATATAAAAAATCTATGCAAGTTAAAACAAAATGGTTGGCAACATAATATAGCAGCACTAAAAGTTTATTTTTTTCTTCTGTTCTTAAGGAGAGTGCTACTGCTGAATATGAGGGGCACTTTATCAACAACGGATTCTTTGGAAGAAAAAGAGGCATATGTGTTGTGGTTCCATGACACCAATCGGCGGTTGCTGTCCTGCTTCATTTCAGAAAGGAGTACAGACGATCACCACCAGACCAAAAAAGCATAAAAGCTTGGTATGAAAAGTTTAAAGTGACAGGTAGTGTTGGCAATCTTCACTGATTGGGCTGACCCCGGTTACACGAGAGACAGCTGCATCTGTTCAGGAGATATTTCTGCAAAGTCCCAGGAAATCCATTTCTGGTGTTTCACTGGAAACTGGGATTACCCATTACACAGGTCACAAAATTTTACACGAAGAACTTCATCTGTACACTTATAATGTACAGATTGTTCAAACTCTTTAGCCTGATGACCAGCCTCTCCGTGCTGCATTTGCGACGGAGATGTTGCTGCGCATAGCTCATGATAGTGATCATCTGCACCATGTCTGTTTTTCAGATGAAGCCACACTTCACATCTCTGGTACAGTAAAGAGGCACAATGTGAGAATCTGGGGATCAGAAAATTCCCATTATCATCGAACAGCAGAGGGTTATAGCCTGAAAGTGAACGAATGGTGTGGCCTGATGCATGACAGAATCATTGGGCACTTCTTTTTTACAGAACCTACAGTAGGGTGTACCTGGACAAGCTAGAACTTTTTGTAGCACTAGCACCGCAGTTGCATGCACTCCAACCTTCGGTTATTTTCCAACAAGACAGCGCTCCACCACATTGGTCAATAATGGTTCGTGAAAGCCACATTTCCAGACAGATGGATTGGCTGTGACTGTCCCATGACATGGCCACCTCGATCACCTGACATTACCCCTCTAGAGTTTTTTCCTGTAAGGTTATGTGAAAGACAAAGTTTACTCTAGCAGTGTTCCAAATGTCAAGATGTTGAAGAACAGAATAATGGACATCATTGGTTTTGTTTCTGCTGAGATGTTAAAAAAAAACATGGTGTGAAATCTAATATCGCTTAGATGTCCTCTAGGCCACAAATGGCGCCCATGTGGAGGTGTGCTGACAGTGGGAAAAAAACTTTACTTGTGCAACATCATTGTCGTGCAATTCCTTTTTTGTATCTGTAATACATTTTTTATATTAATTTTTGTAATGTGAGAAAGACTTTACGAACACCCTGTACATATAACAGCAAAAGTTCCCCTTTAAAAAAAATACATAACTGCAAAAGTGCATAAATGTAAAATATGCATAAGAAAAATTGGGAGTGCAAATAATTATATATCTGCATTCCAAATTCAATAACTTATCTTTGATAAAATAATGTGACTAACTGGCATATGATCGAAGCATGCGGGAGTCTTAAAAAGCTTAGGCATGGCAACAGGACTTACCAGCACAACTTGAGCATTTATTGGACTTCATGTGCAAAGCTCAAGCACTCACTGATTTTTTCAACATGTTCATGCCAATGCAGTGCACACATTTTACGAAATAACATGTGAAATGAAATTTGCACTGTCAGATATGTATACTTCATTTGCAACACAATGTAAAATGCAAAAAATTAATGCACTGGATTGTGACTTAGAATTTGCAAAAAGGAGTGCAATAGTCTTCTACAGCAGTGGTTCAGAACCTGTGGTCTGGAAGTACCAAACATTTAAAAAATCTAAGTTTGAATTATTTTAAGGTTAGCTGATTATAAAAATAAAATGATTCCAGGAACTAATGCCACCAAATGTCATGTCTCTGTTGTTCTTTAAATTATTTCATAGATTTAAGATCAGAGAGATGTACAATCTCTAGTTGAGTAAACACTGTGCAGAAGCAGACTGTTTCCACTGTTGAGCAAGAGAGTTCAGGTGGAATGGTCAAGGCTGAAATGCTTATGATCCACTAGTGTCATTTAATCTTTCCTCCACCCCCTCCTGATGTCATTCAATTGCACAGCAACAACAAACACTTGAAGTAATACTAGCAGCCTTCATAATGGAAGTGAACATCCTTTCTGGGTCAATATGGATTGCCCTGAATGATTTAGACCTACATTAAAATTACACTATATACAGGGTTCCCACTCAAAAGTAGAAAAAAATTCCTTGACTTTTCCAGGTTTTCCAGGTGGTTCTGAGAGTTTTTCCAGAGCGGCAAATCAAATAACATTGAGACAAATTGCTGCATTTTATTACATTCTTGCGTTCCTTACGAAAGCATACATTTGTTAATTCTTTAAATAACTGTTCTTTATACAATTACCTGCTTTTTATTAATAACAATTAAATGCATGAGGCATATTATTTTTGGTAGAATCTTTTCTGAACCTAAGTGGTATACTGCCCATGTAGAATTTGTTAATACGTTCCCGTACAAACAGTTCATATGTAAGAAAAAATCTGTATGTTGAATAGTTTGTTTTCCTTTCTTCTATAGCACAGTGTAGATAAGCTTAATGACCGAATGGGCTCCTGCTCAGAGAAATGTCGAAAGAGAATCAACCAAAAAAGGGCTTTGATCCATTGTTTAAGTGGTTCTCTTGTGATGTGTTTCTCCAAGCAAAAGTGTACCAGGCCACTGTGCCTAATTGTTCGATGTTACAAAATATGAAGCAAACTATCTGCAGAAACCAAATAAAACCGTAATGTCAACAGGCAATTTTTTAAATTCAGTTTTGATAATTTTTAGAGAATTAAGGAATAATGTAATGTATTGAAAGCAAGATTTATAAGTTTATAAGTTACAAAAATTAATGTATTTAACATAAATTTTACATAATATTTAACAAAATCATGTTTTATTTTTTTGTTTCAGGTTTAACGACCACCATGAGCAACTTGTTGGGCTATAAGCAGTCATCCGTCCATCCCTAATTTAGGACCATTGGCTTCACGAAGGAGAGCCAGTGCCGTAAGAGAAACACACCACCCATACCTCATCTGGTACTTGAATCCAGGCTCACTTGGACGAATAGTCAGAAGCCGGAGCTTAGACCACTGCACCACCGAGGTGGCAAACCATGTATTTACATGTTTTAAAGAATATTTGAACAAAGACTTATTTTAAATTCTATAAATAATGAAATATTTCAATCGACTAAGTGAAATTATATAACTGATTTATCGGTATTTTAAGTGCACACAAGTATATAAATAACATTTTAAACGACTCACAACATTTAGAGTTCCAGTTAGTTTTAAAAATGCAAGCTGGGAGAATTGTGACTGAAGAGAATAAATTGCCCTTAAATGATACAATGCTGAAGCTTTAAATCCTTTAAGTGCTTATTTTACATAAATATTAAAGAACACAGAAAGTTTTGCTGAAATTGAAGTCTAATGGGAATGATAAAATGGTGAGTGTCTGACAGAATCTCTTAACATTTTGTTAGAGCGGTTCTATCAAATCGATCTAACAATTTGTATTTTCTATTGGAATTTACTTAGAATCTTTAAAGACAAAGCAAATTAAAACAGCTATTAAAAAAAAAAAAGAAGAAGTCAGAGAGAGAGAACGGAAATCGTGACAGCATTTCTGCGTCTGAGGAAAAACCTGTGCCAGTACCATCCCAACAATTTCTAGCAATCAGGGAAAATACTGCTGACATTTAAAAATCAAAATTATAATTATTTTAGCTACCGTTAGCTCTTGCACTTGGCAATGAGAACATCAAATCTATGCTATTTGCTTCTAAATAATGCAGCATAGGATATTTAGACATTGTGCTGTTAAATTTCATAACCAATAAGCTGGCACAAACCAAAAAAGAAAATAAATATGCAAAATAAAGTTTAAAATCATACCTCTGATGGCTGCAGCAACTATGTGAAATGTTGCACTCTCTACAAACTTTATGATTGAATGTAAGTTTTTCGCTCCATACATGATGCAGCATGATTATATAGTAAAATTATAGTTAATATGGCACAAACATCAGTTGATTTTATATTTTTTTCTGTAGCAGAAAGATAGCATAGGCACAAATGTTTTTGCAACATTAGCTGGCAAAGAATATAATTTCTGTTTACCAAGTCTAGGAGATACATGATATCTTCACTGCTGTTGTAATTTGATCAGTTAACTTTTTCTGTTCTATTTTTTTTTTTCTTTTTTTGCCATGCAATACACTAAAAAAATGTAAGAACTAACATAATCTATGGAGAAAAAATGCAGGAAATCCAGGAAGTTCCATAAATGATGATCTTGAGCAGAGAAGGCAATTTGAATGGATATCTAAAAGATATCTTCCTGAAGTATCAAGAAAAAAATATTCTTCAAAATTTTTTAGTAGCACCACAGTTTTATATTTCATTCATTTTGACTGAAAAATTCTGTCACAATATGTTGTTCACAATTGGTATATGACTGCCAACATAAAGCTATAAATGTGTTTCAAAGTTTAATTACACCTCAAAATGAAAAAGAAATATAATCTTTACATGAAGCAGCTGTAGCACAATATAATATGAAAAATCATTCAGGGAAATAATAAACTGATGCAATTTGCTGAAGCAAATTAATTCACATTATCATGGTTTTGTCAGTTATTCAAGTCACATACTGTAAGTTAAAGCAATAAGCACCAAGAAAAATTTTCAAAGAAAATTCAAAACACCACTGTGCATAATTTCTACACTAATCAAAATAACAAAAGTTTGAAGGAACAGTACATTATAAATGCTTTGATAATTCAGCTATCTGGAAGTCTATACTACTTGCTTCCAAATTCATGTCATGGCATAACTTTGCTTTCTTTTGCTTTAGAAATTTTATCTGATTTAAAGATTTCCTCTTTTTATTTTCTTTCATTTTTTTCTTCATAGTCAGCTTTTTTTGTTCATCTAGATATTGGTGGTAACGAGAACGAGACATTTTAGCATTATTTAGTAGCTCTTTTGTAAGAGGAACATTCATTACACCATCACTTGCCTTAATGAAGTCATAGACAGTACGTAAAGCTATCAAAGACTTGTCACGCAAATTTTCAACTAGCCTGTCTTTATTTATCGAAAAGCCACTTTCCACAGAAGCATTGCCATGAGATAAAATCAAAGTAATTTTAATAACTTCCCACAAATCTTTGAAGTTTTCATTGTCATGTAGTAAGGTTCAATAAAAGACATCTAAATCAGTACTGAGTTGGGAAAATGAAGAGAAAGTTTCCTTCCATTGCATTTTTGACCGTTGACATAATGAGCTGAATTGCTGTTTGGATCTGTCTGCAGCAACAGATGCGACATATTTATTTTTAAAAAAATCTGCAACATCTTGTCTATACGCTTTTCACAAAGAACTGCATTGGAACACAGTAACTTTGGGTTCAGACAAGATGCATGTTTGACCATTGGAAATTTTAATGGGCTGCGCTCCAATATTTTGGCAGTTGTTTGCAACAAGAATTTATGACACTCTTTACGGAACATCAATTTCTGCAGTTCAGATGCACTGCTTTTTGCAAGATACCACCCAGCAGCTATGCCAATATCTACAGATTTAACATTACGGTGCATGGTTTCATTGCAGATATCTATTGTAAATAATTTTTCAGGTGAAGATATAACTAAAAAAAGTTCAGTTTTAATGAATCTTTTCATTAACTGATACACCAATTCATACACTGCATCATACAGAAATGGTACCATCGGTTTTACTGTCTGAAATGACTTCAGGAAAGGGTATAGGATAGTTGCTACTGATGAGAAGAAGGCCATTTTTGCCAAAATAAGCTTGTCTTCACAAGCACTTGCAATTCTTTCACAAGTCACAAACTTGGAAAGAGTTGTTTTTTCAAAGTACTTCTTAATACTGGGGAATATTTCAATTGCTCGTTCGACTACAGAAACATTTTCCAACCATCTAACCTGGCAAAATTTCAGCGGAAAAATTTTACTTCCTATGATAGATATATAATCTGCACGACGTGCAGGGCTATCTTTGAACAGCTGGTACATAGCTCTAAATATATCGTTTAAGTTCCAGTTTGTTGCTTTGTGTCCTGTCTGAAATGCTCCATGCACAACATGTAAGCCACATGAACCTAGGTCTAAGAGCTGACAAGCCTTTCATCAAGAAGATCTTCTTTTATGCTCCTCAGAAATTTTAAATTTACCTGGGGACCATCCATTGAAACCTGATGCAACCTGCTTAAATCAAGTTCTATCAGTCCTTCATAAAATTTTTTTAACCAAGTCCCCTGATGTGGCATGACCAAGGAAGACAGAATTTAAATAACGACTGGAAACTCGGTTAGATGCATTGGACCAGTATCTGATGACAAAATCCATTTGACATTTTTGAGATACCCGGTTAAGTGCTTCATCAAAGCACACAACAAAATGGGTGTTTGATAACTCTGAGAGAAGACACTGATGATAATACGGAGCAAGACCAAAAGAAATTAAGTATGCCATTTTTGTGCTTCCCATTGTCACAGTTTTAGCAATCTCACTGTCAGGAAACATGAGCTGAAAGACACTAGAGGCATTTTTGAATGCATTATATGAGCTATGAGTCATGACAAGATTCATTGCCCAAATCACTTCAGCTCTCAAAACACTTTCTTTGGATAAAAAGCTTGTGATGGAGGATGACTGAACTTTGCTATTAGGTTTATCAATAGCATTACTGTCAGTTTCTACAGCAGGTGTACCTTTAATTATATAATTACTATTACATTCATCTTTCTTTATGAAGAAGTTACTCACAGTAAGTGAAGTTCCAGAAGCTTTTACATTTTTCTTATGTTTGGAACTTTGACCATGGCTTGTAATGGCTTGCCTACCCATATTACTTAGGCTGAAGACTTTGCAGCATAAAATCATCATCATCATCATTGTCAACCATTATCAATCCACTGCTGGACGAAGGTCTCCCCAAGTTTCCTCCACAACGGTCTGTCTTGTGCCAGTCTCCTCCATGTCACCCCTGCATACTTTCGAATTTCATCCACCCATCTCCCATGTGGTCTTCTTCTGGGTCTTTTCCTGTCCCTTGGAATCCAATCTAAAATTTCGGCTGTCCATCGATGATCTGTCCTTCTGGCAGTATGTCCAGCCCATTGCCATTTCAGGGATTTAACTCTGATCATGATGTCTTCCACTCTTGTCATTTTTCCGATCCACGAGTTCCTCTTCTTATCTCTCCTGGTTACACCAAGCATGCACCTCTCCGTGCTGTTTTGAGTTGTCTGCAGCCTTTGTATGTCTCTTTTAGTTAAGGTCCACGTCTCTGCACCATACGTAAGCACTGGAAGGATGCATTGATCAAACACTTTTCTTTTAAGACATAATGGCATATTGCTCTTGAAAATTATGCTGTTTCTTCCAAAAGCTCTCCAGGCGAGTTTTGTACGCCGATTAATTTCTTCATCAATGTGACCCTCACTTGATATCTGCTGTCCAAGATAAACGTATGTATCTGTTATCTCCAGCTTTTCTCCATCAATCGATAAATCTTCGTTTCTTGTAAAAGCATTGAACATCACTTTTGTCTTCTGAAAGTTCATTTTTAATCCCACTTCTTTACTCTTGTCAGCAAGTTCCTGGATCATACTCTGCAGCTCTGATGGGCTAGTTGCAAAAATGACTATGTCATCAGCAAAACGAAGGTGGGTTAGATAATCTCCATTAATCTTTATCCCCTTGTTTTCCCAGCTCAGTGACTGAAAAACACCCTCCAATGTGGCATTAAAGAGCTTCGGAGATATGGTGTCACCTTGTCTCACTCCCTTTCCAATTTTTATGTGTGTTGTATTTTCAAACAGCCTAATCTTTGCACTTGCATTTTCATAGATGTTATTAATAATATTAATGTATGCATCTTCAATACCGCAGGTTTTCAGAGCCATTGTAACTGCTGATGGTTTCACCGAATCAAAGGCTTTTTCATAATCGATAAAAGCCATGCACAATGGAAGTTCATATTCCCTCGCTCTTTCAATTAGTTCTCTCAGCACATGGATATGATCTATTGTGCTGTAGCCACTCCTGAATCCAGCTTGTTCTCTCGGTTGAGCCATGTCCAGTGATACCTTCAAGCGGTGTGAAAGAACTTTAGTGAAGATTTTATAAACCACTGATAGGAGGCTGATAGGTCTGTAGTTCCCGAGAGATCCTCAATGTCACCTTTTTTATGTAGCAGGATCATTGTAGCATTGTTCCAATCCTCAGGAATCTTCCCTTCATTAAGGCATCGAGTGAAAATTTGGGCGAGTACTGTTTCAATTTCTCCACTTGCTTCTTGTATGATGTCTATAGTAATTCCATCTTCTCCTGGAGCTTTCCCCGCTTCATGTTCTTGATTGCATGAGCAACTTCTGCTGGGATGACTGGAAGAACTCTGGTACCTTTCATGATGTCTGGAGTACATGTATCATCCCTTTCATATAATTTGGAGTAGAAATCTTTCACTCTTGTCAAAATTTCGCCTCTATTTCTTGTTACAGAACCATCTTCTTTTCTCAGTGCCATAATCTGTTTTCTTCCCTTACTGAGATGTCCCTTTGCTATCTTCAGGCTTTGGTTGTTTTCAATTGCTTTCCTCACTAGTTCACAGTTGAATTTTCTTACGTCTTCAGTGATACTTTTTCGTACTGTCTTGCATAGCTCTATATATTCCACTTTGGAAGTCACATCTTCTTTAGTTGTCCTCATCTCTCTTCTTTTTTGCATCAACATTTTCGTTTTTCCTGATAATTTATTTACATGCAACTTGTTCTTAGACCCAGCTAATTTTGTTGCTGTTTCCATAAGAGCTTTGGTTACTTTTCTGTTAACTTCAGAGATGTCCACTTCTTCCGATGTTAGGCCTTCTAAAGCAGAGAACCTGTTCTTCAGTTCCAACTTGAAGGTATTATGGTGTTTTTTAAGGTTGGTTATGTCAATAGATTTTGTTTGTCTTATGAGCTTGCCACGTTCAAGTTTAGTGTTGAGGTGCATCTTACATCTCACCAATCTATGGTCACTACCTGTGTTGAACTTGTTTAGCACACTGCAGTCTTCTATGACGAATTTTTTGTTACAAATAAAATCAATTTCACTTGTCATCCCATTTGGATGTCTCCATGTCCATTTCCTGTGTGGCTTTTTCTTGAAGAAGGAGTTCAAGATGAAAAACCCTTCTGCCTCTGCAAACTCAACGAGAGTATTTCCACGCTGGTTTCTGTTGCCGTGACCGAATTTACCTACTGAAGTTTCATTCTGTTGCCGTTGCCCTATTTTTGCATTGAAATCTCCCATAATTATTTTCAAGTGCTGCTTACCTTTATTATTTAGATGACAAATTTCCTCATAAAATTCTTCAATTTCTTCTTCAGGATGACTTGTGGTGGGTGCATAAGTTTGAATAATCTGAGCCTGGTATCTTCTAGATAGTTGGATAACGAGTCGTGCAGCTCTGTCAGAGGAACTTTCAACTTCTACCACTTTATTCTTCAGTTTCTTGTTTATTATAAATCCAACACCACTAGTTCTGCCAGTATCTGTCCCACGATAGTAGAAGAGATGTCCACTTTTCAGTTCAATGAGATCTTCTCCTTTTCTCCTTACCTCACTTAGCCCCACGATGTCCCACTTGATCCTTTGTAGTTCCACTTCCAATTCAAGAAGCCTTGAATCAGAAGATAGGGAGCGTCCATTGTACGTTGCCAAGGTCAGCATCAGATGGCAGCCTAGTCCGGTCCTCCGGGGATTCTTAGCACCCTCATAAAATACAGCGTGCTTTATATGCTTCATTGTCAACAGCTCTTAGCCAGTCAACCCACTGGGGATTTAAATTTTGATCAGTCCACTCAGGATTAAACACTGTTTTACTCATCCTGAAAAATTGCAATTTACAAAAATAAATTTATGATTTGCTTGTGTGTGTGATGAATGCCACGACTTTCAATTTTCTTATGACAAAGTTTGCATTAAATCCTGGCATGCCATAATGGTAAATAAAAACCAGTCCGTTTACATAATATACATACCAGAATGCTCCAAAAATGCAACAAAGTTCAGTAAAAATTATAGTGAACACAACACACCTCTATAATCATACTCTTTTTTCAATCTTTAATAATCTCTCTGAACAAATTGATTTCATCAGAAAATTGCAGAGTGAATGCAGATCGCCTAATTATTGGTAAGTAATAATACTTCATGGAGAAATGTAATCACAGATGAGCTTTGAATAATTTTTATTTTGCTTTACTTTATAATCTACGGGTTCACAGGCTGGCATTTTTTTTTAAATCGCTGGACACCCATCCCTAAAACTGCATGACATCCCTTACCTCGCGTGTCTTTTCACTCTTTCTTCCTCTCTCCCACTTTCGCTGGAGAGCAGCATCAAAATAGTCCTTCTCTCGACCCCAGTCTTTACGATCCCCCTTGGTTTCCGAAAATGCTCCGCTCATGCCTCGGGTGTGTCCTTTGCCGCCTGGGAAAGTTAAAAGTCGTAATTATTTCAATTAACTATTTCCGTTCGGACAGCCCCAACATGCATGCGATCCCAAACAACGATGGGTCATTTCCACGCCAAATCGTCAGATGCTATCCACCACACCATCTCCGATTCTTACGATTTTTTTTCTATGAAAAGATTACTCCAACATATGGAAAACCCGAAAGTTCCATTTTTTTAATTTCCAATAGATTAGAAGATATTAATTTTCAAATTTCAGTGCATGGCGGCCTCATTTACGTAAAAACGCAAATATCTCCGTTCTTTTGATTAAAAGAAGTACCAAAATCACCACTTCTTCGTAATTTCCCCCTACGACTTCCGTAAGAGGAAATGATCAAGGAATGACAATTTTAGAAACAAAAAAGTTGGGGATATATGTCCTGGTGCCAATTCTTGCGAGGGAGAGGTGATACTACGTGAAAATAATGTGAAATACCTGAAGATAACAGAAGATAACGACAGCAAGGCTAAGGAGATAGAAAAAATGTCATCGATTATTTTTGGGTAGAGCTAGTGTTTAAATAAACAAGTTACCGTAATTTTCGGACTAAGAGCCGCATCGACGTAAGGCAGGTGATAAATTTTGCAATCTTGGAAGCAAAAGTTACCGTAAGGGCCGCACCTGTGAAGTCATGGTGCTGCTCAGAAAGCTAAATTATCTTCCTGATTTTCATGAATTAACTCACGCCCAACGTGATTATATGTATACTTCAAAGGCTAATTCTGCAACTCAGTGTCAATCTGCTTTATACATTTATTTTTTCATACTGGCAAAAATGTTTATTTATACATTTTTTATTAATCATGCTAATGATGGTATTTGTTTGCACTTATTAAATGCTCAAAACCATTTATGTAATCAATATAAATCACAGTTAATCTTAAGACTCTCATTAGAATATCGCATTGCTCGTAAAAACCGCACAATTGTCTAAATTCCATTCAATGTGGATGTCTGCTACAGGATGGTTCTCTGTTAACCGCAATAGAATCCGTCTTAGAAGTAATTAACTTATAAATTATCGCTTGTAATGATTTCGATTAATGTTTTCTTTAATAATATGTTTCTTCTATGTTATGCTTTTTTTCCCCCTCATCTAGCCACCTGATCCCGCCGCCAAGCCAACACTTCGAAACAGCGGTGCCGCTTTCTCTCTTTCAAGTGGTTTAACCTACTTTCATTTACTGCGCACTGAGCCTTCACGTTGTTTTCAACAGAGATCCTAAATGCCATAACGGCCACAAAAATTAAACCCAGGGATAAAGAAAAAATAATGGAAGCAACAAGTGGAGAAAACTAACAGTTAATACGGAATACCATTTTGCCTGAGAGGCTACAACTCATATAAGTACTTCCAACATCCGGAAGTCTTAAAATTGATTGGCTACGTTTGTGACACAAACATTAGTATTGAACTTTTATCGCAGGCCACAGTTCATTTCCAAGCTACGTCAAATTAGTTGTATGGGAAACAATTGGAGGAAGTTTTGTGTGCACGTGTGCTCATAAAATCCTCCTAACGCTTTTTTGTCAATATAATTTTTCATCCTGCGGCGAGTGGCATGTTTATACTTAACAATATCATTACGAAGGGCAAGACATTTCTGCGATGTTGATCAGGCAAAGTGCGAGAAAGGTCTGGAGCCCACTCAAGTCATTTGCAGTAACTCCCCACAAATAACGTCATCCAAAACAGAGACAGAGGCTATAGCGCCTGCACTGACAAACCTGAAACCAATAGAGCACGCACGGCAATGATTACATCAGTAGTAACTAGGTAATTTTTTTTTTCGCCAATGTGACAGTAAAGATGCAAAATGAATAATTTATGCAAATCTTGTGAGGTGCAGCAACGCAAGAAAAAGAATTTACGATTACAAGAAAATTTCTACCCCGTCTAACTTTTGTTTTCGCAAATTTTTGTTTCTATGTATAAGCTGAAACCTTGGGAAAAATTACGAGAGAATGATGAATTTTATATTTCTTCTTATTCTAAATAACAGAGATATTTGCGTTTTTACGGAAAACGGTTCCATTATGCACAAAAATTCAAAAAATAATATCTTCTCACCTATCAGAAATAAAAAAAGTTGAAACTTTCAGGGTTTTTTTTATAACTTGGAGGCAGCTAGCTACCCGTAAAAAAAATTGTAAGAATCGGAGATGTGTTGGTGGAAAATTATTTCAATATCTGACGATTTCGCGTTGAATGACCCAGATGTGAAAATCTATGGTCCCGGGCGGTCGCCACTGGCGATAAACTTCATCGTCGTGGTGACTAAAAATGTTTGATTAAATTGCCAATTTTGGCGACCTGTACGGGAAAAACATTTATTTTATTTAACTTGTATTGTACGGAATTTCTTTTTCAGCTTGTACGGAACTCGCGCGTTTTTGAAATTTTTTTACTCCAAATGTACGGAAATCGCACGAAGTTTGAGTTGTACGGAAGTCGGCCATCACCTCTTTCATTCTGCCTGAACAGCAGAAAAGAAAAAAAAAGTTTATAAAAATGGCGAGGGCGTTGGTTTATTTTCACAAAGAATGCGACAAGGCTGGGTCATCGTAGTTCGCAAGGTTGCGGTGGGGATGAAAGCCGGTGGTGGACAGCTCAACTGTCTGCGTTGGAAAAGTCCAACTGGGAGAAATTTTTAATAAAAAAAAATATTCTCCAATTTTTTTAATAACTGAATGCAAATTTTACAGTAACCAAGACACGTCAAAATAAACTCCCATGTAGAATTTCGTCAAAATCCGATGAAAACTTTAGAAGTTAGGCATTTTTTCTTTTTTTAATGAATGTTCACTGAAAGCCTGCATAGTCCATAGGAAAATTTTAAAATCCGTAATCGGCATAGTCCGGATCTCCGGCCGATTCTGGATTTTCGAGGTTGTACTGTAATATTTCCATATCTGCGAACTACTACGGAAAGTCCGTAGTTTCAACGAATTTAGTTGGCTGACTACGGACCTCGCTGTCGAAACTACGGATTCTACGAATTTTAAATTTTTTTTAATTTTATTGTTTTATGATATGCATGAGATTCTTAAGCGGACTCGTGCAATTCCGCATTTTTTTTTGTAATCATTTAGATCGTTCTCAGGATCAGTGTAAAACTGAAGACAGTTTGCGGGTGGGTGGGTGGGGAGGAGTTACGTCTGGAGACGGAGTCGGATGTAGGTAAAAATACCCCCGGAGAAAATACCCCGAAAACTGAAAAGCGAAAAATGCCCCCGGAAGAAATACCCCCAGAACAAACGGTTCACTGTAAACTGCCACACAGGAACACAGATGTGTGGCAGTGTTCCGATGTGGCAATTTACTGGCAACCCTGCCCCACATCTTCAGCAACTTGGCTACAAAAGTTCAAGAAGGGGGGGGGTATAAAGATAGCCGTTTCTGGGCCTACATTGAGAACTGAATTGGGAACTCCAAACGAATTTCGGAAAAACGTTCCATGTAAGCCAAGCGAGAATTGTACTTTAATTTGAAGAAATAAATTGCCAAGGATCCGAGATACACTGGGTTGGGGGGGGGGGGGGGGTCTCTAGCCTGAACTTCTGTAATATTATATTCTGGGCCGCTGGAGTATACCAGTGTATCTAGGAAGTTCCCCTTGAAGTGTCCGTGAGGTCCATGGAGGGGGGGTGTCCCTCAAAATGTTAAAATGGACGTAGAGCTGTAAACATTAGTATCATGCTTTACATAATGATTCTGTACACGACCACGAATTTTCAGGAGGGTGGGGTAACCCTCCCCTAGTTTCTAAGAGCTATTCAGGGGTAACATCGAGGATACACTGACCAACTCTAGAGGTCCAGAATATAAAATTACGGAAGTTGGGGGTAGAGCCCTCCAAACCAAGCACCTCGTATCCCTTTCACAGGCTTCACCAAATTTCTGGGGGAGGGGGAAAGGGCATACATAGTTTGCTATTAAACACAGCATGAAGCATAGAAATTCCGAGTAAATCCTTTACCTTGAACACTTGTCTGCGCTCTTAGAAACTTGGGGGAGGGTGAATTCACCCCACCCACCTGAAAATTCGTGGTCGTGTACAGAATCATTATGTAAAGCATGGTTCTAATGTTTACAGATCTAGGTCCATTTTAACATTTTGGGGGAATCCCCCCCCCAAGCTCACAGACCTCGCGGGCTCTTCAAGGGGAACAGCCTGGATACACTGACAGGCTCCAGCGGCCCAGAATCTAATATTACGGAAGTTGGGGGTTGAGCCCCCCACCAAGTGTACTTCGGTTCCTCGGCAATTTATTTCTTCAAATTAAAGTACAATTCTCGCTTGGCTTACATGGAACGTTTTCGCGAAATTCGTTTGGAGTTCCCAATTCAGTTCTCAATATAGGTCCAGAAACGGCAATCTTTATAGTCCCCCCCCTCCCCTTTGAACTTTTGTGGCTAAGTTGCCGAAAGATGTGTGGCAGGGTTGCCGGTAACTTGCCACAGCGGAACACTGCCACACATCAGTGTTCCTGTTACAGTGAACCGCTTGTTCTGGGGGTATTTCTTCCGGGGGTATTTTTTCCGCTTTTCTGTTATCGGGAGTAATTTCTCCGGGGGTATTTTTACTGTTTACCATTTCGTGTCTCAAAACTTTCGAAAACGGTAGTTGAATGGAGTGAAAAAGTTACAGTAATCGTCATTTTTTTCTCCCAATATTGCCTTAGTGCAAAGTTTTACTGTTAAATATGATTTTATTGCATAAAAGTATTTCAGCTTGAAACTGTAGGCAACAATGTGCGAAAACGGAGGTTAGACGCAGCAAAATTTTCCCGGTATTCTCAGGTATCAGATTCTTCCGCGAAATCGAGGAATTCCGCAGTTTTCGTCATTATTTTAGTCATTCGCGAGATCAATGAACCAGTGAACACAATGGGGGGGGGGGGGATGTTCGTCGGAGGACGGAATTCCATCTTTACGAAAATTTTGAAAACGGAAGGTCGACAGAGTTCAGATTTTTTCCGCAGTCGTAATTCCTTTTTTCTCGCGATGTTGCCTCTGTCCAGTATTATTGTTAAGTAATATTTAACTGCATAAATATTTGTATCTCAACTTGAAAATAGCGGGAAAATTTCCAAAGCTGGAAGTCTGGCGGTGCATAGATTTCCCCGGTAAGCTCACTCCCCTCCCCGCGCGATGTTCCCGCTCTCCTGCTTGGTTTTATAACTTCAGTTTCAACTTTTCTGAAATATGCAAAATAAAACATACTGATATTATACTAAGCAATTTTATAAAAATAATTTAGCATGAAATATACAATTTGATATTTTTTTTTCAAAGTTTGGCCACTGAGGTTTTTTTCATGGCCACTAACAATTTTGGTCTTGGTGGCCAATGTCTGCTAGCAAAATTTGTAAGTCTGGATCTTTACCAGCCAGTTCTTGCAATAATCGGAATATCGTCTTAAAATAGCTATAAATAAATTTCTTTATGCATTATGAAATAGAAATATGACAGAATCAAGAAAAATCTCTTTCCGGCCGTAAAACTGGAAGACAAGGAATCTAGAAAGCGGCCGTGAAATCTGGGATATTTGGTAGGTATGCAATAGTTCATTGCATGGTATTTTTGAAGAATCTTCCTATTTCAAAATATTTTCCCTGTTCAAACATTTGAAGGTCATTACTTTTCCAACTATACCAACTCTGCTGCAGAATTACGAAAGCGAAGCTTCAGTTCGTAAGTGATACGAACCTTTTTCAATGTAAATTAGGTGCCCTCAATTTGCAACATTCATCCACACTGCTCTTGAAGGGGGGGGAAACGAATTTATTAGGATCACCAACATTCGGCAAAATAAAATGTTTTTGTACATTTCGATAAAAAAAAAAGGTGGAACATGCAAAAGAAAAAGAAAGCTCAACTTCTAAAGTTTCCAATGAATTTTGGCGAAATTTAAAATGGAACGCTATTTTCATATATCTTGCCCACTGTAAAAATTTCAGTCTGTTATTTAAAAAATTGAGGAAATAGCTTTTTCATAATTTTTTTCCCAGTCTACACAGAGAACCGGGGCACCTACTCAGGAACAAAGGTCGACTACTCTGCGCGAACGCAGCAGATAAGAGCCTGCAAAATGGGTGTGTGATTAATGGCTTTCTCTCACGCTTTGACCTGTCCGGTTGTTCGGTTGTAGTTTAGAGCATCTGGAGATGGGGGAAACCGCGAAGAGACGCACTCCCCAGCACAGCTGCACTTTAATCGGTGGGTGGGTTGCCTCAAAGGATAAAACAACTTGGAATTATTTTAAAACTTAGCAATACAGAAATATATTCTACAAAGTCTGAAAGAAAACATTTTTTGGCAAAATAAAAATTCCCTGAATTTTCAGTTCCCTGATAAAAAATTCCCTGATTTTTACGAAAAAACACAATTTCCCCTGAGTTTTCCCTGATTTTTAAAACAATATTCAAATTCCCTGTTTTCCAGGTGGCGTGGGAACCCTGTATATACTAACTTTGAATTCTGCATCTTATTTTGAAATTCATCTGTGGCTGAAATGGTGTTCATTAAAAGTATCCTTACCAATGAAAAGGAGTCTTAAATGTTTAGAAAAAAGGTTTATGGCTGTAGAAATAGGTGAAGTAAACCAGTGTGTTGTTTGAAGTGAAGTTCTCTGAATCAAATGCAAGGAGTCTTCTAAATTGCAAAAACATGTTGAAATTAAACATAACGATATGCAGTTAACCAATTAGTAGAATTTTTTAAACAAATTCTGATGCCATTAAGAATAGTGCTTTTGTTTTCACATTGAAATATTTTGGCTTCACAGTAGGTAACTTGGTTTTGGGTAAAAAGGCAGCCAACCTCACACCAGACCTTATGGTGTAACTCTTCCTGCAGGTAACATGATAACTATGATAATGGGTGAAAATTATTCAACACAACTTGTGTGCAATAAATTTGAACCGAACACTTGAATCACAGTGAATGTTCTACATTTCAATTGGAACAAAATACTGATATTGAAGTCAATACAAATTTAGTAGCATTTCTTAGATATGAGACGATTTGCTGTTTGGTATGATCTTGAACCTGTACACATGTGCGGAAAAAATTGTTTAAAGTTATGTTCCTCAAAATTAAAAGCAAATAGCCTAAATATGTTGGTGTCTGTATAGATTGTACTAAGCTGATGTACATAGGGTTTGTTTCGTGAATTCTCTCAGTAGCACCCCCAGCTAAGTGGACACATCGCATCATTCACTCTGAAACACCATGCCATCAACAATAAAATCTGTCTATGATTAATCATTGCAAATTGCAAATTTTCATACGACTCCTTCTCTCAATAACAGCATCTTCACACACTAGGCAGCGATTACAAAAACATACTGTTACCCTGAGTCCAGTGGTTGTCAAGGGGTAGTTCTGACTTATCTGTTTGAGCCAAAGGATGAGGTTGGGCAGTTCTTCAAAATATATGTTAAAAGATTGTTTGAGTGACTTCTCGTTTCTTTAAGTTCTCTCAAATGCAGCAGATGTTTCCCCCTTCTCAAATGCACTAATTCCAGGCTCCAGTGTAACTATACTTTCTGCACAGAAGTGGGAGGGAACATTTAAAAAATTAAAGACTTGAACACAACCCATTGTCAACAACAAATATTTCTTCTCTTTTCTTAATGACTTCCCCAGCAAAACATTCTGTAACATTGTTGAGTGCATGAAAAAACACATGATGTCCTTTGGTGTTCACATAAGAGAAGATAACCTATCTTACAAATAAATGAAAATTTGGATGAAAAGCTGCCTCTGAGGAACTGAACTTCCACCCAGTGAAACAGCTCGGCTCCTTGGAATTGTCTGGCGACTCCTGTTTGAAGATTATAATTTCTTCAGTGGCTCTGCCAGACTTTTGGTCTAATATGCGTTATGTATTTGGAAATGCGACAAAATACATGATACCTTATGCCCCCTCATACCTGTGTGAATCTACACTTTCAGGTTTTTGACAATAGAAATAATAAGTACAGGAACAGAAATAATGTCGAGGCACACCTGAAACTTAAAATCTCACCTTTTAAGGCAATGTTCAAAAGCATGCTGTTTAGCATTACCCTTTAAATTATTAACCTTTAGAGTTTGATTACTGTAAAACTCGAAATAAGTAAACACATAAAACTAATAAGCCACAATTTTAAATTACTTAATTTTTAAAAAACATACACTTCATATTGCTGCATGATCTCTAATACAGGCACAATATACCTGATGTAACAAATTCTAAAAATTTTATTTGTCCTTATGGACGCTGCAGATAAGCAGTGTGTGTGTTAGGGGGCCCATGACCTAAGAGACGATAAAAAAAATTGTTGCAAAGGAATGTATAACTTTGTTACAGCATCCATGAACAATTTAACACAGTGGATATATTAGATTCTACACCTATATTTCCATTTCAAAACATACTGTGTAAAACTGTATAGTATTTCCATTTGGAATCTTCATGTTGCAGATTCCTCAGTGTTCAAGAAATTTATCAGTGCCTATATGCTTCACAAAGTTGCCTATTTTCAGAATATGTTCAAGCACACATCAGTATTTCTATTTTGTATGAAGCACCATATGTTTGGAAAGGCTACTTTCCTCAGTAAATTTCTTGTAGCATACATCACATTAACGAGGTTTTTCACCAGTATGAAGAAGCATGTGCCTAGAAATGTGATCTCTCTGTGTGAATTGTTTGGAACATACATCACATTGATGAGGTTTTTCACCTGTATGAAGCATATGCTCAGAAAGACTACTTTTCTGAGTGAATTTCCTGGAACATACATCACATTAAAGAGGTTTTTCACCAGTATGACGAAGCATGTGCTTAGATAGGCGATCTCTCCGTGTGAATTGTTTGGAACATACATCACACTGAAGAGGTTTTTCACCCGTATGTAGAAACATGTGCTCAGAAAGCTGAGTCCTCTGTGTGAATTGTTTGCAACATACATCACATTGATGAGGTCTCTCACCAGTATGAATAAGCATATGTCTAGAAAGACAACCTTTCCCAGTGAATTTCCTGGAACATACATCACATTGATGAGGTTTTTCTCCTGTATGAATAAGCACATGTCTGGAAAGGCTACCTCTCTGTGTGAATTGCTTAGAACATACATCACATTGATGAGGTTTTTCACCTGTATGGAGAAGCATATGGCTAGAAAGCTGAGTTTTCATAGTGAAATGCTTCAAACATACATCACATTGATGAGGTTTTTTACCTGAATGACGAAGCATATGTTTAGAAAGGTTACCTTTCTCGGCAAATTTCTTGGAACATACATCACATTGATGAGGTTTTTCACCTGTATGAAGAAGCATATGGCTAGAAAGCTGACTTTTCACTGTGAAATGCTTCAAACACACATCACATTGATAAGGTTTTACACCGGTATGAATACGCATATGGATAGAAAGCTGACTTTTTGCTCTGAAATGCTTCAAACATACATCACATTGATGAGGTTTTTCACCTGTATGAAGAAGCATATGGAAGGAAAGCTGACTTTTTGCTGTGAAATGCTTCAAACATACATCACATTGATGAGATTTTACACCTGTATGAAGAAACATATGCCTAGAAAGCTGAGTTTTTGCTGTGAAATGCTTCAAACATACATCACATTGATGAGGTTTTTCACCTGTATGAAGAAGCATATGCTTAGAAAGATGATTTCTCTGTGTGAAATTCTTGGAACATACAACACACTGATGAGGTTTATCACCTGTATGAATAAGCATATGTCTGGAAAGGCTACCTCTCTGTGTGAATTGCTTAGAACATACATTACATTGATGAGGCATTTTACCTGTATGAAGCAGCAAAAGACTACTTTTAACAGTAAGGAATTTTTATTTCTGTGCAACTGTCTACAGATCTCGATGAACTATATTTCTGGGGGGAAATTGCGTAAGCATGCTTCACCCTCTTGAAGATCTTCTGTTGTACAAGGAAGGTGCAATAGATTATCATTTTTTTACTTTCTTTACAATCGAGTTTTGAGCTGTGTCTCCATCAGTTTTATTCTGGACTCTATATTCGTCAACTTCTAGATTTTATAAATTCTGTCCATTTCCACACTAATAATTTAAGGCAGGAACAAGAGAGCACCTTTCACGTTTTTTAAACAGACTTTCTGCAATTAAAACCTTGTGCACCAAGGTGTTCAGAAAGATAAATTTCTGAACCACATATTAAGAGCTTGTAACATGCAAAGCAAAAAAGCATTGCTGAGTTAAACATTGTGTACGTACATAATGGCACAATCTATTATTGAAAAAAAAAATAAGTAAATAAAGCAGCTTATAACTGACACACTGTGAAAATATATTTTGGAGAAAAACACCACTAATATGAAAAACTACATCAAGATATTTTTAATTTGTATGCGAACAATTTTAGAATTTAATCCCAGCCTTGTCTTTTTTTACCGCACAAAAAGATAAATTGTTTACCTGTACCACATGTACGTACATATCATTGTTTAGGAGTTCAGCGCCATTTGCAATCTTAAATTGCTCCATAGTAAATTGTGTCCAGAAAATGCGCCACGGCAATCTTATACGGATTCCACGATAGGCTGTGATTGGCTGTTCAGAGAGGGAGACGATTTGATCGGAAGCAACCCGAAGCATGAGCTCCCCGAAGTAACATTCTCTCGAAAGCAGAGACGTAATAGTAAGAACGAGGGAATATTGAACTTCGATTGTGCATTTATCGATTATGAAAAGGCCTTTGATTCAGTGAGACCAACAGCAGTTACAATGGATTTAAAATCCTGCGGTATTGACGATGAATACATTAACTTTATTCATAACATCTATGAAAATGCAAGTGCAAAGATTCGGCTATTTGAGAAAAGTGCATCCATAAAAATTGGAAAGGAAGTGAGACAAGGTGACCCCAAACTCCCAAACTCTTTAATGACACATTGGAAAATGTCTTTCAATCAATGAACTGGGAAAACAAAGGGATAAAGATTAATGGAGATTATTTAACTCACCTTCGTTTTGCTGATGTCGTAGTCATTTTTGCAACTACCCAATCAGAGCTGCAGAGTATGATCCAGGAACTTGCTGTCAAGAAGTGGGATTAAAAATGAACTTTCAGAAGATAAAAGTGATGTACAATACTTTTACAAGAAATCAAGATTTACCGATTGATGGGGAAAACTGGAGATAACCAATACCTACAGTCTCTCCAATAAGTATCCGAACAAAAAAGAAGACAACACATCTGAACTGGTTAGAATTCTTTTAATCCAGTAGGATGCGTCCGGGTCCCGTTATTTACACAACATTGAAAAATTGTGGGTGTACACAATATTGAAAGATTTGTGGCAACCCGTCTGACAAGGGCTGTACACAATATGTAACAGATTTTATGGTGAAGGCAAGGGTTGTACGTAGCAGATTTTATGGTGAAGGCAACCCGTCTGACAAGGGTTGTACACAATACGTAGCAGATTTTATGGTGAAGGCAAGGATTATACGTAGCAGATTTTATGGTGAAGGCAACCCGTCTGACAAGGGCTGTACACAATATGTAACAGATTTTATGGTGAAGGCAACCCGTCTGACAAGGGCTGTACACAATATGTAACAGATTTTATGGTGACGGCAACTCTTCTGACAAGGGTTGTACACAATACGTAGCAGATTTTATGGTGACGGCAACTCTTCTGACAATGGTTATACACAATATCTGTTTAGATTTTGTGGTGAAGGTTCTGACAATGGTTGTGCACAATATCTGTTTAGATTTTGTGGTGAAGGTTCTGACAATGGTTGTGCACAATATCTGTTTAGATTTTGTGGTGAAGGTTCTGACAATGGTTGTGCACAATATCTGTTTAGATTTTGTGGTGAAGGTTCTGACAATGGTTGTGCACAATATCTGTTTAGATTTTGTGGTGAAGGTTCTGACAATGGTTGTGCACAATATCTGTTTAGATTTTGTGGTGAAGGCAACTCTTCTGACAAGGATTATACACAATATCTGTTTAGATTTTGTGGTGACTCTTCTGACAAGGGTTATACACAATATGTAACAAATTTTTATGGCCTCCAATGGATAATTTTTTTTTTCATTCCGGAAATGACGTCATGATTTTTTTATTCCGGAAATGACGTCATTTTTTTAAGACGCTCTGATTGGTTGTCGTGTTTAGAATGCAGTGATTTGATTGGTTGTTTATTTACACAGCTGTGATTTGATTGGTTATCCATTTAGTAATGTAGTGGTTGGATTGGTTCCTGTAGTGGACGAGCTCAATTTTTTTTTTTTTTCGGGTGGCTATATAAGTAAGTTATTTTTCTGGGGTTGGGCGGGCGGGTAACAGTATGATATAATAATTCAGAGACTACAGACGTACTTACAATGCTCCTAATTATTATTAATAAATAATATGTAATAATTTAATATTACTACTACTACTACTACTACTACTAATAATAATAATAATAATAATAATAATAATAAAATACTACTAATAATAAAATACTAATTTTGTAGAAATAAGTACTTTGACATTGGATAAGATTGTAATAATTAGGAATAAGAACAAAAAATACTAGTATTGTAGAAATAAGTACTTTGACATTGGATAAGATTGTAATAATTAGGAATAAGAACAAAAAATACTAGTATTGTAGAAATAAGTACTTTGACATTGGATAAGATTGTAATAATTAGGAATAAGAATTAAAAAAATAAGAACAAAAAAATATTAGTATTGTAGAAATAAGTACTTTGACATTGTAAGAGTTAAAAAAAACAACTAATTAGAGAACATGGAAATGTAGACCTTAGTATGTAGACTTTTATAAATTATAATATGAAAATACAAAAGCTTTTCCTACAGCCTGCGCTTCGCTTGGCCTACGGAACGCTTTTGTATTTTCATATTCTAATTTATAAAAGTTTCTATCTTTCCTAACAATAAAAAATAATAATTAAGAGACGTTATTTCTTAATTACAATAATAAAAAAATTCCGTTGGTTCTCATTTAGATCTTTCAAAAGACTGACGAAATAATGTTTTTATGAATATCGGTATGGCATCGGTCTGTGTATATCGTCATCAAATAACGAATGCATCTTGTTGATGCTGATCAAATTAATAAAGTAACAGACATCGCAATGGATATACTAATACATTACACAAATACACTAATACATTACACAAATATACACACACACACACACACACACAACAATTAAATAAACATAAAGGTAAGTGGGGAGGTAAGTTTTGTTTTTAATTTACTGTAATTTCCGTATCTTAGGTAGGAAGAAATATTAGAATGATCCAATAGTTTCTAATTATTGAATAATATCAGGTAGTGTGTTCTCCATTGACGTTATGTTGTATACATAATTGACTGTAGAAGAATTATGTTCGTATGTCTGTAACAAGATAACTCTTGTTACGGGGCTCTGCCAAAGTACATAAAATCTCCCTCCAATTGATCATTATTAATCCACTGTTATACAAAAGTCCCCAAGTTTCTTCTAGAATAGTGTGTGTCACGCAATGGCATAATATGATGTAGTTATAATGTTCTTGACTGCCCCATTAGAACTGCAGAATTATAATACTTCCCCTGATTTCATGTTCTTGACTGCCCCCCATTAGAACTGCAGAATTATAATACTTCCCCTGATTTCATGTTCTTGACTGCCCCCCATTAGAACTGCAGAATTATAATACTTCCCCTGATTTCATGTTCTTGACTGCCCCCCATTAGAACTGCAGAATTATAATACTTCCCCTGATTTCATGTTCTTGACTGCCCCCCATTAGAACTGCAGAATTATAATACTTCCCCTGATTTCATGTTCTTGACTGCAATGTTTGTTGGGATTCTTCTCCCAATTATAGTACAATCTACTACTTAAAATGACCTCTATAGAATCTTATCTTACTCACCCCCCTTTTTTAATTGTTTTATTGGGTACCAAATCAAAGACCTTTCTCATAATCAATAAAAGTCATGTATGGAAGCCTCACCCACTCTTTCATCTATAATCTGTATAGAAGACCTCATCTTTTTTTTTTTTGAATACCCCTCCATTTCAATAATATTCCCCATCCATTTCAACCACTGTAGACCAATGTCTATAACATACACACACTAAATACAAGATACTTTTCACTTATACCTTTTCTTGGCCTCCAATAATGAAGCTATTTTTAATCTCACAAGATACTTTTTGTACTCTTCCAACAGATGATGATATGAGCAGCTGTAATAAAGTTTTCTCATCTCAACATTCAGTTCAAGTTATCTCACTCACAAGATACTTTTTGTACTCTTCCAACAGATGATGATATGAGCAGCTGTAATAAAGTTTTCTCATCTCAACATTCAGTTCAAGTTATCTCACACACAAGACTTTTTATACTTTATAGCTCCTCCTTAAAAGATAATGAAATGAACAGCTGTAATAAAGTTTTCTCATCTCAACATTCAGTTCAAGTTATCTCATACACAAGACTTTTTGTACTTTATAGCCTCCTTTTTAAAAATAATGATATGAACAGCTGTAATAAAGTTTTCTCATCTCAATATTCAGTTTAGGTTATCTCATACACAAGACTTTTTATACTTTATAGCCCCCCTTCACAGATAATGAAATGAGCAGCTGTATTAAAGTTTTCTCATCTCAACCAACATTCAGTTTAAGTTATCTCATACACAAGACTTTTTGTACTTTATAGCCCCCCTTCACAGATAATGAAATGAGCAGCTGTATTAAAGTTTTCTCATCTCAACCAACATTCAGTTTAAGTTATCTCATACACAAGACTTTGTAATTTATAGCCCCCTCCTTTAAAAGATAATGACATGAACAGCTGTATTAAAGTTTTCTCATCTCAAATATTCAGTTCAAGTTATCTCTCACACACAAGACTTTGTAATTTATAGCCCCCCTCCTTTAAAAGATAATGACATGAGCAGCTGTATTAAAGTTTTCTCATCTCAATATTCAGTTCAAGTTATCTCACACAAGACTTTGTAAGCCCCTCCTTTAAAAGATAATAACATGAACAGCTGTATTAAAGTTTTCTCATCTCAATATTCAGTTCAAGTTATCTCACACACAAGACTTTGTAAGCCCCCTCCTTTAAAAGATAATGACATGAACAGCTGTATTAAAGTTTTCTCATCTCAAATATTCAGTTCAAGTTATCTCACACACAAGACTTTGTAAGCCCCCTCCTTTAAAAGATAATAACATGAACAGCTGTATTAAAGTTTTCTCATCTCAAATATTCAGTTCAAGTTATCTCACACACAAGACTTTGTAAGCCCCCCTCCTTTAAAAGATAATAACATGAACAGCTGTATTAAAGTTTTCTCATCTCAATATTCAGTTCAAGTTATCTCATACCAACACACACACAAGACTTTTTGTATTTTATAGCCCCCTCCTTTAAAAGATAATGACATGAGCAGCTGTAATAAAGTTTTCTCATCTCAACACACACAAGACTTTGTAATTTATAGCCCCCTCCTTTAAAAGATAATGACATGAGCAGCTGTAATAAAGTTTTCTCATCTCAACACACACACACAAGACTTTTTGTATTTTATAGTCCCCAACAGATAATGACATGAGCAGCTGTAATAAAGTTTTCTCATCTCAACACACACACAAGACTTTTTGTATTTTATAGTCCCCAACAGATAATGACATGAGCAGATGTAATAAAGTTTTCTCATCTCAACACACACACAAGACTTTTTGTATTTTATAGTCCCCAACAGATAATGACATGAGCAGCTGTAATAAAGTTTTCTCATCTCAACACACACAAGACTTTTTGTATTTTATAGTCCCCCCAACAGATAATGATATGAGCAGCTGTAATCAAGTTTTCTCATACCAACACACACGTCCTTTCATCTATTATCTTTTAAGTTACAACTTTACAAATATTATACATAACATATCAAATATAAACCATTAGATAGAAACTTTTATAAATTAGAATATGAAAATGCAAAAGCGTTCCGGAGGCCAAGCGAAGCGCGGCCGTAGGAAAAGCTTTTGCATTTTCATATTATATGTAATTTATAAAAGTCTACATACTAAGGTCTACATTCCATTGAACTTTTTTTATTTAAATTTAAAAATGTGATGAATATGATTTAGTTAAAAATTTGGGTTGATTTCATTCGTAATCACAGTACAACAAACACTTTTATCATAAAAAATTCAAATTATCTTTAAAACAGCTGGTTTGTTACATTTAGCAATATTTAATAATGATCATAAAGTCAGTTTTAGTCTCACAAATAGTTTAAATTTAAAAAAGTAAGTGAATATTGTCAAATTTCATATAACGGCAAGGAAAGATTAGATTTCCGAGAAACCATTTTGATAACAAATAGGAAGATAATGATACTTATACTGACTTTTGGGAACGGTTATTGTATACTGACACTAATAACAGACTGTTAAGTGATTTTAAACTTCAATTCTATGCTTAAATTAAAAATGTAACTGAAAATTTGGGTTGATTTCATTTGTAACGCCACGATACGGGGGTGAGGAATCAAATTATCTTAAAAACAGCTGGTTTGTTACATTTAGCAATATTTAATAATGATCATAAAGTCAGTTAATGATCATAAAGTCAGTTTTAGTCTCACAAATAGTTTAAATTTAAAAAAATAGGTGAATATTGTCAAATTTCATATAACGGCAAGGAAAGATTAGATTTCCGAGAAAACCATTTTTTCACAAATAGTAAAATAATGATACTTATACTGACTTTTGGGAACGGTTATTGTATACTGACACTAATAACAGACTGTTAAGTGATTTTAAACTTCAATTCTATGCTTAAATTAAAAATGTAACTGAAAATTTGGGTTGATTTCATTTGTAACACCACGATACGGGGGTGGGGAATCAAATTATCTTAAAAACAGATGGTTTGTTTGATTGATCAATATCTAATAATGATCATAAAGTCAGTTTTAGTCTCACAAATAGTTTAAATTTAAAAAAATAGGTGAATATTGTCAAATTTCATATATCGGCAAGGAAAGATTAGATTTCCGAGAAAACCATTTTTTCACAAATAGTAAAATAATGATACTTATACTGACTTTTGGGAACGGTTATTGTATACTGACACTAATAACAGACTGTTAAGTGATTTTAAACTTCAATTCTATGCTTAAATTAAAAATGTAACTGAAAATTTGGGTTGATTTCATTTGTAACACCACGATACGGGGGTGGGGAATCAAATTATCTTAAAAACAGATGGTTTGTTTGATTGATCAATATCTAATAATGATCATAAAGTCAGTTTTAGTCTCACAAATAGTTTAAATTTAAAAAAATAGGTGAATATTGTCAAATTTCATATATCGGCAAGGAAAGATTAGATTTCCGAGAAAACCATTTTTTCACAAAACAAAACAAAAAATAATGATACTGACTTTTGGAAACAGGTATTGTATACTGACACTAATAACAGACTGTTAAGTGATTTAAAACTTCAATTCTATGCTTAAATTAAAAATGTAACTGAAAATTTGGGTTGATTTCATTTGTAAAAGATCACACATTAGGATAGGGGAATTATCTTAAAACAGCTGGTTTGTTACATTTAGCAATCTTTAATAATGATCATAAAGTCAGTTTTAATCTCACAAATAGTTTAAATAAAAAAAAATATATAGGTGAATATTGTCAAATTTCATATAACGGCAAGGAAGATTCCGAGAAAACCATTTTGATAACTTAAGTTAAAAATGTAACTGAAAATTTGGGTTGATATGAGCAGTTGTATTTTGATATGAGCAGTTGTATTAAAGTTTTCTCATCTCAATATTCAGTTTAAGTTATCTCATGCCAACACACAATACTTTTTGACCTTATAGCCCCCTCTCCTTCACAGATGCCCAAACAATATAATGAAGACTATTAAGTGATTTTTAAACACTATATTCTGTGTTTAAATTAAACAAAAATAGTTCAAAATTGATTGATTTCACTTGTAATCATATTTTTTAAAAACACACGGAGGCTTTAGAAGCTGAATTGCCCCCCTTTTTTTCTTTTTCTTCTTTAATCTCATAAAAACGTTTTAAAGTTAAATAGAGTAAAGAAATTACGATTTGCAGAGGGAATAACATTTAGCCTGAATAGAATCTGACAAAGTGAATACAGAGGGATTATTTATAATATATTATTGTTAAAAGCATTTTTTGAGAATTAACAAAAGCGGATAACAGTTGTAGAAATGAATACTGGCCGGAAAAAAATTCGTTATCTTAATGCAATTTTTTTTTTTTTTTTTTTTTTTTTAAAAAGGATAAGATTCTCAATAATAAAGTCTTGTCTCAACGTCTGACTTTATCAAAAAAAAAAAAATTTACTTACAATTTATTCTGAAACGATACCTTCAGGAAGATGCGTGCGATGCCGTCAACAAACACTTTTTTCCGTCCAACTTGATTCCTATCCTTTCTCAAGCGTCAATGTCGCTGTACTTTATGTTACTTAGAGTCGTGATTCTGCTTTTATAGTCAAGATAATGTTATTCATAAAGGCAATTCCCTTTCTATTCTAATTCTCAGAAACTTGTAAAACTCTGTAATCACGGTCTTGTGTGTCGACAGTTGCGATGCGAAAAATAAAATGTTATGGTGTAACTGGTTTTCCCCCGATTTGGAAATAAACTAAAGCATTTTGAGAACGTTGCACAAATGAAATTCCCTTCCTATTCTAATTCTCAGAAACTTGTAAAACTCCGTAATCACGGTCTTGTGTGTCGGAAGCTGCCATGCTAAAAATAAAATGTTATGGTGTAACTGGTTTTCCCCCCGATTTGGAAATAAACTAAAGCATTTTGAGATCATTGCATAAATGAAATTCCCTTCCTATTCTAATTCTCAGAAACTTGAAATAACTCGGTAATCTTGTGTGTCGGCAGCTGCGATGCGTAATGTGTTATGGTGTAACTGGTTTTCCCCGATTTGGAAATAAACTAAAGCATTTTGAGATCGTTGCATAAATGAAATTCCCTTCCTATTCTAATTCTCAGAAACTTGAAATAAAAAATGTTATGGTGTAACTGGTTTTCCCCCGATTTGGAAATAAACTAAAGCATTTTGAGATCATTGCATAAAATTCCCTTCCTATTCTAATTCTCAGAAACTTGAAATAAAAAATGTTATGGTGTAACTGGTTTTCCCCCGATTTGGAAATAAACTAAAGCATTTTGAGATCATTGCATAAATGAAATTCCCTTCCTATTCTAATTCTCAGAAACTTGAAATAAAAAATGTTATGGTGTAACTGGTTTTCCCCCGATTTGGAAATAAACTAAAGCATTTTGAGATCGTTGCATAAATGAAATTCCCTTCCTATTCTAATTCTCAGAAACTTGAAATAAAAAATGTTATGGTGTAACTGGTTTTCCCCCGATTTGGAAATAAACTAAAGCATTTTGAGATCATTGCATAAATGAAATTCCCTTCCTATTCTAATTCTCAGAAACTTGAAATAAAAAATGTTATGGTGTAACTGGTTTTCCCCCGATTTGGAAATAAACTAAAGCATTTTGAGATCATTGCATAAATGAAATTCCCTTCCTATTCTAATTCTCAGAAACTTGAAATAACTCGGTAATCTTGTGTGTCGGAAGCTGCCATGCGTAATGTGTTATGGTGTAACTGGTTTTCCCCCGATTTGGAAATAAACTAAAGCATTTTGAGAATGTTTATTATCGCGTAATCGTTCTTTCACGGAAAGACACACAGCAAAAAGAACTTGAATCTTTGACCGTATTCTAAGAATTATGTGTTTTTTCAGTAAAATATAAATGTATAAATATGAAAGTTTTCAGCACTAACTACTTCAGTTTTGCCTGATATCTCTTACGGTAACATAAAGTACAGCGACATTGACGCTTGAGAAAGGATAGGAATCAAGTTGGACGGAAAAAGTGTTTGTTGACGGCATCGCACGCATCTTCCTGAAGGTATCGTTTCAGAATAAATTGTAAGTAAATTTTTTTTTTGATAAAGTCAGACGTTGAGACAAGACTTTATTATTGAGAATCTTATCCTTTTTTTTAAAAAAAAAAAATTGCATTAAGATAACAAATTTTTTTCCGGCCAGTATTCATTTCTACAACTGTTATCCGCTTTTGTTAATTCTCAAAAAATGCTTTTAACAATAATATATTATAAATAATCCCTCTGTATTCACTTTGTCAGATTCTATTCAGGCTAAATGTTATTCCCTCTGCAAATCGTAATTTCTTTACTCTATTTAACTTTAAAACGTTTTTATGAGATTAAAGAAGAAAAAGAAAAAAAGGGGGCAATTCAGCTTCTAAAGCCTCCGTGTGTTTTTAAAAAATATGATTACAAGTGAAATCAATCAATTTTGAACTATTTTTGTTTAATTTAAACACAGAATATAGTGTTTAAAAATCACTTAATAGTCTTCATTATATTGTTTGGGCATCTGTGAAGGAGAGGGGGCTATAAGGTCAAAAAGTATTGTGTGTTGGCATGAGATAACTTAAACTGAATATTGAGATGAGAAAACTTTAATACAACTGCTCATATCAAAATACAACTGCTCATATCAACCCAAATTTTCAGTTACATTTTTAACTTAAGTTATCAAAATGGTTTTCTCGGAATCTTCCTTGCCGTTATATGAAATTTGACAATATTCACCTATATATTTTTTTTTATTTAAACTATTTGTGAGATTAAAACTGACTTTATGATCATTATTAAAGATTGCTAAATGTAACAAACCAGCTGTTTTAAGATAATTCCCCTATCCTAATGTGTGATCTTTTACAAATGAAATCAACCCAAATTTTCAGTTACATTTTTAATTTAAGCATAGAATTGAAGTTTTAAATCACTTAACAGTCTGTTATTAGTGTCAGTATACAATACCTGTTTCCAAAAGTCAGTATCATTATTTTTTGTTTTGTTTTGTGAAAAAATGGTTTTCTCGGAAATCTAATCTTTCCTTGCCGATATATGAAATTTGACAATATTCACCTATTTTTTAAATTTAAACTATTTGTGAGACTAAAACTGACTTTATGATCATTATTAGATATTGATCAATCAAACAAACCATCTGTTTTTAAGATAATTTGATTCCCCACCCCCGTATCGTGGTGTTACAAATGAAATCAACCCAAATTTTCAGTTACATTTTTAATTTAAGCATAGAATTGAAGTTTAAAATCACTTAACAGTCTGTTATTAGTGTCAGTATACAATAACCGTTCCCAAAAGTCAGTATAAGTATCATTATTTTACTATTTGTGAAAAAATGGTTTTCTCGGAAATCTAATCTTTCCTTGCCGATATATGAAATTTGACAATATTCACCTATTTTTTTAAATTTAAACTATTTGTGAGACTAAAACTGACTTTATGATCATTATTAGATATTGATCAATCAAACAAACCATCTGTTTTTAAGATAATTTGATTCCCCACCCCCGTATCGTGGTGTTACAAATGAAATCAACCCAAATTTTCAGTTACATTTTTAATTTAAGCATAGAATTGAAGTTTAAAATCACTTAACAGTCTGTTATTAGTGTCAGTATACAATAACCGTTCCCAAAAGTCAGTATAAGTATCATTATTTTACTATTTGTGAAAAAATGGTTTTCTCGGAAATCTAATCTTTCCTTGCCGTTATATGAAATTTGACAATATTCACCTATTTTTTTAAATTTAAACTATTTGTGAGACTAAAACTGACTTTATGATCATTAACTGACTTTATGATCATTATTAAATATTGCTAAATGTAACAAACCAGCTGTTTTTAAGATAATTTGATTCCTCACCCCCCGTATCGTGGCGTTACAAATGAAATCAACCCAAATTTTCAGTTACATTTTTAATTTAAGCATAGAATTGAAGTTTAAAATCACTTAACAGTCTGTTATTAGTGTCAGTATACAATAACCGTTCCCAAAAGTCAGTATAAGTATCATTATCTTCCTATTTGTTATCAAAATGGTTTCTCGGAAATCTAATCTTTCCTTGCCGTTATATGAAATTTGACAATATTCACTTACTTTTTTAAATTTAAACTATTTGTGAGACTAAAACTGACTTTATGATCATTATTAAATATTGCTAAATGTAACAAACCAGCTGTTTTAAAGATAATTTGAATTTTTTATGATAAAAGTGTTTGTTGTACTGTGATTACGAATGAAATCAACCCAAATTTTTAACTAAATCATATTCATCACATTTTTAAATTTAAATAAAAAAAGTTCAATGGAATGTAGACCTTAGTATGTAGACTTTTATAAATTACATATAATATGAAAATGCAAAAGCTTTTCCTACGGCCGCGCTTCGCTTGGCCTCCGGAACGCTTTTGCATTTTCATATTCTAATTTATAAAAGTTTCTATCTAATGGTTTATATTTGATATGTTATGTATAATATTTGTAAAGTTGTAACTTAAAAGATAATAGATGAAAGGACGTGTGTGTTGGTATGAGAAAACTTGATTACAGCTGCTCATATCATTATCTGTTGGGGGGACTATAAAATACAAAAAGTCTTGTGTGTGTTGAGATGAGAAAACTTTATTACAGCTGCTCATGTCATTATCTGTTGGGGACTATAAAATACAAAAAGTCTTGTGTGTGTGTTGAGATGAGAAAACTTTATTACATCTGCTCATGTCATTATCTGTTGGGGACTATAAAATACAAAAAGTCTTGTGTGTGTGTTGAGATGAGAAAACTTTATTACAGCTGCTCATGTCATTATCTGTTGGGGACTATAAAATACAAAAAGTCTTGTGTGTGTGTGTTGAGATGAGAAAACTTTATTACAGCTGCTCATGTCATTATCTTTTAAAGGAGGGGGCTATAAATTACAAAGTCTTGTGTGTGTTGAGATGAGAAAACTTTATTACAGCTGCTCATGTCATTATCTTTTAAAGGAGGGGGCTATAAAATACAAAAAGTCTTGTGTGTGTGTTGGTATGAGATAACTTGAACTGAATATTGAGATGAGAAAACTTTAATACAGCTGTTCATGTTATTATCTTTTAAAGGAGGGGGCTTACAAAGTCTTGTGTGTGAGATAACTTGAACTGAATATTTGAGATGAGAAAACTTTAATACAGCTGTTCATGTTATTATCTTTTAAAGGAGGGGGCTTACAAAGTCTTGTGTGTGAGATAACTTGAACTGAATATTTGAGATGAGAAAACTTTAATACAGCTGTTCATGTCATTATCTTTTAAAGGAGGGGGCTTACAAAGTCTTGTGTGTGAGATAACTTGAACTGAATATTGAGATGAGAAAACTTTAATACAGCTGTTCATGTTATTATCTTTTAAAGGAGGGCTTACAAAGTCTTGTGTGAGATAACTTGAACTGAATATTGAGATGAGAAAACTTTAATACAGCTGCTCATGTCATTATCTTTTAAAGGAGGGGGGCTATAAATTACAAAGTCTTGTGTGTGAGAGATAACTTGAACTGAATATTTGAGATGAGAAAACTTTAATACAGCTGTTCATGTCATTATCTTTTAAAGGAGGGGGGCTATAAATTACAAAGTCTTGTGTATGAGATAACTTAAACTGAATGTTGGTTGAGATGAGAAAACTTTAATACAGCTGCTCATTTCATTATCTGTGAAGGGGGCTATAAAGTACAAAAAGTCTTGTGTATGAGATAACTTAAACTGAATGTTGGTTGAGATGAGAAAACTTTAATACAGCTGCTCATTTCATTATCTGTGAAGGGGGGCTATAAAGTATAAAAAGTCTTGTGTATGAGATAACCTAAACTGAATATTGAGATGAGAAAACTTTATTACAGCTGTTCATATCATTATTTTTAAAAAGGAGGCTATAAAGTACAAAAAGTCTTGTGTATGAGATAACTTGAACTGAATGTTGAGATGAGAAAACTTTATTACAGCTGTTCATTTCATTATCTTTTAAGGAGGAGCTATAAAGTATAAAAAGTCTTGTGTGTGAGATAACTTGAACTGAATGTTGAGATGAGAAAACTTTATTACAGCTGCTCATATCATCATCTGTTGGAAGAGTACAAAAAGTATCTTGTGAGTGAGATAACTTGAACTGAATGTTGAGATGAGAAAACTTTATTACAGCTGCTCATATCATCATCTGTTGGAAGAGTACAAAAAGTATCTTGTGAGATTAAAAATAGCTTCATTATTGGAGGCCAAGAAAAGGTATAAGTGAAAAGTATCTTGTATTTAGTGTGTGTATGTTATAGACATTGGTCTACAGTGGTTGAAATGGATGGGGAATATTATTGAAATGGAGGGGGTATTCAAAAAAAAAAGATGAGGTCTTCTATACAGATTATAGATGAAAGAGTGGGTGAGGCTTCCATACATGACTTTTATTGATTATGAGAAAGGTCTTTGATTTGGTACCCAATAAAACAATTAAAAAAGGGGGGTGAGTAAGATAAGATTCTATAGAGGTCATTTTAAGTAGTAGATTGTACTATAATTGGGAGAAGAATCCCAACAAACATTGCAGTCAAGAACATGAAATCAGGGGAAGTATTATAATTCTGCAGTTCTAATGGGGGGCAGTCAAGAACATGAAATCAGGGGAAGTATTATAATTCTGCAGTTCTAATGGGGGCAGTCAAGAACATGAAATCAGGGGAAGTATTATAATTCTGCAGTTCTAATGGGGGGCAGTCAAGAACATGAAATCAGGGGAAGTATTATAATTCTGCAGTTCTAATGGGGCAGTCAAGAACATTATAACTACATCATATTATGCCATTGCGTGACACACACTATTCTAGAAGAAACTTGGGGACTTTTGTATAACAGTGGATTAATAATGATCAATTGGAGGGAGATTTTATGTACTTTGGCAGAGCCCCGTAACAAGAGTTATCTTGTTACAGACATACGAACATAATTCTTCTACAGTCAATTATGTATACAACATAACCTCAATGGAGAACACACTACCTGATATTATTCAATAATTAGAAACTATTGGATCATTCTAATATTTCTTCCTACCTAAGATACGGAAATTACAGTAAATTAAAAACAAAACTTACCTCCCCACTTACCTTTATGTTTATTTAATTGTTGTGTGTGTGTGTGTGTGTGTATATTTGTGTAATGTATTAGTGTATTTGTGTAATGTATTAGTATATCCATTGCGATGTCTGTTACTTTATTAATTTGATCAGCATCAACAAGATGCATTCGTTATTTGATGACGATATACACAGACCGATGCCATACCGATATTCATAAAAACATTATTTCGTCAGTCTTTTGAAAGATCTAAATGAGAACCAACGGAATTTTTTTATTATTGTAATTAAGAAATAACGTCTCTTAATTATTATTTTTTATTGTTAGGAAAGATAGAAACTTTTATAAATTAGAATATGAAAATACAAAAGCGTTCCGGAGGCCAAGCGAAGCGCAGGCTGTAGGAAAAGCTTTTGTATTTTCATATTATAATTTATAAAAGTCTACATACTAAGGTCTACATTTCCATGTTCTCTAATTAGTTGTTTTTTTTAACTCTTACAATGTCAAAGTACTTATTTCTACAATACTAATATTTTTTTGTTCTTATTTTTTTAATTCTTATTCCTAATTATTACAATCTTATCCAATGTCAAAGTACTTATTTCTACAATACTAGTATTTTTTGTTCTTATTCCTAATTATTACAATCTTATCCAATGTCAAAGTACTTATTTCTACAATACTAGTATTTTTTGTTCTTATTCCTAATTATTACAATCTTATCCAATGTCAAAGTACTTATTTCTACAAAATTAGTATTTTATTATTAGTAGTATTTTATTATTATTATTATTATTATTATTATTAGTAGTAGTAGTAGTAGTAGTAGTAGTAATATTAAATTATTACATATTATTTATTAATAATAATTAGGAGCATTGTAAGTACGTCTGTAGTCTCTGAATTATTATATCATACTGTTACCCGCCCGCCCAACCCCAGAAAAATAACTTACTTATATAGCCACCCGAAAAAAAAAAAAAATTGAGCTCGTCCACTACAGGAACCAATCCAACCACTACATTACTAAATGGATAACCAATCAAATCACAGCTGTGTAAATAAACAACCAATCAAATCACTGCATTCTAAACACGACAACCAATCAGAGCGTCTTAAAAAAATGACGTCATTTCCGGAATAAAAAATCATGACGTCATTTCCGGAATGAAAAAAAAAATTATCCATTGGAGGCCATAAAAATTTGTTACATATTGTGTATAACCCTTGTCAGAAGAGTCACCACAAAATCTAAACAGATATTGTGTATAATCCTTGTCAGAAGAGTTGCCTTCACCACAAAATCTAAACAGATATTGTGCACAACCATTGTCAGAACCTTCACCACAAAATCTAAACAGATATTGTGCACAACCATTGTCAGAACCTTCACCACAAAATCTAAACAGATATTGTGCACAACCATTGTCAGAACCTTCACCACAAAATCTAAACAGATATTGTGCACAACCATTGTCAGAACCTTCACCACAAAATCTAAACAGATATTGTGTATAACCATTGTCAGAAGAGTTGCCGTCACCATAAAATCTGCTACGTATTGTGTACAACCCTTGTCAGAAGAGTTGCCGTCACCATAAAATCTGTTACATATTGTGTACAGCCCTTGTCAGACGGGTTGCCTTCACCATAAAATCTGTTACATATTGTGTACAGCCCTTGTCAGACGGGTTGCCTTCACCATAAAATCTGCTACGTATAATCCTTGCCTTCACCATAAAATCTGCTACGTACAACCCTTGCCTTCACCATAAAATCTGTTACATATTGTGTACAGCCCTTGTCAGACGGGTTGCCACAAATCTTTCAATATTGTGTACACCCACAATTTTTCAATGTTGTGTAAATAACGGGACCCGGACGCATCCTACTGGATTAAAAGAATTCTAACCAGTTCAGATGTGTTGTCTTCTTTTTTTTGTTCGGATACTTATTGGAGAGACTGTACATTTATTTTGGACTGCAAATATCAAGTGAGGGTCACATTGATGAAGAAATTAATCGGCGTATAAAACTTGTCTGGAGAGCTTTTGCAAGAAACAGTATAATTTTCAAGAGCAATATGCCGTTATGTCTTAAAAGAAAAGTGTTTGATCAATGTATCATTCCAGTGCTTACATATGGTGCAGAGACGTGGACCTTAACAAAAGAGACGTACAAAGCCTGCAGACAACTCAAAGAAGCATGCTTGGTGTAACCAGGAGAGATAAGAAGAGGAACTCGTGGTTCAAAAAAATGACAAGACTGAAAGACACAGTCATCAGAGTAAAATCCCTGAAATCGCGATGGGTTGGACATACTGCCAGAAGGACAGGCCATCGATGGACAGCCGAAATTTTAGATTGCATTCCAAGGGACATGAAAAGACTCAGAAGACCACATGGGAGATGGGTTGATGAAATTCGAAAGTATGCGGCAGTAACATGGAGACCGTCACAAGACAGACCGTTGTGGAAGAAACTTGGAGACCTTCGTCCAGCAGTTGATTGATAAAGGATGATGATGATGATGATGATGATGATGATATACACTGAGTGGCCACTTTATTATGACCACCCCATCAGTAATTCGTTAGGCCATCTTTTCCTTTAATACTGCGCCGATTCTTCGTGGCATGGACTCCACGAGATGTTGATAAGTGGTTTGTGAGATCTAAGACCATGCTTGATGAATAGCACTTTCCAGGAGTGTGAGATTGCAGGGTTGTGGATCCAGCTGTCTGATAGCTCGTTAACTTCATCCCACAAATTCTCAATGAGGATTATGGGGGCCACCTAAGCAAAGTAAACTCACCGGCATGTTCCTGAAATCAATCCTGTACAAAAAGAGCACTATGGCAAGATGCTTTATCTTCTTGAAAGTAGCCATCGCCATTGGGATAAACCATCTACATGACAGGATGCACTTGGTCTGCAACGATGTTTAGATATGATGTGCCAGTCAGACGTTGATCAACACGAATTAAAGGGCCCAAAGCATGCCAGGTAAACATTTCCCAAACCATAACGTTGTCTCCACCAGCTTAAACGGTTGTAGCAATGCATTTGGGGTCCATGTTTTCATGCTGTTTCCGCCAAATTCTCACTCGGACATCGGCATGGTGCAACTGAAAACGCGATCGATCGGACCACATAATTCGATTCCAATTATCGACGGTCCAATCCTTGTGCTCCTGTGCGAACTGGAGACGTTTTCTCTTGTTAACTACAGACAGCAAAGGCGTTCGAACAGGCCTGCGGCTGCCATATCCCATCCGATGCAGTGTACGGCAAACCGTGCGTGCAGAGATCATTTGAGGGGATCCTTGATTAAGATGGTGTGCAATTTGCTGCACTGTTACCCTTCTGTTGTCTGTTACCAGTCTGGACACTCTCCGTTCCGCCCGAGCAGTCACTTGTCGATGACGACCACACGTTGCACGTAGAGACCCAGTTTTTTGGCTGACAGTCCAGTCTTTAAACACTTTAACAACAGCTGCTTTGGAACATTTCACGAATGCAAAGGTTTCGGTGATACTCACTCCATGGCTCCGAGCTCCTACAATCATCCCACATTGAAAGGCCGTCAAATCGCATTTTTAACCCCTCTCGTCACCCAAAAATCACTTCTACTACTGTCACAAGCACTAAGCTTTTCCTTTTTATACTAGCCTCGCCCTCTGGCGGCAACAGCGTGCAGCCATAGCGTATTTTCTTAAAACTGTCAGGTGGTCATAATAAAGTGGCAACTCAGTGTATACAAGAATAGAACTTTGCTTAAGTGGTAGATATGGAATTTGGCATCATAGTTTCTGTCCTGCAAATCTGCCGATTGATACTGTCTTTGGGATCATAGCACTGATGCCCCGATGGAATACTGGCCAGGGTCTATGGAAAACAATGGCTTGTACTAGAGGCCATTTAGGAGGGATGCTAGGAGGCTGCAACCCAGGGTCCTGCAATTTTAAGGGGATCCAGAATTATACAGGATGTTTGAAGAATTGACCGAGTTCCGCAGTTTTCTTTTTGCGTTTATTATATATGTATTGCGCATAGCTTAGCAAAATTCATAAGAAACTGCCTTGTGAAAAAAATTCTATTTCTTTCCGCTTTTCTAGAAGTCTATAAAAAGTGTAGTCGCTCCCAGTCTATCCTCAAGTCTTTCTAAAGCATTACAATGCTTGTTTTTTTGTAGACATCTGTAATTGGATACTTCGATACACACATATTGGCAAAAATTAGCGGACACCCCATGAAAAGCGAATGAACGGATCCGCTGCGTTGTTAAGATGCGCGGTACAGCTGCAAACGGCAAAAAAACAAGCCTGAAGCGGACCGCGATCATATCGCACTGTGACGTTGAGTGAAAATATCGCGCTTGAGAGAACTGACTTTGAGAAAGGAAAGATTGTTAGGGTTATATTACTGGGCTGTCGATAAGTGAAACCAAGGCGTTTAAACATACCCAAGCCAACTGTTTTGGATGTACTGAATAAGTGGAAGACATATGAAGCAGTAAAACGTACCGCAGACTAAAGAAAATTAGTGATAGAGGTCGTCCAAGCCTCAGGAGAGTCGTTACAGCTAATCCACAGAGTACTACTGCACAAGACCTCAATGTAGAGGTGAGTAAAAAAGCTGGAACCTCGGTATGTACACGTACCATTCGCAGAAAACTTCATTGCATGGGTTACCGTCGTCGTGCGACTGCTCATAAGACTTTCATCTCCACTCGGAATGCTACTTGTCTTTTAGCATGGTATAAAGAACCTTTATCGTAGACCGTGGATCAATGGAAACGGGTCCTTTGGACTGATGAATCAGATCCACGATCCATCAGTGTGATGGCTGTGTGTGGGTATGGTGGCAGCCAGAGAACGCTATTTACCACAGTGCACTTTTTCTACGGTCAAGTTTGGAGCTGGCAGTGTACTCGTGTGGGGGTGTTTTTTATGGTATGATCCCGGCCCATTCAATATCTTGGACAACCTGTTAACCAACCCGGCTACCTCGATATTCTGGGCACTTATGGCCAACCAACTCTGCGGCAATACTATGTAACCGAGCCTTGTTGGTACAGGCAGGATAATGCACCGAGCCATAAAGCAAAGACTGTTACGGCGTGGTTAGACGCTAATTCCGTATCGTGTGTGGACTGGCAAGCACAGAGCCCTGATCTTAATCCCATAGAGCACCTATGGCATGAATTAGAGCGCCGCATAAGAAGTTTGAAAATAAGGCCTACTACTAAGCAACAATTGGCGGCACCATTATGTACTGAATGAAAGCGCATACCTATCGCTGTGTTCCAAAACCTTGTCGAAAGCATGTCTCGAAGGGTCAGTGCATGCATTAAGGCCAAAGGTGGACCGACACCGTATTAATGTATGTCCGTAAATGCTATGTTGTGTTTCCCTTCTAGGTGTACAGTGAATTTTGTCAATACAGTGTAATTTTAACAAGCTAAACTCCTGGGGCCGCCGCAGTGCTGTAAGCGATGGCTTTTGATCATTAATCAGAGATGGGTCCGGTTTCGAATCCCGGTGAGGCATGGATGTTGTATTTGTCTTACGGCACTGGCTCTCTCCCTTCCCTAGAACTAGTGGCCCTAAATTAGGGACAAGCTACTGCTTATAGCCCATCGAGTTGTTTACGGTGGTCGTTAAGCCACCAATCGAAGAAACAAAAGAACTCTTGGTATGGGTAGAGGGGGGGGGGAGGTTGAAACACAACTGAATTCGTATCTATTTTTCAATCATGTATTTTAAAGGGTTTTTTTGCTAACATTGATTCGTTCACATATCATGGGATACGCACTTCAACACCGCGGGGATATTTTTATGGCTTCCCCATAATGTTTTGGGAGTGTTTTCTTCTGCGTATTTTTATTCCATTGAAATCCTGCATGTGCCGTTAATAATGGGGCCTTAAAATACCGTCCAACCCCAGGGCCCCCGGTCAAAAATTACAAATGTGCTCTGACATGTACTTTTCAGAATGAAATCAGCATACATAGCTTTCTGGAATCATTCAATATTTTGAATGGAAGTGGAGTAAACTGTTGACTCACTTTGGTACTCGGCAAAGTGTTGACTCGCCTTGTACTCGGCAAGTAAATTTAGCTTGAAAGCCATGACTATAGTGGCTGGAAGAGATAGTGTGTCGTGCGTTAATACCTCACTGTTTAAATTTTAGTTCCCTCTTTTCATGAAACCACGAGATGGAGCTCCTGCGAGTTTCGATGCTATGATTTCTAAACATTAGAATGCTTGAATATAGCGTGTTCAGTGGATAGCGTTTGAAAAGGCGATTTATTTGTTAGATCGGTTATGAAAGGCAGTAGTAATAAGTGAAACGTTGAGAACGTGCTTCGTACCTGGATGTAGCAGTGGTTACAGGTCCTGTGAACAAAAGATAACTACACTGGCGGAAAGTGAAAAAGAACACTAAGAAGGAGACGTCTGATACCAACGAAATTTATACAGCATAATAACGGAATACAGAGGATAACGTGATCAAAACATTATGGCAAAATACAGCTGTATTTGCTGGTAAACTGAAAAATAAGATTTCCATGTAACATGGTTAGTACGAGGTTGAACCGCCATGAACTGCGTCACACTGTGCAATTCTGGCATGGAGTCTGTCGTACAGATGTTCGATGTAACTTTGGGGTATTGAGTTCCAAGCATCCTCAACCTGGACGTGTAAATCGGGGATGGTCGTGGCTGGCCGTGGAGACCGGAAAAGTCGTTGTCCCATAAAATCCCGCACGTGCTCAATGGGGGACAAATCCGGCGAACGTGCAGGCCATGGAAGTTGTCTCGAACCCTGAAGTGCATGTTGCGTTAAACGTGCCGTGTGTGGGCGTGCGTTATGTTGCTGGAAAGCACCACGATGGACCGACCTTACAAATGGCACAACAACGGGCTGAATGTTGTTGTTGTAGGAGGTGCTGTTTAACGTACCCGGTACAAACACTAGTTGTGTACGGGACTGATAGCTGATCGCTCCCCACACCAGGAGACCAGGTGTAGGCCCTGTGTGTCGCTGGCGGATGCAAGAAGGGTGGAAGCGCTCCCCTGTGCGTCTGTGAACACGCATACGGCCATCGGAGGCTCCAAAGCAGGATCTGCTTTCATCGCTGAACACGACAGATCGCCATTGCGTTCTCTAGTGCAGACGTTAGTGACACCACTGCAGCCGTACCTGACGGTGGGCTGAAATCAGAGGTACACATGCTAGAGGCACACGTGCACGTAGTCATGCATCCAGTAGACGGTTGCGGATTGTTCTCACACTCACCTCAGGTGCAACGGCAGCTCGGATTTGCGTCGCAGTGTATGTTCTGCTTGACAACGCCTCTCTCCTTATTCGTCGATCGGTCCACTCATCAGTCCGTCTGTAACTACAGGTTCCACGTCTTCTCGTGTGGGAATATTCCTCCGACCATCTACGCCACCACCGATACTTCCCGTCCAATTAGCTCCGCAATACGACGATACGACCACCCGGCCTTGCTCAAAGCACGATAACTGCTGAAATCGTACACGTCTTCCATGTCCAGGCATTGCAGCTTCTTCAGGGTCTTCGCACGTGTCCGTACGCCGACGACTGATTACATTCACTTCGCCGTACTCCTTAAATACCACCGACGATAATTTGCATATTATGCCGTGCTGTGGCGTAAGCGCTCACCGGTTGGTCCCGAAATTAACATCGCACCTACGTCAACTCGACCCCATTAATATATGTAAATTTCATGACCGTCCGCCAATTCCTTCTTGGTGTTCGTTTTTCACTTTCCGCCAGTGTATTTTCGGTGATGAAAGATGAGGCAAGGTGGATCGAATGATTCTTTTTACTTGTCTTAAATCAGGTTGGCAGCCACTCAGTAATTATTTAGCTATGTCTTTCTTTTTTTTTTTTTTTTTTTGTCTTTTATACACTGACGGAAAAAAATCCCAACACCACGAAAAAATAGTTGTAGAGGAATGAAATGGCGGCAATACATTTGTATAGGTAACATATTAAATCGATTAAGGTTTCAAGGTCACAGCTTATTATAAGCGCGAGAAGAGCCATTTTAAATGTGAAATGCTGGTACATTAATCGGTGTAACTGCCAGAATGTTGAATGCAAGCACGCAAACGTTCATGCATTGTGTCGTACAGGTGCTGGATGTCAGTTTGTGGGATGGAGTTCCATGCCTGTTGCACTTGGTCGGTCAATACAGGGACGGTTAATGCTGGTTGGGGTGACGCTGGAGTTGTCGTCCAAAGATGTCCCATACGTGCTCGATTGGTGATCTAGCAGGCCACGGCAACATGTTGACACTTTGTAGATCACGTTGGGTTACACCAGCGGTATGCGGGCGAGCGTTATCCTGTTGGAAAACACCCCCTGGGATGCTGTTCATGAATGGCAGCACAACAGGTTGAATCACCTGACCGACGTACAACTGTGCCGTCAGGGTGCGTGGGATAACCACGAGAGTGCTCCAGCTGTCATAGGAAATTGCTCCCCAGACCATAACTCCAGGTGTAGGTGCAGTGTGTCTCGGCCGCAGACAGGTTGGTTGCAGGCGATCACCTGGCCTCCTTCTAACCAACACACGGCCATCACTGGCTCCCAGGCAGAACCGGCTTTCATCAGAAAACAAAACAGATCTCCACTCCGTCCTCCAATGAGCTCTAGCTTGACACCACTGACGTCGCAAACGGCAGTGGTTTGGAGCAAGTGGAATGCACGGTACAGGGCGTATGGCTCGGAGCTGTCCTTAAAGTAACCGATTTGTAACAATTCGTTGTCACTGTGGTGGCAACTGCAGCTCGAATTGCTGCCGCAGACGCGGTACGACGCGCCACGGCCATACGCCGTACACGGCGGTCTTCCCTCTCAGTAGTGCCACGTGGCCGGCCGGAACCCGGTCTTCTTGAGGCCGAACCTTCCCTTGACCACCGCTGCCAACAATCATGCACAGTAGCTACATTCCTGCCAAGTCGTTCTGCAATATTGCGGAAAGAAAATCCACCTTCTCGTAGCCATATTACACGACCTCGTTCAAACTCCGTGAGCAGTTGATAATGGCTTCTTCGTCTTCTTAAAGGCATTCTTGACCAACATCAACACCCTGCGTCGAATCTCAACGATAACTAACGCTCACGAACGTTTTTTTTTTTTTTTTGTTTGGAGGTTTAACGACCACAGTGAGCAACTCAATGGGCTATGAGCAGTCGCCCGTAACTAATTTAGGGTCACTGGTTCCAGGGAAGGGAGAGAGCCAGTGCCGTAAGACAAACACAACATCCATGCCTGACCGGGATTCGAACCCGGACCCCTTACGGACGAATGATCAGAGGCCAGCGCCTTAGACCACTGCGCCACCGATGCGGCTCACGAACGTTACAGCGCGTATTTACAGCTATAATTAGTAAACATCGTATTGAATGGGAGTTGTGATATTCAGAGACGGTTACAATTGAAAACCAAAAATTGTGGCAAGTAACATTCAAAAACCATACAGCACAGCTGAAGTATGGAGAACTTTGATTTAAAAAACAAGCAAAAATTCACAAGCATAAGAAGAGAAAATCATGATTCTAATTGCAGAGTGGGCTCGTAGATGACAGAACAGAACTATCACGAAGATCAGAACTGCACACGATGTAAGTTACCAGATGTTTCTTCGGCAGGTCTGGAGGACCCCATGGGAGAACATCTGTGAGACCACAGTGTGGTTCCTTCTGGAAGATAGCAACAGCAAAAATTCTGGCCTTTTCTGACGATGAGTGAGGCACATTCAAAAAGCTTTAAAAGTTAATTTATGGGATCTCAGTGAAGTTCTTTAAAATATATGGAAGTGGTTTTGGAATTATGATGTAGCAGTATTGTATATAGAGTTTTTTAGCTGCATATAAGTTTTTAGGTTATTTTAATTTCATGGAACCATGCAACACACACAACACTTTAATCACACTACTTCAAACCATCCAAGCCTTCCATTAATGATAAAAAGAAGCAAAGGTATGCAAACATAACCTTTAACAGCAGAAATAATGCACCTGTTAAGCAGATAAAACTGCAAGGTGATGCAGGCATGTATCCAAGGTGAAAGACTTGAAGGATCCAGATTCCCTCCCCCAATATTATTTAAATATGCATCCTATAGACATAGTTTTATTGAAGTAGCACATTTCTATGCCCGGGACAAATCATAAAATATTGCGCCGTCACCAAGGTTATTAAAACAAAAGGTTTTAGCACATGAAATCTTATAAGCCTGCTTGTTGTACTAGTTTTAGAGCAGTAAACCCAGTCTTGGGAGTTAATTATGAACAGATTTGCATTATTTACTGCCCACATGCATATAAAATTACAAGCTTTCGAAGCAAAAGTAACACTGGGCATGAGAAGTTCTGACATTTAATTTCTCATTGATTTATATGCTTTTTGCCATCATATTATGTTGTAGTTAATTTGCAACTAAAGCTACTAACAGTTGTGTACAGAGTTTACGAAGGGGTTAGTTTTGTAGTTAAGAGAGGACCCCACCCAAAAACACGGTACACCCACTTTATGCGCTGTTTTTTTTTTTTTTTCACCTTTTCCAGCATTACCTGTTTCCACTACTGTAATATTACAGATACATCTTGTTTTTACATAACATTTTCTTATTTAAAGAATCATTGAAGCAGTCAAGATGTGGGAGTAATTCACAAAAAGAAGGTAAATGGGTTAAAAGACCAACAGTTCAATGAACCAAGTAAAAGGTTGTAGTAATTTGGTCTTATACAACCTCCCCTTCCACTTTTTAATCAGTGCCTTATATAGGCATGATTGTTGGAGAAGTTTTGCAAACATTCAATAACTGGAATGCACTAGTTAAATGGAATTCTGTGTATAATTAAGATGGATTAATTCCTAATTTGTTAACACTGTTCACAGAAATCATGATATTTTCAGCAGATTCACGTAATAGAAGCATAATTTGTAGTTATGCTAATTTTTAATCCAATTAAAGATGTTCCATATAAAAATACTAGACAATTTCCACTGAATGCAGATAACCTTATTAATAGTGTGTACTAAATGAAACACATGCAATCTTGAACTTGATTTAAAAGATTTAACTTGCCCCAATTTTGTTTTAATGATGTGTGGCAAAGATGAAGAGAAATATCTAGAGCAGGATTTTTTTTAAAACAAACTGTTGTCTCTACTTTAGCTTGCTCTTAATAACTTCTAGTTGTAAGATTCAATTAAAATGAAGAATATGTTCAGTGTCTGTGTATGCCAGTTTTTTCAACAATTTTTTGAACCATGCCAAGCAGCACTTGGTGCAATATGACATCGCACCAGTTATTTTATAAACAGCTTTTTTACGCTTTCCAACCGTAGGTTGAAGAAGCGTATATGCTCCAGCTTTGTCCGTCCATCCGCACGATAACTCACGTAAAAATCATTCGATTTCTATGAAATCTTAGTATGTGGTAGGGAAACACCTGGGGACGAACCCTATTAAAAATGGGGTCAAAGGTCACGACATAGGAACGGGATTCATTCCATTGCTCTTATGCGTAATTACTCACGTAAAAATCATTCGATTTCTATGAAATCTTAGTATGTGGTAGGGAAACACCTGGGGACGAACCCTATTAAAAATGGGGTCAAAGGTCACGACATAGGAACGGGATTCATTCCATTGCTCTTATGCGTAATTACTCACGTAAAAATCATTCGATTTCTATGAAATCTTAGTATGTGGTAGGGAAACACCTGGGGACGAACCCTATTAAAAATGGGGTCAAAGGTCACGACATAGGAACGGGATTCATTCCATTGCTCTTATGCGTAATTACTCACGTAAAAATCATTCGATTTCTATGAAATCTTAGTATGTGGTAGGGAAACACCTGGGGACGAACCCTATTAAAAATGGGGTCAAAGGTCACGACATAGGAACGGGATTCATTCCATTGCTCTTATGCGTAATTACTCACGTAAAAATCATTCGATTTCTATGAAATCTTAGTATGTGGTAGGGAAACACCTGGGGACGAACCCTATTAAAAATGGGGTCAAAGGTCACGACATAGGAACGGGATTCATTCCATTGCTCTTATGCGTAATTACTTGCGTAAATATCATTCGATTTCAGTGAAATTTTAGCATGTGGTAAGGGACCACATAAGGACGAACCCTATTGAAAATGGGGTCAAAGGTCACGACATAGGAACGGGATTAATTCCATTGCCCTTATGCGTCATTACTTGCGTAATTATGGTTCGATTTCAGTGAAATTTCGGTATGTGGTAAAGGACCACATAAGAACAAACCCTATTGAAAATGGGCGAACTGGGGTCAAAGCTAACGACATAGGAGCGGGATCCATTCCATTGCCCTTATGCGTCGTAACTTGCGTAAATATGGTTCGATTTCGGTGAAATTTCAGTATATGATAGGGGATCACCTGGGAACGAACTCTATTGAAAATGGGTGAAATAGGGTCAAAGGTCAGGACATCGGAGCGGGATCCATTCCGTTGCCCTTATGCGCCATAAGTTGTAAAAATGGTCCGATTTCGATGAAATTTCAGTATATGATAGGGGATCACCTGGGGACGAAACCTTTTGAAAATGGGTGAAATAGGGTCAAAGGTCGTTCAGGACAGCGGAGCAGGATCCATTCCATTGCCCTGCGCCATAACTTGAGAAAAAATGCTTCGATTTCGATGAAATGTCAGTATATGATAGGGGATCAACTGGGGACAAACCCAATTGAAAATGGGTGAAATAGGGTAAAAGGTCAGGACATCGGAGCTGGATCCATTTCAATGCCCTTATGCGCCATAACTCGAGTAAAAATGTTTCGATTTCGATTAAATGTCAGAATATGATAGGGGATCAACTGGGGACGAACCCTATTGAAAATGAGTGAAATGGGGTAAAAAGTCAGGACATTGGAGAGGGATCCATTCCGTTGCCCTTATGCGTAATAACTTTAATAAAAAAGGGTTCGATTTTGATGAAATTTTAGCATGTGCTAGGGGACCTCCCAGGGATGAGCCCTATTGAAAATGGGTGAATTGGGGTCAAAGGTCTAGACATAGGAGCGGGATTCATTCCATTGTCCTTGCGCGTCATAACTTACGTAAAGATACTTCGATTACGACAAAACGTTTTCGTGTTGTTCCGAGGTATACTGAACCAATTCTGTTTAATATCATCGAAATGGGGTCAAAGGTCAGGGCACAGGAGCGAGATTTATTCCACAACCATTATCCTCATAACTTGAGTAATGATTTCTGGTATGTTGGAAAGTGTATCATAATCAATGCATTGCATGATTTTACTAACTTGTTAATATTAGTTTACAGTCAGCTTCTTTCAGAAACATACCGGAAGTTTCCTTCATGCATGAATTTAATCCACTTCGATAATCAAATATGTATGTATCAGTCAAAGCTATAGTTTTCAAAAATAACAATAATAAAAACCATTTCTTTCAAAAATACAAAAAATCTGTTGTTTGTCCTTACTGATTTCAAATTGGAGTCTGCAATTAAAAACAATAATGTGTATTATCTGTATTAACCAATGAGTTTTAACATTTAAAATTACTCGTACTTAGTATGTATAACCTTGTTTTTTTTAGAATTACATAGAAGTCTAATTGCAGTTGGCATAATGTATCCAAAGTCACATTATTTATAACTTTTACAAATTCAATTTTTCATTTACACTTAATACTTAGCACAAATGTTCTTTAGATTTCACTGATAAATGATTGATTTAGATACATGTGGAAATCAAAATTTAAGGTTTTCCTGAAAATATCCCCCCTTTTTTTTTTTTTTGAGAAAAGCCTGGGCAGGTTGGAGTTTAAAAAGAAACTTTTTTCAAATCCTGTTTTCAGTGACTAGAGGAAGTCTTTTTGGAAGTTACTGCCACACACACATTTTAATTGCAGTTTAACAAACTAACTTTTCAATAAACATATAAAACGTGCGAAACACAAAGAATCATGTATGGTAAAAGGTTCGTTTACCGGTAGCTTTCGGTCATCTTACGACCTTGATGACCCGCGTTCAACTGGATGGGGTGGTTGTCAGAACTACAATTTGAAGTTGGGGTGTTGAGAGCATTGAAATTTTGTTCACCAAAAACTGCAATTCAGAGACTCCTCACCAAACCCCATTTATTTGGATCTCTCTTCTAAAATCTGGCAACATTTCCAACACTCCAACTTCAGCTATAGTTCTGGCAACCAGCCCATCCAGTTGATCGTGGGTGACCAAGGTCGTAGGATGACCGAAAGCTACCACTAAACGAACCTTTTACCACACATGACTCTGAGTGTTTTGCTCGTTTTATATGTCTATGTGGTATTGTCATGTGAAGCCTGAGTTTTAAACCATAACTTTTCAATATTTCTATGGGGGCATGATAAAACAAATAGGGTATTAGAGAACTATGTGTCATTTCTTATCCCAAAAGCGAACAGTATTTTGCTCTCAGTAACTGCATTGAAAGAAATGTGGAAAGGGGGGCTTCACTCAGTAGAAGGATTTACCCTTACTTACATCAAGGACATTCTGGGCAATGAAGCTGAAATGGACAAAAAGACTGAAGACTTGTTTGCACAGGCACTCATTTTGACATTGGCAACAATAAAAGTTCCCCCTTTAAGACACACACACACACACACACACACACACACACACACACACACACACACACACACACACACACACACACACAAAAATTAATATAAAAAACTCAATGTAAGTTAAAACAAAATAGTTGGCAACATAATATAGCAGCACCAAAAGTTTTTTTGTTTTTTTCTGTTCTTAAGGAGAGTGCTACTGCTGAATATGAGGGGCACTTTATCAACAACGGCTTCCTTGGAAGAAAAAGAGGTGTATGTGTTGTGGTTCCATGACACCAATCGGCGGTTGCTGTCCAGCTTCATTTCAGAAAGGAGTACAGACGATCACCACCAGACCAAAAAAGCATAAAAGCTTGGTATGAAAAGTTTAAAGTGACAGGTAGTGTTGGCAATCTTCACTGATTGGGCTGACCCCCGGTTACACGAGAGACAGCTGCATCTGTTCAGGAGATATTTCTGCAAAGTCCCAGGAAATCCATTTGTGGTGTTTCACTGGAAACTGGGATTACCCATTACACAGGTCACAAAATTTTACACGAAGAACTTCATCTGTACACTTATAATGTACAGATTGTTCAAACTCTTTAGCCTGATGACCAGCCTCTCCGTGCTGCATTTGCGACGGAGATGTTGCTGCGCATAGCTCATGATAGTGATCATCTGCACCATGTCTGTTTTTCAGATGAAGCCACACTTCACATCTCTGGTACAGTAAAGAGGCACAATGTGAGAATCTGGGGATCAGAAAATTCCCATTATCATCGAACAGCAGAGGGTTACAGCCTGAAAGTGAACGAATGGTGTGGCCTGATGCATGACAGAATCATTGGGCACTTCTTTTTTACAGAACCTACAGTAGGGTGTACCTGGACAAGCTAGAACTTTTTGTAGCACTAGCACCTCAGTTGCATGCACTCCAACCTTCGGTTATTTTCCAACAAGACAGCGCTCCACCACATTGGTCAATAATGGTTCGTGAAAGCCACATTTCCAGACAGGTGGATTGGCTGTGACTGCCCCATGACATGGCCACCTCGATCACCTGACATTACCCCTCTAGAGTTTTTTCCTGTAAGGTTATGTGAAAGACAAAGTTTACTCTAGCAGTGTTCCAAATGTCAAGATGTTGAAGAACAGAATAATGGACATCATTGGTTTTGTTTCTGCTGAGATGTTAAAAAAAAAAACATGGTGTGAAATCTAATATCGCTTAGATGTCCTCCGGGCCACAAATGGCACTCGTGTGGAGGTGTGCTGACAGTGGGAAAAAAACTTTACTTGTGCAACATCATTGTCGTGCAATTCCTTTCTTGTATCTGTAATACATTTTTTATATTAATTTTTGTAATGTGAGAAAGACTTTACGAACACCCTGTACATATAACAGCAAAAGTTCCCCTTTAAAAAAAATACATAACTGCAAAAGTGCATAAATGTAAAATATGCATAAGAAAATTGGGAGTGCAAATAATTATATATCTGCACTCCAAATTCAATAACTTATCTTTGATAAAATAATGTGACTAACTGGCATATGATCGAAGCATGCGGGAGTCTTAAAAAGCTTAGGCATGGCAACAGGACTTACCAGCACAACTTGAGCATTTATTGGACTTCTTTTTTTTTTTTTTTTTTTTGATTGGAGGTTTAACGACCACCGTGAGCAACTCAATGGGCTATAAGCAGTCGCCCGTCCCTAATTTAGGGTCACTGGTTCCAGGGAAGGGAGAGAGCCAGTTCCGTAAGACAAACACAACATCCATGCCTCACCGGGATTCGAACCCGGACCCCTTACGGACGAATGATCAGAGGCCAGCGCCTTAGACCACTGTGCCACCGGGGCGGCATTTATTGGACTTCATGTGCAAAGCTCAAGCCCTCGCTGATTTTTTCAACATGTACATGCCAATGCACTGCATATATTTTACGAAATAACATGTGAAATGAAATTTGCACTGTCAGATATGTATACTTCATTTGCAACACAATGTAAAATGCAAAAAATTAATGCACTGGATTGTGACTTAGAATTTGCAAAAAGGAGTGCAATAGTCTTCTACAGCAGTGGTTCAGAACCTGTGGTCTGGAAGTACCAAACATTTAAAAAAATCTAAGTTTGAATTATTTTAAGGTTGTCTGATTATAAAAATAAAATGATTCCAGGAACTAATGCCACCAAACTTCAGGTTTCTGTTCTTCTTTTAATTATTTCATAGATTTAAGATCAGAGAGACGTACAATCTCTAGCTCAGTATACACATTGTATAAGCAGACTGTTTCCACTGTTGAGCAAGAGAGTTCAGGTGGAATTGTCAAGGCTGAAATGCATATGATCCACTAGTGTCACTTGATCTTTCCTCCACCCCTCCTGATGTCATTCAATTGTACAGGAACAACAAACACTAGAAGTAATACTAGTAGCCTTCATAATGCAAGTGAACATCATTTCTGGGTCATTATGGATTCCCCTGAATAATTTAGACCTACATTAAAATTACACTATATACTAACTTTGAATTCTGTGTCTTATTTTGAAATTGATCTGTGGCTGAAATGGTGTTCATTAAAAGTATCCTTACCAATGAAAAGGGGTCTTAAATATTTAGAGAATAGGTTTATGGTTGCAGACAAAGATGGTGAAGTAAACCAGCATGTTGTTTGAAGTGAAGTTCTCTGAATCAAATGCATGGAGTCTTCTAAATTGCAAAAACGTGTTGAAATTAAACATAATATATGCAACCAAACAGTAGAGTTTTAAAAAACAAATTCTGATGCCCTAGAATTATAAAATGTCGTTAAGAACACTATTTTTGTTTTCACAATGGAATATTTTGGCTTCATAGCAGGTAACTATGTTTTGGATAAAAAGGCAGCCAACCTCACACCAGTTCTTATGGTGTAACTATTCCTGCAGCTAACATGATAACTATGATAATGGCTGAAAAATATTCAAAACAACCTGTGTGCAATAAATTTGAATAGAACACTTGAATCACATTGAATGTTCTACATTTCAATTGGAACACAGTACTGATAATGCTGTCAACGCTAATTTAGTAGCACTTCTTAGATATGACACGATTTGGTGATTGGTATGAACTTGCACCTGTACACACATGCAGAAACTTTGTTTAAAATTCTGTTCTCCAAAATAAAAGCAAATAGCCTAAATGCATAGGTGTTTGTATAGATTGTACTAAGCTGATGTACATACGGTTTGTTTCATGAATTCTCTCAGTAGCATCCCCTTCTAAGTGGACACATTGCATCATTCACTGTGAAGCACTGACTGTAAACAGCATGCCATCAACAATAAAATTTGTCTATGATAAATCATTAAAAATTGCAAATTTTCGTATGACTTGTTCTCTCAATGACATCATCTTCACATGCTAGGCAGTGATTACAAAAACTTACTGTTATCCTGAGTTCAGTGGATGTCAAGAGGTAGAGTTCTGACTTATCTGTTTGAGCCAAAGGATGACGGGGGGTTGTTCTTCCAAATTTATGTTAAAAGATTGTTTGAGTGACTTCTCATGTCTCTAAGTACTCTCAAATGCAGCAGATATTTCCCCCTTCTTAAATGCTCTAAGACTCCAGTGCAACTATACTTTCTACATAGAAGTGGGAGGGGACAATTAAAAAAACATATTGCGAACAACAAATGTATCTTCTCTTTTCTTAGTGACTTCCCCAGAAAAAAAGTTCTGTAACATTGTTGAGTACATGAAGGAACACATGATGTCCCTGGGTGTCCTCATAAGAGACTATAACCTATCTTCGAATGAAATCAAAATTTGGATGAAAAGCTGCCTCTGAGGAACTGAACTTCCACCCAGTGAAACAGCTCGGCTCCTCAAATTGTCTAGCGATTCCTGTTTGAAGATTATAATTACTTCAGTGGCTCTGCCAGACTTTTAGTGCAATTTGCGTTATGCATTTGGAAATGTGACAAAATACTAAGATACCTTATGCCCCCTCATACCTGTGTGAATCTACACTTTTAGGTTTTTGACCATAGAAATAATAAATACAGGAACAAAAATAATGTGGAGGCACAGCTGAAAGTTAAAATCTTGCCTTTTAAGGCAGATATTCAGGAGCTTGCTCTTAAACATTAACCTTTAAACTATTAAGCTTTTCAGTTTGATTACTCTTAAAATTCTAAATAAGGAAACACTGAAAAATAATAAGACACAGTTTTAAATGACTGAACTTTTAAAAAACATACACTTCATATTGCTGCGTAATCTCTAATAGAGAGGCCCAATACATCTGACGTAAAAATAAATTCTAAAAATTTTATTTCTCTGTATGGATACAGCAGATAAACAGTGTGTGTGTGTTACGGGGCCCATTACCTAAGAGACGATAAAAATATTTGTTGCAAAGGAATGTCTAACTTTGTTACAGCATCTATGAACAAACTTAACACAGCAGATATATTAGATTCTACACCTATATTTCCATCCTAGAACATACTACGTAAAAATATGTATATTTCCATTTGGAATCTTTGTGTTGCAGATTCCTCAGTGTTCAAGAAATTTATCGGTGCATATAGACTTCACAAAGTTGCCCATTTTCAGATTATGTTCAAGCACACATTAGTATTTCTATTTTGTATGAAGCAGCATATGTTTGGAAAGGCTACATTTCTGAGTGAATTTCAAGGAGCATACATCACATTGATGAGGTTTTTCACCTGTATGAAGAAGCATATGGTTAGAAAGGCTACCTCTGTGTCTGAATTGCTTGGAACATACAACACATTGATGAGGTTTTTCACCTGTATGAAGAAGCATATGGCTGGAAAGGCCATTTGTGTGTCTGAATTTCTTGAAACATACATCACATTGATGAGGTTTTTCACCAGTATGAAGAAGCTTGTGCTGAGATAGGTGAGCTGTCTGTGTGAACTGTTTGGAACATACATCACACTGATGAGGTTTCTTACCGGTATGAAGAAGCATATGCACAGAAAGCTGACTGTTATGTCTGAATTGCTTTGAACATACAGCACACTGATAAGGTTTTTCACCTGTATGAAGACGCATATGGCCAAAAAGGACAGCTCTGTATTTGAATTGCTTGGAACATACATCACATTGATGAGATTTTCCTTCTGTATGAAGAAGCATATGCCTTGAAAGGTTATTACTGTATCTGAATTGTTTGGAACATACATCACACTGATGAGGTTTTTCTCCTGAATGAAGAAGCATATGCCTAGAAAGGTTATCACTGTGTCTGAATTGTTTGGAACATACATCACATTGATGAGGTTTTTCGCCTGTGTGAAGAAGCATATGCCTAGAAAGGTTATTACTGTGTCTGAATTGTTTGGAACATACATCACATTGATGAGGTTTTTCACCTGTGTGAAGAAGCATATGCCTAGAAAGGCTATTACTGTGTCTGAATTGTTTGGAACATACATCACATTGATGAGGTTTTTCACCTGTGTGAACAAGCATATGCCTAGAAAGGCTAGCACTGTGTCTGAATTGTTTGGAACATACACCACATTGATGAGGTTTTTCACCTGTATGAACAAGCATATGTTTGGAAAGGTTACCTTTCTCAGTGAATTTCTTGTAGCATACATCACATTGATGAGGTTTTTCACCAGTATGAAAAAGCTTGTGCCGAGACAGGTCATCTCTCTGTGTGAACTGTTTGGAACATATAGCAAGCTGATAAGGTTTCTCACCTGTATGAAGACGCATATGTCTGGAAAGGCTACCTTTCTCAGTGAATTCCTTGGAACATACATCACACTGATGAGGCATTTTACCTGTATGAAGAAGCATATGCAGCAAAAGTCTACTTTGAACAGTAAATTTCTTCAAGCATACAACACACTGCTGAAATTTCTCATTTGTATTTATCTGGAGATATCCTGGAAGATTGATGTTCAGTTTTAATATCTTGCCACGCACATCAGTCTAGATGGACTTTTTATTTATGTGCAAGTGTGTACATATCTTGAAAAACTATATTTTAGGGGAGAAATTGAATAAGCATACTTTACACTCTTGAAGATCTTCTGTCGTACCAGTAAGGTGCAATACATTATCTTCATTTTTCCACTTCCTTTAGAATGGAGATTTTGAGTTGCGGCTAAAGCAGTTTTATTCTGGACTTAATATTCATCAACTTCTAGATTTTAAAAATTCTCTCCCTTCCCACACTAATAATTTAAGGCAGCAAAAAGAGAGCACCTTTCACGATTTTTAAACAGTCTTTCTGAAATCGAAACCTTGTACACCAAGGTGTTCAAAATTTTTAATTTATAAACCTCATGTTAAGAGATTGTAACATGCAGAGCAAAAAAAAGTGTAGTTGAGTTAATCATGTTGTAAGTACAGAATGACACAAACTATCAATGAAAAAAAAAAAAAAAAAAATAAGGAAAGGAAAGCAGCTTATAACTGACACATCGTGAAAACAAATTTTGGAGAAAAATACCACTAATATAAAAAACTTGAAGATATTTAAAATTTTTAAAGAAACTTTTAGAATTGGATTCCCAAAAAAGCATCTCTATAAAATATAATAAGGGGGCAGGCGTCTTATTTCCCACTTCCAGTCTTTTATTTGGGTACTTTCTTAATTGATATTTACAGCAGGAAGCTTAAAGCCCGGTCAAAAGTTTTTTTTTTTTTTTTTGTTTTTTATTTAACCGCACAAAATGATGAATTGTTTACCTGAACGTACATGTCATTGTTAAGAGCCCAGTACCATTTGCGATCGTCACCCAGTGCATAGAGGAAGGGTTATAGAGTGGACACAGACATAGGAGCCCGTGAAAAGAGTGAGCTCACCGATGAAGCCAGATGAATTGTGTGGCCGCCATGTTACTTTACCTTCAGTTGCTCATTTTTGTTTGTAAGTTGCGGAAAATTTCAGTTTTTTATTTCCTGTGAGAAAGATGTTTGCTTATGAGTGACTGATTTATCGAACTGTTTATTTGAAGTTCAACTCGCATTTAAAGCTGATAAGAGATTTATTCGCAAAGGAAGATCGAAAACATGTGATGGAATAGCCATTTTTTTTTATTTTTTTTTATTTTAATAAGACGATGAGGCCTATAGACTAAGTTTTGTGTCTCACAGCAACTAGTTGGCCATGGGGAAATAGCTAAAATATCTCCTGATCACTAAGACTCTTTAAGATGCACGACCAGCCACGGAGGAGAACCTCCTTGCAACCAGCACGGGAAGTCACAGTAGCAGCACAAAAATCCATCAAAGGGGCACGCTCATTTTTTTTTTTTTTTTTTTTTTTTTTTTTTTTGATTGGAGGTTTAACGACCACCGTGAGCAACTCAATGGGCTATAAGCAGTCGCCCGTCCCTAATTTACTAGCGTCTGGGGACAGCAATGGAAATCTCGTAGGAAGATCCTCATTGGTAGGAATAAAACACAATCAACCAATTGGCGTGCGTGATGTGTGCGATATGAAACACAGGCAGACAGGCATTTTTGGCGGGTAGAATTCTTACTGTTGTTACTTCTTACTGCGGATTTTTGGCGTGTTTTCATCAAAGAATTTGTTTTCATATTTCGCGGTGACCATGGATACTGTGAACAAATTCATTTGTTCAATCTGTGGTGGTTCATTCGGGATGAAATATAACTTAAAGAAGCATGTTAAAAAATTTCATGGAACCAATTGGCGTGGGTGATGTGCAGAGCAATAGCTCGTTTTAGATGTTAGTCCTAGCAAATTCTGATGTGTACGTTTGATTCATATAAAAAGGTTTGTATTGAAGTACCAGGTACTACTATGAGTTTAATACGTATTCATTTTTAGTGATGTTCGTCCTAGCAACTCTGTGTGCAAATATTCCCTTTATATGCCCGTTTGAAATGCGTGCGTGACTTTTTACACACACTGAGAATGCCGTCTCAATTTTTGCAGTGTCTCGGATATCTTTAGCCGCTATATAGTGCTTTTATTTTCAATCAGACTAGTTAATCGTAGTGTTTGTTCACGTTTGAAATCATTATCCTATGTATGCATTACCACCAGTAGCGTTACTAGCGGTGCCGCCCGCCCTCCCCCCATCGCAAGATTTACTTCAGCGCCCCATTTTTCCAGGATTTGGAATGATCCAGGAAGGATGTGTTTTTAGTGTGTGTGTGTATGGTTCGGAGGGGGTCAGGAAGATAGGGAGAGTGTCTGAAAAAGTAAGGGGGTGTTCCTAGAGACCTGTGATTTTTACTTTTTGAATATTTTTTTTTTTTTTTGATTTGGGGTTTAACAACTACCATGAGCAACTCAATAGGCTATAAGCAGTCGCCCGTCCCTAATTTAGGGTCACTGGTTCCAGGGAAGGGAGAGAGCCAGTGCAGTAAGACAAACACAACATGCATGCCTGACGGAATTCGAACCCAGACCCTTACGGACGAATGATCAGAGGCCATCGTTAGACCACTGGGGCGGCGAATAATTTTCGGAACAGAAACACTGTGTAAGGTTATTAATCGGCCAATCAGGATTAACGGTGCACGGACTGGTGCATGAACATCCATTTTATCACAAGGAACAAATTCAACAAAATATATATAAATGGTAAAATTAATAATTATAAGGCTTCATAATCATCCGTTTTACTTTCAGTTGTTTCTGATGTGCCCAGTTTTTGTCAAATGCCTGCTTTTGAACAATTGATGAGCTAAACAAATCACCACTCTTTTCATCAGAAACGTCACTTGAGCTAACGGGCTCAGCGTAAAGAGAACTGCTTGGGTGTGGGAAGTTTCTTCGTGGGCTCTCGTTTTCTTTTCCTCTGATACTGTGGTCCACTTGGACATTTGTGACATTTTACAAATGGATGCCATTCTCCTGTATATGGAAGTTTTTACACAGTGAATGAGAGCTAGACATGCTTACTATAAAGAAGCAATAGCAACATTTGTTTTGTTCAAAATAAAACAAAGCATTTGAAGAAATCGCCCTCATACACATCGCAGAGTTGCGGTGAGTAAATGCGCCTGTTGTGTTCGTAATCCTAGGCGATTGACTGTTTTTGCGCATCTTTCACAGGGTATTCCCATATGGCTTCACACTTTTCCGTAGCAGCACAGAGGGAGAGCGATCATATTACATGCCAGAGCCAAAGGGCGGAATAACCTCAGGCTATCCAGTTTTTAAAAAGTAAAAATTGACATATATTTACTAGCAAAGCTGAATATATCTTTTTTTTTGTGCATGTTCGGATTTTTTCATGAAACTATAAAGTCTGTCGGCTGTAGTACGCCTCTTCTTTACTTGCGCTCCCGCAGCTGTAGGGTTGGTAGTTACGCCACTGATTACCACAGGCTTGTTTACAATTTACAAGGTGTCTTCCAAATTTGGGAAATGCAATTTCATGACCACTTAAGCTATCTGTCTGTATGCATATATAATTTTTTTGCAAATGGGATATATATATCCCTATCCAAGGCAGCACTATATGTGCAACACACGTTACAGAAGGGAAACACTCCACCCCCTCTTTTTTTTTTAAATGAACACCTACTAGTAACAAAAAACTGACTTTGTCATACTTTTTTATTATGCCTAAAAGTAAGGCATAGTCAAAGGATATGTAATGAAATTGTGTAGCACGATTATACTACACTCTTTCATTGCAGTCTTTCTTTAGCATTTATACCTGAAAACTATCGTGATTTCCTAAGTTAACATATTTTAAAATTGTTAAATTGATCTCAAGATTTTGTACAGATACACTGAGTGATCACTGAAGTATGACCACCTACCCAATACTTCATAGGTCATTCTTTCACCCTCAGTACAGCAGCTAAATGACGACATCGATTCAATAACATGCCAGAAGCAGTAGGAAGGTATGGCCAACAAAGCTGTGTGTAATGCAGCTTTCAATGCCGATATGGAGGTATTATTGGTGTATTCAGACGACTTGAAATGTTTTATAATGTCCACACAAGTGTTCTATGCGATTGGAGTTAGAAGTCTAATCGATATGCTTAGAAGTCCGAACTGTGTTCCTCAAACCATTCCTGCACAACATTGGACCTGTGGCTTGGCGCATTGTCATCTTGAGAGACAACATCACCATTCCTTAAAAAGTGCAAGATTGCTGGGTGTGCAGAGTCGGCAAGCAATTCACAACAGTGGGCACCAATTTCATATATTGTTCCACATGCATCAGGAGTCCATGTTTCTTCCAGGTAAACATGCCCCACACCATACAACTGCCAAAAATAAATGTAATGAAAATATTATTTGGGTAATGAGACAGTGTATTTTATTTGATATTCAGCACCTAAGTGATGTAATCTGCAATAATTAATAATAGCTGTAGTTTAGTGCAACTTGATTATAATGTTAATACATATTGCAAGTATATTTATTTCATGTTAATGCAAGCTTCAATCGCCATCAAACAAAATAGCAGTCATCAGTTGCGTTTCAGGTATTAATGCATTTCTTTGCTTCCGTGGTGTACAATAATATTTTTTTTTGTTGCCAAGGCTGTTAGGAGAATTAAAATCTGCTGTGTGGTCATACATAAAGTAATGGATTAACTGAAGTTATAAATATTTTTTTGTTTCCCTTTGTGCAAGTGTATTCAAAATGTTACTATCTCCCTTTACTTAGAAGGAAATTCTACCCATTGGAGTCAAGTGAAAAAGGGTGCACCTAAGAGCTATGGTCATGTGCCTTTTTTTTTTTTTTTTTTTTTGCTGATAACATTGCCTGCAAGCTGAATTCTTCCAACAGTCAAGTGCCCATTATTACTTGGTCAAGCTGGGGAACATAATCCTGTTCTTGCTGCCCAAAGGAGGTATGATGATGGAAGAATTACTGGCTTTGACCTTAGTAGCATGTTTCTGCATGGGTGGGGGTTGGCTATCAATTTCAAGTAACACTCCAGCTACTGCACCATAACAAATGCCCGTTAATGAATAAATTGTGCCACACTCCTTCCTCAAGCAGATGACAAAATGTACGCAGTCACTCCATGGTTGTGTTCTTTCACTTTCCAATAGTCACCGCTACATGAAACCTTTTTTTTTTTTTTTTTTTTTTATGCCTTCATAGCTCATTTGTCTTGTATAACTGTAGATATGTAAATCCCCATTACAATGTGATGCCTCTTTTGGTGCTTACATCATTTTGCAACTCAGAATAATCTCTTGTACCTAACACTGGTAGTTTTTTACAGCTTTGTTGTATTTTTTATTTCTGAAACCTTTGTGTATCCATGCATTCCACCCTCTTGTGTTTTTAGTTTTTCCATTAGAACTGTTAAAAGGACTAATCTTTTCAAGAGGACAAACGCACATACTTATTGTGGAACACATTGTGTGTTTGAAAGCATTTTGCTACAGCTAATGAGAGTTGTCCCCTGGAGATGAGATTGACTATTTGAGATAAGTGTTTTGTAGTGGATTTATATGGATGTCCACTAAAATCATTTGTTTCTGATGGTCTCAGTTACAGCAGTAAGCAGATCTGAAGTTCAGGCTACAAATATTGTGGGTAAGTTTTTCTTGTAAATATTTTTGACGGCTGAAAATTGTACATTTGTGTTGGCATCAACTTGTCAGAATATTTCTTTACATTGTTATTAGCTCATTTATCTTTTGTCAACTGAACCCTCGCTGGGACATGGTAGCTTTGATACATTTTTCCACAGCTTATGACAGTATGAAATGCAGCTCACTTTCAGGCTTTTCAATGAGAGAAATGTGAAAAAATTTCGATTCAGCGGACAAAAATATAACAGCATAAAATTTATTTATGAATAAATGTATTATAATACTAAATGATGAACTTTACTCATTGTGAAACTGTTGCTACTCACTGGCAAAAAAAAAAAAAAGTTTTAAAATGAGTTATGAGCATATTGAGTTTGTATATGAACATGCACACTGTAATTATGATTGCAAAGTCTAAGAAATTTAAATTGGTGAAAACCATTGCAGTTGAAGCATCTTTATTTTTCTCTATAAATTTGCACATGCAGAATTAAAGGGATTTGTTTTATGTCTCACTGACATATAATAAAATTTTGGTAAAATAAAACTTTGCATGGTGATATTTGTTTCTCCCCCTTCCTGTAACATGTATCTTAAAAATATCACTTTAATAACAATGATTCTACTTTAATGATGATTGGCCAATTGTATTTTAAAAGCGAGAACTTGTGGTCAAGTACTGAGCAAATTAGGAAGTTATAATAAGGTTTCCTGTGTTCATTTTCAGAAAGCATTCTGGGTCCATCAGTTCTGAAGATGCCGCCCTGGCATAAGTGATGGCCTCTAATCATGGGTTTGGGTTCAAATCCCGATGCAGCCTTGGATGTTGTGTTTGTCTTACGGCATTGGCTCTCCCCATTCCTTGGAACCAGTGGCCGCAAATTAGGGACAAGCAACTGCTTATAAAGCACATCAAGTTGCTCACAGTAGTCATTAAACCTAAATCCACACACACATACACTTCTGAAGGTTCTTGCCACATTTTCTGCCAACCAGTATCACAAAGCAATATATTTTGGGGCGGGAGAAAGTTTTATTCACATTTGAGATAGATGTAATTAGTACTAATTAAAAAGTAAATTTGCATTGCAAGCACATGGTAAGATATGTAAGGTTCCAACACATGCATATAAAATTAGGTTAGTTTTTTTTTTTTTTTGATTGGAGGTTTAACGACCACCGTGAGCAACTCAATGGGCTATAAGCAGTTGCCCGTCCCTAATTTAGGGCCACTGGCTCCAGGGAAGGGAGACTTGGAAATGCTTCAAAATTAAATGTTAAGTCAGTGATAAAGGAATGTACTGCAAATTAAATTTCTTTATTTATTCATTCTTAGGGCAGAGATACAGTACATATGCAATCAAAATAAAGGAAAGAATAAAATAAAAACTGACATGCTGATATGTTAACAATGTGTATGATTATTTTCAATACCAATAATATATAAGGTAGGTTCAAAAAGTTTCCAGAAATTCCTTTTCATACAGAAAGCAATAAGACAACTGTTATTTCCATTGCATTCCCTTTGAAATAATTTTCTTAGGGAGCTACACTGTCCATAAAATTGTTTCAAGTATTCCTGGAATCCATTCTATGAAACCATTTTCAATTCCTTTGTCACATTTCAAATGGGCCGCCCCGGTGGCGCAGTGGTCTAAGCGATGGCCTCTGATCATTCGTCCGAACGGGGTCCGGGTTCGAATCCCGGTGAGGCATGGATATTGTGTTTGTCTTACGGCACTGGCTCTCTCCCTTCCCTGGAACCAGTGACCCTAAATTAGGGACGGGCGACTGCTTATAGCCCATTGAGTTGCTCACAATGGTCGTTAAACCTACAATAAAATAATAATAATAATAATAATAATTTCAAATGGTGTCCTCAGCAAGTGCTTGTGAATAGTGGTGATTTTAGGGCAGATCTCAACTGTGTAAACAAGTAAAAATTGGGTGGTACCAAGTCAGGAAAATATGGAAATGCTCAAGTGGTGTCCCATTGTTTTTTTGGACCATTATATAATGATGTGCAGGTGCATTGTCATGAAGAAACTATTTGTTCTCATTTTTCTGGTCATTTTTTACTTCAGATTGCATCCCTGAAGAGACAGAAGATATCAAAGTACATTTCTTTATTCACAGTCCTCCCTTCTCCAAGAACTTCATAGTGAATAATAAGGTCCAGATAGTGAAAGAAAACTTCCAGCACACTCTCTTACTAGTCCAAACAGGGTGTCTCTTATCAAGGAAATGCGTTACTTTCCATTTCAAAGATTGACTGTGGATCACACGAAAATCATCATGTTTTGTCTCTTCTGGTTACGGTGGTTAGAAAACTGTAATATTGATCAGCTGTAATGCTTGTGCCACACATTAACTTCCCATTGCACCATATGCTTGCTGAAGCATGGCTAATGTCTGTCACATTGATTTTCGAAGAAAAAACACAAAATGTCATTATGTCTTATAGTTGCCATAAGTTTCAACTGCAATGTTATTAAACACATGGTACACCACAATAGAACAGTTGGTGCTCAACACAGACAGGAAATGCAAAGGTGCCACTTGTCAGCAATCTATATCATGATTACTGCCAACATATGAGATGGAAAATTCCCCTGACATGCTTCTTCATTTGCACAGTTTGGAACTATTTCAGGAACTTTTGAACCTACCTTATGATCTTTTGCAAACTGGGCTACGGATGGACTAATTAAATATAGGTAATTTTTATTATTTAAACAAAATCAATATATGTGCATTCATGGTTTTGCTTTCACCTGTGCACATGGTAATGAACACACACAAAGGAATACGTGTAAAGTGGTAGAAAATATGTGACCTTTTTCAAACAACGGGGCCACAGACAAATGAAATGTAGGTCATTTTTGCTCTTTCGACAAAAGATATTAGATATCATAAAATCAATACATGTGTGTACTAGTATTAAACTAGAATTCCTGGTGTTTTCATGCACCAGTGCGCATGGTAATAAACACACACACAAATGAAATTCACACAAGTTGCACATGATCAACAAACGACAAACCGAAGAGTTATGTGAAAAGCGACAGAACTTGTCAGTAACATGTTATAATAAGTTTGCAAACTAGCAGTGAAAAACATCGTCTTCAATACTGTTTTATTTTGCCTACATCTACACACATTTCTATATAACAGAGATTTATCTATCAAGCTAGTGTTATAAGAGCATTAAGTCTTGTAAATACAAAGGTTTTTATGCAACAATGAAAATATTTCATCAGTCATGCAAGTTGATGACCATTTACATAAAACACTCTTTCATACATTATGTGTATAAATGTGCACACATTTTTCTACACAACAGGAATGAAGTGCTCCTTCCTACATGGAATTTGTTTATTAAAGTGAAGTACATGATCTTCAGATTTGTTTTAGATGAAAATCAGTTTCATAAAATATGCCAGGAAAACAAAGCTACATATCAGATGGTTAACCACAGTGTCGGTAAGATTTTGTAAATATACAATTCACTAAACAGAATTTTTTTTTCATTTACCCCAAAAGATTACATAATTTGCCTTGCAATATTTTTGCTTGACGAATCTTTTATAAAAGTTTAGGTCCAATACAAAACTAATGTAGTTCTGCGCAGCTCATTAAAATACTCAGCCACATTGTTCTGTTCTAAGAATTTCTCTAACTACATTCTGACACCATGTTTCCCAACACAGACGAAATTTTTTGTCAATCTCACTGCTCGCTAAAAGCAAAAGGATATCCTAACAACATTTTAGCAGTTATTTCCAGTAAAGTTCAGTTAAACGATGCCACAGCTGTTTTTCAGTTGTCTACTTCTGCACAGAAGTAGACAACTGAAAAGCAGCTTAGTTGTCTACTTGCCGCTGGAGAATATTCAGCATGGTAAAGAGATGTCACATTTCCACCTCTCCAGCACTTATCATATCTAGCTCCCTACCAAAATGATAAAAAGTGAGTAGCAACAGTTTCACAATGAGTAAAGTTCATCATTTAGTATTATAATACATTTATTCATAAATTAATTTTATGCTGTTATATTTTTGTCCGCTGAATCGAAATTTTTTCACATTTCTCTCATTGAAAAGCCTGAAAGTGAGCTGCATTTCATACTGTCATAAGCTGTGGAAAAATGTATCAAAGCTACCATGTCCCAGCGAGGGTTCAGTTGACAAAAGATAAATGAGCTAATAACAATGTAAAGAAATATTCTGACAGGTTGATGCCAACACAAATGTACAATTTTCAGCTGTCAAAAATATTTACAAGAAAAGAAACTTACCCACAATATTTGTAGCCTGAACTTCAGATCTGCTTACTGCTGTAACTGAGACCATCAGAAACAAATGATTTTAGGGGACATTCATATAAATCCACTACAAAACACTTATCTCAAATAGTCAATCTCATCTCCAGGGGACAACTCTCATTAGCTGTAGCATTAGCTCTGCACACCCAGCAATCTTGCACTTTTTAAGGAATGGTGATGTTGTCTCTCAAGATGACAATGCGCCAAGCCACAGGTCCAATGTTGTGCAGGAATGGTTTGAGGAACACAGTTCGGACTTCCAAGCATATCAATTAGACTTTGAACTCCAATCGCATAGAACACTTGTGTGGACATTATAAAACGACATTTCAAGTCGTCTGAATACACCAATAATACCTCCATATCAGCATTGAAAGCTGCATTACACACAGCTTTGTTGGCCATACCTTCCTACTGCTTCTGGCATGTTATTGAATCGATGTCGTCATTTAGCTGCTGTACTGAGGGTGAAAGAATGACCTATGAAGTATTGGGTAGGTGGTCATACTTCAGTGATCACTCAGTGTATCTGTACAAAATCTTGAGATCAATTTAACAATTTTAAAATATGTTAACTTAGGAAATCACGATATTTTTCAGGTATAAATGCTAAAGAAAGACTGCAATGAAAGAGTGTAGTATAATCGTGCTACACAATTTCATTACATATCCTTTGACTATGCCTTACTTTTAGGCATAATAAAAAAGTATGACAAAGTCAGTTTTTTGTTACTAGTAGGTGTTCATTTAAAAAAAAAAAGAGGGGGTGGAGTGTTTCCCTTCTGTAACGTGTGTTGCACATATAGTGCTGCCTTGGATAGGGATATATATATCCCATTTGCAAAAAAATTATATATGCATACAGACAGATAGCTTAAGTGGTCATGAAATTGCATTTCCCAAATTTGGAAGACACCTTGTAAATTGTAAACAAGCCTGTGGTAATCAGTGGCGTAACTACCAACCCTGCAGCTGCGAGAGCGCAAGTAAAGAAGAGGCGTACTACAGCCGACAGACTTTATAGTTTCATGAAAAAATCCGAACATGCACAAAAAAAAAGATATATTCAGCTTTGCTAGTAAATATATGTCAATTTTTACTTTTTAAAAACTGGATAGCCTGAGGTTATTCCGCCCTTTGGCTCTGGCATGTAATATGATCGCTCTCCCTCTGTGCTGCTACGGAAAAGTGTGAAGCCATATGGGAATACCCTGTGAAAGATGCGCAAAAACAGTCAATCGCCTAGGATTACGAACACAACAGGCGCATTTACTCACCGCAACTCTGCGATGTGTATGAGGGCGATTTCTTCAAATGCTTTGTTTTATTTTGAACAAAACAAATGTTGCTATTGCTTCTTTATAGTAAGCATGTCTAGCTCTCATTCACTGTGTAAAAACTTCCATATACAGGAGAATGGCATCCATTTGTAAAATGTCACAAATGTCCAAGTGGACCACAGTATCAGAGGAAAAGAAAACGAGAGCCCACGAAGAAACTTCCCACACCCAAGCAGTTCTCTTTACGCTGAGCCCGTTAGCTCAAGTGACGTTTCTGATGAAAAGAGTGGTGATTTGTTTAGCTCATCAATTGTTCAAAAGCAGGCATTTGACAAAAACTGGGCACATCAGAAACAACTGAAAGTAAAACGGATGATTATGAAGCCTTATAATTATTAATTTTACCATTTATATATATTTTGTTGAATTTGTTCCTTGTGATAAAATGGATGTTCATGCACCAGTCCGTGCACCGTTAATCCTGATTGGCCGATTAATAACCTTACACAGTGTTTCTGTTCCGAAAATTATTCGCCGCCCCAGTGGTCTAACGATGGCCTCTGATCATTCATCCGTAAGGGTCTGGGTTCGAATTCCGTCAGGCATGCATGTTGTGTTTGCCTTACTGCACTGGCTCTCTCCCTTCCCTGGAACCAGTGACCCTAAATTAGGGACGGGCGACTGCTTATAGCCTATTGAGTTGCTCATGGTAGTTGTTAAACCCCAAATCAAAAAAAAAAAATATTCAAAAATAAAAATCACAGGTCTCTAGGAACACCCCTTACTTTTTCAGACACTCTCCCTATCTTCCTGACCCCCTCCGAACCATACACACACACACTAAAAACACATCCTTCCTGGATCATTCCAAATCCTGGAAAAATGGGGCGCTGAAGTAAATCTTGCGATGGGGGGAGGGCGGGCGGCACCGCTAGTAACGCTACTGGTGGTAATGCATACATAGGATAATGATTTCATACGTGAACAAACACTACGAATAACTAGTCTGATTGAAAATAAAAGCACTATATAGCGGCTAAAGATATCCGAGACACTGCAAAAATTGAGACGGCATTCTCAGTGTGTGTAAAAAGTCACGCACGCATTTCAAACGGGCATATAAAGGGAATATTTCCACACAGAGTTGCTAGGACGAACATCACTAAAAATGAATACGTATTAAACTCATAGTAGTACCTGGTACTTCAATACAAACCTTTTTATATGAATCAAACGTACACATCAGAATTTGCTAGGACTAACATCTAAAACGAGCTATTGCTCTGCACATCACCCACGCCAATTGGTTCCATGAAATTTTTTAACATGCTTCTTTAAGTTATATTTCATCCCGAATGAACCACCACAGATTGAACAAATGAATCTGTTCACAGTATCCATGGTCACCGCGAAATATGAAAACAAATTCTTTGATGAAAACACGCCAAAAATCCGCAGTAAGAAGTAACAACAGTAAGAATTCTACCCGCCAAAAATCCGCAGTAAGAAGTAACAACAGTAAGAATTCTACCCGCCAAAAATGCCTGTCTGCCTGTGTTTCATATCGCACACATCACGCACGCCAATTGGTTGATTGAGTTTTATTCCTACCAATGAGGATCTTCCTACGAGATTTCCATTGCTGTCCCCAGACGCTAGTCCCTAATTTAGGGTCACTGGTTCCAGGGAAGGGAGAGAGCCAGTGCCGTAAGACAAACACAACATCCATGCCTGACCGGGATTCGAACCCAGACCCCTTACGGACGAATGATCAGAGGCCAGCGCCTTAGACCACTTCGCCACCGGGGCGGCGGGGCACGCTCTTGAGAAGGAAGGTTAGAAATAAAGCGTCCTCACGGAGAAACGTCTTGAGAGGGTAATAAATTTCTCCAAGGCCCGAACTTTACGTTTTGCCACGGAAGCGTCCCGAAAGTCCAACAAAGAATACATTTGAGCAGAGACGGAAGTTGAGAAAGGACGGGTTGTCACTCCAAAACAAACCCTCCGATATGCACTGTACGCAGGGCAGGAGAGGAGGAAGTGAGGAACAGTCTCAGGCCCGGAGCCACAGAAGCACATCGGGGAAGAACGTTTTCGAATCAGAAAGAGGTAGCTGTTTAAAGGTGCCGCGTCCGTGCGTAATTTTTGAATCATGATTGCTGAGGAACTTCGATAACAGTGTTCGCTAGGCCATCTGTGACGGAAGCTGATGAACGGATATCGCTCTGCCCACCCGGACAAAAGCCAGGCTGAAACAGAAGCGGAGATGAGCATGTTACCACTGTGCCGAGCAGGGTCAGAGGCTGTAACTGGTGGAGACAAGGCCAGGCCCTCAGCATGGCTCCGTCGGGCGGCAGCGTCAGCGGCCTCATTCGCTGGAAGACCAACATGAGCAAACGAGCACAATGTCCTCGTAGAAAGAACGGAGGCGTTGAAGAGAATCATGCAGAAGAACGAGAATGTCTTGAGATTTGCGATTTAATGCCAACAAGGCCTGTAGAACAGAACGACTATCCGTAAGCAGCAAGAGGCCACCGCACGGGCCGGGAGCAAATTCAGGCGCTGATATTAGGGCCCACGCTTCAGCCGAGAACACTGAGGAAATAGTCGAGAAGGAGAACGAACGGCTGGATTTGTTCCGTGGAAAAAAATGCCCGATCGCCACCGAGGAGTTAATCTTCGAAGCGTCAGTAGCAATGATGTGGTGCGACGCTGAGAACTGGGCCAAGAACACCCCAAAGCAATGTCTGAGAAGCATCGGATGCAGATATCGTTGCTGAAAAGGGAGACCCGAGCAAATAATCGAGTAGCAGGGTGCAGACGAAACAGGAGGGGCCGTCAGAGCCTGAAGAAGATCGCTGTTGACGAAAAACGGCTCCTGTTGGAAGCGACTGAGCACGATTCCAAGGGGAAAGCCATGGGATCTCCAAGCGAAGAATGACAAGGCGTCCTCTTCCAGAAGAAGATGAGCGATAGGCGAACGCTGACCCATCGACAAGTGGCGTTACAAAAATCGGACTGTCAGGAGGGTGATTCGAGAACGCACGCTAGCGATTCCACATTCGGCACGCAAGACCGCCACAGGTGTCGAACGAGGGAGGTGAATGGCTGCACGGAGTGCATGGTTGAGCAGAACTTCTAGAGCGTCGTAGAGATAGGTGGGGAGGCGAACAGGACCGGAGCCGCATATTCCAGAATAGGCCGAATCACAGCAACGACAAAGACGAGAGCGTTGGGGAAGCCAAGACCCCACCGGCGATCACAAACAACTTTAACAGCAGACAAGGCTCGGAAGACTGACTTCTTGACGTGCGTGAGGTGTGAAGACCAGGTCAGGGAGGAGTTAAACCAGACCCCTAAAATTTTGGCGGAGGACTGCCACGTCACTGAGTCAGAGCCCAGCAGGAAAGGAGGGGCAGGCGACCGGCGCTTACGAGAGAAGTCAACCGCGAAGCTTTTAGAAGGAGAGAGACGTAAATCCCAGGAAGATGCCCACTGAACAATGGAATCCAAAGAGGATTGCATATAGCTAAGAGTCAAAATTTCCAGTGCGAACTACAAATTTGTCCAGTTTTCAGTAACTACATGAGGTTGTAGCACGTGACGTCATCGAGAAGTTTCAGTTAAGTGGCAACAGTCCCTGCAAGTTCCTGAAGGTCAGCATAGCTGCAGTTAGTGTGTAAAGTGCGATCATTAGCGATCGGTGTTTGCAAAAAATTTAAGTGAAAATGCCTAGATTTCGTGGCATTATAATTGCGGTAGTAGAGAAAATCGAGACCTAAAGTTCTTTTTTTTTTTTTTTTTAGGCTGCTGGCTGCTGTCTTTAAAAGCAGTACCGAAAACATTCGATTATCTGCCAAAAAGGGAGATTGCTTCCCAGAGCGTTTTTTTTTTTTTTTTTTTTTTTTTTGATTGGAGGTTTAACGACCACCGTGAGCAACTCAATGGGCTATAAGCAGTCGCCCGTCCCTAATTTAGGGTCACTGGTTCCAGGGAGGGGAGAGAACCAGTGCCGTAAGACAAACACAACATCCATGCCTGACCGGGATTCGAACCCGGACCCCTTACGGACGAATGATCAGAGGCCAACGCCTTAGACCACTGCGCCACCGGGGCGGCATTCCCAGAGCGTTGAAAACACTTTTTATTGAAGAGTTAGACTTTTCAAAGGCAAAAATTCTTTTAAAGGTTAGTTTTATCCATAAATTAGTGATTTCTGGTAAGGCATAGAACCTATCTTGCACTTGTTCAAATGCTGTTGGCGTACAGTACTTGCACTTATTGAGCCAGGTGTTTCACTCGTTGATTCCAAATTTTCGAGTTGAATTTAAAAGGTGTTGCCTTTTTTTTTATTATTATTTTGCTTTGGTTTTATTGCTACTGACTATTTTCTTATAGAACACCTTTTAGAGTTTGTCTCTTAGTCAAAAAATTTCTTAAATCAACACTTCGGCACTTCTTTGCACGTGGGTTTTTCACATCCAGGGACTTGGCTTTTTATTCAGGGGTTCTTGATCTATCTAGGAGGTGTTGAAACTTTTTATAGAGCTAAGAGTTAATTTCTTAGCAACCTGACTGCTACTCAGAATCAAATCTTTTTGGCTGTTCTGGATTTTTAAGGAGAACTCTAGCACACCGTCCCCCTGATTCACTCGTTTTGCGAGTTTTCGGCTTTTCACTTGGTATTTTCACAAGGTTATTTGGCTGTCGGTGTTGGGGTGTTTTACTTTGCTAGTTTGTTCTATATAGTGCCCAAACCACCGTTGATTTTATCTTTAGTACACCTAAATTGTTATCTGGAGCTGAAGCACACTTTTGCGGAAAAATGGAAATCGTATCATGACTAAAATTATTCTCCAAATGAAATTATTTTTAGTTAGTTCATTTACAGACCGGGATTGTGCTGCTAAATTTATTTACGGATACATAAATTAGAGCGAAAATCAAATCACCACAGGTTTTCGTGAAGAAATAGATTTTGCTCTAAATTTTCCGAAGTCTTTGAAATCGCTTCCCAGAACTAAGAAAAACACTTTTTATTGAAGAGTTACTAAGTACTCACTAATTGGTGATCTCACTAAATTACCATGTGAAAGAATATCCACGATGAGAAATTGTTATACACTGACGGGAAAAAAATCCCAACACCAAGAAGGGGTTGTGTTAGGTAAACGACAGTTGGTAGGCGGCGAGAGTACATCTGTAAGATGACGTCAATGCAAATTTCGCGCTCGGCGCATACGTGTGGCGCTAGTAGCGTCCCTCCGAACATGCAAAGCAGGTTTGCTGTAAATACGCGCTGTAACGTTCGTGAGCGTTAGTTATCGTTGAGATTCGACATAGGGTGTTGATGTTAGTCAAGAATCCTTTTAAGAAGACGAAGAAGCCATTATCAACAGCTCACGGAGTTTGAACGAGGTCGTGTAATAGGGCTACCAGAAGGTGGATTTTCTTTCCGCAATATTGCAGAACGACTTGGTAGGAATGTAGCCACTGTGCATGATTGTTGGCAGCGGTGGTCAAAGGAAGGTACTGCCTCAAGAAGACCGGGTTCCGGCCGGCCACGTGGCACTACTGAGAGGGAAGACCGCCGTGTACGGGGTATGGCCGTGGCACATCGTACCGCGTCTGCGGCAGCAATTCGAGCTGCAGTTGCCACCACAGAGACACAACGAACTATTACAAATCGGTTACTTGAAGGACAGCTCCGAGCCATACGCCCTGTACCGTGCATTCCACTTACTCCAAACAACTGCCGTTTGCGACGTCAGTGGTGTCAAGCTAGAGCTCATTGGAGGACGGATTGGAGATCTGTTGTGTTTTCTGATGAAAGCTGGTTCTGCCTGGGTGCCAGTGATGGCCGTGTGTTGGTTAGAAGGAGGACAGGTGAGCTCCTGCAACCAACCTGTCTGCGGCCGAGACACACTGGACCTACACCTGGAGTTATGGTCTGGGGAGCAATTTCCTATGACAGCAGGAGCACTCTCGTGGTTATCCCACGCACCCTGACGGCGCAGTTGTACGTCGGTCAGGTGATTCAACCTGTTGTGCTGCCATTCATGAACAATATTCCAGGGGGTGTTTTCCAACAGGATAACGCTCGCCCGCATGCCGCTGTTGTAACCCAACATGCTCTACAGAGTGTCGACATGTTGCCGTGGCCTGCTAGATCACCAGATCTTTCACCAATCGAGCACGTATGGGACATCATTGGACAACAACTCCAGCGTCACCCCCAACCAGCATTAACCGTCCCTGTATTGACTGCTGACCAACTGCAACAGGCATGGAACTCCATCCCACAAACTGACATCCAGCACCTGTACGAAACAATGCATGAACGTTTGCGTGCTTGCATTTAACATTCTGGCGGTTACACCGGTTATTAATGTACCAGCATTTCACATTTAAAATGGCTCTTCTCGCGCTTACAATAAGCTGTGATCTTGAAACCTTAATCGATTAAATATGTTACCTATACAACTGTATTGCCGCCATTTCATTCCTCTACAACTATTTTTTCGTGGTGTTGGGATTTTTTTTCCGTCCGTGTATATCCGAGATTTTTATATGCCTCGAACTGTTGTGTAGTAAAGGCGCTTCTACCAGAGACGAAGTAATGAAAAACATTTACTATTTGAAGTTTCTGAAAACTTTTCGCGTCACCTTCGAAGATATTCGCATTCAGCACATACGGATCTTTTTCTTCAATCTCTTTATTTTTTTCCAGTTACCGCATTTTGTACTCGGAAATTAAAATTTCAAAATAAGACGCCATCATTTCAACAGGGGCTGGTTGTCCTTTACTTACGTTACTAAGGCTCGTTGCCATGCTGAAAGTTACGTGTCTGCTACATCCTCATTCCTGGAAGCGTTTTATTAAAATTTTATAGAAATCGGTCGTTTCTACTGCATAATAAAATCAGTGATTTTTTTTCTTAAAAATTTGTAAATTTTCGCGTTTGTTATTGGTACATAGTCATCTATAAACGCAAACAGATTTTATTGTGCGCTACAAACGCTTTTCTGTTTAGTACATTTTGTAGTCTTTGTTAAAATTTTGTAAATTATCAAAGTTTAGCAAGAACTATCGTTTTTAAGGTAATATTTTGTTGCGTTAGTGTTTTCAGAAATATTCACTCGATCACATGAAATAAATTAACGTGCTTCTTTTTTTTTTTTTTTTTTTGTCTTTAGAGTTGGTGAACTGCTTTATGTGTTACTTTAAGCAGCATGTACTTTTTTTTTTGATTGAAGGTTTAACGACCACCGTGAGCAACTCAATGGGCTATAAGCAGTCGCCCGTCCCTAATTTAGGGTCACTGGTTCCAGGGAAGGGAGAGAGCCAGTGGCGTAAGACAAACACAACATCCATGCCTCAACGGGATTTGAACCGGGACCCCTTTCGGACGAATGATCAGAGGCCATCGCTTAGACCACTGCGCCACCGGGGCAGCAAATGTGTACTTTTCGTGTGGTAAGTTAAAAGAATTTTTGTCGTACGCAGAAGTAAAACGTGACCTAACATTGCTTTGAAAGAAAAGAAAACAGTGGTGTTATTGTAGCCTATATCCATAATATACATGATATTTTCTTTTTTTCGCGAGGCTTTAAAAGTGTCAACCTGCCTAACGTTGTTAGGTACGCAATTCGATGCGGACGGAGTCAGAAGGGTAACACAAGATGGCTGACGCTCAGGAGCGTCGGCTCCACAGCTTAACGTAGGGCTTGCTTGTTATGCTCCCTCCTCTTATTCTATCCTCCTTGCTCCTCCCATGGAAAGTGGCGACCCCACGGAACTGAACCAAAATGTGACGTGATTCCATCCCGTCGGCAATGGTTGCTATGGCAACCCCAACCCAGTGCTGGGGTGTTTAGGAGCAGCTACTCTGCGTCACCCTTTCGTTGGTCCCCCCGCCCCGACCTTTGGCCTGAACTGCCGTCCCAATCTAAGCCAAGTGAGGCATCGGAAAGATGACAATAACGAAATATCCATAGATATTGAAGCCAAACACGTAGGTATCGAAATAGATGACAATGGAATACAAATCAGAATTGAACGTAAAGCTATATTGTGAAGAAAACAATGACAAAGTACGCGTGAATGAAATGTGCAACAAAAACACGTAGAAACCTAAGTAGTGGAATTTACATAGGAAAAGTTAACGATCAGTGTGGAATAAGCAAGAATAGTGCCACTTAGTAGAATGCTACAGGAAACTGGAAGATTCAAACCAAATATAATCCGGGAAATGATAGGTATATGTCGTATACGACGTCTTCCACTCTGCAGGGAAGTCAAAGCTCAAATGGGCAAAGTCATGTGTTTCGCGGTGATTCCTGGGAAGCCCAGTTGTCAATCAACTGTAGTTCTGTTTTAGGTCGCGGGAGCGCTGCAGTCGACTTCATGAGTTTCAGCTCAATACAGCCAGCGTCTTCTCTATATATCCTTCCTTTATGACCCAGTGTTGCCAGACAGTTCAATGCATAGCTGATCATACACATACCGGCCCGCCCACTTCACATATGCGGTATGGTAACCAAAAGCGACCATGCGACTCTGGCGGGTTCGAAGGGAACTACGTGTGACAGTCAGAACGTGACGTACGTATCTTTCGAACCGCAACCACGCGGAGCCACCGAACCACGTACCTTGCTTGGCATCTTCTCAAATCACCACCTCTCCCCCTTTCGCCGTGGCTCTTAACCTCGTGCTCAGATTATTATTATTTTTTTGATTGGATTTTTAACGACCACCGTGAGCAACCCAATGGGCAGTCGCCCGTCCCTAATTTATGGTCACTGGTTCCAGGGAAGGGAGAGAGCCAGTGCCGTAAGACAAACACAACATCCATGCCTCACCGGGATTCGAACCCAGACCCCGTTCGGGCGAATGATCAGAGGCCATCGCTTAGACCACTGCGCCACCGGGGCGGCGTGCTCAGAATCGGAGTGAAGCGTTTTGAATGCGACTTTCTTCAACGAATATAGATTTTTTTATTCTTCTCGATTACTATAATAAAGTTCATCAATTTTCTTCGTTTATATAATTGAAACGTATGGGAAATTTGTCTTCCTGATGATGAAATTTATGTAACAGCAAGTAAACAGGGAAAAAAAGAACATAGTTTGCAGAATGTATTGCTATCACAAAAAAGGGAAAAAAGGGGACATTTCTTCTGGTATTGCAATTTATGTCTTAAGTAGTACAGAAAAATATTAACTCAGAAGTAAAACACGATTTATTAATATAATCCCTTCTTTTTGACGGTATCCATATCATCCAAAAAAAAAAACCAAAAGAAACCCGCATTTGGATGTTATTCCATTAACGCAATCTCGCAAAATTTCGTAATCAGGCTTTATTAAGGAGCGTAAAACGTGTGTCAATTAATTGCATTTGTTGTCAATTACTACATAGAAGAGTAGAAAGAACAAATTTAAGGCATGATGAAAAACAACATCAAATGAAGACTAAGAATATCAGAGATTGAAAAGTATCTGAAAAGTTACACGCCCAGCTGGGCATATGCAAAAATTATTAACTTGCCCAGGTAGTAATAACTAAATGCCCAGCATAATTTATCTTTTAAGATAACAATTGGAACTCTTTTTCTTTAAGTTAAAAAATATTGTGAACTTTTTTTATATGTTTTGCATTTCCGTTTCAAAAGTCTGTATTTAAAATGTTTAATGCACAAAAACGTGTATCTCAAGTTTTAAGCTGATGATACTGAAATTGGTACGAAATATTATGTTGAAATTTGTACGTATTTGAGAAATTCAGTAATTCTGCGATGTTCTTTCGTTGAAATTTTCACCCTTTATCACTGAACACTTAGGCTAGTTTCATCAATGGCAAGCATCTCGTCGCTGACTATAAACAACCTTTAGAGCAAAATTACATATGGTTTAAATATCTAGATCCAGAGCATAATGAACTATAAGAAGTGATATTCTTCTGTCCTTGGCACTCCATAACAATAACATAACTTGTGGTGATTAGCAGTAAACTGAAACACGTCATGCGACAACTCTTTTTTTCTTGTAGTAGGATATGCTATTCCAACTTTTTCATTTTTAAATTTAGTTTCCCGGTCCGGGCAACTAGATTGCTTTTTTATTTGCCCAGGCCAATAATTTTCATGCCCCAAGTACGGAATTTTTCAAGCACTGAATATGGATGTACATAAATCTTAGTGAAATGAAATAAGGTTTCTTTGGGATCAGTGATGCAAGAGTTAATTAGATAGTGTAAATCACAAACATAAAAGCGTTTCCCCGATAAAATATCGTTTTTATTCATTTACAAAAAATGTGCAATAATTGCATATATATGTTTTTTTTATTAAAATACAGAAACAAGAAAGGTGTAGAAAATACAGAATTTACTAGATCTCTATTATGAGTAATGCAACAAATTCCAAACATATGGCTTGCTGTGTTTGACATTCATGAATAGCATTCTTTTTCAAAATCGTGAATTACTTCATGCAGAAAAACGTTTCCCCGTTAGGCAGAACTTGTTTTGTACTGTTGTCAAATTTACACAAAACAGAAAAAATCAAACCTTTATTTATTATTTGTAACGTAACAGGAGATGTGACGTATCTGCCAGAAGGACGTACACGACATAAAGGCAGATAGGAATCAGAATAATCGTCTGCGTAGCTCAGTTGGTAGAGCGACTTGTTCCGGAATAAGCGGCCTCGGGTTCGAATCCCGGCGTAGACCAAAAATGACGGAGAAATTTACTTCGTTATAATGGCGCCCGAACTATCCGGATGACCCGACCGTTCAAAATCTCGCATTGGTGTGATGTTATTTCCACACCGCGAGATAGGAAAAATATGAGCAGCACTTCAAAAAAAGAAAAACAAGGGGGAGATGATGTAACGTACCAGGAGAGGAGATGTGACGTACCTGCCAGCAGGACGTACACGACATAAAGGCAGATAGGAATCAGAACAAATGTCCGCGTAGCTTAATTGGTAGAGCAACTTATTCCGGAATGAGTGGACCCGGGTTCGAATCCTGGCGCGGATAAAAATGACGGAGAAATTCACTTCGTTATATATTCGTTTCATAGTGAACAACCAGAGAAATGCTGCATTTTTTGATATGTGAGATACATGTTTCCTTTAGAGAGAGAGACTGGATTTGTAAAAAGGAAACAACGCAATATACAAAAAAGTGATTTGTTGCTTTCACAGGTGTGTAACACATCCACACACTTACACAAAGAGAGAACTGCACATTGTCAATAAGACAGTTATTATATAAATTTTCCCAGATTTTAGCTTTGGTGTTGCAAATAAGGCAAGAGCCATAGTTCAAACTACTCTAATTAAATAAAAAAAATTCTTAGGAAATGCAGCTGTACCAAAAATTTCTTACTATAGTGAGTTATGCATACTCCTTTCCACAGCACCCATGAGGTAGAGTATGGTAGTCTGCGCTTTTTTAGCGTGGTTTTGCCCGCTTCACACGTAGCCATAATCCACATGGCACAAATATACATGAGGGTTGGACTCTGCAATGTACGCTTACTGAAATAGTATACAAATACTGTATCACACCAAATCTTGAGCAAAAAACTTTGATGTAGACAATCTACGACCTCAAATTGAAAGCAATGCAGAACTATATGTTTTACCCAAGGTGAAATAAAATACATTACGGAGCATATATGCACGGATAATAAATCAGATAATTTTCACAGAATATCAACTTGAATGCATCACAAACCCACAGGCTGTTTTTAAAAACTACTTGATAACAATTGTTGTTAGTCGACAGGCATTAAATAACACAGTATGTGAATTTCACTAAACACAGGAGGCTAGTTCCATACAGACATGCATCTTGTTACTGACTATAAACAACATTTAAAGCAAAATTACATATGGTTCCAATTTCTGGATCTAGAGCATAATATTATTAAAGAAGTGGTAATCTTCTGTCCTTCGCAGTCCGTAACAATAATACAACTTCTGTGGATCAGCAGTGAAAGAAAACACGACACGAGACGTTTGTCTTTTTTCTTGTAGTAGAAAATTCTATTTCAAATTTTATTATTTTTAAATTTAGTTGTCCGTACCAGGCAACTAGAATATTTTTACCTGCCAAGTCAATAATTTACATGTCAGCATGGTGTTTTTCAAGCCCTGATATACAGGGTGATTCATAAAGAAGTATACAGTTTCAACGCACTACAAAACAAGAACAATGTAAGATATTTTATGTTACCTGTAACAGAATTGTAGGGGAATGTTTCAAGTTTTTTTAGAGACAGTCACAGATGTCCTACGTGTGCACCCTTAGTCACACGACACACATCAAGCCGGTAATCCATTTCCACCCAAACGCGATACACGCGGTCGTCCAGGACTTAAGTTTGCACAAACAACCCGTAGTTTCAAATGTTTTTATGCCAATCGTAGATAGATTTTCTGGTTGTAGGTTCTTTCCTGAATCGTGATCGAAAAGGCCGTTGTACAACAGTTACAGATTCCGTTTTGCTCAATTCAAAAACACAAAGCGCCTTCTCCACAGCAGACGCTGCCATTTTGGCTGACTAGTCACGTGGCGCACGTTACAGCCTACGTCACTTCCCTCAGTACATAGACTACGCAACAGTAGCGGGACACAAACTTTATGAGTACATTTACCTAACGGTTCGCAGTTGTGGTCCGTGTCTTCAACTGTTACTGTTTCACAGCATCTGGAAAATCTTTATTTCTTTATGAATCTCCCTGTATATACAGTATAATGCAATTTATTTATATATTACACATATGTGTTAACTAGCTACCGAACAAATTGTTACTGGTATGCGTACAGTTTAGAACCTTGTACCTTTTCATATCCTAAATTATGTCGGCATGTTGGAAATTCTTTTAAATATGCATTTTTAATATTAAATTTCATACTTGATTAATTGGGTAGTCTACAGAAATCAATTCAGTATTGTTAAAATTAAATTTCATACTTGATTAATTGGGTAGTCTACAGAAATCAATTCAGTATTGTTAAAATTAAATTTCATACTTGATTAATTGGGTAGTCTACAGAAATCAATTCAGTATTGTTAAAATTAAATTTCATACTTGATTAATTGGGTAGTCTACAGAAATCAATTCAGTATTGTTAAAATTAAATTTCATACTTGATTAATTGGGTAGTCTACAGAAATCAATTCAGTATTGTTAAAATTAAATTTCATACTTGATTAATTGGGTAGTCTACAGAAATCAATTCAGTATTGTTAAAATTAAATTTCATACTTGATTAATTGGATAGTCTACAGAAATCAATTCAGTATTGTTAAAATTAAATTTCATACTTGATTAATTGGGTAGTCTACAGAAATCAATTCAGTATTGTTAAAATTAAATTTCATACTTGATTAATTGGATAGTCTACAGAAATCAATTCAGTATTGTGGAACCCCTATAATGGTTTCAATTCAATTCTAAATTAATCTCATTAGAATCACAGAATACGATATCAGTTTATTTGATACAGACACAGCAGACAAAATGATGAAAAACAATATTCCTGTCAAGATGTGCAACTATTGCAAAACAAGTTCCTATGATGCTACAAAATAATTTTAAATTCACTACGTTTGCAGAACTATGGTGTGTTTTCAAACAAATATAATTCCCAAGTATTAGCACAATTTCCTTTCATTTCAATTTTATTTTTCAGTTGTGACCATATACACTAATAGTAATATTATAACAATAACAATGTAACTAGTGACAACTGGGGTGCACGAGGGAAAAGGCCTGAATTAGCCTAACATAGCCCTCGGCACCCGTAATAAAGATCATACAAGTCAGGAACAGACGTAACTGATTTTCTGATATCATATAAGTAAATTAGTAAGTAGTAAATAGAAATTATAGAGAAAAGTCACCAACAGCAATTTAGTATTATATAAGTAGAAATTTATCCCAATTTAATTTTCCTCCCCTTTTCCCTCCCTCCCATCGAACAGGAGCAAGCACATGATAAATACAAAAGTAAATAAGTTGGCCTTAAACCAGTTGGTCAAAAGAAAAAGAGATATACTATAATAGATCTAGTTTTTCCCCATTAAATAGAGTTTTAGTTTTTCTTAAAAAGGTTAATATTATTAATAGCAGTAAGATGGTAAGGAAAAGTATTCCATAATTTAGGACCAGAATAGTTTGTTATTTTTAAAATTTTCTGTAAATGTAAATACCGGTAGTGATTTAAATCTATTTCTTGTTGCATAAGTATGAGTATGGGTATTAATTGTGATCAAGTCATGACAGAAGTTATATTTTATTCTTTTAAACATGATATTTCCTAAATTATATTCATATAGTTGTTGTATAGTTAATATATTAAATGTATTGGGATGTGAAGTTGTTCTGTATGTTAAATTGGTAGATTGATTAGTATTTAATTTTAAATCCAATAACCTGATAAACTTATTTTGCAATTTTTGTAATTTGAAAATATTATATCGTGTTGTTTTCCCCCATATCAAAATACAGTAAGTAAAATAAGTCTGAATAGTGGAATAGTATAACGCCAGCATTAGTTTAGGGGTTAAATGTCTAAGAGTGTGACTAATAACTCCGATGTTTCTCGAGATTTTAGTTGAAAGTAGATCTATATGTGTATTCCATTTCAAGTCATCACTTAAAGTGGTGCAAAAATACTTATGGCAGGGCACCACCTCAATATCATATCCCATTAATTTTATTTTCTGTAAGTTAAGTGGAAAAGCAGAGTTTTTTCTAAAAATCATTATTTTTATTTTATTCATATTAATAGCCAGATCATTACAACTCAACCAGTCATTAATTAAAGTGAAATTATTTTCCAACTGAGAAATAAGTGTATTGATGTCCTTACCGTGTAATAAAATAGTAGCATCATCAGCGCATAGTTGTTGTGCATCAGTATGTTCTAGTAATTTAAAAATATCATTAATATAAATATTAAAAAGTAGAGGAGCAAGAACTGATCCATGCGGTACACCTGAAAACACATGTCCGAATATAGATTTCATAAGGTTAATCTGTGTACACTGTCGTCTGTGAGATAAATAACCCTTTAAAATATCAAGAAAGGTACCCCTAATTCCAATCTCATATAGCCTCTGCACCAGAATTTGATGATTTATTGTATCGAAAGCCTTTGACATATCAATAAAGAGAGCAAGAGTGTAGTTATTGTGTAATAAATTAGATTGAATATTATTGATTGGGTTCAGTAACGCTATTTCAGTTGAATTATTAGGTGTAAAGCCAAATTGATTTTGATGTATAATATTATATTTAGTAATGAAATCAAGTAGTTTCGTGCAGATTAACACAATGTGAAAGACACTTTCAGCCGTTATGCACAAATGGCAATCATTCACTTTAAATGACATGATTTTGGTCAGTGCTGGATTAAGCGCTGGGCTCAGGTATACCATAACCTGGTCTGATTTTCAGCAGTTATTCAGGGCATAAATTTTTAGACCAAAGCCATTAGAAGGCTTTGTTCTAAATATTTATGCACCAAAATGAGACGATGGCTAAACTTGAAAAGAAATACAAAAACACATCAGGTCATAGACTACCTGAGCCTAAGGCTTAATCCAGTCCTGACCAAAACTATGTCATATTTACTCAATGGAAGCAATTTATTGCATTTATTAAATGAAAGCAAATTTATTGCATGAAAGAACACTGACCCATTGACAAGTGCTGGCTGATACTGCAGACATGCCAACCTTCAAAATCTGAAAATTGGGAGATTTTCACAGCTCAGAAAATCACAAGAGCGATATTTTTTATCAACATTTTCCAGACATAGAAACAATTTTCCAGAAGTGTATTATTTGTCCAGTAAAAGTTCTGGAGAAAAACAACAACGCAAAAATCAACATCCCCTCCTCTTACTGAAATTCCTTTTTAAGGTACATCGATTCCGCAAGTTAATGAAAACATAAAATGGCCCGCATGTTTTTTACGAATAAAACAGCAGACAACTGTTTTCCGTTTCTTCCTTAGTTTTGTGCAAATACGACAAAATGCACTGTACCAACATTGCCTTTCGTAACAAGGCGATGCCTTTTTGTCGTTAAGTGAATTCGCCCGCAACATAACTGTTTATCATCACTTAGAATGCACGCGGCTCTGTTAAGGCAAGGGATTGAAAGGCAACTGGCCGCCCTGGTAGCGCAGCGGTCTAATCACTGGCTTCTGATCATTCTTCCGAGATGGGTTCGGGTTCGAATCCCGGTCAGGCATGGGTGTTGTGTTTGTCTTACGGCACTGGCTCTCTCCCTTCCCTGGAACCAGTGACCCTAAATTAGGGACGGGCGACTGCTTATAGCCCATTGAGTTGCTCACGGTTGTTGTTAAACCCCCAATATATATATAAAAAAAGGCTTAACTGCAAGGAGAAGGCAAGGCAGCTCACATCTGTCCATCAATTACTGGCCCTAACCAAGGAGGTTAGAATAATACTTCTGGAGATGCCCTGGTACTCGGCAAAATGTTGACTCGCCTTGGTACTCGGCAAACTGTTGACTTACCTTGGTACTCGGCAAACTGTTGACTTACCTTGGTACTCGGCAAAATGTTGACTCGCCTTGGTACTCGGCAAACTGTTGACTTACCTTGGTACTCGGCAAACTGTTGACTCACCTTGGTACTCGGCAAATTGTTGACTCACCTTGGTACTCGGAAAATTGTTGACTCACCTTAGCACTCGGCAAACTGTTGACTCGCCTTGGTACTCGGCAAACTGTTGACTTACCTTGGTACTCGGCAAACTGTTGACTCACCTTGGTACTCGGCTAACTGTTGACTCACCTTGGTACTCGGCAAATTGTTGACTCACCTTGGTACTCGGCAAACTGTTGACTCACCTTGGTACTCGGCAAACTGTTGACTCACCTTGGTACTCGGCAAATTGTTGACTCACCTTGGTACTCGGAAAATTGTTGACTCACCTTAGCACTCGGCAAACTGTTGACTCACCTTGATACTCGGCAAACTTTTGACTTACCTTGGTACTCGGCAAACTGTTGACTCACCTTGATACTCGGCAAACTTTTGACTCACCTTGATGCTCGGCAAACTGTAGACTCCCCTTGGTACTCGGCAAATTGTTGACTCACCTTGGTACTCGGCAAACAGTTGACTCACCTTATTACTCGGCAAATGTTGACTCACCTTGGTACGAGGCAAACTGTTGACTCACCTTCGCACTCGGCAAACTGTTGACTCGCCTTAGCACTCGGCAAACTCGTGACTCGCCTTCGCACTCGGCAAACTCTTGACTCACCTTGGTACTCGGCAAACTCTTGACTCACTCTGACACTCGGCAAGCTCTTGACTCACCTTGGTACTCGGCAAACTGTTCACTCACCTTGGTACTCGGCAAACTGTTGACTCACTCTGGTACTCGGCAAACTGTTGACTCACCTTGACACTCAGCCTCCGTGCTTCTGATAAACATTTCTCCCTCGTTCTCGGAGCGTCTAGAAATGATACTCTCAGTCCATACTTTTCGAGGTCACCAGATGCTTTAAATATATATTTTTTTTATTGGAGGTTGAACGACCACCGTGAGCAACTCAATGGGCTATAAGCAGTAGCCCGTCCCTAATTTAGGGTCACTGCTTCCAGGTGAGGGAGAGAGCCAGTGCCGTAAGACAAACACAACATCCATGCCTGAATAGATTCGAACCCGGACCCCTTTCGGACGAATGATCAGAGGCCATCGCCTTAAACCACTGCGCCACCGGGGCCTTAAATATGCTCATCCGTTGTCATTTGTGACTCATTTGGCGGTTAGCAGTCTGTTATGTTGATGCTCTGTCGCTGAGTTTCGGAGTTCGTAAGCTTTCGGTTTATCAACTGAATATTGTTGTGATTAAGTGACAATAATTTTTTGAAGTTTTTCTTCTCGTATGTATTTTTAAAAATGGATCGGTTTTTACTAAACAGTAATAAGCGTTCTGAAAGTGAAAACAAAGAGGGCACACCGTCAAATAGTGGCAAGAGTGTGAAAAAGCGTAATTATCGAAAATAAGATGACAGTAATTTGGACTTTGGATTTACAGGGACAGAAGTCAATGGTGAAGAGAGGCCGCAGTGTGTACTGTATTTGGAAGTTTTGGCGCCAGAGTGCATGCTACCAACAGGGTGCCCACTCTTTTTCAAGGATGAATTTTTCAATGTCCTAAACCGCAATGAATATATATATTCTTTCTGTATGTTCAAAACTCCCAATTTCTCAAACACGAAATTATCATAACAATAAAACACTTAATATCTATTTTAGAATTATGTACAGGTATGGTGTCTGAAAAATTTAAAAGAACTTTTCAGACACCATACCTGCACATAATTCTAAAATAGATATTAAGTGATTTATTAAATGAATGTTTGTACCATTATACCACGTATGAACCGGAATGAACGGAGTTCATTCTGGTTCATACGTGGTACAAACGAACGGTGTCTGAAAAATTTTAAAATTCCGGGGGGGGGCTGGTGAAATGCATCCATCAACAGCATCGAAGGAACCCACTTTGAATAAGAAACAAGAAGGGAAAATCCCCGCCTTGCCATAAGGAAAATGAAAGAAACAATACGATAGTTTTCCCCGTCGCAGAACAAGTGCTCTGGGGTAGCAAACACTCAACTCTTCTCGCAGCAGATGGGGGTGGGGGTGGGGGTATCCAATCTTAACCTACTTAATTCCTCGTCATACCGCAGTGCACTCTTTTTCCCAGTGACAGAGCTGCTTTGAAGTTTACTCTTTCTGACTTCCGATGTCAATGGGGGATTGCACAGAAAAAGTGAAAAACAACAAAAGAAAAAAGATTGGAAATTCCGATCGAAATTTTTCGGCTGTGGGATTTTAAAATTCAAGGATTTTCCAGGCTAATTAAAGAAATTCAAGGACTTTCCCGGTTTTCAAGGACGCGTGGGCACCCTGTACCAAGTAAGTTGAAATGCCATTTAGAAGTCAATTATCCCAGCATGCTTAGCAAATCTCATGATTGCTTTACGAGAAAGTTACAAGAGTTAAATCAAGAAAAAGGTGGTTTTTATAAGCAGGCATAAATTATAAGTTGGCACATAGAATCGCAAAATATAGGAAGCCTCATACCAACGCAGAAGAAATCATTCCACCGGCTGCTGTAGATATGGTGAAAATTATGACCAGTGAGTCTGCTGGGAAACGGCTTTCAAAAGTGCCTTTGTCAAATAACACCATCAGTCGCTGAATACAGCACACAGAGGAGGACCTCAATGATCAATTAATTGAAAAAATGAAAGGTAAAGAATTTGGGTTGCAGCTGGATGTGGCCACAGATAATAATGATGCTCACTTGATTTGCTATGTACGGTTTATAGATTATAATAACAGTGTAGAAGACCTCTTTTGTAAAAGTAACACTGGCAGTGCTAAGGCTCAAGACTAGATCCTTGATACTTTTATATCCGAAAGCAATTTGGAGTGGAGTAAGTGCATTGATGTCTGTACTGATGGTGCTCGTTCTATGTCCTGCTGTTATGGAGGATTGCAGGCACTTATTCGAAGCAAAGACCCTGATGCACTGTGGACCCATTGCGTTATTCACAGGGAAGCACTCGCGTCAAAATATCTGAGTCCTACATTGAACCAGGTCTTAGAATATTTAGTCAATGTAGTACACTTTATAAACACTCGTCCGTTGAAGGTAAGGTTTTTCAAAAGACTATGTGAGGATATGGGATCCGAGCACATGTCTTTGTTGTACTACAGCACTTCGCGATGGCTCTCTTGTGGTAATATTTTGTCTCGTATGTTTGAACTGCGACAGGAAATTTATATATTTTTTTAAAGAAGACCAAAAGAATACCGAAAATTTTGCGAATGAAGATTTTTTGGTAAAACTAGCATACTTACGTGATATTTTGAAAAGATGAATACTCTGAATCTCTCCCTGTAGGGAAGCACCACGCACCTTTTAAAGTCGATTGAGAACATTTCAGCTTTTGTAAAAAAACTGAAATTATGCAAAAGAAAAATGAATGAAGACGGAGGTAAAGAATATTTTCCCTTGTTGCAACAGTTTTTGACCTCCAATGGAGTTTATTTCTCTCGAGGCATGAAATCCATCTTTGAAGAACACTTATCACAGCTTATCACCTGGTTTGAGAAATGTTTTCAAAATGATAATATCTATAAATTTATATGGATTCAAGGTCCATTTCATGCCACTGCTCCATCTGAATTTACTGCTGCAGAAGAAGAGAATCTTATTGAGTTCTCTTGCGACAATACGTTGAAAACAAAATTTAGCAGCATGCAGTTACCTGAATTTTGGATATCAGTAAAAGATGAATATCCCCTTCTGCGTGGTAAAGCTCAGAGAATTTTAATTCCATTTGTGACTTCTTATTTGTGCGAAACTGGGTTTTCGGCGGTCGCTGTGATAGAAACTAAGTATCGCGCGAAAATCAATGTGGAGAAGGAAATGAGGTGGCCGCGTCCAGTTTGATTCCGAGATTTGAGAAAATGTGCGGTGATCAACAGGCTTATCCATCCCACTAATTATAATTAGTTGAAGTTTTTCAATTACCCTTTTTTGGTATCTTCAATACCTGTTTTATTTATTTTTACCTAAGTGTACTTGTTAGAATTTGACAAAAGCAAAGTGTGCTTTTCGGAATTCGACATAGGGCGCCTTGGGAAAACCTGGATTCAGCAAGGGCACCGAGAATCGAAAACGTTTGGGAACCACTGCCTTCAAGTATTTTAATAATGGTTAAAAGAATGAGTGACGAGATGCTAAGTATGTAAATTTCAGATAATGAGTTATCTAGTAACAGATACTCATATCTCAAAACACACCAATATAGTCAAAACAATATTATGTGTCATAAATTAAAAATTCATGATAATACGTGAACATACCTTACGAAACTTTCTGAAATTGCAGATTTTCTAAGGTTTCTCTTTGCAAGAGAAACCCCTAGAAACGAAAACAATAGCATTGATACAATATTGTCTGGAACACAAACCGAGTCCCCAGTTTGAAGACACTGCAATAAATGATAAACATCATCAGAGCCTGATTTACGCAAGGCCAATTTGAGCACTAACATTTAATTTTTATTATTATGGGCAGCAAAAACGGCGACGACGACACGCATCAGTTATTTTCACCGAGTGTAATTAATTATGCATCGATATGTTGCTTCAAAAAATCGATTATTAATATCCATTTGAAAGATGAACATAAAATGTTTACTTTGAATTTACAATTTTTGAACATTTATTGTTTTTTGCATTTATTAAAGTAGATAGTCATCATCATTGTCAACCATTATCAATCCACTGATGGACGAAGGTCTCCCCAAGTTTCCTCCACAACGGTCTGTCTTGTGCCAGTCTCTTCCATGTTACTCCCTCATACTTTCGAATTTCATCCACCCATCTCCCATGGGGTCTTCTTCTGGGTCTTTTCCTCTCCCATGGAATCCAACCTAAAATTTCGGCTGTCCACCGATGGTCTGTCCTTCTGGCAGTATGTCCAGCCCACTGCCATTTCAGGGCTTTAACTCTGATCATGATGTCTTCCACTCTTGTCATTTTTCGGATCCACGAGTTCCTGTTCTTATCTCTCCTGGTTACACCAAGCATGCACCTCTCCATGCTACTTTGAGTTGTCTGCAGCCTTTGTATGTCTCTTTTAGTTAAAGTCCACGTCTCTGTACCATACGTAAGCACTGGAAGGATGCATTGACCAAACGTTTTTCTTTTAAGACATAATGGCATATTGCTCTTGAAAAATATGCTGTTTCTTCCAAAAGCTCTCCAGTCAAGTTTTGTGTGCCGATTAATTTCTTCATCAATGTGACCCTCACTTGATATCTGCTGTCCAAGATAAACGTACGTGTCTGTTATCTCCAGCTTTTCTCCATCAATCGATAAATCTTCATTTCTTGTAAAAGCATTGAACATCACTTTTGTCTTCTGAAAGTTAATTTTTAGTCCCACTTCTTTACTCTTTTCAGCAAGTTCCTGGATCATACTCTGCAGCTCTGATGGGGTAGTTGCAAAAATGACTATGTCATCAGCAAAATGAAGGTGGGTTAGATAATCTCCATTAATCTTTATCCCTTTGTTTTCACAGTTCAGTGATTGAAAGACATTTTCCAATGTGGCGTTAAAAAGCTTCGGAGATATGGTGTCACCTTGTCTCACTCCCTTTCCAATTTTTATGTGTGTTGTATTTTCAAACAGCCAAATCTTTGCACTTGCATTTTCATAGATGTTATTAATAATATTAATGTATGCATCTTCAATACCGCAGGATTTCAGAGCCATTGTAACTGCTGATGGTTTCACCAAATCAAAGGCTTTTTCATAATCGATAAAAGCCATGCACAATGGAAGTTCATATTCCCTCGCTCTTTCAATTAGTTCTCTCAGTACATGGATATGATCTATTGTGCTGTAGCCACTCCTGAATCCAGCTTGTTCTCTCGGTTGAGCCATGTCCAGTGTTACCTTCAAGCGGTGTGAAAGAACTTTAGTGAAGATTTTATAAACCACTGATAGGAGGCTGATAGGTCTGTAGTTCCTGAGATCCTCAATGTCACCATTTTTATGTAGCAGGATCATTGTAGCGTTGTTCCAGTCCTCAGGAATCTTCCCTTCATTAAGGCATTGAGTGAAAATTTGGGCGAGTACTGTTTCGATTTCTCCACTTGCTTCTTGTATGATGTCTACAGTAATCCCATCTTCTCCTGGAGCTTTTCCCAGCTTCATGTTCTTGATTGCATGTGCAACTTCTGCTGGGAGGACTGGAAGAACGCTGGTACCTTTCATGATGTCTGGAGTACATGCATCATCCCTTAAATATAACTGTTAGTAGAAATCTTTCTCTCTTGTTAAAATTTCGCCTCTATTTCTTGTTGCAGAACCATCTTCTTTTCTCAGTGCCATAATCTGTTTTCTTCCCTTACTGAGATGTCCCTTTGCTATCTTTAGGCTTTGGTCGTTTTCAATTGCTTTCCTCACTAGTTCACAGTTGAATTTCCTTACGTCTTCAGTGATACTTTTGCGTTCTGTCTTGCATAGCTCTATATATTCCACTTTGGAAGTCACATCTTCTTTAGTTGTCCTCATCTCTCTTCTTTTTTGCATCAACATTTTGGTTTTTCCTGATAATTTGTTTACATGCAACTTGTTCTTAGACCCAGCTAATTTTGTTGCTGTTTCCATAAGAGCTTTGGTTACTTTTCTGTTAACTTCAGATATGTCCACTTCTTCCGATGTTAGGCCTTCTAAAGCAGAGAATCTGTTATTCAGTTCCAATTTGAAGGTATTATGGTGTTTTTTAAGGTTGGTTATGTCAATAGATTTTGTTTGTCTTATGAGCTTGCCACGTTCGAGTTTAGTGTTGAGGTGCATCTTACATCTCACCAATCTATGGTCACTACCTGTGTTGAACTTGTTTAGCACACTGCAGTCTTCTATGACGAATTTTTTGTTACACATAATAAAATCAATTTCATTAAATAATAAATCAATTTCAATTTTATAATGATAAACGGGGTAATGGACCATATTCACCTGGCATTGCATCATGGGAAAGTTTTTCCGTGTATATTAAAACAGCACTTCTTGTGCTTTATACAATTATAGTAGATAGTACTTGTATTTTAAAACAGCACTTCTTGTGCTTTATACAATTATACGTGCAATTATAGAATAATTACGCGAAGCACCAGGGGTGTTTGCTTAATACGCAAGTACCATTGTTAATTTATTAAGAGAACGATTCGTGCCCGGGGATGAGGGGCCCCCAAGTTGTTTGTGCCCCGGCTCTCATTTGTTTGAAGTCGGTTTCTGAACATCGTAATGAATGGGAGTTGCGATATTCAGAGGCGGTTACAATTGAAAAACAAAAAAACGTGGAAAGTAACATTCAAGAACCGTACAGCACACCTTAACTTTGATTAGAAAAAAAAATCAAAAATTCACAAGCATAAAAAGAGAAAATCAAGATTCTAATTGCCAAATGAGTTTGTAGATGGCAGCACAGAACTATGACAATGATCAGAACTGCACACGATGTAAGTTAACAGATGTTTCTTTGGCGTGACCGGAGCACCCCATGAGCGAACATCGGTGAGACCACATTATGCTTTCTTTTCGCAGATAGCGACGGCAAAAATTCTGGCCTTTTCTGACGATGTGTGAGGCACATTCAAAAAGCTTTAAAAGTTAATTTATGTTATCTCAATGAAGTTCTTTAAAATATACGGAAGCGTTTTTGGAATTATGGTGTAAAAGTATTGCATATAGACTTTTTAAACTGTATAAAGGTTTTTAGGTTATTTTAATTTCATGGACCTATGCAACGCACACATCTCTAATCACACTACTTCAAATCATCCAAACTTTGCATTAATGATAAACGAGGTAATGGACCTTATTCACTCGCATTGCATCATGGGAAAGTTTTTCCGTGTCTGCGGACCAGCAATAGTTTGTTTACTTGCGTTTTCCCATTGCTTAACATGGCGCTAAGTTCATGAAAATCGCGATTTTTGTAAATTTATTAACGTGTTTAAATTTTGCTCATCTTATGGTTGTGCTAATAAATCCTGCCACCTAAATTGTATAGAGGAAGGAACAACTTCTCTTAATTTTCCTCTGAAAAAGACGAAACTGTTAAAGGAACGACGGAGTAAAATGAAAAGCGGTGATTTCCGTTCCAGTGGGCATTCTCCAAAAATGTTCTGCCTACTTTAACGAAACAAAAATGCGATATTATGACAACCTCGTAGTGTTCCTTCAAATTTCAATTTAAAAAAAAAACGTAGGTGAGAATGGGTGGCATTTTTGATCACTAAATTACGAATTAAGTTCTACGTTCTTTCTCCAAAGAACGAAAAAACATATCTATAATTTTTCTTTTATTTAATGTATGTTACGCATTCAATTATTATTTTTAACCCTAGTTTGTTTCCGTATGATGTATTTGTCTGGACTTCTAAATGTTTTGTTTTGCATTTTAAAAAAGGTACCCAACTTTATGTTTCAGATGTTTTTTTTTTTTTTTTTTTTTTTTGATTGGAGGTTTAACGACCACCGTGAGCAACTCAATGGGCTATAAGCAGTCGCCCGTCCCTAATTTAGGGTCACTGGTTCCAGGGAAGGGAGAGAGCCAGTGCCGTAAGACAAACACAACATCCATGCCTCACCGGGATTCGAACCCGGACCCCGTTCGGACGAATGATCAGAGGCCATCGCTTAGACCACTGCGCCACCGGGGCGGCATGTTTCAGATGTTTCGACAATATAAGAACATTGTTTAACTGAAATTTGCCAGTTGTGCTGGGAGTTAGGAATAGTCCCTCGGGATTGGAAGGATGCTATTATTGTTTCCTTGTATAAGGGGAAATGTGATCAGACTGACTGCAAGAACTATCGTGGTATTAGAGTGTGAGCCTACAGAGTGTGCCAGGGAAAGTGTTTGGTAAGGTTGTTATTGAAAAAGTACGGGGTCCTACATCATTGAAAGTGTGGGATGTTCAGAGTGGTTTTATGCCTGGTAAAGGCTGCACTAACCAGATTTTTGCATTACGCATGATGATTGAAAAGTATCTGGCTGTTGGGAAGAAAGTTTTTGCTGCCTTCTAGATTTAGAGAAAGCTTACTACCGAGTAAATAGGACACTTTTGTGGAAGGTATTGAATGAATATGGTGTTACTGGGAATCTACTTAATAGTGTAAAAGCCATGTATGCTGGTAGTAGAGCTTGTGTACGAGTGAATGGTGTTTTATCAAAATGGTTTTCCATTGGTGCAGGAGTTAGACAAGGTTGTGTAATGTCACCATGGCTGTTTAACATATTCATGGAAGCGTGCATGCGTGATGCCAAAATAGATAATAGTGGTTTATGTCTTGGTGATATCCGTGTGTGCAGATTGCTGTATGCTCATGACACTGTCCTGTTGGCAGAGAGCAAAAGTGATTTGCAGATTATGTTGTCTCAGATGTACGAAGTTTCCATGAAATTCAAACGGAGTATAAATAAGGAAAAACCAAAGTTATGGTGTTTCAGAGAGGAATTGGTAGCACTGAATGTAATGTAAGTATAAAGGGCACTGTGATTAACCAGGTGAGTGAGTTTGTGTATTTAGGAAGCATGTTTGACAGAGAGAACAAATTGGATGGTGAAATTAGTAGGCGAGTGAATTCTTCATTGAAAGGCATAGCTGCTCTGCGAGGTTTTCATAGGAATGATAGGTTCTCTAGAGAGTCCCGCATGGCTGTGCATGAAAGTGTAATTGTTCCTTCTCTGATGTATGGCAGTGAAACCTGGGTACTGTAAAAGAAACATAGGAGTCGTTTGTGTGCTGGACGACAGTCGTTGTTTACTTCGTGCTCGTATTTTGTTCCGTTTGTCATAATTTCCGAGTCTACAGCTCCTAATTTTGTGTGTGCAGCGTGTGTGAAGGTTCCGTCCTACTTTTGATCCATTTACCAAGTCGGTAAGTGCCCTTTCTGTGTTGTATTCCTCATTTTCCTGCTTTGGTCGAGTTGGCCAAAGCTCGTAATCTTATCGCCATTGCAAATGGCGACTTTCGAGGGTAGCGGAGCTTCTATCCTCGCTTCCGGAAGTGACTCTTTATCCCTATCAGCTGCTCAGCAGCAATCCGCCAATGGAGGGCTTCCTTTGATAAGCGCCTCCTCTCCGCAGCGTGACAAAGTTGCCTTGCCCATGGAGTCATCTCCTTCCCATCTGACGAAGAGTGGTGAACCATTGCCTTCCCCTGTGCCTTCTGACGACGCCATGGACGTCACACTTCCACCAGCCACTTCCGCGTCATCACAACGCGCGTCAGGTGTGACGTATGCTGCCGTCACCTCAGGTGCGCCAACTTCTTCTTCTTCTCGCCAGCCCCTTCTTCAAAAATGCCCTTATCAGATGACGTATGGTACAGACCAGATCTACGTGGATGTTCCGACTACTTGCCCTCAAGATCAGCTTTTTCTTGATAAAATCGGGCTGGGTGTGTTTTTCCGCAGCCTCCCCAACACAAAGCTGACGGCGTACAGCGCTGCCCTTTCGACAAATTGTTCCAAAAGATGCTGTTACTCACGTGGGTAGAAGAACCAGTCAAGTAATTGCTTATCTTACGACTCCAGCTTTCGCTCTTCGAGTTCTGACCGAAGGCATTTCCATCGGCGATCGCCATCTCCTTGCTACCCCACTCACACAAGCACCTACTACAGTCAGTTTCGCCCCTGTTTCTCCGGAAGTATCCGACGACCTATTGCTCTCCGTCGCTCAAAATTATGGACGTACTGTCGGATCGGTCATTACGTACTCCTCCTTTCCGGGAGTCCCTGAGGACCGGTCTCTCTTAGGATTTCGCCGTAACGTACGTGTGATCTTTCCCTCTGAGGAAGCCATGTTAGGTGTTCCATCGGTGCTCAATGTACGCTGTGACACTCATATTAGGCGCATTGACATCACTGTGGGCACCCTTTGTTCGGTATGTAAGAGCACTGGTCACCCTAGTGCGCTATGCCCTCATCGAACAGCTACTGCCTCCAAATCTTCAGTACAGCCTACTCAACGGTCAACTGGACCCCGGCATCTTCATCTGGCGCCTCTAACCAGCGGCAATCGAGTTATTCCGAAAGTCTGCATAAAACCGTTGGTCAACGCATGACTTCGTCGCAACCTTCCACTTCCAACTCAGCTTCTATACTCCAAACATGCTCACAGCAGGAGAATTTTTCGACCGGAGACCAGTTGAACTCTCCTCAGCTTTCTACATTTACTCCACAGCACCCTTCAGGGCGTGATAATGGGGTCGATGCGCCTGATGCCTTCACAGTGCCAGACAATCCTGCCTTTAGTCCCGAGCAACAGAGTGTACGATCGAAGCGTCGTCGGACTACTCGACGTCGCAATAAGAAGACACGCACATCTCCAACCTTTCAAGGAGGACGTGATCGCTCGGAAAGTAGTTCACTCGCATCTGACGCTCCTAGCATCTCCATCTCCGACTCTGACGATAGCACACTGGTCCCACTTACTCTAGAGGATTTCATACAGCAATTGGAAGATTCCTCACTACCACAGACACCGATTTCTGGTGCGGAGTTATACTCCTATCTCATCGGTCCTCGTAGTAAAACCATGTCTCATGATTTTCTCCAATCCTATCTCACGGAGCTTGCAGCAACTCTGACGCAAGTGGCGGTTGTTCGATCTCACCTCCAAGCCTTACCATCCACATCGTTCGGCGAAAGCGGTTGTCTCAAGAAAGTCTGCGATCGTCTCTCTCGGCTCCAACGAGCCGCTGACAAGCTCCTTGAACCGCCGTCGGACATTTCCGTTCAAGATAACGACACTGAACTGTAGGGGTTTGGCTCCCCTCTGGCGAACTCGCTTGCTCGTGAGGATCTCCATCACCTCACAGCAGACATTCTTCTGCTCTAAGAGACAAATTGCCTGTCTACAACGCCCTTCAATCGATGGCGTACGTGGAACTATCAGTTCCACCACGCTTTCCGACACTCTACAATCGGCGGTCTGGCCATCGGCATCCGCACTCAGTTCCGTCAAGTTCTATCTTCAGTGACGGTGCAGATTCTCTGCCGTGACTTGCTTCAGCGCCTTACCTTTGTTCTGGACGAGCGTCGTTATGTTATTTTCAACATCTACGTTCCGTGCACACCTCAACATCACACCCTCCTTTTCATGGCGCTCCGTTCAGCTCTTCAGTCAACGTTGCCGTCGGACCACGTGTTGATCGGCGGCGATTTTAATTGCACGCTTGACCCTGATCTTGATCGTGCTCCAATTCATAAGGAAATCGCTTACGTCTTGTGGTGCAATTACATTCCCTCATCACGGAGTTTGATCTTCGGGACGTCTTTCGTCAAATTTATCCTACAACGGTCTCCCATACGTGGAGGTCCTCTGCTGCCACCTCGTCATCTTCCGCTAGACTTGACCGTTTCTACGCAACCACTGCCCTTCTGCCCGTGGTCACGGACTGTCAGCATCTACCCACCGCCTCTTCTGACCATTGTGCCGTTGTGGCCACCTTCACATCTTCTTTCCGACAATGCTCCGAGTTTCACTCCTGGACATTAGATACCTCTCTCCTGGATGACCAGGCTTTGTGTTCGAACGTCCGGAATCTCCTTCACTCTTATCACCCTAGACTGTCCACTGCTTCTTGTGCACTAAGTTACTGGCTGGATGTCAAGTCACACCTGCTCCACTTTCTCAAGAGCCACTCGTTCACAGTTGCCAATCTGCGCTCCATGGAAGAACGCAATCTCCGACAAGTTCTCGCCCAGCTTGGAGTCTCTCACCCCCTCTATCCAGCATATTTGGTAGACCTCCGTGCTCTTCTGGAACCTCGAGCCCGGCAGGCCATTTTACGACTTCGTCTCCAGCACTTGTCTCCCGAAGACTGCTCTTTTGAGTTCTTGTCTTCGTTAGAGGATCAGCGCCGTTCTTCTCATCGACTCCGTGTGCTGCGTCTGCCTGACGGTCATGTGGCTTCGGACCCAAATGTGCTTTGCTCCCATGTTCGTCAATACTTCTCCGATAAGTACAGTGATACCCCTCCACCTTCTGCTTCTGCGTGTAATACTTTACTTTCTTCTCTCCCTCAAGTCCCCTCTCACCTCTCCGCTTCTCTTCTACAGCCTATCTCTCCATCTGAACTTAGGACTGCATTTTCCTCTCTCAATCCCCGAGCCGTCCCTGGTCCTGACGGCCTCCCTCTATCATTTTATCTTATCTTTTTACCTTCTCTCCTTCCTTTCCTTCTCGCTGCTTACTCTTCTGCCTTTGCATCTATCTCCCTTCCAAAGGGCTTCACTGTTGCTCACATGGTACTTTTCCCTAAGAAGGGTGACCTCCTTGACCTGGGGAACTGGCGTCCGATTTCACTAATAAATCTTGATTACAAACTGTTCACTAAAATTCTCTCTTGCCGCCTAAATCAAGTTCTTCCGTATCTTCTCTCTTCCGACCAGTCCTACACGGTACCTGGTCGTTCTATCGCTACTGACCTTCACCTCCTTCGTGATCTTCTGTATCTTGCCCGAACTAATTCTGAATCTCTTGCTCTACTAAATTTAGACCAACGTGCAGCTTTTGATAATATCTCCCATTCATTTCTCTCAACTACTTTACACGCTTTTGGCTTTCCTTCTGTCTTCGTTACCACTATTCTTGCTCTCTATCACGACGTCGTCTTTCAGGTCAGGACAGCCGCCTTTCTGACAGCACCCATTTCTTTCCGTCGTGGAATACGACAGGGGTGTCCACTTTCTGGGCAATTATTTGCTCTGGCGTTTGAGCCTTTCCTACGCACAGTACATCGTGCATTTCTTGCGGCTCTTCCTCCTCCCACGGCAAGCACCAGGCACTTTTCTATAACCTACTCCGCCTACGCCGACGACGCGACTTTCTGCATTCGGATGGAATCGCAATTTAATACCCTCGCTCATGTATATACACTCTACTCTTCTTGTTCCTCAGCGATGCTCAACACTACCAAGAGTGCCGGCCTGTGGTGTGGTGCCTGGGAGTCCAGGACGGACTCCCCCTGGGGTGCCTCCTGGACTGCCTCTTCTCAGAAATTTCTTGGTGTACACCTGGGAGCCCCCATAGCTGCCCGAAACAACACGTGGGCTGCTCTTCGTAATCGCCTTGCTCGATCGGCTGCCTTCTGGCGGAAAGCTCAGTTCAGCCCCTCTTACGTCACCCGGGCACGCCTTGTTCGTACATATCTTCTGTCTCCTTGTCTTCATGTGTAGGCAGCTGCTCGCATGCCAGCTTACTATCTTGCTGAAGTCACACGGATCATTTCTACTATGATCTGGTCAGCTCATCATTGGATACAAGTCTCAACTCTAAGTCGTCCGATCTCCACTGGTGGTGTTGCACTCCTGGATGTCCGCCAGCTCTACAAAGCACACCGGATAGTATCCCTTCTGCGTCTACTCTGCGAACCAAGATCCGCAGCCTCTCTTCTCCGAGACGTGATGATTTCTCCCCGGAACCCCCGCTTCAAATTCACAACTTTTCTACTAATGGATCGCTTTTCTCTCCTCCGCTCCCGTCTTTCCCCCGTTTATTCAGAGGCGCTTTCCTTTCTTCGCTCTCTGCCACTACTCCGTGCCCCACCCGCTACCACCTCAGAACTTCTAACTGAACCCCTCTTCTATTCCTACATCCTCCATCGTCCTAACGCACCGTATTTCACTGACCTTTCCTGGCTCCCCGCTGGGATCGTATCCGTCCGAGACTTACTTTCCTCCGATCTTACATGGAAACCCTTTTCAGACCTCTCTCCTTTCCTTCCACGCACCTCTGCCTCTCTTGCACTCTACGATTCTCTCCGCTCCTCGATCATTACTCTTTTTCCTGACCTCGCTTCTCCGGCTGGCCTCTTTCTCGTTTCTTCTGCTTCTCTTCCCCTTCCTTTTTTTCTTCCTGTTTGTGGCTCTTTTCTTCTGATCTCCAGTTTCACTGTCCGTACTCTCTATCGTTTTCTCCTTCTGGATCCAACGCCACCAGCACCCCAGCTCATTTCAGGAGTGCCGCCCGCCGCTCTTCCGAGTGTGTGTGGTCGGCAACAGCTTCACCCATCTCGACACCAGATGAAAGGAATATTCACTGGCTCTTCCTTCACCGCCGCCTGCTAGTGCCGGCAACGTTATTTCGGATGACGCTGGCAGCCGCACCCACCTGCATCTTCTGTTCTGAGCATGCTGATGTTCTACACATCTACCAGTACTGCCCGGGATCCTTCCTTTACTGCATCTAGCCTTTACCGTTGCCAAGTGTCTCTGTGCCAAAGAGCTGCCTTTTTCTTCATACAGTACGCTGCTGGTTTCTTGTTCGCCACCGATGCCTTTATCTGAGCCATGCGCATACATCTTTGTACTCGCAAAGCATGTGATTTACTGCTTCTATCTGCAACTCCGTCATACCTCTAATGTGCCTACGCTCCTAGAAGCAGGAGATACCCTCTGTGCGCAATTCCGCAACCGGCTGACCTCCAGGCTCCGATTGGCGTTTACCGCTGCCAGGGCCGCTGACCAGAGCCTGCAGTTCCTGAGTGTATGGTCACCATTACACCGCTGGTTTTCCGGGCCTTCTGCAGACCTACATTTTTTTTTTTTTGATTGGAGGTTTAACGACCACCGTGAGCAACTCAACGGGCTATAAGCAGTCGCCCGTCCCTAATTTAGGGTCACTGGTTCCAGGGAAGGGAGAGAGCCAGTGCCGTAAGACAAACACAACATCCATGCCTGACCGGGATTCGAACCCGGACCCCTTACGGACGAATGATCAGAGGCCATCGCCTTAGACCACTGCGCCACCGGGGCGGCGCAGACCTACATCTTCTGATTTGACTTCCATCCTCTACGTCGAGACCTTCCCCGCTTTGATCTTTGTGATGAACCCTGGACTGGCTCACCGGATCCGGAGAGTGTCTCCCTAAGCTTGTCAGACTTGGTTCTTCTGTACATTCTTCTTATTCCCATCTCCAGTTTATCTTTTTACTGTTAGTGTTTGCAGGTTATTCACGTGCACTTACTTTGTGGTGCCCTCTTCTGAATAAGTGATTTTTGTAGTGATTTTTTTTTCTGTGTGCCTCACAGTGTACCTGTATACTCCATGTTTTTATTTCGTCATATATCTTCTGCTCATTCGTTCGTCATATTGCTCATATAAATTGTACATACACATCCTGTATTTTTCGCTGTTCATTCTGTACATATACATATTCCTTGGTACTGTGTATGCTCCGTTTTGGAGCCGTCCTACAAGCTCATTCTTTGCTGTCTGCATCTTACATATCTCAGTCATGCACTTTTTGTACACATCTGTATATAGTACACATTTCAATTGCATCATTATGTTCTGCGTCATTTGTATTTATATTTTCATTGCATTGTATGTATGTGTCACTGCACATAGTTCGTTCTCTGTTCCTATATGGCTTCACGCACATCTGTATATACTTCGCCTAAATTGTACATTTATTCAGTCTCACGTATATCTTTTCCATTATCACACCCTGCACTGTTGCACTTATGTTGTATCATCGCTCATCTATCTCACTAGCACTGTATTATATATATACATCTCTTATACTGTAACTTGCGCATTCGCTGTATATATACACCTCTCATACTGTAAATAGCGCACTTCAATATATACTACGGTAATTTTGTTTTGTAGTCCGCTCATCTATTTCACTTGCATTGTATATACGCCTTACATAATGTAAATTGCACACACTTTGTATATATCTGACTCCTGTTATTATGATTTCAGGCATTGTAAAGGCACATGCCGCCTACCGCCTTCGTTCCCTGTACATTTCGCTCAGAATAAAACATTTTGAAAGTTTGTGTGCTGGAGAAATGCGTTACTTACGGGGGTTTGTGGCAAGACACGGTCTGATTGTGTGAGGACTGAAGATGTGTTGCAGTTGTGTGATGTGAAGCAAAATGTTGTTAGCAAGGTGGAGACCAATATGCTTCGGTGGTTTGGCCATGTTGAAAGAATGAGTGATGAGATGCTTACTAAGAAAATCTTTTTAGCCCAAGTGGCAGGAAGGAAAGGCAGAGGAAGGCCAAGGAAGACATGGGTAGATCAGATTCAGGAGTGTCTGCATGAGAAAAAGATTATGAGTATGAAGTATAAAAGATCTTGTGTATGGCGTGTAATGGATATCACTGAAGCCTGAGTTGTATGTCAAGATCACTGTAAATGGAGAAGTTTGATATGACAACAGTAAGTAAAAATATCTGGTAGTTTGTATTTCTTTTTGGAGCTAACCACTGAATCTCAGAGAACAGCTTAGTGATATGTACGTATGTATAAGAACATGAAAATTTATTATACTGTGTAAGAGAAATGCTACATTAAAAACTCCATGATGACTAATGGTGATGCTTTCCTGCGTCATTCGAAATTAACACCGAACACAAAATTGTCTGGTATATTTTTGCAACTTTGATTTATTTTTCTAAGAAATTAATTATTTCTTCTTTGCCCTGTAGGTCTATTAATTCGTAGGTAGACTCCATGACGTTAAGATTGTAGAAATTAGCCAACAGTAAGGGATAATCAAATAACGAAATCATTGAATCAGCAGCCATGTTGGTCCTTCTGCCGTTGTTAAAGGTTATGATCCATAGCAAAGCTATGTGAACATAACCTTTAACAACAGCAGAAATGATGCACTTGTTAAGCATATAAGATTGCAAGATGATGCAGGCATGTATCCAAGGTGAAAGACTTGTGGGATCCAGATTCCCTCCCCTAAAAGTATTTAAACATGAATCCTATAGACATGGTTTTATTGAAGTAGCCTATTTCTATGCCAGGGAATAAATAAAATATTGTGCCACCACCAAGGTCGTTAAGACAGAAAGTTTTAGGTCATGAAATCTTATAAGCCTGCTTACTGTACTAGTTTTTAGAGTAGTAAACCCAGTCTTGTGTGTTAATTACAAACAGATTTGGATTATTTAGTACCCACATGCATATAAAATTATAATCTTTCAAAACAAAACTAACACTGGGCACCACAAGTTCTTCTGACATTTAATTTCCCACTGAATTATATGTTGTTGTTTTTCATCGTATTATCTTGCAGTTAATTTACCACTAAAGCCACTAAGGGTTGTGTACAGAGTTTAAGAATAGGCTAGTTTTTCAGTTAAGAGTGGGGCCCACTCAAAAAGGCGGTATGCCCACATGACGAGCTGGATTTTTTTTTTTCACTTTTTTCAATATCACCTATGTTTCCACTACTGTAACATTACAGATACATTTTGTTTTTACATAACATTTTCTTATTTAAGGAATCATTTAAGCAGTCAAGATGTGCGAGTAATTCACAAAAGGAAGGTAAATGGGATAAAAGACCAACAGTTCAATGAACCAAGTAAAAGGTAGTTGTAATTTGGTTTTACACTACTTACCCTCCCCTTTTTTAATCAGTGCCTTATATAGGCATGATTGTTGAAGAACTCTTGCAAACATTCAATAACTGGAATGCAGCAGTTAAATGGATTTATGTGTATAATTAAGATGGATTAATTCCTTATTTGTTAACACTGTTCAGAGAAACCATGATTTTTTCAGCAGATGTAATAGAAGTATGATTCGTAGCGATGCTAGTTTTCAATCCAATTAGAGATGTTCCATACAAAATTACTTAGAAATTTCCATTGAATGCAGGGAACGGTATTGATAGTGTGCACCAAACAAAGCACATGCAATCTTGAACTTGATTTAAAAGTTTTAACTTGCCTCATTTTTTTTTTTTTGTTAATGATGTGTGGCAAAGATGAGAAATATTTTGAGCAAGATCTTTTTAAAACAAACTGTGTTCTCTACTTTATCTTGCTCTTACTAACTTCTAGTTGTAAGATTCAATTAAAATGAAGAATATATTCAGTGTCTGTCAGTTTTTTTCAACAATTATTTCAACGATGCCAAGCAGCATTTGGTGCAATATGATATCGTACTAGTTATTTTATAAACAGCTTTTTAATATTAGTTTACAGTGAGCTTCTTTAAGAAACATACCTGAAGTTTCCTTCATACATGAATTTAATCCCCTTATATAATCAGAATATGTACGTATCAATCAAAGCCACCAGGGGCGGCTCCTGCTATGGGGCTGTGGGGCTGCAGCCCCCCTACCCAAAGCAGTTTTTTTTTCATGCCGTACCAAGAAAGAGAAATTTTGTGAACACCGCTGTAAGTTTTCCCAGCATAATGCCACGACTGCAGTTTTTTGAACTCAACTGGAAGTTTTTCCTGCATAACACCACTGGGAGCGGGAAGAACGTCACAGACTGTGCTTCTTGCAGCCCTGACGGCTATTGAAACCAACTCATGTGGGAAACTCTGCCTATTCCCACATCAGTTCGTTTCCTTTGAATAAAACTTCCCCGGGGACTGCATTCATGGCAGCTCTCGCTAGCAGGGTTGCTCGCGAATGCAGTCTTTCGTTGGGTGGGAGTGCATCGCCGGGCCTGTGTGCTTTGTTGATTAATACGGTTCTTGTGCTTCCGAATAAGACATAAAATAGGGGAATGAATTAAAAATAACGACAAATGTTGAAATAAAGTATTAAATAAAGTGTGTTTGAATGTATTACTCAACCTGCTTTTTTTTTTTTTTTCTTCTTCTCCCAATTTTTGGTTTGTTCCTGCTTTTATTCAACGTAATAATTCTAACAACAATGTTGCTCCCATCTAATAACAAATACTCAGTCGCCGGAACGCCGGGACTTTTGCAAAAAAAGTTTTACTTATATTTTCTCTTCTGGTCAAAATGGGCGTGTGAACAAATTGCGATTAAAAATAGAGTTCAGTATTGGATAAATTGAAAAAAAAGAAACAGAGAGAGAGAGATACTAATTTCTGCAGCGAAATACTTGCACAAAATTGATTTCTTCACTTACCAAGCACAGCGAAATTTTCGCTTTTAAACTCACATAAATTTTTATTCACCAAAAATCATTGAAGTCACTCCACTGGATACATTTTATTTTTCTGCTGCATCCCCCCTCCCTCCCAAAAATCAGCTGCGCATTTCAATTGAGGTAGTGTACTTAATTACTTTGAAAAGAACATTTAAATCAGATATCATTGCTCAGAAAATTTACGAAGTTGGTAAATTTTGGAAAACAAATTTTTCTACACTAAATTGTTATCATGATGGCTTCAGAATTAAAACTGGACTGAATATGTTTGCAATCCATTTTTATAAAAGAGAATGCCGGTGTGTGAGTATCGCAATAACAACTCGTCGCGAAATTCTGGAAGACACTTCAAAATTCCACAAAATGTTTTTCATCGCCGTCCAAGTTGCAGTGGTCGGTATTATGTCGAAGTTTCAAAGGGAGTGTATCAGAAGGAAAAATATATATTGTCATATTTGTAGGGGTCACAATGAGACACTTGAGAGCGCGTAACGCGTACATGACCTTGAATGTGTCTCCGCTACCACTGGCACACGCATTAATTTTTGTTTTGTCCTTATATATATATATATACGTACAGTATACGCATGAATATATAATTTGCAACCACCATCAATCCACTGCTGGATGAAAGTCTCCAAGTTTCTTCTTCCACAACAGTCTGTCTTGAGTCAGTTTCTTTCATGCTTTCGAATTTCATGTACCCATCTCCCTCTTGTCATCTTCTGGATATTGTTTTTTCCCTTGCTATCCAATTCAATATTTCAACTCTCCATCGGTGGTTCTTTCTTCTAGCAATATGTCCATCCCATTGCAATTTCAGGAATTTTGACAGTGTCTTCCACTCTTGTCATTTTCCCGATCCACAAGTTCCTATTTGTATCATTCCAGGTAACATCAAACATGCATCTCTACATGCTTCTTTCAGTTCTCTGCAACGTCTGTCAGTCTATTTTAGTTGAGGTCCATGTCTGTGCTCCATGCGTAAGAACTGGAAGGATGCACTAATTAATCAGTTTCTCTTTAAGAAATAATGTATCCGACGAAGTTTTATAGGTTGATTATTTTCTTTATAAATGTGACAATGTGGCCATCGCTTAATATCTGTTGCCTAATTTAGGAATCGGTACCTTTACATTTTCCCCATCAATCGCTAAATATAAAATCTAAATATGAATTTCTTGTAAAAAAAGCATTTTTGATCAGTATATATATATATATTATTGTTATTATTAGTAAACGGACAGCGTCAGCACAGGCGCAGTAACTTAACTTTCCAAGTGGTATCGTGATATCTACAAAATTGAGATGCAGCCCCCATCTTAGATTACCACGAGCCGCTACTGAAAGCTACTGTTTTCAAAAAATAACAATAATAAAAATCATTTCTTTCAAAAATACAAAAAAACTGTTGTTTATCCTTACCGATTTCAAATTGCAGTCTGCAATTAAAAACAAGAATGTGTATATCTGTATTAATCAATGAGTTTTAACATTTAAAATTATCCATACTTAGTATGTATAACCTCGTTATTTTAGAATTACATAGATGTTTAATTGCATTGGCATAACGTATCCAAAGTGCAACACACTAGTTACATTATTAATAGCTTTTAAGAATTCAATTTTTCATTTACATTTAATTCTTAGCACAAATATACTTTAGACTTCACTGATAAACGATTGATTTAGAAACAAGATGTACGTGGAAATCAAAATTTAAGATTTTCCTGAAAATATCCTGAAAACCCAATAAAAAAAATTGTAGTTTTTTGTTTTTTCAGAAAAGCCTGGATGTGGAGGTTTAAAAAAGAAAACTTTTTCAAAACCTGTTTTCAGTGACCAGAGGAAGAGTTTTGTGAAGTTACTGCCACACACACATTTTATTTTATTTATCGAACTTTACCAACTAAAAGTGAAGTTCAAAAATGCAAATGCATTAATGCACGTTAAAATATAACCTCCAATATCGGAAGTAAATTGAAACTTTGAAGCACACGAATTATTCGTTCAAGTGGTTAGATCAAAGGCAGATTAGGCCTCACGATGCACTATCGCAATCTCTTTTCGAACCGTGAATTAACAACAATTACCAAATTCAAACGTCTTAAAATCAAATGTATGAAATTTGAAGTTCAAGAACGTTTTCTTGTAACTTGCAGAGATTTTGGATTTATCCCCAAATTTTTGAGACTTAAGAACAAGCCAACAAGTAAGAAGGATCATTACATCCTGCTTCGATGTCAACAAAAGCGACTTAGTAACGAAATTATAGCTAAAAGAAAACAAATATTCAGACTTAATGCTCAAGTTTATGAATTATGGAAGCTGATAAGCAACTCAAAATATACACAATTTGATGGCACTTGGAAAGATCGCATTTTGGATACTACGTTCATCGAAATTAACGAAATTGCTAACAAAGAAGCCAACTCCAATAGCGTTACAGTAGATAAAAAATTAAATGCACTATTTGATGAACAAAAAGTAAATAAGGAACCCATAAATGAATTTAATGTTTATGAAAATCGGTCTGATAAAAACTTAAGCTTTACACAAAAAGCAATTTTACAAAAAGGGAAAAAATTTGCCTTTCCACAAGGCCTCCCCAAAACTGAAGAAATCATCCCTTGCCTCGAAGATATTCTCAAAAATATACCAGGCACAGAGAATAAAACTGAAATTGAGAACAAATTATATAGAGTTATTCTAAAAGAATATAATGCCAAACACAACAAAAACTTCTATATAGAGAAAAAATTAAAATATGAAAAAAACAACTATTGGAATTAAAAAATGACCCATATATCAAATTTTGTGAAGCAGATAAATCCACAAATCATTATTCTCAACACTGATGAATTTGAACAAAAAATGACAGAAGCAATTGATGGATTAAATTGTACTGAAATTAAGAAAGACCCAACTGATAATCAAATTAAATTCTTAGCGGATATAAGAAATCATAGCACATTACCTGATGAAATCAAACGCTCGTTTCCACCAATGGGAGCAGGCATACCACGACGTTGCAAAGATAAAAACGCACAAAGATGGTGCTCCAATGAGACTGATAGTTTCAAAAAAAAAAACTCACCTTTGATAACATTAGAGAAAAACATTTACAAATTCCTAGCACCCTTTTTCATGAACAACAAGTTCACCATCAAGAACACATATGAGTTTATAGAGAAAATTAAAAATGTAAAAACTGGCCTAATGGACTTAAACATGGCAAGCATGGATGTTAAAGCATTATATCCAAGCACTCCAGTTCCAGAAGCTATTGAAATCATCATTAAGAAGTTGCAAAATCTTAAAATTTTAAATAACACACAAATTCAAGAATTCAAAAAAAGTTTTAGTTTATTTATATGAAAATAATATTTTTACATACAAGAACAAAATATTCAAACAAAATTCAGGAGGCCCAATGGGCTCACCATTATCAACTCTATATGCTGAGGTTGTGATGAACGAAATTGAAGAAAATGTCCTACATCATATGGAAGAAAAACCAGAAGTGTACTGTCGATACGTAGATGACATTTTCATTCTATCAAAACTGAACGAAGAAGAATTAAATAAAAAAATTAACAAAACGTTACAGCGCATTATATCCAACTATAGAACTCACGGTTGAAATGGAAAAAAATAATGCAATAGCCTTTTTGGATGTACATGTTATCAAATCCACAGATAAGTTACTATACAGAGTTTATCGGAAAAGTTCATTTGTTCCGGTCCTAATCCCATACAATTCAGCACATCCATATCCTCAAAAATGCAATAGTATAAAAACCTTAATTAAAAGAGCATATACGCATTCTGAAAATAGTCAGTTCATCAATGAAGAAATCAAATTCATAAAAAAAATTGCAAGCAGCTTTGGTTATCCTAACCATTTAATAAAAAAATGGGACACAGAAGTAATAAAGAAAATAAAAAAAAATAATGCTGTAGTAAATAAAAAGAAATCAAATATTTAAATGGTTTTCCTTACATTAAAGGCACTACCAATGAAATTAATAATATTTGTAAAAAGCATAACATTCAAATTGGAGGAAAAGTAAATACCATCAAAAATATAGTAACAAAAAATAATGATAAAATAAGAATGTTAGAAAAAGCAGGTATTTATTCAATTCCTATTACTGAAAATCCTCCAATGGCTTATATAGGAAGTACCAAAAATAAGCTTAAACACAGATTAAAACAACACATAAAAAACTGGCAGAAAAAAGAAGAAAAACAGCACTGATTCAATACTGTCTGGATAACCAAAAAATATCCAAAATCTGAAAATATAAAAATCATTAAAAGCTGTAAATCCGAAAAACACCTCAGAATAGCAGAGTCGGTAATGATTGAAAAAAATAGGACAAATGTTTGCAACCACAATGACCCTAATAATTTGAGAAACAGCTGGAGAAATTTAATTAAAATTGAGCAAAAAAAAGAAAAAGTCTGAAAAAGGAGATCACTGACCAACAAGAGATGGCGCCACAACGCCCAAGAAGAAGCGATAGCAGATGACAGAAGCAGCCCGCGAGAACCACTGAAATGCCCAGCTGACACGGTCCGTGCTAGTTGGAGCAAAAATGTCCCCTCGAAGACGGTATAGTAGTAGTACCGAAAGTACTCGGGTTAAGAATAAATATTGAAGTAAATGAGGATGCAGCAAAGGAAAAACTCATTTGGTGATGAGGCAAAATAATTCCAACGGAAAAAAAAAAGAAGTGAACCGTGGCCAAATGGAAAAAAAAACAACAACCCCGTGCCGCATCCACATAACGAAAATATGAATTGAAAGCCAAGCCCCACGTGCGGTAAGTGTTCATCGAACTTTACCAACTAAAAGTGAAGTAAGTGTTCTTCGAACTTTACCAACTAAAAGTGAAGTTCAAAAATGCAAATTTTATTTGTAGTTTAACAAACTAACTTTTGAATATTTCCATGGCGGCATGATACTGCAGAAAGGGTATTAGAGAGCTAGGTGTCATTTCTTAGCCCAAAGGGAACAGTATTTTACTTTCAGTAACTGCATTGAAAGAAATGTGCAAATGGGGTGCACCACTCAGTAGAAGGGTTTCGTGCATTTCTCTTACCCTGACTTACATCAAGGACGTTCTGGGCAGTGAAGATGAACTGTACAAAAGGGTTGCAGTCTTGTCTTGCTTAGGCACTAACTACGTGCATGCTTTAGGGCTCAGGCACCCATTACATCATTGGTAACAATAAAAGTTACCCCTTTAAAATATATATACACACACAGGGTGTCCATAGTCTTCCCACATTACAAAAATTAATATAAAAAATCTATGTAAGTTAAAATAAAATGGTTGGCAACATAATACAGGAGCACTCATATATATATATATATATATATATATATATATATATATTTCTGTTCTTTAGGAGAGTGCTACTGCTGAATTAGAGGAGCATTTTATCGATAACGGCTTCCATAGAAGGAAAAAAGGCGTACGTGTTGTAGTTCCATGACACTAAATCAGCAGTTGCTGTCCAGGTTCATTTCAGAAAATAGTACAGATGTTTACCACCAGACCAAAAAAACATAAAAGCTTGGTATGAAAAGTTTAAAGTGACAGGTTGTGTTGGTAATCTTCACTGATTGGGCTGACCACCGGTTACACAAGAGACAGCTGCATCTGTCCAGGAGACAATTCTGCGAAGTCCCAGGAAATCCATTTGTGGTGCTTCACTGAAAACTGGGATTACACATTTCACAAACTTTTACATGAAGAACTTCATCTGTACACTTATAAGGTACAGATTGTTCAAACTCTTCAGCATGATGACCGGCCTCGCCCTACTGCATTTGTGACGGAGATGTTGCAGTGCATAGCTCATGATTGTGATCATCTGCACCATATCTGTTCCTTAGATGAAGGAAGCCACATTTAACATCTCTGGTACAGTAAATAGGCACAATGTGAGAATCTGGGGATCAGGAAATTCCCATTGTCATCGAACAGCAGAGGGCTATAGCCTGAAAGTGAATGTTTGGTGTGGCCTGATGCACGACAGAACCATCGGATTCTTCTTTTTTACAAAACCTACAGTAATGTGTACCTGGACAAGCTAGAACTTTTTGTAGCACCTCAGTTGCATGCACTCCAACCTTCAGTTATTTTCCAACAAGACAGTACCCCACCACATTGGTCAATAATGGTTCGTGAGTTCGTGAATGCCACATTTCCAGACAGATCGATTGTCCATGATCGTCCCATGACATGGGCACCTCCATCGCTCGACATAACCCCTCTAGACTGTTTTCTGTGGTGTTATGTAAAGCACCAAGCATACTCTAGCACAGAGTTGTATAAAAATAAAATGTATCTTCGTACACAACCATTGAAACAGAAAACTTGCTGCAAACCCGCGAATCAAGAATAACAATTCTGTTGGACATGACATCATGAATCTCTGCCCTAAACAACTTTGGTCAAATCAACTCAAGTCACAGTTCAAAGCAGAACCATAACCTCATCGTATGTATTGCGTAATGAACTTCCTGCTTTCGAGAATGATCGCTTGGACTCTTAGCTGTTTTCTCTCTCACGAGAAGGCGATAGTGTCTGTGAAAATAAAAAGTGGACTTTTGTAGAGATGTAAACTGAACTTCGTTGACTCAAAGAATCGACTTTAGTGTGTCTAAATTTACCTTTATATTCTTCATGTACTTTCATATTACAACTGGATATATCTTCTAGGAAATGTACACAGAATTAAATTGGATTTAATTAAGGTAAAACCTTTGATTATTCTTCATATCCTTGTACGATTGATTACTAATTTTTTATCACAATCCGGAACATCGTTGAATGAAATGTTTCGAAATGAACAAAGAAAGATCTCGCGACTTCAACAAATGCAATAAAGATAGCTTCAAGAAAAATTAATAAAACAATAAATAATTATTAGAACATTAGATTCCAAGTAGAACAAAATAAGTACAGTACATTACAGTTGAATGTGCAGCAATGTGTGTAAAATGGACCTTTATGGTAAAATATTGGAACATGAACCTCATAAAAACAAGAGACTAAAGAAAAAAAATGTATATCCAGAAAAACAGTTCCACTAATGAACTTTAAAAATTATAAGTAGCATTTTCAACAATTTCATTAAAAATAGTAAACTTACAAAATACATAAGGAAAATATTTTAATTTAATAAGTAGCAACTACAAGAGGAACCTGACAATTAAATTTAAATTCTTTCTATGTAAATGAAACTTTTGATAGTTTCTATACATAGAGAACAGGGCTTGATAAAATCTAGAGGCCAGAAATGTCTGCAAAAGCAAAAGAACTCAGAAGATGTGGAAAATAATTGAAAGTTCAAGTTAAAATAGAATTAAGTATATCAATTTGAGTAAAGCCTCGAGTAAGCGTTTTAATTGCTGTAAATAACATTTCATTTGTTGTTTAATCTACAAGCAAAAACTATCTGCAAAATCTGCTAATAATATGGAAACTATCCGCGTACGGCGTACGTCTACATTTTCCTACTCTGCTCTAGCAGTGTACCGGATGTCGAGACGTTGAAGAGCAGAATAACAGACGTCATTGGTTCTGTCTCTGTTGAGTTGTTAAACAAAACATTGGCATAAAATCGAATATTGCTTAGATGTCCTCTGGGCCACAAAGAGGGACCACATGAAAGTGTCCTGACACTGGCAAAAAAACAACAAAAACAAAACAAAAAAAAACATTACTTGTTCACCATCATTGCCATGCAATCCTTTTCTTGTGCCTGTAATACATTTTTCTATACTAATTTTTATAACGTGGGAAAGACTTCATGGACACCCTGTGTACATAACAGCAAAAGTTCCCCTTCAAAAAATACATAACAGCTAAAGTGCATAAATGTAAAATATGCATAAAAAAATTGGGAGTGCATATAATTTTATGTCTGTACTCCAATTTTAATAACTTGTCACTGATAAAATAATGTGACTAACTGGCATATGACCAATGCATGTGGGAGTCTGTAAAAAACTCAAGCACCCCAACAGGACTTACCAGCACAACTTGAGCATTTATTGGACTTCATGTGCAAAGATCAAGCACTCACTGATTTCTACAAGTTGATGTGAATGCACAAGATATATTTTACAAAACAACGTGAAATGAAATTTTCACTCTCAGATATGTATATTTGCAACACAATGTAAAATGCAAAAAATGAATGCATTGGGTTGTGACTTAGAATTTATAAACAGGAGTGTGCTAGTCTTCTACAGCAGTGGTTCACAACCTGTGGTCTGCAAGTACCAAACATTATTATTACATATTATTTTACAGTTGGGTGGTTCTAAAAATAAAATAATTCCATGAATTAAGGCCATCAAACTTCAGGTCTCTGTTCTTCTTTCAATGATTTGAAAGGTTTAAGATCAGAGAGATGTACAATATCTACCTTAGTATACACTCTGCAGAAGCAGACTGTTTCTGCTGTTGAGCAAGAGAGTTCAGGTGGAATTCTCAAGGCTATTCCACTAGTGTCACTTGATCTTTCCTCCTCCTGATCTCATTCAATCACACAGCAACAACAAATACTAGAATACTTGTAGCCTTCATAATGGAAGTGAACATTATTTCTGTGTCATTATGGATTCCCCTGAGTAACTTGGACCTAATTAAAGTTACACTATATACTAACTTTGTTTGAATTTGATTTGTCATTTTGAAATTGATCTGTGGCTGCAATGGTGTTCATTAAAAGTATCCTTACCAATGAAAAGTGGTCTTAAATATTTAGAGAATAGGTTTATGGTTGTAGACAAAGAAGGTGAATAAAACCAGTGTGTTGTTTAAAGTGAAGTTCTCTGAATCAAATGCATGGAGTCTTCTAAATTGAAAAAAACATGTTGAAATTAAACATAATGATATGCAATTAACCAACCAGTATAATTTTTTTAAACAAATTATGATGTCCTGGCCTTATAAAATGTGGTTAACAACACTGTTTTTCTTCTCACAATGAAATGTTTTGGCTTCATAGCAGGTAACTTTGTTTTGAGTAAACCTCACACCAATGGTTATAGTGTAACTCTTCTGCAGCTAACATGATAACTATGATAATGGGTGATAAATATTCAAAACAACCTGAGTGCAATAAATTTGAATAGAACAGTTGAGTCACAGTGAATATTTTACATTTCAATTGGAACACAGTACTGACATTGCAGTCAATGCTAATTTAGTAGCATTTCTTAGATATGAGACGATTTATAATTTTGTATAAACTTGCACTTATACACACACACACGGAAACTTTGTTTAAACAAAGTTCTGTTCTCCAAAATAAAAGCAAATAGCGTAAAAATGTTGGTGTCTGTATGGATTGTACTAAGCCAATGCACATAGGGTTTGTTTCATGAATTCTGTCACACCCCCTGCTAAGTGGACACATTGCATCATTCACTATGAAGCACTGGCTATACACAGCATGCCAAAACAAAATTGCAAATTTTGTTTTGTCTCATTCTCTCAGTGACATCTTCTTCATATGCTAGAGAGCAATTACATAAACTTACTGTTATCCTGAGTCCAGTGCCTGTCAGGAGTTCTGATTTATCAGTTTGAGCTATACGATGAAATGGGGCTGTTCTTCTAGATATATGTTAAAATATTGTTTCAGCAACTTCTCATGTCTCTAAGTCTTCTCTAATATAGGAGATATTTTTGCCTTCTTAAATGCACTAATTCAAGGCTCCAGTGCAACTACACTTTTTGCACGGAAGTGGGAGGGGACAATTAAAAAATTAAACATTTGGACACATCACACTGTCAACAACAAGTGTGATATCTTCTCTTAATGACTTTCCCAGCAAAAAGTTCCGTAATATTGTTGAGTGCATGAAAGAACACATGATGTCCCTGGGGGCTCTCTTGATACACTATTTCCTACTTTCCAATGAAATGAAAATTTGAATGGAAAACTGTCTCTGAGAAATTGAATCGCCATCCAGTGAAACAGCCCAGGTCCTTGAATTTCCTAACAGTTCCTGTTTGAAGATTATAGTTTCAACAGTGGATTAGCCAGACTTTTGGTGCAATTTGAATTATATTTTTGGAAATGCGACAAAATACTAGATAACTTATGCCCTCTCGTACCTGTGTGAATCTACACTTTCAGGTTCTTGACGATAGAAATAATGTGGAGGAAGAGCTGAAACTTCAAATCTCACCTTTTAAGGCAGATATTCAGAAGCATGCTGTTAAACATTAACCTTTAAACTATTAATCTTTCCAGTTTGATTACCATAAAACTCTAAATTTAAAGTAAACACATAAACAAATAAACCACAATTTTAAATGGCCTAACTTAAAAAACATATACTTTATATCCTGCATAATCTCTAAAACAGGGACAATACACCTGAATAAATTCTAAAAATTTTATTTCTACGTATGATCGCAGCAGATAAACAGTGTGTGTGTTAGGGGGGCCATGTCCTAAGAAACGATGAAAATAATTCTTGCAAAGGAATGTCTAACTTTGTTACATCATCCATGAACAAACCTAACATACAGCAGATATATCAGATTCTACAGCTATATTTCCATATTGGAACATACTATGTAAATATATGAATATTTCCATTTGGAACCTTTAAGAACCAGATTCCTTCGTGTTCAAGAAATTTATCTGTGCATATATGCTTCACAAAGTTGCTCATTTTCAGATTATGTTCAAGAACACATCAGCATTTCTGTTTTGCATGAAGCAGCATATGTCTGGAAAGGCTACCTTTCTCAGTGAAGTTTTTGTAGCATACATCACATTGATGAGGTTTTTCACCAGTATGAAGAAGCATATGGTTAGAAAGGTTGCCTCTGTGTCTGAATTGCTTGGAGCATACAACACATTGATGAGGTTTTTCACCAGTATGAAGAAGCATATGCTCAAAAAGATGACTTGTTTGTCTGAATTGCTTGAAACATACAGCACATTGATGAGGTTTTTCACCTGTGTGCAGAAGCACATGTCTAGAAAGGCTATCTCTGCGTCTGAATTGCTTGGAACATACACCACACTGATGAGCTTTATCACCTGTATGAAGAAGCATATGGGTTGAAAGTTGATCCCTCCGTGTGAATTGTTTGGAACATACATGACACTGATGAGGTTTTTCACCAATGTGAAGAAGCATATGCCTAGAAAGGCTATATCTGCGTCTGAATTGCTTGGAGCATACATCACATTGAACAGGTTTTTCACCTGAATGAAGAAGCATATGCCTAGAAAGCTGAGCATTCCATGTGAATTGTTTGGAACATACATCACAGTGATGAGGTTTTTCACCAGTGTGAAGACACATATGCTGAGAAAGCTGACTTGCTTGTCTGAATTTCTTGGAACATACAACACATTGATGAGGTTTTTCACCCGTGTGAAGAAGAACATGTGTAGTAAGGGTACTTCTGTGTGTGAATTGCTTGGAACATACACTACACTGATGAGCTTTGTCACCTGTATGAAGAAGCATATGCCTTGAAAGGTGACTTCTCTGGGTGAAATGCTTGGAACATACATCACATTGATGAGGTTTTTCACCTGTGTGAAGAAGAACATGTCTAGAAAGGCTAGTTCTGTGTGTGAATTGTTTGGAACAAACATCGCATCGATGAGGTTTTTCACCTGTATGAAGAAGCATATGACTGGAAAGGTGACCTCTCTGTGTGAATTGCTTGGAACATACATCACACTCATGAGGCATTTTACCTGTATGAAGAAGCATATGCAGCAAAAAAACTATGTTTAACAGTAAATTTCTTCAAGCATACACCATACTGGTGAGTTTTCTCATTGGAGATACGCTGGAAAATTAATTTTCAGTTTTAATACCTTGCCACACAGATCACACTCGATGGAATTTTTATTTCTGCGCAACTATGTACACGTCTTGAAGAACTCTATTTTTTGGGGGAAAGTGTGCAAGCATACTCTTGAAGATCTTCTGTTGTATCAGTAAGGTGCAATACATCATTTGTCGCTTTCTTTACAATTGAGTTTCGTCTCCAGTTTTATTCTGTATTTTATAAATTCGCTCCATGTCCACACTAATAATTTACGACAGCAAAAAGAAAGCACCTTTCACGATTTTTAAAGAGACTTTCTGAAACTAAAACCATGTATACCAGGGTGTTCAAAAGTTCTTAACCGCATGTTAAGATCTTGTAACACGCAGAGCAAAAAGCATTACTCAGTTAATCATTTTGTAAGTACAGAATGGCACGAACTATCAAAGGGGGGGGGAGAAGGAAAGCAACTTATAATTGACACACACGGTGAAAAAAATTGGAGAAAAATACCACTAATATAAAAAACTGCATGAAGATATTTTAAATTTTTATAGGAACAATTTTACAAGATAATTCCGAAAAGGCATTTCTATAAATAAGGGGACAGGCGTTTTATTTCCCACTTCCAGTCATGTATTTGGGTACTTTCATAATTGTATGTACAACAGGTAATTATAGCACGGGCCAAAAGACTTTTTTTTGCACCAAAAGATAAATTGTTTACCTGTGAGTATATATCATTGTTTTGAGCCCAGCACCATTTACCATCTAAAACCAGTGATATTCCATGATAAGAGCAGAAATTCCCTTCACCAGACCTAAAAATTCCCTTTTTACCACGGAAATTCCCTGCAATACCAAAAGTACCAAATGAATGAAAAAAGCTTTTAAAATATGTCAGCTGGGAAAACAAGGGGATAAAGATTAATGGAGATTATCTAACCCACCTTCGTTTTGCTGATGACGTAGTCATTTTTGCAACTACCCCATCAGAGCTGCAGAGTATGATCCAGGAACTTGCTGACAAGAGTAAAGAAGCGGGATTAAAAATGAACTTTCAGAAGACAAAAATGATGTTCAATGCTTTTACAAGAAATGAAGATTTATCGATTGATGGAGAAAAGCTGGAGATAACAGACACGTGCGTTTATCTTGGACAGCAGATATGAAGTGAGGGTCACATTGATGAAGAAATTAATCGGCGTACAAAACTTGCCTGGAGAGCTTTTGGAAGAAACAGCATAATTTTCAAGAGCAATATGCCATTATGTCTTAAAAGAAAAGTGTTTGATCAATGCATCCTTCCAGTGCTTACGTATGGTGCAGAGACGTGGACCTTAGCTAAAAGAGACATACAAAGGCTGCAGACAACTCAAAGCAGCATGGAGAGGTGCATGCTTGGTGTAACCAGGAGAGATAAGAACAGGAACTCGTGGATCCGAAAAATGACAAGAGTGGAAGACATCATGATCAGAGTTAAATCCCTGAAATGGCAATGGGCTGGACATACTGCCAGAAGGACAGATCATCGATGGACAGCCGAAATTTTAGATTGGATTCCAAGGGACAGGAAAAGACCCAGAAGAAGACCACATGGGAGATGGGTGGATGAAATTCGAAAGTATGCAGGGGTGACATGGAGGAGACTGGCACAAGACAGACCGTTGTGGAGGAAACTTGGGGAGACCTTCGTCCAGCAGTGGATTGATAATGGTTGACAATGATGATATCACACAGATAAATCATTTCCCCCGTTAGCTCTATTTCCTCCCGCTTTTAATTTTTTTTTTTTTTTTTTTACTTTAAAAAATAAGTTTTTACAGCTATGGAGTAGCTGCACAGGTCACTCACGTGACGAGCCTGGGTATAGCGTCTGGAAGGAAAAGTGTGCTGTGCGAGCTCAAAAACTGCGTTCGAAATATGTCCCACGCCTCATCGCGACGCTGCAGACGGCGTCTGTGTAGTGTTGTGCATCAAACAACAGGGGCTGGATTACGAAAATCATGACGAAAATAGGATGTAAGCAATGTAAGTGTACGATTATGGAAACATATTTAACCGTAATCAGAACTCGCTAAAATGTCTCAAGTCTGCCGCAGAGTGCAGCGTCGATAAATTTAATTTAAAATAGAATTCTACGTGCGCTTGAATTAAATTGATATCATGCTACCTCCTCGAAGAATGCCTACCAAAACGCGAAAAAATGGCGTGGATATGCCAAGTAAAGACGTGCTGTTTGGAAAATTTAACTGTATATCAGTATTCAGTAGCGGCTAGTGGTAAGCTGAGATGGAGGGGCTGCATTCCAATTTTGTAGAATCACTTCGAAAGCTAATTTACTGAGCTTGCTGATGCTGTCCGTTTAATAATAATTTATATACTGTATATATACAATATTGATTGAATGTGCTTTTTTTTAAAAATGAATATTTAGATTTTATATTTAGTAACTGATAGGGAAAATCTGGAGGTAACCGATACCTGAATTAGGCAACAGATATCAAGCGATGGCCACATTTATGAAGAAAATAATCGGCGTATAAAACATTGTTTGATGCATTATTTCTTAAAAGAAAAGTGTTTAATCAGTGCATCCTTCCAGTTGTTACGCATGGAGCAGTGACATGGACCTCAACTAAAATAGATATACCGAGGTTGCAGACAACTTAAAGAATCATGTTTGATGTAACCAGGAACAGGGAAGATACAAGGAGGAACTTGTGGTTCGGGAAAATTACAAGGGTAGAAGACATCAATGTCAGAATCCCTGAAATTGCAACGAGATGGACATATTGCCAGAAGAAAGAGCTAGCGATGCATAGCTGAAATATTAAGCTGGATAGCAAGGGGAGAAAAAAAAAAGACCCAAAAGATGACATGTGGGAGACGGGTGAATGAAATTTGGAAGCAAGAAGGAAACTGGCTCAAGGCAGACTGTTGTGGAAGAAACTTGGAGACTCATCCAGCAGTGGATTCAGATAGTGGTTGTAAATGATATATAAATGTATATACTGTAAGAGCAATACGCACCCAATTAAGGGAACCAGTTTTAAAGGTATAAAAATAATACGTGTGACAGCGGACACACACTTAACGTCATATAAGCGTTTTCAGGTGTCAATTGTGACCCCTATAAATATAATACATATTTTTTCTTCTTATGCGCTCCCTCTGGAATTTTGACTTGACACCAGCCACTGCAACTCGGACAGCAGTGAAAAACATTTTGCGGAATTTTGAAAGGTGTGCCACAATTTCGTGATGAGTTGTTACAGCGGTACTCGCACACAGGTATTCTCTTTAATAAATACGAATTGCAAACATATTCAATCCAGTTTTAATTTTGAATCCATGATTACAATTTAGTGTAGAACAATTTGTTTTCAAAATTTACCAACTTCGTAAATTTTTTCAACAATTGTATTTGATTAAATGTGTTCAAAGTAAATAAGTATAAAGCACTACCTCAACTAAAATCTGCAGCTTATATTGAGGGCGGGGAGGTATGCAGCAGAAAAGTAAACTGTAGCCAATGGAGCAACTTCAATGTTTTTTGATGAATAAAAATTTACATGAGTTTAAAAGTGAAAATTTCGCTGTGCCTGGTAAGTGAAAATATTAATTTTGTGCAAGTATTTTTTGCTGCAGGAATTAGTCTTTTTTTTTTCAATTTATCCATTACTGAATTTCATTCTTAATCGCAATTTGTTCACATGCTCATTTTGATCAGAAGAGAAAATATAAGTGAAACCGTGAAACTTTTTTTGCAAAAATCTTGGCAACTGAGTATTTGTTATTAGGAAACACGAATATTCTCCAGTTGTTAGAATTATCGTGTTGAATAAAAGCAGGAACAAACTAAAAACTGAATGCATCGCCGCCGTAAGGCCCGGCGATGCATTTGCAGCCAACTAGAGACAGTATCGCAGCTACGTCACTGGCGAACAACTCCGATGACCATTCCTATCTGCTGTACCAGCGAGAGCTCCAATCAAAGCAGCCCCCAGGAACGTTTTATTCAAAGAAAACGATTTGATGTAGAAATAGGCAGAGTTTCCCACATCAGTCGGTTTTAATAGCAGTCAGAGCAGCCAGCCAGCGTTTCTTTCGCTCCCAGTGGAGTTATGTAGGAAAAACTTCCAGCTGAGTTCAAAAAACTCTCTCTCTCTCTCGGTGTGGCATGAAAAAACTGCTTTGGGTGGTGGTGGTGTAGGGGAGAGGGGGTATGAAGCCCCACAGTTCCCTATTGCAGGAGCTGCCGCTGCTGTATATACAGGACTTGCAAGGCTTTTTTGTATGGGACATTATATTGGATGTGCTTATTTTGAATTGAATGTTTAAGTGTCAGCATCGGCTATGTTCGCCAGTGACCATCAGGTACAGTGGCGTAACCATGTTTCAAAATCTGGAGGGGGTCTGATCACACATTATGTATATATATATATGCCAACAATGTTGGTAACCATGTTTAATCGACATTGCTGTTTTATTAAGTACACATTATACATGTGTTTGCATTCTACGAAGAATTACAGTCTTATATTATTAAATAATTTAGTTAGCTCACATAAAAAATGCATATCATGATATTCCCGAAACATTTGGGGGGTCATTTACATCGGGGATCCATGACTCGGAAAATATGGGGGGTTCTGAGTGGTTAGGCCTATAATCAGGTATAAGTAATGCCGTTGTTCTACAAATTTAATGCTGCCAGTCAGAGACAGAGCTCACCTTAAAAACAATTTGGGGACAGTGGACAAAATTTACTGTTCGAAGTAAATACGTGGGGGCATGAAAATATAAAGTTGTGCATCCATGTGTCCGCTCTTCAAACGATTATACAGAAACGGCTGATATATAATGTCAAAAAGGGGGAAGTGTGCTGAACTCCCAGCATACGTAATGATTGGCGTAGATATAGCTGATATATATAAACGTTGCGTAAGTTTTTCGTATTATTAAGAGGCTTAACAAAATTATTTTTGCCTGTTACTGACTGGTTTAAAAAACGGTGTGTACCACCTTATTAAAGCTGTGTCACACGAATTTACAATAACATTCCTCACTGACTGAAGCATAATTTCGGTCATAAGGCATGCCTGAGAAAACATTTACCAGTAATTGTTCAGAAAAAAAAAACCGCAAAAAAAAAAGGAAAGTGGCTGATTTGGGGAGATTATTTTTTATACCGTTAGATAAATTTTACTATTAAATGAAGAAATATTGTGGGGGAGCAAATAATTTACCAAGACATTTACTTGTTCTTAATTTCTGAAATTGGAATTATTTCAATCTCATACTGATATCCCCTCAGTAAATCGACAAAGGTTTATCGTCCCAGCAAGGTGCGCGCAGTGACACATTGTGTACAATGTAAACATGTAACACCGTTGTTTAATGCCCCTAGTAGTTGAGAATAGGTAATACAGATATAATTAACACCAACTGAAACAAATGTTGAAGCACATGTGGAAAAACTGACCCTTGACGTGTACCGGTTTGGAGTATTGAACTCTCATCAGCACGGGGACCAAAGGCGTGCTGATGAGAGTTCATTATAAATGGCTTTAGGCATTTCCATACAGATGCCACGTGCAGTTTGTAATAAAGCAATGCTTTAATCTTACATTGCTGGTATGTACCAAGCATTATTTTTTACAATATTGCCACATCTCAGCACATTGGTTAAGCTTTATTCAATTTATACAGTGAGGCAAAAGTAAGCATCCCATTTCAAATTTTTATTTTTTATAAAGTAGACGCTTGATTAATTCATTGCAGGCTGTTATATGTCAAAGGCTAGTGCAGCAGTTGTTGAAATTTTTATCAAAAATCATTTCTAAATTGTACAGGGACAGAGAAATTTATCAGCAACAGAACTTGGGAGAGGGATTTAAAAAGTAACATTACACAAAAAATTCATAACACACAACCTGATTTTTAGGCATCTTAGAAAATGCAATTGAAAGAGCAAGAATTTGTGAATGCAACTATTAGATGTTTTCACACGTAATTAAATTTCCAGGAATAAATTTCACACCTGTTTAGTTTCCTTTTTTATTACTTTTACACCACCTTGTAAAGAGTAAATTAGTCACAATCACTTAGCATTTTGCAAGTTTTCTACAAAATACTGAATTTTGTAGTATATAATTCCATCATGGAAGTCCTAGTTAGCAATGCTAGAAATGCTAAAGCTAAATGTTGATTGAAAAAGAGAAAAAAAGCGCACTAATAGATTGCCATCAGTAATTTTGGGATTTGAACATAAAAAAAAAAGATGAATGGGTGGTGCGGTTTGCTAAATGAATCCCACAGTTCTAAACATTTTTAACGAAAAATAGTAACTCTGCAATATTATTACCTATTACTACCACACATGTTCCTTAAAATCCTTTTGTATATTAATACCTGCTGAACCGTTAATTACCAGTGAAGTAAATATATTCTGTAATAATTCCACATAATGGAATTACTTCAGAATACATTTCTGACCCCAACACAGTTGATAGCTGCAATTGCAATTTTTGAACGTTATCTGATTAGGCAAGTGTTTGGCAAGGTGAAATATGCCCTACATATTACCCTGTTAAGAAACTCCAACTGCAATTCCATATATGTTGGCTCTATGCAATACAATCCACATTTAACGAGAGCCTTAACACAACTATGTAAACCATATGGCTTGAAATTTGGTTCACGAACACGAAACTTATTTTCAGTAGTTCGTAAGGATCGTGAACAGAACAGCAAAATGGGACAGTGGGGTATTTACAATATCCCTCTGGTTAAGGCAACTACAGGACAAGCAGCTTCTAATTATGTGGGTTCTGCAAAACGCAATATTGCATTACGAATTAAAGAACACAAATACAATATTAAAACAGGCATGTATTGTACATCACTAGCCAAATCTGTTATACAAGATGATCTTAATCCCGACTGGAGCAATGTAAGAATAATTAATACTCCTAGAAAACCTGGTGATCTTTTAATTACAGAAAGTGTGTATATAGAGGACTCCGGTGAGCAATGTTGTAATGAACATGCCCCCTATGAGTTACATAACGTTTGGAAATCCCTTATTAAAAATGTAAATTATAAATTGTAATATAAACTTTTAAAATTGAATGTTCACCCCACCCTACACTATTTATTTCTATAATATATTTCCATGTTTTCTTCAGACCATTGGGATAACAGTATACGCAACATTTCGGCGCATGTAGATTACTATTGGCTAATAACTTACCATGCTTCTCACAACGCAATGATCTATATTATATATAGATTAAATGTGTATCTATTTATTACATCTGAAGAAGAGGCAGCCGCTGCCTCGAAAGTGCTCATGGTTTTAATTGTATATATTTCTCATTTTTTAATCATTAAATCGTGCTAAAGACGGAAATCTTTCATCGCTTCAGCGATTTAGATGTGTACTTTTCAGACATCATGCTGAAATAAAAATGAAATACACTATCTACCAACAAGTAATTGGACACCTGTGATAGCAAAGGAAAACGAAGTTTCTTTACCTTCAATAGTTAGTGTAGCCTCCACGAACGGCGATTACAGCTGCGACCCTCCGGGGCATACTCTCACCCAGGCGTTGTACGACGGCTAGCGGTATTTTCTTCCACTCGGCTTGGAGAAGACAGGTCAGTTCCTTCACGATTTCGGACGGTTGGGGGCACCCCTTAAGTCGACGCTCCAACTCGTTCCAGAGGTGCTCGATAGGGTTAAGGTCCGGGCTCTGCGCAGGCCAGTCCATTCGATTAACTCCATTGTCACCATACAAAGCCATGGTGGACCTCGCAACATGACAGGTGGCATTATTATCCTGAAAGTAACATGGGTCCACCCCGTAAAACTGCCACAACGTAGGAAGTGCATGGTCATCCAAAGTGGTGCAGTAGGTCTCGGCGTTGAGTCTACCAGGAATTGCAACCAAGGGTTCCGTGCCATACCAGGAGATACACCTCCATAACATAATTCCACCGCCGCCGAACTTCACAGTTGGCACAATACATTCCGGCAGGAGGCGTTCTCCAGGCATACGCCAAACCCAGACCCTGCCATCCGAAAGGTAGAGGGTGAACCTTGATTCGTCGCTCCACAGAACCTGTTTGCACTGCTCAACGGTCCACTGTCGACGTTCTTTGCACCACGTTAGCCGAGCAGCGCTATTGGACTAGGTGATCAAAGGCTTGTGGGCGACAGCACGTCCATGATAACCAAGCAGATGGGCTTCCTTACGGATGGTATTCATCGAAAGAACACTCTCGGATGCCACGCGGATGTGGCCCATCGATTTGGTGCGGTTCTTCGGAATTTCTCTGGCCAGCACCCGTCGGTCTCTAACTCCCAGTTTTGTGGGTCTGCCGAGTCGGTGCACATTCCGACAGTCACCTCTCATCTTCCACTTGCCAATCACGTAGGCCACTGTCGATTTTGGGTACTTCAACTCGCTGGATATGTCAAATATGGATCGGCCATTTCTGTGATACCTGATGATTACACCTTTCTCGAAATTAGAGAGCTCTGAACTGCGTGGCATCTTGCATGCGACTGGTTGCGTTGTTGTTTCCCACACGATATTTAATGGTGGCGGCCGGGACATGTATCAGGACCGCAGATATCGTCAATTGCAGGGGTTTCAAATTACTTGTTGGTAGATAGTGTATGTATCAGTCGAGCATTGTGTTGCTGAAAAAATATTGAATAACCAGATCAATAATGGCAATTTTAATGTCATGCATGGCATGTTCCTTACTAACTTATCAGATAAGTTTTTTTTAAGTTGTGCCTTTTTTTTTCTCTTTCACTTGTTTGGATGAAATTGAATATTTAGTAGAGTCCCGATAATCCGAGGCAATCGGGACCGGAGCACTCTCGGATTATTATTTTTTTTTATTGGAAGTTTAACGACCACCGTGAGCAACTCAATGGGCTATAAGTAGTCGCCCGTCCCTAATTTAGGGTCACTGGTTCCAGGGAAGAGAGCGAGAGAGACAGTGCCTAGACAAACACAACATACATGCCTGACCGGGATTCGAACCCGGACCCCTTACGGACGAATGATCAGAGGCCAGCGCCTTATACCACTGCGCCACCGGGGCGGCCCAACTCGGATTAAGCGGAATTCCAAAACACGAGCACGATTCTGAACGAAGGTAGTTAAATATGAACCTAAAGCTTGTCGAAACGATTTTTAATGATCAATGAAAATGTTAGCAAAATTGAATTAAACAAGGTCTAACTCTTACATCATATTAACGACGAAAAAAGTCATGTAATGTCTTCTGCTTTTTCGTGGAGCATCTTTTTTGCAGCTCTATATTTCCATCTTTTAGAAAAATAACATCAGCTGGCGATGATTCCGGTTGCTGCTGTACATATCTAAGGGCGGTCTATAGCGCCGCCGCACCTTCCAAATGACAATTTTTTTCCTTGTGCACAGTCAGTTCCTTTTTCATCCGATTCCGAATCAATTTCAATTAAATAAGGGAATAAATGTGCTTTAGTAAAAGGGAAAATAATTTCCATAGCCCATTTTAAAACTACTAAGCCAAAACAAGAAACAAAATCTTTACCTATGCGTGTTTAGCAGAACTTCATGAGCGGCCCCATTTGCAATCTCGAAACGTAAAAATCTTACACTGGCGGAGTTACTACAACTTGTGGTCTGTTATTCATAAATGTCCTGTGTTTACATAATTCACTACACAGGAATGGCAACGATGGCAAAACTGTTGATAGCAGCTTTAAAGTTTCTTTTTCCCAAATTAAAAATGAAAATAGCTCATTTAGAGGACCGGAATGCAGGGAAAAAAATTCGTGCTTACTGTTCTATACAATTACCAAATGAAAAAAAAATATATCTACTTGAGCGAATGAAGAAGAAAGCCGATAAAATGCGCAATTTAAACACAGAGTACCAAGGACAAAGTTGCTCGATTAGAAACGATAACTTCGGAATGCCGAAGAAAGCTTAGAAATCCATGTAGAAGATACAAATTTGTACATTCACATCACTGGGTTAGAACAAGGCTGCGCGAGATCACGTTTCTCACTGCGACTAAGCACAGAAAGAAATTCTGGGTTGTGAAGTCACTCAGAAGATCCTACTTATAACGTTTGTTGTCAGAGCTTCTGTTTGTTCAGTCTACTTCCGGCAGTAGTCGTGAAAAGCGTGATTATCTCGCTCGTGCAAGTCTCATCGTCAAGCCGTGTTCATAAAGGAAAGATATATAAAGAAGACACTGGCTGTATAAAGCTGAAACTCAAGACGTCATTAAGTCGACTGCAGCGCACCAGGGACCTGAAAGAGAACTACACTTGATTGACAGCTGGTTTCCCAGGGAACACCCAAGAACCACGTGATTTTTGTCCGAACAAATGTTTTTACTTTGACTTTGGCTTGCTATCCGGCAGTGTTTAACACGAATACACGCAATACTTTATTAATTTTAAGATTCTTTTTGGTTTTCAATTCCTCTAGCGTTCTAATAAGAGGTATTATGTTGCTTATTACTTACTGATCGTATACTTTTCCTTACAGAATTCATAACTTTTGGGTTTTTACGTGTCTATTGTTCATCTGATCATCTCCGAGCGCTGGGTTGCCGTAGCAACTATTGCTGACGTCAAGGGGTCACGTCACATTTTGCTTCTGTTTTAGGTCCGTGGGGGCGCCACTTTCTATGTGAGGAATTTCCATGGGCTCCTATGTCTGTTTCCGCTCTGTAGATCCTTCATTTATGGCCGTGTTCTTCCCGTGACGACCCCGCAGCAAGGTCAAAGTTATTGGCATCGGAATTTTAATCCCCGTGAATGTGATCTTCGAATTTCCGGCGTGAGTCAAGATTTAGTATTCCTTAGTGATAATGGATTTTTTGCGTGCTTCTGAACTCCTCGTCAGTGAAGTTTGTGCTAAGTGTTGTGTTTTAGTGTTTCGGTCAGCATTCGCTCTTGCCAAATTTAGTGTGTTGTACGTTATTAATTGGACTGTGATTAGCTCCAGAAAGTAGTATTTTGTGAGTGCGTGATCTTCGTAAATAAAGTAGAAGACGTCAGAAAGGTAAGTTTTTCGCAAAAAACTTATTTTGTTGTTTTGATTAAGGTGGTTCCACCTAAAACCTCTGTTTTATTGTTTCCAATGGTAAAACTTCTTTAACATATTTTCTTCGCAATTAACGTATTCCCAAGAATAAAAATTTTCACATCGATAAAACTAAACTAATTTTAAGGTATATCATGGGATACTTAATACCTGCTAAAACATAACCATAATTATATTAAGGCGGTTCCACCTACACTCTCTTCTTTTTGATTTGATGTTTAACGACCACCGTGGGCAACTCAATGGGCTAGCAGTCGTCCGTCCCGAATTTAGGGTCACTGGTTCCAGGGAAGAGAGAGAGCCAGTGCCGTAAGACAAACACAACATCCATTCCTCACCGGGATTTGAACCCGGACCCCTTTCGGACGAATGATCAGAAGCCAACGCTTAGACCACTGCGCCACACTTCCAATGGTAAAATTTCTTTACATATTTTCTTCGCAATTAATGTATTCCCAAGGAGGAAAATGCCCATCGATAAAACTAACTTTAAGTTATAGCATGGGATACTTAATACTTGCTAAAACATAACCGCCGCCCCGGTGGCGCAGTGGTCTAAGGCGCTGGCCTCTGATCATTCGTCCGTGAGGGGTCCGGGTTCGAATCCCGGTGAGGCATGAATGTTATGTTTGCCTTACGGCACTGGCTCTCTCCCTTCCCTGGAACCAGTGACCCTAAATTAGGGACGGGCGACTGCTTATAGCCCATTGAGTTGCTCACGGTGGTCGTTAAACCTCCAAACAAAAAAAACAAAAACATAACCATAATTATATTGAAAATCAATCATTTTTCTTTGAGTAATTTTCAGACCTGTTAATAGATGGCTTGACCTGTACATTGATAACGTCGGTAGACAAACAAATGTTGAATTGTTTAATTATGGTCAGGTCTTAGCAAGTATTAAGGATCCCATGCTATAACTTAAAGTTACTTTTATCGATGTGCACGTTTTCATCCTTGGAAATATATTAATTGCCAAGAAAATATGTAAAGAAGTTTTATCATTGGAAACATAAGGCAGATATCTTAGGTGCAACCACCTTAAGCCATCAGACGCACTGCATTTTTCTTTCCTTTTTGGAGCATTTATACAACACATTCAGGGTCACAGAAATCAATGAAGAACGAACTATCTCAAATACATGGGCATGCACGTACACATATTGTTTTTGGAAAAGTAATGTCCTCCTCCTTTTGCAGTTTTCTATGTAGCCATGTCCTCAGAAACTTGTGGTTGGCCTCGAAGGATGGGGAAAGGGTGGGGGGTGGGTACTCAAATATATGTTTCCCGAGTCACAATTCGAACATCCTACAAACAATAAAATGTGAAATTTGAAGACAATGAACAAAATTTAGAATCCGTCTTCAATACATGTAGAATAGGCGGGTGTGTGTAAATTCTTATCGAATATTTTGGAAAGCAACACTATCATGTACTGTATTTATAACGCACAATATTAGGAAGGGAGTGAGTCAGTGCCGTAAGACTAACACAACATCAATGCCTCACGGGATTCGAACTCAGAATCATCTCGGACGAGTGGTCACAAGCCATAGCTTAGACCAGTGAGCCACCGAGGAAGGTCCTGCCCTTAGATAATACCAACAATACGAGTAAACCATAGGAACAAAAACCATCATTAAATACTATTTTATAACCTTGTAATGCAACTTCAAGAACAGATTTTTCACGCTTAATTTTCCACGATTCAAAACACAAGGGTGCAAAGAATAAGTAAAAATTTAAAAGAACAGCTATCAGTGATTAATTACCTAGTTAAAATTTAAATGCAGTTTAATACATCTTTTTCTGTTTTATTTCTATTGTGACAATTACTGCTGCAGAAACAGGCTTCAACACAAACACAAAAATATCTTTCCTGTTTATCAATACTTTTCGCCATTCTATAACATAATCCTATGTAATCGCACGTTCCGATAAATGTTTACAGTCCTTAGGCGACTATGTCGAAAAATGAATTAATGTTGTACCTTTAAACCAACATACATCCCCTGAGTATATCTTTGTTTGTTTGTTTTATTCAACAGTGTAACTAACTCTTTGATCCACCCTCATATTATTAAAGCATTTTGCTGCAATTCAGAAATCAAATTTTTAGTTTGCTTTAAAAATTAGCATAAATACTACATTTTTTTTTTTTTTTTGATTGGAGGTTTAACGACCACCGTGAGCAACTCAATGGGCTATAAGCAGTCGCCCGTCCCTAATTTAGGGTCACTGGTTCCAGGGAAGGGAGAGAGCCAGTGCCGTAAGACAAACACAACATCCATGCCTCACCGGGATTCGAACCCGGACCCCTTCGGACGAATGATCAGAGGCCAACGCCTTAGACCACTGCGCCACCGGGGCGGCATACTACATTTGGAAAAAGTATCATCTTACCTATTGACTATCAATTTGTCTTGTATTTTCAAGCGGAACGAAGTAAAAAATACTATTAAAAATAAACAAATGGGTCCATTTTTTTACATAAATGCACCTCAAATGTCTGTTTCAAATAGTTTGGAAGAAGGAAGTCATCACAAGCTGCAACTGTATTCAGCTTCAGATTGTTTACCCCAACTTGCCTTATGTGATAGCATCTGCAACAAAGTTATAGATACACACAACAAAATAAATAAAGAATTCTTGCTAACCAATGGCAGAAATTAAGACATCTGTTTCAAATAGTTCGAATCATTACAAGTTACATAAAAATTATCTCAGCTTTAGATCCTCCAGTATGTGTTACAATCTGAATATTTTATGTATCAGTTATGTCCATTATTTTCTTTACCTAAAATCTACTTTTGTAATGTTCATACCTAACTGTGATCTACTTTTTTATGAAACATATTTGATATCACATTTTGGATTAGACAACATTTCAACAGTATAAATAATTATTTCTCACACATTTCTAAAGGAATTAAGCACAATTGGTTAATTTTTCATAACACTAGGGAATTTATACATTTTACTAACATTCTTTACTAGAAGCCAAATTTGCTCATTATGGTAAAATTAAATTTTTACTTTCAATATACCTACTATAAATGTCAAGCTAAGCACTAGTACACAGACACACCAGTGCTGAGACGGGCCGAACCCGAACCGGGTGCTGGCTGCGTAATACTTACTGGAGTTCGAGCTTGGAGGATAAAAATTTTCTTCCTTTTTTTTTAATGTGATTTTATAGGATTTAGCACACGAGGCTTTTTTTACACTTTCTAGTTGTTAAAGAGAATTCTTCAGCAACTGGGTCTAAATGGGGAGTAGTAATTCTGCAGGGCTATCCATTCCGGTATTGGATAGCAAACTACCATAGGCCATGAAATACAGGATTTCTGCCAAGGATAAGTTTTAAAAAGTATAGATAGTATATAGCAAGCTGACGGAATTTTGCTCCCTACCTCAAAGGGGCAGCTCCCTGCTAATTCTATTGAGCAACATACGACGTAGTTTGTTGTGCCTCCAGATGTTTCCTGATATACCCCCACCCCAAAAAAACATTTCAGGAAGAAATGAATGGTTAAAGAAACCATAGACATAGATAGACATCCCTTCCCCACTCCGCAGTTGAGAAAGACATCGGTTAATTGCATGGGTAGGAAAGAGTGGAAATTTGGAAGACTTTTCTTAATGCCTATACAGGTTAATCATAGTTTTCGGGCTCACATACTTCAGGCTCGGGCTCTTAAAATTGAGCCTGAACTCAGCTCTGACACACACACAGTAACACTTCAGTTAACTTCTCACAGGTGTTTTTATCAAAAATTTTTATGGCAATGAAGTCATAGTGGCAAGTATGAAAAATAAGAGAAATTTCCTGGAATTTTTTAGTACAGTATTGAAACGTAAACAAAAATGCTACAATATTACTGCTAACATTTATTAATCTGGAAATAAGTGACATGGAACTCGTACGGGTATGGTGTCTTTGAGGGACTAGCCAGACCCCATGACGTGAAAGAGTATAGAATCATCTTCCATGGAAAGAAAATAGTCCATAGATTTTCAAATGAATTTGGACTGATGAAATCAAAACTGCTATTAAAATGAGGACCTCTGGCCCATTTTGCTGTGAAACGGCTTGGCAAATTAAGATGCATATCTTGGGATAGGAGAATATAAAAAAGGTATATCACAGGCACATTGTGTAAGACGGGCAACAACGCACAAACAATATTAGTTCCAATTTGAAAAAAAAAAAAAAAAAAGACACCACCAAAAATTAAATACAAATCTTCAGTACATAATGCCACCGCCACTCAGCATCGCTATGTGAATAAAATGTGATGAAGCAGAAAAAACGATCGGAAATATGTTACGAGACGCTAACTGAAATACTACTTCCTGGTAAACAAGTTTCAAATAAAATGAAACCAAATATGACATATCTTTACTTTGTAGTTTCAAAGATAACTTTTCAGAAATGTTATCTTCATTTACTACAGAAGATAAATACATTTCAATGCTTTAACCAACCTGGCTAAACACTTTACATGCATATAAAATATTTGATAAGTTTGAACTCTTTTTCCTATCTCAGGACTTACTCTGTGCACACTATGCACTAAGGAAAGACACGGAAAACTAAGCGTTCAGACTTTCAACTTCTTAATTTTTCTTTCACGTGATTTCAAATCATTTCGGTTATCATGTTTGGCTTTTATTAAGTTGTGCAAGAGTATTTTACAGCTGAGGAGAGTTATGTTTTCCTATTTAGTTTTCAAGCTACTCATACACAAACATTCAATAGAAAATGAATAAAAAAATCTAAAATCAGAACTTTGTCTGTTTAAATGTATGCAGCAGATTTTGTATAAGACAAAGTTTGTCTTATACAAAATCTGCTGCATACATTACTTTGGTATGGCAAAAGTTGTAACAGTCTCCTTTTCACTTCTATAATTTGACTTGCAGCCACTAACACTGCGAAATCGTGGCATGGCAATTCCTCTAAAAATAATTATACCTTTTAATACAAGTGAAGAACTAGATATGAAATTTTTAATCGAAAGTAGTTCCCTATATTTTGTACAGTTAGAATAAAATTGATCATGCAGTTTTTCAACATAATATGTTCACACTGTTCAGACAGCTTTAGTAAATTCATTCAGACAAATGCTATATCACAGTTGCATTAAGTTACGAAATTAAAAAATGTCCTCTTTAATTCAGAGACACATTACAATGCAACAGTTCAAGCATTAATTTCGTAAAGAAAGGGCTAACGATTGTTGGAGATGCAAATGTTATACAAATTACGAAGGCTAATTACCTGAAAAGTTGCCTTGATTTCTGGTAATATTCAAGCTCTATGTGAATCGGCATTGGCAAAATATATTAATTATTCTATTTGAAATAAGAATTTAACACCACAGAATAACTCACTTCTTTATACTTCACTATTCACGAGACATGAACAGATTTCAACACGTGTGAAACTAAGATCTACTCATTAAACCTATAACTATCACTAAAACTAAATAAAACGTTTACTAAGAATTAACCTTATCTTCGAATTATAAAAATACCTACCTCACAAAACTATACGTGTATCCAAATGACAATAAACGGAACACTCACTCAATACAAATAACTGTGAACAAACGATGCAATGGCTGTTCAATTCTTTGGTTCAACCGATTGACTTGGCGACAGCACTAAGTTGTGCACGTGACTATTTCGCAATGTAGCCTGTCTTTTTCGTCAGCTTCGTAATCTGTGGTGTGAAGTCACAAGCAGAGAAAAATGAACTAAATTATACCGTTGATGAAACAGTAACCTTGTGTATCATTGATAAAGATTATTGAATTACTCGTTTTATATGTTTATACGCTTAGAAGCTTTTGTTCCATTGGTTTCCAAGCAGCTTCTCTTCTGCGGCTGCGTCGTGCCTGCTCATGACATCATTTGCAGCACAGACGGTAACTTATGGAGGCCAATGCTGTGTGGATAAGAGTGGCGTTTCCAGTAATACAGTATAACCTCCTTGGTTCACAGATGTGGAGCCATATTGACTGCTATGCATCTGACAGCTGTTGGAGGGTGCGTGGTGGAGGATCCATAGAGCGAACAACACGATCAAGGTGGTCACACAGATGCTCAATTGAGTTTAAGTCTGGGGAATTAGGGGGACAGGGAAGTACTTTGAAGCCTTCATCGTGCTCTTCCAACCACTCTCGGACATTTCTAGCTGTGTGACACGTTACATTGTCGTTCTGGAAGACCCCATCCGCCCCCAGAAAAGATAATCAGTATGTATGGGTGCACGTGATCTGCAAGGATGGATTCATAACGAATTCAGAGAATGCCACGAAAACATGTCCCAGATCATAACGCTCCCCCACCAGCTTCTGTTCTTCCAGCAATTGTTGAAGAGTGTTTGTTCTAAAATGTTTCTCGCCTTATACGACAACGTCCATCTGTTCGATCAAGCAGAAAACGTTTCTCGTCGAAGAAGGCAATCTTTTGCCAATCAGCGGAGGTCTAATACCGATACTGCCGTGCAAATGTAAGGCTTTTCTGCCGATGCACTTTCATTAGAATAGGTACAGTGATCATCCGTCTCCATGGGAGCCCCATACGCAGCAGGGTTCGCTCAACTGTCGTTTTAGACACATTTCCGGTAGCCCTTGGTTCATTCAGCCAGTGAGTTGCTCCACTGTAGCGTGTCGTTGGCCCTCACGCACCTTTGAAGCTGACGTTCACCTCTAACATCAATGGCCCGTGGTGCTCCGCAGTTTTCAGGTCGCTTATTCGCAGTGGCGCCATTTCTCTAATCACAATATACTTTAACCACAACAGCACGCGAACAGTTCACAGACTGCGCTGTTTTAGAAATACTGCCACCCTTGGCCCGACAGCCGATAATCATCCCTTTTTGCAATCTGATATGTCTCTCCTTTTATCCACGACAGCAACGAGTGATATGTTTTCAGATCAGATCATTTTAGGGAGTGTCTGACCCCGGGTCTTAAACAACCTTTAGAAATAGGAAGCTAGGAGATTTGGGCTAGAGTGCCCGATAGGAAAGTGACACGGAAGCGAAGTAGAAAGGGGAAGGAAGACGCCCTTATTTATTACCGGGGGAGGGGGTCTAGTACCCGGGGTCCGACGGCTTAACGTGCCCATCCGACGCACGGCGGATATTTAGTGGATCGAGCGTTCGTACCTGCTGGGATCGAACCTGAGGTCTTTTCGTGGTAGTCACGAACGTTGACCACTAGGCCACCCGCTGCCCTATGTTTTCAGAATGGCTACAGCACACCTTATATACCCTCCAAGCCAGCTCACGACATATACCTTCTTCCATTGGACGTCAAAAGGTGGTCACAATAATGTGACTCGACTGTGTATTTTCCAGCAAGATGTGATATGCAGATCGCACGGAGAATGAAAACAGCAATGCAGGCAGTGACGTGTCAAACGTGTCAACATTTCATAAATTGGGGGGCAAAGTATTTTCCTATTTTCTAAATAAAGCTCTAAAACTCTATTAGAACGTCGCGCTCGCGCATATATATATATATAAATCTTGGCCCTCAGTCTCCGGCAGCTGGAATGTACCTGGCCAAGGCAGCGGCCAGTGCGACATGAAGGCAGAGGGTGCTAAGAATCCCCGGAGGACCGGACTAGGCTGCCATCTGATGCTGACCTTGGCAACGTACAATGGACGCTCCCTATCTTCTGATTCAAGGCTTCTTGAATTGGAAGAGGAACTACAAAGGATCAAGTGGGACATCGTGGGGCTAAGTGAGGTAAGGAGAAAAGGAGAAGATCTCATCGAACTGAAAAGTGGACATCTCTTCTACTATCGTGGGACAGATACTGGCAGAACTAGTGGTGTTGGATTTATAATAAACAAGAAACTGAAGGATAAAGTTGTAGAAGTTGAAAGTTCCTCTGACAGAGCTGCACGGCTTGTTATCCAACTCTCGAAAAGGTACCAGGCTCAGATTATTCAAACTTATGCACCCACCACAAGTCATCCTGAAGAAGAAATTGAAGAATTTTATGAGGAAATTTGTCATCTAAATAATAAAGGTAAGCAGCACTTAAAAATAATTATGGGAGATTTCAATGCAAAAATAGGGCAACGGCAACAAAATGAAACTTCAGTAGGTAAATTCGGTCACGGCAACAGAAACCAGCGTGGAAATACTCTCGTTGAGTTTGCAGAGGCAGAAGGATTTTTCATCTTGAACTCCTTCTTCAAGAAAAAGCCACACAGGAAATGGACATGGAGACATCCAAATGGGACGACAAGTGAAATTGATTTTATTATGTGTAACAAAAAATTCGTCATAGAAGACTGCAGTGTGCTAAACAAGTTCAACACAGGTAGTGACCATAGATTGGTGAGATGTAAGATGCACCTCAACACTAAACTTGAACGTGGCAAGCTCATAAGACAAACAAAATCTATTGACATAACCAACCTTAAAAAACACCATAATACCTTCAAGTTGGAACTGAAGAACAGGTTCTCTGCTTTAGAAGGCCTAACATCGGAAGAAGTGGACATCTCTGAAGTTAACAGAAAAGTAACCAAAGCTCTTATGGAAACAGCAACAAAATTAGCTGGGTCTAAGAACAAGTTGCATGTAAATAAATTATCAGGAAAAACGAAAATGTTGATGCAAAAAAGAAGAGAGATGAGGACAACTAAAGAAGATGTGACTTCCAAAGTGGAATATATAGAGCTATGCAAGACAGTACGAAAAAGTATCACTGAAGACGTAAGAAAATTCAACTGTGAACTAGTGAGGAAAGCAATTGAAAACAACCAAAGCCTAAAGATAGCAAAGGGACATCTCAGTAAGGGAAGAAAACAGATTATGGCACTGAGAAAAGAAGATGGTTCTGTAACAAGAAATAGAGGCGAAATTTTGACAAGAGTGAAAGATTTCTACTCCAAATTATATGAAAGGGATGATACATGCACTCCAGACATCATGAAAGATACCAGTACCAGAGTTCTTCCAGTCCTCCCAGCAGAAGTTGCTCATGCAATAAAGAACATGAAGTGGGGGAAAGCTCCAGGAGAAGATGGAATTACTGTAGACATCATACAAGAAGCAAGTGGAGAAATCGAAACAGTGCTCGCCCAAATTTTCACTCGATGCCTTAATGAAGGAAAGATTCCTGAGGATTGGAACACCGCTACAATGATCCTGCTACATAAGAAAGGTGACATTGAGGATCTCAGGAACTACAGACCTATCAGCCTCCTATCAGTAGTCTATAAAATCTTCACTAAAGTTCTTTCACACCGCTTGAAGGTAACACTGGACATGGCTCAACCGAGAGAACAAGCTGGATTCAGGAGTGGCTACAGCACAATAGATCATATCCATGTGCTGAGAGAACTAATTGAAAGAGCGAGGGAATATGAACTTCCATTGTGCATGGCTTTTATCGATTATGAAAAAGCCTTTGATTCGGTGAAACCATCAGCAGTTACAATGGCTCTGAAAACCTGCGGTATTGAAGATGCATACATTAATATTATTAATAACATCTATGAAAATGCAAGTGCAAAGATTAGGCTGTTTGAAAATACAACACACATAAAAATTGGAAAGGGAGTGAGACAAGGTGACACCATATCTCCGAAGCTCTTTAATGCCACATTGGAGGGTGTTTTTCAGTCACTGAGCTGGGAAAACAAAGGGATAAAGATTAATGGAGATTATCTAACCCACCTTCGTTTTGCTGATGACGTAGTCATTTTTGCAACTAGCCCATCAGAGCTGCAGAGTATGATCCAGGAACTTGCTGACAAGAGTAAAGAAGTGGGATTAAAAATGAACTTTCAGAAGACAAAAGTGATGTTCAATGCTTTTACAAGAAATGAAGATTTATCGATTGATGGAGAAAAGCTGGAGATAACAGACACGTACGTTTATCTTGGACAGCAGATATCAAGTGAGGGTCACATTGATGAAGAAATTAATCGGCGTACAAAACTTGCCTGGAGAGCTTTTGGAAGAAACAGCATAATTTTCAAGAGCAATATGCCATTATGTCTTAAAAGAAAAGTGTTTGATCAATGCATCCTTCCAGTGCTTACGTATGGTGCAGAGACGTGGACCTTAACTAAAAGAGACATACAAAGGCTGCAGACAACTCAAAGCAGCATGGAGAGGTGCATACTTGGTGTAACCAGGAGAGATAAGAAGAGGAACTCGTGGATCCGAAAAATGACAGAGTGGAAGACATCATGATCAGAGTTAAATCCCTGAAATGGCAATGGGCTGGACATACTGCCAGAAGGACAGATCATCGATGGACAGCCGAAATTTTAGATTGGATTCCAAGGGACAGGAAAAGACCCAGAAGAAGACCACATGGGAGATGGGTGGATGAAATTCGAAAGTATGCAGGGGTGACATGGAGGAGACTGGCACAAGACAGACCGTTGTGGAGGAAACTTGGGGAGACCTTCGTCCAGCAGTGGATTGATAATGGTTGACAATGATGATGATGATGATATATATATATATATATATATATACAGGGTCGAGTCACATTATTCTGACAACTTACGAAATGTATTTTCTATGGGGTCAAACACTCACCAACAAACATCTGGGGAGGGGCCACTCCGATTTTCCCCAAACGCAGCAAACAAGAACGATCTTACAGCTGAATTCAAAATACTTTTATGGGAAACAAGCCAATGGCGCATTCCCCCCAAAATATCAAATATCTGTTAAAAAGGATTTTAAAAATGGACTTACATTTATTGATTCCGCACCCGTCTCACGTTTCCTTTTGCTTGTAAGTTTCTCCATTCAGCCTTCAAAGATCAAAATTCTTCTCTGATCACGAAAACACTCCAAAAAAATTGCCCTTTTGTAAGCACGCATAAAGCACGGAAGTAAAACTGGTGAAGTATCTGAACACCGACTACACAGTCACAGTACGAATACGACGATAGACATGGAAGTGAAGATTGGGGTAAAGCATTTCTCCTCCCCTCAGGCCACCCACAAACTACAATGAAGATTATTTCCTTCATGATTTCCAGTCCAGAGGATAGGAAACCCAGATGGAGTAGGAAGCGGGAGCGGCAGTGATGAAGGGTCTTTACACTGGGGAAAAACAGCTCAAGGCCCCACCCAGAGTCTCAGAAAGTGTCTCCGGTGATGCTACACTTCAGACCAGCCCTGCTTCAGACTATTGCTTTAAACAGAAACGCACTTGCCGTCTGGTCTTGCCGATTGATATATTGAGCTAAGAAAATCGGGATGTTTTATAGGCGATAATACAACACTAATTGTCCAAGAACTAGATAAACACGAACCCCCTTACCCCATTGGGAATGTACTCATTAAGCGGATTTCAAAATCACTTAAATGCAAAAGGAAAAATGATGGAGTGGACTGTTTCTGACTCCCTGCCCCCTCTACACACATTCACACAACTATTTGTTGTATTTGTGTAGGACCATTCTCCCTCACTCTTCCCACCCCCACCCATTAACCAGTCGTAGAAGAGAGCAGAAAAAATCAGGATCACAGGGGAGGTTCTCTTCCCAGTACTATTTTGTTTTCTTCCCCTTACCATAAAGGTAAAAATGCTAATTAAAAACTGCTAAAATGCTATAAAAATCACCAGCATTTCGTTTGTTTTTTAAACAATCTGAAAGCTTTTTTTTTCTGTTAAATTAAATGATCTTATATTTTGGGTGCTAAAACTGGAGGGGCAAAACATACAGTCTGCCGCTGCACTTAGATTTCGGGGGGGGGGGGCAGTCGCCCCTCTTGTCCCCCTGAATGCAGGGATCTAATGAACTTTTAAATAGCAGTTTGCCCGAAGACAAGCAAAAAATAAAATATGCATTTTACCAATTATATGCGATGAAACTGTCACTTCAAATGTGTTCAACTGCTTCTTTCCCACTGCAAAAACCTGGCTGGTCCACCCACAAATGCATCCACGGATTTAAGTCATAGAATTGCAACGTCTGTTCTTCGTCACGTATAAACACTCAGCACACTATATAAATACCATTGAAATAAATGCTTATACACAACAAAGAACCAACATTCCTACACCATCACTTCAAGTTCAGTTTTTAACTCAGGCAAGTATACCACAGCATTTTATTCACAGGTAGGAAAGGTCCAGAACATGATTAAAGCACATACAGTGATGTACAAAAGTATTGTATCACCTGCAAGAACCGTGAAATTCCAAGTTTGACTCTTTTTTTAAACTAATTTTCATAGTTACTGCATCGTTTATATGTCGTTAGATTCAAAATTTAATGGAGATTTCAAAATTGTCTTAGGCTTTCCTGTAGCTATTTCTGTTCTTAAGATATGACATAAAATATTGGGTTTGACAAACGCATTGAAATTCACGTTATCTGCATATCAGTTCTTACATCCAATCATAGACATTGTTTTACCTGATTGGCTGCTTCCTAATGCTATCCTAATTCTACTCCAGCCTTTATAAGGGGTACCGCAGGTACTAGAACATTGTAGTGGTCGCTTCTTGTTGTTATCAGGGTATAATTTGTGTACATTCTCAAAAGTGGTTAAAACTGCAGAATTGTTCACAGCGGATGAGAAGAAATAGTTGTTCTGCTTGAACAGGGAAAGTAAAATACACTCTTGATATTAATCATATGCGTCGCAGTGGTAGGCCCAGGTTCACTACAACCAGGCAGAACATACTGCTCAGAAAGCTAAGCTTGGCAGATATGAAGCTCAATTCACCTGAACTTCTTCAAAGATGATCTGAAGTGACTGATGTTACTGTTAGTCAGTGGCGGCTCGTGGCAACTGAAACAGTTGGGGGCAGTAGCTGAAGTCAAACAATGAAATAAAAAAAACTGTCATTATTAGGCCAACTATTCAGAATTCAAGATTCCTTTACTCCGCCTCTGTTTACCCTCCTTGACTCACAATAATGCCCAAATAAGGTACGAATGTGTCAACTATTGTATTGCACACGAAAAAAATTTCCTCAGAACAGAATGCATAACTATTAACAGAAAAATGTTAAAACTCCTTATAAATAAAATTTTTACCTTAAAACATATGAACATTAATTTATGTTAGTTGTGCTTTGTGTTTCTTCAGATTTCTCAACTGAGAAATAATCACAGGATTCACAGGATTAAAAAATGTAGTGAAAAAATAATAACTCCAAATATATGCAGGGAGGGAACGTTTCATGAATTTCGTCCCATATAGAATGAGTACCATACTACCATTTGCATTATTTGAAAGGTATAACCCTTTTTTTAAAGAACTTGTGAAACCTAAAAACATATATGTACTCATGTGCAAATTATACTTACAGGTTTTCTCATTTATTTACGTATTTATTTTTAACATAGAAAATCATCTTAGTTAAAACTGAAATTAGTTCTGCAAAGCGCTTTGTAAACTTCATACTCTTGGAAACTGAAATTCTTGGGCTGATAAGCACCGCGTTTTTTTAAGTGAAGCTTTTCGACTCAAATTCTTGGGCTGATGAGCACTGTGTTCTTTTAAGTGAAGCTCAAACTAAAAATTCTTTGGGTGATAAGCACTGAGTTTTTTTAAGTGAAGCTTTTCTTCCAGATTTAAAGCATAGAACGGAGATTTTAACAAAATATCCACTCCATTCATTGTACTCGACAAGCAAAAAAGTCACAACACAAAGGAACAACACATCACCGAGAGAGACACACACAGAAAAAACAACTAACTGAACTTTGTTACGACTTTTGAAACCCTCCTGCCACCCTTGAGCTTGGACGGGGTAAGCTTATCTGTCAACCCACAGCGTTAAGGAAATGGATACTCTCCCGGCCATTCAAATTAGCGAGGGGCCAGACAGCTTTTTTGCACACGCGGTTAAGGCAGTGTTGTATGTAGGTCATCATACTGAATAAGACGGGGAGGAAATCGTCTCCTCTTCGCTTGCGTAGTGATGTTACTGGGGTCTGTTGGAGCTGGCCCCAATAACCACACTCTGAACGTGTTATCTTTCCTCAGGGAATAGTTTTTCGTTTTTGAAGGAAACTTTTCCCTTAGGTAATGGTTTTTGAAGGGAAAGGTTTATCACCATGTAGTTAAGAGAGAGAATAAGAATCAGGGCAAAAAAAACAACAATTATTTCAAGAAATATTTTTTTTAGGTGGGGCCCGGCCCTCTGGCCCCTAATGACGAACCGCCCCTGCTGTTCGTACGTCTACTGTTAGGGGAGTCAGCTACACAATGACTTACATGGCTGCAAGGGCAGGCGTAAACCACTGTTAACCGCAAATCAAAGACCTCGTAGACTTAAGTCGGCAAAACAGCATGTCTCATGGACAACCAAACAATGGGAAACTGTTCTTTCAGTGATGAATCAGAATTTTGCCTTGATAGTAATCAGAGTAGTGCCTGTGGAAGGTGTTTTAAGCATGAAGATTTCCGTCCAAGTTGGTTAGTGACTACTGTTAAGCATCCGGTGAAGGTCATGGTTTGGAGCTGCATGTATGTACATGGCGTTGAGAACCTCTGTATTGTCGATGGTACCAAAAATGCACAGAAATACACCTGGATATCAGAAAACAAGATGCTACCACCATCTAGATTTTATGACAGCAATTTTATTTTTTAAGATGACAATGCTTCCTGTCATCGTAAATGCCCAGAAATACACCTGGATATCAGAAAACAAGTGCTACCACCATCTAGATTTTAAGACAGCAATTTTATTTTTTAAGATGACAATGATTCCTGTCATCGTGCTAAAGTACTGGAAAAGTGGTTTCAGGGGGAAATGTTCAGCACCTTGACTAGCCACCACAGTCAGCCGTTCGAAAATTTGCTGTTTAAAGTGTTGTATGAACTACGAAAAAATAAGCCAACATCCAAAATTCAACTAATTGAAGATGTAATTCAAATTTGCAATTGTATTGTTCAGCCTATTCTTTTACAGAACCTTGTTCACATTATGCCAGCAAGGTACAAAGCTGCGATTAAAGTTAAAGGCTGGGCTACAAAATATTATAATAGACAAATTTTATAATTTCATTGTATTTAAATGTTATTTGATTTTTTATAAATTACAAAAACAATTTGTTGCTGTAAACCTAAGTATTGGATGAATGATCCTTTTCATAATTTAGAGTTAATCAATTATCTTTGTAATGTATCTTGTGAACAGGAGTAGCTACAGGAACTACTAAGACATTTTTAATATCTCCATTAAATCTCGTCTTTAATGACATATAAATGGTGAAATAACCATGAAAATTAGTTAGTTAAAAAAAGAGGTAAACTTAAAAATTCACGGTTTCTGCAGTTGATGCAATACTTTTACACACCATTTTATTTATAATGGCAAAAATATGAAAATTTCTTGCAACTGAAATTATTACTAAAACAGGAACATTGTTTGGACAATTTTCACATTATCTAGAATTTTCATCAGAATTATTATATTTACTATTGTTGAAAGAAATATATTTACATACCTCTGGGATTCTCTCTTTTGGGTTCATGTGCTTAGATGATCTTGAACAGCCTGAAATAGTGCAATTAAACCACATACAGTGGATAATTAGCATGAAACACACACAACACTCTCATCACAGTACTTCAAACCATTCAAGCCTTCCATTAATGATAAGAGGAACAATAGCAAAGGTATGTAATCATAACCTTTAAATAACAGCAAAAATAATGTACCGGTTAATTAATGGACATAAAACTGCAAGATGATGCAGGCACATATCCAAGTTGAAAGACTTGGGGGATCAAGACTCCCTCCCCCAAAAGTATTTAAATATTCATCCTATAAACATACTTTTTTGCAGTTGCACAAATGTTATTCTTGAACAGAAGCCTAACTAAGCATTTCTATACCCGGGACAAACCACAATATATTGTTCCACCACCAAGGTCATCAAGACAAAAAAGTTTTACCACATGAAATAATATAAGCTTGCTTTTGCACTAGTTTTTAGAACAGTAAAACTGGTCTTGTGTGTTGATTATGAGCAGATTTGTATTATTTAGTACCCGCATGCATATAAAATTACAAATTTTCAAAACAAAAATAACAGTGGGCACCGTAAGATCTGGCATTTCGTTTCTCATTGAATTATATGTGTTTTTCTCATCATATTATCTTGCAGTTAATTTACAACTAAAGCCACTAATGGTTGTGAAACAGATTTTAAGAATGCGCTAGTTTTTAGCTCAGGGTTCACCAGTGGACCTCCACGTGAAAGACCTGGTATGCCCACTTGTTGCACTGAAGTGTTTTTTTTTTGTTTTTTTTCACTTTTCTCAAAATCACCTATATCTCCACTACTGTAACATCACATATATATTTTGTTTTAACATAGCATTTTCTTATTTAAAGAATCGTTTAAGCAGCCAAGATGTGCAATTAATTCGCAAAAAGAAGGTAAGGGAGATAAAAGACCAATAGTTCAATGAACGAAATAAAAAGTAGTTCTAATTTGGTCTTACACAACCTCCCCTCCCCCTTTTTTAATCAGTGCGTTATACAGGCTTGATTGTTGGAGAACTGTGGCAAACATTCAACAACTGGAATGAAGCAGTTAAATTAAATTCTGTGTATAATTAAGGTGGATTAATTCTTTATATGCTAACACTGTTCATATAAATCATGATATTAATAACAGGTGTAATAAAAGTATAATCCTTAGCGATGCTAGTTTTCAATGGAATTAGAGATGTTTCATATAAAAATGCTCGAAAATTTCCATTGAGTGCAGTGAACCCTAAAAATAGAACAACTGGAACTGTTATTTGTCCTAAAAGGACAGTTGGTCTGTGGTTACTGAACTTGATGCCTTCAAACACATGATCCAGACATTTTTTAAGACCTCAATATAAACCACCATCAGCAAAAGAGATCAGTGGGGAGCTTTTGGATGATGCAACTCAACAAGTAGATCTACAGCTTGTAGAAAAAGCGCAACATTGAATATGTGGGCCAGGGCTAAGAATGACCCCATTCAAGTTGACTTTATCCATACAGGAACAGGATGTCACCTGCTGAAAGTCTTATGATGCGGGGTCACAAAAAAAGACCACAAAGTGCTGCAATCTTTTGAGGCAGCAATAAAAGCATCTCACAGTACCATATCTGCAATGGTAACTCATAATGAGAATAAAATGTGGGATATTTTAAAGGAAAAATACCCACATCTAATCACCTACAGATGTTCAGCCAATCTTTTAAATTTAGTGGAGAAAGAAGAACCTCTCAACACAGTTATGGGACAATTTGTGGACATCCATAAGTACTTCCAGAATCTGCAGTAAGCACATGGGTGGTTTGTGGAGTAAAGTTGTTTTATGCAACAGTTGCCAAATGACACATGATGGAACTCGCATCTTGACTGTGTCAAATCATTTGTAACTAATTATCATAGGTACAGGGAAATGGCCCTGGACATTAACTCAGATTTTTTAATAAACTCAGATTAATCCAAATTCTGGAACAATGTGGGTCTTCATCAAGAAGTTGTGCATCTTGAGATACATTTATCTGTTATGATAATTAACACAGCAATCAAGACTTTTCTAAATTGACTGTATTTACTGCTCTTCCATAGTATTCACTGTTCTCACGTAACATTTACTATTCTCACGTGATTGATATTACGTGAAGTACAGTAAATAGTCAATTCAGAGATATCTGATTGGTGTGTTCATTATCATGACATATTTTGCACAGATTATGAGAAGAATATTTCTTCCATAGTTATCTGTAGTAGCAGATACACTGGACAAGCTTCAGAAACAATCTATTTTAGACACTGTTGAAATATGGCTGACCTATTATCTTCTGATGTTCTGGAGTCTTACCGTCATCACTTAAGGAAAAGATTTCAATAGGCAATCCAAAAATCACACATCCTAGCTAAGGATATGGATCCCAACTTCAGAATGCACCATTTGCATATTAAAATAGGGAAAAAGAATGATTAGAGAAATGTGGTTAATTGAATACTTACCAGGTGTTATGGCCTTCAAGATACGTGACTATTATCCTGCTTCCATGATGCATACAAGTGTCATAGGAGTTTTCCAGGCAAAAAGGTGAAAGATAATGGCAAAAAGTGAGAAAAGACTCCAAGTTTCTTTCTGGGTTTTTTTCACTTTCTTCTTCTGCTTATATTCAGCACCAGCTTTCAATCAAGAGGTACTTCCCTACATCTAGAGTGCTTTGGAGCAAGTTACACAATTGTTTAGGTGTTGATCAGTACCAAAGCTGGTGAAAGTGCGTCCTCAAATAACTTGCAAAATTTCCCTCTTCAGAAGTTCAGACTGACTGAATTCTTCATGTGTGTGACGTTCTGTTTGTGTAGCTGTGGTTATAATGCATGTGAACTTAAATACTGCATTGTGTATTCATGGAATACTATTCCAACTAAAAGACCAAGATAAGAAAGATTCAGTTTTCACTCAGTGATATCTGTAATAATCTGATCTGATGCATTGTCAGTTCTTGATTAACTTTAGTGCACCAATTCAGGGCACCACATGAAATCTTGAACTTGATTTACAAGTTTGAACTTGCCTCAGTTGTTTTTTTCTCGAGATATGTGGCAAATATGAGGAGATATATTAAGAGCAAGATTTTTTTTAAACTAACTGTTGTCCCTAGTTTACCTTGCTCTTAGTGATTTCCATTTGTAAGGTTCAATTAAAATGAAGAATGTGTACTAAGTAATAAATGTTCAGTGTCTGTGAATGCTAGTTTTTTTCAACAATAATTTGAAAGATGACAAGCAGCACTTTGCCCAATATGACATTGTACTAGTTATTTTACTAACAGCTTTTTAATATTAGTTTACATTGAGCTTTCAAAAACGTATCTGAAGTTTCCCTCATACATGAATTTAATCCACTTAGATAATCAGAAACTAGTTTTCAAAAACAACAATAATAAAAATAATGTCTTTCAAAAATACAAAAAAATGTGTTGTTTGTCCTTAGGGATTTCAAATAGTAGTCTGCAATTAAAAACAAGAATGTGTATTAATTAATGAGTTCTAACATTTAAAAATACCCATACTTACTATGTATAACCTTGTTTTTTCAGAATTCAAAGCCTAATTACAGTTGGCATAACGTCTCCAAAGTGCAGCATACTTGTCACATTATTAATAGCTTTTACAAATTTAATTTTTCATTTACACTTAACTCTCAGCACAAATGTACTTGAGGTTTCACTGATAAATGACTGATTTAGATAAATGTATGTGGAAATCGAAATTAAAGAGTTTTCTGAAAATACCCATTAAAACCCAATAAAAAAAACTTTTTTTTTTTAATCCCGAAAAGCCGGATGGGTTAGGGTTTAAGAAAAAACATTTTTTTCTAACCCTGTTTGCAGTTTAACAACCTAGCTTTTCAATATTTCTATTGAGGCGTGATATTGCAAAAATGGTATTTGAGAACTAGGTTTCATTTCTTATCCCAAAAGGGAACAGTATTTTACTCTCATTAACTCCATTGCAAAAAATGAGGAACACCACTCAGCAGAATGGTTTCATGCATTTTTATTACCCTTATTTACATCAAAGATGCTTCGGGTTGTGAGTTCAACTGCACAAAATGGCTGCAGACTTCTCTTGCATAGCCACTAACTATGTGGGAGTTCTGGGGTCAGGTCATTGATAACAATAAAAGTTTCCCCCTTTAAAAAATTACACACCCACAGGGTGTCCATAGTCTGTCTTCTCGAGTGGGCCAAGCACCTGTTACACAAGAGACAGCTGCAACTGTTCAAGAGACATTTTTGCTAAGCCCCAGGAAATCCATTCCTCGTGCTTCACTGGAAACAGAGGTTCCCTGTGCCACGGTTCACAAAATTTTACACAAACGTCATCATCTGTATGCATATAAGGTACAGATTGTTCAAGCTCTTCAGCCCGATGGCTCGCAGAGTTGTATAAAAATAAAATGCATCTGCGTACGCACCATTAAAACAGAAAACTTGCTGCAAACCCACAAATCACGATAACAATAGAATAAGATAATTTAAAGAAAAATTAATATAACAATAATTATTAGAACATTACAGATTCCAGAGAGGACAAAAGTACATTACGACTGATTGCATAGAAATGTGTGTAAAATGGCCCTTAAGGCCAAAAGTTTAAAATATTGAACTATGAACCTGATAAAAACAAGATACTAATTAAAGAACGTTTTTATATCTAGAAAAGCAGTTCTGTTAATGAACGTTCAAAAATTATAAATAGCATTTTCAACAACTTAATTAAAAAATAGTAGACTTATAAAATACAAAAGGAAAAGATTTTAATTTTATGACTGGCAACTGCAAGAGAGACCTGGCAATAAAATTTAAATTCTTTCTGTGTAAACGGAACTTTTGTTACAGTTCCTATATATTGAGAACAGGCCTTGATAAAATCAAGAGGCCAAAAATGTCTGTAAAAACAAAAGAACTCACTATCGGAAGATGTGAGAAATAGTTGAACATTCTCACGTTAAGATAGAATTAAATATATAAATCTGAGTAAAGCCTTGAGTAACAGTTTTAATTGCTGTAAATAAAATTTTTATTTTTTTAATCTACTAGCCAAAACTATCTGCAAAATCTGCCAATAATTTTGAAACTATCCGTGTACAGTGTACGTCTATATTCTACGACTGCCGGCTTCACTGTGTTGTATTTGTGACGGAGTTGTTGCAGCGTATAGTTCATGATAGTGATCATCTGCACCATGTCTGTTTCTCAGATGGAGCCACATTTCAAGTCTCTGGTACAGTAAATAGACACAATGTGTGAATCTGGGGACCAGAAAATCCCCAGTATGTCATCCAAGAACAGAGGGCTAGCTCGAAAGTGAACGTACGGTGAGGCTTGATGCATGACAGAATCATCAGATCCTTCTTATTTACAGAGCCTATGGTAACGTATGCTTGGACATGCTGGAAGTTTTTGTAGCACCTCAGTTGCTTGTACTCCAACCTTCTATTATTTTCCAACACATGGTGCCCCACCACACTGGTCAATAATGGTTTATCAGTTCCTGAATGTCACACTTCCAGACAGATGGAAAGGCAGTGATGATCCCATGACATGGCCACCTCGATTGCTCACATAACCCCTCTAGACATTTTCCTGTGTGGTTATGCAAAGCACCAAGCATATTCTAGCACTGTTCCGGATGTTGAGACGTTGAAGAGCAGAATAACGGACGTCGTTGGTTCTGTCTCTGCCGAGATGTTAAACAAAACATTAGCATGGAATCAAATATTACTTCGATGTCCTCTGGGCCACAAATAGGGATCATGTAGAGATGTACTGGCACTGAGGGAAAAAAATTTTACTTGTGCACCCTCATTGCCATGCAATCCTTCTTTTTTTTGTGCCTATAATACATTTTCTATACTATTTTTTGCAAAGTGGGAAATACTTTATGCACACCCTGTGTACATAAGTGCATAAATGTAAAACATGCATAAGAAAAATTGGGAGTGCATATAATTATATGTCTGTACTCCAATTTTATTAAATTATCACTGATAAAATAATGTCACTAACTGCCATATGACCACTGCATGTGGGAGTCTGTAAAAAGCTCAGGCACCCCAACAGGACTTACCAGCACAACTTGAGCATTTATTGGACTTCATGTGCAAAGATCAAGCACTCACTGATTACAAGTTGATGTAAATGCACAAAATATATTTTACAAAATAACGTGAAATGAAATTTTCACTGTCAGATATGTATACTTCATTTGCAACACAATGTAAAATGCAAAAAATGAATGCAGTGGGTTGTGACTTAGAATTAGTAAAAAGGAGTGTGCTAGTCTTCTACAGCAGTGGTTCACAACCTCTGGTCTGCAAGTACCAAACATTTAAAAAATATATCATCATCATCATCATCATTGTCAACCATTATCAACCCACTGCTGGACGAAGGTCTCCCCAAGTTTCCTCCACAACGGTCTGTCTTGTGCCAGTCTCCTCCATGTCACCCCTGCATACTTTCGAATTTCATCCACCCATCTCCCATGTGGTCTTCTTCTGGGTCTTTTCCTGTCCCTTGGAATCCAATCTAAAATTTCGGCTGTCCATCGAAGATCTGTCCTTCTGGCAGTATGTCCAGCCCATTGCCATTTCAGGGATTTAACTCTGATCATGATGTCTTCCACTCTTGTCATTTTTCCGATCCACGAGTTCCTCTTCTTATCTCTCTTGGTTACACCAAGCATGCACCTCTCCATGCTTCTTTGAGTTGTCTGCAGCCTTTGTATGTCTCTTTTAGTTAAGGTCCACGACTCTGCACCATACATAAGCACTGGAAGGATGCATTGATCAAACACTTTTCTTTTAAGACATAAATATATAAGGTTAGATATTATTTTAAGGTTGGGTGGTTCTAAAAATAAAATAATTCCACAAATTACGGCCATCAAACTTGAGGTCTCTGTTCTTCTTTCAATGATTTGAAAGGTTTAAGATTAGAGAGATGTACAATATCTACCTTAGTATACACTCTGTAGAAGCAGACTGTTTCTGCTGTTGAGCAAGAGAGTTCAGGTGGAATTCTCAAGGCTATTCCACTAGTGTCACTTGATCTTTCCTCTTCCTGATCTCATTCAATCACACAGCAACAACAAACACTAGAATACTCATAGCCTTCATAATGGAAGTGAACATTATTTCTGTGTCATTAGGGATTCCCCTGAGTAACTTGGACCTAATTAAAGTTACACTATATACTAACTTTGTTTGAATTTGATTTGTCATTTTGAAATTGATCTGTGGCTGCAATGGTGTTCATTAAAAGTATCCTTACCAATGAAAGTGGTCTTAAATATTTAGAGAATAGGTTTATGGTTGTAGACAAAGAAGGTGAAGAAAACCAGTGTGTTGTTTGAAGTGAAGTTCTCTGAATCAAATGCATGGAGTCTTCTAAATTGAAAAAAACATGTTGAAATTAAACATAATGATATGCAGTTAACCAACCAGTATAATTTTTTTAAACAAATTATGATGTCCTGGCCTTATAAAATGTGGTTCACAACACTGTTTTTCTTCTCACAATGAAATGTTTTGGCTTCATAGCAGGTAACTTTGTTTTGAGTAAACCTCACACCAATGGTTATAGTGTAACTCTTCTGCAGCTAACATGATAACTATGAAAATGGGTGATAAATATTCAAAACAACCTGAGTGCAATAAATTTGAATAGAACAGTTGAGTCACAGTGAATATTCTACATTTCAATTGGAACACAGTACTGACATTGCAGTCAATGCTAATTTAGTAGCATTTCTTAGATATGAGACTATTTATAATTTTGTATAAACTTGCACTTATACACACACATGGAAACTTTGTTTAAACAAAGTTCTGTTCTCCAAAATAAAAGCAAATAGCCTACATACATTGGTGTCTGTATGGATTGTACTAAGCCAATGCACATAGGGTTTGTTTCATGAATTCTGTCACTAGCACCCCCTTGCATCATGCACTATGAAGCACTGGCTATTCACAGCATGCAAAAGCAAAATTGCAAATTTGGTTTTGTCTCGTTCTCTCAATGACATGTTCTCCACATGATAGAGAGCGATTACAAAAACTTCCTGTTATCCCGAGTCCAGTGCCTGTCAGGAGTTCTGAATTATCAGTTTGAGCTATACGATGAAATGGGGCTGTTCTTCTAGATATATGTTAAAATATTGTTTCAGCAACTTCTCATGTCTCCAAGTCTTCTCTAATATAGGAGATATTTCCGCCTTCTTAAATGCACTAATTCAAGGCTCCAGTGCAACTACACTTTTTGCACGGAAGTGGGAGGGGACAATTAAAAAATTAAACATTTGGACACATCACACTGTCAACAACCACTGTGATATCTTCTCTTAATGACTTTCCCAGCAAAAAGTTCTGTAATATTGTTGAGTGCATGAAAGAACACATGATGTCCCTGGGGGCTCTCTTGATACACTATTTCCTACTTTCCAATGAAATGAAAATTTGAATGGAAAACTGTCTCTGAGAAATTGAATTGCCATCCAGTGAAACAGCCCAGGTCCTTGAATTGCCATTCAGTGAAACAGCCCAAGTCCTTGAATTACCATTCAGTGAAACAGCCCAGGTCCTTGAATTTCCTAACAGTTAATGTTTGAAGATTATAGTTTCAACAGTGGATTAGCCAGACTTTTGGTGTAATTTGTATTATGTTTTTGGAAATGCGACAAAATACTAGATAACTTATGCCCTCTCGTACCTGTGGGAATCTACACTTTCAGGTTCTTGACGATAGAAATAATGTGGAGGAAGAGCTGAAACTTCAAATCTCACCTTTTAAGGCAGATGTTCAGAAGCATGCTGTTAAACATTAACCTTTAAACTATTAATCTTTCCAGTTTGATTACCATAAAACTCTAAATTTAAAGTAAACACATAAACAAATAAACCACAATTTTAAATGGCCTAACTTAAAAAACATACACTTCATATCCTGCGTAATCTCTAAAACAGGGACAATACACCTGAATAAATTCTAAAAATTTGATTTCTACGTATGATCGCAGCAGATAAACAGTGCGTGTGTTAGGGGGCATGTCCAAAGATGAAAATAATTGTTGCAAAGGAATGTCTTTGTTACAGCATCCATGAAGAAACTTAATATACAGCAGATATATCAGAGTCTACAGCTATATTTCCATATTAGAACATACCATGTAAAAATATTTATATTCCCATGTGGAACCTTTAAGATTCAGATTCCCCAGTGTTCAAGAAATTTATTCGTGCACATGATTCATAAATCGCCCAGTTTCAGAATATGCACAAGCACACATCAGTATTTCTGTTTCACATGAAGCAGCATATGTTTGGAAAGGCTACCTTTCTCAGTGAATTTCTTGTAACATACATCACATTGATTAGGTTTTTCACCAGTATGAAGAAGCATATGCCTAGAAAGGTGACTTCTCTGTGTGAATCGTTTGGAACATACATCACATTGATGACGTTTTTCACCTGTATGAAGAAGCCTGTGCTGAGAAAGGTGACCTCTCTGTGTGAATTGTTTGGAACATATGTCACATTGGTGAGGTTTTTTAGAAGTATGAAGAAGCATATGCTCAGAAAGGTGATATTTTTGCCTGAATTGTTTGGAACATAGAACACACTGATGACGTTTTTCACCTGTGTGAAGAAGCATATGGCTTGAAAGATGACCATTCTGTGAGAATTGTTTGGAACATACATCACATTGATAAGGTTTTTCACCAGTATGAATAAGCATATGCCTAGAAAGCTGACCTCTCTGGGTGAAATGCTTGGAACATACATCACACTGATGAGGTTTTTCACCTGCGTGAACAAGCACATGGTTAAAAAGGCTAACTCTGTATCTGAATTGCTTGAAACATGAGCCACATTGATGTGGTTTTTCACCTGTATGAACAAGCATATGTTTGGAAAGGCTCCTTTTCTCAGTGAATTTCTTGGAACATACATCACACTGATGTGGTTTTTCACTCGTATGAAGAAGCGTATGTTTTAAAAGGCGATTTCTGTGTCTGAATTGTTTGGAACATACGTCACATTGATGAGGCATTTTACCTTTATCAAGAAGCATATGCAGCAAAAGGCTATGTTTAACAGTAAATTTTTTCAAGCACACAACATACTAATGAGTTTTCTCACTTGTATTCATCTGGAGATACCCTGGAAGATTGATTTTCAGTTTTAATATCTTGCCACACAGATCACACTTGATTGAATTTTTATTTCTGTGCAATTGTGTACATGCCTTGAGGAACTCTATTTTGGGGTGGAAATTGTGTAAGCATGCATCGCTCTTGAAGATCTTCTGTTGTATCATTAAGGTGCAATACATTATCTTCATTTTTCACTTCCTTTAGAATGGAGATTTTGAGTTGCGGCTCAAGCAGTTTTATTCTGCACTCCATATTCCCCAACTTATAGATTTTATAAATTCGCTCCATGTGCACACCAACAATTTAAGACAGCAAAAAGAGAGCACCTTTCACGATTTTTAAAAATACTTTTTCAAATTGAAACCTTGTAAATCAAGATGTTGAAAAAGTTAAATTTCTTAACCTCAACTCAAGAGCTTTTAGGATGCAGAGCAAAAAAAACCGTTGCTGAGTTAATCAGTTTGTAAGTACAAAATGGCACAAACTGTCAATGAAAAAAAAAGAGCAACATATAACTGACGCACTATGAAAAACTACATCAAGAGATTTAAAAATTGTTATAGGAACTTATTTCCCACTTCCAGCCTTGTATTTGGGTACTTTCATAATTGTTATGTACAGCAGGAAGTTTAAAGCACGAGGCAAAAATCTTTTTTTACCGCAGAAAGAGATGAATTGTTTACCTGTGCGTATACGTTATTGTTTGGATCCCAACGTCATTTGCAATCTTAAATTGTACCACTGCCTGACCGTAGCCTACGAGATTTGTTAAAAGGTTAAAAGTAGCCTTTTCTTTTGAGCCATATTTCCTGAAAAAAACGAAAGCACTTTTGATTCTCTCTAGCGCCACCAGAGGCCGCTTTTACCGAGTACAACCGCAGCCTACGGAGTTCACGCTCGTGAGAGAAGCCTGCTATTTCGGCCTTCAAAACCAGGAATCATTTACGCCGGAAAGCTCGCCAGATAGCGCTTTTGCCGAGGATAACGACAACGATTAGGCGTTGCTGATGGCAGGTCCAGTGATTTTTTTTTTTTGATTGGAGGTTTAACGACCACCGTGAGCAACTCAATGGGCTATAAGCAGTCGCCCGTCCCTAATGACAAACACAACATCCATGCCTAACGGGATTCGAACCCGGACCCCTTACGGACGAATGATCAGAGGCCAGCGCCTTAGACCACTGCGCCACCGGGGCGGCCTTTTGATTTAGGAAGGTACAAGCTCATGAACCTTACATCTCTAGGATTAAGCCATCTATGGATGACCCCCTCCGATTTTGGGGGGGTAGTATATTAGAGTTTTTATAAAATACGTAAATACGTATAGTGATCAGGAATTCATCCGAATGAACATTGTTATCATATTATTACTAATTATTACCATTATTATTTTTATTGCTGACAAAAATTCACATTATTAATTTCTTATCAGAAAATGAATGGAGAAGTTTTTGTGTGTGTGTGTGTGTGTGTGTGTGTGTTTGTGTTCTCTCTTGTTAATTTTTGTACTTTTTTTTTCCATTAAAATATTGAGCAAGGACAAGTCAACATTAGGATGAATTTCTGTCAGCAGGGTTTGGAAAAGAGGGATTTCTCGGGAAATGTTATATAACTCTTTACAAGAACGAATTAAATTTCTTATCATTTTTGTTTACGTTAATAAAGTAGAACCGCAGTAAGATAAAAACTGCTCTACCCGCGAAGATAGTACCATTGAAGCATTATAAAGTCTATATTAAAAAACTTTGACGATACATAGGCTGACAATTGATGTAAAAAGCACATTGGTCTGGTGCAAAGCTAAATGATGGTGGAGATATCGAGGAATTGGAGTTCTACGAGTGGTATTTGAAATCCGTAATTCACTTGTTGTATTGCTGCAGATCTTAAGACAGAAAACAATTTTAGTGGCGGGCGCTGAAATGTCCACTTGTGCATTCATTTTTTTTAAAGTGCAGAAAGGACGTCCTGATCAAGATGCATGAACTTTTAAGAGAAAAGAAACACTGATCACAAGTATGTTATCAAGCCCTAGCCCTACCATATGCTATTTGAAGTTATTAGCAAAAACCTCGCACTCGTCGTTTCACTGCAGAACTAATTTGCTGGAGTTTCCCAGATGGTTGGCCAGTTTTTGGTGGAATAAAAGCCTCCCACTACAAGCTTCGGATATAAAAAAAAAACCAGATGACCCGTGATATTTCTTTGAAAAAAAGAGAATAAAAAAAAAAAGAAGTAGCATATAAATTTTACAGTTCACTATGAATGATTGGTTTGAGTTTGCTCATATCTGGGGGGTACAGTAGATATTAATGTACCCCTCTCCAAAATTTGGGGGGAGGGGTACACTGTACCTCCCCGTTCCTACGCCACTGGGCAGGTCGGTGTGCGGTCCTACATAATTAAATCGCATAAATTTTCTCCATAATCGCCAGAATTGTTTTATTTTTTCTTGCGAAAGCGATGAATAATATTATCACTAATAAATAACATTCATGGCATAATTTATCAGTCCTCTACCATAATCTAGTATTCCAATATGATCAATGAAGTTACACACGGGCAGTACTACTTTCCTTGTAGCCTACCACCGCGAGCATCAGCCATTAAAGTGTGGGGAAACCTGGTGGTTTCCAAGGCTATTGCAATGCAAGTTGTTTTCGCTGAGTCACATTTTTTCGTAAAAAATATTTCTAATTGTTCATCGTAATTTGCCGCCGATGTGTGAGAAAACGCTGCTGAATTTTAAAAAAATCGTAATTATTTTGAGGCACCTTCCCATTCCTATTTCAAACTCAAATTGGTGAAACGTCCATGCAAGTTCAAAACAAATATAACGTTAAAATTAAAAACTTCTCTTCATTATGAAGCATAAATCATTCCAGTTTGATATTAGCATGATTACTCCTATCCAAAACCAAGCAACTCGAAAATGCACAGAGCTGAAACTACTTGAGTATCATGCAAACAAATCAAAATTTCCAGTTACTTGCTCTAAACATGCTTATGGCGCCCCGGTGGCGCAGTGGTCTAAGCGATGGCCTCTGATCATTATTCCGACCGGAGTCTGGGTTCGAATCCCGGTGAGGCATGGATGTTGTGTTTGTCTTACGGCACTGGCTCTCTCCCTTCCCTGGAACCAATGACCCTAAATTAGGGACGGGCGACTGCTTATAGCACATTCAGTTGCTCACGGTGGTCGTTAAACGTCCAATAAAAAAAAATAAACTTGCCTATAAGAATATACAAAAGGCACACAGCAATATGTCATTTCTTTTATATAAAAATAATTTTAAAAAACCAGAAGTATTCAGTTTCGTAACCTAAGGCAGTATACTAAAAGCAGTACGGCAAAGTTGTCCTCGGTAAAAGCGGCCTCTGGTGGCATCGAAAAAATCAAAAGCGCTTCCGTTTTTTTCAGGAAATTTGGTCCAAAATAACAGGCTTCTTTAAGGATCCTCGTAGGCTACGGTACAACATTGCCTTACCGTTAGTGCTTTTAATACACTGATGAAGGTTACGAAACTGCATACTTTTCGGGGGTTTTTTTCAATTATTTTTATATAAAAGACATGAGATCAATGTAGAGGATTTTAGGAAGGGAGTGTCTGACCCCAGGTCTTAAACAACCCTTAGAAATAGGAAACTAGGAAATTTGGGGCTACAGTGCCCGATAGAAAAGTGACACGGAAGCGAAGTAGAAAGAGGGAGGCAGACGCCCTTATTTATTACCGGGGGGGCAGTACCCGGGGTCCGACGGCTTAACGTGCCCATCCGACGCACGGCGGGTATTTAATGAATCGAGCGTTCGTTCCTGCCTAGGATCGAACCTGAGGCCCTTCCCGTGGCAGTCACGAACGTTGCCCACTCGGCCACCCGCGGCGCCTAAAAGACATGAGGTATTGCTGTGTGCCTTTTGTATTGACCGTATGCATTGACGTCACAGCAAGGTAAACCATACTAGCAGACGCCCTGGTGATCAACTGGTGTACAAACACTGCTTGGATTTGCTTTGTGGAGCGTTAAGGAAGATGGTGTTATGTGCTTTTTTCGGCTGAAGTAACCGAAGTGAGAGAGATAATGATGTGTCCTATTATAGACCGTATGCATATGACGTCACAGCAAGGTAAACCATCCTAGCAGACGCCCTGGTGATCTGCTTGGATTTGCATTGTGGAGCGTTAAGGAAGGTGGTGTTATGCAAGGATGTTATATTACTGGAGACACCACCCCTATCCAAAAAAAAAAAAAAAAAAAGATCTCACTTGTACACCAGTTGTTCTGCAAGAAAGCAGCAGACGAAAAAGTGACGCGAACCGCGGTTTCGTGACGTCGATGCACTCGGTTTATATTCTCACAAGCAAGTTTTTTTTAATTGGAGGTTTAACGACCACCGTGAGCAACTCAATGGGCTATAAGCAGTCGCCCGTCCCTAATTTAGGGTCACTGGTTCCAAGGAAGGGAGAGAGCCAGTACCGTAAGACAAACACAACATCCATGCCTGACCAGGATCTATTTTTTTATATGTACAATCAGTAAGATTTAACATATTTTGTTTTTATAATAGTGTGTATATATTGTAAAGTATTTCAGAAAATATTATAGCCAGATGTAATGAGCTAAACAAATTTTCAATTAAACAAACCTTTTTAATGAGCTACAATTTTTTCAATTTAAACAATTCTGTTTTCTGAGACTTTTAATCCCCGAGATTTGAAATTGTCTAAACTCTAAATCATGTGAAGAGGGCATTTCTTTTTATCATATTTAATTTATTTATTTTTTCTCCCATCGAATAGCTATTACGAACTTCTAATACTGTGGGAATAACCTCCAATTAAAAGTTTTCTCAGCAACTTCTTTAAAGAAAAAACAAATGGCCACATTAAAATTATATTGTGATGCAGCACCATCACTAAAATAACAACTTTTTTGAGTGTTGGAACTATGTGCTGTATATGATTGATCATCACTTTCTGGAACAAATTCACTGCTATTGCATCATTGTTTAGACAGTCGCTAATAATTACAACAGTGCAGTATTTTGCATTTTCAGAGTCTACTACACAAAAGGGTGCACTGTGGCTTGAGAATTGTCCCAGTGCAAGCCTTGGGCTGCATCTTGCACAGTGAAAGAATAATTTTTTTGAGAAATTTAACAGAACAATTGCTTCTCCTAATAGCCTACTTTTAAATTTTCTTTTAATTCTGCCAAATATACGATGATTGAATTTTTTGCAATGTAATGATGAGTGGCTAATTTTTTCACCTTTTCTGATAAATCACTTAGAAATTCTTCTGTTAGAGCTTGAAGTGAAACAGGTGTTGTGCGTTCCATAAATACCCATTGTTTATGTCACTGTGTCAGGTCCAATGACGTCCAAAATCTGTTCTGCAATATATGTAATTAAAGCATCTTTCCCTGGGCAACCTGCACAATTATGAAGCATGCAGTCCTTGGATGAAGTTGAACATACTAAAAGAGATAAAGCCTCCATGTAACTGGTAATTCCAATAGCAGAAAGCATCAGTTTTACATTTTGGTGGATTGGTTGGTTGGTTGGTTGATGGGTTTTATTGGCGCAAGGGCCAAGTATGGCCAAAGAGCGCCAGACACGAGACCAACAAAACAAAGACGTTAAAAGCGTGGCACAATAGTTAAAATCAGGCCGATGTAGGAAACAATTTTAAAATCTAGATGAGTTTTAAAAAGTCAATGTGTTTAAAAACGAAAAGACAGCTAACGTATCGCACCGGTCCCCTAAAATCTTCCGCAGCGTAGCTGCGCTGTCATCCAACAGATGAGTACGGAAATGCTGAAACTGATGTAAACGAAAACGAACACAAACACATAAAACATGAATGAGAGTAAGTCGGCAGTTGCACGTCTCACACATAGGGGCAGTGTCGACACACAGCAAATAGCGGTGAGTGAAGCGACAATGCCCAATGCGGACACGTGCCAAGATAACTTCCTCACGACGATGAACACGAAGACTTGATTTCCATAAACCCATCTCTGGCTTCAATTTAAAGAGTTTGTTCTCTGTCTGTTGGTTCCACCGGTTCTGCCACTGAAGGCGAACGTAGTGAATAATGGCTGACTTCAAATCCTTGTGAAACAGGGGCAGAGTAGTGATGGGAAAAGAAGACACTGACTTAGCAGAAATATCCGCCAATTCGTTTCCCCTTATGCCAACGTGACCGGGAATCCAACAGAATCGAACACGAAAACCACTCGCATATAAAGTCTTCAAAAGCCGTCTCACATGAGAGACGGTCGGGTGGTCGCAAACAGACACAGATGAAAGTGTCTGTAGAACGCTCAGGGAACCCGTATAGACTACAACTCGGTGATGGGGTTTTGCCTGAATGTGACGAAGACACAGGAAAATGGCATGCAACTGTGCTGAAAACACGGTCGCCTCCGACGGGATACGTTCAGCGTATACCTCGTCAATGCACACGAAGGCAGAATCCACTACGCCATTGGATTTTGAACCGTCTGTGTAAACCGGAACAAAATCTGGATGACGAGACCGGTGTTCAGCGAAACGTTGAGCATATTCAGCCGCGGTGCAAGACGATTTCGGACATGAGCTAATGGACAAATCGACATCAGCCACCACAGGAGCCCAGGGCGGCTGGCCAATCGTCCTGGTCTTGCCAATCAAAGAAACATCAAGCCCCGCATCCCGCACTGTAGTCTGCATACGGATTCCGAAAGTAGGTACACAGGAAGGCCGGAGTTCAAAGAGACGGACAAATTGTGGTTGAAAGACAGATTCTTGCAAAGGATGGTCCCGGAGGGCACTCAGTTTCGCATAAAACTGGAGGGACAGCTGAAGGCGACGCAAACACAAAGGCGGCTCATTTGACTCGACATACAAACTCTCTACAGGGTAGTTCGGAACGCTCCCATGCAGAGTCGCAAAGCCTGATGATGCACAGGGTCGAGTAGTTGTAAGACAGATTTCCTGGCTGAACCGTACACCACACAGCCATAGTCCAGTTTTGATCGAATGACCGCATGATAGATTCTGAGCATTGTGCTTCTATCGGCTCCCCACGTTGTGCCAGAGAGCATCTTCAGGATACGCAATGCTTTAGTGCATTTAACTTTTAACATTTGTACATGTGAGCGGAAAGTAAGAGCACGGTCGAATGTGATGCCTAAGAATGTAGTCTCTGGGAGAACAGGAATCTCCACAGAATCCAACCGCTAACAGGGTCCGGGTGGAGGCCACGCTTCCGGCAAAAGTACACAGAAACGGTTTTATTCTGGGAGATGAGAAAGTCATTTTGTTTGCCCAAGAACAGATGCTGGTAATGCCGCACTGCAACTGCCGTTCTATCATACGCATAATGGAAGAAGCACAAGATATCTGCAAGTCATCGACATACATTGTTCTAGAAATTGTCGAAGGAAGTTCTCTAAAAGCCTGGTTAATGCATAAAATGAAAAGGGATGTAGACAAAATGGAACCCTGAGGTGCGCCTTGCTCTCGTCGAAAAGAAGCAGAGAGAGTCGTGCCGAGACGCACACGAAACACACGATCGTGGAGGAAAACAACAATGAAAATAGGAGATTTCCCCGTAACCCACACTGATGTAGTTCACGGAGAATTCCACAACGCCATGCACGATCATACGCCTTTTCTATATAAAAAAAGACCGAAACAAAGTGCTGTCTCTTAACGAACGCCTCACGAATTGACGTTTCAAGGCGAAGCAAATGATCACCGGTACATCGATGTCGTCGAAAACCGCTTTGAGATGAGGATAAAATCTTGTTGCTCTCTAAAAAGAAAAGGAAGCGTGCATTGACCCTTCGTTCCAGGACTTTGCACATACAGCTTGTGAGTGCAATAGGCCTGTAGCTAGACGGGAGTTTGGGGTCTTTACCCAGCTTAGGGAAAGGAATGACAAGGGCAAAACGCCAAGAGTCGGGTAAAACACTGCTCACACCAGATTCGATTAAAGAGTATTAACAGATTTTCGAGCGACGACGGCGATAGCTGTCGTAGCATTTCGTAGTGGATCTCATCATGGCCAACGGAAGAGTTCCCAGATTGAGTGAGGGCACTCCTCAGTTTGGTGATACTGAAAGGTCTGTTATAATCAAACTGCTGATGACACGCAAAATTTAGTCTTTGCCTTTCAGCACGCTCTTTCACACCACGGAATGATGCTGGGTTTGCAAGATTGCTGGAAACTGAAGCAAATGTTTCCCCCAAACAGTTCACGACACCGGGAACGTCGACTACGACTTCGCCGTCGCGCTCCAGAAATGAAATCTGGCTAGAACTAAAACTTCCCCGAACCTTACGTATACGGTCCCAGAGAACCTTGGGACTAAGACCTGCATGAATGGAGGAAATATAATCCCGCCAAGAATCCCTCTTACTGCGCCGCCGAACCAAACGGTCATAAGACTTTGGCACGTTTAAAGGCCAGAAGGTTCGTTTGGGTTGGGTAACGGCGAAATTTACTCCACGCCTTATGTTGCGCTTTTCGAGAGTCTCGACATGCATCGTTCCACCAAGGTTTTGGTACCTTTGGAAGTTTACCCAAGGTCTTAGGGATGGCAAGTTCAGCTGCATGTACAATACTTTCCGTGACCGCTGTTACTGCAGTTTAGATCGATTCCTGGTTCACCATGTCCTCAGTTATATTCCCTGAAGCAGTGAAAACCTCCCACTTGGCACGATCAATCCGCCATCGGGGCGGACGAGAAAGGTGATGGTACTCGTCTCGGCACAGGGAAAGATAGATGGGGAAATGATCACTGCCAAGGGGGTCCTGCAAAACTCTCCAGTTCCAATCGGCAGACACCGATGGAGAACCCAGGGCAAGATCAATGGCAGAGAAAGTTCTGCTAGGCTCGTGAAAGTACGTATGGTCTCCCGTGTTGAGCACACATAGAGAACTGGAGGACAACAAACTCTCCACTCTACGACCTCTACCATCAGTCCGATCACTGTCCCACAATGGACTGTGGGCATTAAAATCCCCCACAAGGAGAACGGGAGAAGATAGTTGGGCAACAAGGCTCTCGAGATCTGCAACGCTAAACGAATCGTGCGGTGGTAAGTAAAGGCAGCAAACAGTGAGTACATTGTTAACAGAAAGACGAACCGCTACGGCCTGCAGGGGCGTATCGATGTGAAATTGTGAGGCTGGAACAGGGTGTGGGACAAGAATCGCCACTCCTCTACACGCATTGTCACCACTGGAATTATCTTTCCGGAAGCAGCTGTAGTTCTTGACCAACAGCGAATCGCTGGGACGAAGCTTCGTTTCTTGTAAGTACAGACACACAGGCGAAGAAGAAGAGAGCAGATGCTTAATGTCATCGAAATTTGAGCTGGAACCCTGACAGTTCTATTGGATGATACACGCAGCCATGAAAAGAGATCAACAAAGAATATAAGGAGAGCAACAAAGAAAAGTTAAAACTCTTCGTCGCTCTTCACATCTGACGTCTGATCGCGGTCAGGAGATTGTGACAAGGACCGTGAAGTATCACGTCTCTCGCCTAAGTTTCCCCACACTACAGTGGCTGAGGGTGGGGACCTCGACACATCGAGCAAGTTTTCAGCACTTGTGACTGGGACCTCAAAGTGTAGGGTGAAGCCTACAGGTCTTTACAGATTTTGGACCAACTTTCCCACATGTACAGGCGTTCCTCCCAGAACTGGAGGCGCTGCTCCTCTGTGGAGAGCATGTTGCAATTTCAGTTTGGATATCCATATGAATGTCCGAAACATCGACCTGCGCGCCCTGCTCTATCGTTGTCCGTTTGGTAGGTTGACTAGGTCGTTGGAGAAGCAAAGGACGTGGTACCAATGTTTGTGTAGGAGTAGTCGGAGATTTCACCACGGCAGCAAAGGTGCGCTGCCGATCATTGGGAATGCATAACTTGTTTTTTGCGGCAACGTATGAGAGGCCCTCTAGAGTCTTTCCACTTTGAACAGGACCGGGAATAAGCAGCGTGGGTGTCACCACAGTTGACACAGCAGGGGTCTGAAGTGCATCCAATCCCTTCGTGGTCTCGGGATCCACAATTTGCGCACCTCGCAGCACTGTTACAGGACCGCTTGGAATGCCCATACCTCTGGCACTTAAAACAGCGCAGAGGGTTAGGTATGTATGGACGAACTGCACATAACAAGTAACCAGCCTTTATTTCAGTAGGTACCTTCGGTCTGTTAAAAGTCAAAATAACATTTCGCGATTTGATCAGTGCGCCATCGCGCCTGAAAGTCATGCGTCTGGCAGCTATGACACCCTGATCAGCAAGTTCACACACAAGTTCGTCCTCATCGCATTCCAACAAGTCAGGCTCAGAAATGACTCCCTTGGAGGTATTGAGATACGGATGTGCCGACACTTGAACTGGAATATCCTGAAGTCTGGTTGACTGCATAAAAGATTTGCTCTGAGACAGAGTGCAAGTTTCCACAAGCAGGTCTCCAGAGCGTAGCTTCTTTACTGACTTCAAAGAGCCAGCAAGATGAAAAAAGGAGACTTTGAGGAAAGTCTCAACGTCTGGTCAGTAGAAGAAATGACGAGAAAAGGAGCTTGAGTTATCGAATCTGCAAGTGTAATGCGACGTTTCTGAGCTGACGGCTCAACACCTGGATCTAAGGTTTCGTCGCGGTGATGTCGTTCTTCAACTAAAGTTCTCTTCAGTGTGTTATGTTTGGGAGGTGGTTGAGGCAAATGTGGTGCCTGATCAATCACCATATCCTCTTATTTTTTCAATTTTGAGGAGGGTTTATATTTTCCCATGGGAGTAAGAAAGAATTCGTCTGCCACGTACTCCGCCCACAATCGAGCCCAACAGGGGAGAACTGGAGGTCCGCAAGCCAAACACATGACGCAAGACACAGTTCTAGAGCTTAGCTGCAAATATAGTCCAATGGTTGTGTTCACATGCACTCGGCGGACACTTCGGCCTCCAGAGTACCGTCATGCCAACGCCTTTGGCATGATCCCACAACGCCCGGGCTCGCCCTATCGTGCTATACGACAAAAGCCGTTAAAATCCTGCACACAACTCGGCACAGAATTTACTGACTAGAGGTGGGCTAGTCTCCAGCCACCCGTTTACAGCGAAGCCGGGGTCAAAGACGAGTGTTGGTACAGAGGTGGCACTTGTTCACCACCTGTGACCTCAGTCACCAGACAGCCAATTTCCGCCTTACGGGTTACCACACACGGCAAACATGCAGGTAAGCCTAGTATCCCAAACTCAGGAAAAGAAGAAACGAAGCACAAAAACGAAACCCTGAGAATGGGGCACCAACAAAAGGTCTCAGCAACCTACGACTGAGAGGTTAGGGTTGCGGATGAATACATGAGAAAAAAAGCAGCAAAAAAACGGAGTTAGGACAAAATAGATTAGTACAGGACAGGGTGTGCAACACAGGAAGAGTCCTGGGACGAAGATACAATATAAACAGAAACCACGATGTTAGTCACATCATCAGCTCGGGAAACGTGGGGGCGCTGCTCCCCAACAGCCGAAAGAACAGCCGTCCCGGCGAAGTATACGTTGTCGAACTAGAAGCCAAAGTTTGAAAACAAAAAATAATTTCTTCACCACAAGATGTTGACCGGTCACAAGGTCAGCTCGGGCCGTGGGGGCGCCGCTCCCCAAATAACTGGAAACCAGTTATCCCCGTGCGGGGTTTGGTGGATTGTGCATACACACACAGAGCGAGTTCCTTTACTTGAAACTGTAATGCACCATTTAGGGCAAAGTTCAGCAAATTTTGAAATTCCAAATTTATGACCCGAATTTGTTTTCTTGTACATTTTGTACAGTTTATTTACATTGCTCAGAAGTCTCGTTTACTCATACTGTTTTTTTGCCATTCTGAAATATTGCCACAGTTCTTTTTTTCCTGGACAAATGCGACACCATCACTCTGATAATACTTTATAACTGACATTACACCATCACTCTGATAATACTTTATAACTGACATTACACCATCACTCTGATAATACTTTATAACTGACATTACACCATCACTCTGATAATACTTTATAACTGACATTACACCATCACTCTGATAATACTTTATAACTGACATTACACCATCACTCTGATAATACTTTATAACTGACATGACAGCATCTTTGGATAAAACTTTTCCTCTTTTATCTTTGGGAACAGCAAATATCCCTTGTTCTTTTTCAAGCCGTTTAGCTCTTCTCACCATATACTGGCTAACCCCAAATTCTTGTTCTACTTTTAAAATTGACCAGGTTGGAGGATCTAATGTCAGAATTTGAATACTTTTTGATGACACAGCTAGCTTTTTTTAATATTGTAATGTCTAGACCTAAACATTTTATACATGCATTTGTTACAGATGTAATCTGGAAAACTTCAGGTTCTTCACCAATAGAAAGGGAAGCTTAGTTTTAATGACATTTTGTAAAAAGTCAAGTTTCACCTTATCGCAAAATCTATGTTCAACTGGAAGTTTAAAGCCTTCACTGGAGAACATCCCAAAAGGGAAACTGTCTCATTTAAAGTTTCTGCTTCAAATTCCATGTTGACAAAATCATTGTTGCTATCGGATGAGTTAGAATCTGGCTCAGGTTCATAGGTTGGACAGATTTTCCAACCAGGTTTTATAAAGCTTTTTGATTTTGTTGAAAGTTCACATACTTTATCAGCAGAAATTACTCTCAGGCCTTTTGTAATTGTTTTTGTACGGATCACATTTCCTTTGGTATTCACTAAATTTGGTTAAATATACCTTTTCATGATGAAAGTAAATTGTTGAATTAGTATCGTTCAGCTGCAGATTTGTCCTTTGTGATAAACATTTCTGTTTCTTGATGACAATTTACTAATTTGAAGTGCAGTTTTTCCCTGAGTGTATACTGTCATATTACAGTCTGCACTAGTATTTGTTAATTGACCAAAAGATCCTATTTCAGATGTCGTGGAACTTACTTCTCCATATTTCATGAAAACTGAGATACTTAACTTCCTTCTTATTCAAATAAACTATTTGAAAAATTATTATTATGCTTTTGCTCATTATTAATATTTATTGCTTCTGCTCATTTATTTTAGCAAAATGTATGAAAATAAAATCATGGTCAGTCATATTTAAGGAGAACAAAAACTATGTCTCAACTGATCAGAAAAACATAAGAAAATGCAGAATTTAGAGTTGGACCTCTACTTCAAACACTTGGGAATGCTACAATGAACAAATGAAGCCAATGAGAGGAAAGGACAATTTTTTCCTTTTCAGTTACATGGTGAAGAGCTGTTCAGGGAGACTTGAACTGAACACTCCCTTTTTATGACCCTGAAGAGGGCCATGAAGTTATTTATGACTTTTTGGAGGACAACCCTCATCTCTGCTGACAGCATCCCTCCCCAACACAAGCCTGAAAACTGCTATCCACATACCAGGGCTGTACAGGATGAGTCACATCACAAGGACGCTTAGGTACTATAGTCAAACTTACTTTTCAAATGTTTAGGTACATTTCTCTCAGAATCGATCAAATGTTTCAATCTGATATTTTTACCACATATACATACAGTATAAAGTATTTGTACAAACAGACAAGGTAGATTAAAAGTATATCCTTTTTTTTAATTATTAAAAATAAAAATGTGCCATTTTTTAAGGTAAAATTATGAAATGCACATTAAAAATTTGTAAATTTTCAAAAAAATTAAAATATTGATAACAAGCTCAACTTGAAATATGTACAAGTTTCCTATAAATGACTGGAAAAAAATTTTGCTAAAAAATATTGGATAGCTTTTCAGAAAAATGTACCTAAAAAAGGCCTATTAACATGGGCTCCAATGGAACATACTGCACCCTCTTAAAAAATTTGAAACACTGTAAGACAGGAATTCTCACTCTTGAAACTTTTGTATTAACACAGTGATAGTTTTAACTTAATTTTTTGAAAATACAAACTTCCTTTTTGAAGGCCCCGCCACATACTGGGTCCCAGAGCAACCCCCATACAGTTGCCATATCTTGAAAACTATTTGATGTAGTCACATGAATTGCATTTTTATGTGCAGCAACAAAAACTACATTAAACACCCAAATTTTTCATGCTTTTATCTTTAACACATCAGAAGTTAGAGTGGAAAAAACTAAAAAAATGTGTCCCAGAGGCCCTAATTTGCATAATTTTAAAATATTTTTTCCCAACCAATTTTAATATCTAAAGTCTGAAATTTGGGGAAACAAAGTTTTTCTCATGTACCTGTTGACATAAAAATAATCATTCAAATCTGGGGTGGGGCAGCTTGGACCACTTGTTGATTTGACACCAACCTGTAGAATCTTTTCCTAGGCATTTGCAAGATATAACTGTTATTAGGGAGGTGCTCCTAACGCAAACCGAACTTGTATATGAAACCACAAATATGAAAGTTCAGTTGTCACATGAAACAGCATGTATAAAAATCAAAAAGTCAGTGAGACAAACAGATATAATATTTTCCAAACCCTCCAGTGCAACATTGTAGAATGTTTTTCAATCTTTGAACTTGGTAGAAAAGGAGATAAAGACTAATTGATTTTATTTAATCCACCTTCGTATTATTGAACATGTAATTCCTTTTGCGAGTACTTACAGATTCACTGTATGCGCAGGAACTGGGTGACAAAAGTAAAGAAGTAGGATTAAAAATGAACTTACATGAAGTAAATTTGATGTAAAATATTTTTACATCAACCAAAGATTTAGACATGAATGGAGACAAATCTAGAAGTAAACTAAGCCTACATTTACTTTGGACAACAGATATCAAACAAGGGTCACACCTAAGTAGATATTAATAGGTATAAAACTTGGATAAAGAATATTTGAGAGGAATAGAACAATTCTCAAGAGTAATTTGCCATTATGTCCTAAATCAAAAGCATTTAGTCAATGCAACCTTGCAGTTTTTACTTATTCATCAGACATGGACATGAACTAAAAAAGTCAAACAGGTGCTGTGGGCAACTAAAAGAATGATGAAGACCTGTGTACTGATAAAAAGATGTGTATCAGTTTATACAGACATAATAACAGAAAAGGAAGAGAGTAAGAAAAAAGCTGGCATTTCTCATGATTTTTCTTTTCTAAGTGCTCACATGTTTCTGTATATAAGTCTGTGATTTGGGGGATTGTTAAACATCCAGTTTTTTTTGCTGTATATCAATAAACCTCTGTTTACAACCAAGTGAAACATTACAATATCTGACAATGCTGCTGAAATTGTGTGGCTTCAAAACCTCTTGCAAGACAACATTCTGGAGGTTATTTTAAGATGGTTGTCGAACAGCGGTCAAGTGATCTGTAACATCAGCTACTGACTTCTCTTGCTTAATGGTACATGTAAAAATTGCAGGGCTTTTAACACATCAGTATCAAGTAATTTGGAAGAGTTCAGTAGTGAAATTTATCAAACTTATCGCAAGTACTCCTGCATACGCTTGAAATGTTTCTCATCCCAAACACTATTGCATATGCTTCAAGTGTTTCCAGAGCCAAGTTGTCCTAATATAACTTCTCTTTAGTTTTAGCTTATTATCATCATCATTTTCCTTCAAAACTTTTAAAAGAAGCATCCTGATATCACCTACCAGTTTTGTGGGTATCTTCAAAGGGGGCTGCAATCTGATGTGCTATTTTAATCAATATAATTATGAATATTCATTGCTTAATGTTGCTTCACTCAGTAATGAATATAATTTTTTTTCATTTTGATTACATATCTCATGCATGACACATAATAAAAATGGTGTAAAACCTTTTTAAATCTCCACCCCTCACCCCCCAGCCTCGAAAACAATCCTGGGATATCCTATGACCCGAATCCCTTACATTGTCAAGGTGAAAAAGTAGTGCTTTTCAGAATACAAGTCAGTTGAACTGTAACAGAACTCAGAACTTATATTGCATTTATGGTAACATCCCAGAAAAAGAAGGGAAAAAAAGAAAAAAAAAACTTTGGATTTTTCTCATCACAATGTTGCAAACAAAACTTTTCTGCAAGATATTGTAACACATAGACTAAATCTTGTGAAAATATGCACTATCCCTGCAAGACGACAAGAATAGTTCCTCACCATTCTGAAGCAGAATGATTGTCTACAATGAAATGCATATTGATGGCACAGCATCATAATGATCCCTTTTAAACAGTCTTAGAGCATCAGAAATTAAAGAGGAGGAAAACAAAATGAAATTAAAGAGGATAAAACAAAATGTTCCTCTTTTTCTCTTTACAGCACAGTTATTCAGGTCACATATATGTAATGAAGTACATCTTTTTAATTATGCTTATATTAATTTTGTTATTTCTAGATCTTTTCCCCTCTCTCTCATGTTTCAATGCTGTCATTCGGTTTCAAAAATTTGCATTATCAATGCAGGATTTCAACAAATTAGGCAAGTTACATTTGATCCAGATTAAACTACAAGTGACTTTGGTTCACCTGAAAAAGGAGGTTCAGTGGAAATGAAAAGTAAGACTTTTATCTAGTACGGTTTGTCTGGAAGAAGAGGGCAAGTCCTGTTTGTCATCTGAGCAAAACTTCCTCAGCAAGTAAATAAGTGAAAATACTATGCAACACCCTTAACATTTTTTTTTTTTTTTTTTTTTTTTGGCGTACTTTTGGTTCACGTGAAAGATAGCAAAAAAAAAAAAAAAATAATTAAATATATAATTCATTTTACAAGTATGCATGTTTTAAAATGTTCATACTTTTGTCATTTTTCTATAATTACGTTTAATAACTGCCACAATCTTTAAAAATCCAGTAAAAACAACTTACTCCCAACTATTGTTTGAGTTAGTGGAGAAAGGAGTGGTGACATAGCTAATGTGCTACACACACAGCAAACATTCCCCTATGCCTGGGAAAGCTATCTTCAAGGAAGAATATCAATGGGTTAGCACAAAATAAAATCACTTTTCCCAAAGGATGAACAAATTTCCCACAGTCACTGTTACATGAAATGCAAAACTGAATAAAAAAACAAAATTCAATGGTAATTTCTTTGAAAAATCAGATGAACATGAAAAAAAAATGATTAAAGAATTTTTTTTTATTTATTTTAATCCCCATTCTCACTAGAAAACACAACAACAAAAACAAACCTGATCATTTTTAACTTTTACCACAACTCATAAACCTGACTACCAACACCACAACCCTGGTAAATGCTAAATTATCTTACAGACAGCTACATATTTCCGAAAATGAAAAGATTGACCTGAAACTGAGTCCCCCAGGGTATTTGAAAGGTAAATCTAATGAAACCATTTAATGAATCTTCGTATTTCAAAATTAGGAATGGTCCAATTCAAGCACACAAAAACACAGCTGCAGTTACTTATCCGTATGAAGTAGCATACATTGAAAGATTACTCTTCTAGGCAATGTTTCTGGAACATCCATCATATCCCTGAGGCTGTTAGCCTTTGTGAAGGATCACCATCACATGCCTTCAAAAATTACTTCTGTAAGCACTGGTCAGGCACATATCACACTGGAGAGGCTATTTATCTGTGTGAAGGTGCATGGGCATTGAGAGACCACTTTTGCGTGCAAACTATTTCGAGTAAGCATTACACTGGTAAGACATTCACCTGCATGAATGAGCACGTGGTTTGAAAGAGTACTTTTATAAACAAATGGTTTGCATCATATAGAACATTGGTGAGGCTTTTCAACTGTGTGAAGCAGCATGTGCTTTGAAAGATTACTCTTATGAGTAAATTGCTTGGAACATACATCACACTGGTGAGGCTTTTCACCTGTGTGAATCAGCATGTGACTTGAAAGATTACCTTTACGAGTAAACTGTTTTGAACATACATCACACTTGTGAGACTTTTCACCTGTGTGAATGAGCACGTGACTTGAAAGATTACTTTTATGAGCAAACTGTTTGGAACATACATTACACTGGTGAGGCTTTTTTCCTGTGTGAAGGAGCATATGCATTGAAAGTTGACTTTTCTGAGTAAATTGTTTGGAGCACACATCACACTGGTGAGGCTTTTCACCTGTGTGAAAGAGCATATGCACTGAAAGAGCACTTTTATGAGCAAATTGTTTGGAGCATACATCACATTGATGAGGCTTTTGACCTGTGTGAAGGAGCAAGTGTCTTGAAAGATCACTTTTCCGAGCAAATGGTTTGGAACATACATCACACTGGTGAGGCTTTTCACCTGTGTGAAGGATCATGTGCCGTGAAAGATCACCTTTACTAGTAAATTGTTTGGAACATACATCACACTGGTGAGGCTTTTCACCTGTGTGAAGAAGCATGTGCTTTGAAAGAGCACTTTTATGAGCAAATTGTTTCGAGCATACATCGCACTGGTGCGGCTTTTCACCTGTGTGACGGCGCATATGATTTGAAAGATGACTTTTTTGAGTAAATTGTTTGGAACATACGTCACACTGGTGAGGCTTTACACCTGTGTGAAGGAGCATATGTATTGAAAGAGTACTTTTATCAGCAAATTGTTTGGAGCATACATCACACTGGTGAGACTTCTCACCTGTGTGAATGAGCATGTGCCTTAAACGATGACTTTTGAGAGTAAATTGTTTGGAACATACATCACACTGGTGAGGCTTTTCACCTGTGTGAAGGAGCATGTGACTTACAAGATTACTTTTATGAGTAAACTGCTTGGAACATACATCACACCGGTGAGGCTTTCCTCCGGTGTGAAGGAGCATATGCATCGAAAGTTTACTTTTTTGAGTAAATTGTTTGGAGCATACATCACAGCATGTGCTGTAAAAGAGGAATTTTCCAAACAAATTGTTTGGAACACACATCAGACGCGAGGCTTTTCACCCGTATGAACCAGCATGTGCCTGGAAAAATTATGCTTGTATACAAACTGTTTTAAGCATACATGACATTGGTGGTCTTCATCACTTGACTGAAGGAGACTATGCCTTGAGATGCTGTATTGTTCACTAGCTTGGAACACACATCAATATCATAAGGTTGTTCTATTGCATGGACGTTTACATGCATTAAGAGACTATCTTTCTGTTTGAATTTTTGTAACACAATACAGTGGGAAAGTTTTTCAGTTGTATGAAGTTCGATATGTCTTGCAAATGTGGATTCTCCTGAGTTTTTAGAAGCATATTTCACATTCCCAGAGATCTTCACTTTTACATGGAATGATATGCATTGAAGTATCAATTTCTGCTTTCACTTCCTTTACAATTGTTCAGTGACTTCTCTCATAGAATGCTTCAGCACTGATTCCATGCTAAGGAACTTAAAATTTTTTTACTCAGAAATCTGCTAGTCTAATAATTTCCCTTTTTGATATTATGTCGTCATGAACTGACAATGAATGCCCCTTTTCATTTAACTGTGTTATCCACACACGTAAAGAAAAGTGCCACATTACTATGTTGTCTGATATCTAACAGGGCATTAGGAATGTTTTGAAAAATCCCATTTATTCAAACATGTAACAAGATACATAGAAATGAAACCATGCGAGCTTTGAAAGCATATTTTTTAAATGGCTGTGCAAATTTTCAGTAGGGATTTCAGAATGCTGACAAAGAAAAGCGTTCACTGATTTTATAGTTGTCACCTATGCAATGACGTGGCAGACTTTCATCAAGGCGAACGTAAGGTTGTATTTTGTCTCTTCTGTAAGATGCTGTGTGCTGGAAATTAGAGGAAAACAAAATGCACAAAAAAACTCTTGTAGATTCACAATACTCAATTTGTTTCAGAACATTTCGACTACTTTCGCCAGCTTCAGATAAAAGAACGAAATTCACTGAATGGTTATGTGTACAACAAATTTGGAAAAGCCAAAGTTACCTTTAGAGGTGAAATATCGTCGGGGTCTTCTGTTTTCGCTGTAGCAATTAATTATGCTTTTATTACTTTGTTAGATTTCAGATTGGGTAGTTTGTCTTCCAATGGAAATAATAAATAACCCATGTTTACCTTCTTTAATTCTAGGCCAATTTTTATAGCTTTATATAGCGATAATCAACGACCTAGCAGTACTTAGAAGATTTCTTTTCTTGGTTCTCCACTGAGGCCAACGAACGATACAAGGCCATCCATATTTGTTGAGTCACGGATTGACTCGATGGAGCGTGAGGATATTCTTTGGTGAGGAGAAGCTCTCTACTGCCAGTGCAATAAGAAGAAAACAACGCTTATGCCAGGAAGCACCATATTTCGAGTACTTCTGTTTTTCTGCGTATGGAGGCGCTGTTAGCTTACTGTTGTCGTTAATCTGAGCAGTTGATGTGAATGTATCTTGTACATGTATTTCTAAGCTTTCTTCGTCATTCCGAAGTTATCGTCTCTACTCGAGCAACTTTAAACTTTATTATTGGTATTCTTTGTTAAAATTCCGCATTTTGTGGGCTTTCTACTTATTTCGTTCAAGTAGATAATGTTTTTCCTTTGCTAATTGTATAAAATAGTAGGCACGAAATTTCTTTCCTCCTTTCAGACATAACAGTATAAGTGGGCTATTTTCTTTTTTATTTTACGGAACAGCAGGTTTAAAGCGCCGCTTTATGATTCTTTTAATCGTCGATTGTTCTCTTAGAAAAAAAGAAATAATAAACGGAATTTTTACATGTGCGTGTTTGCCAATGTTTCATGCGCGGCGCCATTTGCAATTATGAAACGTAAACATCTTGCACTGCCAGAATTTTATATAGTGTTCTATACAAAATGTCAACTTCCTGTGCAGTAAATTATGTAAACAGATGATATTTATGGATAACAGATCACACGTTGCAGTAATATTTTAACTCTGCCAATGTAAGATGTTTACATTTCGAAATTACAAAAGGCCGCATGAAGCGTTGATAAAAATATGCTTAGGTAAAAATTTAGTTTATTCTTTTTTGATTTTGTTTAGAAGTTTTAAAATAGGCTGTGAAAATTATTGTACCTTTTATCGAATGGCAATTTATTTCCTCGTTTCATTAAAACTCATTCGGGGAAATGATTTGTTTTCGTGAACTCTGTATTTCAATTTCCGTGGCTACTATCACAATGACAGCACCATCTGATATTCTTTTAATGACTAATGTAACGCAATACGCTTTCTTTGGTTCGTTCACCAACAATAGCATTATTCCAATACTTACTCTTTATTCATTTATTTATTTATTTATTTTGTGATTTGTTTTCGGTTTTAGTACGAAAACAAACCGTGATGGGACAGCCTGATATTTAATTTGATTCGGTAATTACACAGTTTGTTATTCGTTTGTCTTACTTTGTTTCAGTTCTTTGATTCTTCAGTATAACGTTCCAGCCAAATGCTCCAGAAAAATAAAAAAGGAATAACTATTATTAACTTTATGTCTTTTGGTTTGCAACCGAGATAATAATCGTACAGTGGGCACTCAGCGCCCTGCGGACGTTGGTGGAAATATTTAGAACTATAAATGATTCTTACTTTCAGCGGTCACTGTACAGGTATAGGTGCTAAAAGGGGCCACTATACCTGTACAGTGACCGCCTGTACTATAGCCACTATAGTACAGGCTGTAGAGAGCGTCTCCTCACGCCCGATCCAGTTGGGCCGTGTCAATGAAAAAGATATTCCTGTAATTTTCCAGTGAATTGCCAGCCACTGATAATGATTGGTTGATGCAGTAATATTTCTGTCAAAAAAAAAAGGAGCCAGAATGGCTGCAAATGTGAAAAATAAAAACAGATTTTTTTTTATTTAGTTAATTTACTCTTACGAAACAAAACAGAAGGAAAGAGGAATGGAAATACTTACCTTCGAGTAGAGATCTATAGAACTGCCGTATATCTAGCGTGCGCTTCTGAGAATACCGCGACACTGAAATGCAATTTACCTATCAGTGGCGTATCTTGGGTCCAAGACCTGGACTATCTCAACCCCCACCCTTCCCCCAGTACTGTTTTTTTTTAATTGCAAAGTTTAATTTTTTATTTTTAAGTAATAGAAGTAACTTTTTTCTAAATTTTAGGTACTTGCCATTGCCAACATGATACCAAATAATTATGAGGATTAGAATTTGAACACTTATTCGTACATGAACTCCATTCTTCTTTTGAATACTTTATTTGTACATGAACTCCATTCTCTTTCTGAATACTTTATTTGTGCATGAACTCCATATCCTTCTGAATACTTTATTTGTACATGAACTCCATTCTTCTTCTGAATACTTTATTCGTACATCAACTCCATTCTTCTTTTGAATACTTTATTTGTACATGAACTCCATTTTTCTTTTGAATACTTTATTTGTACATGAACTCCATTCTTCTTCTGAATACTTAATTCGTACATCAACTCCATTCTTCTTTTGAATACTTTATTTGTACATGAACTCCATTCTTCTTTCCTTTTGTGCGAACTTGAGTGATTCGTTTTCATAAAATGTTTCTTCCGAGTACTTTTTCATATTTAGAAAGAATGTTTTTCTCTATTGACAAACGGCCAAGTTTTTCAAATGTGCGTGTCCTGGGGCGGATTGGGACGATCAAACCAGGCCGGGAATTTTAGTCTTGCGGTCCATTTCAAAAAACACACGCACCTATACAGAGGAACAGCACCTCATAAATTCTCTCGCGAAGAACAAATTATATTGGATCATGGATCAAAAAGAACTGTCGAAACGTGCATTTTATTACGAATTCAGTCGCGAACGAATTTTAACAATTTAATGGAAAAAGAATTTTCTAAATTCGCTCATGATTGAATGTAGCTTCAAACCACGCTCAAAATGTGGTTTCGTACCCGGACAACTTTTTTCGTTGAAAAATTTGGTTTTGACAAAAGTTAGGAGTCTCTCGAAGACCCCAGTTCCAACTTAATCACCGGAAAAGTTATTCTGAGAGTCGAAATGTGCACATCGACATGACAATTTTCCTACGCAATAAATTTTTGGATTTATTTGGTCACTGATCATGACCTGCGTGACCAGTTACCAAATAAATACGTATTGGTACATTTATTTACGTTATTGGTAACTCCTCTTTCAGTTGACCCATAGTTTGATCCATATGAACCAATTCTGTGGTAAATCTTTGTCACTTTTAGGATAAATGCGGGAGGTATACAAATTTGGGAATGTCTCTGCCGGAAAATCTCTTTTTCTGCAAGGTCTGAGGGTAATAGGCAATCACAATGGGTGCTTGTGTCTCCGTCAAAATTAAAAAAACAGATAGTAGGGCCTACCATTTAGTCTGAACTACAAGTCCAACGACCACGTCTAACTATAGTTAGCTTTTGCTTAATTAACTTGGTCCGGGTACACTTTTGTCCCATAAGTGCAAAGAATTTTGTTATCTCCATTCAGAGCAAACGCCCAAATTACAGATAGAAAGAAGCGCTTTTTTTTAAGGAAATAACTTTTCAGACAGATATGAAGCACAAATGAAGTTACTGATTATTATTCATGAGTGATAAATTAATTATTCCTTCGTTTAAAAAATTCATATTGAAGGATTACGAGAAAAGGGGCAATTTTCTCGAGTGGTCTACCTGGAAATGTCCCGGTATCCCGATGGGCTAATATGCCCCTGTGCGTGCCCTTGTGCGGCTCTAAGATATATCTTGATTCTTTTTAATGCTGAAAAACTTCTTTTGGAAGTTGTTGATGGAAAGTTTAACATGAGGTCTACTAATTTGTACACTTCACTAAACACTATGTCCAATTTATTCAACTTTATGTAACACGCAATGTCTCTTACGGATTTGCTTTTGTATTCATCAAGGGAACACCTTCGCTTCATTTTTTAGTCGAGCTGTATCAAAATTTGAAGCATAGAGTTCTTTAAGTTCTGACAGTAGATGTTCAGGGAAGCTTTCACAAAATTTATCAAACCAGTTCGAATCCAACAAAGCCACAAATTTAAGATATACTATCTCTGATTTTATTTCACACTGACACTTCACAAAAACTGAAACAACTCTCCCGAAACACTCTTATGTGCGGGAGTATGCGAGTTTCTGGGATAGTCTAAGCCTTCTTTTTTCTCAGCGAACTGTTTCCCAAAGCAATGGCCCATTCCCCTCTGCCGGCTGATTCATGTTGTCATGTAAACGCTAGCAGGCGATGGTATGGAAGGTTTTCGCATCAGAAGTGCAAAGATTCTGGAAGAGCATGCCGTTGGTTTTCGCGCGCCAGACTGAGTTAAAGAAGGAATCCGCGTGCGTTTTTTTCGCACCAAAAGCATCGACATATTTTAATACCGTTGATAATTGATTTTTATTTGTGTATATTTAATTCAGTTTTATTTGTGCATTTTCTGGGCTTCGCAGCTAGCCTCGAATATACGCCACGGGCCGACCCGGTGGCGCAGTGGTCTAAGTGATGGCCTCTGATCATTCGTCCGAACGAGGTCTGGGTTCGAATCCCGGTGAGGCATGGATGTTGTGTTTGTCTTACGGCACTGGCTCTCTCCCTTCCCTGGAACCAGTGACCCTAAATTAGTGACGGGCGACTGCTTATAGCCCATTGAGTTTCTCACAGTGGTCGTTAAACCTCCAATCAAAAAAAAATGTACGCCACGGTTACCTATGTAATGTCGCGTGCATGTGATTTGACATCGGCATTGATTTTTTTTTTTTGACTGGAGGTTTAACGACCACCGTGAGCAACTCAATGGGCTATAAGCAGTCGCCCGTCCCTAATTTAGGGTCACTGGTTCCAGAGAAGGGAGAGAACCAGTGCCGTAAGACAAACACAACATCCATGCCTCACCGGGATTCGAACCCGGACCCCGCTCGGACGAATGATCAGAAGCCATCGCTTAGACCACTGCGCCACCGGGGCGGCTCGGCATTGATCATCCTTCTGTTTACCGTTTTGAATATCTGGAACTCTCTATTTCAGGAGCTTCGCCAGACTTCGAAATCATAATGGGCGACGGGTGGGAAAGTATTATTTTTGGTGGGGCAAGTTTGATAGCAACTTTTTACTACTAAACACTGAAAGAACGAATTTTTTTATGTTTTTTTTATTGGTTGAAGGTTCAACGACCGCCATGAGCAGCTCAATGCGCTATAAGTAGTCGCTTGTCCCTAATTTAAGGTCACTGGTTCCAGGGAAGCGAAAGAGCCCGTGCCGAAAGACAAACACAACATCCTTTCCTCTCCGTGGTTTGAACTCGGACTCTTCTCGGACGAATGGTCATAAGCCAGACCTTAGACTACTTCGCTACTTTAATGCTATTCACTACCTGCTACAAAGGAATTTGTGCAATCTTGACCCCTTCCACCTGGACACACATACATACGCGGATCTGACCAGTTGCGCCGCTGGTGTAAGATACAAGTGTACAGTAGTAGCCAAAATTGTGGAAAACTTATTGGAAATACTGTATTTTTGAGGTTTCATGGCACATAACACCACTTTTTTTTTTCATACCATAAAATTATATATCAATGGAAACATAATTTCATCAAGAATGTAATGCAATAACTTTTATGAATGATTTTGTATTAGAACAACAGTTATAAAGAAGAAAAGTGAATCACATAGAAAAATGAGATATACAAAAATTCTCACCATGTCAGTTAATACTTAGTTAGGTTAACTTTAGCGTTAATTACAGCCTTACAACGCCTTCCCATGGAGTAAACCAAGTTTTTTTAGTTCTGCAGCTGTTATAATGTAAAACCAAGATTGAATTATTGCTTCTATTAATTGGGTTTTATTGCTGGGTTGCTTCTGACTAACAAGATTCTTTAGTCGGCTCCATAGATATTCAATGAGGTTAAGGTCTGGGCTATTCCCAAGCCATTCCAGCAGTGTAATATGATATATCTTGAAATCACGTTTTGCACACAGCAGTAGCTGAATCCTGTTGAAATATAAATGCTTCGTTATCTTGGAAAAGATCATGTGCGGAAGGCTTCAGTTTGGGCTCAAGTATTTTATTAATGTATCTTTGGCCATTTATATTCCCATTAATCACGTAAATTCTGCCCGCACCTTTTGATGTCATACAACCCCAGATCATAACACTAACTGGGTGTTTCAATGTACATGTAATGCAATAAGGATGCAAATCTTCTCCTATTCTTCTCCTTACGTATTTTATATCATCACTACCAAAAAGGGAGATTTTGGTCTCGTCACTCCAAATAACAGTCCCATTGTTCTGCTGTCCAGTTAACATGAGTTTTAGCCCAGTTTAATCTTTTCAACCTTTGTTTGAGAGATAAAAATGGTTTTTTCCTGGAATTCTAGCTTTTAGACCAAATTCCTGCAGTCTGCGCCGAACAGTCTTTGCACTCAACTTCACATTGCATTGCGCCCTTTCATCTTGTACACAAGCATATGATTTTCTTCTGTCACCTAGGCACAGTCTCTTAATTCTTCTAGCACAACTTGCTGTTGTGTACTTTTTTTGCCTTTACCAGTTTGGTTTTGTAGTGAATGAGTCTCCTTATATCTCTTCAAAAATTTGAAATGCCACCTTTGGTTAAGTTTCCACCTATTTTTCTTCTAATTTCTTCCTAACTGAAGCCTTGTTCACTTAATAATACTATTTTACATCGCTTTCAGGGTGACCAGTAAACTCTTTGCTCCATTTCTTTAACTTTATTACGTTTTACAAGCTCACTAAATAAAAGAACACAAAAAAACCCCAACCAACTTGATAACAATCACATAACACACTGACAAATATCCTCCTCTCAGCTCCAATACATGGCATCAATAGATGAATCCTACTGTGACCTGATTGGCTCATTGCCAAAACAAGATGACACCTGATTGGCTCTCTAAACACTCAAGCTCATTGGCTACATTCAAATGAAAGAAAGCTACTTCGTATCAACCTAAGCAAGTTGTGCTTCCTTTTTCTGGTTATTTGGCGATACCTTTTCATAGAATACAGATAATTGAACAAACTTTGTTGCATTACGTTCTTGATTAAATTAGCTGTTTATTGCTACACTGACGGAAAAAAATCCCAACACCAAGAAGGGGTTGTGTTAGATAAACGACAGTTGGTAGGCGGCGAGAGTACATCTGTAAGATGACGTCTATGCAAATTTCGCGCTCGGCGCATACGTGTGGCGCTAGTAGCGTCCCTCCGAACATGCAAAGCAGGTTTGCTGTAAATACGCGCTGTAACGTTCGTGAGCGTTAGTTATCGTTGAGATTCGACGTAGTGTGTTGATGTTAGTCAAGAATGCCTTTAAGAAGACGAAGAAGCCATTATCAACAGCTCACGGAGTTTGAACGAGGTCGTGTAATAGGGCTACGAGAAGGTGGATTTTCGTTCCGCAATATTGCAGAACGACTTGGAAGGAATGTAGCCACTGTGCATGATTGTTGGCAGCGGTGATCAAGGGAAGGTATTGCCTCAAGAAGACCGGGTTCCGGCCGGCCACGTGGCACTACTAAGAGGGAAGACCGCCGTGTACGGCGTATGGCCGTAGCACATCGTACTGCGTCTGCGGCAGCGATTCGAGCTGCAGTTGCCACCACAGTGACACTACGAACTGTTACAAATCGGTTACTTGAAGGACAGCTCCGAGCCAGACGCCCTGTAGCGTGCATTCCACTTACTCCAAACCACTGCCGTTTGCGACGTCAGTGGTGTCAAGCTAGAGCTCATTGGAGGACGGAGTGGGGATCTGTTGTGTTTTCTGATGAAAGCCGGTTCTGCCTGGGTGCCAGTGATGGCCGTGTGTTGGTTAGAAGGAGGCCAGCCGAGCGCCTGCAACCAATCTGTCTGCGGCCGAGACACACTGCACCTACACCTGGAGTTATGGTCTGGGGAGCAATTTCCTATGACAGCAGGAGCAGTCTCGTGGTTATCCCACGCACACTGACGGCACAGTTGTACGTCGGTCTGGTGATCCAACCGGTTGTGCTGCCATTCATGAACAGCATTCCAGGGGTGTTCTCCAACAGGATAACACTCGCCCGCATACCGCTGTTGTAACATAACATGCTCCACAGAGTGTCTACATGTTGCCGTGGTCTGCTAGATCACCAGATCTTTCACTAATCGAGCACGTATGGGACATCATTGGACGACAACTCCAGCGTCACCCCAACCAGCATTAACCGTCCCTGTATTGACCGACCAAGTGCAACAGGCATGGAACTCCATCCCACAAACTGACATCCAGCACCTGTACGACACAATGCATGAACGTTTGCGTGCTTGCATTCAACATTCTGGCGGTTACACCGGTTATTAATGTACCAGGATTTCACATTTAAAATGTGCCGCCCCGGTGGCGCAGTGGTCTAAGGCGTTGGCCTCTGATCATTCGCCCGTAAGGGGTCCGGGTTCGAATCCCGGTCTGGCATGGATGTTGTGTTTGTCTTACGGCACTGGCTCTCTCCCTTCCCTGGAACCAGTGACCCTAAATTAGGGACGGGAGACTGCTTATAGCCCATTGAGTTGCTCACGGTGGTCGTTAAACCTCCAATCAAAAAAAAAAAAATTTAAAATGGCTCTTCTCGCGCTTACAATAAGCTGTGATCTTGAAACCTTAATCGATTAAATATGTTACCTATACAAATGTATTGCCGTCATTTCATTCCTCTACAACTATTTTTTCGTGGTGTTGGGATTTCTTTTCCGTCAGTGTATATACCTTTATGGTATTACTTCAAAACAAAAGTGGTGTCATGAGCCATCAAACGTCACAAATACCCTTTTTCCAAAATGTTTCCACAATTTTGGCCACTACTGTAGGTAAAATGTCGCCTTCAACTTTTTGCTTGTTCTGAATGCATTGTCTTAAACTGCTTTTCAAAGTTTGGCTTTTTTGCTTACGAAAATGGTACTGTACTTGAACAGTTTATTTAAGGTGGACGTCTAGTGATTTTGCTTCCTGTACTTCAAATGGGGAAACTTCTGCACACATTTTTTTCACAATTAATGCATTCCCAAGGATGAAAATTTGAACATCGATTAAAATAACTTCATATTATAACTTGGAACACTTAATATTTTCTAAAACATAACCATGATTATATTAAAAATCAATAACTTTTCCTTTGGTGATGTTGAGACCAGAAAAAAGATGGCGCAACCTGTACATTGATGACGTCAATAGACAAACAAATGTTGGATTGCTTAATAATGGTTATGTTTTAGAAAATATTGAGTATTCCAAGTGATAAAACGAAGTTATTTTAATCGATGTTCAAATTTTCATCCTTGGGAACGCGTTAATTGTGTAGAAAATGTGTACAGAAGTTTGCCCAGTGGAAGTATAGGAAGCAAAATTACTAGAGATCAACCTTAAAAGAAAAAAAAATGTCGTTTTTGTTTATTTAAATCGAATTTTAACGTCGTGCCACGCAGACACAATATTTCGTCCCTCCTAAACTTTCTTCCTTCCAGCCAGCGACTTTGTCTTGCACTCCTCTCCTGCAAAGCAGTCGTCAGCTACTTTCTGCCCTTTCACTGTCCCGGAGAGTTTTAAGAGCACTAGTGTAGCTTTAGACTTCACTTTCCGTGTTGGAATCCCATATTTCGTAAAGAAAACAAACAGCAGAGCAATTAGTAATGATCTCTCTCAGTGAATTCCTGCCCACTCTCCTCATTCTCCCCTGGCCATACTAACATGAAAAAGAGGCTTATATCTAGAAGAGTGGAGAACAATTGAATTTTCATGGCCCTGCGGATGATATTTCGATAACCCTTCTACAGAGAAGTACACAGCTCACTTCTTATGGAAAAATACGTAGGGCTGCATGAAATAAAACATAAGACTTGACAAAATGTTGATTATATTTTAAAGTTAAATATACTAAAAAATGGTACATTTTGAACTGGGTGGGAGGCAGGTGGGCAAGACAAATTTCAGGAGCCCCCTTGGCGACGTCCTTGCTCTATTTACATTACATTGTATTTCTGTCTGATGAAACCGCCCGTTAGTGGTGAAAGCTAACGTTTATTTATTTGTTTTTAGTACACCATTTAACAGATATTTTTGCACCTTATTGTTATCTACGGTCTCTAACTTAGACCGTAGATTAGGTATTGCAGTGCTGAATTGTGTTGCAATTCTTAAAAGTAAAAAATGGAACTTTTTCGAAAACTTTGTATGGAGGGCCACTAGGCCCCGGGCTCCGATCCCATCTGAAAACCGTCTACGGTCTAAGTTAGAGTACCATACCTCGGGCTCCATCCCCATCCGAAAACCGTTTAAGTTAGAGTACCATGAAATAACATACCATATTTGGTGGCTCTAAATTGAAAATTGTAGATTTTACGAAAATTTCGTATGGGGGCCCCTTGACCCCGGGTTCCTACCCCTTTTAAAATCCGTCAACGGCCTAAGTTAGGGTATAGTATACAAAATTTGGTTTTCAACTGAAAGCTGTCGATTTTTATAGCGGACATACAAACAAACATTCCATTTTATATAAATAGATGTTGCCTATCCAAAATTCTGCTTTGTCTATAATAGTAAATTTTCAAATTATACTTTAATTTTTCTTGGTCCTTTGAAAAACGTATCAATGGTGTTGCACTGTAGGTCTGTTTTCGCTTCCAATACGACACGTAGGATTATCTAAATGTCCCTAGAAACAAAGTTTATTACCAGGAGAAATAGATCAGATTATATAATATCCCATGCATTCTAAAGGAGTGGCTTGTTTTGAATTGCATTCTTTTAATCCCCCCACACCTTTTGCTTCTAGTATTCATAGACGTAGCTGCTCAAGGTGCAGACTGTAGTCAGGGAAGGGGTTTTGTGCTGAATTAGAAATTGTGTTTAAATTATCTTCTGAGTTAATTTATTTTAATAAAGTGATTTTGGAAGTAAGAAAATAGTTTCTTTATCCCAGTATGATACAGATGCTATTGTGATTTATATTTGCATATGTGGCTACTAAAAATAACAGTTGCAGTGAAAATATGAGATGGAGCATTGACATAATTGAAGTAAGTTATTTTTTTAAATCATGCATTCATTCATTGAAAACTTTATTAACTATTACAGCTCTATTGGCCACTGTAATGGCTGACAGCACAAGCCTCTGCATGATCACTTGAACTTTCATTGCCGCCCCGGTGGCGCAGTGGTCTAAGGCGCTGGCCTCTGATCATTCGTCCGTAAGGGGTCCGGGTTCGAATCCCGGTCAGGCATAAATGGTGTGTTTGTCTTACGGCACTGGTTCTCCCCTTCCCTGGAACCAGTGACCCTAAATTAGGGACGGGCGACTGCTTATAGCCCATTGAGTTGCTCACGGTGGTCGTTAAACCTCCAATCAAAAAAAAAAAAACTTTCATTGGTGAAAGCCTCATACATACATACATACATACATACACTGGCGTGCAAAAATTAAGGACGAGACGGTTTTTCGAATGTAACGTCGTGCAGAAGTACTCCACATCTGCTCAAATCATACCATAAGATCCCTAAGATGTAAGAATATGGGACAAATGAGCAAAACCAAAACCGTCCAAACAAGGAATCCAAAGGATACAAAGGCACTTTATTGAAAAGGTAGCTTCGAGCACAACTGGACAGAAGACAGAAACTTCCGTGTGACAGGCGGATGCCAAGAAAAATCCAGTCTTTAGTAGGGCATATGATCACTCCTGACTGCGTTGTAGGTTTTACAACTTCTCTCCATGCTTAGGACGAGGTTGTTAAGGAGCTGTTGAGGCATCGCGGCCCATTCCTCTTGTAGCGCCAATCGTAGCTGCGGAATCGTTGCTGGCGGCTGGAGACGTGCTGCCAATCGTCTCCCGAGGTCGTCTCACACGTGTTCGATTGGATTTAGGTCCGGGAACCTTGCGGGCCAATCCATGCGTTGAATATCTTCTCTCCAACAACTCTGCGACAGCCACTGTACGATGAGGTGTAGCGTTATCGTCCATGAAGAGGAACTCAGGACCCACAGCACCTCTAAACAGACGCACGTGAGGCAAGAGAACCTTGGTACAATAGCGGACACCAGTGACTGAACCTCCTTGGAAGATGCGGAGGTCAGTACGGCTACCTCCAAACCGATCCCTTTCGATGATGTTGGATGTGTGATTGCGTGTTCCCTGCTCTCTCCAGATGTGTATACGTTCCGAATCGCTCGTCAGACTAAATTGGCTCTAATCCGTAAGGAGAACTCGACCCCATTGCTGATGTGTCCAGTTCTTGTGATCCTGGCACCACAGAAACCGCCGTCTTCGATGAGCAGGCGTTAATGGCACACACTGTACTGGTCGTCGTGCAAATAGAACACCTTTGTGCAGCCTCCTGGCCACAGTAAAACGCGATAACGGACGTCCAGTTGTCTGTTGCATGTGCCTTGCGATTTCTCCTGCTGTCTGCCGTCTGTCTCTTCTCGCCTGTAGGACAATATACCGGTCGTCCGCCGCCGTGGTTGCTCGTGGATGACCACTGCTAAACTCTCGGACAGCTGTTCCTGTCGGTTGAAATGCTCTCCAAGCTCGTGAAACGATGCTGTGAGCGATCCCGAACTCCTCGGCCACACTAGTCTCACTTCGACCTTCTTCCAACTTCCCAATAACGCGACCTCGGGTAAAGTCATCCAGATGTCGTCTACTGGATTGCCTGTTGGCCATATCACACGGTGGCGGCAACTCGACGTCGTTCAAACCGATGTACACCGTGCAATAGATTTCACCGAATTGCTGAGCGTACACCTCCCGTGTGCTCTATACCCTTCTTACACCCCCCCCTTTACGTCATGCTGCATATATGCGCATGCCCTACCGTACCGGACCCTAGCCTATATCCTGAGTGGTCTTTCGGTCCGTTCTGCCTGCTCGTTCCGCTGTTATGCTAATTTCTCCTCTTCGTCCTTAATTTTTGCACACCAGTGTATATAGAGCCTTTGCACGTGACGTCACAAAACTGTCCGCTAGACTTTCGGGTGATAACGAGGAACTGTACACCAATTATGTAGAAAATAGCAAAACTATACTAGTAATACGATTTATTGGCATAGGAATATATAAATACGCGCTACCAAGCTTTCGCACAGGCTTTTTCAAGGAAGTTATGCAATTTCCGTCTAACTTCCATCGTTTCTTTCTTTTCTGTCTAACTTCCTTGAAAAAGCCATCTGGTGATCATCTGAAAACTTTTTTCCTGACAACATTATCACCAAATGAATTTTTTTAAAGAACTTTTGCCCAGCAAGTCAAAATATGTACCCCCTTCTTCCCCAGTTTTTCACTGCTGGCATCGCCACTGCACCTTGGCGGTTCAATTCATATGGAAGCTCATCCTTAAAAACTTCAAGGAGAGTGGTGCTCCTTAATTTCTACAGGTACTCCAGTCAAGGATGGTGCAGTAAGGAGTTACTCTCTGTTCTTTGAACATTTTGTTTCTGCCAAGACATCACCCGACTGCAGCTTTAGAGCGTTGTTTATCCATAGAGGAGACTTCATGCTGATGAGCTTGGTTTCATTGGTCTTTGCATGAATAACCAACAATTGAGCTGATACAGATGGTCTAATGGGATTTCCTTAGATGAAGAGCCAGCGAGGTCCACAAATCCCAATGGAGGCAGTACATGACCTTGCAATATTGAGTTGCAGCACCCTATTCATTGCTGCTACATGTTAATACTGTGACACGAAGTTGTAGCGATGCGAATTTTCTTCAGAGCATTGAGTTGTAGCACCACTGAATAGTGTTCTGAGAATGTGTTTCCATGTCTTTTGAGATGATCTCTCAGAATGGCTACAGGAAATGAATCCGCAAATGACATCCTATCAACAAATTGACAAAAAATAATTGAAAGGCTATAAAGACACTGTCAGTATGTAGTAGACATCCCATGATGATAGTGACAGATCATCACCTAGGCCTACTAGACCTCAGACAGCAAATCACAATAGTAGCAGTTTTATAACCACAGCACTTTCATACTTCTTTTATTATATCCATATAAAATAATACTCTGTATTTAATATGCGTATAATATTACTACTAAAAAATGTATATACACTGACGAAAAAAAAATCCCAACACCACGAAAAAATAGTTGTAGAGGAATGAAATGGCGGCAATACATTTGTATAGGAAACATATTTAATCGATTAAGGTTTCAAGATCACAGCTTATTGTGAGCGCGAGAAGGGCCATTTTAAATGTGAAACGCTGGTACATCAATAACCGGTGTAACCGCCAGAATGTTGAATGCAAGCACGCAAACGTTCATGCATTGTGTCGTACAGGTGCTGGATGTCAGTTTGTGGGATGGAGTTCCATGCCTGTTGCACTTGGTCGATCAATACAGGGACGGTTAATGCTGGTTGGGGGTGACGCTGGAGTTGTCGTCCAATAATGTCCCATACGTGCTCGATTGGTGAAAGATCTGGTGATCTAGTTGGCCACGGCAACATGTCGACACTCTGTAGAGCATGTTATGTTACAACAGCGGTATGCGGGCGAGCGTTATCCTGTTGGAAAACACCCCCTGGAATGCTGTTCATGAATGGCAGCACAACAGGTTGAATCACCAGACCGACGTACAACTGTGCCGTCAGGGTGCGTGGGATAACAACGAGAGTGCTCCTGCTGTCATAGGAAATTGCTCCCCAGACCATAACTCCAGGTGTAGGTCCAATGTGTCTCGGCCGCAGACAGGTTGGTTGCAAGCGCTCACCTGGCCTCCTTCTAACCAACACACGGCCATCACTGGCACCCAGGCAGAACCGGCTTTCATCAGAAAACACAACAGATCTCCACTCCGTCCTCCAATGAGCTCTAGCTTGACACCACTGACGTCGCAAACGGCAGGGGTTTGGAGTAAGTGGAATGCACGCTACAGGGCGTCTGGCTCGGAGCTGTCCTTCAAGTAACCGATTTGTAACAGTTCGTTGTGTCACTCTGGTGGCAACTGCAGCTCGAATTGCTGCCGCAGACGCGGTACGCGAAGCGCCACGGGCCATACGCCGTACAAGGCGGTCTTCCCTCTCAGTAGTGCCACGTGGCCGGCAGGAACCCGGTCTTCTTGAGGCAGTACCTTCCCTTGACCACCGCTGCCAACAATCATGCACAGTGGCTACATTCCTGCCAAGTCTCTCTGCAATATTGCGGAAAGAAAATCCACCTTCTCGTAGCCCTATTACACGACCTCGTTCAAACTCCGTGAGCTGTTGATAATGGCTTCTTCGTCTTCTTAAAGGCATTCTTGACTAACATCAACACACTACGTCGAATCTCAACGATAACTAACGCTCACGAACGTTACAGCGCGTATTTACAGCAAACCTGCTTTGCATGTTCCGAAGGGCGCTACTAGCGCCACACGTATGCGCCGAGCGCGAAATCTGCATAGACGTCATCTTACAGATGTACTCTCACCGCCTACCAACTTTCATTTATCTAACACAACCCCTTCTTGGTGTTGGGATTTTTTTCCCGTCAGTGTATGTTTAATTACTTTGGTGGTATTAGATTCACTTTAGCACAAATTTTTTTTTAAGAGCACTTGTAAGGTGAAAATTTACAGCTACCATTTGATATATAATATGAGTTTATTTTGGTAAACAATGCTGTAAAGGCAACATTGAGTACATTTGCACTGTGCTCAAAGAATAAAATGTTACATGCAAATATAAGCAAAATTTGTGTAACAATATAACACACTTCTCAGGTTAAGAATTAGAATATGATTTTGTTTAGAATATGAATGGCTATTGCATAACAAAAGAAAAATACAGGTTTTGGATTCTAGCTACAGTCTGGCTGTAATAGATAATCACTGTAACTCAATTTATGATTCACATTAAAACAGCCAAACTCACAAAGAAAATATTTTAAAAGACTACTTTCTATCTTTATTTAATACCACACCACCAAGGAGAAAGTTCAAAAAACAACCAAGCAATTACTGATTACTCAGAACACAGTCATATTTTTCTGCAACCAAAGCAGAATTGGCGAAAAACATTTTTAACATTTTGAAGAGCTTGAATTTTGGTTTCATGACACTAAAGAACAATACTGGAAATTTCAAAAGCCACGAGACGTAGAGGTGAGTTTGAAACAGTTTAGCTCATCCCCAAAAATTTATATCTGACATGGTATTCAACATAAAAGGGAAATCACTCCGGAAAGATTTTCAAAATGGCAAAAGTAGTTCACAATTCAGTTTGGCATAGTACCACTAGGTGGGTTTTCAGAACATCACATTTGATACAAGTAATAAATGTTTCTTTTACGGTGATACTTTTTCTTAGAACCAAATCTACTGATTTACTAAATCCCACAAAATTTCTGCTATATGTAAAATTGCCCAAACAGAATGAGATGATTTTTACTAAATGGTGGGTTTACAAAAGTGAAACCAAATAAATAACACACATTACTGGAAATAAGGATTAAAAATACTCTAACACTGCCACCTACAGATAAACATAACACTCAGCTTTAAAGGATTGATGAAACATTAATGCAAACTTATCTAGGATATACTGATAATATACACAGCAGCAAAGGTACATTAACTGAATACTCAGCCAAGTACACTGCTATATGACCTACATCAAGAACTTCATTGTGACTAAATCATATTTATCTTTAGCAGGGTAAAAACTTTTACTCACTGAAAATATCCAGAGTAAATGTATTTATCACTTTATTTAAACAATAATCATTTATTAACTTTATTTATTTAGCTCAAGCATTTATAACAGGCCAAAATCCCACTGACACTTATACACAGACTATGTTTACATATATGAGAACAGTTTGTTTAGTCTGGTCAGCTCAATGCAGGTGTGAAACTTTACCCCCATTATGGGATGGCTTGTATCACATAACAGTTTGTAAAAACAATTTCCGAGCTAAAGCAGGCAATTACCTTTACTGTGTAGCTGCTTTTGGTACCATCTCAAACAGTGAGTAAGAAAAAGAGAAATAAAAAAAATAATAAATTCAGGAGAGAGACACCTTCATACCCATCCAAAAAAACTTAGATGCATATATCATGTACATATATATATATATAGTAACAACATCCTCACATATCTTTTATAAATGAGTCCATACAAGAAGAACAGGAAATAATTACATGCTGTGAAATGAAAACTTTAAATAACAGTTATGAATACTGAACAGAGGCCAAAGACTATGTATTCCACACAAAAAATGTATTTATTGTAAAAAAATATAATTTGAAGAGAACCTAAATTTATCCCTAAAAGAGAATTTGTTCATGACATACCATAGAACTGGAAAATGGAATTTTCAATAAAAAATTAGAAGGGTTCTCTAATTCTTCAAACACAGTCTTAACAGAAAGTTTCACAGAATTAGATCCTTATCCTCTAGTGCCTTTGATGTACATTCAGTTTGATTTAAAGGTTCTACAAGAAGTTTGAGTACCAAAATTTTTGTGGGAGGAGCATATTATTTTTGTTGTCTTCATTAATTGAAACATTTCAAATGATAAAGCTAGTGTAGAGAGGGATTTTTTTCATGGGAGGATTTTTATTTCAGAGCATTAGTGTCATGTTCCAATTTCTGTACTCTGCATTCAATATAGCATGGAAAGGGGAATTACTAAGTTAAAATTGTGCATACTGTAATTCAATGCAGCAGAGAATGGGGAATTACTGGGCTACACATTTTTTTGCCTCTCATCGTAAAATTTTTGCAAAAACCAAGGTATCTGTATTCCTTTGGGAACCGGGAGTCACAATTTGTTGGTACGTATAATGTCCATAACTACGAACTGCTTCTTTCTTGAGAGTTTGTAAGTTGAGGTTCATCTGTAACATATACAGCCATGCATGCAAAATATAACAAAGGAAATGTTCTTGATGACTGGAACACTGTTACAGAGCTTCTATACAAGGGCACCCATGGGGGAGGGGGAGCTGGAGTCCCCCCCTAGCAGTTGGTATAGCCAAATTTTTGATAAATTTAAAACATTAAAATAGACGAAACCTTTTTTTAAAGCATTTTTAAAAATAATAAGATATTAATGATTGATCGCATCAATTATTTTTGTTGTATTTTAGTATCTTGGACATTTACTATAATGTTTGATAACCTTGAAGGAGGTAAACATTTTTCTTAGCCACCCCACCCCCCCAACCTAAAAGTACTCAGATGGGTGCCACTGCTCCTATATATTAAAATTGGGGACCCTGGAGATTTCAAGAACTAAACACAAACTGGCCTACCATAACTTGTTTACAAAATCTTCACTACAATACTGTAACATCGCTTGAAGAAAATACGGGGCATGGTTTAACCATTACAACAAGTTTAATTCAGGAAAGGTTATATCATTACGAATCATGCCGCCCGGTGGCGCAGTGGTCTAAGGCGTTGGCCTCTGATCATTCGTCCGAAGGGGTCCGGGTTCGAATCTCGGTGAGGCATGGATGTTGTTTGTCTTATGGCACTGGCTCTCTCCCTTCCCTGGAACCAGTGGCCCTAAATTAGGGACGGGCGACTGCTTATAGCCCATTGAGTTGCTCACGGTGGTCGTTAAACCTCCAATCAAAAAAAAAAAAAAATTACGAATCATACTCATCCCACTGTGCGTGGATTTTATTCATTACAGAAAGACCTTTGATTCTCTCGAACCATCATAAGTTATATTTATTGTCTTTGAAATCCTATGGTATTTAACATGCATACATTAATATTAGTAATATACACTGAGCTACCTTTGTATTAGTAACACCGCCCTTTTACATATTCAAAGTGATAACGGAAGCACAACATGATATCAAAGTCATGTGTTGCTACTTTAAAGTGTTCACACCTATCCTCTGTATGTAATCAATAAACGCTTTCCAGTAAGAGGGAAATATGGTGACTTATGCCAATTTGACTGCAGCCAGATAATAATTGGTCCTTTGAGACAGTAGGTGCCAGTGTTTTGGAAACAGCCACTTGTTGGCTGTACTACTGTATAAAGGGTTGTATAAGGACTGGATTAACCATGCAAAGACATCCAGCAGAAGGGCTCACATTGTTCAGCCATGCACAGTTGATCATACACTTGAGTGTCAGGTGTCATGATTAGTATCTCAGCAACACCATGCAGCAGACACCCATCTCACTCACCACTACAACAATTCAATCTATTTGCACATGCACTATATGCCATAGACTGCTTTGCCTGGAGTTCTACAGCCAGACACCAATGAGGGCACCCATGATGATGCCCAATCATTGCGAACAATGCCTTGCATTTGCCCAAGGAACGTCAGAAATGGACCCTTGAGAGATGGAAGGTCGTCTTGTATGCTGATGGTCATGTCCGCATATGGCGTGAACAGCATGAAGCCCCATCTCCTGATTGTATAGTTGGGCTTCAGCAGGACCGTGGAGGTGGTGCACTGGTGTAGGGTGTTTTTTTCCTGGCAAGCTCTATTTCTGTTGATTATTATTCCACAATTACTGAACGCTACAGGGACCTGTTAGCCAACTGTCTCCATTCATACATGCAGGATGTTTACCTTGACCACAGTGCCATCTCTGAATAGGACAATACACAATGTCATCAGGCTCATATAACTACTGAGAAGTTGGAGGAACGTTATGAATTTTCCATAGTGCCTTGGCCCCCAAACTCCCCTGACTGTAACCCCATTGAACATTTGTGGAAAATGCTGGAATGGGATATGAGAACTGCTGATCCTCTACATAATGAGAGAGAACTGATGGAGTTGCAGATGCAGGAGGGTGTTTGACACCTGCACAAAGGCACCCATGGGGGGGGGGCTCGATCCCCCCAGCTGTTGGTATAGCCAAACTTTTGATAAATTTAAAACACTAAAATAGATTAAACCTTTTTTTAAAGCATTTTTTTTAAAAATAAGATATTAATGATTGATTGTATTAATTATTTTTGTTGTATTTTAGTGTCTTGGACATGTACTAAAATGTTTGACAGCCTTGAAGGAGGTAAAGATTTTCTTTGCCCCCCCTAAAAGTACTCATATGGGCACCACTGCACCTGTAGAATCTGTTCCTAGGCATCTGCATGCTGTGATTGTTACAGAAAGATGGATCAAAACGTTATTAGGTAGACGTTCCTGATGCAAGGCTAACTCGTTGTATATGAAACCACAAGTAGGAATGTTCAGTTATCCCATGAAACAGCATGTCTCAAAATTGGAAAGCAAATGAGACAGATAGAATGGTTTCCGAGCTCTCCAGTGCTACATTCTCGAATGTCTTTTAATCTTTGAACTTGGCAGACAAGGAGATAAAGACTAATTAATTTTATTTAAACAACCTTTGCATTATTGGGCACTTTAATTCCTTTTGCGAGCACCCCTTACAGCTGCAGTGTATGAGCCAGGAACCAGGTGATAAAAGTCAGGAAAAGGGATTAAAAATGAACCTACAGGAAGACAATTTAGTGTACAATGTTTTTTCATGAATCGAAGAGATTTAGCCATGAACAGAGGCAAATCTAGAAGTAAACTATGCGTACATTTACTTTGTACAACACATATCAAACAAGGGTCACATCTCAGTAGAAATTAATAGGTATAAAACTTGGATGCAGATTATTTGAAAAGAACAGAACAATTCTCAAGAGCAATTCAGTGGCGGCTCGTGGTTGGAAAAATAGGTGAAGAGGTACAAGAGCAGTATGAAAAGATACATACTGTCTACAATGAAAATCCCTTAATGAGGACTTACTTATTTTTTGTATATTAAATCAATTTTTCTTCCTTTTAAAGCTGCAAATTTGTCGATTATGTCGTCATAAGATGATTAGATAGTTGTTTCTTTGTGAGCATCAATAAAATGTCTTCCTGAATAGAAATATTTGCCAGAGAAGCAAGTCTATCTTGGGAACTAGTGTTTCTTGAGGAAGTTTGTATTCTTTTAAGAAAACTTCTTTCCAGTGGCACACTTGTAGATGGAATTGTTAAACTGAGGAAAAACAATTTATAATCTTTTGTAAAAATGTCTTTGTCTCCGTGAAACACTGAGTTCTTGAGTCAATATATTCCTTAATTTTTCATCGGCATATACAAGACTCAGTTCATTTTTAAGGCGCTGGTGTTTAGTACATATGTTTCCGTAAAAATGTAGATTTCAAAGCGCGAGTGGGAAAGCATGCATTAAATTATTCGAATTTGGTTGTGTCAGCAAGTCAGACAAATTGAAGTTTCTTACAGTCTTGAAATCTTATATCCATTTCCATAAGAATATGGTCCAAAATTTCAAAATACAATTGTTTATAATTTTGAAAAAATGTTTCCTGTGTAAGAGCAACATATTCCCGTGCATATTTCTGTGATTTTGCTAGCTTTTCCAAACTGTGTTTCAAATAACTCATCGTTCCTTTTATGGCTCAAAATTTCACGAGGTTTTTTTTTTTTTTTAATTTGAGTTACACAGTGTTTAGTTATTTTTTCCTCAAAAGTTTGAATAATAAATTGGTGGAGCCAAAAATGTAAATTCGAAAGTGTTCATATCATTCAAAAACCCCTTGGCAAGATGAATTGATTTTTTGTCTGATTATTCGCTATTCGTCAGAAATCCGAACACTTCCTTCAATTTATCCCAATCTTCAACAACTACACTTACTAATTTTGAAGTGGAGGACCATCGAGTTTCTGTTATGGTTGGTCTGCATCTTGCGGTTGTTGATAAAAGTGTATAAGACTGCTTCGCAGAATGGTGAACAAACGAAGCAATTCCACTGAGGCTTGCAAAAAGTATTCGACACTTTTTGCAAGCCTCAGTGGAATTGCTTCGTTTGTTCACCATTCTGCGAAGTATACAAGATTCAAACGATGCTTAGTTCATCGTTGAATCTTGTATTTTTTGTAATACAAGATTCAAACGATGAACTAAGCATTGAACAAAAACAGCTTGAGAAGCTTTATCCTTGACTTTTTTCTGTAGCCCATTTACCTGTCCAGACATTATACTTGCCCCATTGTAACATTGTCCTATTTATTTGTGTTGGTAATCAGACTGTTCCAAACTTTTGTCTAGCATTTTGTATAAAGCTCCTAACGTTCTATCTTCATTCACATCATGGAAACCCAAAAATCCCTCAACCAATACAGCTTCCGAATCAACAATAAAAAATTATTTAATTTTTGACGTGATCGTTTATATATTCAGAAATACATTCAATTAATGCATTTTGAATAGTTTTTTATCCTTTCGTATTGATTTTCAATTTCTCAAAAAACTTCTTCATATCAACAATGAAAGTAATTCAATGAAATTTCCACGATTTATCGAGCCCATGCTTTCGTCATGGCCATGGAATGCTAGTTCTTGTTTGCTCAAATACAGTATAGACTAATACTGCATCAATCACTGTCTGCAGGAAAAGTCTATTTAAACGAACATTTTCGTTAAAATGTGTTTTCAAAAACCTAGTATTCTTCCTCAGGGCATCAGCAATGGCGTTTTGAATTTTTTCAAAATTCCTTAACATTAATCCGCATTTCAGGTGTTCGCTAGAATCACGATCTTCATGAAGTGACCGTGTTACACTTAATAAATCTGAGAATCTGTCTTTATTCCACGCCGAATGTTTATTACTAAAAAGTAAGCAGGGCCAAAATAAAACAATTAACACAGAAGTGCTGCAAATCTATTTATATTCAGTAAACCAACAATTTTAAAAATTAATATTGTTAGATTTACCGCTCTTCTTGATTTCGTTCTTGGCAACAATTGTCAGTGAATCCGTTGGTCGTCCTTGAAGCAAAATGTCTCTTTTATCTTCATCTTTCCACAGATTAAATGGAGTTTGCAATAAATTACAATGTCATCTGCAGGATGCATACTAAAAACTACCACTATCAGTTAAATTGTACACAAATCTAAAATATCAGTTAAAGCTTTCAACAAATAATCACAAAGCACAAAAGAACAAATTCCTTTCGGAAAATAATGTACCACAGCACCACAAGGAGAAAGCCCAGCAGATTGCATGGTACCCTGGTAGTCCGCCCACTCCACCGTGATCTCTCACGACTTTACGCTCAAAAACTGAAAGATGCAGAGGTAAGGCGCCTGAAGCTGAAACACTTCACTTGAGCGAGCAGATTGGGGAGGGTGACGTCACGGTTACCATGGCAACTCGGCGGAAAACTGCAGACTTCCAAGCATGAGAATTCATTTCGGCTCTTCACTTGCACTGTTTTGCGTATAAGGATTTGTTTTCCGTATTGAGCGCGCCATGTGAATTAATATCTATTCAAAATTTTGAGTATTTTGGAACTGAATAAAGGCAAAAAAGAATATATTATTAAAACATACTGAATAAAACTTTATTTTGAGTAAAATAGGCGAAGAGGCACTTCACCTACTTCACCTGAGAAGCCGCCACTGGAAGTTGTTCTCATCTGACTGATGAACATAGGAGAGGTTGGGTGTGTGTGTGGAGGGGGAGGGACTGGGCAGTTGCGAAAGCATTCTCATTTCGGCTCTTCACTTGCACTGTTTTACATATAAGGATTTGTTTTCCGTATTGAGCGCGCCATGTGAATTAATATCTATTCAAAATTTTGAGTATTTTGGAACTGAATAAAGGCAAAAAAGAATATATTATTAAAACATACTGAATAAAACTTTATTTTGAGTAAAATAGGCGAAGAGGCACTTCACCTACTTCACCTGAGAAGCCGCCACTGGAAGTTGTTCTCATCTGACTGATGAACATAGGAGAGGTTGGGTGTGTGTGTGGAGGGGGAGGGACTGGGCAGTTGCGAAAGCATTCTCATTTCGGCTCTTCACTTGCACTGTTTTGCGTATAAGGATTTGTTTTCCGTATTGAGCGCGCCATGTGAATTAATATCTATTCAAAATTTTGAGTATTTTGGAACTGAATAAAGGCAAAAAAGAATATATTATTAAAACATACTGAATAAAACTTTATTTTGAGTAAAATAGGCGAAGAGGCACTTCACCTACTTCACCTGAGAAGCCGCCACTGGAAGTTGTTCTCATCTGACTGATGAACATAGGAGAGGTTGGGTGTGTGTGTGGAGGGGGAGGGACTGGGCAGTTGCGAAAGCATTCTCATTTCGGCTCTTCACTTGCACTGTTTTGCGTATAAGGATTTGTTTTCCGTATTGAGCGCGCCATGTGAATTAATATCTATTCAAAATTTTGAGTATTTTGGAACTGAATAAAGGCAAAAAAGAATATATTATTAAAACATACTGAATAAAACTTTATTTTGAGTAAAATAGGCGAAGAGGCACTTCACCTACTTCACCTGAGAAGCCGCCACTGGAAGTTGTTCTCATCTGACTGATGAACATAGGAGAGGTTGGGTGTGTGTGTGGAGGGGGAGGGACTGGGCAGTTGCGAAAGCATTCTCATTTCGGCTCTTCACTTGCACTGTTTTACATATAAGGATTTGTTTTCCGTATTGAGCGCGCCATGTGAATTAATATCTATTCAAAATTTTGAGTATTTTGGAACTGAATAAAGGCAAAAAAGAATATATTATTAAAACATACTGAATAAAACTTTATTTTGAGTAAAATAGGTGAAGAAGCACTTCACCTACTTCACCTGAGAAGCCGCCACTGGAAGTTGTTCTCATCTGACTGATGAACATAGGAGAGGTTGGGTGTGTGTGTGGAGGGGGGAGGGACTGGGCAGTTGCGAAAGCATTCTCATTTCGGCTCTTCACTTGCACTGTTTTGCGTATAAGGATTTGTTTTCCGTATTGAGCGTGCCATGTGAATTAATATCTATTCAAAATTTTGAGTATTTTGGAACTGAATAAAGGCAAAAAGAATATATTATTAAAACATACTGAATAAAACTTTATTTTGAGTAAAATAGGCGAAGAGGCACTTCACCTACTTCACCTGAGAAGCCGCCACTGGAAGTTGTTCTCATCTGACTGATGAACATAGGAGAGGTTGGGTGTGTGTGTGGAGGGGGGAGGGACTGGGCAGTTGCGAAAGCATTCTCATTTCGGCTCTTCACTTGCACTGTTTTACATATAAGGATTTGTTTTCCGTATTGAGCGCGCCCTGTGAATTAATATCTATTCAAAATTTTGAGTATTTTGGAACTGAATAAAGGCAAAAAAGAATATATTATTAAAACATACTGAATAAAACTTTATTTTGAGTAAAATAGGTGAAGAGGCACTTCACCTACTTCACCTGAGAAGCCGCCACTGGAAGTTGTTCTCATCTGACTGATGAACATAGGAGAGGTTGGGTGTGTGTGTGGAGGGGGGAGGGACTGGGCAGTTGCGAAAGCATTCTCATTTCGGCTCTTCACTTGCACTGTTTTACATATAAGGATTTGTTTTCCGTATTGAGCGCGCCATGTGAATTAATATCTATTCAAAATTTTGAGTATTTTGGAACTGAATAAAGGCAAAAAAGAATATATTATTAAAACATACTGAATAAAACTTTATTTTGAGTAAAATAGGTGAAGAGGCACTTCACCTACTTCACCTGAGAAGCCGCCACTGGAAGTTGTTCTCATCTGACTGATGAACATAGGAGAGGTTGGGTGTGTGTGTGGAGGGGGAGGGACTGGGCAGTTGCGAAAGCATTCTCATTTCGGCTCTTCACTTGCACTGTTTTGCGTATAAGGATTTGTTTTCCGTATTGAGCGCGCCATGTGAATTAATATCTATTCAAAATTTTGAGTATTTTGGAACTGAATAAAGGCAAAAAAGAATATATTATTAAAACATACTGAATAAAACTTTATTTTGAGTAAAATAGGTGAAGAAGCACTTCACCTACTTCACCTGAGAAGCCGCCACTGGAAGTTGTTCTCATCTGACTGATGAACATAGGAGAGGTTGGGTGTGTGTGTGGAGGGGGGAGGGACTGGGCAGTTGCGAAAGCATTCTCATTTCGGCTCTTCACTTGCACTGTTTTACATATAAGGATTTGTTTTCCGTATTGAGCGCGCCATGTGAATTAATATCTATTCAAAATTTTGAGTATTTTGGAACTGAATAAAGGCAAAAAAGAATATATTATTAAAACATACTGAATAAAACTTTATTTTGAGTAAAATAGGTGAAGAAGCACTTCACCTACTTCACCTGAGAAGCCGCCACTGGAAGTTGTTCTCATCTGACTGATGAACATAGGAGAGGTTGGGTGTGTGTGTGGAGGGGGGAGGGACTGGGCAGTTGCGAAAGCATTCTCATTTCGGCTCTTCACTTGCACTGTTTTACATATAAGGATTTGTTTTCCGTATTGAGCGCGCCATGTGAATTAATATCTATTCAAAATTTTGAGTATTTTGGAACTGAATAAAGGCAAAAAAGAATATATTATTAAAACATACTGAATAAAACTTTATTTTGAGTAAAATAGGCGAAGAGGCACTTCACCTACTTCACCTGAGAAGCCGCCACTGGAAGTTGTTCTCATCTGACTGATGAACATAGGAGAGGTTGGGTGTGTGTGTGGAGGGGGGAGGGACTGGGCAGTTGCGAAAGCATTCTCATTTCGGCTCTTCACTTGCACTGTTTTACATATAAGGATTTGTTTTCCGTATTGAGCGCGCCATGTGAATTAATATCTATTCAAAATTTTGAGTATTTTGGAACTGAATAAAGGCAAAAAGAATATATTATTAAAACATACTGAATAAAACTTTATTTTGAGTAAAATAGGCGAAGAGGCACTTCACCTACTTCACCTGAGAAGCCGCCACTGGAAGTTGTTCTCATCTGACTGATGAACATAGGAGAGGTTGGGTGTGTGTGTGGAGGGGGAGGGACTGGGCAGTTGCGAAAGCATTCTCATTTCGGCTCTTCACTTGCACTGTTTTGCGTGTAAGGATTTGTTTTCCGTATTGAGCGCGCCATGTGAATTAATATCTATTCAAAATTTTGAGTATTTTGGAACTGAATAAAGGCAAAAAAGAATATATTATTAAAACATACTGAATAAAATTTTATTTTGAGTAAAATAGGTGAAGAGGCATTTCACCTACTTCACCTAAAAAGCCGCCACTGGAGCAATTTACCATTATGTCTTAAATCTAAAGGGTCATTCCATACTATTTCAACAAATTTTGTTTAAATTGGTTGCTGCACCATTTTTTATTTTTTGTTTATACATCTTTAGAGAGTTCAAAACCAACGTTATAAAAAGAATGTTCCTGACCGTTTGGTGGAAAAGTCCCTAGATAGATGGTGATTGGAACACCTCCATTTTTGGAGTTGCAAGCATTTATCCAAAATGCTGTAACTTTTCCCCTAATCTAGCTAATTAAAAACCACTTTGTTCAGAATAAAGTGCTGATTATTTTGGTTTATCTTTTTTTACTATCCGAGATGTTTTGGAAATGTTATTGGTAGTCTAAGTTTACTATTGAAATTTGCATTTTTTTCAATTTCCGAGCCAAATATTCACAGGGAAAGGATCCAAACACTCAAACCAATTTGGTTGTGCAAGAACCATGGTAATAGTAGATTGTATCTAGGGTGAGAAAACTGGAGTGTTTTGAGCCCTTCCAAAAAATTTTCACTGATGACAATGGAAAATTTTGAAATTTTTAGCTCTTTCAGTAGTTATATCTCCAGTTGGGTACACAGTAAAAATCTGAATTACATACCACAGAGACTTCCATTTTGTAACAACATCATACCAAAATTTGTTCACTTTGTTTTGTTTAATAACGAAAATATTTGAGCTTAAATTTGTGAAACAATCCACGTTTTTCCATTTGTTTTGAAGGCCAATTTATTACCTTTTTATTACAATTTGTTAAATAACCATACATCTAATTGAATATTGTAGACTGAATTGAAAGAAAAATATATATTCCAGAGGTAAAATTATGGTGCACAAGGTTTAACTAATTTGAGGACTGTGTTTGTGTGTGTGTGGGGGGGGGGGAGTATTGTTTCTTTTAGACTTGTTCTGATTAAAACCATTTGAAAGTGCTATAGATGGAAAAAGTATATTAAATACACTAGAATTTATAACTGCTAAAGCTGCTGAGTTGTTGGAATGAAAGTCTTGTCACAATCTGCACAATCTTGAGTGTCAGTGCAAGAACAAACATGTTCCAACTTGCTCTTACATGCAAGTGTGGTGAGCCCCCACTGCATTCTCTGTCAGTTGGCTCCAGACTGTGGTATAGTGTACACATGTGATTATGTGAAAATGTGAAACTAAAGATGATGTGTTCTGTGGGAGTTAAAGTGAATGAGGAATGTCATACGACTTCTTATGGGTCTACGTCATGCATATTAAAGGATTTCAGTGCATTTAGCAATGAGGGAAAAGCTATTCTGAACTTAAGATTAGGAGACTTTGCAACTATTTGCCAGTATCATGAGAAGAAATATCTAGTCAAATACCATCACCTGTATCGAAAGAACTGTTCAGATCCTTTCAGGTGTCATCAAAAAGTTTTAACAAAAGGTCTTACTGAAATATCTTTAGATGTTGCTCAAAGCCATCCAAACTTAAGATTAGTTCCACGTAAAAGTTTATATATTTCCCGTTTTAAAAGAATCTACAGTTTAAATGAAAAACAAACCAATGATGAGACGTTTTGCCCAGTGTACGAGGCAGGAAATAACATTAATGTTGCACGAGAGGTTTTAGGGCATTCACCTGTTAAGATTAAGAAGCTCAGCAGTAAAAAAAGACCCTTAGCTATAGAAAAAAAAAGTATTTTAACAATCTCTCAATTAGATATTGAAAGATAGTTAAAATTGTTCTTCAAAACAAATGGAAAAACGTGGATTTTTTCACAACTTTAATCTCAAATATTTTCCTTATTAGGCAAAACAAAGTGATCAAATTTTGGTCTGATGTTGTTACCAAATAGAAGTCACTGTGGTACAAAATTCAGATTTTTCATGAAAGAAATACGGGATTACACCATATAATACAAATTTTGAAGTGATAATCCGATTTTTTGGCGTAAATGTGACAAGGATGATAAATCAGATAATATCCGAAAACTTGAAAATTTTCATTGTCCTGGAGCGGGACTCGAACCCACGTCTCCCAGATAGCGCCCGAGTATGCTAACCACTAAACCACCCAGAACAACCAAGTTTAAAGTTTCCGATTAATTTGAATATAACCAACCATCACCGGATTCGGTAGTCAAAGCAACAGGGCATTCATGAATGCTGGTTGTTGAATGCAGGTTGCTTCGACTGGCAAATCTTGCGATGGTTATATTAAAATTAATCGGAAACTTGAAACTTGGTCATTCTGGACGGTGTAGTGGTTAGCATACCGGGCGCTATCTGGGAGAAGCGGGTTCGAGTCCCACTCCAGGACGATGAAAATTTACAAGTTTTTAGATATTATCTGACTCATCATCCTTGTCACATTTAAGCCAAAAATTGGATTGTCATCTTCAAAATTTGTATTCAGATTTTTACTGTGTACTCCACTGGAGATATACATGTAGTTACTGAAAAAAATAAAAATTTCAAAATTTCCCATTTTCATCAATGAAAAAATCTTGGAAGGGTTCAAAACACTCCAGTTTTCTCATGCTAGATGCAGTCTACTGTTACAATGGTTCGTGCACAATAAAATTGGTTTCAGTGTTTTGACCCCTTCCCTGTGAAAATTTGGCTCGGAAATTGAAAAAATGCAAATTTTAATAGTAAACTTTGACCACCAACAAAATTTCCAAAACACATCAGATAATAAAATAGGGTAAATCAAAATAATCAGCACTTTATTCTGAATAATATTGCTCTTGAATTTTTGAATTAGCTAAATTAGGGGGAAGTTATAGTACTTTGCTAAATACTTGCAACTCCAAAAATGGAGATGTTCCAAGTGCCACTAGAGATCTCCCCGCCAAACGGTCTGGATTTTCTTTTTTTTTTTTTTTTTGTATGAAATTGGTTTTGAACTCTCTAAAGATGTATAAACTGTGCAAAAAGAAAAAATGAAAAAAAGAAAAGATGGTGCAGCAACCACCACTTATTGAAAAATACTTGCAACTCCAAAAATGGAGATGTTCCAAGTGCCACTAGGCATAACGGCATAACATATAAATAATTTAAAACTTTTGCATTTTTGAACTTCACTTTTAGTTGGTAAAGTTCGATGAACACTTACCGCACGTGGGGCTTGGCTTTCAATTCATATTTCCGTTATGTGGATGCGGCACGGGGGTTTTTCATTTGGCCACGGGTCCACTTCTTTTTTTTTCCGTTGGAATTTATTTTGCCTCATCACCAAATGATTCCTTTGCTGCATCCTCATTTACTTCAATATTTATTCATAACCCTAGTACTTTCGGTAATACTCCTTTACCGTCTTCGAGGGGACATTTTGCTCCGACTAGCACGGACTGTGTCAGCTGGGCATTTCGGTGGTTCTTGCGGGCTGCTTCTGTCATCGGCTATCGCTTCTTCTTGGGCGTTGTGGCGCCATCTCTTGTTGGTCAGTGATCTCATTTTTCGAACTTTTTCATTTTTTTGCTCAATTTTAATTAAATTTCTCCAGCTGTTTCTCAAATTATTAGGGTCATTATGGTTGCAAACTTTTTGCCTATTTTTTTCAATCATTACCGACTCTGCTATTCTGAGGTGTTTTTCGGATTTACAGCTTTTAATGATTTTTATATTTTCGAATTTAGGATATTTTTGGTTATCCAGACAGTATTGAGTAAGTGCTGTTTTTTCTTCTTTTTCTGCCAGTTTTTTACGTGCTGTTTTAATCTGTGTTTAAGCTTATTTTTGGTACTTCCTATATAAACCATTGGAGGATTTTCAGTAATAGGAATTGAGTAAATACCTGCTTTTTCTAACATTTTTATTTTTTCCTTTTTTATTACTATATTTTTTATGGTATTTACTTTTCCTCCAATTTGAATGTTATGCTTTTTACAAATATTATTAATTTCATTGGTAGTACCTTTAATGTAAGGAAAACCATTTAAATATTTGACTTCTTTTTTATTTACTACAGCATTATTTTTTATTTTCTTTATTACTTCTGTGTCCCATTTTTTTATTAAATGGTTAGGATAGCCAAAGCTGCCTGCAATTTTTTTTATGAATTTGATTTCTTCATTAATGAACTGACTATTTTCAGAATGCGTATATGCTCTTTTAATTAAGGTTTTTATACTATTGCATTTTTGAGGATAAGGATGTGCTGAATTGTACGGGATTAGGACCGGAACAAATGAATGTACATGTATCTGTGGATTTGATAACATGTACATCCAAAAAGGCTATTGCATTATTTTTTTCTATTTCAACAGTGAGTTCTATAGTTGGATATAAAGCGCTGTACCATTTTGTTAATTTTTTTAATTCTTCTTCGTTCAGTTTTGATAGAATGAAAATATCATCCACGTATCGACAGTACACTTCTGGTTTTTCTTCCATACGATGCAGGACATTTTCTTCAATTTCGTTCATCACAACCTCAGCATATAGAGTTGATAATGGTGAGCCCATTGGGCCTCCTGAATTTTGCTTGAATATTTTGTTCTTGTATGTAAAAATATTATTTTCATATAAATAGACTAAAACTTTTTTGAATTCATGAATTTGTGTGTTATTTAAAATTTTAAGATTTTGCAACTTCTTAATGATAATTTCAATAGCTTCTGGAACAGGAGTGCTTGGATATAATGCTTTAACGTCCATGCTTGCCATATTTAAGTCCTTTAGGCCAGTTTTTACATTTTTAATTTTCTCTATAAATTCATACGTGTTCTTGATGGTGAACTTGTTGTTCATGAAAAAGGGTGCTAGGAATTTGTAAATGTTTTTCTCTAATGTTATCAATGGTGAGTTTTTTTTTTAAACTATCAGTCTCATTGGAGCATCATCTTTGTGCGTTTTTATCTTTGCAACGATACGTGGTATGCCTGCTCCCATTGGTGGAAAAGAGCGCTTGAATTCATCAGGTAATGTGCTATGATTTCTTATATCCGCTAAAAATTTAATTTGATTATCAGTTGGGTCTTTCTTAATTTCGGTACAATTTAATCCATCGATTGCTGCTGTCATTTTTTGTTCAAATTCATCAGTGTTGAGAATAATGATTTGGCCGGATTTATCTGCTTCACAGAATTTGATATATGGGTCATTTTTCAATTCCAATAGTTGTTTTTTTTCATATTTTAATTTTTTCTCTATATAGAAGTTTTTGTTGTTTTTGGCATTATATTCTTTTAGAATAACTCTATATAATTTGTTCTCAACTTCAGTTTTATTCTCTGCGCCTGGTATATTTTTGAGAATATCTTCGAGGCAAGGGATGATTTCTTCAGTTTTAGGGAGGCCTTGTGGAAAGGCAAATTTTTTCCCTTTTTGTAAAATTGCTTTTTGTGTAAAGCTTAAGTTCTTATCAGACCGATTTTCATATACATTATATTCATTTATGGGTTCTTTATTTAATTTTTGTTCATCAAATAGTGCATTTAATTTTTTTATCTACCGTAACGCTATTGGAGTTGGCTTCTTTATTAGCAATTTCGTTAATTTCGATGAACGTAGTATCCAAAATGCGATCTTTCCAAGAGCCATCAAATTGTGCATATTTTGAGTTGCTTATCAGCTTCCATAATTCATAAAATTGAGCATTAAGTCTGAATAATTGTTCTCTTCTAGCTATAATTTCGTTGCTAAGTCGTTTTTGTTGACATCGAAGCAGGATGTAATAATCCTTCTTACTTGTTGGCTTGTTCTTAATTCTCAAAATTTTGGGGATAAATCCAAAATCTCTGCAAGTTACAAGAAAACGTTCTTGAACTTCAAATTTCATACATTTGATTTCAAGACGTTTGAATTTGGTGATTGTTGTTAATGCACGGTTCGAAAAGAGATTGCGATAGTGCATCGTGAGGCCTAATCTGCCTTTGATCTAACCACTTGAAAGAATAATTCGTGTGCTTCAAAGTTTCAATTTACTTCCGATATTGGAGGTTATATTTTTTAACGTGCATTAATGCATTTGCATTTTTGAACTTCACTTTTAGTTGGTAAAGGAAATATGAATAACGGAAATATGAATTGAAAGCCAAGCCCCACATGCGGTAAGTGTTCATCGAACTTTACCAACTAAAAGTGAAGTACAAAAATGCAAATGCATTAATGCACGTTAAAAAATATAACCTCCAATATCGGAAGTAAATTGAAATGTTTTAAAACTTTTCAGATCCCCCCTCCCCTGTTATATCCTATGACCAGAATCCATTACACTGGCAAACTTGAATAGGGTGAAAACATAGTGCTTTTCAGAACAAAAATCATATTGGAATATTCCAGACGTACTGCCTACCTCTGAGGTCCACTTCTGGAAAAATAAATGTTGAAATAAAGCACGTAAAAACTGAATAGTAGTGACATCTGGCCTATACATTTAGTCTATATATGAGCTTCAATTTTGAGTTAGAATACAAGTGAGTTGAAGTGTAACAGAATTCAGAACTTACATTGCTGTCATGGCAACATCCCAGAAAAAAAAAAAAACACCTTTGGATCTTATCTTTCTCATCGTAATGTTTTAAACAGAACTTTTCTGCAAGATATTGTAATACTTAAACTAAATCTTATGAACACATGCACTATACCTGCAAAACAACAAATGCAGTTCTTCACCATTCTGAAGCAGAATGATTGCGTACAATGAAATGTTTATTGATTACACTGCGTCATCATCCTTTTTAAACAGTATTAGGCCATCAGAAATTAAAGAGGACAAAAACAAAATAAAGGTTTCTCTCTACAGCCCAGTTATTCAAGTCACATATATGTAACAAACTTCTTTTTAATTACGCTTATATTAATTGTGTTATTCCTAGATTTGCTCTCTCTCTTATGTTTCAATGCTGTCATCCAGTTTGAATAATTTGCAACATCAATGCAGGATTTCAACAAACTAGGCAAGTTTAATTTGATCCGATTCAACTACAAGAGACTTTGGTTCACCTGAAAAAGGAGGTTCAGTGGCAATGGTAATTAAGGCTTTTATGCAGAAGAGTTACTTTGGAGGGCAAGCCCTGTTTGTTGTATGAGCTGCATTTCCTCAGAAAGCCAATATGTGAAAATATTATGCAACACCACTAATATTCCTTTGTTCACATGAAAGATAGCGAAAAAATGAAATAATTCATGTTACAAGTATGCATGTTTAAAATGTTCATGCTCTAGTCAGTTTTCTATAATTATCATGTTCAATAACCTCCACAGTGGTATGTAGTGATATAATTCCCACAGCCTTTACAAATTTAGTAAAAAAAAACAACAACAACAAAAAACTGACTCTCAACTACTATTTAGGTTAGAGGAGAAAACAGTGGTAAAGCAGCTAGTGTACAACCCACTCTGCGAACATTCCAAGGGCGCCCGCAGGAAAGTTTTCAAGGGAGGTCAAGTGCAATTCATTAAGGTTTGGCTAATATGTAGAAAACAATAATTCGTGAAAATGAAAGATTAATACTGTTACTACTACTTACTAGAACACTACTACTACTACTATTATTATTATTATTAATTGATGATGCTCTTGAAGAAAGTGTATGTTAGTATTAGCCATGTACATTGGTAACTGTTCTCAAAATAATGAACAGTGTCGAGCAGAGCCACGCCAAGCCTTTTAAGTTCAGCACACACCACCCTGAGCGGAACTTGTTTGGGAGTACTACCTTACAGTTTGCTAGGTTTTTTTTTGCTTTCACATTATTGTTTTCCAAATCCAAATTCCCAATAAAATTGGTTTATTAAATTAAACGCCCCAAACTCCATCTTTCCTTGTCGTCCAGTTCTGTGAGCGTAAAAAAAAAAAAGTAATAAATAAAATAAAATAAAGGGAAAAATAATTCTACAGGGGGGTCAACTGACCCCCCCTGTCGGCGCCCATGCAACATTCCCATATGTGTGGGCAAAGCTGTCTTCTTGGAAGATTACAACATGGTTAATGCAAACAAAAATAACATTTCCCAACGGCTGCAAAACAAATTTCCCACAGTCACTACTACAGGAAATCCTAAACTGAGTAAAACATCAAAATTCAATTGTAATTTCTTTGAAAAATCAGATGGAACTAAAAAAAAAAATTAAAAAAAATGAAAGAAATGTTTTATATTTTCTGAATCCCCATTCTTTTTTTTTATTGGAGGTTTAACGACCACCGTGAGCAACTCAATGGGCTATAAGCAGTCGCCCGTCCCTAATTTAGGGTCACTGGTTCCAGGGAAGGGAGAGAGCCAGTGCCGTAAGACAAACACAACATCCATGCCTCACTGGTATTCGAACCCGGACCTCGTTCGGAAGAATGATCAGAGGCCATCACTTAGACCACTGCGCCACTGGGGCGGCCATCATTCTCAATAGAAAACTGAATGAAAAAAAACCTCTGATCATTCTTAACTTGTATCACATCTCATAAACCTGACCACCAACAGCCAAAAGCTTGAATATATCACAGGCAGAGATATTTCTGAAATTAAAAACATGACCTGAATCTGATATTCCCATGGAGCATCTGAAACATTAATCTTTTGCACTACGGAATGAATCTTCATATACAGAAATAAGGAATGGTCCTGTTCAAGCTCATAACAAAGCGGCAGCAGTTATTCATCTGCATGGACCAGTATATATATATGCACTGAAAGATTACTATTCTGAGAAAAAGGTCTGGAGCATACATCACACTGGTGAGGATTTTCACCTGTATGAAGGAGTATGTGCTCTGAAAAATCACTTTTCAGGGCATACTGTTTCAAGCATACATCACGCTGGTGAGGCTTTTCACCTGTGTGAAGGAGCATGTGCCTTGAAGCAATACTTTTATGAAGAACTTGTTCGGCACATACAGCACACCAGTGCAGCTATATCACCGATGCAAATGAGCATGTACTCTGAAAGAGCACTCTTAGCAGAAAATTGTTTGGAGCATACATCACACTGGTAAGGCCTGTATGGATAAGCAGATGCATTGAAAGAGCACTTTATTGAGTAAATTGTTTGGAGCATACTGATATCACACTGGTGAGACCTCTCACCTGTGTAAAGGAGCATATGCTTTGAAAAATTACTTTTACGAGTAAATTTTTTGGAACATACATCACACTGGTGAGGCTTTTTCACCTGTGTGAATGAGCATGTGCTTTGAAAGAGCACTCTTAGCAGCAAATTGTTTGGAGCATATATCACACTGATGAGGCTTTTTACCTGTGTGAAGGTGCATGTGCCTTGAAAGAACACTTTTATCACCGAATTGTTTGGAGCATACATCACACTGGTGAGGCTTTTCACCTGTGTGAACAGACATGTGCGTTGAAAGATGACTTTTTTGAGTAAATTGTTTGGAGCATATGTCACACTGGTGAGGCTTTTCACCTGTGTGAAGGAGCATGTGCTTTAAAAGATTACTTTTAACAGCAAAAAGTTTGGAACATACATCACACTGGTGAGGCTTTTCACCTGTGTGAAGCAGCATATGCATAGAAAGATGACCTTTTTGAGTAAATTGTTTGGAGCAGACATCACACTGGTAAGGTTTTACACCTGTGTGAAGGAGCATATGCTTTGAAAGATTACTTTTATCAACAAATTGTTTCGAGCATATATCACACTGGTGAGGCTTTTCACCTGTGTGAAGGAGCATGTGTCTTGAAAGATGACTTTTACGAGTAAACTGTTTGGAACATACATCACACTGGTGAGGTTTTTCACCTGTGTGAAGGAGCATGTGTCTTGAAAGATGACTTTTTCGTGCCAATTGTTTGGAACATATATTGCACTGGTGAGACTTTTCATCTGTGTTGAGGGGCATTTGCTTTGGAAGATTGCTTTTAAGAGCAAATTGTTTCAAGCCTACATCACACTGGTGTGCATTTTCCCCTGTGGGAACAAGCATGGGCTTGGAAGCAGAATGATTGCATGCAAACTGTTTTAACCATACATGACATTCGTGATCTTTTTCATTTGACTGAAGGGGATTGTGCGTTGAGATGCTGCATTTTTCACTTAGCTGCTTGGAACACATTTCAGAATCATAAGGTTGTTTTGTTGCATGAACCTTTACATGCATTAAGAGACTATCTTTCTGTTTGAATTTCTTGTGACACACATTACACTGGAAAAGTGCTTCAGTTGCATGAAATCCCATATGTCTTGCAAATGTGGATTCTCCTGAGAGTTTCTGGAGGCATATTTCACATTCCCAGAGATCTTCACTTTTACATGGAATGATGTACACTGAAGTATCGATTTCTTCTTTCACTTCCTTTACCATTAATTGTTCAGCGACTTCTCTCATAGAATGCTTCAGGACTGATTCCATGCTGAGGAACTTACAATTTTTATTTATTCCCAAATCTGCTAATCTATAAATTTCCTTTTTTAAATTATGCAGTCATGAACTGAGCAAAGTATACCCTTTTCATTTAATTGCGTTGTCCACACACGCAAAGAAAAATGCCACATTACTGTCTTGTCTGATATTTAAGAGAGCATTAGAAATGCTTTGAAGGTCAAACAAGTCATTTATTCCAAAGAGAAGAAATACAAAGGAGACGCCCACACAAAATCTCATTAATTCAAACATGTAACAAAAATTATAGAAATGAAACCATACGAGCTTCGAAAGAATAGGCTATGCAAATTTTCAGTAGAGATTTCAGAATGATGACAAAGAAAAAAGTTCACTGATTTTATAGTTGTCTCCTACGCAATGACGTGGCAGACTCATCAAAGCGAACATGAGGTGGTATTTTGTCTCTTCTGTAAGATGCTGTGTGCTGGAAATCTGAGGAAAACAAAATGCACAAAAAAAAAAAACGCTTGTAGATTCAGAACACTTCGACAACTTTCGCGAAATTCACAGAATGTGTTACCTGTACAATAAATTTTGAAAAGCAAAAGTTACCTTTAGGGGTGCAATTTCGTCGGAGTCTTCTGTAATGTTTCCGCCTTATCAATTAATTATGCTTTTATTACTTAGTTAGATTTTCAGATTGGGTAGTTTGCCTTTTAATGAAAAAAAACCCCTGTTTATCTCCTTTAATTCTAATTCAATTTATATAGCTATAATCAACGAGACAGCAGTACGTTGAAAGCTTCTGTTTTTGGTACTCTGTAGACGTCAACGACCCAGAGGACAGCTTGGCTGAACTGGATGAAGAACGAGGTCATCTGTATAATTTAACTCGATTGCTGGACACGCCGTGGTAATCGCATACTTGAGGCCTTATGTGACGTCTCCTATTTGACCAATGAGAAGCGTTATTAGAAAATTTAACATATCCAAGTAAATTAATGTGTGAAATACACATATAATCACACTACAATTACTGTAGTACTAACATTATTTCTATAGCACTTTTTTTTTTTGCCGATTAGCGAAATGAACCACGTGCATTTCATCTTTAGTTTGAAATAAAAAAATAAATATTTAGAAGGAGCAAATGGTAATATTTAACTATATTATAATTAAAATAATATTTGGTTTAAGGAAACTACAGTTACCATTAATAAAAAATGTTAATTTAACTTACGTTAAAACCACATGGGCCGCCCCGGTGGCGCAGTGGTCTAAGGCGTTGGCCTCTGATCATTCGTCCGTAAGGGGTCCGGGTTCGAATCCCGGTGAGGCATGGATGTTGTGTTTGTCTTACGGCACTGGCTCTCTCCCTTCCCTGGAGCCAGTGACCTTAAATTAGGGACGGGCGACTGCTTATAGCCCATTGAGTTGCTCACGGTGGTCGTTAAACCTCCAATCAAAAAAAAAAAAAAAAAAAAAAACCACATGGTTTTAGAATACGTGATTTTTTTTTATTGGAGGTTTAACGTGTTTGAAATTTAAATTGATAAATGCAAATCATTGTAATGTATTAATTTTATAGTGAAAAATAAAGAATTTCATATCATAATATAAGGCTATTCTAATTTCTTATTCCAATTACACTCTTTAAATAAACAATGATAATTAAAAATATGGGCCCAGTACAACAAATATCATATAAAAAATTATGCAACATAAATTAATTTCAATATTTTAAAACTTAAAAACAAAACGCACTTTTACCAACTGGTGTTGGTAAATGCTGACATTTACCGAAATGGTTTAGTAAAAGCACGAAATGAAAGCGTTTACAGGTATTTTTTGGACTGTTACCACCTTAGTATGGTAAATGCCAGGATTTACCAATGTTCAGGCTTTTACAGTAACATATATTCCGCTACACATATATTAAAGAAGAGAAATACTCCACCCCCTTTTTTTACCTACAAAGTGCCCACTGCTAGTAACAAAAAACTTGACTCATCATACTTTGACTATGCCCAAAGTAAGGCATAGTCAAAGGATATGTATTGAAATCGTGCTACATGCTTTCATTACAATCATTCTTTAGCATTCATACCTGTGTTGTGAGGTATAAGCATTGCGTCATTCGCCCGCATAGGATCTCTGTTGTCCAACATACCACACATCTGGCATCAAATTAGCCTTCCGCATACAATTTCAGTGTTTGAAAACAGAAATCTATGCGAAAGAAGCTTGTTTTCGAAAACCCAAATGTATTTACTGAAGAAGCTATATTATGTCTTAAAATGTTATAACAAACCATGGTGTCAATGTAGAGAAACAAAAGATTTAAGAAAACGAACTTGCAAACATTGGCAGCTGGCTATTCCAGTGTTTCACCTCACTTGTTTTGATGCCCAACAACCCCAAAATTGTTACTGATAGAGGACTTTTCTGTTGCATGAGTTTTTATGTGATAGAAAACCATGATGTTAATGTAAAAAAACAAAGGTTTAAAACAATCTGTAAAAAAAATACAGATGTGCTCTCCGAAAGTCAGAAATCAGCTCCCCGCAGCCGCAATACGTGGTTGACGGCATTTCACTGTGTGCTCTGCCTGTAGAGAGGCGACACTTTTTCATAATCCTTGATAACTAAGTAAATATGGAGAAATGCATCAGTTAGAAGGTATTGGCCTCAGAGATATAGGTTTTGTACTCATAGTTTGGACAAAAATGCAGACACACGGTGAAAAAACTCACCAGAGCTCTTTCCATGTAAACACACTTGTTTTTGATGGTCAACAACCCAGAAATTGCTTTTAACATGGGACTTTTCTGTTGCATAAGCTTATTTTGCTTTTAAGTAATACAAAATCATGATGTTAATGTAAAAAAATCAAAGCTTTTTAAAGCAATCTGCAAAAAGAAAGAAAAAAGTACATATCAAAATCAGCTCTCTGCAACATGCTGCAGACAAAAATTGATTTGTATGTTCCCCTGTAAATAGATAACACCTTACTGTAAATCTTTTTGTTATGTCATCATCATCATCATCATTGTCAACCATTATCAATCCACTGCTGGACGAAGCTCTCCCCAAGTTTCCTCCACAACGGTCTGTCTTGTGCCAGTCTCCTCCATGTCACTCCCGCATATTTACGAATTTCATCCACCCATCTCCCATGTGGTCTTTTTCTGGGTCTTTTCCTGTCCCTCGGAATCCAATCTAAAATTTCGGCTGTCCATCTATGGTCTGTCCTTCTGGCAGTATCTCCAGCCCATTGCCATTTCAGGGATTTAACTCTGATCATGATGTCTTCCACTCTCGTCATTTTTCGGATCCACGAGTTCCTCTTCTTATCTCTCCTGGTTATACCAAGCAGGCACCTCTCCATGTTTCTTTGAGTTGTCTGCAGCCTTTGTATGTCTCTTTTAGTTAAGGTCCACGTCTCTGCACCATACGTAAGCACTGGAAGGATGCATTGATCAAACACTTTTCTTTCAAGACATAATGGCATATTGCTCTTGAAAATTATGCTGTTTCTTCCAAAAGCTCTCCAGGCAAGTTTTGTACGCCGATTAATTTCTTCATCAATGTGACCCTCACTTGATATCTGCTGTCCAAGATAAACATACGTATCTGTTATCTCCAGCTTTTCTCCATCAATCGATAAATCTTCATTTCTTGTAAAAGCATTGAACATCACTTTTGTCTTCTGAAAGTTCATTTTTAATCCCACTTCTTTACTCTTGTCAGCAAGTTCCTGGATCATACTCTGCAGCTCTGATGGGGTAGTTGCAAAAATGACTACGTCATCAGCAAAACGAAGGTGGGTTAGATAATCTCCATTAATCTTTATCCATTTGTTTTCCCAGTTCAGTGATTGAAAGACATTTTCCAATGTGGCATTAAAGAGCTTCGGAGATATGGTGTCACCTTGTCTCACTCCCTTTCCAATTTTTATGTGTGTTGTATTTTCAAACAGCCGAATCTTTGCACTTGCATTTTCATAGATGTTATTAATAATATTAATGTATGCATCTTCAATACCGCAGGATTTCAGAGCCGTGGTAACTGCTGATGGTTTCACTGAATCAAAGGCTTTTTCATAATCGATAAAAGCCATGCACAATGGAAGTTCATATTCCCTCGCTCTTTCAATTAGTTCTCTCAGTACATGGATATGATCTATTGTGCTGTAGCCACTCCTGAATCCAGCTTGTTCTCTCGGTTGAGCCATGTCCAGTGTTACCTTCAAGCGGTGTGAAAGAACTTTAGTGAAGATTTTATAAACCACTGATAGGAGGCTGATAGGTCTGTAGTTCCTGAGATCCTCAATGTCACCTTTTTTATGTAGCAGGATCATTGTAGCGGTGTTCCAATCCTCAGGAATCTTCCCTTCATTAAGGCATCGAGTGAAAATTTGGGCGAGTATTGTTTCAATTTCTCCACTTGCTTCTTGTATGATGTCTATAGTAATTCCATCTTCTCCTGGAGCTTTCCCCCGCTTCATGTTCTTGATTGCATGTTCTTGATTGCATTTTGTTATGTAAATATGGTTAAATCACCAGCTAGCAGATATTGGCCCTAGAGATATAGGTTTTTGTGCTCATAGTTTGGATAAAAATGTTAGTCATTAAAATATGTCTGCAAGAAAATAAAACAAAGCTTACCTACAGTATTTGTATCCTGAACTTTAGATCTGTTTACTGTTGCAATTCCGACCAATAAAAACAAATATCTTGAGCTGAATTTTTTATATCAATCCACTACAAAACACTTCTTTCAAATGGTCAATCCCATCTCCAAGTGACATCTTTTATCAGCTTCCGAAAAATTATTTCCATTACATGCAATGTGGTCCACAAATGCACGTTTATTCTTTTAAAAGCTTAGTCCTCCACTGTTCCAATGGGAAAGCAAAAAAAGTAATAATAATGAGAGGTTAAAGGATATACAAGGAGAATGCTAAATATAAGACACAAAATATGAATACATAAGAACTACCAAAATATTAATGTACACTTAATAGAAATACAGTGGAACTTTTGTTATGCATTTTCCAGTGTGTCACAACTTTGAGAGAATCAAGACTGCTTTTTTCTTTTTTTGGCGATGTTAACAGTTGTCTGAAACAAGCAAAGATTAGTTAATATGCTTACCTTTGAAAGTTTAGTCCATTGGGCATGTTTCAGTTTGTTTCTCGGAAATCTGTAAATGAACACTGATTTTTGACAGTCTAATGATTACAGTACGCTGTAAAACATAAAATCATATCTAATACATTCAGTTTTACCTTAAGAAACCAATTTTACAGGACTAGCGACATCCACCAACGGTAAAACTAACGTTAGCTAGCAAGTAAACATGTGTTTCCGCCCAGTCGCCATCATCCGAGTCACGACTTCCAGGACGTATATCAGGTCTTTTCAGCGGAAAACTTATCCCTTCTTCGATACATTTCCTGTAGCACAACTTATTTACACAAGCAAACACAGAACAAAATCTAGACATAACGCATATTTGTTAGAAAATACAAAATTTATCAATAACAACTATCAAAACTCACCACTACGACAACCTATAACCGAAGCAACTTAAATATTGTTGGTCCGCTACCACGTGACTAATTTCCCAGAATGCAACGAGCGGCGGGTAAGGTCCATGGGCTATAAGCAGTCTCCCGTTCCTAAAACACCTTCGCTTAGACCACTGCGCCACCGGGCGGCCTTACCTGTTTTTTTTTTTTTTATGGTTGGAGGTTTAACGACCACCGTGAGCAACTCAATGGGCTATAAGCAGTCGCCCGTCCCTAATTTAGGGTCACTGGTTCCAGGGAAGGGAGAGAGCCAGTGCCGTAAGACAAACACAACATCCATGCCTCACCGGGATTCGAACCCGGACCCCTTACGGACGAATGATCAGAGGCCATCGCTTAGACCACTGCGCCACCGGGGCGGCCGGCCTTACTTTATTAGTCGTGTTATTGATCCTGGAATAGCCGCCCCGGTGGCGCAGTGGTCTAAGCGATGGCCTCTGATCATTCGTCCGAACGGGGTCCGGGTTCGAATCCCGGTGAGGCATGGATGTTGTGTTTGTCTTACGGCACTGGCTCTCTCCCTTCCCTGGAACCAGTGACCCTAAATTAGGGACGGGCGACTGCTTATAGCCCATTGAGTTGCTCACGGTGGTCGTTAAACCTCCAATCGAAAAAAAAAAAAAAAAATCCTGGAATACGTATTTTTTATACATACATACATTTTTTTATAAATTAGTCGTTTTTCAATAAATTTTAACCTAAAATATCGGTATACGAGGTACAAAATAAGTACGATCGCGAATGCAGCTTTTTTTTTTATTTGAGGTTTAACGACCACCGTGAGCAACTCAATGGGTTATAAGCAGTCGCCCGTCCCTAATTTAGGGTCGCTGGTTCCAGGGAAGGGAGAGAGCCAGTGCCGTAAGACAAACACAACATCCATGCCTCACCGAGATTCGAACCCGGACCCCTTTCGGACGAATGATCAGAGGCCATCACCTTAGACCACTGCGCCACCGGGGCGGCCGAATGCAGCTTAAGCCACTCCCGTGGCGCAGTGCTGTAAGTGATGGCTTTTGATCACTCGTCCGAGATGGGTCTGGGTTCGAATCCCGTGAGGCACGGATAATATATTTGTCTTACAGCACTGTCTCTCTCCCTTCCCCGAAGCTAGTATCTCTAAATTAGGGACGGGCGACTAGTTTTAGCTCACTGAGTTACTTACGGTGGTCGTTAAACCTCCAATCAGCCGCCCCGGTGGCGCAGTGGTCTAAGCGATGGCCTCTGATCATTCGTCCGAACGGGGTCCGGGTTCAAATCCCGGGGAGGCATGGATGTTGTGTTTGTCTTACGGCACTGGCTGTCTCCCTCCCTGGAACCAATGACCAAAAATTAGAGGCGGGCGACTGCTTATAGCCCATTGAGTTGCTCATGGTGGTCGTTAAACCTCCAATAAAAAAAACAAATAAAACAACAACCTCCATACAGAAAAAAATACAGCTTATTGTCACGTAACCCAGGTTTACGGTGTGACTCTTGACACCATCTTCAGGGTTGTTCTGGCATGCTGCCACAAGCGTCAAGAAATTGTGAATACGAGTATTTGTCCCCATCTCTTTTTTTTTTTTTTTTTGATTGAATGTGTAACGACCACCGTGAGCAACTCAATGGGCTATTGGGAACCTCAACGAACTATAGGGGGCGCTGCGCAAACGTAAACAAAATTCTCTAGTACGGGTAACGTCGCACGTGTTTCCATAAAGTCGAATGTTAGAATGGCTGGTTTGTCGCTTTCAATCCTTGAAATAATGAAATTCGTGGACGCTTCCAAAAATTCAAGATGCATTAAAGAAGGGGAAGTGATTGTTAATGTAGACCATATAATTTCTTGTGGAATTAAGAAGGAAGATGGAAGAGAAATTCTCATAGTTTCGCACTGCATTCAGTCCTCGGCAATAACGTCGTCGCCTCACTCCATCAACGGTGTTTTAGATACAAGTAACAGTGAAATTTCTATAAAGTCATTTGAGTGCTCTTGTAAAGCGGGCAGAAGTGGAACGTGTAAGCACTGTGTAGCAGTAATGCTTTACTGTAGCAGGTAATTTTTAATTTTACATTTTCAGGCAAGTGATATAGTAATACCGACAGGGGTGTTCTAATCCGGATTACTATTAAAAGCTGACATTTCGTTTCACTTGACGTTTCCCAGGACCCATTTTCAATACTGTCAACAATAACATTTGTAATTTTTGAACATTCTGTTCCTAAAAGTGTTTGTGAATTGGTAATTTTTTATCATCATTGGGTTCTGCGTTTTTGAACCGATGACCGTTGACAGAACATTGCAAATCTTGTTCCATAATGAAGTTTAAATTTATATGGATAACAGCAATTATTTGTTTTCAAGATTATGTAGAAATGCGGAATTTTTAATTACTACTATGCAATAAAAACATGCTGCCTTGTTTATTATTCATTCAAAGACGCTACTAGGTTAATAGCATTTCACTGGAAGGATTTCAAACGCAAGGCACAAACGTTTTTACTAACTTGTGAAAAACATAGCCGAAACCTTGGGAACGACATTGCGGGACACAACAATATGATTTGTTGTTCTTCACGGAATTCTCCATTATACAACTCTCTAATTCCAGAATGAATGCAAAAATACACCAAACTACGACAACTGAACGTAATGAGCGATCTACCAACAGCCAAGCATTGAGCCAAAAACGTTACCCGTACTACAGTAATTCTTCCTTTTGCCGCTAGAGAGAGAGCGGACCGCTGAGATTGCCAATAAGCAGTCGCCCGTCCCTAATTTAAGGTTACTGGTTCCAGGGAAGGGAGAGAGCCAGTGCCGTAAGACAAACACAACATCCATGCCTCGCCGGGATTCGAACCCGGACCTCTTACGGACGAACGATCAGAGGCTATCGCTTAGACCACTGTGCCACCGAGGTGGCAGGCATGGATGTTGTGCTTGTCTTACGGCACTGGCTCTCTCCCTTCCCTGGAACCAGTAACCTTAAATTAGGGACGGGCGACTGCTTATAGCCCATTGAGTTGCTCACGGTGGTCGTTAAACCTTCAATAAAAAAAAAAACCCCATCTCAATGGACCTTATTGTTGTGACGTCAGAAGTGGATTTTAGCGGACCAACATGGCTAGTGATTTAATGCTAACGCTATGGGAATACCCCTTACTGTTAGCAATTTTCAACATCTTAATGTCTTGGAGTATGCCAACGAAGTAGCACAGTTACAGGATGATGAAGGAAATGTTAATTTCCTACAGGAACAAATGAAAGGTGCAAAGATGCACCAATATAGCTTTTTTTTTTTTTTTTTATTGGAGGTTTAACGACCACCGTGAGCAACTCAATGGGCTATAAGCAGTCGCCCGTCCCTAATTTAGGGTCACTGGTTCCAGGGAAGGGAGAGAGCCAGTGCCGTAAGACAAACACAACATCCATGCCTGACCGGGATTCGAACCCGGACCCCTTACGGACGAATGATCAGAGGCCAGCGCCTTAGACCATTGCGCCACCGGGGCGGCCAATATAGCTTCGTGGTTGCCGTTACTTTCAAGGAGATTGTGAAGGACCACGGCGCCCATGAAGATTTTGAGGAAGCTTTTCTCATACACGGTCAAGTTAAGGCTGAGCCGCCCCGGTGGCGCAGTGGTCAAAGCGATGGCCTCTGATCATTCGTCCGAACGTGGTCCGGGTTTTTTTTTTTTTTTTTTTCATTGGAGGTTTAACGACCACCGTGAGCAACTCAAATGGGCTATAAGCAGTCGCCCGTCCCTAATTTAGGGTCACTGGTTCCAGGGAAGGAGAGAGCCAGTGCCGTAAGACAAACACAACATCCATGCCTCACCGGGATTCGAACCCGGACCCCTTACGGACGAATGATCAGAGGCCAACGCCTTAGACCACTGCGCCACCGGGGCGGCCGGTCCGGGTTCGAATCCCGGTGAGGCATGGATGTTGTGTTTGTCTTACGGCACTGGCTCTCTCTCCCTTCCCTGGAACCAGTGACCCTAAATTAGGGACGGGCGACTGCTTATAGCCCATTGAGTTGCTCACGGTGGTCGTTAAACCTCCAATCAAAAAGAAAAAAAAAAGTTAAGACTGAAATGAAAACCAAAACAAAGTATATAGTGGAGTGTAAAGTATCCAAAAACGGAAAGGTAAGTTTACTAAATGCCTACCGCTCTTGTTTCATTTATTTTCATAATGCACATCGAGGGAATGCACGGAAAATGTCGGTTTTTCGGTCTTGGATTGTATAGTTACACTTTATCAGAAATTTTGAAAAAACTTTTTAACAAATAAATTTGCGAAGGAAAAAAATTAAAGAGTTCAAAGCAGCCTGCCTGAGACTTCATTATTATTTTCGATTGCAGCATTTACCTTTTCCAACTGAAACTGCTGGTAACTCATATTATTTTCTATATCAACACCTCTTGTTAACCATGAAGCATTATGGTTTTCCTAGATCATGATTTTATTTTAAAACTCAGTTTCTCTAGATTGTAAGTTCTGTTCTTTACACAATTTTAACTGTAACCAAATTACGGAATTACATTTTCCAGATGAGTTGCTTATTAGGTAACTTGACCATGCAGTTGTGAAAGATATTTTAACATGGAATGGATGTATAAAGATGTTGAATCCATTTGTATCACCTTCAGAAAATTATTGAAAGGAAAAATTTCTGTACAGAACTGAGGAAAATAGGAAATATTTTTGCAAGTTTTTCCCCCTCGTTCCCTATATGAAATAATTTCCGTGTATTCAAAAATGTAACATTGTAGTCCTGATTTGGTTTCAACAACATGATATGCTGAACTCATTGGAGTAATTTCAGATTTGGCTGGATCGTTTAAAAGTATTTAAGCCGAGCAATAATAATTCAGTACAGTTATTATCATCTACTCTTATTGTTCGTTGTAATTGTAATTTTTTCAATTCACACAACTAGTACACTGTGTTAACATTAATTGCATACCAAAATCAATGTTCAGTCACCTTTATTAGTTCAGAAGTATTTTTTTATTGGAGGTTTAACGACCACCGTGAGCAACTCAATGGGCTATAAGCAGTCGCCCGTCCCTAATTTAGGGTCACTGGTTCCAGGGAAGGGAGAGAGCCAGTGCCGTTAGACAAACACAACATCCATGCCTCACCGGGATTCGAACCCGGACCCCGTTCGGACGAATGATCAGAGGCCATTGCTTAGACCCTTGCGCCACCGGGGCGGCTCAGAAGTATTGAAAATAAAAGCATATGCGCAGCGCTGAGCACAAAAGTGACTATACCCTTCGGCACGCTGTCACAAACTGCCAGCCGCCCCGGTGGCGCAGTGGTCTAAGGCGTTGGCCTCTGATCATTCGTCCGTAAGGGGTCCGGGTTCGAATCCCGGTGAGGCATGGATGTTGTGTTTGTCTTACGGCACTTTCTCTCTCCCTTCCCTGGAACCAGTGACCCTAAATTAGGGACGGGCGACTGCTTATAGCCCATTGAGTTGCTCACGGTGGTCGTTAAACCTCCAATCAAAAAAAAAAAAAAAAACTGCCATGGGCCGCCCCGGTGGCGCAGTGGTCTAAGCGATGGCCTCTGATCATTCGTCCGAAAGGGGTCCGGGTTCGAATCGCGGTCAGGCATGGATGTTGTGTTTGTCTTACGGCACTGGCTCTCTCCCTTCCCTGGAACCAGTGACCCTAAATTAGGGACGGGCGACTGCTTATAGCCCATTGAGTTGCTCACGGTGGTCGTTAAACCTCCAATCAAACAAACAAACAAACTGCCATGGATCCGCCAGCCCCACCACATTTATTTGTCACTAAATGCCATTTATACACTACCAAATGATACTAAGCCGCCCCGGTGGCGCAGTGGTCTAAGGCGCTGGCCTATGATCATTCGTCCGTAAGGGGTCCGGGTTCGAATCCCGGTCAGGCATGGATGTTGTGTTTGTCTTACGGCACTGGCTCTCTCCCTTCCCTAGAACCAGTGACCCTAAATTAGGGACGGGCGACTGCTTATAGCCCATTGAGTTGCTCACGGTGGTCGTTAAACCTCTAATCAAAAAAAATGATACTAGTACCGTTGCCACACCCCAATAACACAGGAGTACTTGAAATCGGTTATACATTTATGTCGCGTTCACCACTAATCTGTATCATACCATAAGATGTAGTTGTATGTCGAAAAAGCGAACAAAAGATATTGATGTACTGTGTGTATTGCTTTATAAAAGAGATGTAAACCTAATAACAAAAATCCAACAATGCAGTCATCACCATAAATGGCATGTATTCTTTGGTAAATTTCCACTAGATTGACACTTTCAGCTGTCAAGAATTGAATAGCAGCGCGTTGTTTAAATGGCACTAATGAGGGTCTTGCACAGAGATCCATTTCTCACAGAATAGCTAGTCAACAATTCACTGCAAAGACTAGTCAACTGAAGTGGTGGATGAAATCCTATGCACCATGGGAGTAATTGTTGCATGCCTGTGTTTACATCTGTTGTGTTATAAAGATGAAGGCATTACCTTTTGTTCAACCTAACTGTATGTGATATTTCGTGTATACTGTGTGTTTTGAAAAATATGTTTTCTCTGAAACATATTATTTTACTTCCTAGGTAATATCCACAAAGGGTGAGTGCCCACATGGTACTATACCTTCTTGTTGTAAACATACTTTTGCACTACTGTCCCTTCTTGTGGAATATAGCATCAAAGAAATGTACTTAGCTACAACAGAAAAACTGCAGGTATCATTTTTTTTTAATTTAAGCTTTTACATAAGTGCAATAAACATGCTGTTGTGTATTTACTATGTTGAATTTAAGACCTTTTTTTTTTACCCTTTTGCTCAATTTTTAATAAGAGTATTTTTTTCATTGTTTGGAATTTTGTATGCTGAGGACACTGATACTTTATTTCAAATGTTACTCATTGTTTATCCTTTGAGAAGTATCTCAGAAAGGTTAGTCAAGGGTCGATACCAGTGGCATTTGATATAATATGTTTAGCTCAATCACAAAATATTTTGAGCTGCAATTGTACATTCACAAAATATTTTCAGTAAAATCGTGCTAAAAAAAAATTTTTGGTGCAAGAGGTATTTTGATTGTTGTTGTTTTTAACATGCTTTGGGGGAGGGGATTGCAGTCAGACTGTGGTCGTAAAAGTTAAACAGGGCAGATGGTGTTAATTTTTTTACACATCTGCCTGCCAGACAAAAGGATTATTTATTTACGTGCCCAGGCCAATCATTTTGATAACCTTTGCATCTCAGCATATGTCTTTCGCAAGTCATGATCTGATAATGACAATTATATTTATGAATGTACACCAGTTTTAACCATGTGTACTTTTGAAGTTTTTTTTTTTTTAACATTGTTGGTAAAATCAATCTAAATACAAAAATAGGCAAATTCACAAAAACAGGCAAAATTTCACAATGGGCAGCGTCCTAAATTATTTCGCCACAAATATGGAAGTATTTCGAAAAAGTGAGACGTACAGATTTTAAAGTATGCAATTTCATGGCAAATGGTGAAAAAAATGTCATCTTTGTAGTGCATTTCAAAGATATTAACCGTAATATTTACCTGCAAGTACGACACTGTGAAACCAAGCAGCAGCGACATCAAGCTTTGCTCGGTAGAAACGAATGTTCGCTCCGGTTGCTAATTCATAAGCAGAAGACTACGACAGCAACTGGGTACGTTCTTGTCAGGAAAGAGTTACATATTGTAGTGCAACGCTACAGAATACAGTTCTTAAATTGTTTCTCACTGTTTTTAAAGCATATGCTAATAATTTATTTGTTGTTTCATACATAATTCCCTCACATTAAATATTAAGTTCAGAGATGCCTTTGTTTCTTGTACAGAAAACTTACAAAGTAGATTTCCAGTTATCACCAATGGAAGTTAGACGGGAAGTCGGAAACTTAAGGATTTGGTTCTGATTTTAATGGCTTGGATTCGCACCTCATTTGGTATCCCAATGCATTTTCGGTTCTGCTATTAGGTTGGCATTTTTTTAGTCAGGCTTGCACAAAATTACAACTCAGCAGACAACAAGAAAGGGGGGGGGGTAATGTGGATCTATTTTTTTTGTGACTTATCAGGACAAAATGGATCGCTCTCCTGGCAACTTCGTAACAGGTTCATCTTGTACTCTTCCGCCTGTGAATGGCTCCCACAATGAACCTTCATTTCAATGGAGCAAAGTTTCAAGCGGTCGCCGCGGTGTTAGACCTGTTGCAGCTTCTGTACTTGCAGGTAAATATTATGGTAACAATCTTTAAAATGCACTATAAACATGAAAAATTTTCACCATTTGCCATGAAATTGCATGCTTTTTTAAAGTCTGTATGTCTCACTTTTTCAAAATACTTAAACATTTGCGGCAAAATAAGTTAGGATGCTAAACTACACATTTGCCAATTTTATTGCTGTTGTAGTGCGGTAAAATGTTCCTATAAATTTAGTATTGGGAAGTAGACCAAACATAGCATGGTAGAATAATACAATGCAAGAGGAAACTGAAGAAAGTGTATTTATTTCCCTCTCTGAAAAACTGTTATAAATAGTTAACGTCATTTGAAATGCAACATGTTTTGCATTTAAATCACATAAATGTGCTGTTTCGGGTTCTACAAGGGTAACTATTACAATTTCTGGATTCCAAGAAACTACAATAAATATTAAAGATTATTGAAGTCAGAGACTACAGTCTTCTGGCCATTATATATAATATATACAATAGATATTAGTTTGACTTCATGTTAGACAACTATTATTTACTGAGTAGTTTCAGAAATCTTGTATAAGGACTCGTGTATACATAATGTGCTTTTGATTCAGTGGCGGCTTTTCAGGTGAAGTAGGTGAAGTGTCTCTTCACCTATTTTACCCAAAATAAAGTTTTATTCAGTATTTTTTTATAATATATTCTTTTTTGCCTTTATTCAGTTCCAAAATACTCAAAATTTTGAATAAATATTAATTCACACTGCGCGCTCAATACGGAAAACAAATTCTTATACGCAAACAGTGCAAGTGAAGAGCCGAAATGAGAATGCTTGGAAGTCTGCGATTTCCGCCGAGTTGCCATGGTAACCGTGACGTCACCCTCCCCAATCTGCTCGCTCAAGTGAAGTGTTTCAGCTTCACACGCCTTACCTCTGCATCTTTCAGTTTTTGAGCGTAAAGTCGTGAGAGATCACGGTGGAGTGGGCGGACTACCAGGATACCATGCAATCTGCTAGGGCTTTTTCTCTGTGGTGCTGTGGTACATTATTTTCTGAAAGGAATTTGTTCTTTCGTGCTTTGTGATTATTTGTTGAAAGCTTCAACTGATATTTTAGTTTTGTGCACAATTTAACTGACAGTGATAGTTTTTAGTATTTATCCTGTGGACGACATTGTTTGTAATTTATTGCAAACTCCATTTAATCTGTGGAAAGATGAAGATAAAAGAGACATTTTGCTTCAAGGATGACCAACATATTCACTGACAATTGTTGCCAAGAACAAAATCAAGAAAAGCGGTAAATCTAACAATATTAATTTTTAAAATTGTTGGTTTACTGAATATAAATAGGTTTGCAGCACTTCTGTGTTAATTGTTTATTTTTTTTTTTTGGCCCTGCTTACTTTTTAGTAATAAACATTCGGCGTGGAATAAAGACGGATTCTCAGATTTATTAAGCGTAACACGGTCACTTCATAAACATCGTGATTCTAGCGAACACCTGAAATGCGGATTAATGTTAAGGAATTTTGAAAAAATTCAAAAGACTATTGCAGATTCCCTGAGGAAGAATTCTGGGCTTTTGAAAACGCATTTTAGCCGCCCCGGTGGCGCAGTGGTCTAAGGCGTTGGCCTCTGATCATTCGTCCGTAAGGGGTCTGGGTTCGAATCCCGGTCAGGCATGGATGTTGTGTTTGTCATACGGCACTGGCTCTCTCCCTTCCCTGGAACCAGTGACCCTAAATTAGGGACGGGCGACTGCTTATAGCCCATTGAGTTGCTCACGGTGGTCGTTAAACCTCCAATCAAAAAAAAAAAAAAAAAAAAAAACGCATTTTAACGAAAACGTTCGTTTAAATAGATTTTTCCTGTAGACAGTGATTGATGCAGTGTTAGTCTATACTGTATTTGAGCAAACGAGAACTGGCATTCCATGGCCATGACGAAAGCATGGGCTAGATAAATCGTGGAAATTTCATTGAATTACTTTCATTGTTGATTAGAAAAAGTTCTTTAGAAATTGAAAATCAATACGAAAGGATAAAAACTATTCAAAGTGAATTAATTGAATGTATTTCTGAATATATAAACGATCACGTCAAAAATTAAATAATTTTTGATTGTTGATTCTTTTTTTCTTTTTTTTTTTTTTGATTGGAGGTTTAACGACCACCGTGAGCAACTCAATGGGCTATAAGCAGTCGCCCGTTTCTAATTTAGGGTCAATGGTTCCAGGGAAGGGAGAGAGCCAGTGCCGTAAGACAAACACAACATCCATGCCTCACCGGGATTCGAACCCGGACCCCTTCGGACGAATGATCAGAGGCCAACGCCATAGACCACTGCGCCACCGGGGCGGCGATTGTTGATTCGGAAGGTGTATTGGTTGAGGGATTTTTGGGTTTCCATTATGTGGATGAAGATAGAACGTCAGGAGCTTTATACAAAATGCTAAACAAAATTTTGGAACAGTCTGATTACCAACACAAATAAATAGGACAATGTTACGATGGGGCAAATATAATGTCTGGACACTCCCCGTGACCTGTTTAGAGATTCTAGCAGTGTTGCTAATTTGGGGGAAAAGTCGCTAAGTTTAGGGGATTCTGGATTGGCGTTAGCGACAAAAAACAGTAGTTTGTGATTAGCAACTTTTTTTAGGGGATTTTGTTTTGTTTTAACAATTTCAGCGATTTCTTTTATTTACAGTTTTAAGCATTTTAAATACGGTTTTTGAATCAGGAGAATGTCTTCTTCACTTTCCTCAGATCTAATAGTCATAACTGTGAATTTTAATGGTTGTAGAATGCAATCGTTTTTCCTTCTTGCCTTTGTTTCCATTAGTCACAGAAAGCTTGCCGATACTCGGTGAGTTTGTCTGGGATCCCTTAGACAGCGAATGTGATGGTGGTGAGACTTACTACAGTGTATCCACTTGCAGAAATATTCTATCATTATACAAAACTTTTGTTTTATTCTTCATTAAAACAAAAGTTTTGTTTAATATAAATCGAAGTAACAGTAACTGGATAAGACGTTTGCTTTTGCAAGAAATTTCGTCTTCAACGCTATAATTTATTAATTCACCATGCTTTACATTAAGTATTTTTAGCTGGTCTTCTTAGCCATTTAAAACTTGTTTCTGTATATCCTCTTCCCCCTAAGTCTGTGTACAATTGAAGCCATATTACCATTCCCCCGAGTTGGGTCCGGGTTGGAATCCCGGTGAGGCATGGATGTTGTGTATGTCTTGCTCTCTCTCCCTTCCCTGAAGCAGTGACCGTAAATTAGGGACGGGCGACTGCTCCATTGAGTTGCTCACGGTGGTCGTTAAACCTAAAATAAAAAAATAAATAAAAAGGTATCATATAGATAATAATAATAACAGCAATGTGCCATGTCTCATTTGATTTTAAATGGCGCACAGATAAGTACGAAACTTTTACATAATGAAAAAAATCTGATTTTTAGGGACTTTTTTTACTTTCGCATACTTTTTATGGCAAAGTTTTTTTTTTTTATTGGAGTTTTAACGACTACCGTGAGCAACTCAATGGGCTATAAGCAGTCGCCCGTCCCTAATTTAGGGTCACTGGTTCCAGGGAAGGGTGAGAGCTAGTTCCGTAAGACAAACACAACATCCATGCCTCACGGGATTCGAACCCGGACCCCTTACGGACGAATAATTAGAGGCCAGCGCCTTAGACCACTGCGCAACCGGGGCGGCATGGCTAATTTGGACACTTTCGGAATGAGTGAGTTGGCAACACTGGACGCTAGTTCTTTGTAGCAAGTTCAGCCTTGTTTGTAGTGACAAAGTTGTAAATATGGTGGGTTCTCCTTTGGTTCGTAGACTTCAACGTAGAACCAATAACAGAAGAGCTGTACGTACTTCTATCTCGTTGATTATAGCTATATAAGGCCATCGAAATTGGCTTAAAATTAAAGAAGATAAACATGGGTTAATTTCATTGGAAAGCAAACAACCCAATCTGAAAATCCAGCAAAGTAATAAAAGCATAATTAATTGATAAAGCGAAAACATTACAGAAGACCTTGACGTTATTGCACTTCTGAAGGCAACTTCGGCTTTTCAAAATTTGTTGTACACTTATAACATCCGGTGAATTTCGTTCTTTTATCTGAATCTCGCGAAAGTTGTGGAAGTGTTCTCAAGCAAATCTGGTAATGACAATCTACAGGTAACTTTTGTGCATTTTATTTACCTCCAATTTCCAGCACACAGCATCTTGCAGAAAAGTCAATATACCACCTCATGTTCGCTGGGATGAAAGTCTGTTGCCACGTCATTACGTAGATGACAACTATAAAATAAGTGAACTTTTTCTTTGTCAGCATTCTGAAATCCCTACTGAAAATCTGCACTGCCATTTAAGAAAATATGCTTTCAAAGCTCGCATGGTTTCATTTCTATAATTTTTGTTACATGTTGGAATGAATAAGATTCTTCAAAGCATTTCTAATGCTCTATTAAATAACAGACAACACAACAATGTGGCATTTTTCTTGGCATGTGTGGACAACACAATTAAATGAATACTGCTTTGTTCAGTTCATGACTGCACGATATCAAAAACGAGAAATTTATAGATTAGCAGATTTCTGAGTAAGTAAAAATTGTAAGTTCCTCAGCATGGAGTCAGTGCTCAAGCATTATATGAGAGAAGTCACTGAACAATTATTCACAAAGGAAGTGAAAGCAGAAATTGATATTTCAATGCACATCATGCCATGTAAAAGTGAAGATCTCTGGGAATGTGAAATATGCTTCCAGAAACTCTCTGGAGAATCCACATTTGCAAGACATATGGAACTTCATGCAACTGAAGAACTTTTCCAGTGTAATGTGTGTCACAAGAAATTCAGACAGAAAGATAGTCTCTTAATGCATGTAAAGGTCCATGCAAGAGAACAACCTTATGACTCTGATATGTGTTCCAAGCAGCTAAGTGAAAACTGCATCACCTCAAGGCATCCCCTTCAGTCAAGTGAAAAAGATCACCAATGTCATGTATGCTTCAAACAATTTTCATGCAAGCGCTATCTTTCCAGGCACATGCTTATTCATACAAGTGAACAGCCTCTCCAGTGTAATGTATGTTCCAAACAATTTACTCAAAAAAATGCTCTTTCAGTGCATATGCTTGTTCACACAAGTGAAAAGGCTCACAAGTGTGATTTATGTTCTAAACAATTTACTCAAAAAGTAATCTTTCAAGGCACATGCGCCTTCACACAGGTGAAAAGCCTCATGGGTGTGATGTATGCTCCAAACAATTTACCAGTAAAAGTCATCTTTCAAGGCACATGCTCTTTCACACAGGTGAAAAGCCTCACCAGTGTGATGCATGTTCCAAAGGCTTTGCTGATAAAAGTTCTCTTTCAAAGCACATACTCCTTCACACAGGTGAAAAGCCTCACCAGTGTGATGTATGCTCCAAAGCATTTACTCGGAAAGGTGATCTTTCAAGACACATGCTCCTTCACACAGGTGAAAAGCTTCACCAGTGTGATGTATGTTGCAATCAATTTACTCATAAAAGTAATCTTTCAAAGCACATGCTCCTTCACACAGGTGAAAAGCCTCACCAGTGTGATACATGTTCCAAAGACTTTGCTGATAGAAATTCTCTTTCAAAGCACATGCTCGTTCACACAGGTGAAAAGCCTTACCATTGTGATGTATGTTTCAAACAATTTTCTCAAAAAACTTCTCTTTCACAGCACATGCTCATTCACACAGGTGAAAAACCTCATGGGTGTGATGTATGCTCCAAACAATTTACCAGTAAAAGTAATCTTTCAAGGCACATGCTCCTTCACACAGGTGAAAAGCCTCACCAGTGTGATGCATGCTCCAAAGAATTTGCTGGTAAAAGTTCTCTTTCAAGGCACATACTCCTTCACACAGGTGAAAAGCCTCACAAGTGTGATGTATGCTCCAAAGCATTTGCTCGGAAAGGTGATCTTTCAAGACACATGCTCCTTCACACAGGTGAAAAGCTTCACCAGTGTGATGTATGTTGCAATCAATTTACTCATAAAAGTAATCTTTCAAAGCACATGCTCCTTCACACAGGTGAAAAGCCTCACCAGTGTGATACATGTACCAAAGACTTTGCTGATAGAAGTTCTCTTTCAAAGCACATACTCATTCACACAGGTGAAAAGCCTCACCATTGTGATGTATGTTCCAAACAATTTTCTCAAAAAATTCTCTTTTACAGCACATGCTCATTCACACAGGTGAAAAACCTCATGGGTGTGATGTATGCTCCAAACAATTTACCAGTAAAAGTTCTCTTTCAAAGCACATACTCCTTCACACAGGTGAAAAGCCTCATGGGTGTGATGTATGCTCCAAACAATTTACCAGTAAAAGTTCTCTTTCAAAGCACATACTCCTTCACACAAGTGAAAAGCTTCACCAGTGTGATGTATGTTCCACTCAATTTACTCATAAAAGTAATCTTTCAAAGCACATGCTTCTTCACTCAGGTAAATAGCTTCACCAATGTGATATATGTTTGAAACAGTGCTTACAAAAGACATTTTTCAAAGCACACACTTTTGCAAAGGTGAAACACATACTGCTCAGAACAGCAGGTTTTCAGTACATATGCTCCTTCATACAGATAAATAACTGCTGCAGTAGTTGTAGCTCATGGATCATGAAAGTTGGGGTTCATTTCACAGTGTTCAAAAAGGTAGAAGTACTATAGGTATGAGATAAAAATATGTGTAATTATTGTACACAAAATCCATCCACCTTTCTTGGAGGCAAACAAGTCAATAACGCTTATTAAAATTTGGTATGTTATTGATCGTGTTTTTTATTGAATGCATGGCTAACGCACTCAGTCTATCCTCACTCATGGTACTTCATAAAAATGTTTTTATCTTCATCAAAGTTGAGAAGCATTTTCAGCCTAGTCACTGGGATTGTAGAAACAATCATGAGCAGTTTGTATGTCTCTGTAAACATGATAGGTAAGTTTTTTCATTGACAAATTGCCAAAGACTTACTGTTCCAGTCACATTCCTCAAGCCTTGTCATCTGTAGAAAACTCCCAGTTAAATTTTTTGACGATCTTTTACTAAAATAAATGCACTTCTATTGTTTGTTCATGCAGTTGAACCAGGAATTGCTTCTGATATTGACATCAAAAAGGGTTATGCCAGAATATCACTTTGCAAAAGATAATAATGTCTTTATTTGATTAATAATCACATCACACACTTCTTTGACTGCCATAGTTCAATTTAAGTGAACATTTTCTATTGCTTTTTCAAAAGTCATTAGCACTGCTTTTTCGACTTGCATTCTTACTTTGTTCCGTATTGCACCTTTCTTTCTCGACTGACTTTTGAAAACTGTGGACAAGTTTTCTGGTTTGCACGGTATGAATACTCTTTTTCTGTAGATGGTTATATAAAACATCCACATGTGGTGTAATGTTGTGAAAGAATGTGAGCCAAAATACAAGCATTCGTTGAATGGCTCCTGCTAAGTTAACTGCAGTTGCCTGCTTGGATGATGATTCTATTTTCTCTTTACATTCAACCAGAAGTATTCTAGGTAAATGTGTAGATATACATACATACATACATATCATTAAGCTGTTCTCTTAGATTTAGAGGTTAGCTCCACAAAGGAATACTAACTACCAGGTAATTTTTACGTACTGCTGCCATATCACACTTCTCCATTTACAGCGATCTTGACATACAACTCGGGCTTCACTGACATCATTATACGCCATACACAAGATCTTCTATACTCCATACTCGATCTTTTTGCATGCAGACACTCACGAATCTGATCCTCCCATGACTTCCTTGGCCTTCCTCTGCCTTTCCTTCCTACCAGTTGGGCTAAAAAGATTTTCTTTTTATCTCATCACTCATTATTTCAACATGGCCAAACCAGTGAAGCATATTAGTCTCCACCTTGCTAACAACATTTTGCTCACATTACACAACTGCAACACATCTTTATTCCTCACACAATCAGAACGAGTCTTGCCACCACTCCCTACCCCCAGTAACACATTTCTTCACCACACAAACAACTCCTATGTTTCTTCTGTAGTACCTAGGTTTCACTGCCATACCTCAGAGTAGGAACAATGTTGTCTTTGTCAAACATGCCTCCCAAATACACACACAAACTCATTTACCTGGTCAATCACTGTGCCATTTAGACTTTTATTACATTCAGTACTATCAGTTCCTCTCTCAAAAACCATAACTTTGGTTTTCCCCTTATTTATACTCAGTTTGAATTTCATACAAACTTCGTACATCCAGGACAACATGCCCAGCAACTTACTTTTGCTCGTTGCCAACAGGACTGTGTCATGAACATACAGCAATCTGCACACACGGATATCACCAAGACATAAACTAGAATTATCTATATTGGCATCACGTGTGCACGCATCCCTAAATATATTAAATAGCCATGGTAACATTACACAACCTTATCTGACTCCTGCACCAATAGAAAACCATTTTGATAGCACGCTATTCACTCGTTCACAAGCTCTACTGCCAGCATACATGGGTTTTACACTATTAAGTAGATTCCCAGTAACACCATATTCATTCAATACTTTCCATAAAAGTGTCCTATTTACTCGGTCATATGCTTTCTCTAAATCTATGAAGGCATCAAAAACGTTCTTACCAACATCCAGATACTTTTCAATGGTAAATACAGGAGTGTCCCATTTATACAGTATGTTATTCTCGTTATATATAAAATATTGTCAATCCAAAAATTCTGCATTACCAATAACATTAAATTTCCCCCTCAGAAAGACGCTTTGACGTCTGTAAGTCTGTTTTACACATTAATGTAAAGCGGATACAGTCTGCAGTAATGCATTCAATTATTCAATTAAGATGGATACAGTCATCGGTTAAAAGTCCTAGAAATGTTACTCACGGAAGTGCGTGTTCAGTCCAACATCAGTAGTTATTGAGAGTTTCTTTGTCCAAAGTTGTATCTTGCTTCAATATGGTCAGTTGTTAGGGTTAGCTGGAGAGCCATTTTGTCAAAAGTTGTACCCTACTTTGATTTTGTCCAGTTGTTAGGGTTAACCCAGTTCTGTGTCGACATCATATTGAATTGGTAAAGGTTTCCAGATTATAATTAAAGATTCTTGAGTTAAGAGTTAATATTTACATACCACTTGAAGTTCCGCGTCGTACTTGAGGGCTATCTCCTCAATGTATTCTCGTAGAATTGCCGAAGAAATCTTAAAGTTAGGTCAGGTTCATAAAAAATTTAAAAAGCTGACAAAAATTCCAGTTAAAATCATATACACCACCCCATACCGTCCACAGTGTCGATCGCCGGACGCTCGTTTGACCTAGGCTCTACCCTGGCGTGCCGCCCCAGTGGCGCAGTGGTCTAAGGCGTTGGCCTCTGATCATTCGTCCGTAAGGGGTCCGGGTTCGAATCCCGGTCAGGCATGGATGTTGTGTTTGTCTTACGGTACTGGCTCTCTCCCTTCCCTGGAACCAGTGACCCTAAATTAGGGACGGGCGACTGCTTATAGCCCATTGAGTTGCTCGCGGTGGTCGTTAAACCTCCAATCCATCCTACCCTGGCGTTTTCAACGGAGACTTCACACCCTCTGTCGAAGTCTGTTTTCTGAAAGTCTCCTGTCCATAGTGCGCATGTTCCTCATGTAACCCATCGTCAATGCCATCTAGTGTCAAGTCGCATAAACTTTATCTTCATCTATGCCATTATCACCCTTCCTCTTTCTCTTCCTCTCTCTCCTCTCCCTATTGCATTTCTTCTCAGTTTCAATCAGGTTCCTCCAAGCTAACAAAAGGTCGTATGGACTGTCATTATTGCAGTTAAATGGTTTAGTCTTATTTATTAATACTGCTTCTGCTACTTGTATTGTTCTCATATCATTCTGCTGGTTTAATATTGCAATTCCTTTCCAATAGGGTACACATTGATTATCCAAACAGAAATCAATAAGTGCTGTTTTATTCTCTCTTCTGCTCCAGTTCATTACATACATACATACATACATACATATCACTAAGCTGTTCTCTGAGATTCAGAGGGTTAGCTCCAAAAAGAAATACAAACTTCCAGATATTTTTACTTATTGTGGTCGTATCAAACTTCGCCATTTACAGCGATCCTGACATACAACTCGTGCTTCACTGATATCCATTACACGCCGTACACAAGATCTTTTATACTTCATACTCATTATCTTTTTCTCATGCAGACACTCCTAAATCTGATCCACCCATGTCTTCCTTAGCCTTCCTCTGCCTTTCCTTCCTGCCACTTGGGCTGAAAATATTTTCTTAGTAAGCATTTCATCACTCATTCTTTCAACATGGCCAAACCACCGAAGCATATTGGTCTCCACCTTGCTAACAACATTTTGCTTCACATCACACAACTGCAACACATCTTCATTCCTCATACAATCAGATCGTGTCTTGCCACAAACCCCACGTAAGTAACGCATTTCTCCAGCACACAAACGACCCCTATGTTTCTTCTGCAGTACCCAGGTTTCACTGCCATACATCAGAGTAGAAAAAATTACTGTTTCATGCACAGCCATGCGAGACTCTCTAGAGAACCCATCATTCCTGTGAAAACCTCCCAGAGCAGCTATGACTTTCAAAGAAGAATTCACTCACCTACTGATTTCACCATCCAACTTGTTCTCTCTGTCAAACATGCTTCCTAAATACACAAACTCACTCACCTGGTCAATCACAGTGCCATTTATACTTTACATTACATTCAGTGCTTTCCATTCCTCTCTCAAACACCATAACTTTGGTTTTTCCCTTATTTATACTCAGTTTGAATTTCATGCAAACTTCGTGCATCGGAGTCAACATACTCTGCAACTCACTTTTGCTCTCTGCCAACAGGACAGTGTCATCAGCATACAGCAATCTGCACACACGGATATCACCAAGACATAAACCACTATTATCTATTTTGGCCTCACGCATACATGCGTCCATAAATATATTAAACAGCCATGGTGACATTACATTACACAACCTTGTCTAACTCCTCCACCAATGGAAAACCATTTTGATAAAACACCATTCACTCGTACACAAGCTCTACTACCAGCATACATAGCTTTTACACTATTAAGTAGATTCCCAGTAACACCATATTCATTCAATACCTTCCACAAAAGTGTCCTATTGACTCGGTCGTAAGCTTTCTCTAAATCTATGAAGGCAGTAAAAACTTTCTTCCCAACAGCCAGATACTTTTCAATCATCATGCGTAATGCAAAAATCTGGTTAGTGCAGCCTTTACCAGGCATAAAACCACTCTGAACATCCCACACTTTAATGATGTAAGACCCCGTACTTTTTCAATAACAACCTTACCAAACACTTTCCCTGGCACACTCAGTAGGCTAATTCCACGATAGTTCTTGCATTCAGTCTGATCACCCTTTCCCTTATACAAGGGAACAATGATAGTATCCTTCCAATCCCTAGGGACCATTCCTAACTCCCAGCACAACTGGCAAATTTCAGTTAACCAGTCAATTATAGTCACCACCATACTTCAACATCTCTGCAAAGAAGTATGGTGGTGACTCTATAATTGACTGGTTAACTGAAATTTGCCAGTTGTACTCCAGTTCATGTGTTCAGTCAATCTGGTTTTAATATTTCTTTTTGTACTGCCTATATATTGGTTGACAATTTTATTTTGATTATTCATTATTGGTATAGAGTAGACACCCGCTTTTTGTAAGATTGGGGTCTTTCTGTGAATTTTTTTATATGAGCCTGACCTAACTTGAAGATTTCTTCGGCAATTCTACAAGAATACAACATTGACAAGATAGCCCTAATGGCCAAGTACGAAGTGGAACTTCAAGTGGTATGTAAATAGTAACTCTTAACTCAAGAATCTTTAATTATTATCTGGAAACCTTTACCCATTCAATATGATGTCTAGACAGCCAGAACTGAGTTAACCCTAACAACTGGACAATATCGAAGTAGGGTACACCTTTTGACGAAATGGCTCTTGAGCTAACCTGAGAACTGAAGCACGATACAATTTTGGACAAAGAAACTCTCAATAACTACTGACGTTGGACTAATCGCGCACTTCTGTGAGTAACATTTTTAGGACTTTTAACTGATTTATATTTTAATTGAATAAGTTAATGCACCACCACAGACTGTATTCACTCTACAGAACGTGTAAAACAGAATTTACAGATGTCCAAGCGTCTTCCTAAAGAACTTTGTGGTCACGTAATGGTATGTCAACTTTATGATAGAATCACATGAGATATAATGATTAAATTTCCCTGTTTCGTTTAAGCGTTTTCCAATACTGGGTCCCTTGAAAAATGTATAAATGGCCTTCCACTATAGTTCTGTTTTCCCCAAAGGCCTTGGAGGAGAATAGACTGGCAACGGGCAGCTATTGAGATAGCAGCGCCATCTGTAACCATGAGGACTTGGTGATAAATACATAGCTATTGGAAAGGTACATACAATGTTTGATTCAACGCATAATTTATCATATAAATAGCGCAGAAGGAATATTCGGGTGCAAATGCAAACCAAACAAATTTCTAGATCAAAATTTAATTAGCAAGTTCTCAATTTCGATGCGAATCAGCTATGAAATAGAAAATACGCAGCTACATACAATGAATACCTGATACGTGAAGTTGCAGCAATCGAATTTAAATACAGCACATTATCCTTCCTTCATATTACCCTTAATCACTTGATTTTGTTCCTCAAATTGTTTTATTGAAAAATATATGCAGTAGCGTAGGAACGCTTTTGATTTAGGGGGTACAAGCTCATGAACCTTACATTGCCGCCCCGGTGGCGCAGTGGGCTAAGGCGTTGGCCTATGATCATTCGTCCGAAGGGGTCCGGGTTCGAATCCCGGTGAGGCATGGATGTTGTGTTTGTCTTACGGCACTGGCTCTCTCCCTTCCCTGGAACCAGTGACCCTAAATTAGGGACGGGCGACTGCTTATAGCCCATTGAGTTGCTCACGGTAGTCGTTAAACCTCCAATAAAAAAAAAAAAAAAAAAAAAAAAAACCTTACATCTCAAGGATTAAGCCATCTATGGATGACCCCCTTTGAACTTTTCGGGGGGGGGGGGTAGTATATTAGAGTTTTTATAAAATACGTATACTGATCAGGAATTCATCCGAATGAACATTGTTATCATATTATTATTACCATTATTATTTTTATTGCTGACAAAAAGTTCACATTATTAATTTCTTATCAGAAAATGAATGGAGAAGTTGCTTTGCCGCCCCGGTGGCGCAGTGGTGTAAGGCGCTGGCCTCTGATCATTCGTCCGTAAGGGGTCCGGGTTCGAATCCCGGTCAGGCATGGATGTTGTGTTTGTCTTACGGCACTGGCTCTCTCCCTTCCCTGGAACCAGTGACCCTAAATTAGGGACGGGCGACTGCTTATAGCCCATTGAGTTGCTCACGGTGGTCGTTAAACCTCCAATCAAAAAAAAAAAAAAAAAAAAAGTTGCTTTTTTTGTGTTCTCTCTTGTTAATTTTTGTACTTTTTTTTCCATTAAAATATTGAGCAGGGACAAGTCAACATTAGGATGAATTTCTGTCAGCAGGGTTTGAAAAAGAGGGATTTCTCAGGAAATGTTATATAACTCTTTACAAGAATGAATTAAATTTCTTATCATTTTTGTTGACAATTGATGTAAAAAGCACATTGGTCTGGTGCAAAGCTAAATGATGGTGGAGATATCAAGGAATTGGAGTTCTATGAGTGGTATGTGAAATCCGTAATGCACTTGTTGTATTGCTACAGATCTTAAGACAGAAAACAATTTTAGTGCCGGGGCTGCAGGCGCTGAAATGTCCACTTGTGCATAATTTTTTTTTTTTAAAAGTGTAGAAAGGACGACCTGATCAAGATGCATGGAATGTTAAGAGAAAAGAAACACTGGTCACAAGTATGTTATCAAGCCCTAGCCCTAACATATGCTATTTGAAGTTATTAACAAAAACCTCGCACTCATTGTTTCCCTGCAGAACTAATTTGCTGAAGTTTCCCAGATGGTTGGCCAGTTTTTGGTGGATGAAAAGCCTCCCACTACAAGCTTTAAATATAAAAAAAACAAAAACAGATGACCCGTGATATTTCTTTGAAAAAAAGAGAATAAAAAAAAAAAAGTAGCATATAAATTTTATTGGTTTGTGTTTGCTCATATCTGGGGGGTGCAGTAGATATTAATGTACCCCTCTCCAAAATTTTGGGGGTACATTGTACCCCTGTACCCCCCCCTTCCTACGCCACTGAATATATGTATTTTTACCACCTGAGCTCATGAAAAATGAATATTGCATAAAACAAAAAGAGAGTCTACAGATATCATGTTCACAAAACTATCGTGGCTTTTCTTCAGACATGCAGAGCTCTTTATATCTATTATTAATTGCAGTGCCATATTCACACTCAATAAACTAATTTTGAAAGTTACTTCTACATATAATTTGAAATATAATGCAACACTATCTCATCTAATTTTCTAACCAAGCATTTCTAAGCCTCAGGAAACACTATGTTCTTATGAAGCAAACAAACAATTAATACATCACTCCCTCTAACTGATACATCCAAAATCCCTTTTTCACCTAATTTTTTCTTTGACTACACACCTGTGTGAACTGTGTTTTTGTTTCTAAGAAAAGATGATTATATAAACATTTTTTCAAATTATCTTGTAAAAATGAATAAGTATAGACTGGATGTGCTGTGTGTAAGTGAAACCAAAAAGAAGAAAATTGGGGTAGAAGAAGTGAATGGCACAGTGAGTGTGTGGTCTGGAGTATTGGCTAATATGAGAGGACAGGCTGGTGTAGGTGTGATTTTAAGTGAAAAGATGAAGAACAACTTGATTCATTATAGTTACGTAAGTGACAGAATTCTCTGGATTCGTTTGAAAGTGAAACTTCAGAGAATTGTAATTGTTGTAGTGTATGCTCCTTGTGACTCGGAACCTTCTGATAAGAAAGAAGATTTCTGGAATGACCTAAAAGCTGTTTTGAGCCAGTTTGGTGCTCAAGAAAAAGTTATAATAGCAGGGGATTTCAATGCTAGAGTAGGTGTGCAGAATGCAATTTCTGACAATGTTCTGGGTAAGTTTAATGATCCTTGTGTGAATGATAATGGTGAAAGATTAATTGAACTCTGCATTGAGAATGGTTTGTGTGTATCTAATACATTTTTCAACCACAAGTATATACACACATATACTTGGAAATGGTCAAAAGAGTGTGATAGATTTTGTTGTTTACGATCAGCAGTTGAAACACTTAGTTGTTGACACCCGTGTGATGAGAGGTCCGGATGTTGGTTCTGATCATTACTTGGTAATGTCACGAGTGAAACTTAATGTTGGTTAGAGGAAAAGGAATAGGAAGAGACCCAGGATAGAAAGAATAAAGGTTGATAGGCTCCTTGAAGATCATCAGCGGTATTCTGACTTACTCAGAGAACGACTGAAGGATCTGAAATCTTGCGAGAGGGATGTAGAAAAGAAGTGGGAATGTTTTAAGAACTGTGTTGTCACTGCTGCTAAAGAGGTCTGTGGCACCACAATAGTGGGTAACAATAGAGGTGATGCTTGGTGGAATAGTGAGATTGATGAGGCAGTAAAGAAAAGGAAGGAAGCCTATTTGGGAATGTTGCAAGGTAGAGTCTCTGTGGATGAATATCGCTGTAAGAAGCGTGAAGCTGCTAAGCTGGTTTGCCACAGTAAGGCAAAACATAGGAAGGAGAAAGTGGAAAGGCATGAACGTGCTTTTTGGAAAGATAGAAAGTCCTTCTGGAAGTACATGAGACTCAGGAAAAATAGAGGAAACAAAGGTGTAAGTTGTGTGAAGAATGAGATTGGGGAAATGATATGGGGGCCCAATGAGTTAAGTGACAGATGGGGTGAATACTTCTGTGAGTTATTAGATCAGGAGAGCAAAAATGATTCTGAGACAGATGCAGATGATATCACAATGAGGGATGAAAGCAAAGGAGGAATCTCAAGAGAAGTGTGTAAAGCTCTAAAATATCTTCAGAATGGTAAGGCTCTAGGAGTTGATGGCATAACTGCAGAGATGTTGAAGTATGGTGGTGACTCTATAATTGACTGGTTAACTGAAATTTGCCAGTTGTGCTGGGAGTTAGAAATGGTCCCTTGGGATTGGAAGGATGCTATTATTGTTCCCTTGTATAAGGGAAAAGGTGATCAGACTGAATGCAAGAACAATCGTGGTATTAGCCTACTGAGTGTGCCAGGGAAAGTGTTTGGTAAGGTTATTGAAAAAGTAAGGGGTCTTACATCATTGAAAGTGTGGGATGTTCAGAGTGGTTTTATGCCTGGTAAAGGCTGCACTAACCAGATTTTTGCATTACGCATGATGATTGAAAAGTATCTGGCTGTTGGGAAGGAAGTTTTTACTGCCTTCATAGATTTAGAGAAAGCTTACGACCGAGTCAATAGGACACTTTTGTGGAAGGTGTTACTGGGAAGCTACTTAATAGTGTAAAAGCCATGTATGCTGGTAGTAGAGCTTGTGTACGAGTGAATGGTGTTTTATCAAAATGGTTTTCCATTGGTGCAGGAGTTAGACAAGGTTGTGTAATGTCACCATGGCTGTTTAATATATTTATGGACGCATGTATGCGTGAGGCCAAAATAGATAATAGTGGTTTATGTCTTGGTGATATCCGTGTATACAGATTGCTGTATGCTGATGACACTGTCCTGTTGGCAGAGAGCAAAAGTGAGTTGCAGAGTATGTTGACTCGGATGCACGAAGTTTGCATGAAATTCAAACTGAGTATAAATAAGGGAAAAACCAAAGTTATGGTGTTTGAGAGAGGAATGGGTAGCACTGAATGTAATGTAAATGGCACTGTGATTGACCAGGTGAGTGAGTTTGTGTATTTAGGAAGCATGTTTGACAGAGAGAACAAGTTGGATGGTGAAATCAGTAGGTGAGTGAATTCTTCTTTGAAAGTCATAGCTGCTCTGGGAGGTTTTCACAGGAATGATGGGTTCTCTAGAGAGTCCCTCATGGCTGTGTGTGAAACAGTAATTTTTTTTACTCTGATGTATGGCAGTGAAACCTGGGTACAGCAGAAGAAACATAGGGGTCGTTTGTGTGCTGGAGAAATGCGTTACTTATGTGGGGTTTGTGGCAAGACACAATCTGATTGTGTGAGGAATGAAGATGTATTGCAGTTGTGTGGTGTGAAGCAAAATGCTGTTAGCAAGGTGGAGACCAATATGCTTCAGTGGTTTGGCCATGTTGAAAGAATGAGTGATGAAATGCTTACTAAGAAAATATTTTCAGCCCAAGTGGCAGGAAGGAAAGGCAGAGGAAGGCCAAAGGAAGACATGGGTGGATCAGATTCAGGAGTGTCTGCATGAGAAAAAGATTATGAGTATGAAGTATAAAAGATCTTGTGTACAGCGTGTAATGGATATCAGTGAAGAACGAGTTGTATGTCAAGATCGCTGTAAATGGCGAAGTTTGATACGACCACAATAAGTAAAAATATCTGGAAGTTTGTATTTCTTTTTGGAGCTAACCTCTGAATCTCAGAGAACAGCTTAGTGACATGTATGTATGTGTAAAATCAAAAAGGAGAACATAGCACAGGATCGACACTGAAACAGTAGTAAACAAGCTTTGTTTTTCTTCCTGCAATTATGATTTTGTCAAATGCTAGCTTTAATATGAACTGAATGTCAAAAAACTGTTCTGTAATCAAATTATGTTTTGACCCACTCAGCAGGGAATATGCCGATCCCCCACGAGTGTAACTTTTACCAATGAGATTGTAGGATGTTTCTCTCGATAGCCAATCTCAGAATTGCAGAGTTATTTTGAATCGCACACCTTGTATGCAACCATTGTGTATCAACATTTGACAAAATTCACTTTGCCAAGCTGTAACCCATTAGCACCTTGTATTCAACGATTGTATGCAGTAAGCAAGCACAGAATAGCTGTGTTTATCACAATCACAGCAAACAGAATGGGTGAAAATACAGAAAATTATTTTCATTCAGCTGTGATCAAATAAAATGATAATTGTGTGACACTTTGACATGAGCACACCTTCCATTTAAAATTGTTTTGTTAACATAATGACACCTTGATATTGTGCAGTAGCTCAGTGTGACTTGATAACCCTGTCACATAGGCTTACAAACTTGACATACAGGGTTATTAAACCAAGGAATCTTGCACATCACATAAGAGTTGGCTTTCAGGGTTTGTATTTCTAGCTTCCGAGTGGAGACGAACTTTGAAATATTCATTGAATGTTGTTGATACACTGTCCAGAGAAAGTTTCCACATGTTTTTTTGTCATGTTTCTAGCAATTTAATTAAAAATACGATTAAAATTTTTGAATCTATAATTCATATTAGTTTCCAACTGGTGTATTTCACCAAATTAAAAAAAAAGCAGGTATTAATTTATATAACCTTTCCAAAAGAGCTGGAGCGTGCAAAAGATGTTTACGCAGAGGGCCTTGGAAGCATTTTATCATGTTTTGGGCAATCTTATTAAAAAAATATGATTAAAAATTTAAATCCATAGGAGAAAATAGTTTCCAACTGGTGTTTTTCAGCAAATTAAAAAAATGTGAGGCAATAAATATATTTCATCTTTCCACAGGGGAGAAACAGCATGTCATTTTTCACAGGGGTGATTGTTAAGGAACTGTATTTGCATTTCTAGTGCTTCCAGGCACAATTTAGAAAATCTGGTGTCTCAAAACTCACAGTTCTTGATATTTTCAGTATCCCATGTTCAAAAACCTCAATTGCAAACAATCCTTAGGCCCCCAAATGTGACTATTTGAATGTTGAACATGTGTTTTCGGGGTTTGATTTTTTGAACATGGAATACAAAAAATTGAAATGAACAAGAGAGGGTGTTCAAAAATTGTTAACAGTCCTGTATTCAGACCAAAAAACATTGTTCTATAAATACATAATTATTATATTTTAAACATGATGTAATGTCCATATATTCCTTCATTCTTAAAACATATATTCCTTCATACTGGTAAAAAGCATCATCTATGCAATTAGAGCGAAAGACATTATGAACAACAATGAGCAAAACATTTAACTTACTTGTGAAAATATCCATTCTTTATGTTGGCCGCATTCGCCTTAGTGTTACATCCATATCTAATACAGTACCTGACTATATTTACTATTTATAACAAGTATTTAAAGCATGATTTGCAACACGCACGCAACTTTCGTATACTCATGAATAGCTTTCAGTCCTTACTAATGGCGGAACATCCGGTTTTTAAACACTGACGGAAGTAGCTTGGTATTTGCCAGTCTATTCTCCTCCAAGGTCTTTGGTCCCCCCAAGTATGACAGATATGATTATCTAAAGATCCCTAAAACAAAGTTAATTAGCCCAGGGAGTGGATCAGGTGATATCATCTCCTGTACATCTGTACATTCTAAAAGAGTGTATTGTTTTTCATTGCTTCGTTTTAACTTCTTTCCACCCATTTTATGTCTCGTATTCACAGACCTGGCCGACCAGATTTGCTCGAAGTGCAAAGCCAGAGAATGGGTTTTGTGTAGAATTAGAACCTGTATGTAAATTTGCTTAGCTTGTAGCTTCTGTTTTTTTTTTTTCAATTATTACTTTAATTTTCTGTGTTACTTTATTTTAATAAAGTGATTTTGAAAGTAAGAAATTAGCTTCTTTATCCCAGTATGGTACGGATGCAATTCTGATTTATATTTGCATATGTGGCTACTAAAAATAACAGTTGCAGTGAAAATATGAAATAAGCATTGACATAATTGAAGCAAGTTATTTTTTAAAATCATTCTTCAGTTGAAACCTTTATGAACTGACTATTACAGCTTTATTGGTCACTGTAATGGCTGTAAGAACAAGCCTCTGCATGATCCCTTGAGCTTGGCCTGGGTGTGACTCCTGGATGAGGTGGTGTGTTTGCCATACAGCACTGGCTCTATCCATTTCCTGGTACCAGTTGTCCTGAATTAGGTACAGGCACTTATTTATAAACTGAACTGCAGCTCAGAGTGATGGTTCAACCTCAGATTTTTTTTCTCCCAAATCTTTGTATATTATCATTGCAGATTCTACATTTGTTTACACAAGAAAATAAATACAAGATGTTTGTCCTCAGAAAATGTCTCGATTCTCAGCTCTTAGTAATACTATTGTGTGGATAATTAATTTCCTGGAAGTTGGTACTAACAACTCAGAATTTCATGATCACTATGGACTTTTGAAAGTACAGTCTGCTCTCAACAACCCAGAGACTAATTAATGCTCTATTGGCCACTGAGATGACATCATGATTCATACCATTTTCTTGGTATTATTGTAAGCCTTGTACCACTTCTATATTGTTTTAGTTTTAAAATAAATGGGTGGTAGTGTAGAAGGTGATTCATTCCCATAGTAAACATACTTTTTTAGTTTGTGGTATCAGCAGTCATAATAGTGTGAAACAGGGTTGGCAAGTTTTTGCCACAGGTTGTAAAAAACGCGGTAAAAACTGGAAAAAAACTCGTCCCTGCAAAAATAGGGATTTACTGTGTTTACTTATGAGGCATATAATCAAGTTATTATTTTTCTTTTCTACAAATGATTTTAAAGGGAAACGAAATAATTCTGAATTTTTAAACCTTGATTTAAGGGTTAAGTATTATTCTTTGACATAAAATACATTTTTATCACTTTGAAACTGATTTAAGGAAATATGAGTACAAAATACAAATTGTGTTTATAAAGGTCTAATTTTGTTTACCCAATTCATAGAGATGAAAATCATTCCCTCATTTAAAACAATAATCAAAATCAAAAGCTATTAACAAACTGCTCATGTTTATACTGAGAAACTAATTATTAACAATATTTCAGAAGCCAAAAAAATTACATCCAATTTGATGAAGATGGCCTAACAAATCTTACAGCCCATGCACAAATAAGAAATATAAATAAAAAATATATAAAATTGAAATAAATGAAACAGATCCTACTTTTTAAATTCAAATTTCATTTTAAGGATACAAAGGCACCAGGGGTTAAAATTCAGGGCGGGATGCCCGCCGAAAAATTTAAACTCCCGCCTTACGAAATTTTAAGAAAAAATATACTGTATATAAATATAAAACCTTGGGTTCGGCTTTTGGACCATTCGCAAAATTGGCGTTTTACATTGTATTTTAAATTATGTTTTTAATTAAGAAAATTAATAAATGATGCTGAGTGTTACATAAAAAATATTTCACTGTTGATATGACAGTAAATCATGGCTATGTAAAGTGCATTATTGTGTTTAGTCTAACGTATTTTCCATTTTCGGCATTTTTTTCCATTTTTGCCCAGTTTTTACCAGTTTTTGCCACTGTCCCGGCGAAAATACCTTTTTGCCGGCAAAAGGACCAACCCTGGTGTGAAACCTTGCTGTGGTATAGTAATTACCAGGATTGTAGCAAGCTTTTCTTATCCGGGAGGGCTAGACTTGAAATTACGCCCCTTTGCGTTCTACTCAAATAATACCTGGTTTTGACTTTCTCGCACACTGGCATTATGGGAAAGTGCTATGATCATTCAAAAACCACACCAGGTTTCTGACATAATTTTATTAAAAATGTAAAAAGTAGGTAAATACGCAATAGCCGCAGGTGGTAAATACCAAGTAAACAGTAAACAATATGTGAACGCTGACAACACAACATTCCACAGAACGGAAAACAGACCAACGGAGAACGAATGAGTATCGAATAGTGAACGTAACAATAGTAAGAAGCTTTAGGGTAAGGGCTTGGAAAAATTCCGTTCAAGTTCAACGTTTAGAGAACTTTCTGCGACAGAGCACAAATGATTAATTAGTTCTTCATCCCAACGACATGTTCGAAAAGGTCACAGAGGTATCAGCATATTGTTTTCTATGCCTCCATTCACTGTTTTGGAAAATTCCCATCCTGGATATAAGATGTTCACAATGTATGTTACTCTGTACCCTGTTAGCTGCATGGGATACTGTACGAGACTAACTAAAGTGTTTAAAAGAAACTACGTAAGGTATATATTAAGGTAATACAACATAGTTTGTCACAACTATTTATCTTTTCAAGCCGACCATGGTTTCGCTGGCTATTGACCTAGCTTCATCAGGATCAATGGCACGTAAATATTCAAATTGTATCATCATCATTATCATTCATTATCAATCCACTGCTGGATGAAGGTCTCCCCAAGTTTCCTCCACAACGGTCTGTCTTGTGCCAGTCTCCCCCACGTCACCCTCGCATACTTTCGAGTTTCATCCACCATTCTCCCATGTGGTCTTCTTCTGAGTCTTTTCCTGTCCCTTGGAATCCAATCTAAAATTTCGGCTGTCCATCGATGGTCTGTCCTTCTGGCAGTATGTCTAGCCCATTGTCATTTCAGGGATTTAACTCTGATCATGATGTCTTCCACTCTTGTCATTTTTCAGATCCACAAGTTCCTCTTCTTATTTCTCCTGGTTACACCAAGCATGCACCTCTCCATGCTGCTTTGAGTTGTCTGCAGCCTTTGTATGTCTCTTTTAGTTAAGGTCCACGTCTCTGCACCATACGTAAGCACTGGAAGGATGCATTGATCAAACGCTTTTCTTTTAAAACATAATGGCATATTGCTCTTGAAAATTATGCTGTTTCTTCCAAAAGCTCTCCAGGCAAGTTTTATACGCCAATTATTTTCTTCATCAATGTGACCCTCACTTTATATCTGCTGTCCAAGATAAACGTATGTGTCTGTTATCTCCAGCTTTTCTCCATCAATCGATAAATCTTCATTTCTTGTAAAAGCATTGAACATCACTTTTGTCTTCTGAAAGTTCATTTTTAATCCCACTTCTTTACTCTTGTCAGCAAGTTCCTGGATCATACTCTACAGCTCTGATGGGGTAGTTGCAAAAATGAATATGTCATCAGGAAAACAAAGGTGGGTTAGATAATCTCCATTAATCTTTATCCCTCTGTTTTCCCAGTTCAGTGATTGAAAGACATTTTCCAATGTGGTATTAAAGAGCTTCGGAGATATGGTGTCACCTTGTCTCACTCCCTTTCCAATTTTTATGTGTGTTGTATTTTCAAACAGCCGAATCTTTGCACTTGCATTTTCATAGATGTTATTAATGTATGCATCTTCAATACCGCAGGATTTCAGAGCCATTGTAACTGCTGATGGTTTCACTGAATCAAAGGCTTTTTCATAATCCATAAAAGCCATGCACAATGGAAGTTCATATTCCCTCGCTCTTTCAATTAGTTCTCTCAGTACGTGGATATGATCTGTTGTGCTGTAGCCACTCCTGAATCCAGCTTGTTCTCTCAGTTGAGCCATGTCTAGTGTTACCTTCAAGCGGTGTGAAAGAACTTTAGTGAAGATTTTATAAACCACTGATAGGAGGCTGATAGGTCAGTAGTTCCTGAGATTATCAATGTCACCTTTTTTGTGTAGCAGGATCATTGTAGCGTTGTTCCAATCCTCAGGAATCTTCCCTTCATTAAGGCATCAAGTGAAAATTTGGGCGAGTACTGTTTCGATTTCTTCACTTGCTTCTTGTATGATGTCTACAGTAATTCCATCTTGTCCTGGAGCTTTTCCCCACTTCATGTTCTTGATTGCATGAGCAACTTCTGCTGGGAGGACTTGGAAGAACTCTGGCACTGGTACCTTTCATGATGTCTGGAGTACATGTATCATCTCTTTCATATAATTTGGAGTAGAAATCTTTCACTCTTGTACAAATTTTGCATCTATTTCTTGTTACAGAACCATCTTCTTTTTTTAGTGCCATAATCTGTTTTCTTCCCTTACTGAGATGTCCCTTTGCTATCTTTAGGCTTTGGTTGTTTTCAATTGCTTTCCTCACTAGTTCACAGTTGAATTTCCTTACGTCTTCAGTGATACTTTTTCGTACTGTCTTGCATAGCTCTATATATTCCACTTTGGAAGTCACATCTTCTTTAGTTGTCTTCATTTCTCTTTTTTTTTTTTTTTTTTTTTGTTGCATTAACATTTTGGTTTTTCCTGATAATTTGTTCACATGCAACTTGTTCTTAGACGCAGCTAATTTTGTTGCTGTTTCCATAAGAGCTTTGGTTATTTTTCTGTTAACTTCAGAAATATCCACTTCTTCCGATGTTAGGCCTTCTAAAGCAGAGAATCTGTTCTACAGTTCCAACTTGAAAGTATTATGGTGTTTTTAAAGGTTGGTTATGTCAATACATTTTGTTTGTCTTATGAGCTTGCCATGTTCGATTTTAGTGTTGAGGTGCATCTTACATCTCACCAATCTATGGTCACTACCTGTGTTGAACTTGTTTAGCACACTGCAGTCTTCTATGACGAATTTTTTGTTACACATAATAAAATCAATTTCACTTGTCGACCCGTTTGGATCTCTCCATGTCAGTTTCCTTTGTGGCTTTTTCTTGAAAAAGGAGTTCAAGATGAAAAAACCCTTCTGCCTCTGCAAACTCAACGACAGTATTTCCACACCGGTTTCTGTTGCCGTGACTGAATTTACCTACTGAAGTTTCATTCTGTTGCGTTGGCCTTTTTTGCATTGAAATCTCCCATAATTATCTTCAAGTGCTGCTTAGCTTTATTATTTAGATGACAAATTTCTTCATAAAATTCTTCAATTTCTTCTTCAGGAAGACTTGTGGTGGGTGCATGAGTTTGAATAATCTGAGCCTTGTATCTTCTCGAGAGTTGGATAACGAGTCGTGCAGCTCTGTCAGAGGAACTTTTAACTTTTACAACTTTATCCTTCAGTTTCTTGTTTATTATAAATCCAACACCACTAGTTCTGCCTGTATCTGTCCCACAATAGTAGAAGAGATGACCACTTTTCAGTTCAATGAGATCTTCTCCTTTTCTCCTGACCTCACTTAGCCCGACGATGTCCCGCTTGATCCTTTGTAGTTCCTCTTCCAATTCAAGAAGCCTTGAATCAGAAGATAGGGAGCATCCATTATACGTAGCCAAGGTCAGCATCAGATGGCAGCCTAGTCTGGTCCTCCGGGGATTCTTAGCGCCCTCTGCCTTGGCCAGGTACATTCCAGCTGCCGGAGATTGAGGGCCCAGATTTAAGTTGTGGAGTCGTTTTCGAGGGGTTTGGCCATAACTCACCACGCTGGCCAAGCGGGTTGGTGAATGTGGGATAGCATTTTCTCTAATCCCGATGGTATAGTATATGACATCATAAATGGTGTTTACACTCACGTGTTTTGGTTACATGCTTCCACGCGCTTGATAAAAATGGCTTGGATGCCATGTCATTAACAAGTTGCGAAGACTTCTGATATATGTGGAAAGCTTCCAAAATATCAAGTTTGGTGTTTGAATCTGTCTTGTCAATTAGTTTTGCTTTGTTTTACAAAAACTATAGTCTTGTGACACTTATATATATTAAAAAAACTATAGTCAAGAAACTACTTAAGGTTTTGAATTTTTACATCCCCCAGAGCATGAATTTATGCCCCTGGAATAACCACTCTAGGAGGTCCCTCCTCGTAGTTATGGCCGTGGTAATGACTACCTAAACCTAAGTAGTAGGGGTTTTTGAAGCTTTTTCAAAGTGTGACATGTACCCCTCCATGTCATTTGCCGATATGTTGGTTTTTGGTTGAAAACCATAGCTTTTGCGAGTTAAACCATGCTATGTTAATTATAAGCTTAGTATATAACCAGAGAGCCAACAATATAAATACTCAATAACACGATCCAATCCAATCCTATCCTACGAAAAGCTACCCAATTAAACAAAAGGCACTATTGGTTAATGCAACATCTCCCAAACCCAAGGAAGTTTAGAAAGAGCTCATCTGTACATTAAGGACCATCCAAGAAACAAAGAATGCCATTTGACATTTTCTATGTGTTATTATCCTATCACACAATGTTCTTTCGCATTTCATTGTTCCATTTATATCATGTGGTGGTAAACAGAATCAGGACAAGAAATGTAAACAATCTGAACAACATGTTGCACTTCGAAAATAAAGCTGGATGTGGTTTCCTTTGCATGAGAAACTTTTCTTGTGGTTCTTGATGATGTTTTCATTTTACTGCAGAAGAACACTTTCCCTCCCTTCTTTTTTTAATACAGGTTCATCGCAGATCTAATTGCATATTGGTAAGCTTTACTGTACTCTATGACACAGTTTTTGGCATCTGTTCAGTATTATATTGTTACTTATTTAATGTTTGCATTTCAGAGATGCAAATGTTCTTCTTATAAGAACCCATACATATGCTGGTAACCCTGTATTATAAGTCAGTGAACTTTGCATTATTATTAACTGGGTTGCTCTATACTTATGTAAAGCCTATACAGTCGGGCTGCTGACTTTTAAGTACACACCTAGAGTAGATCATTTCCATCGTCCTGTTCTGCAAATAAAACCATTTGAGTGTTAATAGTCTAGAACAGTGGTTTCAAACTCGCAGGCCACATGTGGCCCTCATAAATAATTACAAAATAAAAATAAATCACCCTATTTTTAAGTATATTATGATATATTAAATACAATATAAACATAGTAATGCGTGGCTAAGCCATCTGCTTTATAACTAAGTTTATTTGCGAAGAATATAACTATGGCGGTTCGAAAGTTTCAAAGACATGGAAAAGATTTTCAAGTTTCCATTTTCCTATAATGCTGATGACGCACCTGAAGAACATCAGCGTGAATTAACAGACTTTCAGTGTGATTCTTTCCTAAAAGAGAAATTCAACAGCTACAATCTAACATAGTTTTACCAGTTAGTTCCAACGGACAGGTACATAAACATTCCTAACTTATCTGCACAGGTTCTGTCTATGTTCGGAACAACATACTCATGCGAACAGTTGTTCTCAAGAATGAACCAAGTAAAATGTCTTGAAAGGAATAGGTTAATGACAGTCACTTATGCTCACTATATCAAAAGTAGCATGTTCAAACAACATTATTCCAAATATCAATAAGTTAGTGAGAGAGAAGCGAATCCAAGTTTCTAGTCAGAGCATGTAATATTTTCTGTACCGTGTACCGTGTTCTGTTGGTAAAATGTGATTGTTTTAAAATTTAAGTGAAAAATAATTGTTACGTAAAAGTGATTGTTTTCAGTGATTGATGAAGCATTTGTCTTTACTATTTACCGACAATTAGAAATAATATTCCACTGTAGTGCCAAGCCTTTGGTGTAGTTTTGTAAACTTGATATTTATGTATAAGAAATTTATTAGTATTCATGCAGCCCCTATATTCCTCCAAAACTGGAAAGTGACCATTCCAAGAGTCTGAGTTTAAGACCACTGATACAGAACAATGAAAGAAAAGTGTGCTTTAGCTTCTGTGCAATTCCCAAACTCTAAATGTAAAGAAAATAAATGCAGGAAGTGAAGTCATTGCTTGTAAATATCATTACCAAACATTGAGAAGAGCAAACTAATACTTTAGCAGTCTTTCATCAAATTAAATATTGTTAAAACAAATTAAGCATTTTGTTACAAGGAATGTGCAGTTAGAAATGTCATTAACCAGGAAACAAAGGCTCCTTTACTGTGACACCAGGGGTTTTGCAATCGCAGCTCTGCCGTAAATATTGTGCTTATGCAATTCCCTTCACACGGTGTGGGTGGACACTGGGTTTTGGTGATGTGCATTAAGCTCAGCAGTCACTTTCGTCCCCGTGGTCTTCATCCTTGCGGTCACAAGCCTCTTTAGTGTCCTCCTGTCTCTTGCAGTGAGTTTGGTTTTCCTTCCACAGTTGTGTCTCACAGATAATGTTGTGCCATGAACATTGTATACTGTCATGACCTTCGACACGGTTTCTCTCGATACCCCCAACACCTGTGCTACTGTGGTTACCGACGCACCAACCAGACGGGCTCCTACAATCTGCCCTCTTTGGAACTCCGACAGGTCCGTCATTGTATCTTCACCTGGAATGAAATTATGGAAATACTGATTTACAATGCAATCACACAGACTTTTGAGACTATAAGCAACACTTTTTTAGAAAACAAATTGTAGCTACATGTTTGTTTTTCTCAAAAAGCAGCACATACCAAAGACACTGTTTTCAGCAAGGTGTTTCCATTATTTGGGACAACCCCTGTATTTGGCTGTGCAAATTATCCTACTATAAATTTAGTACATTTAGTTTTTCCACAATATTTAGCTTTTAGATTTTTGAATATGAAATATTTTGCTTAAGGGTTTCAAAACAAATATTCCTCTTGTTTTAATGTGTTTCAATGACACTCGTTGGGTTCACTGGGGTAAATATGGGGGTTTCTCCTTAATTCATCGCATCTTGCTTCACGCGCTTAGATATTGAAGGATTCCTCTCTCGCGAGGGACAGCAGCTACATCATAGTTTAGCTCGTCGGGAAGAAAGATGTGCTTCGCTAAGAACCAGCCCCTTTCTACCAATAGTCCTGCTTTCGAGCATTCTTAATCCAGAAAGGAGACCTCATGCTGATGAATTTGGTTTCATTGTTCTTTGCATGAATAACTAAGAATTGAGCTGATAAAGATAATTCCAATGAGGTTTTCTTAGCTGAAGAGCCAGAGAAGTCCACAAATCCCAATGGAGGTAGTACATGACCCTGTGGTATTGAGTTGTGGCACCCTATTCAGTGCTACTACATTTCCATGCTGTGACAGAAAGTTGTACTGGTGCGACTTTTCGTCACAGCATTGAGTTGTAGCAGCGCTGAATAATATTCTGAGAATGCGGTTCCATGTCCTTTGAGATGATCTCTCAGAGTAGCTACAGGAAATGAATCTGCAAATGACATCCTATGAACAAATTAAAAAATAATAATAATTGAAAGGCTGTAACGACAATGTCAGTATGTAGTAGACATTTCATGATGATAATAACAGATTACCACCTAGGCCTACTAGAACTCAGACAGAAAGTCACAATAGTAGCAGTTTTATAACCACAACACTTTCACATTTGTCTTATTATATCCACATAAAACAATACTCTTTATTTAATATGCTTATAATATTACTCAGGGCCGGTTGACCATCGTGGAAACCATGGTGGTTACCCCTAGACCCTCACACGTTTACAGGGCCCCACATTTTAAGAAATACATAAAAACAAAGTCCTTTTTGATAGATTATATATATATATTTTTTAAGTTTTGGGGCTGTAGGCCCTTAAGAAGTTATTTTCCATAATGTCTTTTTTTAGTTTTAAATTCATTGTACATACACTGAGATTTCCAGATCCCAAATCATTATCACAACCACATTAATCTTTTCTGCATTCATGAAATTGCAAATTAAATTTCCTTATTTTGTCATTCCTTACTTTTATATATTCAACAATTTGTATAGAAACCAGAGGTACTTATATTTAAAAAATAAAAAGAGCAATTTCAAAGTTGCTTCTGGACCATATATGGAGGCCATTTGTTTAATAACTATGTGACATATATTCTAAATTAACGTTCCTTTTTAGTTTCTTTCCCTATGTAAATTTTGAGTTTGTTCTCAGTTATACTTCACAACTTAACGTGACATCTTCTCTCTCAAACAAATAGTGTTGGTAACACAACTGAGGTCAGAGTGACCGTGACGTATGACTGTATGTGATAAGAATGATAGATTAAAACTACGATACAACAGTTGCTCGTGTGGGGTGTTGGATGTGTGGTGGATATTGATTGTTAAGTTAAAATATGAAGTACGATGTTGTGCTGATGATATAGTGGTGGAATAAATCAATGAACGTAAGTTGATTTTGTCTTATGTTTTCGTCTGGCCGTTAAGGTTTAATTACGGAAGTGTTCCATCGTATTTGTACCTAATGCTTTAGACATAACGTAAGAACGACAAGAATTCAGTACGAAAGGAACTTTACCTTATAACTACATAAGGTACAAGTTTATCCTCACTCCGGAGTAAGTTGCTCTCCCAACTAAGCTACATGGCCATGTGCTCTCACTGCAATCTGCCTTTATCTCATGTGCGTTTTGCGAGGCAGACACGTCACATCTCCCCTTCCCCACCCGAAAGAGGGTCGAGGGCATGGCCCACAGGTCACCCGGCACCATGTGTCGTCGTAGGCAGTCATCCAATGAAGAACGTGCATTTGAGAAATCCCAGACAATTTGGTTTGTGTGGAACGTAACATCACACTGATATATTTTTTCGAAGCATTGAAGAAGGGATTCTCATTTTTCCTGTCTCGCCGTGTGGAAATAACATCACATCATTGAGAGTAACTTAACAGCCGGTTTATCCTGGAAGTTCGGGCGCCAATATAACATATAAGTTTGTCCGCGCCAAGCATCGAATCCGGATCCCTTCACTCCGGAGTAAGTCACTCTCCCAACTGAGCTACGTGGACAGAATGTCTTGCTGCAGATTTGTTGTCTTGTTCCATGTTTTCACCTCCATAGTGAATCACAAATTCAAAAACAGTATTGGAAACTAAATAAAAAAAAACATTCATTTTTATGAATGAGAGCACATAAAAGCTAAAAAAAGTATCTAATTTGTCAGTCACTCTACTTTGCATCGAAAACCACTTACTAAAATATATATATCAGGTAAGGTCCCTATTGAAAAAGTACGGGGCCTTACATCACTATCAGAGAAAGTGTTGTGCGATGTTCAGAGCGTTTTTATGCCTGGTAAAGGCTGCACTAACCAAATTTTTGTATTACGCGTGATGATTGAAAAGTATCTGGCTGTTGGTAAGAAAATTTTTGCTTCCTTCATAGATTTAGAGAAAGCTTACGACCGAGTAAATAGGACACTTTTGTGGAAGGTATTGAATGAATATGGTGTTACTGGGAATCTACTTAATAGTGTAAAAGCCATGTATGCTGGTAGTAGAGCTTGTGTACGAGTGAATAGCGTGTTATCAAAATGGTTTTCTATTGGTGCAGGAGTCAGACAAGGTTGTGTAATGTTACCATGGCTATTTAATATATTTATGGATGCGTGCACACGTGATGCCAAAATAGATTATTCTAGTTTATGTCTTGGTGATATTCATGTGTGCCTGTTGTTGTAGGCTGATGATACTGTCCTGTTGGCAGAGAGCAAAAATGAGTTGTAGAGTATGTTGTCCTGGATGTACGTAGTGTGCATGAAATTCAAACTGAGTATAAATAAGGGAAAAACCAAAGTTATGGTTTTCGAGAGAGGAACTGGTAGTTCTGAATGTAATATAAGTCTAAATGGCACAGTGATTGACCAGGTGAATGAGTTTTTGTATTTGGGAAGCATGTTTGACAGAGAGAACAAATTGGATGGGGAAATTAGTAGGCAAGTGAATTCTTCTTTTTTAGCTTTTATGGCTGCTTTGGGAGGTTTTCACAGGAATGATAGGTTCTCAAGAGGGTCCTGCATGGCTGTGTATGAGAGTGTAATTGTTTTTAACTCTGATGTATGACAGTGAAAGAAACCTGGGTACTGCAGAAGAAACATAGGAGTTGTTGGCGTGCTGGAGAAATGCATTACTTATGGGGATTTGTGGCAAGCCATGTTCTGATTGTGTGAGGAATGAAGATGTGTTGCAGATCTGTGATGTGAAGCAAAATGTTGTTAGCAAGGTGGAGGATAATATGCTTCAGTGGTCTGGCCGTGTTGAAAGAATGAGTGATGAGATGCTTACTAAGAGAATTTATTCAGACCAAGTGGCAGGAAGGAAAGGCAGAGGAAGGCCAAGGAAGTCATGGGAGGATCAGATTCAGCAGTGTCTGCATGAGAAAAAGATGAGTATGAAGTATAGAAGATCCTGTGTGCGGATGTGATGGATGTGAGTGAAGCCCAAGATTGCTGTAAATGGAGAAGTTTGATACAGCAACAGTAAGTTAAAATTATCTGCTAGTTTGTATTTCTTTTTGGAGCTAACGTCTGAATCTCAGAGAACAGCTTAGTGATATAAATGTATGAAAAAAACCCAACTATTTATAGGAATTTATTTTAGAAAGCATCCTTATTATATTCTCAAAGCAAAAACTTTCGATGTACAGATTAGTTGAAGTTACCTTTCCATCATTTTCTGAGGGAGTTTTTACAAGAATTGTAATGCAACTTTGCACCACTTCTCTCCCCAAAAAGAAAGTCTTAGATCTTAACATTTCCGACTGGTGTTTTTCTCGAGTTTGAAACAAATATTTCTTTGAGATAATAATTTTTTCTTTACGGTAGTTTTCATGTGTGTTCTGTAAGGATGACAATTTTTATGTAACAACTTTATTAAAATATGAGATTTATTTTTCTCTGGACCTGGATATGAAATTTCACACCAGGCACCTAAGAAATTCCATCGGGTCCTGATATTACTAATGATAAAATGTATATATGTTTAATTACTTTAAGTATATTTAGATTCACTTTAGCGCAAACAAAATTTTAAAAACCCTTGTAGGGTGAAAAATTACAGCTACCATTTGATGTATATTATTTGTTTATTTTGGTTTTTGTGTGAAAATGCAAAGATTGTTGTAAAGGCAATATTAATTACATGGAGATTGTACTCAAAATCCCAAGTAAGAAATAAAATGTGATGTAGGTGTCACATGGAAATGTAAGCAGAATTTGTACAATATAACAAACTTCTCAGGTTTAGAACTTCAAGTTCTTTAGAATGTGACTTTGTTTAGAATATGAATGGCTATTGTGTAACAAAGAAAAAAATTATCCAGATTTTGAATTGTAGCCAAAACCTGGATTTCTGGCTATGGTGGATAATCACTATAACTAAATTTATGATAACCATACACATTAAAATATCCAAACTCACATACAATTTTTTTAAAGACTACTTATTTTTATTTAATCACCACATCACCAAGAAGAGATTTAAAAAACAATAACAAAGTAATTACTGATTACTCAGAGCAAGGTCACATTTTGCTGCAATCAAAGCAGAATTGGCAAACCACATTTTGAAGAGCTTAAATTTTTGTTTCATGATACTAAAGAACAATATTGGAAATTTCACAACCTACACGTCAGTTTGAAACAGTTTAGCTAATCCTCAAAAATCAATATCTGATATGGTATGCTACATAAGAGGGAAATAATTTCCCTGATACTTTCAAAATGGCAAAATGTTTACAATCCAAATTGGCATAGGAGCAATAATTGGGTTTTCATAGCAGGACATTTGATAAAAGTAATAAATTTTCTTTCTACATTAATACTTTTTTTTATAACAGAACAAAATCTATTGATTTATTACTGATAAATTTATTAAATGCCACAAAATTTCTGCTCTCCAAAATTACCCCAACAAAGTGAGATGATTTTCCCTAAATGGTGGGTTTGCCAAACTGGAACCAATTAAATCACACACATTACTGGAAATAATGATTAAAAATATCTAACACTCCAACCTACAAACAAACATAACACACAGCCTTAAGAGCTGTGCTCAAGCAATAATGCAAACACATTTAGAATATACTGATACTATACACAGCAGCAAAAACACATTAACTGAATAATCAGCCAAGTACACTCCTATAGAACCTATATCAAGAGCTTCATTCTCACTAAATCATATTTATCTTTAACTAGCATGGTGAAAACTTTTGCTCACTGAACTATCTAGAGTAAATGCATTTATCACTTTATTTAAACAGTAACCATGTAATAACTATTTACTTAGCTAAAGCATTTATAATAGGCCAAAATCCCACGGATACTTGCACACAGACTATTTTTACATATATGCACACAGTTTGTTTGGTGTGGCCAGCTCAATGCAGGTGTGAAACTTTACTCCCATTATGGGATGGCTTGTATCACATAATAGTTTATAAAAACAATTCCTGAGCTAATGCAGGCAATTACCTTTACTTTGCAGCTGTTTTTAGTTCCATCTCAAACAGTGAATAAGATAAAGGGACAAAAAATAATAAATCCAGGAGAGAGAGACCTACTACCCACCAAAAGAAAACTTAAATGCATATATAGTGACAATATCCTCACATATCTTTTATGAATGAGTCTGTATAAGAAGAACAGGAAATAATTACATGCTGTGAAGTTAAAACATAACATAACAGTTATGAATACTGAACTCATACAAAAAACTTTATGTACTCCACAAAAAGCTTTTATAGTAAAAATATATAATTTAAAGAGAACTAAATCTATTCTGCTTGTAAAAAAAGAATTTCTTCATCAAATACCACAGAACTCGAAAACGGAATTATCAATAACAGGCTACAGTTGTTCTCTATACTGCCTTAAACAATCTTAACAGAAAGTTGCACAGAATTAGGTTCTTATCCTCAAGAGCTTTTAATGCCATTTCAATTTGATTTAAAGATTCGCAAAAAGTTTGACTACCAAAACTTTTGTGGGAAGGTGCATTTTTTTTTTTTTTTCGTCAATTGAAACATTTCAAATGATAAAGCTAGTGCACAGAATTTTTTTTCATGGGAGCATTTTTATTTCATATCATTAATATGAAATTTCTGTACTGTGCTTTCAATACAGCATGGAAAGGAGAATTGCTAAGTTACAATTGTGCATACTGAAATTCAATGCAGCACAGAATGAAGAATTACTGGGCTACACATTTTTCTGCACACATCCTAAAATTTTTGTAAAACCCCGGGGATTTGTATTCTTTTAATGAACTGAGAGTCACAATTTATTGGTACGTACAATGTGCATAACCAGAGTTGTATAAAAATAAAATATATCTGCATACGCAATCTTTGAAACAGAAAACTTGCTGCAAACCCGAGAAGCACAAATCACAATAACAATAGAGCAAGAAAATTTATAGAGAAATTAATAACACAATATATAATTATTAGGACATTACAGATTCCAATGAGGATGAAATAAATACATTACAATGGAATGTGTGTGAAATTGACCTTTATGGCAAAATATTAAAATATTGGACTATGAATCTCATAAAAACAAGAGGCTAAAGAGTTTTTATATCTAGAAAAACAGTTCCATTAATGAAACTTCCAAATTTATAAATAGCATTTTCAGCAACTTAATTGAAAAATTGTAAACTTACAAAATACATAAGGAAAAAATTTTAATTTAACAACTGGCAACTGTAAGAGGAACTCAGCAATAAAATTTTAATTCCTTCTGTATAAATGGAACTTTTGATACAGTTCCTATACATCCAGAACAGGCTTTGATAAAATCTAGAAGCCAGAAACATCTGTAAAAACTAAAGAACTCACAGAATATCAAAAATAATTGAAAGTTCTTCAAGCTAAAACTGAATTAAGTATCGGCAGAAAGGCCATTTCACGTAATATGAAGAAACCAATAATGAAGAAAATTTCAAGCGTGATTTATGAACAAAGCTAATGCTGCAGCCGAAAGATCTTACAAATCTGATTATTCCTTAAGTTTAATAATAATAAATAATGCATGAAATTTTCTTCATTATTGAATTAAGTATATTAAACTGAGTAAAACCTTCAGTAAGTATTATAATTGCTGTAAATAACAATTCTTTTAAATTTACAAGCAAAAACTACATACAAAATCTACTAATACTTTTGTAAACTATCTGCATACAGTGTATGCCTGCACTCTGTGCATAACTATGAACTACTTATTTCTTGAGAGTTTGTAATCTGAAGATCATCTGTAATATTTACAGCTGCTTGTGCAAAATAAAACAAAGAAAATATTCTTGATTATTGGAGCACTGTACAAAATTGGGGACCTTGGAGATTTCAAGAACTACAGACAAACCAAATTTTGAAGATGACAATCCGATTTTGGCGTAAATGTGACAAGGATGGTAACTAGTTTTAAAAGCCTTCACTACAATACTGTAACACTGCTTGAAGGAAATAGTGGACATGGTTAAACCATGAGAATAAGCTTAATTCAGGAAAGGTTATATCGTTATGAATCATATCCATGAACAGAAAGAACTAAGCGATAGAGTGAATGAACATGAATTCCCACTATGCGTAGATTTCACTCATTACGGAAAGGCCTTTGATTCTCTCAAACCATCATAAGTTGTATTTATTTTCTTTGAAATCCTGTGGTATTGAACATGCATACATGAATGTTATTAGTAATATACACTGAGTTAGCTTGGCATTAGGAAAACCACCCTTTTACAAATTCAGAACAATAACAAAGCACCAAATGTTATCAATGTCACATGTGTCTACTATAAATTGTGCACACCTATCTGCTTAATGTAATCAGTCAATGCTTGCCAGTAATGAGGAAATGTGGTGATTTATGCCAATTTGACTGGGGCCAGATGGTTGGTCTCCTAGACAGCAGGTGACAGGGTTTTGGAAACAGCCACACTTGTTGGCTGTTCCAGTACAACTATATCAAAGGTGTATCAGGACTGGATTAAACATGCAAAGACATGCAGCAGAAGGGCTCATATTAGTCAGCCATGCACAGTTGATCCTAGAGGTGAGTGTCAGGTGTCATGTCTGGTATCAGCAACAAACATGCAGCTCATTCAAGAGTACAACAGCAGTGCAGTTCGACCTACTTTCACATACACTATATCCTGTAGCTTGACTCACTTAAGGTTCTACAGTTAGAGACCAACGAGGGTACCCATGATGATGCCCAGTCATTCCAAACAATGCCTTACATAGGCCAAGGAACATCAGAAATGCACCCTTGACAGATAGGTCATCTGGAGTGACAAGCCCCATTTCCTACTACACCATGGTGTAAACAGCATGAAGCCTTATCTCTTGATTGCACACTTAGTGTTTAGCAGGTTGGTGCAGGTGGTGTGGAGAGCTTTTTCCTGGCAAGTTCCAGATCCATTGGTTATTATTCCACAATTACTGAATGGTGGATGCTACAGGGACCTGTTAATCCAATGTCTTCATCCATATCTGCAAGAGGTTTACCTGAACCATACTGCCATCTTTCAAAAGGATAACACATCATGTCATCAGGCTCATACAACTACTGAGTGGTTGGAAGAATATAACAAATTTACCACATTGCAGTGGCACTCAAACTCCCCTGATTGTAACCCTATTAAAGATTTGTGTGAAATTCTGGAATGGGATGTGAGAACTGCAAACCTTCCATGGAAAGAAAGAAAACTGATGGAACTTCTGCAGTGGAAATGGGTGAAGTTATGCATTGAGTGTGTTTCACAATTGTAGAATCTGTTCCTAAGCATCTACAGGATGCTGTGTTTGTCTTGCGGCACTGGCTCTCTCCCTTCCCAGGAGCTAGTGGCCCTAAATTAAGGATGGGCAACCACTTATAGCCTACAAAGTTGCTCACGGTGATTGTCTAACCTCAAAAAAAAAAAAAAAAAAGGCTTCTCTGCTGTTACAGAAAGGGTGGACCAATCTGTTATTAGGTAGGTGTCGTTAAGTTAATACAAAGCAAACTCGGTGTATATAATGTCACAAATATGAAAGTTCAGTTGTCCTAAGAAACAGCATGTATAAAAACTGGAAAGCGAGTGAGACAAACAGATATAATATTTTCCAAGCCCTCCAGTGCCACATTTTCAAATCTCTGTCTATCTTTGATTTTGGTAGATAAGGAGATAAAGACTAATGGATTTTATTTAACTCACCTTATATTACTTAACACTAATTCGTTTTACAAGTACCCCTTAGAGCTGCAGTGTATGAACCAGAAACTAGGTGACAGAAGTAAAGAAGGGGAATTAAAAATTAAATTACAGGACACAAATTTTATGTACTATGTTTTTACAAGAACCAAAGATTTAGACGTGAACGGAGGCAAATCTAGAAGGGTCATTCCACATCAATTCATCCAATTTTTGGGGGAAACGTAACTCACCATCTCAGATTTTGATGAAATTTGGCATGCATGTATACTTCACCAAGATATAGAAAATGACCAGATTTTAACTTCCTACACCTCATAGTTTCCGAGACACAGTGCTCCAAAGTTTCACTGAACACCAATCGCACACATAGTGATGAAGTACCACTTTTCACAAAATGCTGAATAACTGTAATGCTATTTAGTTTAGAAGAAAGAGATTTTGTACCCTTATGCAAAAGAGCTTTCAAAATAAGAAATAATTTCAAATTTTGTTGAAAACACTGAATAAATAAATGAAATATCATGGTAAAAATGAAAATTTAAGAAAAAAACTTGCTATTCTATATTAGGCTCTACAGCAAATAGCAGAGGTATGAGGGAGCTCTTTTTTAATGTATATTAGTCTTTGATATATATTGTCACATAACAAGAAAAAATAATAGTGGCTTTCAGCTTGCTTTTGGTGATATGTGCAAATATCTGAAATGTGTGCGGGGTCCCACTTCGTCAATTCAACCACTTTTTTTTTTGTTAATTTATAATTCATCTCTGACATTCAAGAAATTTCACAAGGAGATAAAACTAACAAGGATGCAAAAATATAAAAAATTATGTTTTCTTACACCATATAGTTTCGGAGATAAGAAATTAACAAGTTTGATGATATGGCTAGTTCAGCTGCACCCCACAACAAGTGTGGTGAGGTTTTAAAGTTTTTCAGTCATTTCAAAATATCTGTTATTCTCTTATTGCAGATTGCAAAAATTCCTGAAAAAAAATTACTCTGACAAATCTCCCTAAAACATAATTTTGGAAATTTTACTACCCCCCCCCCCCCCAAAAAAAGAATTTAAACATTTCCACGAAAGATATAAACAGTTTTTATATGTGCATGACTGGATAATACACTAAAGTAAGCTTGCAATGGATGGGCACTAGGAAATAATTGCAACTTGTCAGAGTGCACTTTTCAAAAGAAAACGTGGCATAGGGCCAAAAGGATACAGCATGATTCCTAAGGTCATGAGAATTGGTTTTGATTTCATCCCAGATCCTGTGCTCAACTGACCACTAGTTCAAATGGGGTAAGTTTTATGACATCGTAAAACTCCCCAAGTGCTGAGATGAGGGTCAAATGAAAAAATTTCTATTTTCTCACCTCACTCTCCTAGGGATGCCCTCCAGCTAAAGAGAAATACGGTTTCAGCCCTCATTCCCAGTTACGGAAACAATGGTTCAGATGCTCATGCTGATTTCACTGTGGGCAGGCTATCCAGAAGTCTCTTACAATTTGCTGTGAAATATATTGCTTCCAATATTTTCTTTTTTGTGTATTGGCTGCTCTGTGTTAATCTGACTTTGGGACAAATTTGTCAACCTCAATCATGGAAAAAGATAATGGACCAGTGTAGTGTTGGATCACTTACTAATACAGAATGCGATAAATGAAGTTATGTGAAGACAAAAGGGTTTCTCAGTAGTGAATAATTGTCTGTTGCTGACAAGGAACTTATTTCTTTAAGACCTAATGTTCCACATAAAGATATAATCTCAGTACGTTTACATCACAAATGTTATTATCTGAAGAAATATGAAACCTACCAAGTAACTTATTGCAATCCTTTTGGTGACCATGATGTGAAAAAACCTGTTGAAGAGGTCCCTGCATCAAGTCAGTATACAAATAGCCCAACAGCTGCAATCTAAAAACACAGTGTATGCCCAGGTCAAAAATTATGTCCTCAGTGTCATTGGAAAGCATCTAAATTAGGACAACCTTAGAAGATGAAGTTTTAAGTGAGACTGATGATTTTATTATTAAACAATGTGCTGCTAAAGAAGTAAATGAAAGTTTATCTGATTTAGAATTGTCACCGTTAAAATTACATTCCTTGCCATCCCATAGTAAACCAGCATATGGAAAAAGAAAACTTCTTCAAGCAAAGTTAGCTATGCAGAGTAAAATATTTTGTGTTCTGGAGTATGGCTTTACAGCTCAGTCTTCTACTAGGGACAGTGATACTGAATACTCCATAGATGAATTAAAACTAAAAGCTCATGATTTGGATGAACTTGTTGCTTTAATGAAAGAAAAGATACCTACTGTCAGTTGTAAAAAAAAAAAAATGCAGATATTAACAATGACTCCCCCATAATTAATTAATGGCGTGCTGTCTCTGTACGATGTCATCAAACCACCATCTCTGACTGTTCAATAAAAACTTTATTTACAATAAAAGATATGATTTAAAAATATTTAAAGGGCAAGATCTTTCGGGGCTACAATAGCACCCGTCCTCAGGCCACCCAACAGTGCCGCAGAGCACATGGAAGCGCCGCAATATATAACCAATCTCCCCCGGGGGAGACCCACAATACATTTGTTCAAAAACGCAGATGATGCCAATTGAGGAAAACAGCAAAACAGAAAGTAATACAAATAATATAATTGATTAATTAAGGTCCTCTTCTTCAGTTTGTTGAATGGGAGAAGTAATTATTTTTCTCCATTGACTAGGAACAAAAACAGGTAAGTCCAAGTTACAACAGGTAGTACCATAAGAAATTATATACAGACTCTCGGTAAAAAAGACAGTTTGTTTGTTAACAATGGAGGAAAGTACTATTGTATTAGGCCAATCGGGAGAGTTACCTCCGTGGTGAACAGCTGTAGTAAATGAAGTAGAAATGGAGTAAGTTCGAAGTGCATATTTGTGTTCAGACAATCTAATGTTCAGACTTCTAAGGGTAGAACCTATGTAGTATTTGATATCTTCCTTAGGAGCCGAGGAAGCAATGGGATACGATATATTCCTGCTTTATTCAAAGTTGCGACTTGATCTCTGTCGTTACGTATGGTTGAAAAAATGTTTTTGGTGCAAATTCCAAATTTAATATTGTATTTATGACATACCTTCCGCAATATGGAAACTACAGGAGGGATGAAGTCAACTTTACCAACGTATATAGGAGATACGACCTCCATTATATACGTTGGTAAAGTTGACTTCATCCCTCCCGTAGTTTCTATATTGCGGAAGGTATGTCATAAATACAATATTAAATTTGGAATTTGCACCAAAAACATTTTTTCAACCATACGTAACGACAGAGATCAAGTCGCAACTTTGAATAAAGCAGGAATATACCGTATCCCATTGCTTCCCTCGGCTCCTAAGGAAGATATCAAATACTACATAGGTTCTACCCTTAGAAGTCTGAACATTAGATTGTCTGAACACAAATATGCACTTCGAACTTACTCCATTTCTACTTCATTTACTACAGCTGTTCACCACGGAGGTAACTCTCCCGATTGGCCTAATACAATAGTACTTTCCTCCATTGTTAACAAACAAACTGTCTTTTTTACCGAGAGTCTGTATATAATTTCTTATGGTACTACCTGTTGTAACTTGGACTTACCTGTTTTTGTTCCTAGTCAATGGAGAAAAATAATTACTTCTCCCATTCAACAAACTGAAGAAGAGGACCTTAATTAATCAATTATATTATTTGTATTACTTTCTGTTTTGCTGTTTTCCTCAATTGGCATCATCTGCGTTTTTGAACAAATGTATTGTGGGTCTCCCCGGGGAAGACTGGTTATATATTGCGGCGCTTCCATGTGCTCTGTGGCACTGTTGGGTGACCTGAGGATGGATGCTATTGTAGCCCCGAAAGATCTTGCCCCTTTAAATATTTTTAAATCATATCTTTTATTATAAATGAAGTTTTTATTGTACAGTCAGAGATGGTGGTTTGATGACATCGTACGGAGACGGCACACCATTAATTAATTATGTTCCATACGTACGAATTTTTTAACAAGTATTAATGGCTCCCCCATCATGGTCCAGAAAAAAGTAGCACAACAGCTTGAAATTTCAGAATACACAGTACATCAGGAAATAAAATTAGCAAAAGATAAAAGCGTTATATCAGTTCCCAAACCCAGCCATGGTAAGAAACTTTCACAAGATGCCATAAAACAGATTATAGAATTTTATGAAGTATTCTAGGCAAATGCCAGGAATGAAGGACAAAGTAAGTGGTGCTGGAAACGTCCATGCTCAGAAAAGACTTATTCTGTGCAATTTGAAAGAATTATATCAGCAATTTAAGCAAAGACATACTAATGAAAAAGTAGGATTTTCTAAATTTTGTGTTCTTCATCCAAATTGGTGTATTCTTGCGGGCTCCTCTGGAACCCATTCTGTATGTGTGTGCACTATACATCAAAATGTCTAACTTTTGATTAGTACAACACACTTTGAAGTATCACATCAGGACTTTATCAATAGTCTTGTCTGCAGCAGTAAGGATTCAAAGTGCATGCTTTGGTGTTGTTCAGTGTCCAAAAAGTACAAATCTGAATCAGTTATTATTGCAGAAATTTAAAAATTGTGATCCCACTGATGAAATTGAATATCACCAGTGGGTGTCTACAGACAGAATGGAGCTTCAAAACTTTTCTTCTTAAGTTGAGGAATTCATTGAATTATTTGTGCCAAAAATTGAGAAGCTCATTCTGTATTCATACATTACCAAAGCACAGTCTTCATTTTTCAGTAAGTTGAAAGGAACAATTGGTTCAGAATCTACCATTATACTGATGGACTTCAGTGAAAATTATGCATTTGTAGTTCAGGAAGAAGCACAATGGTATCATTGGACTCACCATGCATGCACAGTTCACCCTGTTGTTATTTACTGTGTAAGAAAAAATTCTGACTCTTTGAACTCTGCATCAAGTCACTGTTTCGTTTCTGATGATCGTGATCATGATGTTGCAATGGTGTACAACATTCAGAGTGAAATAATAACTTTCTTTAAAAAGAACTACCAACAGGTAAAAGAAGTAAATTATTTTACTGATGGTTGTTTTGCTCAGTACAAAAACTATAAATCTATGTCATCACAGTAATGATTTTGCAGTGACAGCTTCATGGTCTTTCTTTGCCACCAGCAACAGGAAGTCTCCTTGTGATGGCATAGGTGGAACTGTCAAATGAATCACTGCAAAAACAAGTCTCCAACGTTTACTGAAAGAGCAAATAACCACTCCACAGGAGATGTTTGACTTAGGTGTCATAAAAATATCATGAAAACAGAGTTTCATTTTGAAAAGTGATATGAATGCTGTGTGCAATGAGTGTCAAGTAAGATTTTCTCATGTTCAAACAATACCTGATACACGAAGTTTCCACAGCTTTATTTCATTATCAACATCTAAAATAGCAACCAAGAGAACAAGCTTGGATGAAAATTACTTTTTGATTTTGGCTGTAAAAATCTAGGAATACAAAGGCAGTTATATACACACTGTTAAGTAGCATGTGTATATGATTCTAACTGGTTTCTAGGAATAATAGAGAAAATCAGTTATGAAGAAAGTGATGCATCTGTAAAATTTATGCACCCAAGCAGCTCTGCAGTTTCTTTTTACTGGCCTTCATTTAAAGATGAGTGCAATATTCCATTTGGACACATTTTATGTTTAATTGACGCTCTCATGACAACAATTTCTGGTAGAACATATGTGTTTTCCAAGTTGGACATGAAAACCTGTCAAACTAAGTGGCTGAATTATAAGGACTCCTTCCTCAAGAGTTGATCATGGCATATTAAAAACATCAATGTAAATATTTGTGAACAGTGCAAAACTACCTGCTTGTCTTTCTTTTTTTCAAGTCAAAACGAATTATGAAAAAATAGATCAATGCAACGTAGGTGAGTATGACTAAGCAGTTTGTTGCATATGCTCACCTAACTTGTTGTGGGGTACAGCTGAACTAGTCATTTCATCAAATTTGTTAATATGGTATTTCTGAAACTATATGATGTAAGAAAACATAATTTTTTTATATTTTTGTGTCCTTATCTCCTTGCGAAATTTCTTGAATGCCAGAGATAAGTTATAATTAATAAAAAAAAAGTGATTGATTTAACGAAGTGGAACCCCACACGCATTTCAGATATTTGCACATATCTTCAAAAGCAAGCTGAAAGCCACTATTTTTTCTTCTTGTTATGCGACAGTATATGTCAAAGACCAATATACATTAAAAAAGAGCTCCCTTATACCTCTGCTATTTGCTGTAGAGCCTAATATAGAATAGCAAGTTTTTTTCTTAAATTTTCACTTTACCACTATATTTCATTTATTTATTCAGTGTTTTCAATGAAATTTAAAATTATTTCTTATTCTGAAAGCTCTTTTGCATAAGGGTACAAAATCTCTTTCTTCTAAACTAAATAGCACTACAGTTATGCAGCATTTTGTGAAAAGTGGTACTCCGTCGCTCTATGTGCGAGATTGATGTTCAGTGAAACTTTTGAGCATTGTATCTCAGAAACTATGAGGTGTAGGAAGTTAAAATTAGGTCATTTTCTATATTTTGGTGAAGTATGCCTCCATGCCAAATTTCATCAAAATCTGAGATGGTGGGTTACATGGCCTGGATGAAGTGATGTGGAATGACCCAGAAGTAACCTATGCCTACATTTACTTTCGACAATACATATCAAACAAGGGTCACATCTAACTAGAAATTAATAAGTACAAAACTTGGATTCAAATTATTTGAAAGGAATAGAACAATTTTAAAGAGCAATTTGCCATTATGTCTTTAAACAAAAGCATTTAGTCAATGCATCCTTGCAGTTCTTACTTAATCATCAGAGACATGGTCATGAACTAAAAAAGGTCAAATGTGTGCTGTGGACAATTAAAAGAATGATGAAGAGATGTGTAACTGTTTATTCAGAGAAAATACAGAAAAGAAGAAGAGTAAGAAAAAGTTGTTTGTCATGCTTTTTTCTCTTTGCTAACATGTTTATATAATTGTGTGCTTTTGGAGAATTGTTAAAAATTCAGCTCTTTTGTTGTATATCAATAAACCTCTGTTTACACCCAAGTGAAAAATTACAATATCTGACAATGTTGCTGAAATTGTTTGGCATCAATGCTTCCCTACAGCAAGTTCAAAACTCTTGCAAGACAACATTCTGGAAGTTGTCATTTAAAGGTGGGCGTTGGACAGTGGTCAAGTGATCTGTAATGTCAGCTCCTGACATCTCTTACTTCATGTAAAAATTTCAGGGCTTTTAAGAAATCTGTATCAAAGAATTTGGAAGAGAGTTTGGTACTGAAATTTTTCAAACTTATCCGAAGTAGTACTGCATATGCTTAAAATGTTTCTTACCCTAAATCCTATTATTGCATATGTTTGAAGTGTTTCCAGAGTCAAGTAGTCTAAATATAACTTTTCTTTAGTTTTCACTTATTTTCATGATTTTCCTTCAAAGGTTGCAAAAGAAGAATCCTGAGATTACCTGCCAGTTTTGTGGGTACCTTCTTGGGGGGGGGGGGTTCCCCTGCAATTTGATGTTCAATTGTTATCAGTATTACTATGAGTTTTCATTTCTTAATTTAGCTTCGTTCAGTAATGAATATACATTTCTTTTAATTTTGATTATGTATCTCATGTATGACACATAGTGAAAGTGGCTTAAAACTTTTTTAGCTTGCCCTACCCCCCCCCCTCTACCCCCAGCCTAGAAAACAATCCTGGCATATCCTATGCCCAGAATCCATTACATTGGCAAACTTGAATAGGGTGAAAAAATAGTGCTTTTCAGAATACAAATCAGTTGAACAGTAACACGACTAAGAACTTATAGTGCTTTCATGGCAACATCAAAGAAGAAAAAGAAAAAATTTGGATCTTTCATCACATTAAGGTCTTAATCAGAAACTTTCTGCAAGATATTGCAATACTTAGACTAAATCTTGTGAACACATGCACTGTACTTGCAACACGACAAAAACAGTTCATCATTCTGAAGCAGAATATTTTTTTTAATTGGAGCTTTAACGGCCACCATCAGCAACTCAATGGGCTATAAGCAGTCGCCCGTCCCTAATTTAGGGCCACTGGTTCCAGGAAAGCAAGAGAGCCAGTGCCGTAAGACAAACACAATATCCGCGCCTCACCGGAATTCAAACCCGGACCCCTTTCCGACAAATTATCATAAGCCATTGCTTAGACCCCTAAGCAGAATGATTGTCTACAATGCAATGCTTATTGATTGCACATCTCATCCCTATTAAACAGTAAGTTATAAGGCCATATCAAGTTAAAGAGGACAAAAACAAAATAGTTTCTCTTCACAGCCCAGTTACTCAGGTCACATATATGTAAGAAAGTATTTCCTTTTAATTATGCTTATAATAATTTTGTTCCTTATTTTCCTTTTTCTAATGTCTTAATGCTGTCATTCAGTTCAAATAATTTGCAACATCAATGCAGGATTTCAACAAACTAGGCAAGTTAAATTTGATCCAGATTCAACTACAAGAGACTTTGGTTCACCTGAAAAAGGAAGTTCAGTGGCAATGATAATTAAGGCTCTTATGTAGTACAGTTTCTCATGAAGCAGAGGGCAAACCCTGTTTGTAGTATGGGCTACGCTTCTCCAGCAAGCAAATATGTGAAAATATTATGCAACACCACTAACATTCCTTTCTAGTACACCTGCTGTTCACATGAAAGGTGGAAACACAAGTAAACAATTCATATTAGAGGTATGCATGTTTCAATATTTTCATGTTTTTGTCATTTTTCTATATTCATGTTTAACAAATGCCACAGTTTTAACAAATTAAGTAAAAAAACAACAACAAAAAAACTGTCCTAACTCTCAACTATTACTTGGGTTAGTAGAGAAAGGAGTGGTGAGGCAGCTAGTGTACTACCAACACCACCAACATTCCCCTATGCCTGGGCAAAGTTATCTTCTAGGAATGATACCACAGGGTCAGTGCAAAATAAAATCACTTTCCCCAAAAGGCTTCAGAACAAATTTCCCACAATCACTGCAACAGGAAATCCTAAACTGAATAAAACAACAAAATTCAATGGCAATTTCTTTGAAAAATCAGATGAAACTGAAAAAAAAAAAATGACTAAAGGAATGTTTTATTTTATTTCAATCTTCGTTTTCACTAGAAAACTAAACAAAAAACCCCAACAACCTCTGATCATTCTTAACTTGTAACACAATTCTTAAACCTGATCACCAACAGCACGACCCTGGTAAAAGTGAAATTATCTTACAGACATATTTCCGAAAACCAAATGCATAACCTGAAATTGATTTAACCCTGGAGTATTTGAAAGATAAATCTTACGCACCATTCTATAAATCTTCATACATAAAATTTAGGAATGGTCTTGTTCAAGCTCACAAAAACGCTGCTGCAGTTACTTATCTGTGTGAAGAAGCAGATCTACTGAAAGATAACTCTTCTGAGCAAAGTGTCACACCATTCACGCTTTTCACCTTTGTGCAGGATCACACACCCTGAAAAATGACTTCTGTTAGCACTGTTTCCAACAAATATCATACTGGTGAAGCTATTTACCTGTGTGAAAGTGCATGTGCTTTGAAAGAGCACTTTTAACACCAAACTCTTTGGAGCATACATCACAATGGTAAGGCTTTCCACCCGTGTGAAGAAGCATGTGTTTTAAAAGACTACCTTTTTGACTAAATTGTTTTGAGCATATATCACACTGATGAGGCTTTTCACCTGTGTGAAGGAGCATATGTGTTGAAAGAGTGCCTTTGTGAGTAAATTGTTTGGAGCATATATCACACTGGTGAGGCTTTTCACCTGTGTGAAGAAGTATATGCTTTAAAAGGTTACTTTTAAGTGCAAACTGTTTCAAGCATGCATCACACTGGTGAGGCTTTTCACCTGTGTGAAGGATCTTGTGCTGTAAAAGATCACTTTTACGAGCAAATTGTTTCAAACATACAGCACACTGGTGAGGCTTTTGACCTGTGTGAAGGAGAAAGTGCCTTGAAAGATGACTTTTTTGACCAAATTGTTTCCAGCATACATCACACTGGTGAGGCATTTCACCTGTGTGAAGGAGCATGTGCACTGAAAAATCAGTTTTACGAGCAAATTTTTTTGAACATACAGCACACTGGTGAGGCTTTTCACTTGTCTGAAGGAGCATGTGCCTTGAAAGAGTACTTTTATTAGTAAATTGTTTGGAACACATATCACACTGGTAAGGCTTTTCACCTGTGTGAAGGAGCATGTGCCTTGAAAGAGTACTTTTATTAGTAAATTGTTTGGAACACATATCACACTGGTAAGGCTTTTCACCTGTGTGAAGGAGAATGTGCTTTGATAGAAGACTTTTAACAGCAAATTTTTTGAGCATACATCACACTGGTGAGGCTTTTTACCTGTGTGAAGAAGCATATGTGTTAAAAGAGTGCCTTTGTGAGTAAATTGTTTGGAACATACATCACAGTGGTGAGGCTTTTCACCTGTGTGAAGAAGCATATGCTTTAAAAAGATTACTTTTATGGGCAAACTGTTTCAAGCATACATCACAGTGGTGAGGCTTTTCACCTGTGTGAAGAAGCATGTGCTTTGAAAGATCACTTTTACGAGCAAAGTGTTTCGAACATACAGCACACTGGTGAGGCTTTTCACCCGTGTGAACAAGCATGTGCTTTGAAAGATTACTTTTCTGAGTAAATTGTTTGGAGCAGACATCACACTGGTAAGGCTTTTGACATGTGTGAAGGAGAATGTGCCTTGAAAGCTGACTTTTTCGAGCAAATTGTTTCCAGCATACATCACACTGGTGAGGCTTTTCACCTGTGTGAAGGAGCATGTGCTGTGAAAGATTATATTTACGAGTAAATTGTTTTGAACATACATCACACTGGTGAGGCTTTTCGCCTGTGTGAACAAGCATGTGGCTAAAAAGGTGATGCTTGCATGCAAACTGTATTAAGCATACATGACATTGATGATCCTTTTCACTTGACTGAAGAGGACTATGCCTTGAAATGCTGCATTTTTCACTTAGCTGCTTGGAACACATGTTAGAATCATAAGGTTGTTCTATTGCATGGTTTTGTACATGCATTAAGAGACTGTCTTTCTATTTGCATTTTTTGCAACACTTTACACTGGAAAAGTTTTTTACTTGTGTGAATGGCATATGTCTCACAATTCTGGATTATCTTGAGAGTTTCTGGAATCATATTTCTCATTCCCAGGGATCTTCACTTTATACAGCATGATGTGCATTGAAGTGTCAATCAGAGCTTTCACTTCCTTTACATTTATTTGTTCAGGTGCTTCTCTCATAGAATACTTCGGCACTGACTCCATGCTGAGAAACACAATTTTTGTTTATTTAGAAATCTGCTAGTCTAATAATTTCCCTTTTTGACATTATGCAGTCATGAACTGAAAAATACATGCCCCTCGTTTGTGTTGCACACCCATACAAAGAAAATAACACAGTCATGTCTAATATCTAAGGGGGCATCAGGAATGCTTTAAAAAATCTCATTAATTAGAACATGTAACAAAAAAAAACAAAAAAACATAGAAATGAAACCAAACAAGATTTGTAAGCAGATTATCTGAAATGGCCAATTCAATTTTCAAGAGATATCGAAATACTGACAAAGAAAAACATTAACTGGTTTTATAGTTGTTACTTATGCAATGACATGGCAGACTTTTTCTCATCAAAGCAAACATAAAGAAGTATTTTGTCCCTTCTGTTAAATGCTGAGTACTGAAACTCGGAGAAAATATAAATATGCACAAAAAAAAAACAACCCCCACCTGTAGATTCATATCACTCAATTTCTTTCAGAACATTTCGGCAACTTTGGCGAGATTCAGGTAAAAGAACAAAATTCACAGAATGTTGTGTGTACAACTAATTTTGAAAAGCCAAAGTTGCTTTGAGAGGTGTAATTTCGTCGCGGTCTTCTGTAGGTATTCACCTTAACAATTATGCTTTTGTTACTTCGTTAGGTTTTAAGATTTGGTCGTTTACCTTCTGAGAATGACACGCTTATTTTCGCGTAACTTAATTCTAAGCCTCATATACTAATATAGTATGTAATGGCGATTCAGGAAGAAGGGATTTTCCTTATAAGGAGAGTGGGACATGTAGAGTATTTTTTACATTCTAGATTTTTTTTTCACACCTCCACCAGCGAAACTTGTTCATTTATTTCACTTCGACAAAGAGACACAAACTGCTCCCGTACTACAACGGAAAATTTGCCAATAAGCTTCAATTAAAAATGTGATGTCAGCTGTAATACGTGCATTATAACCAAAGAATATATAACCATGAAGGTACAAGGTAGTAGCAACTGGCAATTGAGGTTCATTCATACAAAATGTCGGACCATTGCACTCAAGCTCTCAAGGTTTAGATATATCTCATGGTATAAGGTTGGGCTCGCTACGATGTCCGCCTCTCATTGGCTGCTGAAATGACGTCGGCGTGGACGCTCGGCAGCCAACGCAACATGGCAGCTTTGAGCGTCTTGTGGCGTTGGGTTAAGGCATACGAAACGATCGTAATAATCACACTTATTATGATAATAACGAAATAAAAGTGCAAAAAACTGCTCCTACATAAATCAAAATCATGAAATCAAACCAGTTACCTTCCGTGAAGCGCAACATTTCCCAATTTATTTGCATATATGTGAACTCATATTTTAATACTTACCGCCAAGCCACTATACCAAATAAACAACTACAAGAATTAAGGTAAAACACCGATACTTAAATTATTTCTGAAATTTACTTCATCAAAAAATGCCAACAAAGGCGGCGATACGCATCGCTGTCAAATCAATCAGTTCCGTACTGTGAACAACACGAAAAATATTCTGTCTCTCTATATATTCACTCTTGAAACATTTTTCAACATTCCTTCATGGTGTGAATGTATATAACACATAAGCAAGCTAAAAGAAACAAAACAAAAAAACAAATATATGCGCAAGAAAACCAAGAGTTAAGTGTTATACGTCCCTTTTTTTTTTTTTTTTTCAAAATTGCTTTTTCCTGTAAAGTTAAATAAGCTTATTATTTTGCTCTAAGCTTAAGAATGTGGTTTTCACTTTAAACCTTTTTTACCAGCATGTATGCTAGCTGGTTGTTTTAGTAGTTTACAAGGTTTAGTAGAATTTAATGTTCAAAGATTTTATTAACTTACAAAATTTATATTTGGTGCACTTAAGCAGATGTAATATAGCAGAAACCCACTTTCAGGTCTTTGTAGAAATGAGAGAGGGATCATTTCTGTTTGACCCTGAAGAAGGAATAAGTGATTATTCTCAACATGTTCTACATTACATGTCTCCTTTTATAATCTCACTTTTAGAGTTTACAGTTTTTTAGTTTTAGCCCTCATCAAGGGGAGAATATAGCTCTGTGATTGGGTTTTGATATTCTTCTTTTTTTTAGGTTTTTCTTTTAAAATTGTTTGTACACACCCACACACATCATTTAAGAAGGTTGCCATTTTTTCTGGAAGTGAAGATATTGAAGCTATATCGAATATCTACCTACTTAAAAAATGACATCTTGAAAAATACACACACATACACACACAATATATACATACATATACACACACGCCATATATACATACAGTCAGGTGATGCGTAACATCACAGCCTCTCCTTGACAAATGTCAACCCCGCCTTCTCGTGGTACATCCTGTTCCCACTAAAGGGGCTCTGACGACCGTCAATAGCGGTATAACTATACCATCGGATTAGAGGAAATGCTATCCCACACTCACCAACCCGCTTGGCCAGCGTGGTGAGTTATGGCCAAACCCCTCCAAAATGACTCCACAACTTAAATCTTGACCCTCAGTCTCCGGCAGCTGGAATGTACCTGGCCAAGGCAGCGGCCAGTGCGACATGAAGGCAGAGGGTGCTAAGAATCCCCGGAGGACCGGACTAGGCTGCCATCTGATGCTGACCTTGGCTACTTACAACGGACGCTCCCTATCTTCTGATTCAAGGCTTCTTGAATTGGAAGAGGAACTACAAAGGATCAAGTGGGACATCGTGGGGCTAAGTGAGGTAAGGAGAAAAGGAGAAGATCTCATTGAACTGAAAAGTGGACATCTCTTCTACTATCGTGGGACAGATACTGGCAGAACTAGTGGTGTTGGATTTATAATAAACAAGAAACTGAAGGATAAAGTTGTAGAAGTTGAAAGTTCCTCTGACAGAGCTGCACGACTCGTTATCCAACTCTCGGAAAAGATACCAGGCTCAGATTATTCAAACTTATGCACCCACCACAAGTCATCCTGAAGAAGAAATTGAAGAATTTTATGAGGAAATTCGTGATCTAAATAATAAAGGTAAGCAGCACTTGAAGATAATTATGGGAGATTTCAATGCAAAAATAGGGCAATGGCAACAGAATGAAACTTCAGTAGGTAAATTCAGTCACGGCAACAGAAACCAGCGTGGAAATACTCTCGTTGAGTTTGCAGAGGCAGAAGGGTTTTTCATCTTGAACTCCTTTTTCAAGAAAAAGCCACACAGGAAATGGACATGGAAACATCCAAATGGAACGACAAGTGAAATTGATTTTATTATGTGTAACAAAAAATTCGTCATAGAAGACTGCAGTGTGCTAAACAAGTTCAACACAGGCAGTGACCATAGATTGGTGAGATGTAAGATGCACCTCAACACTAAACTCGAACGTGGCAAGCTTATAAGACAAACAAAATGTATTGATATAACCAACCTTAAAAAACACCATAATACCTTCAAATTGGAACTGAATAACAGATTCTCTGCTTTAGAAGGCCTAACATCGGAAGAAGTGGACATTTCTGAAGTTAACAGAAAAGTAACCAAAGCTCTTATGGAAACAGCAACAAAATTAGCTGGGTCTAACAACAAATTGCATGTGAACAAATTATCAGGAAAAACCAAAATGTTGATGCAAAAAAGAAGAGTGATGAGGACAACTAAAGAAGATGTGACTTCCAAAGTGTAATATATAGAGCTATGCAAGACAGTAAGAAAAAGTATCACTGAAAACGTAAGGAAATTCAACTGTGAACTAGTAAGGAAAGCAATTGAAAACAACCAAAGCCTAAAGATAGCAAAGGGACATCTCAGTAAGGGAAGAAAACAGATTATGGCACTGAGAAAAGAAGATGGTTCTGTAACAAGAAATAGAGGCGAAATTTTGACAAGAGTGAAAGATTTCTACTCCAAATTATATGAAAGGGATGATACATGCACTCCAGACATCATGAAAGATACCAGTACCAGAGTTCTTCCAGTCCTTCCAGCAGAAGTTGCACATGCAATCAAGAACATGAAGTGGGAAAAGCTCCAGGAGAAGATGGAATTACTGTAGACATCATACAAGAAGCAAGTGGAGAAATCGAAACAGTACTCGCCCAAATTTTCACTCGATGCCTTAATGAAGGGAAGATTCCTGAGGATTGGAACAACGCTACAATGATCTTGCTACATAAGAAAGGTGACATTGAGGATCTCAGGAACTACAGACCTATCAGCCTCCTATCAGTAGTTTATAAAATCTTCACTAAAGTTCTTTCACACTGCTTGAAGGTGACACTGGACATGGCTCAACCGAGAGAACAAGCTGGATTCAGGAGTGGCTACAGCACAATAGATCATATCCACGTGCTGAGAGAACTAATTGAAAGAGCGAGGGAATATGAACTTCCATTGTGCATGGCTTTTATCGATTATGAAAAAGCCTTTGATTCAGTGAAACCATCAGCAGTTGCAATGGCTCTGAAATCCTGCGGTATTGAAGATGCATACATTAATATTATTAATAACATCTATGAAAATGCAAGTGCAAAGATTCGGCTGTTTGAAAATACAACACACATAAAAATTGGAAAAGGAGTGAGACAAGGTGACACCATATCTCCGAAGCTCTTTAATGCCACATTGGAAAATGTCTTTCAATCACTGAACTGGGAAAACAAAGGGATAAAGATTAATGGAGATTATCTAACCCACCTTCGTTTTGCTGATGACATAGTCATTTTTGCAACTACCCCATCAGAGCTACAGAGTATGATCCAGGAACTTGCTGACAAGAGTAAAGAAGTGGGATTAAAAATGAACTTTCAGAAGACAAAAGTGATGTACAATGCTTTTACAAGAAATGAAGATTTATCGATTGATGGAGAAAAGCTGGAGATAACAGACACGTATGTTTATCTTGGACAGCAGATATCAAGTGAGGGTCACATTGGTGAAGAAATTAATCGGCGTACAAAACTTGCCTGGAGAGCTTTTGGAAGAAACAGCATAATTTTCAAGAGCAATATGCCATTATGTCTTAAAAGAAAAGTGTTTGATCAATGCATCCTTCCAGTGCTTACGTATGGTGCAGAGACGTGGACCTTAGCTAAAAGAGACATACAAAGGCTGCAGACAACTCAAAGAAGCATGGAGAGGTGCATGCTTGGTGTAACCAGGAGAGATAAGAAGAGGAACACGTGGATCCGAAAAATGACAAGAGTGGAAGACATCATGATCAGAGTTAAATCCCTGAAATGGCAATGAGCTGGACATACTGCCAGAAGAACAGACCATCGATGGACAGCCGAAATTTTAGATTGGATTCCAAGGGACAGGAAAAGACACAGAAGAAGACCACATGGAAGATGGGTGGATGAAATTCGAAAGTATGCAGGAGTGACATGGAGGAGACTGGCACAAGACAGACCGTTGTGGAGGAAACTTGGGGAGACCTTCGTCCAGCAGTGGATTGATAATGGTTGACAATGATGATGATATATATGCCAGTCCCCTCCACGTCACTCCTACATACTTTCGAATTTCATCCACCCATCTCCCATGTGTTCTTCTTCTGGGTCTTTTCCTGTCTCTTGGAATCCAATCTAAAATTTTGGGCTGTCCATCGATGATCTGTCCTTCTGGCAGTATGTCCAGCCCATTGCCATTTCAGGTATTTAACTCTGATCATGATGTCTTCCACTCTTGTCATTTTTCGGATCCACATGTTTCTCTTCTTATCTCTCCTGGTTACACCAAGCATGCACCTCTTCATGCTGCTTTGAGTTGTCTGCAGCCTTTGTATGTCTCTTTTAGTTAAGGTCCACGTCTCTGCACCATACGTAAGCACTGGAAGGATGCATTGATCAAACACTTTTCTTTTAAGACACAATGGCATGTTGCTCTTGAAAATTATGATGTTTCTTCCAAAAGCTCTCCAGGCAAGTTTGATACACCGATTAATTTCTTCATCAATGTGACCCTCACTTGATATCTGCTGTCCAAGATAAACGTACGTGCCTGTTATCTCCAGCTTTTCTCCATCAATCGAAAAATCTTCATTTCTTGTAAAAGCATTGAACATCACTTTTGTCTTCTGAAAGTTCATTTTTAATCCCACTTCTTTACTCTTGTCAGCAAGTTCCTGGATCATACTCTGCAGCTCTGATGGGGTAGTTGCAAAAATGACTAAGTCATCAGCAAAACGAAGGTGGGTTAGATAATCTCCATTAACTTTATCCCCTTGTTTTCCCAACTCAGCGACTGAAAGACACCCTCCAATGTGGCATTAAAGAGCTTTGGAGATATGGTGTCACCTTGTCTCACTCCCTTTCCAATTTTTATGTGTGTTGTATTTTCAAACAGCCGAATCTTTGCACTTGCATTTTCATAGATGTTATTAATAATATTAATGTATGCATCTTCCATACCGCAGGATTTCAGAGCCATTGTAACTGCTGATGGTTTCACCAAATCAAAGGCCTTTTCATAATCGATAAAAGCCATGCACAATGGAAGTTCATATTCCCTCGCTCTTTCAATTAGTTCTCTCAGTACGTGGATATGATCAATTGTGCTGTAGCCACTCCTGAATCCAGCTTGTTCTCTCGGTTGAGCCATGTCCAGTGTTACCTTCAAGCGGTGTGAAAGAACTTTAGTGAAGATTTTATAAACCACTGATAGGAGGCTGATAGGTGTGTAGTTCCTGAGATCCTCAATGTCACCTTTTTTATGTAGCAAGATCATTGTAGCGTTGTTCGAATCCTCAGGAATTTTCCCTTCATTAAGGCATCGAGTGAAAATTTGGGCGAGTACTGCTTCGATTTCTCCACTTGCTTCTTGTATGATGTCTACAGTAATTTCATCTTCTCCTGGAGCTTTTCCCCGCTACATATTCTTGATTGCATGTGCAACTGCTGCTGGGAGGACTGGAGGAACTCTGGTACTGGTACCTTTCATGATGTCTGGAGTACATGTATCATCCCTTTCATATAATTTGGAGTAGAAATCTTTCACTCTTGTACAAATTTTGCATCTATTTCTTCTTACAGAACCATCATCTTTTCTCAGTGCCATAATCTGCTTTCTTCCCTTACTGAGATGTCCCTTTGCTATCTTTAGGCTTTGGTTGTTTTCAATTACTTTCCTCACGAGTTCACAGTTGAATTTCCTTACGTCTTCAGCAATACTTTTTCGTACTGTCTTGCATAGCTCTATATATTCCACTTTGGAAGCCACATCTTCTTTAGTTGTCCTCATCTCTCTTCTTTTTTGCATCAACATTTTGGTTTTTCCTGATAATTTGTTCACATGCAACTTGTTCTTAGACCCAGCTAATTTTGTTGCTGTTTCCATAAGAGCTTTGGTTAGTTTTCTGTTAACTTCAGAAATATCCACTTCTTCCGATGTTAGGTGTTCTAAAGCAGAGAATCTGTTCTTCAGTTCCAACTTGAAGGTATTATGGTGTTTTTTAAGGTTGCTTATGTCAATAGGTTTTGTATATATCATCATCATCATCATTGTCAACCATTATCAATCCACTGCTGGACGAAGGTCTCCCCAAGTTTCCTCCACAACGGTCTGTCTTGTGCCAGTCTCCTCCATGTCACTCCCGCATATTTACGAATTTCATCCACCCATCTCCCATGTGGTCTTTTTCTGGGTCTTTTCCTGTCCCTTGGAATCCAATCTAAAATTTCGGCTGTCCATCGATGGTCTGTCCTTCTGGCAGTATGTCCAGCCCATTGCCATTTCAGGGATTTAACCCTGATCATGATGTCTTCCACTCTCGTCATTTTTGGGATCCACCTCTTCTTATCTCTCCTGGTTATACCAAGTATGCACCTCTCCATGCTTCTTAGAGTTGTCTGCAGCCTTTGTATGTCTCTTTTAGTTAAGGTCCACGTCTCTGCACCATACGTAAGCACTGGAAGGATGCATTGATCAAACACTTTTCTTTTAAAACATAATGGCATATTGCTCTTGAAAATTATGCTGTTTCTTCCAAAAGCTCTCCAGGCAAGTTTTGTACGCCGATTAATTTCTTCAACAAAGTGACCCTCACTTGATATCTGCTGTCCAAGATAAACATACGTATCTGTTATCTCCAGTTTTTCTCCATCAATCGATAAATCTTCATTTCTTGTAAAAGCATTGAACATCACTTTTGTCTTCTGAAAGTTCATTTTTAATCCCACTTCTTTACTCTTGTCCGCAAGTTCCTGGATCATACTCTGCAGCTCTGATGGGGTAGTTGCAAAAATGACTACGTCATCAGCAAAACGAAGGTGGGTTAGATAATCTCCATTAATCTTTATCCCTTTGTTTTTCCAGTTCAGTGATTGAAAGACATTTTCCAATGTGGCATTAAAGAGCTTCGGAGATATGGTGTCACCTTGTCTCACTCCCTTTCCAATTTTTATGTGTGTTGTATTTTCAAACAGCCGAATCTTTGCACTTGCATTTTCATAGATGTTATTAATAATATTAATGTATGCATCTTCAATACCGCAGGATTTCAGAGCCGTGGTAACTGCTGATGGTTTCACTGAATCAAAGGCTTTTTCATAATCGATAAAAGCCATGCACAATGGAAGTTCATATTCCCTCGCTCTTTCAATTAGTTCTCTCAGTACGTGGATATGATCTATTGTGCTGTAGCCACTCCTGAATCCAGCTTGTTCTCTCGGTTGAGCCATGTCCAGTGTTACCTTCAAGCGGTGTGAAAGAACTTTAGTGAAGATTTTATAAACCACTGATAGGAGGCTGATAGGTCTGTAGTTCCTGAGATCCTCAATGTCACCTTTTTTATGCAGCAGGATCATTGTAGCATTGTTCCAATCCTCAGGAATCTTCCCTTCATTAAGGCATCGAGTGAAAATTTGGGCGAGTACTGTTTCGATTTCTCCACTTGCTTCTTGTATGATGTCTATAGTAATTCCATCTTCTCCTGGAGCTTTCCCCCGCTTCATGTTCTTGATTGCGTGAGCAACTTCTGCTGGGAGGACTGGAAGAACTCTGGTACCTTTCATGATGTCTGGAGTACATGTATCATCCTTTTCATATAATTTGGAGTAGAAATCTTTCACTCTTGTCAAAATTTCGCCTCTATTTCTTGTTATAGAACCATCTTCTTTTCTCAGAGCCATTATCTGTTTTCTTCCCTTACTGAGATGTCCCTTTGCTATCTTAAGGCTTTGGTTGTTTTCAATTGCTTTCCTCACTAGCTCACAGTTGAATTTCCTTACGTCTTCAGTGATACTTTTTCGTGTTGTCTTGCATAGCTCTATATATTCCACTTTGGAAGTCACATCTTCTTTAGTTGTCCTCATCTCTCTTCTTTTTTTGCATCAACATTTTGGTTTTTCCTGATAATTTGTTCACATGCAACTTGTTCTTAGACCCAGCTAATTTTGTTGCTGTTTCCATTAGAGCTTTGGTTACTTTTCTGTTAACTTCCGAAATATCCACTTCTTCCGATGTTAGGCCTTCTAAAGCAGAGAATCTGTTCTTCAGTTCCAACTTGAAAGTATTATGGTGTTTTTTAAGGTTGGTTATGTCAATACATTTTGTTTGTCTTATGAGCTTGCCACGTTCCAGTTTAGTGTTGAGGTGCATCTTACATCTCACCAATCTATGGTCACTACCTGTGTTGAACTTGTTCAGCACACTGCAGTGATCGATGACGAATTTTTTGTTACACATAATAAAATCAATTTCACTTGTCGTTCCAATTGGATGTCTCCATGTCCCTTTCCTGTGTGGCTTTTTCTTGAAAAAGGAGTTCAAGATGAAAAATCCTTCTGCCTCTGCAAACTCAACGAGAGTATTTCCACGCTGGTTTCTGTTGCCGTGACCGAATTTACCTACTGAAGTTTCATTCTGTTGCCGTTGCCCTATTTTTGCATTGAAATCTCCCATAATTATCTTCAAGTGCTGCTTACCTTTATTATTTAGATGACGAATTTCCTCATAAAATTCTTCAATTTCTTCTTCAGGATGACTTGTGGTGGGTGCATAAGTTTGAATAATCTGAGCCTGGTATCTTCTCGATAGTTGGATAACGAGTCGTGCAGCTCTGTCAGAGGAACTTTCAACTTCTACCACTTTATCCTTCAGTTTCTTGTTTATTATAAATCCAACACCACTAGTTCTGCCAGTATCTGTCCCACGATAGTAGAAGAGATGTCCACTTTTCAGTTCAATGAGATCTTCTCCTTTTCTCCTTACCTCACTTAGCCCGACAATGTCCCACTTGATCCTTTGTAGTTCCTCTTCCAATTCAAGAAGCCTTGAATCAGAAGATAGGGAGCGTCCGTTATAGGTACCCAAGGTCAGCATCAAATGGCAGCCTAGTCCGGTCCTCCGGGGATTCTTAGCACCCTCTGCCTTCATGTCGCACTGGCCGCTGCCTTGGCCAGGTACATTCCAGCTGCCGGAGACTGAGGGCCAAGATTTAAGTTGTAGAGTCATTTTGGAAGTGTTTGTCTATAACTCACCACGCTGGCCAAGCGGGTTGGTGAGTGTGGGATAGCATTTCCTCTGATCCCGATGGTATAGTTATACCGCTATTGGCGGTCGTCAGAGCCCCTTTAGTGGGAACAGGATGCACCACGAGAAGGCGGGGTTGACATTTGTCAAGGAGAGGCTGTGATGTTACGCATCACCTGACCTTATATATATATATATATATATATGTATTGTATCTATATATATATATATTGTATATATATATATATATATATATATTTTTTTAGGTTTTTTCTTTTTAAAATTATTTGCACACACACACCATGAAGTATGGAATACTTAAAAAATGACATCTTGAAAAATATTAATACCTATCTACCTATCTATCTATCTCTCTCTCTCTCTCTACATATCATCATCATCATCATTGTCAACCATTATCAATCCACTGCTGGACGAAGGTCTCCCCAAGTTTCCTCCACAACGGTCTGTCTTGTGCCAGTCTCCTCCATGTCACCCCTGCATACTTTCGAATTTCATCCACCCATCTCCCATGTGGTCTTCTTCTGGGTCTTTTCCTGTCCCTTGGAATCCAATCTAAAATTTCGGCTGTCCATCGATGATCTGTCCTTCTGGCAATATGTCCAGCCCATTGCCATTTCAGGGATTTAACTCTGATCATGATGTCTTCCACTCTTGTCATTTTTCGGATCCACGAGTTCCTCTTCTTATCTCTCCTGGTTACACCAAGCATGCACCTCTCCATGCTGCTTTGAGTTGTCTGCAGCCTTTGTATGTCTCTTTTAGCTAAGGTCCACGTCTCTGCACCATACGTAAGCACTGGAAGGATGCATTGATCAAACACTTTTCTTTTAAGACATAATGGCATATTGCTCTTGAAAATTATGCTGTTTTTTTCAAAAGCTCTCCAGGCAAGTTTTGTACGCCGATTAATTTCTTCATCAATGTGACCCTCACTTGATATCTGCTGTCCAAGATAAATGTACGTGTTTGTTATCTCCAGCTTTTCTCCATCAATCGATAAATCTTCATTTCTTGTAAAAGCATTGAACATCACTTTTGTCTTCTGAAAGTTCATTTTTAATCCCACTTCTTTACTCTTGTCAGCAAGTTCCTGAATCATACTCTGCAGCTCTGATGGGGTAGTTGCAAAAATGACTACGTCATCAGCAAAACGAAGGTGGGTTAGATAATCTCCATTAATCTTTATCCCCTTGTTTTCCCAGCTCAGCGACTGAAAAACACCCTCCAATGTGGCATTAAAGAGCTTCGGAGATATGGTGTCACCTTGTCTCACTCCCTTTCCAATTTTTACGTGTGTTGTATTTTCAAACAGCCTAATCTTTGCACTTGCATTTTCATAGATGTTATTAATAATATTAATGTATGCATCTTCCATACCGCAGGTTTTCAGAGCCATTGTAACTGCTGATGGTTTCACCGAATCAAAGGCTTTTTCATAATCGATAAAAGCCATGCACAATGGAAGTTCATATTCCTCGCTCTTTCAATTAGTTGTCTCAGCACGTGGATATGATCTATTGTGCTGTAGCCACTCCTGAATCCAGCTTGTTCTCTCGGTTGAGCCATGTCCAGTGTTAACTTCAAGCGGTGTGAAAGAACTTTAGTGAAGATTTTATAAACTACTGATAGGAGGCTGATAGGTCTGTAGTTTCCGAGATCCTCAATGTCACCTTTCTTATGTAGCAGGATCATTGTAGCGGTGTTCCAATCCTCAGGAATCTTTCCTTCATTAAGGCATCGAGTGAAAATTTGGGCGAGTACTGTTTCGATTTCTCCACTTGCTTCTTGTATGATGTCTACAGTAATTCCGTCTTCTCCTGGAGCTTTTCCTCGCTTCATGTTCTTGATTGCATGTGCAACTTCTGCTGGTAGGACTGGAGGAACTCTGATACTGGTATCTTTCATGATGTCTGGAGTGAATATATCATCCCTTTCATATAATTTGGAGTAGAAATCTTTCACTCTTGTCAAAATTTCGCCTCTATTTCTTGTTACAGAACCATCTTCTTTTCTCAGTGCCATAATCTGTTTTCTTCCCTTACTGAGATGTCCCTTTGCTATCTTTAGGCTTTGGTTGTTTTCAATTGCTTTCCTCACTAGTTCACAGTTGAATTTCCTTACGTCTTCAGTGATACTTTTTCTTACTGTCTTGCATAGCTCTATATATTCCACTTTGGAAGTCACATCTTCTTTAGTTGTCCTCATCTCTCTTCTTTTTTGCATCAACATTTTGGTTTTTCCTGATAATTTGTTCACATGCAACTTGTTCTTAGACCCAGCTAATTTTGTTGCTGTTTCCATAAGAGCTTTGGTTACTTTTCTGCTAACTTCAGAGATGTCCACTTCTTCCGATGTTAGGCCTTCTAAAGCAGAGAACCTGTTCTTCAGTTCTAACTTGAAGGTATTATGGTGCTTTTTAAGGTTGGTTATGTCAATAGATTTTGTTTGTCTTATGAGCTTGCCACGTTCAAGTTTAGTGTTGAGGTGCATCTTACATCTTACCAATCTATGGTCACTACCTGTGTTGAACTTGTTTAGCACATTGCAGTCTTCTATGACGAATTTTTTGTTACACATAATAAAATCAATTTCACTTGTCGTCCCATTTGGATGTCTCCATGTCCATTTCCTGTGTGGCTTTTTCTTGAAGAAGGAGTTCAAGATGAAAAACCCTTCTGCCTCTGCAAACTCAACGAGAGTATTTCCACGCTGGTTTCTGTTGCCATGACCAAATTTACCTACTGAAGTTTCATTCTGTTGCCGCTGCCCTATTTTTGCATTGAAATCTCCCATAATTATTTTCAAGTGCTGCTTACCTTTATTATTTAGATGACAAATTTCCTCATAAAATTCTTCAATTTCTTCTTCAGGATGACTTGTGGTGGGTGCATAAGTTTGAATAATCTGAGCCTGGTATCTTTTCGAGAGTTGGATAACAAGTCGTGCAGCTCTGTCAGAGGAACTTTCAACTTCTACAACTTTATTCTTCAGTTTCTTGTTTATTATAAATCCAACACCACTAGTTCTGCCAGTATCTGTCCCACGATAGTAGAAGAGATGTCCACTTTTCAGTTCGATGAGATCTTCTCCTTTTCTCCTTACCTCACTTAGCCCCACGATGTCCCACTTGATCCTTTGTAGTTCCTCTTCCAATTCAAGAAGCCTTGAATCAGAAGATAGGGAGCGTCCATTGTAAGTAGCCAAGGTCAGCATCAGATGGCAGCCTAGTCCGGTCCTCCGGGGATTCTTAGCACCCTCTGCCTTCATGTCGCACTGGCCGCTGCCTTGGCCAGGTACATTCCAGCTGCCGGAGACTGAGGGCCAAGATTTAAGTTGTGGAATCATTTTGGAGGGGTTTGGCCATAACTCACCACGCTGGCCAAGCGGGTTGGTGAGTGTGGGATAGAATTTCCTCTAATCCCGATGGTATAGTTATACCGCTATGGGCGGTCGTCAGAGCCCCTTTAGTGGGAACAGGATGCACCACGAGAAGACGGGGTTGACATTTGTCAAGGAGAGGCTGTGATGTTACGCATCACCTGACCTTACATCCCTCTCTACATATATATATATATATATATATATATATATATGCACCATGAAGGAATGAGGAATGGTGAAAATTAAAATGTTTCATCTTTTCAATTTTTCATTACTTTAATTAAATTTCACATGTTTTTTTTTCTCTTACATATATATATATAACTCACCTTCGTTTTGCTGATGTCTTAGTCATTTTTTCAAGTACCCTATCAGAGCTGCAGAGTATGATCCAGGAACTAGCTGACAAGAGTAAAGAAGTGGGTTTAAAAATGAACTTTCAGAAGACAAAAGTTATGTACAATGCTTTTACAAGAAATGAAGATTGATCGGTAGATGGAGAAAAGCTGGAGATAACAGACACGTACGTTTATCTTGGACAGCAGATATCAAGTGAGGGTCACATTGATGAAGAAATTAATTGGCAAATAAAACTTGCCTGGAGAGCTTTTGGAAGAAACGGTATAATTTTCAAGAGCAATATGCCATTAAGTCTTAAAAAAAAAGTGTTTGATCAATGCATCCTACCAGTGCTTACGTATGGTGCAGAGATGTGGACCTTAACTAAAAGAGACATACAAAGGCTGCAGACAACTCAAAGTAGCATAGAGGTGCATGCTTGGTGCAACCAGGAGAGATAAGAAGAGGAACTTGTGGATCAGAAAAATGACAAGAGTGGAGGACATCACGATCAGAGTTAAATCCCTGAAATGGCAATCGGCTGGACATACTGCCAGAAGGACAGACCGTCGATGGACAGCCGAAATTTTAGATTGGATTCCGGAGGACAGGAAAAGATAAAGAAGAAGACCACATGGGAGATGGGAGGATGAAATTCGAAAGTATGCGGGAGTAACATGGAGGAGACTGGCACAAGACAGGCCATTGTGGAAGAAACTTGGGGAGACCTTCGTGCAGCAGTGGATTGATAATGGTTGACAATGATTAAGATATATATATACTCATATATGTGTGGTGTGTGTGTGTGTTTAATTTGTTTATATTAATGGCTAGCAAATAAGTTGGTATATTCCTTACCACTAATACTGTGTTAATTTAATTCTACAACTTTTCCGTTCCAGATTTGATCTTTAAAACAATGTTCCCATGACAGATGTATTTAAATAAAACTTTTCTTTCTCACATAAGCATATATAAAAGCCATCAGAAAAATTGCAAATATTTGCATGCGTTCATACAAACAATGAAAAATTGAAATAAAAAAAAAACTTAGCTTTCTGATGGCAGAATATTCCATGACACCATTCCCACCATTCTTTTGATGCATTTTCGTACCAAAAAAAAAAAAAAAAAAAGGGAGTAGAACGTGGTACCTGAATATCTGCTGAGTCTTGTAGTGTAATATCCCAAATCTCTCCCCCCAATATTCCTTTTGTTTGGATATAGATCAACAAGGGTTTCGAATGCACGCTTCCGAATTCTACGGCCATGAGAGACATCTAAGTGAAATTGGAGTTGCAGGCTCAGATCCTAAAATGCCAATATTGGTTCCCGTACTTACCTTATTAATACTAGTGTTATTGCTTGTGGGAATGTTTAATGTACTTACAGCATCAGGTTTCAACACTTTTCTGCTAGTCACCCGAAGTAACTCTGCCTTTAAGTCACGCTCGTAACATGTATGAAATGATGGGAACACACCTTTGCATTAGAAACTTTGAAGGAATCCTGACAATTTTTGAAGTGATAAATCCTTTGAAAATACATGGTGCATAATGTCAGCATTCTTGATAAAATAAAATTTCACAATGATTTGAATGTTTACGCTCCATTCGTCCTGATGATGCCGAGCCAATAGCTTTGCGAAACTATAGTCGATATATAATAAGCCTTTGATTGTGGTAAACGTTGGTATTTTTATTTTATCTCAAAACCACAAGTTTTGTAGTCATAAATTATATATAATTTTAGGTGTCAACTGGACCTTAGACTACAATTTGGTGTGTAAGTATATTAAGATATCCTACAACGGGAGACGGCAATATAACATCTTGCTTCGCTTTCGTTTTTGGACTTATTTAATAACGATATAGACTTTTCAGGAACATAAAACTTAGTTCCTAATCTTGATTATGACGAACTCAATTTATGTCAGTGTTCTTGGTTTTCCTATTGCACGTACTAAAGCAGGCCACTACACAACCCGGCATTATTGCGTTTCTTACGAAATACTCAAACAATGAATCTCAGTGGTAAATAAGTATCAAAATAAACACAACATAAACATCAAACTTGAGATACAAACTTCAAACAGTTGCACATCAATTACATTCATAGCGGAAACTCCATCACACCAATTGTAAACAAACAGTGATGCGGGAAGCCGAAAGACTAAGCGTCCACGCCTACGTCATGCGCCGCTTCAAATTAACCGCGTCGAATACTGTGCAGCTCAAGCGGGACCCTCCTGGATATATCTAAAGACCTTGATGGCGAATAGTTGGCAACACTGCTTGCAACTGCAACGGTCCGACATTTTGCACGAATAACGCTCAATTGGTACTCATGAATATAATGTACGTATTACAGCTGACATCACATTTTAAATTAAAGCTTATCGGCAATTTTTCCGTTGTAACACGGGAGCAGTTTGTGTCTCTTTGTCGTAGTTGAAATGGAATGAATAAGTTTCGCTGGTGAAGGTGTGAAAAAAATCTAGAATGTGAAAGATACATTACATGTCCCACTCTGCCTATAAGGAAAATTTCTTCTTCCTGAATCGCCATTACATATTATATTATTAGTTTATGAGGCTTAGAATTAAGATACGCGAAGATAAACGTGCGTCATTCTCATCAGAAGGTAAACGACCAAATCTTAAAACCTAAAGAAGTAACAACCACATAATTCGTAAGGTGAGTACACTACAGAAGACCGCAAGGAGCGAAGAAATTACGCCTCTCAAGGCAACTTTGATTTTTCAAAATTAGTGTACACACAACAGTCTGTGAATTTTGTTCTTTTATCTCAATCTCGCCAAAGGTGCCGAAATGTTCTGAAAGAAATTGAGTGATGTGAATCTGCAGGTGTTTTTTGTGCATGTTTTTATTTTCTCCAACTTACAGCACTCAGCATCTTACAGAAGGGACAAAATACTTCTTTATGTTTGCTTTGATGAGAAAAAGTCTGCCATGTCATTGCATAAGTAACAGCTATAAAACCAGAGAATGTTTTTCCTTGCCAGTATTCTGATATCTCTTGAAAATTGGATCGGCCACTTCAGATAATCTGCTTACAAATCTCGTTTGGTTTCATTTCTGTGTTGTTGTTTTTTTGTTACATGTTCTAATTAATAAGATATTTTAAAGCATTCCTGATGCCCACATAGATATTACACATGACTATGGTATTTTTCTTTGTATGTGTGCACAACACATGTTAGGGGCATGTATTTTTCAGTTCGTGACTGCATAATGTCAAAAAGGGAAATTATTAGACTAGCAGATTTCTAAATAAATAAAAAATGCGTTTCTCAGCATGGAGTCAGTGCTGAAGCACTCTGAGAGAAGCAACTGAACAAATAGTTGTAAAGGAAGTAAAAGCACTGATTGACACTTCAATGCACATCATGCTGAATAAAGTGAAGATCTCTGGGAATGAGAAATATGATTCCAGAAACTCTCAAGAGAATCCACATTTGTGAGACATATGCCACTTCACACAAGTAAAAAACTTTTCCAGTGTAAAGTGTTGCAAGAAATACAAATGAAAAGATAGATTCTTAATGCATGTACAAATCCATGCAAGAGCTTATCATTCTAACATGTGTTCCAAGCAGCTAAGTGAAAAATGCAGCATTTCAGAGCATAGTCATCTTCAGTCAAGTAAAAGGTTCATCAATGTCATGTATGCTTAATACAGTTTGCATGCAAACGTCACCTTTCCAGCCACATGCTTGTTCACACAGGGGAAAAGCCTCACCAGTGTGATGTATGTTTAAAACAATTTACTCGTAAATATAATCTTTCACAGCACATGCTTTTTCGCACAGGAGAAAAGCCTTACCAGCGTGTTGTATGTCCAAAACAATTTGCTCGTAAAATTGATTTTTCAGTGCACATGCTCCTTCACACAGGTGAAAAGCCTCACCAGTGTGATGTATGCTGGAAACAATTTGCTCGAAAAAGTCATCTTTCAAGGCACATTCTCCTTCACACAGGTCAAAAGCCTTACCAGTGTGATGTCTGCTCCAAACAATTTACTCAGAAAGGTAATCTTTCAGAGCATATGCTTGTTCACACAGGTGAAAAGCCTCACCAGTGTGCTGCATGTTCCAAACAATTTGCTCATATAAGTGATCTTTCAAAGCACATGCTCCTTCACACAGGTGAAAAGCCTCACCAGTGTGATGTATGCTTGAAACAGTTTGCCCATAAAAGTAATCTTTTAAAGCATATGCTTCTTCACACAGGTGAAAAGCCTCACCAGTGTGCTGCATGTTACACACAATTTGCTCATATAAGTGATCTTTCAAAGCACATGCTCCTTCACACAGGTGAAAAGCCTCACCAGTGTGATGTATGCTTGAAACAGTTTGCCCATAAAAGTAATCTTTTAAAGCATATGCTTCTTCACACAGGTGAAAAGCCTCACCAGTGTGCTATATGCTGCAAACAATTTACTCACAAAGGCACTCTTTTAACACATATGCTTCTTCACACAGGTCAAAAGCCTCACCAGTGTGATGTATGCTTGAAACAAGTTGCTCGAAAATGTCATCTTTCAAGGCACATTCTCCTTTACACAGGTCAAAAGCCTCACCAGTGTGATATGTGTTCCAAACAATTTACTGATAAAAGTACTCTTTCAAGGCACATGCTCATTCACAGAGGTGAAAAGCCTCACCAGTGTGCTGTATGTTCGAAACAATTTGCTCCTAAAAGTGATCTTTCACAGCACATGCTCCTTCACACAGGTGAAAAGCCTCACCAGTGTGCTGTATGTTTGAAAACATTTGCTTGTAAAACTGGTCTTTCAGTGCACAGGCTCCTTCACACAGGTAAAAAGCCTCACCAATGTGATGTATGCTTAAAACAATTTGCTCAAAAAATTAATCTTTCAAGGCACATTCTTCTTAACACAGGTCAAAAGCCTCACCAGTGTGATGTCTGCTTCAAACAATTTACTGAGAAAGGTAATCTTTCACAGCACATGCTCATTCACACAGGTGAAAAGCCTCACCAGTGTGCTGTATGTTCGAAACAATTTGCTCGTACAAGTGATCTTTCACAGCACATGCTCTTTCACACAGGTGAAAAGCCTCACCAGTGTGATGTATGTTTGAAAACATTTGCTTGTAAAACTGGTCTTTCAGTGCACAGGCTCCTTCACACAGGTAAAAAGCCTCACCAATGTGATGTATGCTTAAAACAATTTGCTCAAAAAATTAATCTTTCAAGGCACATTCTTCTTAACACAGGTCAAAAGCCTCACCAGTGTGATGTCTGCTTCAAACAATTTACTGAGAAAGGTAATCTTTCACAGCACATGCTCATTCACACAGGTGAAAAGCCTCACCAGTGTGCTGTATGTTCGAAACAATTTGCTCGTACAAGTGATCTTTCACAGCACATGCTCTTTCACACAGGTGAAAAGCCTCACCAGTGTGATGTATGCTTGAAAAGATTTGCTGGGGAAAGTCATCTTTCAAGGCACATGCCTCTTCACACAGGTGAAAAGCCTCACCACTATGATGTATGCTCCAAAGAGTTTGCTGTAAAAAGTGCTCTTTCAAAGCACATGCACTTTCACACAGGTAAATAGCTTCATCAGTGTGATATTTGCTTGAAACAGTGCTTAGAGAAGTCATTTTTCAGGGTGCGTGATACTGCACAAAAGGGAAAAGCATGAATGGTGTGATGTATGCTCCAGACACTTTGCTCGGAAGAGTTATCTTTCAGTGGATATGCTTCTTCATACAGATAAGTAACTGCAGCAGGGTTTTTGTGAGCTTGAACAAGACCATTCCTAAATTTTATGTATGAAGATTTATAGAATGGTCCGTAAGGTTTATCTTTCAAATACTCCAGGGCTAAATCAGTTTCAGGTTTATGCATTTGGTTTTCGGAAATATGTCTGTAAGGTAATTTAGCTTTTACCAGGGTCGTGCTGTTGGTAGTGAGGTTTAAGAATTGTGTTACAAGTTAAGAATGATCAGAGGTTTTTTTTTTTTGTTTGTTCAGTTTTCTAGTGAGAACGAGGATTGAGATAAAATAAAACATTTCTTTAGTCTTTTTTTTTTTTCAGTTTCATCTGATTTTTCAAAGAAATTACCATTGAATTTTGTTGTTTTATTCAGTTTAGGATTTCTTGTTGCAGTGGCTGTAGAAAATTTGTTCTGCAGCCTTTTGGGTAAAGTGATTTTAATTTGCACTGGCCCTGTCGTATTGTTCCTAGAAGATAGCTTTGCCTAGTCATAGGGGAACGTTGACTGTGTTGGTAGTACACTAGCTGCCTCACCACTCCTTTCTTCTAACGCAAGTAATAGGAGAGAGTTAGGACAATTTTTTTTTTACTTAATTTGTGAAACTGTGGCATTTGTTAAACATAATTATAGAAAAATGACAAAAACATGAAAATATTAAAACATTCATGCCTCTAACATGAATTATTTACTTCTGTTTCCACTTTTCATGTGAACAGCAGGTGTACTAGAAAGGAATGTCAGTGGTGTATAATGTTTTCACAAATTTGCTTGCTAAAGAAGTGTAGCCCATACAACAAACAGGGTTTGCCCTCTCCTTCCGTAGAAACTGTACTACGTAAAAGCCTTAATTCTCATTGCCACTGAACGTCCTTTTTCAGGTGAACCAAAGTTTCTTGTAGTTGAATCTGGATCAAATTTAACTTGCCTAGTTTGTTGAAATCCTGCTTTGATGTTGCAAATTATTCAAACTGAATGGCAGCGTTGACACATTAGAAAAAGGAAAATAAGGAACAACAAAATTATTATAAGCATAATTAAAAGGAAATACTTTCTTACATATATGTGACCTGAGTAACTGGGCTGTGAAAAGAAACTATTTTGTTTTTGTCCTCTTTAATTTGATATGGCCTTATAACTTACTGTTTAAAAGGGATGAGATGTAGTGTAATCAATAAGCATTTTATTGTAGACAATCATTCAGCTTGCCATCCCAGTGGCTCAGTGGTCTAAGCGATGGCTTCTGATCTTTCGTTCGAAAGGGGTCCAGGTTCGAATCCCGGTGAGGCATGGATGTTGTATTTGTCTTACGGCACTGGCTCTCTCCCTTCCCTGGAACCAGTGACCCTAAATTAGGGACGGACGACTGCTTATAGCCCATTGAGTTGCTCATGGTGGTCGTTAAACCTCCAATTAAAAAAAAAATTATAATTCTGCTTCAAAATGACCAGGAACTGTTTTTGTCGTATTGCAAGTACAGTGCATGTGTACCCAAGATTTAGTCTATGTATTGCAATATATTGATGGAAATTTCTGTTTAAGACCTTAATGTGATAAGAAAGATCCACAGGTTTTTGTTTTTTTTCTTCTTTGATGTTGCCAGGAAAGCAATATAAGTTCTTAGTCGTATTACAGTTCAACTGATTTGTATTCTGAAAAGCACTATTTTTTCACCCTATTCAAGTTTGGCTGAGAGGTGGAAATGGGGAGAAATGAACATTCATAGTTATACTGATAACAATTGAACATCAAATTGCAGTAGGACCCCCCCCCCCCCCGTCCCTCCCATGAAGGTACCCACAAAACTTGCAGGTAATTCAAGATTCTTCTTTTGCAACCTTTGAAGGAAAATCATGAAAATAAGGGAAAATTAAAGAGAAGTTATATTCAGACAACTTCACCCTGGAAACTTCAAGCATATGCAATAATAGGATTTAGGATAAGAAACATTTCAAGCATATGCAGTACTACTTCGAATAAGTTTGAAAAATTTCAGTACCGAACTCTCTTCCAAATTCTTTGATACAGATTTCTTAAAAGCCCTGCAATTTTTACATAAAGCAAGAGATGCCAGGAGCTGACATTACAGATCACTTGACCACTGTCCAACAACCATGTTTAAATGACAACTTCAAGAATGTTGTCTTGCAAGAGGTTTTGAATTTGCAGTAGGGAAGCATTGATACCACACAATTTCAGCAGCATTGTCAGATATTGTAATTTTTCACTTGGGTGTAAACAGAGGTTTATTGATATACAACAAAAGAGCTGAATTTTGGACAATTCTCCAAAAGCACACAATTATATAAACATGTTGGAAAAGAAAAAACCATGGCAAATATAAACTTTTTCTTACTCTTCTTCTTTTCTGTATTTTCTCTGAATAAACAGTTACACATCTCTTCATCATTCTTTTAGTTTTCCACACCACATATTTCACATTTAAGTCCATGTCTCTGATGAATAAGTAAGAACTGCAAGGATGCATCGACTAAATGCTTTTGTTTAAAAACATAAAGGCAAATTGCTCTTCAAAATTGTCCTATTCCTTTCAAATAATTTGCATCCCAGTTTTATACCTATTCCTTTCTAGTTAGATGTGACCCTTGTTTGATATGTGTTGTCGAAAGCAAATGTAGGCATAGGTTACTTCTAGATTTGCCTCTGTTCACGTCTAAATCTTTGGTTCTTGTAAAAATATGGTACATAAAATTTGTGTCCTGTAATTTAATTTTTAATTCCCCTCCTTTACTTCTGTCACCTAGTTCCTGGCTCATACACTGCAGTTCTAAGGGGTACTTGTAAAATGAATTAGTTTTAAGTAATATAAGGCAGAGTTAAACAAAATCCATTAGTCTTTACTTCCTTGTCTACCAAAATCCAAGATAGACAGAGATTTGAAAATGTGGCCTGGAGAGCTTGGAAAATATAATACTGTTTGTCTCACTCGCTTTCCAATTTTTATACATGCTGCTTCTTGGGACAACTGAAATTTCATATTTGGGACATTATATACAACGAGTTTGCTTTGTATTAACTTAACGACACCTACCTAATAATGGACTGGTCCACCTTTCTGTAACAGTAACAGCTTGCAGAGATCCTTTTTTTTTTTTTTTTTTTATTGTGTGTTTACCAACAACCATGAACAACTCAGTGGGCTATAAGCAGTCACCTGTTCCTAACTTAGGGCCACTGGCTCCAGCGAGGGGACAGAGCCAGTGCCGTAAGACAAAAAACATCCTGCAGATGCTTAGGAACAGATTCTACAATTGTCAAACACACAATGCATAACTTCACCCAATTCAACTGCAGAAGTTCCATCAGTTTTCTTTCTTTCCATGGAAGGTTAACAGTTCTCACATCCGATTCCAGCATTTCACACAAATGTTCAATGGGGTTACAGTCAGGTGAGTTTGAGCACCAATTTGGTAATTTTGTCATGTTCTTCCAACCACTCAGTAGTTGTATGAGCCTGATGACATGATGTGTTATCCTTTTGAAAGATGGCAGTATGGTTCAGGTAAACCTCTTGCAGATATGGATGAAGACATTGGATTAACAGGTCCCTGTAGCATCTACCATTTAGTAATTGTGGAATAATAGCCAATGGATCTGGAACTTGCCAGGAAAAAGCTCTCCACACCAGAACACCACCTGCACCAACCTGCTAAACACTAAGTGTGCAATCAAGAAATAAGGCTTCATGCTGTTTACACCATGGTGTAGTAGGAAATGGGGCTTGTCACTCCAGATGACCTATCTGTCAAGGGTCTGTTTCTGATGTTCCTTGGCCTATGCAAAGGCATTGTTTGGAATGACTGGGCATCATCATGGGTACCCTCGTTAGTCTCTAACTGGAGAACCCCAAGTGAGGCAAGCTACAGGTTATAGTGCATGTAAAAGTAGGTCGAACTGCACTCCTGTTGTACTGGTGAGTGAGCTGCATGTTTGTTGCATGTTGTTGCTGAGATACCAGTCATGACATCTGACAGTCACCTCTGGGATCAACTGTGCATGGCTGACCAATGTGAGCCCTTCTGCTGAATGTCTTTGCATGTTTAATCCAGTCCTGATACATCTTTGATACTGTAGTGACACCCACCTGTAAGATCAACTGTGCATGGCTGACCAATGAGAGCCCTTCTACTGGATGTCTTTGCATAAATAATCTAGTCATAGTACACCCTTGATATAGTTGTACTGGAACAGCCAGTACAACTATATTTGACTGTGGCTGTTTCCGAAACACTGGCACCTGCTGTCTAGGGGACCAACCATCAGGGCGTAGTCAAATTGGCATAAATCACCACATTTCCCCATTACTGGCAAGCATTTACTGATTACATTAAGCAGATAGGTGTGCACAATTTATAGTAGACACATGTGACATTGATATCATGTGGTGCTTTGTTATTGCTCTGAATATGTAAAAGGGTGGTTTTCCTAATGCCAAGCTAACTCAGTGTACAAGTATATTACTAATAACATTCATGTATGCATGTTCAATACCACAGGATTTCAAAGACAATAAATACGACTTATGATGGTTTGAGAGAATCAAAGGCCTTTCCTTATGAGTGAAATCTACGCATAGTGGGAATTCATGTTCATTCACTCTATCGCTTAGTTCTTTCTGTTCATGGATATGACTCATAACGATATAACCTTTCCTGAATTAAGCTTATTCTCATGGTTTAACCAAGTCCACTATTTCCTTCAAGCAATGTTACAGTATTGTAGTGAAGGTTTTTAAAACTAGTTATAGTAGGCTGGTTTGTCTAAAGTTCTTGAAGTCTCCAAGGTCTCCAATTTTGTACAGTGCTCCAATAATCAAGAATATTTTCTTTGTTTTATTTCGCACAAGCAGCTGTAAATATTACAGATGATCCTCAGATTACAAACTCTCAAGAAACAAGTAGTTCATAGTTATGCACAGAGTAGCAGAATGCAGGCATGCGCTGTATGCAGATAGTTTACAAATTATTAGATTTTGTATATAGTTTTTGCTTATAAATTTAAAAGAATTGTTATTTACAGGAATTATAATACTTACTGAAGGTTTTACTCAGTTTAATATACTTAATTCAATAATGAAGGCCGCCCCAGTGGCACAGTGGTATAAGCGATGGCCTCTGATCATTCGTCCGAGAGGGGTCAGGGTTCGAATCCCAGTGAGGCATGGATGTTGTGTTTGTCTTATGGCACTGGCTCTCTCCCTTCCCTGGAACCAGTGGCCCTAAATTAGGGATGGGCGACTGCTTATAGCCCATTAAGTTGCTCATGGTGGTCGTTAAATCTTCAATAAAAAAATAGTAATGAAGCTAATTTCATGCATGATTTATTATTTATTAAATTTAAGGAATAAGCAGATTTGTAATATCTTTTGGCTGCAACATTAGCTTTGTTGATAAATCACGCATGAAATTTCTTTCATTATTGGTTTCTTCATATTACAGGAAATGGCCTTTTTGCCAATATTTAATTCAGTTTTAGCTTGAAGAACTTTCAATTGTTTTTTATATTCTCCGAGTTTTTTAGTTTTTACAGATGTTTCTGGCTTCTAGATTTTATCAAAGCCTGTTCTCGATGTATAGGAACTGTATCAAAAGTTCCATTTATACAGAAGGAATTAAAATTTTATTGCCGAGTTCCTCTTACTGTTGCCAGTTGTTAAATTAAAATCTTTTCCTTATGTATTTTGTAAGTTTACAATTTTTCAATTAAGTTGCTGAAAATGCTATTTATAAATTTGGTAATTGCCTGCATTAGCTCAGGAATTGTTTTTATAAACTATTATGTGATACAAGCCATCCCATAATGGGAGTAAAGTTTCACACCTGCATTGAGCTGTCCACACCAAACAAACTATGTGCATATATGTAAAAATAGTCTGTGTGCAAGTATCCGTGGGATTTTGGACTATTATAAATGCTTTAGCTAAGTAAATAGTTATTACATGATTACTGTTTAAACAAAGTGATAAATGCATTTACTCTAGATAGTTCATTAAGCAAAAGTATTCACCATGCTAGTTAAAGATAAATATGATTTAGTAAGAATGAAGTTCTTGATATAGGTTCTATAGGAGTGTTCTTGGCTGAGTATTCAGTTAATGTGTTTTTGCTGCTGTGTATAGTATCAGTATATTCTAAATGTGTTTGCATTAATGTTTGAGCACAGCTCTTAAGGCTGTGTGTTATGTTTGTTTGTAGGTTGGAGTGTTAGATATTTTTAATCATTATTTCCAGTAATGTGTGTGATTTAATTGGTTCCAGTTTGGCAAACCCACCATTCAGGGAAAATCATCTCACTTTGTTGTGGTTATTTTTGCAGAGCAGAAATTTTGTGGCATTTAATAAATTTATCAGTAGATTTAGTTCTGTTATAAGAAAAAGTATTACTGTAGAAAGAAAATTTATAACTTGTATCAAATGACATGCTATGAAACCCCAATTATTGCTCCTATTCCAATTTGGTTTGTGAGCATTACTTTTGCCATTTTGAAAATCTTAAGGAAGTTATTTTCCTCTTATGTGGCATACCGTATCAGATACTGATTTTTGAGGATTAGCTAAACTGTTTCAAACTAACGTGTAGGTCTTATGGCATGTGAAATTTCCAATATTGTTCTTTAGTGTCATGAAACCAAAAATTCAAGCACTTCAAAATGTGGTTTGCCAATTCTGCTTTGATTGCAGCAAAACAATAACCTTTCTCTGAGTAATAAGTAATTACTTTGGGGTTTTTTTAACACTCTTCTTGGTGATGTGGTGATTAAATAAAAATAAGTAGTCTTTAAAAAAAATTGTATGTGAGTTTGGATATTTTAATATCATAAATTTAGTTATTGTGATTATCCACCTTAGCCAGAAATCCAGGTTTTGCCTAGAATTCAAAACCTGGATTATTTTTTCTTTTTACACAATAGCCATTCATATTCTAAACAAAGTCACATTCTAAAGAACTTGAAGTTCTAAACCTGAGAAGTTTGTTAATTGTACAAATTCTGCTTACATTTGCATGTGACACCTACATCACATTTTATTTCTTACTTTGGGTTTTGAGTACAATGTCCATGTAATTAATATTGTCTTTACAACAATCTTTGCATTTTCACACAAAAACCAAAGCAAACAAATAATATACATCAAATGGTAGCTGTAACTTTTCACCCTACAAGGGTTTTTAAAATTTTGTTTGTGCTAAAGTGAATCTAAATATACTTAAAGTAATTAAACATATATAAATTTTATTAGTTGTTGTTAGCAAGGTGGCGGAGAATATGCTCCTCCACCTTGCTAAGTAAGCATCTCATCACTCATTCTTTCAACATGGCCAGACCACGGAAGCATATTTTCCACCACCTTGCTAACAACATTTTGCTTCACATCACAGAACTGCAACACATCTTCATTCCTCACACAATCAGAACATGGCTTGCCACAAATCCCCATAAGTAATGCATTTCTCCAGCACGCCAACAACTCCTATGTTTCTTCTGCAGTACCCAGATTTCTTTCACTGTCATACATCAGAGTTAAAAACAATTACACTCTCATACACAGCCATGCAGGACCCTCTTGAGAACCTATCATTCCTGTGAAAACCTCCCAAAGCAGCCATAAAAGCTAAAAAAGAAGAATTCACTTGCCTACTAGTTTCCCCTTCCAATTTGTTCTCTCTGTCAAACATGCTTCCCAAATACACAAACTCATTCACCTGGTCAATCACTGTGCCATTTAGACTTATATTACATTCAGAACTACCAGTTCCTCTCTCGAAAACCATAACTTTGGTTTTTCCCTTATTTATACTCAGTTTGAATTTCATGCACACTACGTACATCCAGGACAACATACTCTACAACTCACTTTTGCTCTCTGCCAACAGGACAGTATCATCAGCCTACAACAACAGGCACACATGAATATCACCAAGACATAAACTAGTATTACCTATTTTGGCATCGCGCATGCATGCATCCATAAATATATTAATCAGCCATGGTGACATTACACCTCCTTGTCTGACTCCAGCACAAATAGAAAACCATTTTGACAAAACACCATTCACTCGCACACAAGCTCTAATGCATGGCTTTCGCACAATTAAGTAAATTCCCAGTAACACCATATTCATTCATACTTTCCATAAAAGTGTCCTATTTACTCGGTCGTAAGCTTTCTCTAAATCTACGAAGGCAGCAAACACTTTCTTACCAACAGCCAGATACTTTTCAATCATCATGCGTAATGCAAAAATTTGGTTAGTGCAGCCTTTACCAGGCATAAAAACGGTCGGAACATCCCACACTTTCTCTGATTGTGACGTAAGACCCCGTACTTTTTCAATAGCAACCTTACCTGATATATACATATATGTTTTAGTAAGTGGTTTTTGATGCAAAGTAGAGTGACTGACAAATTAGAGACTGTTTTGGCTTTTATGCGCTCTCATTCATGACAATGAATGTTTTTTTTTTATTTAGTTTCCAGTACTGTTTTTGAACTTGCGATCTACTACAGAGGTGAAAACATGTGTCAAGACGACAGAGTGAAGGGACCCGGATTCGATGCTCAGCGCGGAAAAACTTGTACGTTATATTGGCGCCCGAACTTCCAGGATAACCCGGCTGTTAAGTTTCTCGCAATGATGTGATGTTCTTTCCACACGGCGAGACAGGAAAAATGAGAATCCCTTCTTCAATGCTTCGAAAAATAAATCAGTGTGATGTTACGTTCCACACACACCAAATTGTCTGGGATTTCTCAAATGCACGTTCTTCATTTAATGACTGCCTATGACGACACATGGTGCCGGGTGACCTGTGGGCCATGCCCTCGACCCTCTTTTCTTTCACTGTCATGATGTGATGTTCTTTCCACACGGCGAGACAGGAAAAATGAGAATCCCTTCTTCAATGCTTCGAAAAAATAAATCAGTGTGATGTTACGTTCCACACACACCAAATTGTCTGGGATTTCTCAAATGCACGTTCTTCATTTTATGACTGCCTATGACGACACATGGTGCCGGGTGACCTGTGGGCCATGCCCTCGACCCTCTTTCGGGTGGGGAAGGGGAGATGTGACGTGTCTGCCCCGCAGGACGCACATGAGATAAAGGCCGATAGCAGTGAGAGCACATGGCCATGTAGCTTAGTTGGGAGAGCAACTTACTCCGGAGTGAGGGGTCTCGGATCCGATGTCCAGCGTGGATAAACTTGTACCTTATGTAGTTATAAGGTAAAGTTCCTTTCGTACTGAATTCTTGTCATTCTTACGTTATGTCTAAGGCATTAGGTATGAGTACGATGGAACACTTCCTTAATTAAACCTTAACGGCCAGACAAAACATAAGACAAAATCAACTTACGTTCATTGATTTATTCCACCACTATATCATCAGCACAACATCTTACTTTATATTTTAACTTGACAATCAATATCCGCCACACATCCAACACCCCACACAAGCAACTGTTGTATTGTAGTTTTAATCTATCATTCTTATCACCTACAGTCATACGTCACGGTCACTCTGACCTCAGTTGTGTTACCAACACTATTCGTTTGAGAGAGAAGATGTCACGTTAAGTTGTGAAGTATAACTGAGAACAAACTCAAAATTTACATAGGGAAAGAAACTAAAAAGGAAAGTTAATTTAGAATATACGTGACATAGTTATTAAACAATTGGACTCCATATATGGTCCAGAAGCAACTTTGAAATTGTTCTTTTTATTTTTTAAATATAAGTACCTCTGGTTTCTATACAAATTGTTGAATATATAAAAGTAAGGAACGACAAAATAATGAAATTTAATTGGCAATTTCATGAATGCAGAAAAGAATAATGTGGTTGTGATAATGATTTGGGATCTAGAAATCTCGGTGTCTGTATGACGAGGAGGTAACCTATTCGAAACTAAAAAACAGGCATTATGGAAAATAACTTCTTAAGGGCCTACAGCCCCAAAACTTAATATATATATATATATATAATCTATCAAAAAGGACTTTGTTTTTATGTATTTCTTAAAATGTGGGGCCCTGTAAACGTGTGAGGGTCTAGGAATAACCACCATGGTTTCCACGATGGTCAACCGGCCCTGAGTAATATTATAAGCATATTAAATAAAGAGTATTGTTTTATGTGGATATAATAAGATAACTGTGAAAGTGTTGTGGTTATAAAACTGCTACTATTGTGACTTTCTGTCTGAGGTCTAGTAGGCCTAGGTGGTAATCTGTTATTATCATCATGAAATGCCTACTACATACTGACACTGTCGTTACAGCCTTTCAATTATTATTATTTTTTAATTTGTTCATAGGATGTCATTTGCAGATTCATTTCCTGTAGCTACTCTGAGAGATCATCTCAAAGGACATGGAACCGCATTCTCAGAATATTATTCAGCGCTGCTACAACTCAATGCTGTGACGAAAAGTTGCATCAGTACAACTTTCTGTCACAGCATGGAAATGTAGTAGCACTGAATAGGGTGCCACAACTCAATACCACAGGGTCATGTACTACCTCCATTAGGATTTGTGGATTTCTCTGGCTCTTCAGCTAAGAAAACCTCATTATAATTATCTTTATCAGCTCAATTCTTAGTTATTCATGCAAAGAACAATGAAACCAAACTCATCCCCATGAGGTCTCCTTTCTGGATTAAGAATGCTCGAAAGCAGGACTATTGGTAGAAAGGGGCTGGTTCTTAGCGAAGCACATCTTTCTTCCCGACGAGCTAAACTATGATGTAGCTGCTGTCCCTCGCGAGAGAGGAATCCTTCAATATCTAAGCGCGTGAAGCAAGATGCGATGAATTAAGGAGAAATCCCCCCATATTTACCCCAGTGATCATAACGAGTGTCATTGAAACACATTAACACAAGAGGAATATTTGTTTTGAAACCCTTAAGCAAAATATTTCATATTCGAAAATCTAAAAGCTAAATATTGTGGAAAAACTAAATGTACTAAATTTATAGTAGGATAATTTGCACAGCCAAATACAGGGGTTGTCCCAAATAATGGAAACACCTTGCTGAAAACAGTGTCTTTGGTATGTGCTGCTTTTTGAGAAAAACAAACATGTAGCTACAATTTGTTTTCTAAAAAAGTGTTGCTTATAGTCTCAAAAGTCTGTGTGATTGCATTGTAAATCAGTGTTTCCATAATTTCATTCCAGGTGAAGATACAATGAGTGACCTGTCGGAGTTCCAAAGAGGGCAGATTGTAGGAGCCCGTGTGGTTGGTGCGTCGGTAACTACAGTGGCACAGGTGTTGGGGGTATCGAGAGAAACCGTGTCGAAGGTCATGACAGCATACAATGTTAACAGCACAATATTATTTGCGAGACACAACTGTGGATGGAAAACCAAACTCACTGTGAGAGACAGGAGGACACTAAAGAGGCTTGTGACCGCAAGGATGAAGACCACGGCGACGAAAGTTACTGCTGAGCTTAATGCACATCTCCAAAACCCAGTGTCGACCCATACCGTGCAAAGGGAATTGCATACGCAGCAAAACCCTGGTGTCACAGGTGAATATGAAATGGAGACTACAGTGGTGCCAGGAACATAAAACGTGGACTGCGGATCAATGGAAACATGTCTTGTTTTCTGATGAATCAAGTATCTCATTATTCCCCACCACAGGACAGGTTTACGTGTGGAGAATCCCCGCAGAAGCCTACAACCCAGACTGTCTCCTTCCTACAGTAAAGCATGGGGGCGGTTCCGTAATGGTTTGGGCTATGATCTCGTGGTTTGCAGCAGGTCCCATTATCACCTTACATGGAAGGATCACTAGCGGTGACTATGTCACTCTTTTGGCCAACCATGTGCTTTCAATGGCGCAGACATTGCTTCCGTCAGGGGATTGCACCTTTCAAGATGATAATGCCCCAATTCACAGAAGTCGAACTGTTCAATCATGGTTTGAGGAACATGAGGATGAAGTTGCACACCTTCCCTGGCCTGCACAATCACCGGACTTAAACTTCATTGAGCCCTTGTTGTCTGTGTTGGAAAACAGAGTGCGGTCTCGGAAAACAGAGTGCGGTCCCGGAAAACAGAGTGCGATCCCATTATCCTCCTCCGGTGTCCCTCAAGGAATTGGAGCTGTTTCTGCAGGAAGAATGGTACAACATACCACCATCCAGGACTTGTATGCGTCCATTCCAAGGAGGATTCAAGCAGTTTTAAATGCCAAGGGTGCTCCTACACCATATTAGGTGCATAACATCTATTTCTTCCAGGTGTTTCCATTATTTTGGACAACCCCTGTATATGACGAGACACTGATTTATAAAGTTGCTGCTAATATTTCTGAAACGTATATAACTATTCATAACAATAGCTAGAAATAAAAAAGATAAGAACGGGTTTACACACAATTTGTTGCATTCTAGATCACACCATCTAATTTATTATCACTACATCATTAAGCATTGCTTAATAACATCCCTACATTATTAAACATTGAGCATTATTCTGTCCTTTCTCCCAATGAGAAGAGAGTGCTAAAAATAGCTGCGTTACCATGGAAGTAGGTCACGAGACCAGAACTTTCCTGTGTGGTTAAGGACGACGTCAAGTGGTTTTGCTTCCTATACTTCCAATGGAAAAACTTCTGTACACATTTTCTTCACAATTAATGCGTTCTCAAGGATGGAAATTTGAACATCGATTAAAATAGCTTCATATTATAACTTGGAATACTTAATATTTTCTAAAACATAACAATAATTATATTAAAAATCAATAACTTTTCTTTTGGTGGTAATGAAACCAGAAAAAAGATGGCACGACCTGTACTTTGATGACGTCAGTAGACAAACAAATGATGGATTGCATAATTATGGTTATGTTTTAAAAAATATTAAGTATTCCAAGTTATAAAATGAAGCTGTTTTAATCGATGTTCGAATTTTCATCCTTGGGAAAGCATTAATTGTGAACAAAAAATGTGTACAGAAGTTTTTCCATTGAAAGTATAGGAAGCAAAATTACTTGACGTCCACCTTAACGCTGAAGACAAAGTAAGCCGCTCATTCCTTTTCTTTGAGTCCTTTAAAAAATGCTCAAAAATCAGAAAATGACTTTTTCTTAAAAAAAAAAATCATAAAAGAGGGATGATAGTTGTGAGTTTATACTGTAAAAATTGCAATGTGTTATGATTTATAGTTTGCCATATATCCATTTTTTAAAATGGATCCCATCGCGAAATAGATAATTCCGTGAAACTTAAATATTTAATTTCTCATAAACTAAATCGAAATTAAAAAACAAAAAAAAGGGCAACGAGGTGCAAAAACTTGGCCATGGCCCTATGTACCTACAAAGTTTCGTGGTTCTGTTGCTGTTAGTTGTCTGGAATGCGAACTGATAGCACTTTTTTGCTTAACTTAACTTTGAAATACAATAGCTCTTGAAATTTCGCCAGAACCGAAAACTGGTTTATTTCAGGGTGTTCTTCGAACAATTCTCTACAGACGATGTAAATTTCATATTTTTGTGTTCAATACTTTTTGCGCTGCGAACTAAAAAAAGTGCGATTGTCGCGAAATTTCTAAAAACAGCGGCGGCGGTAGTTCCTCTTTTTAGAATAGAGAGATTCAGTGGCTTATATTCCAGATTAGCTGACATGCCCGGGGAAATCAAATAAAAACACTGTCAATCTGAAATTTCATTTTCTTTACTAATAGAATCCAATCTCTCTATCACCTAACACCAACACAGTTGCTAGATAGATTTTCTTGTACATGTTTTCTCAGGCTGACTGAAAACACTTCCCAGTAAATGACAAAGAAAGGAAGACAGCATTTTGTTGTTAACAGTTTGCCTAAATCTCACAATGCAAATTAAGCGAAGCATGTGATTGTTGCCAGGGCACACTCAATCATCCTGTTTCAGAAAATAATGTTTCATGTAATATGAAAATGCCATGAGATTGAAGATTATTTTTTTAAAAAGTAGCATGATCTGCAGTGCAATTTTTTGATACAAGTTACTTTATTTTGTAGTGTGCTACAGCTACATTTTTCTGTGTGTTTTTTTTTATTGGAGGTTTAACGACCACCGTGAGCAACTCAATGGGCTATAAGCAGTCGCCCATCCCTAATTTAGGGTCACTGGTTCCAGGGAAGGGAGAGAGCCAGTGCCGTAAGACAAACACAACACCCATGCCTCAACGGGATTCGAACCCGGACCCCGTTTGGACGAATGATCAGAGGCCATCGCTTAGACCACTGCGCCACCGGGGTGGCTTTCTGTGTTTGGATCGATGCTAAATGCAATACTACAGTAAGTGTAGCGTGCTACAGTAGCAGTGCTACTCCTGATCATGGGCTAAATGCAACTTACATAGCATTTAACACAAAGTGTAATGCATAAATGATTCAACAGAATGCAATATGGATAAGTTTTACTGCAGAACTGCTCACTCTTCTAATCATTGTTATAAAGATATCAAGCATTAAGAATTTTGCTTACATGTGATCTAAAAACCTTGAGAAAAATTTAAAAAGCGTTACTTGTATATAACTGAAGAAAAAGTTCTCTGAAATTCAAATCAAGTTTTCTGTTATCTGCAAGACATATCCAAGCCTGGTGTGCCAACATTTACAGTAATTTACAGATGGTAATAAAGCATTTTAATTTGACAGAATGGTAAAAGTGGAACTTCGTTTTTGATGAAAAATAATTTTGAAAACAAAAAAAAAAGGGGGAGAGAAAAGCAGCATTTACAGTTAAGTAGCTATTCAGAAGTTTCCACGACATGAAAAAAATGTATAAGAAAATAACATTTCCCTTCTGCATCCCAAGGAAAATATTAACTTCCACAGAAAGTTGCAGGTGCTTACTGTCTATGGTAAGTTATAATAAATATGCCCAGTGTAACATTCTCTGACTTTTGCCAGTTTTCTTTTTTGGGGGGGGGGGGGGAGATACAGATAATTCAAGGAATATATTTTGATAGCCTTTTTGGAATACATGTAATAAAAATGCATAAATTGTCTTTTAGATAATATTACATTTAACCATATCCATGTTTATTGCACACAGTGAGTAATGTTTCTTGGAGTTAACTTCCACAGAAAGTTGCGGATGCTTACTGTCTATGGTAAGTTATAATGAATATTTCCAGGGTAACATTCTCTGATTTTTGCCAGTTTTCTTTGGGGGCTTGGGGAGATACATATAATTCAAGCAATATATTTTGATAGCCTTTTAAAAAAAAATGTCTTTTAGATAATATTACATTTAACCATATCCATGTTTATTGCACACAATGAGTAATGTTTCTTGGAGTTTTTTTTAAATAAGGGATGCAGATATTATCCACGTCCGACAGCTTTAAATTGCCTGTATTTGCTGTTCATAACGTAACATTAATCACATCAGAAAACTTGAAAATTACATCGTCCTAAAGTGGGAATTGAACACGCATCTCCCGATTTCTGTTCGAGCATCCTATCCATTACAACACCCAGGACAGCAAAGTCCCAAGTACCTGAGTGTCAAAAACCAGAACATTCTCTGATTTTTACCAGGTGTTTCTTGGGGGTATTGTAGATAATTCAAGTAATATATTTTGATAGCCTTGTAATGAATTTTGGTTGCCCTAAGTTTAAACTTAATGTCACACATTAAGAACTGTCAACAAGAAGTATTAAAAGAGCCTTTGTTTCCTGGTTAATGACATTTCTAACTGCACATTCCTTGTACCAAAATGCTTAATTTGTTTTAACAATATTTAATTTGATGAAAGACTGCTAAAGTATTAGTTTGCTCTTCTCAATGTTTGGTAATGATATTTACAAGCAATGACTTCACTTCCTGCATTCATTTTCTTTACATTTAGAGTTTGGGAATTGCACAGAAGCTAAAGTACACTTTCCTTTCATTGTTCTGTATCAGTGGTCTTAAACTCAGACTCTTGGAATGGTCATTTTCCAGTTTTGGAGGAATATAGGGGCTGTATGAATACTAATAAATTTCTTATACATAAATATCAAGTTTACAAAACTACACCAAAGGCTTGGCATTACAGTGGAATATTATTTCTAATTGTCGGTAAATAGTAAAGACAAATGCTTCATCAATCACTGAAAACAATCACTTTTACATAACAATTATTTTTCACTTAAATTTTAAAACAATCACATTTTACCAACTGAACACGGTACACGGTACAGAAAATATTACATGCTCTGACTAGAAACTTGGATTCGCTTCTCTCTCACTAACTTATTGATATTTGGAATAATGTTGTTTGAACATGCTACTTTTGAAATAGTGAGCATAAGTGACTGTCATTAACCTATTCCTTTCAAGACATTTTAGTTGGTTCATTCTTGAGAACAACTGTTCGCATGAGTATGTTGTTCCGAACATAGACAGAACCTGTGCAGATAAGTTAGGAATGTTTATGTACCTGTCCGTTGGAACTAACTGGTAAAACTATGTTAGATTGTAGCTGTTGAATTTCTCTTTTAGGAAAGAATCACACTGAAAGTCTGTTAATTCACGCTGATGTTCTTCAGGTGCGTCATCAGCATTATAGGAAAATGGAAACTTGAAAATCTTTTCCATGTCTTTGAAACTTTCGAACCGCCATAGTTATATTCTTCGCAAATAAACTTAGTTATAAAGCAGATGGCTTAGCCACGCATTACTATGTTTATATTGTATTTAATATATCATAATATACTTAAAAATAGGGTGATTTATTTTTATTTTGTAATTATTTATGAGGGCCACATGTGGCCCGCGAGTTTGAAACCACTGTTCTAGACTATTAACACTCAAATGGTTTTATTTGCAGAAGAGGAAGAAGGAAATGATCTACTCTAGGTGTGTACTTAAAAGTGAGCAGCCAGACTGTATAGGCCTTACATAAGTATAGAACAACCCAGTTAATAATAATGCAGAGTTCACTGACTTATAATACAGGGTTACCAGCATGTTTATGGGTTCTTATAAGAAGAACATTTGCATCTCTGAAATGCAAACATTAAATAAGTAACAATATAATACTGAACAGATGCCAAAAACTGTGTCATAGAGTACAGTAAAGCTTACCAATATGCAATTAGATCTGCGATGAACCTGTATTAAAAAAAAAAGAAGGGAGGGAAAGTGTTTCTGCAGTAAAATGAAAACATCATCAAGAACCACAAGAAAAGTTTCTCATGCAAAGGAAACCACATCCAGCTTTATTTTCGAAGTGCAACATGTTGTTCAGATTGTTTACATTTCTTGTCCAGACTCTGTTTACCTCCACATGATATAAATAGAACAATGAAATGCAAAAGAACATAGTGTGATAGGTTAATAACACATAGAAAATGTCAAATGGCATTCTTTGTTTCTTGGATGGTCCTTAATGTACAGATAAGCTCTTTCTAAACTTCCTTGGGTTTGGGAGATGTTGCATTAACCAGTAGTGTCTTTTGTTGAATTGGGTAGCTTTTCGTAGGATAGGATTGGATTGTGTTATTGAGTATTTATATTGTTGGCTCCCTGGTTATATACTATGCTCATAATTAACAAAGCATGGTTTAACTCGCAAAAGCTGTGATTTCCAACTAAAAACCAACATATCGGCAAATGACATGGAAGAGTACATGTCGCACTTTGAAAAAGCTTAAAAAAACCCGACTACTTAGGTTTAGGTAGTCATCACCACGGCCATAGCTACCAGGACGGACCTCCTAGAGTGGTCATTCCAGGGGCATAAATTCATGCTCTGGGGATGTAAAAATTCGAAACCTTAAGTAGTTTCTTGACTGCAGTTTTTGTAATACCTATATAAAAGTGTCAGAAGACTGTAGTTTTTGTAAATATATATATAAGTGTCACAAGACTGTAGTTTTTGTAAGAAGAAGCAAAACTAATTGACAACTCAGATTCAACCACCAAACTTGATATTTTGGAAGCTTTCCGTATATATCAGAATTCTTCGAAACTTGTTAATGACATGGCATCCATGCCCTTTTTATCAAGTGCGTGGAAGCATCTAACCAAAACACGTTAGTGTAAACACCATTTATGATGTCATACACAATTTGAATATTTACGTGCCATTCATCCTGATGAAGCTAGATCAATACCCAGCGAAGCCATGGTCGGCTTGAAAAAATAAATAATTGTGACAAACTATGTTGTATTACCTTAATATATACCTTAAGTAGTTTCTTTTAAACACTTCAGTTAGTCTCATACAGTATTCCATGCAGCTAACAGGGTACAGAGTAACATACATTGTGAACATCTTATATCCAGGAAGGGAATTTTCCAAAACAGTAAATGGAGGCATAGAAAACAATATGCTGATACCTCTGTGACCTTTTCGAACATGTCGTTGGGATGAAGAACTAATTAATCATTTGTGCTCTGTCGCAGAAAGTTCTCTAAGCGTTGAACTTGAACGGAATTTTTCCAAGCCCTAACCCTAAAGCTTCTTACTATTGTTACGTTCACTATCCGATACTCATTCGTTCTCCGTTGGTCTGTTTTCCGTTCTGTGGAATGTTGTGTTGTCAGCGTTCACATATTGTTTACTGTTTACTTGGTATTTTCCACCTGTGGCTATTGGGTATTTACCTACTTTTTACATTTTTAATAAAATTATGTCAGAAACCTGGTGTGGTTTTTGAATGATCATAATAGTTTCCTATAATGGCAGTGCGTGAGAAAGTCAAAACCAGGTATTATTTGAGTAGAACGCAAAGGGGCGTAATTTCAAGTCTAGCCCTCCCGGATAAGAAAAGCTTGCTACAATCCTGGTAATTACTATACCACAGCAAGGTTTCACACCAGGGTTGGTCCTTTTGCCGGCAAAAAGGTATTTTCGCCGGGACAGTGGCAAAAATGGAAAAACCCGGCAAAAATGGGAAATACGTTAGACTAAACACAATAATGCACTTTACGTAGCAATGATTTATAGTCATATCAACAGTGAAATATTTTTTTGTGTAACACTCAGTATCATTTATTAATTTTGTTAATTAAAAACAATTTAAAATACAATGTAAAACGCCAATTTTGCGAATGGTCCAAAAGCTGAACCCAAGGTTTTATTTGCATTTTTGAACTTCACTTTTAGTTGGTAAAGTTCGATGAACACTTACCGCACGTGGGGCTTGGCTTTCAATTCATATTTCCGTTATGTGGATGCGGCACGGGGTTTTTCATTTGGCCACGGGTCCGCTTCTTTTTTTTTCCGTTGGAATTTATTTTGTCTCATCACCAAATGAGTTTTTTTTCCTTTGCTGCATCCTCATTTACTTCAATATTTATTCATACCCGAGTACTTTCAGTAAAACTCCTTTACCGTCTTCGAGGGGACGTTTTGCTCCGACTAGCACGGACCGTGTCAGCTGGGCATTTCGGTGGTTCTCGCGTGCTGCTTCTGTCATCGGCTATCGCTTCTTCTTGGGCGTTGTGGCGCCATCTCTTGTTGGTCAGTGATCTCACTTTTCGAACTTTTTCATTTTTTTGCTCAATTTTAATTAAATTTTTCCAGCTGTTTCTCAAATTATTAGGGTCATAATTATTAGCCCGCGAGAACCACCGAAATGCCCAGCTGACGCGGTCCGTGCTAGTCGGAGCAAAACGTCCCCTCGAAGACGGTAAAGGAGTTTTACTGAAAGTACTCGGGTATGAATAAATATTGAAGTAAATGAGGATGCAGCAAAGGAAAAAAAACTCATTTGGTGATGAAACAAAATAAATTCCAACGGAAAAAAAAAAAGCGGACCCGTGGCCAAATGAAAAAACCCCGTGCCGCATCCACATAACGGAAATATGAATTGAAAGCCAAGCCCCACGTGCGGTAAGTGTTCATCGAACTTTACCAACTAAAAGTGAAGTTCAAAAATGCAAATGCATTAATGCACATTAAATAATATAACCTCCAATATCGGAAGTAAATTGAAACCAAGGTTTAATGTTTATATACAGTATGGTTTTTCTTAAAATTTCATAAGGTGGGAGTCTCCCAACCAACAACTTTATTTCGGCAGGAGTTTAAATTTTTCGGCAGAAATCCCGCCATTCCACCCTGAATTTTAACCCCTGGTGCCTTTGTATCCTTAAAATGAAATTTGAATTTAAAAAGTAGATTCATTGTAGTTAAATTGTGTATTATGGAGATTACTAGGATATAAGTTTTCACTTTGTCAAATTTTCGGGTTGTACCCCAACCCTTCGTCAGGACTGACAATTTAACTACAATAATTCTTCACTAGGATTTGCCATGTCTTCATTAATACACAAAAGTAGAATCTGTTTCATTTATTTCAATTTTATACATTTTTTATTTATATTTCTTATTTGTGCATGGACTGTAAGATTTGTTAGGCCATCTTCATCAAATTTGATGTAAATTTTTTGGCTTTTGAAATATTAATAATAATTCATTTCTCAGTATAAACATGAGCAGTTTGTTAATAGCTTTTGATTTTTATTATTGTTTTAAATGAGGGAATGATTTTCATCCCTATGAATTGGGTAAACAAAATTAGACCTTTATAAACACAATTTGTATTTTGTACTCATATTTCCTTAAATCAGTTTCAAAGTGATAAAAATGTATTTTATGTCAAAAAATAATACTTAACCCTTAAATCAAGGTTTAAAAATTCAGAATTATTTCGTTTCCCTTTAAAATCATTTGTAGAAAACAAAAATAATAACTTGATTATATGCCCCATAAGCAAACACAGTAAATCCCTATTTTTGCCGGGACGAGTTTTTTTTTTCCAGTTTTTACCGCGTTTTTTTCAACCTGTGGCAAAAACTTGCCAACCCTGTTTCACACTATTATGACTGCTGATACCACAAACTAAAAAAGTATGTTTACTATGGGAATGAATCACCTTCTACACTACCACCCATTTATTTTAAAACTAAAACAATATAGAAGTGGTACAAGCCTTACAATAATACCAAGAAAATGGTATGAATCATGATGTCATCTCAGTGGCCAATAGAGCATTAATTAGTCTCTGGGTTGTTGAGAGCAGACTGTACTTTCAAAAGTCCATAGTGATCATGAAATTCAGAGTTGTTAGTACCAACTTCCAGGAAATTAATCATCCACACAGTAGTATTACTAAGAGCTGACAATCAAGACATTTTCTGAGGACAAATATCTTGTATTTATTTTCTTGTGTAAACAAATGTAGAATCTGCAATGATAATATACAAAGCTTTGGGGGGATTCTGAGGTTAAACCATCACTCTGAGCTGCCGTTCGGTTTATAAATAAGTGCCTGTACCTAATTCAGGACAACTGGTTCCAGGAAATGTATAGAGCCAGTGCTGTATGACAAACACACCACCTCATCCAGGAGTCACACCCAAGCCAAGATCAAGGGATCATGCAGAGGCTTGTTCTTACAGCCATTACAGTGGCCAATAAAGCTGTAATAGTCAGTTCATAAAGGTTTCAACCAAAGAATGATTTTAAAGAGCCGCGGATGGCCTAGTGGTTAGTGATTCAAACTATCGATGCAAGGTCCCCAGGTTCAAGCCTGGGCTGATCTTTCGGAGATGGTGTGATTTACTAACAATCGCTGAATATCCGCCGTGCATCGGACGAGCACATTAAGTGACGGCCCCCAGGCTGGACCCACTGGTTAAATGGGTATCCTTTCCTTTGCCCCCCTGAAATTCTCTCACCTCTCTATGTGCAATATCGTACTTGTACAGTGGCGCCATCTGCTGTACTCTAATCTCACTACAAACTGTTCTGTCAAAGTCGCTAGACTTGCTCTCATTCCTTCCGTTTCTGTGTCCTGCCCAAAAGGCGATCTCGCTGTAGGTGGCTGGGACCTAAACTCTACTCACTGTGGACGGAAGTCCTACAAGAAAATGACAAATACGGATCGGACGTAAGAATGATTTAAAAAAATAACTTGCTTCAATTATGTCAATGCTCCATCTCATATTTTCACAGCAACTGTTATTTTTAGTAGCCACATATGCAAATATACCTAAATCAGAATTGCATCCGTACCATACTGGGATAAAGAAACTATTTTCTTACTTTCAAAATCACTTTATTAAAATAAAGTAACACAGAAAATTAAAGTAATAATTAAAAAAACAGAAGCAACAAGCTAGATTTGTTCAAATTTACATACAGGTTCTTAATTCTAAACCAAATCCATTCCCTGGCTTTGCACTTGGAGCAAATCTGGTTGGCCAGGTCTGTGAATACTAGACATAAAATGGGTGGAAAGAAGTTAAAACGAAGCAATGAAAAACAATACACTCTTTTAGAATGTACAGATGTACAGGAGATGATATCACCTGATCCACTCCCTGGGTTAATTAACTTTGTTCTAGGGACCTTTAGATAATCATATCTGTCATACTTGGGGGGACCAAAGACCTTGGAGGAGAATAGACTGGCAAATACCAAGCTACTTCCGTCAGTGTTTAAAAACCGGATGTTCCGCCATTAGTGAGGACTGAAAGCTATTCATGAGTATACGAAAGTTGCGTGCGTGTTGCAAATCATGCTTTAAATACTTGTTATAAATAGTAAATATAGTCAGGTACCGTGTTAGATATGGATGTAACACTAAGGCGAATGCGGCCGACATAAAGAATGGATATTTTCACAAGTAAGTTAAATGTTTTGCTCATTGTTGTTCATAATGTCTTTGGCTCTAATTGCATAGATGATGCTTTTTACCAGTATGAAGGAATATATGTTTTAAGAATGAAGGAATATATGGACATTACATCATGTTCAAAATATAATAATTATGTATTTATAGAACAATGTTTTTTGGTTTGAATACTGTTAACAATTTTTGAACACCCTCTCTTGTTCATTTCAATTTTTTGTATTCCATGTTCAAAAAATCAAACCTCGAAACACATGTTCGACATTCAAATAGTAACATTTGGGGGACCTAAGGATTGTTTGCAATTGAGGTTTTTGAACATGGGATACTGAAAATATCAAAAACTGAGTTTTGAGACACCAGAATTTCTAAATTGTGCCTGGAAGCACTAGAAATGCAAATACAGTTCCTTGACAATCACCCCTGTGAAAAATGACATGCTGTTCCTCCCCTGTGGGAAGATGAAATATATTTATTGCCTCACATTTTTTTAATTTGCTGAAAAACACCAGTTGGAAACCATTTTCTCCTATGGATTTAAATTTTTAATCATATTTTTTTAATAAGATTGCCCAAAACATGATAAAAAGCTTCCAAGGCCCTCTGCGTAAACATCTTTTGCACGCTCCAGCTCTTTTGGAAAGGTTATATAAATTAATACCTGCTTTTTTTTAATTTGGTGAAATACACCAGTTGGAAACTAATATGAATTATGGATTCAAAAATGTTAATCATATTTTTAATTAAATTGCTAGAAACATGACAAAAAACATGCTCAAACTTTCTCTGGACAGTGTATGAACAACATTAATTGAACATTTCAAAGTTCGTCTCCACTCGGAAGCTAGAAATACACACCCTGAAAGCTATCTCTTATGTGACATGCAAGATTCCTTGGTTTAATAACCTAGTATGTCAGGTGTGTAAGCCCATGTGACATGGTTATCAAGTAACACTGAGCTACTGCACAATATCAAGGTGTCAATATGTTAACAGAACGATTTTAAATGGAAGGTGTGCTCATGTCAAAGTGCCACACAATTATCATTTTATTCGATCACAGCTGAATGAAAAGAATTTTCTGTATTTTCACCCATTCAGTTTGCTGTGATTGTGATAAACACAGCTATTCTGTGCTTGCTTACAGCATACAATAGTTGAATACAAGGTGCTAATGGGTTACAGCTTAGCAAAGTGAATTTTGTCAAATGTTGCTACACAATCGTTGCACACAAGGTGTACGATTGAAAATAACTCCGCACATTCTCAGATTGGCTATTGAGAGAAACATCCTACAATCTCATTGGTAAAAGTTACACCCGTGGATGATCGGCATATTCCCCGCTGAGTGGGTCAAAACATCATTTAATTACAGAACAGTTTGTTGACATTCAGTTCATATTAAAGCTAGCATTTGACAAAATCATAATTGCAGGAAGAAAAACAAAGCTTGTTTACCACTGTTTCAGTGTCGATCCTGTGCTATGTTCTCCTTTTTGATTTTTTACAAGATAATTTGAAAAAATGTTTATATAATCATCTTTTCTTAGAAAAAAAAAACACACAGTTCACACAGGTGTGTAGTCAAAGAAACAATTAAGGTAAAAAAGGGATTTTGGATGTATCAGTTAGAGGGAGTGATGTATTAATTGTTAATTTGCTTCATAAGAACATAGTGTTTCCCGAGGCTTAGAAGTGCTAGGTTAGAAAATTAGATGAGATAGTGTTGCATTATTCTTTCAAATTATATGGAGAAGTAGGTAACTTTTAAAATGAGTTTATTGAGTGTGAATATGGCACTGCAATTAATAATAGATATAAAGAGCTCTGCATGTCTGAAGAAAAGCCGCGATAGTTTTGTGAACATGATATCTGTAGACTCTCTTTCTTGTTTTATGCAATATTCATTTTTCATGAGCTCAGGTGGTAAAAATACATATATTTTTCAATAAAACAATTTGAGGAACAAAATTGAGTGATTAAGGGTAATATAAAGGAACGATGATGCAGTGTATTTAAATTCGCATTGCTGCAACTTCACGTATCAGGTGTTCGTTGTATGTAGCAGCGTATTTTCTATTTCATAGCTGATTCGCATCGAAATTGAGAACTTTCTAATTAAATTTTGATCTAGAAATTTGTTGGTTCGCATTCGCACCCGAATATTCCTTCCGCGCTATTTATATGATAAATTATGCGTTGAATCAACCACTGTATGTACCTTTCCAATAGCTATGTATTTCTCACCAAATCCTCATGGTTACAGATGGCACTGCTATCTCAATAGCTGCACATTGCCTCCAAAGAGCTAACATTACATTTGCCAGTCTATTCTCCTCCAAGGTCGTTGGGGAAAACAGAACTACAGTGGAAGGCCATTTATACGTTTTTCAAGGGACCAAGTATTGGAAAACGCTTAAATGAAACACGGAAATTTAATCATTATATCTCATGTGATTCTAACATAAAGTTCACATACCATTACGTGACCACAAGGTTCTTCCGGAAGACGCTTTGACGTCTGTAAGTTCTGTTTTACACGTTATGTAAAGTGGATACAGTCTGCGGTGGTGCATTAAATTATTCAATTAAGATATAAATTGGTTAAAAGTCCTAAAAATGTTACTCACGGAAGTGCGTGTTCAGTCCAACATCAGTAGTTATTGAGAGTTTCTTTGTCCAAAGTTGTATCTTGCTTCAATATGGTCAGTTGTTAGGGTTAGCTCGAGAGCCATTTCGTCAAAAGTTGTACCCTACTTCGATTTTATCTAGTTAGGGTTAACTCAGTTCTGGCTGCGTCGACATCATATTGAATTGGTAAAGATTTCCAGATTATAATTAAAGATTCTTGAGTTAAGAGTTACTATTTACATACCACTTGAAGTTCTGCGTCGTACTTGAGGGCTATCTCATCAATGTTGTATTCTCGTAGAATTGCCGAAGAAATCTTCAAGTTAGGTCAGGTTCATATAAAAAAATTCACAAAAAGACCCCAATCTTACAAAAAGCGGGTGTCTACTCTATACCAATAATGAATAATCAAAATAAAATTGTCAACCAATATATAGGCAGTACAAGAAAAAATATTAAAATCAGATTGACTGAACACATGAAGAATTGGAGCAGAAGAGAGAATAAAACAGCACTTATTGATTTCTGTTTGGATAATCAATGTGTAACCTATTGGGAAGGAATTGCAATATTTAACCAGCAGAATGATATGAGAACAATACAAGTAGCAGAAGCAGTATTAATAAATAAGACTAAACCATTTAACTGCAATAATAACAGTCCATACGACCTTTTGTATGCTTGGAGGAACCTAACTGAAACTGAGAAGAAATTGAATATGGAGAGGAGAGAGAGGAAGAGAAAAAGGAAGGGTGATAATGGCATAGATGAAGATAAAGTTGATGCGACTTGACACTAGATGGCATTGACGATGGGTTACATGAGGAACATGCGCACTATGGACAGGAGACTTTCAGAAAACAGACTTCGACAGAGGGTGTGAAGTCTCCGTTGAAAACGCCAGGGTAAAGCCTAGGTCAAACGAGCGTCCGGCGATAGACACTGTGGACGGTATGGGGTGGTGTATATAATGATTTTAACTGGTTTTTTTTTTAAGCTTTTTAAATTTTTTATGAACCTGACCTAACTTTAAGATTTCTTCGGCAATTCTATGAGAATACAACATTGATGAGATAGCCCTCAAGTACGACGCGGAACTTCAAATGGTATGTAAATAGTAACTCTTAACTCAAGAATCTTTAATTATAATCTGGAAATCTTTACCAATTCAATATGATGTCGACACAGCCAGAACTGAGTTAACCCTAACTAGATAAAATCGAAGTAGGGTACAAGTAGGACGAACTTGAATGGCTCTCGAGCTAACCCTAACAACTGACCATATTGAAGCAAGATACAACTTTGGACAAAGAAATTCTCAATAACTACTGATGTTGGACTGAACACACAGTTCCGTGAGTAACATTTCTAGGACTTTTAACCGATGACTGTATCCATCTTAATTGAATAATTTAATGCATTACTGCAGACTGCATCCGCTTTGCATTAACGTGTAAAACAGACTTACAGACGTCAAAGCGTCTTCCTGAGGGGGAAATTTAATGTTATTGGTAATGCAGAATTTTTGGATTGACAATATTTTATATATAATGAGAATAACATACTGTATAAATGGGACACTCCTGTATTTACCATTGAAAAGTATCTGGATGTTGGTAAGAACGTTTTTGATGCCTTCATAGATTTAGAGAAAGCATATGACCGAGTAAATAGGACACTTTTATGGAAAGTATTGAATGAATATGGTGTTACTGGGAATCTACTTAATAGTGTAAAACCCATGTATGCTGGCAGTAGAGCTTGTGAACGAGTGAATAGCGTGTTATCAAAATGGTTTTCTATTGGTGCAGGAGTCAGACAAGGTTGTGTAATGTTACCATGGCTATTTAATATATTTATAGATGCGTGCACACGTGATGCCAAAATAGATAATTCTAGTTTATGTCATGGTGATATCCGTGGGTGCAGATTACTGTATGTTGATGACACAGTCCTGTTGGCAAAGAGCAAAAGTAAGTAGCAGGGCATGTTGTCCTGGATGTACGAAGTTTGTATGAAATTCAAACTGAGTATAAATAAGGGGAAAACCAAAGTTATGGTTTTTGAGAGAGGAACTGGTAGTACTGAATGTAATATGTCTAAATGGCACAGTGATTGACCAGGTAAATGAGTTTGTGTGTGTATTTGGGAGGCATGTTTGACAGAGACAACAAATTGGATGGTGAAATTAGTAGGGGAGTGAATTTTTCATTGAAATTCATGGCTGCTTTAGGAGGTTTTCACAGGAATGATGGGTTCTCAAGAAAGTCTCGCATGGCTGTGTATGAAAGTGTAATTGTTCCTACTCTGAGGTATGGCAGTGGAACCTAGGTACTACAGAAGAAAAATAGGAGTTGTTTGTGTGGTGAAGAAATGTGTTACTGGGGGTAGGGGTGGTGGCAAGACTCGTTCTGATTGTGTGAGGAATAAAGATGTGTTGCAGTTGTGTAATGTGAGCAAAATGTTAGCAAGGTGGAGACTAATATGCTTCGGTGGTTCGGCCATGTTGAAATAATGAGTGATGAGATAAAAAGAAATGTTTTTTAGCCCAACTGGTAGGAAGGAAAGGCAGAGGAAGGCCAAGGAAGTCATGAGAGGATCAGATTCAGGAGTGTCTGCATGCGAAAAAGATTATGAGTATGGAGTATAGAAGATCTTGTGTATGGCGTATAATGGTGTCAGTGAAGCCCGAGTTGTATGTCAAGATCGCTGTAAATGGAAAAGTGTGATATGGCAACAGTAAGTAAAAATTATCTGGTAGTTAATATTTCTTTGTGGAGCTAACCTCTAAATCTAAGAGAACAGCTTAATGATATGTATGTATGTATATCTACACATTTACCTAGAATACTTCTGGTTGAATGTAAAGAGAAAATAGAATCATCATCCAAGCAGGCAACAGCAATTAACTTGGCAGGAGCCATTCAACGAATGCTTATATTTTGGCTCACATTCTTTCACAACATTACACCACATGTGGATGTTTTATATAAGCATCTACAGAAAAAGAGTATTCATACCGTGCAAACCAGAAAACTTGTCCACAGTTTTCAAAAGTCAGTCGAGAAAGAAAGGTGCAATACGGAACAAAGTAAGAATGCAAGTCGAAAAAGCAATGCTAATCACTTTTGAAAAAAACAATAGAAAATGTTCACTTAAATTGAACTATGGCAGTCAAAGAAGTGTGTGATGTGATTATTAATCAAATAAAGACATTATTGTCTTTTGCAAAGTGATATTCTGGCATAACCCTTTTTGATGCCAATATGAGAAGCAATTCCTGGTTCAACTGCATGAACAAACAATAGAAGTGCATTTATTTTAGTAAAAGATCGTCAAAAACTTTAACTGGGAGTTTTCTACAAATGACAAGGCTTGAGGAATGTGACTGGAATAGTAAGTCTTCGGCAATTTGTCAATGAAAAAAACTTACCTATCATGTTTACAGAGACATACAAACTGCTCATGATTGTTTCTACAATCCCAGTGACTAGGCTGAAAATGCTTCTCAACTTTGATGAAGATAAAAACTTTTTTACGAAGTACCATGAGTGAGGATTGGCTGAGTGCGTTAGCCATGCATTCAATAAAAAACACGATCAATAACATACCAAATTTTAATAAGCGTTATTGACTTGTTTGCTTCCAAGAAAGGTGGATGGATTTTGCGTACAATATTTGTACGTATTTTTATCTCATACCTATAGTACTATTTTTTTGAACACTGTGAAATGAACCCCAACTTTCATTACTGATGAGCTACCACTGCTGCTGCAGTTATTTATCTGCATGAAGGAGCATATGTACTGAAAAACTGCTGCTCTGAGCAGTGTGTTTCACCTTTGTGAGAGTGTGTGCTTTGAAAAATGTCTTTGTAAGCAGTTTCAAACATATATCACATTGGTGAGGCTATTTACCTGAGTGAAGGAGCATGTGCTTTGAAAGATTACTTTTATGAGTAAATTGATTGGAACATACATCACACTGGTGAAGCTTTTCACCTGTGTGAAGGAGCATGTGTCTTGAAAGATCACCTTTCCGAGCAAATGCTTTGGAGCATACATCACACTGGTGAGGTTTTTCACCGGTGTGAAGGAGCATGTGCTTTGAAAGATGACTTTTTTGAGTAAATTGTTTGGAGCATACATCACAATGGTGAGGCTTTTCACCTGTGTGAATGAGCATGTGCTGTGAAAGAGAAGTTTTTTGAGAAAATTGTTTGGAGCATACAGCACAATGGTGAGGCTTTTCACCTGTGTGAATGAGCATGTGCTGTGAAAGAGAAGTTTTTTGAGAAAATTGTTTCAAACATACATCACAATGATGAGGCTTTTCACCTGTGTGAATGAGCATGTGCTGTGAAAGAGAAGTTTTTTGAGAAAATTGTTTCAAACATACATCACAATGATGAGGCTTTTCACCTGTGTGAATGAGCATGTGCTGTGAAAGAGAAGTTTTTTGAGAAAATTGTTTCAAACATACATCACAATGGTGAGGCTTTTCACCTGTGTGAATGAGCATGTGCTGTGAAAGAGAAGTTTTTTGAGAAAATTGTTTCAAACATACATCACAATGATGAGGCTTTTCACCTGTGTGAATGAGCATGTGCTGTGAAAGAGAAGTTTTTTGAGAAAATTGTTTCAAACATACATCACAATGATGAGGCTTTTCACCTGTGTGAATGAGCATGTGCTGTGAAAGAAAAGTTTTTTGAGAAAATTGTTTCAAACATACATCACAATGGTGAGGCTTTTCACCTGTGTGAATGAGCATGTGCTGTGAAAGAGAAGTTTTTTGAGAAAATTGTTTCAAACATACATCACAATGGTGAGGCTTTTCACCTGTGTGAATGAGCATGTGCTGTGAAAGAGAAGTTTTTTGAGAAAATTGTTTGGAGCATACATCACAATGGTGAGGCTTTTCACCTGTGTGAATGAGCATGTGCTGTGAAAAAGAAGTTTTTTGAGAAAATTGTTTGGAGCATACATCACAATGGTGAGGCTTTTCACCTGTGTGAATGAGCATGTGCTGTGAAAGAGACGTTTTTTGAGAAAATTGTTTCAAACATACATCACAATGATTAGGCTTTTCACCTGTGTGAATGAGCATGTGCTGTGAAAGAGAAGTTTTTTGAGAAAATTGTTTCAAACATACATCACAATGGTGAGGCTTTTCACCTGTGTGAACGAGTATGTGGTTTGAAAGTGAACTTTTATCAGCAAAGTCTTTGGAACATGCATTACACTGGTGAGGCTTTTCACCTGTGTGAAGGAGCATGTGCTTTGAAAGATTACTTTTAGGAGTAAATTGATTGCAACCTACATCACACTGGTGAAGCTTTTCAGCTGTGTGAAGGAGGATGTGTCTTGAAAGATCTTCTTTCCGAGTAAATGTTTTGGAGCATACATCACACTGGTGAGGCTTTTCACCTGTAAGATGGAGCATGTGCCTTGAAAGATGACTTTTTCTGGTAAATTGTTTGGAGCATACATCACACCCATGAGGCTTTTCACCTGTGTGAAGATGCATGTGCCTTGAAAGATTACTTTTTTGAGTAAATTGTTTAGAACATAAATCACACTTGTGGGGCTTTTCACTTGTGTGAACAAGCATATGCACTGAAAGAGTATTTTTTTGAGTAAATTGTTTTGAACATACATTACACTGGAGAGGCTGTTCACTTGTATGAACAAGCATGTGCCTGGAAAGATAGCGCTTGCATGAAAATTGTTTTAAGCATACATGACATTGGTGATCTTTTTCACTTGACTGAAGGAGACTATGCCTTGAGATACTGCATTTTTCACTTAGCTGCTTGGAACACATGTCAGAATCATGAGGTTGTTCTCTTGCATGGACCTTTACATGCATTAAGAGACTATCTTTCTGTTTGAATTTCTTGTGACACACATTACACTGGAAAAGTTCTTCAGTTGCATGAAGTTCCATGTCTTGCAAATGTGGATTCTGCCGAGAGTTTCTGGAAGCATATTTCACATTCCCAGAGATCTTCACTTTTACATGGCATGATGTGCATTGAAATATCAATTTCTGCTTTCACTTCCTTTGCGAATAATTGTTCAGTGATTTCTCTCATATAATGCTTGAGCACTGACTCCATGCTGAGGAACTTACAATTTTTACTTACTCAGATATCTGCTAGTCTATAAATTTCTCGTTTTTGATATCATGCAGTCATGAACTGAACAAAGCCCTATTCATTTAATTGTGTTGTCTACACATGCCAAGAAAAATGTCACATTGTTGTCTTGTCTGTTATTTAATAGAGCATTAGAAATGCTTTGAAAAGTCTCATTCATTCCAACATGTAACAAAATTATAGAAATGAAACCATGCGAGCTTTGAAAGCATATTTTCTTAAATGGCAGTGCAAATTTTCAGTAGGGATTTCAGAATGCTGACAAAGAAAAAGTTCACTTATTTTATAGTTGTCATCTACGTAATGACGTGGCACCAGACTTTCATCCCAGCGAACATGCGGTGGTATATTGACTTTTCTGCAAGATGCTGTGTGCTGGAAATTGGAGGTAAATAAAATGCACAAAAATTACCTGTAGATTGTCATTACCGGATTTGCTTGAGAACACTTCCACAACTTTCGCGAGATTCAGATAAAAGAACGAAATTCACCGGATGTTATAAGTGTACAGCAATTTTTGAAATCCGAAGTTTTCTTTAGAGGTGCGATAACGTCAAGGTCTTCTGTAATGTTTTTGCCTTATCAATTAATTATGCTTTTATTACTTTGCTGGATTTTCAGATTGGGTAGTTTGCCTTCCAATGAAAATAGGCCGAAGCTATTTTTTTTTTTTTGATTGGAGGTTTAACGACCACCGTGAGCCACTCAATGGGCTATAAGCAGTCGCCCGTCCCTAATTTAGGGTCACTGGTTCCAGGGAAGGGAGAGAGCCAGTGCCGTAAGACAAACACAACACCCATGCCTCACCGGGATTCGAACCCGGACCCCTTTCGGACGAATGATCAGAGGCCATTGCTTAGAACACTGCGCCACCGGGGCGGCCGGAAGCTATTTCCACAGACTGTGACATGCCAGTCGCATGTCCAGAAAATGACTAGCGTCTCGCGACAGCGATATCCATATGTATCGAGTTATCTCATTGGCAGGAATAAAACCGGCACCCACCAATTGGCGACCGGCACTGAAACAGCAATTGTAGTTCGTATACGTCGTCGAAGTCGTGACACAGGTTGTTTACATCTTAGTTAACATTAGTTTCTTCATTGGCGGCTGTCGGCACAAAAACAATTTAACCTGTTTGCAGTATACATAAAAATGTAAAAATGTCTATTCTTCCACAAACGGGCGCATTTCTCACAGCTAAGACAGCGGAACGCTAGAACAGCTCCGCGAGCACTTACTGTTTTCGATCTGGCAATGCATCTGTTGTTGTTTACATTCGAATGCAAACATTATGGGTGCTTATCTTTGCATTCTGTTCTTAATTTTTGATTCATCATGATGACTAACGTTGGTTTCATCAAAAAAAGAAAACATATTTCGTGTATTAAGTGAAAACTATAACTGAGATGTTGAAAAAGAACTAAAAAAAAAAAAGAACGATCTTACCGCTATATACGTTGGGAGACTGATAAAAAATTATACTTTCGTATTTACAGTAAGTATTTTAATTCGTAGTGAGAAATATATAGCAAAAGACAATTAAAGAAGAAAAGCAGCGATATTTATTGCCATTCGTGATTCCTTATTATTTCAATTGTGGGTAGCGAACAATATCTTTCACACCATGATATGCATGTTTTTCTATCTTGTACGACATCGTTAACGAGACTATACAAATTCCATTAAGGCATTATAAAATACAACAGACCAATTCAACAACTTCATGGAATTTTAATACTATCGAAGGGTAACATGGACGGACGGGTCTACGACATAACATCGCAGGTCAAAACATCGCACGACATATGATCGCAGGTCAAAACATCGCGGTACCATAACATCGCAGTACTAAAACATCGCAGGTCAAAACATCGTGGCACCATAACATCGCAAGTCAAAACATCGTGGCACCATAACATCGCAAGTCATAACATCGCAGGTCATAACATCGCAGGTCATAACATCGCAGTAATTCCTAAATAAATTGCTTTCGATAGCTTTTGATGAATTGCAAAAAAAAAAAAAAAGTATATTTAAAGGGGAGGGGCACTTCATAGAAATTGATGTCCTGATTAAATTTTGGTAGAAATTGGGGGTACCCGTACCACTTTTCCAACAGTGCCCAGGCCCGGGGTCCAGGGCCACTCAATCAAAATTATCGTAAAATCTACAGTTTTCAATTTAAAACCACCAGATTTGGTATTCTATCTCATGGTGCTTTAACTTAGACGGTAGATGGTTTTTGGAAGTGGTCGATGGGCCCCCATAGAATATTTTCGACAAATCTACAGTTTTCAATTTAGAACCACCAAATTTGGTATACTTCTTCATGGTGCTCTAACTTAGACAGTAAACGGTTTTTGGAAAGGTAAGGGGTCAAGGGGCCCCAATACGCAATATTCGTAAAATCTACAGTTTTCAATTTAGAAACACCAAATTTGGTATACTTCCTCATGGTGCTCTAACTTAGACCGTAGATGGGTTTTGCTTTGAAGGGTAGGGGGCCCTGGGTCAAGGGGCCCCAATACGCAATATTCGTAAAATCTACAGTTTTCAATTTAGAATTACCAAATTTGGTATAATATCTCATGGTGCTCTAACTTAGACCATAGACGGTTTTGGAAAGGCCCGGGGTCAAGGGGCCCCCATACGCAATATTCGTAAAATCTACAGTTTCAATTTAAAACCACCAAGTTTGGTATACTATCTCATGGTGCTCTAACTTACACCGTAGACGGTGTTTGGAAGGGGTCGCAGCCCGGGGACGAGCCCCCCTCCATAGAAAATTTTCGTAAAATCTAGTTTTCAATTTAGAACCACCAAATTTGGTATACTATCTCATGGTGCTCTAACTTCAACCGTAGAGTGGTTTTGGAACGGGTGGGGGGCCCGGAGTCAAGGGGCCACCATAGAAAATTTTCGTAAAATCTAGTTTTCAATTTAGAACCACCAAATTTTGTATACTACCTCATGGTGCTCTAACTTAGACCGTAGACGGTTTTTGGAACGAGTCAGGGCTCGGGCTTCAGGTGCCCCCCACAAAGTTTTCGTAAAATCTACAGTTTTCAATTTAGAACCACCAAATTTGGTGTACTACCTAATGGTGCTCTGACTTAGTCGGTGACGATGTTTGGCTCGGGTGGAGGCCCGGTCCGAATGGGGCCCCTACAAAATTATCGTAAAATATACAGTTTTCAATATACAACCACCATGTTTAGTATCCTATCTCATGATGCTTTAACTTAGACGGTAGACGGTTTTTGGAACTGGTCGGATCCCGGGCTTTACGGGTCCCCATAAAAAATTTTCGTAAATTCTACAGTTTTCAATTTAGAACCACCAAATTTGGTATACTACCTCATGGTGCTCTAACTTACACCGTAGACGGTGTTTGGAACGGGTCGGGGTCAAGGGGGCCCTTACAAAATTTTCGTAAAATCTACAGGTTTCAATTTAGAACCACCAAATTTGGGATACTATTTCACGGTACTCTTAGACCGCAGATGGTTTTGGGAACGGGTCGGGGCCCGCGATCAAAGGGACCCCATACAAAATTTTCGTTAAAAGTTCAATTTTTTACTCTTAAGATCTGCAACACAATTCAGCACTCCAATACCCAACCTACGGTCTAAGTGTAAGACCGTAGATAACAATAAAGTGCAAAAATATCCGGTTAATGGGGTATTAAAATCAAAAATTAATAAACGTTAGCTTTCACCACCAACGGGCGGCTTATCAGGCAGAAATACAATGTAATGTAAATAGAGAGTTCCAGATATTCAAAATTTAAAACGGTAAGAAAAAGATTATCAATGTCATGTCGCATGCACGCGACATCACACAGGTGCATTGCATTTCAGTGTCGCGGTTTCTCAGAAGCACACGCCAGATGTATGGCAGTTCTATATAGATGTCTCCTCGGAGATAAGTATTTCCATTTCTCTTCCTTTCTTTTTTGTTTCATAAAATTAAATTGACTAAATAAAAATTAAAGATAAGTTTACTGGAAAATTACAGGAATATCTTTTTCATTCATTAATTTTCACCCGCTGAACTTGGTGATTCCACAGATAGTAATATTTACCCGGGAAATACCACCCTGCTAGTATAAATTACATTAATGATTTCTTTGCATCCAGTTCCATTAGTATGTCCATAAGAGCGTTTGGGGCCGTATGAAAAATACATAGTTGATTTCAACGTGAGCTGCTACGGTGACGCAGTGGTCTATGCGCTGGCTTCTGATCACGAGTCCGAGAAGGGTCCGGGTTCGAATCCCGGTGAGTCATGGACGTTGCGTTTCACTTCTGGCACTGGCTTTCCCCTTCCCTGCATGGAACCAGTGACCCAAAATTAGGAACTGCTGACTGCTTACAGTCCACTAAACTGATCACGGTGGTCGTTAAACCTCCCAACTAAAAAAAAAAACAAGATTGCGACGTGTCAATTGCTATCTGTCATGGAGCCGTGTGAAAAGTACGTTTTTGACATCAACGTGTCCTATTACATGTGGGTTGGCCACAAAATTTTAAGGGACCGTACAAAATTGCACTTTTGTTTCACCGTGTCCGCGCTTCGGTATATGGTTGAAGTATACGTATATATAGTTGGGCCATTTCAGCACGTAGTATGGTTTATATAGAAAATAAAGATAATGTTACACTTTTACTCTGCTACAACACATTAATCCCAAAGGCGATTTCTTGAAATTTTTAATCCGTTGTGCTCATATTCACAAAGTTAACATAACATGTCAAGTTATTAATGTTGCACCTTTACTCTGTCACAAAACCTTAACTGCAAGACCTTAGACCAAGCCTTTTTTTAGGAATTTTAGTTCGACATATTCATAAGGTTTCGATAGCATGCCAAGGTTACGGTACTGCGTTTTTACACAGGCACAAAAATTAATAAACAGGCCTTAAGCCTTTTTATCAATTTTTAATGAACCCCAACCGTGCTCATATGCATAAAATTTTCACAGAAAGTCAAGTTTATTGTGTTGCGCTTTTACTCGAGTACAAAACTTTAAATAGCCCCTACTAGGGGCGGATCACCGCACAGGCGCAGGAAACGCGACCTTGGGGCTTCGGAATCAAAGGGGCCTCAAAATACCAAAAATAAAACTTAAATTTTATTTTTTTATTCCCGTTGTTTTGTTAATTGGTAAAAATATAGAAAAAAATAACGATAATATAGGCACATTATCACGTATCTGTTAGTAGAATCTAAGAACATTCAAAACATCGGGAAGGCCAAAACTCGAATGTTCACTATTCCCAGGAGCAATGTTACAAGGTCACACAGGATGTTCCCGTGTCTAAATAATTGCGTCCCCCCCGTTAGTTTTAGCTCTACGAAAAAGGAATGGGGCTTATCAACAACGACACGTCTGCTCTAATCAGCAGTCATTCAGCAAAGCCCTAAATTTGATCCACAGTACAGAGCAAAGCCGGCTGAACCATAAGGGCAACTGGAGCTTTCGTCCCGGGCCCCATGCCTTCAAGGGGCTCCGCAGTTTAGGGAAAAAATCACTTTTGGTAGAATTTTTAACAATTATTTCCTTTGTGTGTAATTTTTGGGGGGCGAAGCCCTTAAAAGTTCTTTTTCAAAAGGTTTTTCTTTTTTTTTTTTCGTTTGCAATCCCTCTATTTTCGAAAAGGTTATCGTCCTTCGCCGTACAAATACTTAAATTTGGGGATTTTAAGTGATTATTGAAACTACGTTTCTATTTTCCGCATTGATAAATAGCAAATTAAATTTCACCATTTTGTGGCCCTTACTTTTATGTATTTAACAATTTGCGTGCAAACCAGATACTTAAATTTAAAGAAATAAAAAGAACAACATCAAAGTTATTTTCGGGTTACATATAGAAGCCATTTATTCAGTGACTTTAAAAACATTACTGTAAATTTAAAAAAATCATATATGAGCGCGTATAAAAGTTTAAAAAGTCGCTAATTTGTCACTTGCTCCACTTTGCATTAAAAATCAATCACTAAAACCTTGTATCAGGGGAAAAACAACTATTTGTACGAATTTATTTTAGAGGAATCCTTATTAATTCCTACACTAAAATATTCGTAATTCAAAAAATTTCGCTATGCAGGTATTTTCTTTTATCATTTTGTAAGGAAGTTTTTATAAGAGTCATAATACAATTTCAACCCCATCTCCCCGGAAAGAAAATCGTATATTTCAACACTTTTTACTCTCTCTCTCTCTCTTTCTCTGTCTCCCTCCCTCTTCTCTCTCCCTCCCTTCTCTCTCTCTCTCTCTCTCTCTCTCTCTCTCTGAACTTTCTTTATGATAGTTTTCTTTATGACATACTGCAGAGGTGAAGCACATGTCAAGACGTAGAAGTTGCAACAATAAATTCTTTCGGTGTAGCTTAATTGGTAAAGCATTCGGCTCTGGAGTAGAGGGATGAGGATTCATTGTCACCGTCAAAATTTGTGAATTTCACATCGTGTGTGTTCTTTGAGGACATTTTTCACGTAAGGACTTTATTAAAAAATGAGATTTATTTCCTAGTGCCAACAATGAATTTTTGGTCAGGGCCCCGCAATAAAATTTCGCCCCAAGCCCTGTAAAAGCTCCCGCCATCCGGCTGTGGTTCAGAGGGAAGAGGTCGTGTGCAGAATATTTTCTTTTAATATCGGATCAAATATTCGATGTATTGCAGCTAGAATCAAATATTGATTATACCTATTACCGGCAAAGTAAGTCTGTTATTCTTGAGTAGAATTTTATATGTTTTAACAAACTTGATATAAAATTTCCCTATCAATCACAACCCCACAACGGGCACGGAGAAGTGGCCACCTTAGAACTGGCTACACGGAGAACTGGACACATTGGAATTTCAGTGCCATAAAATTGTTCCTCATAAACAAATTTCGTGTGGCTATATTCCCCACTACTTGAGCAACGATTGTTCATAATTTTTTTTTTTTTAATATTTCATTTTCAGTAAGAAATTTAGACATTTCCATGATTTTCGGGCAAAAGACAAAGCGGAGAACTGGCCACCAGAAAACTGACCACCGGAGAAGTGGCGGCACGAAGAACTGGCCATAAAAAATTTAAGGGGCCGTATAAAAATTGCGTTCTAGACTGCTCCGTGGCTACGTCTCCCGAGATATCTGACACACATAAAATGTCCATAATTTCGTATTTTCTTCTTATTTACGATATTTTTCTAGGTCTATAGACTACAGCTAAACAAATTCTCTGCTGGTATGTGCAAACCCAGGAAACTCGTCGAGAGGGGGGGGGGGGTGCCGAAAACCTAAAATATGAAATATCAAGAATTTCCAGTTCGATCGGGAGATTTTCAGCGTTTACAAGCTGTAACTCAACAAATTTTCTGAGTACATGGGCCCACCCAGGAAACCTGTCAGGGAGGGGGAGGTGTAATACCAAAAGTGTAAAGTGTAAAATATGAATAAACATTTACAACCAGAAATACTTTGTTTTATATTTTAGGTATTAATCCCCCTCCCCCCCCCCGACAGGTTTCCTGAGTCAGTACAACATGCCCTCAGAGAGTTTGTTGAGATGTACGTTGTAAATGCTGAAAATCTCCCGACCGGATCAGAAGTTTTTTATATTTTATACTTTTGGTGTGCCCCCCCCTTCTCCCGACCGGATCAGAAGTTTTTTATATTTTATACTTTTGGTGTGCCCCCCTCCCCCTTCTCCCGACAAGCCTCCTGAGGCAGCAGATGCCTTCATGCCTTCAGATAATTTGTTGCTTTGCAGGCTCTAAATGCTGAAAATCTCCTGATCGGACCAGAAATTCTTTATGATGTTTTACACTTTTGGAATATACCCCTCCCCCGACAGGTTTGCTGAGTAGGCACATGCCCTCAGGTAATTTGTCGAGTTGTAGCTTGTAATTACTGAAAATTTAAATTTCCAGATCGGACCTAAAATTTTTTATATTTTACACTTTTGGTATCCCCCATCCCAACAGGTTTTCTGAGTCAGCACTCAGCACATGCCCTCGGATAATTTGCAGACTTGTGCGTACTTTGTAAACCTTGGAATATTTTGTTGAGTTGTAGATCATAAACATTTTTATAAAGAATTACATTAATTATCGCAATTAAGAAAAAACGAAATTACGAAAACTTTATAAGACTCAGATAACCAACCTCTGGTGGTCGCGGCCGCGAAGCGGTCAAAAAAGGCAATTTTTAAACTGCCCCTTAAGTTTTTGTGGCCAGTCCTCCGGTGGGCACTTCTCCGGTGGGCACTTTTCCGGGTGGCCAGTTCTCCTACACCCCAATCACAACGGGCCTTGTAAACACTTTGTTCCGACATATAAAAGTACTTTACCTGGGTCAATCACATGTTACCAAGAGCTCAGTGGCGCATTTTGGATTTCTTTATGGGGTATCCCAAAATATTGAAGATGCAAATCAAAATACCCCGAAGAAAATGTCTCCCAAACTAATACGAACAAATGAAAATATATTCGACATCATCCTCATCATCATTGTCAACCATTATCAATCCACTGTTGGACGAAGGTCTCCCCAAGTTTCTTCCACAACGGTCTGTCTTGTGCCAGTCTCCTCCATGTTACTCCCGCATACTTTCTAATTTCATCCACCCATCTCCCATGTAGTCTTCTTCTGGGTCTTTTCCTGTCCCTTGGAATCCAATCTAAAATTTCGACCGTCCATCGTCCTTCTGGCAGTATGTCCAGCCCATTGCCATTTCAGGGATTTAACTCTGATCATGATGTCTTCCACTCTTGTCATTTTTGGGATCCACGAGTTCCTCTTCTTATCTCACCTGGATACACCAAGCATGCACCTCTTCATGCTGCTTTGAGTTGTCTGCAGTCTCAGTATGTCTCTTTTAGGTAAGGTCCGCGTCTCTGCACCATACATAAGCACTGGAAGGATGCATTGATCAAACACTTTTCTTTTAAGACATAATAATGGCATATTGCTCTTGAAAATTATGCTGTTTCTTCCAAAAGCTCTCCAGGCAAGTTTTGTACGCCGATTAATTTCTTCATCAATGTGACCCTCACTTGATATCTGCTGTCCAAGATAAACGTACGTATCTGTGATCTCCAGCTTTTCTCCATCAATCGATAAATCTTCATTTCTCGTAAAAGCATTGACCATCACTTTTGTCTTCTGAAAGTCCATTTTTAATCCCGCTTTTTTACTCTTGTCAGCAAGTTCCTGGATCATACTTTGCAGCTCTGATGGGGTAGTTGCAAAAATGACTACGTCATCAGCAAAACGAAGGTGAGTTAGATAATCTCCATTAATCTTTATCCCTTTCTTTTCCCAGTTCAGTGATTGAAAGACATTTTCCAATGTGGCATTAAAGAGCTTAGGAGATATGGTGTCACCTTATGTCGCTGCCTTTCCAATTTTTATGTGTTGTATTTTCAAACAGCCGAATCTTTGCACTTGCATTTTCATAGATGTTATTAATAATATTAATGTATGCATCTTCAATACCGCAGGATTTCAAAGGCATTGTAACTGCTGATGGTTTCACCGAATCAAAGGCCTTTTCATAATCGATAAAAGCCATGCACAATGGAAGTTCATGTTCCCTCACTCTTTCAATTAGTTCTCTCAGTACGTGGATATGATTTATTGTGCTGTAGCCATTCCTGAATCCAACTTGTTCTCTCGGTTGAGCCATGTCCAGTGTTACCTTCAAGCGGTGTGAAAGGACTTTAGTGAAGATTTTATAAACTACTGATAGGAGGCTGATAGGTCTGTAGTTCCTGAGATCCTCAATGTCACCTTTTTTATGTAGCAGGATCATTGTAACGTTCTTCCAATCCTCATGAATCTTCCCTTCATTAAGGCATCGAGTGAAAATTTGGGCGAGTACTGTTTCAATTTCTCCACTTGCTTCTTGTATGATGTCTACAGTAATCCCATCTTCTACTGGAGCTTTTACCCGCTTCATGTTCTTGATTGCATGTGCAACTTCTGCTGGGAGGACTGGAAGAACTCTGGTACTAGTAACTTTCCTGATGTCTGGAGTACATGTATCATCCCTTTCATATAATTTAGAGTAGAAATCTTTCACTCTTGTCAAAATTTTGCCTCTATTTCTTGTTACAGAACCATCTTTTTTTCTCAGTGCCATAATCTGTTTTCTTCCCTTACTGAGATGTCCCTTTGCTATCTTTAGGCTTTGGTTGTTTTCAATTGCTTTCCTCACTAGTTCACAGTTGACTTTCCTTACGTCTCCAGTGATACTTTTTCGTACAGTCTTGCATAGCTCTATATATTCCACTTTGGAAGTCACATCTCCTTTAGTTGTCCTCATCTCTCTTCTTTTTTGCATCAACATTTTGGTTTTTCTTGATAATTTGTTCACATGCAACTTGTTCTTAGACCCAGCTAATTTTGTTGCTATTTCCATAAGAGCTTTGGTTACTTTTCTGTTAACTTCAGAAATATCCACTTCTTCCGATGTTAGGCCTTCTAAAGCAGAGAATCTGTTCTTCAGTTCCAACTTAAAGGTGTTATGGTGTTTTTTAAGGATGGTTATGTCAATACATTTTGTTTGCCGTATAAGCTTGCCACGTTCGAGTTTAGTGTTGAGGTGCATCTTACATCTCACCAATCTATGGTCACTACCTGTGTTGAACTTGTTTAGCACACTGCAGTCTTCTATGACGAATCTTTTGTTACACATAATAAAATCAATTTCACTTGTCGTCCCATTTGGATGTCTCCATGTCCATTTCTTGTGTGGCTTTTTCTTGAAGAAGGAGTTCAAGATGAAAAACCCTTCCGCCTCTGCAAACTCAATGAGAGTATTTCCACGCTGGTTTCTGTTGCCGTGACCGAATTTACCTACTGAAGTTTCGTTCTGTTTCCGTTGCCCTATTTTTGCATTGAAATCTCCCATAATTATCTTCAAGTGCTGCTTACCTTTATTATTTAGATGACGAATTTCCTCATAAATTTCTTCAATTTCTTCTTCAGGATGACTTGTGGTGGGTGCATAAGTTTGAATAATCTGAGCCTGGTATCTTCTCGAGAGTTGGATAACTATAACGAAGTGAATTTCTCCGTCATTTTTATCAGCGCCGGGGTTCGAACCCGGGTCCACTCATTCCGGAATAAGTTGCTCTACCAATTAAGCTACGCGGACGTTTTATTCTGATTCCTATCTGCCTTTATGTCGTGTGCGTCCTTCGGGCAGGTACGTCCCATCTCCTGGTACGTTACATCATCTCCCCCTTATTTATTTTTTTTTTTTCGAAGTGCTGGAGAAAGGATTCTCTTATTTTTCCTATCTCGCGGTGTGGAAATAACATCACACCAATGCGAGATTTTGAACGGTCGGGTCATCCGGATAGTTCGGGGGCCATTATAACGAAGTAAATTTCTCCGTCATTTTTATCCGCGCCGGGGTTCGAACCCGGGTCCACTCATTCCGGAATAAGTTGCTCTACCAATTAAGCTACGCGGACGTTTTATTCTGATTCCTATCTGCCTTTATGTCGTGTGCGTCCTTCGGGCAGGTACGTCCCATCTCCTGGTACGTTACATAACGAGTCGTGCACCTCTGTCAGAGGAACTTTCAACTTCTACAACTTTATCCTTCAGTTTCTTGTTTATTATAAATTCAACACCACTAGTTCTGCCAGTATCTGTCCCACGATAGTAGAAGAGATGTCCACTTTTCAGTTCAATGAGATCTCCTTTTCTCCTTACCTCACTTAGCCCGACGATGTCCCACTTGATCCTTTGTAGTTCTTCTTCCAATTCAAGAAGCCTTGAATCAGAAGATAGGGAGCGAACAAATCAAGTAAATACTATTGCGCTTATTAAAAAATTCTAAAACGACCTATGCCGGAAACTGGTCCTGAACTCAGGTCGCAGGCCTTATAGGAAGATGCAAGAATATTTCAATGTGGTGTCATCAAACAAGTAGTAAAAAGATCTGGGAGGGATTTCCCATGAAGAAATATTCCGTGACCACACATTCTATAGATGTTTGAACGACAAATTCGTCCAAAAGAAAAGAAATTTAAGAGTTCGCCGTGTCCAGGGTTTGTGTCATGTGGTTTTTTCTGCAAAAATGTCTAGTAAAATTTAATTCATACGGTAAATGAAAAAGAAAAGTATTTTAAAATCATTTTGTTTGGTTTCGATTGACAGGTTTGAACTACATTCTCATGTAAATTATTTTAAATTTTAATGATTTAATTTTTCATACTTACAACTTAAACAGACAAGTTTTTCTCTTCAAGTTTTATTCTTGTAATTAAAGACTTTCAATTTCAAAATTCACAATTTAAAAATACGGAAGTAATTGCATGCCTTCAATCCCGGTGGCGTAATATTCTAAGCGATGGCTTCTGACCGTTTGTCCGAGATGGGTCTCGGTTCGAGTGAGACATGGACGTTGTGTTAGTCTCTTATGGCACAGGCTGTCTCCCTTCCCTGGAACCAGTGGCTCTATATTAGAGACGAGTAGCTGCTTACAATCCAATGAGTTGCTGATGATGGTTGTTAAACCTCGAAAAAAATGAATAAAAATAATTACATGTCATTTGTCGTTGCTAAGGTAATTACATCTTGTACATAACTCTTAAATTTAGGAGCTCCAAAATCTATTCTACCCAAAACTTACAATTTGTTGCGATTGCAATTCCATATTTTTCCAGGGATTTTACGTACTTTACCAGTTTGAAATAGTCTCTTTCAGTTATTGTATATCATTATTTGCACGGAATTTTCAAAAATAAATAAATAAATAAATAAATAAATGAAATAAAATAAAAAAGTTCTTACAGAAAAATAATTATTTCAGAGGAACAGCAAATTGGTACCCAACAAATTCATACCCGGAAGATTGGTACCCGGCAAATTCGTACCCGGAAGATTGGTACCCTTCTGTTGCTACGACGTTACGGGGGCATATATAAATTGCATGGCCAACAAATTGCCGTCAATTTGTGGATCTTTTAAAGATATGGTGTTCGGTGAAACAATAGAATCATAATAAGACTGATTCTATTTCCGAAAAGGGAGTAGTATGGGATTTCTTTTTGTTCCGTTTCACACACGAGGAATTTTTCTGCCGAAGCAATAAAACCGTCCCACAGTACAATTTTTGGCAAGCTAATTCATTGCTAGAATGCCGGAAAAAAATGCCTGAAGGATGAGCTTCCCTATCGGTGGTTCTTTGTTCTCACCCCCTCACACAGGAGGGATTGTTTTATTGCACTAGCGGACGATCGGCTGGTCGCTTGTGTGAACATCTTTCCTTTCAGCTACGTCTCTCTTAATCTTGACGGTATTTTCGCCATCCGGTTTGTAGCGAACCCCTCGGAAGCTTGGAAACTCTTTTGAGGGCAGGCGAAATTGAAGAGGATTGTCAGCAAATTTGAATCGGCCGTGCTGATATTCATAAGGTTTGCATGACAAGTTAAAGCTTGTATAATTGCGTTCATATTCTTAACGTTTACATAACAAATCCAGTTAATAATGTTGCTCCTTTACCTCGGCCTCGAATCATTACCTGCAAGCAGAGCCGGATGGAGTTTTTGCGGGGGCCCGGGGCGAAATTTCATTTCTGGCACCAGGAAATAAATCTCATATTTCAATAAAGTTGTTGCGTGAAAAATGACCGTAAAGAACACACACGATGTGAAATTCACAAATTTCACAGGGACAACAACGAACCCACATCCCTCTACTGTGGAGCCGAATGCTTTCGAAATTAAGCTAACCGACGGAATTTATCGCTGCAACTTTTCCGTCTTGCCATGTGCTTCACTTCTGTAGTAACGTCATAACGAAAACTATTATAAAGACAAAATGTTTATCTCTAAAAAAATATTTGCTTTAAGCTTAAGAAAAAGACCATAATATGGATTGAAAGTTCCGAGAGAGAGAGAGAGAGAGAAAGAAAACTGGTAAACTCTACGATTTTTTTTCCCGGGAAGATGGGGTTGAGGTTGTATTATGACTCTTATAAAAACTTCTTCACAAAATAATAAAAAGATCCCTACGTAGCGAAAAGTTTTGTATTGTGAATACTTCAGTGTAAGAAATAATCCGAATCCCTCTAAAATAAATTCATATAAATAGTTTTTTCCCCTGATACATGTTTCAGTGATTGATTTTTAATGCAAAACAGCATAAAAATCAATCAGGGATCTTGATTGATTTTTAAAACTTTTAGACGCGCTCATATATGAATTTTTTTTCTAGTAATATGTTTAAAGTCACTAAATAAATGGCCTCCATGTGTTGCCAGAAATCAACTATGATATTGTTCTTTTTATTTGTCTAAATTCAAGTATCTAGTTTGCACGCAAATTGTGAAATATATAAAAGTAAGGGCCACAAAATGAGGAAATTTAATTTGCTATTTTGAGAATGCGGAAAATATTAAGGTAGTTACAATAATCACTTGAAATTTGCAAATCTCAGTATTTGTACGGCGAAGGGCAATATTCTATTCAAAAATGGGGAAATTGGAAACAATAAAATTAAAAAAACTACATCTTCTTAAGGGCCTCGCACCCGAAAACTTACACACAAAAAATATTGTTTGTAGAAAATTCTACCCTAAATGTTTTTTTTCTAAACTACGGGGCTCTTTGAAGGCGCGGGGCCCAGGGCTACTGCCCCGGTTGCGCCTATGGTCCAGCCGGCCCTGCCTGCAAGGCACTAGGCCTAGGCATTTCTAGACATTTTGTATCCGCCGAGCTCAGATTCTGAACGTTTACATAACAAGTCAAGGTTACAGTATTACACTTTTACTTAGGCACAAAATATTTATTAACAGACCCTAAGCCAAGACCTTTTTTGCAATTTATAATCCACGGAGCTCATAGTAAAAAGATTTACATTACAAATCAAGTAAACAATGTTTCTCTTTTACTCGGTCACAAAACTTTAATTGCAAGGCCCTATGCCTGGGCCTTTCTAGGAATTTTCAATAAAATTTGTCAGAATAAAAACTGTTTAAAAGGCCTAGGGGCTATGAATTAATATTTAGTGCCTAAGTAAAAGCGCAATATTATTAGCATGAGTCGATATGTAAACGTTGTGAATGTGACATCAGTAAAATAAAAACCGTTTAAAAAGCCTAAGCTTAGGGCCTATGAATTAATATTTAGTGCCTAAGTAAAAGCGCAATATTATTAACGTGAGGTGATACGTAAACTTTATGAATGTGACATAAGAAGAATATAAACTGTTTAAAAGGTCTAGGCCTAGGCAGTGGCGCACTCAGGAATTCTTGTTGGAGGCGGCTGTATATATATAGCATATGTACACAATGTGTGTGTATATACACTGCTGGACAATTGCTAAGGACGGATCATAAACGGCTATATTGCGCATAAAAAAGTAAGTGTGGTTGGATGCCAAGTGAAATAAAATAATGTCAGAAGGTCAGGACATTACAAGAAAGACAATTTATTGTGCTCTGAAATCCAGAAGGCTTTGGAACGTGTTCAAGGGACAAACAGGCCATTTTGTGCAGAATACGTAAACGTGAAAAATGCAATTACCGTCCGCAGGCGTTCCGGCGTAAGATGTCAATACGGGATATGGCCACCATGGAGGGCGATGCAAGATTCCACACGTCGTGTCATGCTTTGCACAACATTATCAAGCAGCTGTTGGGGTAATTTATCCCATTCCTCTGTCAGTGCACGGATGAGGGTGTCCTTGTTTATTGGAGGGCATTGGCGACCAGCAAGACTCCTCCCCAAAGCATCCAACACATTTTCAATGGGATTCAGATCTGGAGAACGTGCTGACCATACGAGGCGTTGAATATCCTCGCTCTCAAGACACTCCTGGACAGCGACTGTTCGATGACATGTTGCGTTGTCGTCCATGAAAATGAATCTATCACCGACAGCACCACGGAACATGCGAACATGAGGTAGCAGAACATCATTAATGTACCGTTGGCCAGTCATAGTCCCAGTTGGAAGCACATAGAGGGACGTACGGCCATTGATCATGATGCCAGCCCATACCATGACACTACATGTCGGATATCGGTCCCTTTCCTGTATGTTTGCTGGACAATATGCAGTACCACTATCACGCCAGATCAGTTGTCGTCAACAATCAGACGATAGACTGTATCTACTCTCATCTGAGAAGAGGACAGCAGACCAGTCGTTATCAGTCCAATTGCGATGTTGATGGCACCACTGCAAACGGGCGGTACGGTGACGTCTGGACAATGGGATGCACACAACAGGACGGCGGGCGTATAGTCCTCCTTCATGCAAACGTCTGGCGACATTTTTTCGGGAGATCCGCTTGCCAGTAGCAGCCATAAACTGATTTGCTACCTCACTAGCTGTGCTGCGCCGGTGTCTTTTTGTTGATAGCACTATGTACCGATCTTCTGCAGGTGTCGTACTGCGAACACGACCTCCCCCGTGACGTTTGCTACACTCTCCATTTGTTTGAAATGATTTCCAAAGCCTTGAAACAACACTGTGGCTGACGTCGAACTCCCTGGCAACATCTGTTATTTTTCGCCCTTCTTCAATCTTGTCAATAATGCGGCCAAGCGTAAAATCATCTAGGTGATGTCGGGAAGACATACTGAAAATTGCAAGTTCGTCAATTGATTCTTTCCCTTTCAACTTTGCGTTTGAACAACAACGGTCAATACGCGTCAAATCCTTTATATCTCTTATCAGCGCTATGACGTCACGAACAAGTTCGGCAATCCAAAATTTGCATACGCACAACACGTCTTACTGTATCCCGCACTTATGCTAATTTCCACATTTTCCTGCCTTCCATTTTATAGTTGCTATCGTTGCTATTGTCATCCGTCCTTAGCAATTGTCCGGCAGTGTATATAAATATATATTGTACGCCTATAGTTTATATACGAGAACTTTGAAGGACTGTATACACTATCTCCCAACAAGTAATTGCACACCAGTGATAGCAATGGAAAACGAAGTTTATTCACCTTCAATAGTTGGTGGAGGCTCCACGAGCGGCGATTACAGCTGTGACCCTCCGGGGCATACTCTCAACCCGGCGTTGTACGACGGCTAGCGGAATTTTCTTCCATTCGGCTTGGAGAAGACAAGTCAGTTCCTTCACCGATTTCGGACGGTGGGGGCACCCCTTAAGTTGACACTCCAACTCGTCCCAGAGGTGCTCGATACTGTTAAGGTCCAGGCTCTGCGCAGGCCAGTCCATTCGATTAACCCCATTGTCACCATAACAAGCCATTGTGGACCTCGCAACATGGCAGGTGACACTGCCATCCTGAAAGTAACATGGGTCCAACACGTAAAACTACCCCAACGTAGGAAGCGCATGGTCATCCAAAATGGTGCAGTAGGTCTCGGCGTTGAGTCTACCATGAATTGCAACCAAGGGTCCCGTGCCATACCAGGAAAAATACCCCCATAGCATAATTCCACCGCCGTCGAACTTCACAGTTGGCACAATACATTCCGGCAGGAGGTGTTCTCCAGACAGACGCCAAACCCAGACCCGGCCATCCGAACGGTAGAGGGTGAACCTTGATTCGTCACTCCAGAGAACCTGTTTCCACTGTTCAAAGGTCCAGTGTCGACGTTCTTTGCACCACGTTAGCCGAGCAGCGCTATTGGACTTGGTGATCAAAGGCTTGTGGGCGGCAGCACGTCCATGATAACCGAGCAGATGGGCTTCTTTACGGATAGTATTCATAGAAAGAACACTCCCGGATGCCTGTTGAAACTCCTCGCAGATGTGGCCCATCGATTTGGTGCGGTTCTTCCGAATTTCTCTGGCCAGCACCCGTCGGTCTCTAACTCCCAGTTTTGTGGGTCTGCCGGGTCGGGGCACATTCCGACAGTCACGTCTCATCTTCTACTTGCCAATCACGTAGGCCACTGTCGATTTTGGGTATTTCAACTAGCTGGATATGTCACGTATGGATCGGCCACTTCTGTGATACCCGACGATTACACCTTTCTCGAAATCAGAGAGCTCCGAACTGCGTTGCATCTTGCATGCGACTGGTTGCGATGTTGTTTCTCACACGATATTTAACGGCGGCGGCCGTGACGTGTATAAGGACCGCAGATATATATATATATATATATATAGATGTAAGGTCAGGTGATGCGTAACATCACAGCCTCTCCTTGACAAATGTCAACCCCGCCTTCTCGTGGTGCATCCTGTTCCCACCAAAGGGGCTCTGACGACCGCCAATAGCGGTATAACTATACCATCGGGATTAGAGGAAATTCTATCCCACACTCACCAACCCGCTTGGCCAGCGTGGTGAGTTATGGCCAAACCCCTCCAAAATGACTCCACAACTTAAATCTTGGCCCTCAGTCTCCGGCAGCTGGAATGTACCTGGCCAAGGCAGCGGCCAGTGCGACATGAAGGCAGAGGGTGCTAAGAATCCCCGGAGGACCGGACTAGGCTGCCATCTGATGCTGACCTTGGCAACGTACAATGGACGCTCCCTATCTTCTGATTCAAGGCTTCTTGAATTGGAAGAGGAACTACAAAGGATCAAGTGGGACATCGTGGGGCTAAGTGAGGTAAGGAGAAAAGGAGAAGATCTCATCGAACTGAAAAGTGGACATCTCTTCTACTATCGTGGGACAGATACTGGCAGAACTAGTGGTGTTGGATTTATAATAAACAAGAAACTGAAGGATAAAGTGGTAGAAGTTGAAAGTTCCTCTGACAGAGCTGCACGACTCGTTATCCAACTATCGAGAAGATACCAGGCTCAGATTATTCAAACATATGCACCCACCACAAGTCATCCGGAAGAAGAAATTGAAGAATTTTATGAGGAAATTTGTCATCTAAATAATAAAGGTAAGCAGCACTTGAAAATAATTATGGGAGATTTCAATGCAAAAATAGGGCAACGGCAACAGAATGAAACTTCAGTAGGTAAATTCGGTCACGGCAACAGAAACCAGCGTGGAAATACTCTCGTTGAGTTTGCAGAGGCAGAAGGGTTTTTCATCTTGAACTCCTTCTTCAAGAAAAAGCCACACAGGAAATGGACATGGAGACATCCAAATGGGACGACAAGTGAAATTGATTTTATTATGTGTAACAAAAAAATCGTCATAGAAGACTGCAGTGTGCTAAACAAGTTCAACACAGGTAGTGACCATAGATTGGTGAGATGTAAGATGCACCTCAACACTAAACTCGAACGTGGCAAGCTCATAAGACAAACAAAATCTATTGACATAACCATCCTTAAAAAACACCATAATACCTTCAAGTTGGAACTGAAGAACAGGTTCTCTGCTTTGGAAGGCCTAACATCGGAAGAAGTGGACATCTCTGAAGTTAACAGAAAAGTAACCAAAGCTCTTATGGAAACAGCAACAAAATTAGCTGGGTCTAAGAACAAGTTGCATGTAAATAAATTATCAGGAAAAACGAAAATGTTGATGCAAAAAGAAGAAGAGAGATGAGGACAACTAAAGAAGATGTGACTTCCAAAGTGGAATATATAGAGCTATGCAAGACAGTACGAAAAAGTATCACTGAAGACGTAAGAAAATTCAACTGTGAACTAGTGAGGAAAGCAATTGAAAACAACCAAAGCCTAAAGGTAGCAAAGGGACATCTCAGTAAGGGAAGAAAACAGATTATGGCACTGAGAAAAGAAGATGGTTCTGTAACAAGAAATAGAGGCGAAATTTTGACAAGAGTGAAAGATTTCTACTCCAAATTATATGAAAGGGATGATACATGCACTCCAGACATCATGAAAGATACCAGTACCAGAGTTCCTCCAGTCCTTCCAGCAGAAGTTGCACATGCAATCAAGAACATGAAGCGGGGAAAAGCTCCAGGAGAAGATGGAATTACTGTAGACATCATACAAGAAGCAAGTGGAGAAATCGAAACAGTACTCGCCCAAATTTTCACTCGATGCCTTAATGAAGGAAAGATTCCTGAGGATTGGAACAACGCTATAATGATCCTGTTACATAAGAAAGGTGACATTGAGGATCTCAGAAACTACAGACCTATCAGCCTCCTATCAGTAGTTTATAAAATCTTCACTAAAGTTCTTTCACACCGCTTGAAGGTAACACTGGACATGGCTCAACCGAGAGAACAAGCTGGATTCAGGAGTGGATACAGCACAATAGATCATATCCATGTGCTGAGAGAACTAATTGAAAGAGCGAGGGAATATGAACTTCCATTGTGCATGGCTTTTATCGATTATGAAAAAGCCTTTGATTCGGTGAAACCATCAGCAGTTACAATGGCTCTGAAAACCTGCGGTATTGAAGATGCATACATTAATATTATTAATAACATCTATGAAAATGCAAGTGCAAAGATTAGGCTGTTTGAAAATACAACACACATAAAAATTGGAAAGGGAGTGAGACAAGGTGACACCATATCTCCGAAGCTCTTTAATGCCACATTGGAGGGTGTTTTTCAGTCGCTGAGCTGGGAAAACAAGGGGATAAAGATTAATGGAGATTATCTAACCCACCTTCGTTTTGCTGATGACGTAGTCGTTTTTGCAACTAGCCCATCAGAGCTGCAGAGTATGATCCAGGAACTTGCTGACAAGAGTAAAGAAGTGGGATTAAAAATGAACTTTCAGAAGACAAAAGTGATGTTCAATGCTTTTACAAGAAATGAAGATTTATCGATTGATGGAGAAAAGCTGGAGATAACAGACACGTACGTTTATCTTGGACAGCAGATATCAAGTGAGGGTCACATTGTTGAAGAAATTAATCGGCGTACAAAACTTGCCTGGAGAGCTTTTGGAAGAAACAGCATAATTTTCAAGAGCAATATGCCATTATGTCTTAAAAGAAAAGTGTTTGATCAATGCATCCTTCCAGTGCTTACGTATGGTGCAGAGACGTGGACCTTAACTAAAAGAGACATACAAAGGCTGCAGACAACTCAAAGCAGCATGGAGAGGTGCATACTTGGTGTAACCAGGAGAGATAAGAAGAGGAACTCGTGGATCCGAAAAATGACAAGAGTGGAAGACATCATGATCAGAGTTAAATCCCTGAAATGGCAATGGGCTGGACATACTGCCAGAAGGACAGATCATCGATGGACAGCCGAAATTTTAGATTGGATTCCAAGGGACAGGAAAAGACCCAGAAGAAGACCACATGGGAGATGGGTGGATGAAATTCGAAAGTATGGAGGGGTGACATGGAGGAGACTGGCACAAGACAGACCGTTGTGGAGGAAACTTGGGGAGACCTTCGTCCAGCAGTGGATTGATAATGGTTGACAATGATGATGATGATGATATATATATATATATATACACGTCACAACCGTATGTTTTGTTCTGACGTATGTCGCTCGTAATCTCTTTTTTTTTTTTTTTTGATAGGAGGTTTAACGACCACCGTGAGCAACTCAATGGGCTATAAGCAATCGCCCGTCCCTAATTTAGGGTCACTGGTTCCAGGGAAGGGAGAGAGCCAGTGCCGTAAGACAAACACAACATCCATGCCTGACCGGGATTCGAACCCGGACCCCTTACGGACGAATGATCAGAGGCCAACGCCTTAGACCACTGCGCCACCGGGGCGGCCGTAATCTCTTTGTGAAGAAGACACTATGTAATTATTTGAACATATAAAATAATATTTTTTGCGTGTTTAATTTGTGACATACGTCGCTCTTGATCGCTTTGGGGAGTAGCCCCGGTGCCGCCGTGGTCTAAGCGATGGTTTCTGATCATTCGCCCAACGGAGGGGTCTGGGTTCGAATCCCGGTAAGGCATGGATGTCGTGTTTGTCCTACGGCCATCCCGGTGGCTCAGTGATTTTAGCGATGGCTTCTGGTCATTCGCCCAACGGAGGGGGTCTGTGTTAGAATCCCGGGCAATGGTTGTTTGCGTTTGTCTTTCGGAGGTTTATTCGCTGAGTTCCTAGTTCACCTATGTATATTCCTGTCGTTGAAACACAGAATGTCTATACTGTATGTATCTGTCCACCAAGTTCAGCGTGTATGTCAATGTATCTTTGGAAAACTGCTACACATAATTCGGAAACTTGGAAAACTGCCACAAATTCGAAGTGCCCCTCGGAGGAACAGCAACTCGTGCCCGGCCCCTTAATGAAAAACATGTGGGAGTTTTCCTGTTTGGCGGTTTATAGTGAACCGGATCTTACATGCCATTTTCTGTAAGTAGGAATCTCCTATTATAATTTTATGCCACTATAATAACTTCTACACTTTAACAAATCTAGTACGAAATGCAATTTGCGTATACATTCCCTTATACACTGAGTGCTGGCCACTTTATTATGACCACCCCTCAGTACTTCGGTATGCCACCTTTTGCCTTTAATACTGCGTCGATTTTTCGTGGCATGGACTCCACGAGATGTTGATAGGTGGTTTGTGGAATCTGAGACCATGCTTGATGAATAGCACTTTCCAGGAGTGTGAGATTACAGGGTTGTGGATCCAGCTGACTGATGTCTCGTTCAACTTCATCCCACAAATTCTCATTGGGGTTGAGATCTGGAGATTGTGGGGGCCACCTAAGCAAAGTAAACTCACCGGCATGTTCCTGAAACTAATCCTGTACAATACGAGCACTATGGCAGGACGCATTATCTTGTTGAAAGCAGCCATCGCCATTGGGATAAACCATCCACATGGCAGGATGCACTTGGTCCGCAACGATGTTTAGATATGATGTATCAGTCAGACGTTGATCAACACGAATTAAAGGGCCCAAAGCATGCCAGGAAAACATTCCCCAAACAATAACGTTGCCTCCACCACTTTGAAGGGTTGTAGTAATGCATTTGGGGTCCATGCTTTTGTGCTGTTTCCGCCAAATTCTCACTTGGCCATAGGCATGGTGCAACTGAAAACGTGATTCATCGGACCACATGATTTGTTTCCAATTATCGACTGTCCAATCCTTGTGCTCCTGTACGAACTGGAGACGTTTTCTCTTGTTAACTGCAGACAGCAAAGGTGTTCGAACAGGGCTTCGGCTGCCATATTCCATCTGATGCAGTGTACGGCCAACAGTGCGTGCAGAGATCATTTGAGGGGATCCTTGATTAAGATGGTCTGTAATTTGCTGCACTGTTGCTCTTCTGTTGTCTGTTACCAGTCTGGACACTCTCCGTTCCGCCCGAGAAGCCACTAGTCGAAGACGTCCACACGTTGCACGTAGAGACACAGTTTTTCGGCTGACAGTCCAGTCTTTAAACACTTTAACAACAGCTGCTCTGGAACATTTCACGAATGCGGCGGTTTCGGTGATACTCGCTCCATGTCTCCGAGCTCCTACAATCATCCCACGTTGAAAGTCCGTCAAATCGCATTTTTTACCCATCTCGTCACCCAAAAATCCCTTCTACTACTCTCGCAAGCCCTAAGCTTTCCCTTTTTATACTACTTTCGCCCTCAGGCGGCAACAGAATGCAGCCATAGCTCATTTGCTTAAAACTGTCAAGTGGTCATAATAAAGTGAAGACTCAGTGTCTAAGGTGTACGAGTTTTATGCGGTGTGTTTTGCTAACGGTGGAAGAAAGAATAGGAGTTTTCCACCAAGAGAACAGCTGTTCAACAACGACAATCACCAAAGAGGAAAGTCGTTCCGTTAATGCAATTTGTATATGTCCCCGAAACGTCTCACTAACAGAAGAGTACCAATCTCCCGGGTACGAGTTTTCTAAAATTCAATTTTAGGAAAATGCCGTGATTTGCTTCAATTTGTGAAATAATTTACGACTTTGAAGAAAGGAAAATGTATCGGAATAGTTAGAAGAGGTGAAGATGATGCCAAATCCTGAAAATCAGGCATTAAAACTGAACAAGAGGGAACGGAACTGCATGGGTACGAGTTTGCCGGGTACCAATCTCCCGTGTTCCATTATTGGATTATTAAACATTGTGTGTAAATATATTTATATTGTCGAGCATAGGCGCCGAATTCGTGGGTTCGTGACAGTTTTTGAACCCCCCAATGATTTTGTTGAGGGTTCCTCGAACCCCTAATATTTTTGCGCGTATTTCGTGGAAAAAATACACGTACGCATATATGCATAAATTTTGGTTTTCGTTATCAATTCTTCAAGGTTTTTATTATTCATTCCCCGTTTGTTATAGTATATAAAAAGTGTGTACAGAAATTTATCCCTCGGACTGTTTATTGTCCTCAAAAAAGAATTAGTGTTTGTTCGTGCTCATAAAATTTGACGCAACGGACAATACATCAAGTACCGTTGTTTATGAGCATTTAAAACTTTAAATTTTAGAAAATTCTTCGGTTCGTCTGGGTTCCCACAAAAAAGAAAAGTCTAGCTCTACAATCGGAGACGAGGGCCTATTCGAGGTCATAGTGATAAAGGTGGAAATATGTTGCCCAGTCAGTTGACCAGCCCTATCTTCGGGCAGAAACAAGAAGGTTAGAAGAGAGAGAAGATGGCATCAGCAACCGCTGGTGAAGCCAAGTCTGATCATCTGGTTTCTTGGGCCCTCCGGTTGGGGAGGTTCAGTGGCGTGACGTCACTTACTGAAGACCACTTGCTGAAGACCTGTGCTAGAGCACAGGTTGATAGCGACTGTCTCTTACGCTCAGCAGCATTCCCTGAAGGTCAACAAAACTCCCACAGCTTTAGCAAGGCCGTGATTGGTTAATACGCAATATGCACTTCCGCTCGACAAAGCATAATTTTGTTTAATTTTTTTAGAAAATAATAAACAGTATTTCTGTAACTTTTTGCAAATTTTTAGTTATGTGCATGTATATTTCGTTCTCATGTTTTCCTGACTGTACATGATGCACAAGTGCCTCTGAAACCTCTTCAAAGTGAACGATTTCCCCATAGTATAAGTACAGAAGCAGCCCAAGTTGAGCATCCTGGGCATACACAGCTGATACGAAGTAGAGCCCACGGAAAACGTAGGGCATGGGGCTGATGTCATGTCCTCTCCCTTCTAACCTCCTATTTAAACTCAGAAATCATTTGAAGAAAAAAAAATTGGAATTTTTAAAATTGGTAAAAAAACCTTCAAATATATTTTACATGTTTTAGTTACTTTTATAAGACAATTGAGTTGAATATTCACATAGTATCTGTGTATTGTATATGATAATGCCGCACCTACAAAAGCAAAATAAATGAAATAAATAATTATCTAGAGAAAAAAATAATCTGTAATTAACTATAAATTGCTTCATTTTAGCATTTCAGGCGTCTTATTGTGCCAGATAATCTCACTGAATGAAATTTAAATTAGACTTAAATACTCTGAAAAATGAATTGGTAATTCGATTAAAAATTTCTGGAACCCCCAATAATTTTTCAAGTCGGCGCCTGTGCTGTCTACTGTTATATAAGTGAAACACATCCAGTAAGGATTCAATTAAAGTATCAAGTTTATGTGGTGGCAGTTCCTTTAAGTCATGACATACTGTTTTTAAGTTATTTTCAGCGAATGATAAGGACCTTTATTTTTCATTTATTAATTTCATTTTATTGACTGATCAATAGTTTGCTTCATGTATTGATTAATAAATGGTAAGATTATTGCAACAAAACATTTGTTTTGTGGTAAATTGTTCTTCCGACTTTTGACTTAAAATTTGTTTTTCCACAAAACGGAAAAACGCGCCTCGTCACTGGGTGACATGTGATCTGTAAGAATAGCTCACAATTCCCAAAGCCGTCTGGATTTGGGCCATGGAACTAATGAAGAAGCATTGGTATAGTTGAGTTTTTCATCCCCCTTCCCCCCTTGTTCATGAGGGAAGCAATCTTAGTATGTGCCCGTCGCATTGTGATTCCTTTCCCACGAGACTACTTCCTTAAATGAGGACAATGGGTTTGGTTTTTAAAAGTAAACCGCAGCAAGTAAACATCTGGAGATGGAGTGGTTGTTTTGCTATTGTTCCACAGAACGGCGCAATGTGGAGGTGGTAAAAGAGCGTAAAAACTCAGGGCTATTGGTACAAAGGCTGGTTCTTTTAGCGAAGCACACTGTGCTTCCCGAAGAGGGAGGCTGTGACATAGTTGCGGTGCCATCTCTCTTCGCAAGAGTAATCTAATCCCCTCCGATATCTAAGCGCACGAAGCAAGCGTGGGAAGGAATTAAATCCATGTTTACACCCCAGTAAATCCAACGAACATCACTGAAACACATTAAAACAGAAGGAATATTTGTTTTGAAATCATTAAGCAGAATGTTTCATATTCGAAGATCTAAAAGCTAAAAGTATCAGCAAATACCCATATTTTTGACCCCTGAAAAAAGGATTATCGAAAAATGACCTGTCCATAGAAATTTCAAGTTCTCTCCACAACGTATTGCATCATCCAAAGTCAGAAATAACTTTTAGTTCAACCCCAGTAGATTCCAAACCTTGATTTGTTAAAAAAAAGCAATATATTTTTCATTTGTAAGTTAAAGAATATTGGCTGCTTCCATTGCGATAATAATCCTCAGATTAAGAAAAATTGGGCGTTCTTGAAAAGGCAAAGAATTTTGTCCATTCTGGTGTCGTAGTATAGCCTAGAGTCAATATGAATTTCGTCAAAGCTTAAAACATAAAGCTTTACAGAGCGATTTAAACTTTCATAGCTTTCCCCCCGCCCCCATCAACAAAAAGACATCGTGTTGAATGCCTGGATTACGGGTAAATTTTGCGCACCATCTTTTCAAAGTTTTGGAATAATGTTTTCCCCCTCCAGAAGTCATATATGATTTTTCTAAAGAGAGCTCTTATTACGATGCATTTCGACACATCTTCAGGTGCCCATTTTATCCATTGCTTCCTTTCGTAAGATCACTTGGGCGTCGTAATGTATATCATGGATACCTTTACCTAATCTTTCCAACGTACTATAGCTTCTCTTAATATCTTTTGATTGCTTCTTGAGTTGGATAATTTGTTTTGACCAGAACCTTGTAATGATGAATGCATTTCTGATTTGTGCAGAGATATTTAATAATCTCGCGTTTCTCATTCTTTAAAGCACCTAGTACACTTTCAAGATCAGATATTTTTTCCTGCAGTCTTTTACTCTCCTTCATCTTTTCACATTTCAAACATACACGAAGTTGCGGAATTACTATCTTGTTTCGTCCTAAATCGAATCTACCCCGCCGCTGATACGGGATTTTTTTGAATTTAAAGTTTTAATTCGATCCAAAGAACTTTCTAAAATTCTTGGTCTCCGATAAAATGTCGCACACGAAAACTGCCACACATCTTTCAGCAACTTGGAAAACTGCCATATGTTTTCATTAAGGGACCGAGCACAAATTGCTGTTCCTCCGAGGAACACTTTGAATGTGTGTCAGTTTTCCCAGTTTGCGCGAATTATGTGTGGCAGTTTTTCAAAGTGCCTAATGACGGGAAGGAGTTCTTTTGTTTATCGGAATTTTCACGCCATTTCATACGAGTTTACGGCAACTGGCCACAAAAGTTCAACGAGGGGAGGAGGGAGGGGGTATGAATAAAGATCGCCGTTTCTTGGCATATATATATGCATTTTTTTTTAAGTAGAATTGGGAACTCCAAACAATTTCTAGAAAACGTTCTAGTAAGGCAAGCGAGAACTGCACTTTAATTTGAAGGAACACTGTAAACTGCCGAAAATTTTATATGGGGCCCCTCGACCCCCCACCTTTCCCCAAACCCTCTACGGTCTAAGTTAGAGTAACATGAGGTAGTATACCAACCAAATTTTGTGGTTCTAAATTGAAAACTGTAGATTTTACGAAAATTTTCTATGGGGGCCCATCGACCCAGGCTCAGACCACTTTCAAAAAATGTCTACGGTCTAAGTTAGAGCACCATTAAGTAGTGTACTAAATTTGGTGGTTTTAAATTGAAAACTGTAGATTTGACGAATATTGCGTATGGGGCCCCCTTGATCCCTCCCCCACACCCGTTCCGAAAACCCTCTACCGTCTAAATTAGAGCACCATGAGATATTATCCCAAATTTGGTATTTCTAAATTGAAAACTGCAGATTTTACGAATATTGCGTATTGGGGCCCCTTGACCCCGGGCCCCTTACCTTTCCAAAAACCGTTTACGGTCTAAATTAGAGCACGATGAGGAAGTATACCAAATTTTGTGGTTCTAAATTCAAAACTGTAGATTTTACGAAAATTTTCTATGTGGGCCCATCGACCCCGGGCTCAGACCACTTCCAAAAACACCATGAGGCAGTATACTAAATTTGGTGGTTCTAAATTGAAAACTGTAGATTTTACGAAATTTTTTGTATGAGATGAGAGATTAATTAGTGCCCCCTCCTGAAATATTTTGATAAGTGCCGCATACTAGTCTTCAGCAAATTAAATCAGTGTCTGAACAAATTTTTCCTACCAAAGATCAAATGTTTTAGAAAAATACAAAAGAAAAAAATGAAAAGAAAAAAAGCCGTGTAATTAATGCCCCATCCTGAAATGTTATGGCTCGCAATGTTATGGCTTGCGATGTTTTGTCACCGCGATGTTTTGACCTGCGATGTTTTGGGCCCGCGATTTTATGACTTGCGATGTTTTGGGCCCGCGATTTTATGACTTGCGATGTTTTGTCACCGCGATGTTTTGTGTCCGCGATGTTATGACTTGCGATGTTTTGTCACCGCGATGTTTTGACCTGCGATGTTATGTCCGCGATGTTATGTCGCACGATGTTTTGACCTGCGATGTTTTGACGTGCTACGTGGACGGACAACTTAATATTTACTGAGCGTTGCCAGATCGAAAACAGTAGATTGCTCGCGGAGCTGTTCTAGCGTTCTGCTGTAAACAACAAGTGCCGTTTCAGTGCCGGTCGCCAATTGGTGGGTGCCGGTTTTATTGCTGCTAATGAGATAACTCGATACATGTGGATATCGCTGTCGCGAGACGCTAGTCAGAAAATGCACCACGGCAATCTTATACGGATTCCACGCAAGGCTGTGATTGGCTGTTCAGAGAGGGAAACGATTTGATCGGAAACAACCCGAAGCCCGAGGTTATGTACTCTCGTTCTCGAAAGTAGGGATGTATCATGTAATTGTGAAGTGGTGCATTTTCTGTAACTTCGTTGTTGACATCGACGAAGATGGTGTATTTTCTGGACTGGCGTTGGATGCATAATGTTATAGGTAAGTCATATTTTGTGTGTGTAGAGGTAAAAAACTGATGTAATTGTACACGCTAGCTGTGGTACATTTTATGTAATGCCTGCGTTGTTGACATTGATGAACGTGGTGCACTTTCTGGATGGTAGTTAAGTGCATGTTGATGAATAACATAGGTAAAGTTATATTTTATGTGTTATAATCAAACTTTTTTTTTCTTTGGATCAAGTGCACTTCAAGTTAGCCGTAAATATGTAATTCAGCATGGCATAATGTACAATGTGAGCACCTGCATAATGTAATTTTCTTTTAGTCTGTCTATTATGAAGCTTTTACATCACTAAGATACCAAGAAGTAGAACTATATCAAGGTAAGAGTGTCTTAAATGAAGCAGCAAAAGAAAATATTTTGTTAGTGAAATATTAACCATTGAAGAGTCAGTATTTCCCTTGGGTTGCCCCTGTGGAACAGTGGTCTAAGCGCTGGCTTCTGGCCGCCCCGGTGGCGCAGTGGTCTATTTTTTTTTTTTTTTTGATTGGAGGTTTAACGACCACCGTGAGCAACTCAATGGGCTATAAGCAGTCGCCCGTCCCTAATTTAGGGTCACTGGCTCCAGGGAAGGGAGAGAGCCAGAGCCGTAAGACAAACACAACATCCATGCCTCACGGGGATTCGAACCCGGACCCCGTTCGGACGAATGATCAGAGGCCATTGCTTAGACCACTGCGCCACCGGGGCGGCCGCAGTGGTCTAAGCAATGGCCTCTGATCATTCGTCCGAACGGGGTCCGGGTTCAAATCCCCGTGAGGCATGGATGTTGTGTTTGTCTTACGGCTCTGGCTCTCTCCCTTCCCTGGAGCCAGTGACCCTAAATTAGGGACGGGCGACTGCTTATAGCCCATTGAGTTGCTCACGGTGGTCGTTAAACCTCCAATCAAAAAAAAAAAAAATATTTCCCTTGGGTTGCCCCGGTGGTACAGTGGTCTAAGCGCTGGCTTCTGATGATTCGTCGGAGATGTGTCGGGGTTCGAATCCTATATAGGCATGAATGTTGTGTTTGTCTTACAGCAGTGGCTGTCTCCTTTCACTGGAACCATTGGCCCTAAAATAGGGACAGGCAACAACTTATATCCCACTGAGTTGCTCATGATGGTCGTTAAACTCCCAATCAAATCAAATATTTTCCTTGGATTCTCTTTTGCACATATACTTAGTGGTACCTTAGGGTGTATCTACAATTTCTTCTTGCCACCTCATTTACTTCTCTTGTAATTTAGTAACATTTCTTAGTTGTATACTGTTGTAGTAGTAGTAGTGTACAAATTATGTAAAGTTTCTTTTTTAAATGATATACCCTGAGGAAATTTGGGATTGTTGTTTTGTTTGTTCTCTATAATTTCTGGAGAACTACTACCATAAGATAACCAGGTTTATTATTACACTGCAAAAAAGAAAATTGTTGGAAATGACAAAAATGACCTTGGAAGAAAACGTTTGACTACTAGCAGTTAAAATATACTCTTAGCCAAAAAAAAAAAAAAAATGAAGTACACAGAAGGAATCATCCAATCAAGATGAAAATTGGCGTGTAAAATGTACATGTATAGGAAAATAAATTATTACAATTGCAGAGCAGTTGGGCAATGTATCTGGATAAAACAGCTACACCAGGGAGGCAAGTCAGTACATTGCAGCACCCCCTGTGGCTTGGATATATGCGAGACATAGATGCATACAGTTTACGGATGCTGTCCTGAGGTATAGCACGCCAATTGTCATCCAAACATTTGATTGGTGAAACATGTGATCGGGCTGGCCACAGAAGGGTGTCAACATTATGAAATCAGGCCTTGGAAAGCTGTGCTGTGTGTGGCCAGGGTTTACCCTATATAGTGTGGGAAAATATTCTATAATATGTGGCCAATACATCATGATTATTAACACAGCAATCAGACATTGGTGAATTGACTGTAATTACTAAATATACAATGTCATCGTTCCACGTTATTTTATAAACAACGAATAACACCTGAAAAATAGTTCTACTGACATTGCTATGATCGAACCCCAGATCTCTCGATAACTAGCCGAGTGCGTTTGCTTTACGTTACGGTGCCAACAATTCACAGCGCTATTCATGGTTTATCAGTCAGCATCTGACTACACAAATCCATATTGATGGGCTCAGCAACTGATGTGTCGCCATCTAGTGGCATTCAACAAAACAAGCTTTTAATTACAGCTGATAAATCCGAAGGGCGACAGAAATGGTGAATATATATTCGTTGTTCATAAAATAACGTGGACAGAGGGATAACATTGTATATTTACATTATCTCCACGTATTTGAAATATATTCACCATTTCTATTGCCCTTCGGATTTATGAGATGTAATTAAAACAACTTGCTTTGTTGAATGCCACTAGATGGCGACACATCAGTTGCTGAGCCCATCAATATGGATTTGTGTAGTCAGATGCTGACTGATAAACCACGAATAGCGCTGTGAATTGTTGGCACCGTAGCGTAAAGCAAACGCACTCGGCTAGCTATCGAGAGATCTGGGGTTCGATCCCAGCGGTGTCGGTAGAACTATTTTTCAGTTGCTATTCGTTGTTTATAAAATAACGTGGACAGAGCGATGACATTGTATATTTACATTATTTCGACTGTAATTACTGTTCCACACGTAATATCAATCGCATCAGAAAACTTGAAAATTTCCCGTTGCAGGGCAATGAAATTTTCAAGTTTTTTGATGTGATTGATATTACATATGGAACAGTAATTATAGTCAATTCAGTGATGTCTGATTGCTGTGTTCATTATCATGAGGCTTTATCCTGTTCAAAACTGCTTGGTCATGCTGCAACAGGAATGGCAACACAACACATCATGGAGTCATGTTTGAGTTGTAAGGGTAGCATGGAAGACTACCAAGAGTGTCCGGCTGTCGTAAAAAATGGCTTCCCCAGATCCCCCACACACACACACCAGTGTGTGAGCCATACGCTGTTCAACAGTAAAGGCAGGATCCATGCGCTGGCTGGTTAGTCTCCAGAAACGTATACGCTGGTCAGTGGTAGTCAGCAGAGTGGCCTCTTTGAATGTAGTCACTGTGTTGCAAGTTGTCTAGCAACAGTCTGGATAACCACTTCCATATATGTAGATGATGCAGCATGGCAACAAATGGTTGAGAGCGAGGATTTCATTTCTGTTCATGTAACTCTTACAATCGCCCAATCCATTCACTGGGTTGTGCCCTCCTCGACCCATTGATGCCAACATCGTCCAATTGCTGCATTGCTCAGACTCAAATGCTTGGCAATACGTCAACTTAACCAACCAGTGTCTCCCAGCCCAGTTATACATCCTCTCTTAAACTCGCTCGTGTTGCACATGGATGTGACGTTGAGGCATCCTCACAGTCAGTGGAGGTTAATGTAACCACAATCTGCTGTTACAGCTGTCTCTGCATGCGAGATTTGATATACCCTCTTTGGTGCATGGTTCCCTTGTGCTTTGATGGGCTACTATTTAGTCGTTGGTTGCTATTTCTTAATCATTTGCATATTTGGCAGTGAGTACTTACATGTAGAGCTTCATCAGGATTGAACAACTTTCTGAGGGTGTTTGATTTTTTTCTGGCAAAGTGTATATATATATGTAAGATCTCATTGAACTGAAAAGTGGACATCTCTTCTACTATCGTGGGACAGATACTGGCAGAACTAGTGGTGTTGGATTTATAATAAACAAGAAACTGAAGGATAAAGTTGTAGAAGTTGAAAGTTCCTCTGACAGAGCTGCACGACTCGTTATCCAACTCTCGAAAAGATACCAGGCTCAAATTATTCAAACTTATGCACCCACCACAAGTCATCCTGAAGAAGAAATTGAAGAATTTTATGAGGAAATTCATCATCTAAATAATAAAGGTAAACAGCACTTGAAGATAATTATGAGAGATTTCAATGCAAAAATAGGGCAACGGCAACAGAATGAAACTTCAGTAGGTAAATTCGGTCACGGCAACAGAAACCAGCGTGGAAATACTCTCGTTGAGTTTGCAGAGGCAGAAGGGTTTTTCATCTTAAACTCCTTTAAGAAAAAGCCACACAGGAAATGGACATGGAGACATCCAAATAGGACGACAAGTGAAATTGATTTTATTATGTGTAACAAAAAATTCGTCATAGAAGACTGCAGTGTGATAAACAAGTTCAACACAGGTAGTGACCATAGACTGGTGAGATGTAAGATGCACCTCAACACTAAACTTGAACGAGGCAAGCTCATAAGACAAACAAAATCTATTGACATAACCAACCTTAAAAAACACCATAATACCTTCAAGTTGGAACTGAAGAACAGGTTCTCTGCTTTGGAAGGCCTAACATCGGAAGAAGTGGATATTTCTGAAGTTAACAGAAAAGTAACCAAAGCTCTTATGGAAACAGCAACAAAATTAGCTGGGTCTAAGAACAAGTTGCATGTAAACAAATTATCAAGAAAAACCAAAATGTTGATGCAAAAAAGAAGAGAGATGAGGACAACTAAAGAAGATGTGACTTCCAAAGTGGAATATATAGAGCTATGCAAGACAGTAAGAAAAAGTATCACTGAAGACGTAAGAAAATTCAACTGTGAACTAGTGAGGAAAGCAATTGAAAACAACCAAAGCCTAAAGATAGCAAAGGGACATCTCAGTAAGGGAAGAAAACAGATTATGGCACTGAGAAAAGAAGATGGTTCTGTAACAAGAAATAGAGGCGAAATTTTGACAAGAGTGAAAGATTTCTACTCCAAATTATATTAAAGGGATGGTACATGCACTCCAGACATCATGAAAGGTACCAGTACCAGAGTTCCCCCAGTCCTTCCGGCAGAAGTTGCACATGCAATCAAGAACATGAAGCGGGGAAAAGCTCCAGCAGAAGATGGAATTACTGTAGACATCATACAAGAAGCAAGTGGAAAAATCGAAACAGTACTCGCCCAAATTTTCACTCGATGCCTTAATGAAGGAAAGATTCCTGAGGATTGGAACACCGCTACAATGATCCCTGCTGCATAAAAAAGGTGACATTCAGGATCTCGGGAACCACAGACCTATCGGCCTCCTATCAGTGGTTTATAAAATCTTCACTAAAGTTCTTTCACGCCGCTTGAAGGTAACACTGGACATGGCTCAACCGAGAGAACAAGCTGGATTCAGAAGTGGCTACTGCACAATAGATCATATCCACGTACTGAGAGAACTAATTGAAAGAGCGAGGGAATATGAACTTTCATTGTGCATGGCTTTTATCGATTATGAAAAAGCCTTTGATTCGGTAAAACCATCAGCAGTTACAATGGCTCTGAAATCCTGCAGTATTGAAGATGCATACATTAATATTATTAATAACATCTATGAAAATGCAAGTGCAAAGATTCGGCTGTTTGAAAATACAACACAAATAAAAATTGGAAAGGGAGTGAGACAAGGTGACACCATATCTCCGAAGCTCTTTAATGCCACATTGGAGGGTGTCTTTCAGTCGCTGAGCTGGGAAAACAAAGGGATAAAGATTAATGGAGATTATCGAACCCACCTTCGTTTTGCTGATGACATAGTCATTTTTGCAACTACCCCATCAGAGCTGCAGAGTATGATCCAGGAACTTGCTGACAAGAGTAAAGAAGTGGGATTAAAAATGAACTTACAGAAGGCAAAAGTGATGTTCAATGCTTTTACAAGAAATGAAGATTTATCGATTGATGGAGAAAAGCTGGAGATAACAGACACGTACGTTTATCTTGGACAGCAGATATCAAGTGAGGGTCACATTGATGAAGAAAATGATCGGCGTACAAAACTTTCCTGGAGAGCTTTTGGAAGAAACAGCATAATTTTCAAGAGCAATATGCCATTATGTCTTAAAAGAAAAGTGTTTGATCAATGCATCCTTCCAGTGCTTACGTATGGTGCAGAGACATGGACCTTAACTAAAAGAGACATACAAAGGCTGCAGACAACTCAAAGCAGCATGGAGAGGTGCATGCTTGGTGTAACCAGGAGAGATAAGAAGAGGAACTCGTGGATCCGAAAAATGACAAGAGTGGAAAACATCATGATCAGAGTTAAATCCCTGAAATGCCAATGGGCTGGACATACTGCCAGAAGGACAGATCATCGATGAACAGCCGAAATTTTAGATTGGATTCCAAGGGACAGGAAAAGACCCAGAAGAAAACCACATGGGAGATGGGTGGATGAAATTCGAAAGTATGCAGGGGTGACATGGAGGAGACTGGCACAAGACAGACCGTTGTGGAAGAAACTTGGGGAGACCTTCGTCCAGCACTGGATTGATAATGGTTGACAATGATGATGATGATGATATTAGGCATTAGAGATTATGTATATTTTGGGCCAGCAATATAGAATACTGCTCTAGTGGTCTGAACACTAGCTTGTGATCATTCATCCTAGTGGTCTGAGTTTAAGTCCTGAATGTGGCATGTGTGGTGTGTTTGTTTGTATGACACTGGCTTTCTCCCTTCACTAGAAACAGTGGCTATAAATTAGTCATGAACAAGTGCTTATAGCTAATAGAGTTGCATAAAGTAGTCATTAAATGCTCAAACAAATAAAAATACTGATCAAGAACAGTAGTTTGCAAAATGGCTGCTCGGTGGCAAAAAGAAATTATTGACTTATCCTAAAATACTACTATCTGTGCACAAGAGCTTGAGGAATGTATTGCATACTTGGATGACTGATATTTTTTTGCTAGTACTGGCAATCTATAAAATAATTTTTAGAACATAAAATTAAAGAAAGGGAAAAGTAATTTAAAATCTGTAACTGTTTTATGAATTGGAAGTGCGCCGTGAGTTTTTTTTTTTTTACTATTTTTTTTATTCTTCCAAGTTGGGCACTTCCTCTGCACATCTAAAAAAAAAGTTTTTGTTTTTTCGCAGCCCTTTCCCAGGTTTTGTTTTTCGTTTCATTGGTCTGAGTTCTACACCTATCTTGCAATATTTTTAGGCTCTGTATTGAGGTTTTTCTATTTTTGTGAACGATGGGTTGGGCCAGATGTGTCATAGATGTAATGCGAAGTTCAAAATTTTGCTTAATATTTAAGTTTCCGAGCTTATGTGGGCTGTCATGTTTTTTTTTTTTTTTGGGGGGGGGGAGATTTTTGGGGACTTGTATCTTTTGCATTTATGACATAGCAGAAACTCATGTTCGACTAGGTTATAACGAAGTGAATTTCTCCGTCATTTTTATCCGCGCCGGGGTTCGAACCCGGGTCCACTCATTCCGGAATAAGTTGCTCTACCAATTAAGCTACGCGGACATGTATTCTGATTCCTATCTGCCTTTATGTCGTGTGCGTCCTTCTGGCAGGTACGTCACATCTCCTGGTACGTTACATCATCTCCCCCTTATTTTTCTTTTTTTTTTTTTCTTTCGAAGTGCTGCTCATATTTTTCCTATCTCGCGGTGTGGAAATAACATCACACCAATGCGAGATTTTGAACGGTCGGGTCATCCGGGTAGTTCGGGCGCCATTATAACGAAGTGAATTTCTCCGTCATTTTTATCCGCGCCGGGGTTCGAACCCGGGTCCACTCATTCCGGAATAAGTTGCTCTACCAATTAAGCTACGCGGACATGTATTCTGATTCCTATCTGCCTTTATGTCGTGTGCGTCCTTCTGGCAGGTACGTCACATCTCCTGGTACGTTACAAGGTCTTTGTGGAAGTGAGTAAATGCTGAGTTTTGCTGGTCCTTGATAAAGCCAAAGCTCAGCATTTTCAAGGCTTTCTGCACTCCATTCTTTTTTCTCCCCGCTCGTTTGCTTTGAGGGTGTTTATTTTAACTATTTTGTCTCCTGCTGTAGTTATTTCTGCTTATTGTAAGTGGAGATATATATACAGTGAAACAGTGTCTATACAGTTTTTAAAGAACCAAGTAAAATTAACATATCATTAGAAAACCATATGAGCAAAACATGGAACTTTTCTGTCCTTAGAAGGCAGAACATTATTTTGTTGCAACACATGGTGTAGCCATTAGCATTGTTATACTATGTATTTCATAAGATGTAGTATTTTTTTATGTTCTAGTGTACTAATACTTGGAGTCATCCTTTAACACTTTAATGCCCAAAACACCTGTACATACAATGGATTTTTTCCGAATTATTATTTTTTTAGCCTTTTTCCATTCTAGATTGGTTCCTACTATAGAGTTGGGTGCTGTGTGGCTATCCAGCGGGATCCTTATACTTCTTGGTTCACGGGAGCTCATCCTTTCTAATTTCTTCACCCTTTCTTAATTTTGACTCTTCTTGTAATCGCGGCCTTTTCAAAAGAGCACAAATACCATTTAGGCATCGCCGCCTGAAACGCCTGTGTAGAGTGAGTCAGAATTCCTGCCCTTTTCCTGCTTTTGAAATTTGCACGACCTATGGGTGATTAGCAGGTATCACCCTCAGTCACTACTGTTGTTACTAAACAGAGAAGTGAGCCAACAGACAGTTTCAGACTATATGATATTTAGCGTGATACAAGATTTTTGGGTCATGGTTTTTTATTAAAAGGTTAAAGAAAAAGAAAAAAAAGATTGAAAAAGATTGATTTCATTCAGTCTGCATATATTTACAGTGCTTGTATGTAGTACATATATAGAGTATGTACACAGCATTAATTCATTTATGATTATTATTTTTACACGAGATACATATGTTATAAAACATACATTGATAGTTTTAAAAAATGAATTTTTGCTGTTTATCTATTTTAAGTTGAAAAAAGCTATTGAGAAACTGCATTGTTTTCTGATTAGTTTTACGGCTATAAAGGAAGTCCTAGTGATCTCAGTTCACAGCAAAGTTGGCTGCTGACGCACTTACCTGAGAATAATCTTCAATGGAGACATTCCGATTGCACTTTGTGTTCTCAATTTCTTCTAGAGGTACAAATTATTATGAGCAGCCCCGGTGGCGCAGTGGTCTAAGGCGTTGGCCTCTGATCATTCGTCCGTAAGGGGTCCGGGTTCGAATCCCGGTGAGGCATGGATGTTGTGTTTGTCTTACGGCACTGGCTCTCTCCCTTCCCTGGAACCAGTGACCCTAAATTAGGCACGGGCGACTGCTTATGGCCAATTGAGTTGCTCGCGGTGGTCGTTAAATCTCCAATAAAAAAAAAAAAAAAAAAAACATTATTATGATGCCAAACCCAAGTTGCTGCTAATGCAATCTTGGAAGCACTCTTCTTCCATTAAAATTATACCATTCCAGTCAAATCTTTTAAGTAATATGTTCATTGAGAGATTCATCTGGAAAGTGAATGCGTACAAAGATCTACACTGGCGGAAAGTGAAAAAAGAACACCAAGAAGGAGACATCTGATACCAACGAAATTTATACAGCATAATAACGGAATACAGAGGATAACGTGATCAAAACATTATGGCAAAATACAGCTGTATTTGCTGGTAAACTGAAAAATAACATTTCCATGTAACATTTCTAGTACGAGGTTGAACCGCCATTAACTGCGTCACACTGTGCAATTCTGGCATGGAGTCTGTCGTACAGATGTTGGATGTAAGTTTCGGGAATTCAGTTCCAAGCATCCTCACACTGAACGCGTAAATCGGGGATGGTCGTGGCTGGCCGTGGAGACCGGATAGGTCGTTGTCCCATAAAATCCCACACGTGCTCAATGGGGGACAAATCCGTTGAACGTGCCGGCCATGGAAGTTGTCTCACACCTTGAAGTGCATGTTGCGTTGCACGTGCCGCGTGTGGGCGTGCGTTATCTTGTTGAAAAACACCACGATGGACCGACCTTACAAATGGCACAACAACGGGCTAAATGATGTTGTTGATGTAGGATGTGCTGTTTAACGTACCAGGTACAAATACTAGTTGCGTACGGGAGTGATAGCTGATAGCTAACCACACCACGAGACCAGGTGTAGGCCCTGTGTGTCGCTGGCGGATGCAAGAAGGGTGGAGACACTCCCCTGTGCGTCTGCAAACACGCATACGGCCATCGGAGGCTCCCAAGCAGAATCTGCTTTCATCGCTGAACACGACAGATCGCCATTGCGATCTCCAGTGCAGACGTTGGCGACACCACTGCAGCCGTTCCTGACGGTGGGCTGGAGTCAGAGGTACACATGCCAGAGGCACCCGTGCATGTAGTCCTGCATCCAGTAGACGGTTGCGGATTGTTCGCACAGTCACCTCAGGTGCAACGGCAGCTCGGATTTGCGTCGCAGTGCATGGATGTTCTGCTTGACAACGCCGCTCTTCTTATGCGTCGATCGGCCCGCTCATCAGTCCGTCTGTGACTCCCGGTTCCACGTCTTCTCGTGTGGGAATGTTCATCGGACCATCTACGCCACCATCGTACCACGACCAATACTTCCCGTTCAATTCGCTCCGCAATAAGACGATACGACCACCTGGTCCCGAAGAGTCAGACTAGACGACCTCGCTCAAAGTCCGATAACTGCTGAAATCATACACGTCTTCCATGTCCAGGCATTGCAGTTTCTTCAGGGACTTCGCACGTGTCCGTACGCCGAGACGACTGATTACATTCACTTCGCCGTACTCCTTAAATACCACCGACGATAATTTGTATATTATGCCGTGCTGTGGCGTAAGCGCTCACTGGTTGGTCCCGAAATTAACATCACACCTACGTACATTCGACCCCATTAACATACGCTGACGGAAAAATAATCCCAACACCAAAAAGGGTTTGTGTTAGATAAACGACAGTTGGTAGGCGGTGAGAGTAAATCTGTAAGATGACGTCTATGCAAATTTCGCGCTCGGCGCATACTTGTGGCGCTGGTAGCGCCCTCGGAACATGCAAAGCAGGTTTGCTGTAAATACGCGCTGTAAAGTTCGTGAGTGTTAATTATCGTTGAGATTCGACGTAGTGTGTTGATGTTAGTCAAGAATGCCTTTAAGAAGACGAAGAAGCCATTATCAACAGCTCACGGAGTTTGAACGAGGTCGTGTAATACAGCTACGAGAAGGTGGATTTTCGTTCCGCAATATTGCAGAACGACTTAGCAGGAACGTAGCCACTGTGCATGATTGTTGGCAGCGGTGGTCAAGGGAAGGTACTGCCTCAAGAAGACCGGGTTCCGGCCTGCCACGTGGCACTACTGAGAGGAAAGACCGCCGTGTTCGGCGTATGGCCGTGGCGCATCGTACCGCGTCTGCGGCAGCAATTCGAGCTGCAGTTGCCACCACAGTGACACAACGAACTGTTACAAAACGGTTACTTGAAGGACAGCTCCGAGCCAGACGCCCTGTAGCGTGCATTCCATTTACTCCAAACCACTGCCGTTTGCGACGTCAGTGGTGTCAAGCTAGAGCTCATTGGAGGACGGAGTGATCTGTTGTGTTTTCTGATGAAAGCCGGTTCTGCCTGGGTGCCAGTGATGGCCGTGTGTTGGTTAGGTCAGGTGAGCGCCTGCAACCAACCTGTCTGCGGCCGAGACACACTGGACCTACACCTGGAGTTATGGTCTGGGGAGCAATTTCCTATGACAGCAGGAGCACTCTCGTGGTTATCCCACGCACCCTGACGGCACAGTTGTACGTCGGTCTGGTGATTCAACCTGTTGTGCTGCCATTCATGAACAGCATTCCAGGGGTGTTTTCTAACAGGATAACGCTTGCCCGCTTACCGCTGTTGTAATCCAACATGCTGTACAGAGTGTCATGTCGCCGTGGCCTGCTAGATCACCAGATCTTTCACCAATCGAGCACGTATGGGACATCATTGGACGACAACTCCAGCGTCACCCCCAACCAGCATTAACCGTCCCTGTATTGACCGACCAAGTGCAACAGGCATGGAACTCCATCCCACAAACTGACATCCAGCACCTGTAAGACATAATGCATGAACGTTTGCGTGCTTGCATTCAACATTCTGGCGGTTACACCGGTTATTAATGTACCAGCATTTCGCATTTTAAATGGCTCTTCTCCCGCTTACAATAAGCTGTGATCTTGAAACCTTAATCGATTAAATATGTTACCTATACAAATGTATTACCGCCATTTCATTCCTCTACAACTATTGTTTCGTGGTGTTGGGATTTTTTTCCGTCAGTGTATAGAAAAATACACAAAAATGTCTTCTTGTGCACACAAGCATGTTTTGTTTTGAACTTTAATAAATTCTCAACTTAAAAGTACACGAAATGTATAATTATACACTGGCGGAAAGTGAAAAAAGAACACCAAGAAGGAATTGGCGGACGATCAGGAAATTTACATATGTTAATTGAGTCGAGTTTACGTAGGTGTGATCCTAATTTCGGGACCAACCGGTGAGTGCTTACGCCACAGCACGGCATAATATACAAATTATCGTCGGTGGTATTTAAGGAGTACGGCGAAGTGAATGTAATCAGTCGTCGGCGTACGGATACGTGCGAAGACCCTGAAGAAGCTGCAATGCCTGGATATGGAAGACGTGTACGATTTCAGCAGTTATCGGACTTTGAGCGAGGTCGTTAGTCGGACTCCGCGAGGCCGGGTGGTCGTATCGTCATATTGCGGAGCGAATTGGAAGGGAAGTATCGGTCGTGGTACGATGGTGGCGTAGATGGTCTGAGGAACATTCCCACACGAGAAGACGTGGAACCGGGAGTCACAGACGGACTGATGAGCAGACCGATCGACGCATAGGAACAGCGGCGTTGTCAAGCAGAACATCCACTGCGACGCAAATCCGAGCTGACGTTGCAGCTGAGGTGACTGTGCGAATAATCCGCAACCGTCTACTGGATGCAGGACTACGTGCACGTGTGCATCTGGCATGTGTACCTCTGACTCCAGCCCACCGTCAGGAACGGCTGCAGTGGTGTCGCCAACGTCTGCACTGGAGAACGCAATGGCGATCTGTCGTGTTCAGCGATGAAAGCATATTCTGCTTGAAGCCTCCGATGGCCGTATGCGTATTCTCAGACGCACAGGGGAGCGTCTCCACCATTCTTGCATCCGACAGCGACACACAGGGCCTACACCTGGTCTCCTGCTGTAGGGAGCGATCAGCTATCACTCCCGTACACAACTAGTGTTTGTACCGGGTACGTTAAACATCACCTCCTACATCATTCAGCCCGTTGTTGTGCCATTTGTAAGGTCGGTCCATCGTGGTGTTTTCCAGCAAGATAACGCATGCGCACACACGGCACGTGCAACGCAACATGCACTTCAGGGTGTGAGACAACTTCCATGGCCTGCACGTTCAACGGATTTGTCCCCCATTGAGAACGTGTGGGATTTTATGGGACGACTTATCCGGTCTCCACGGCCATTCACGACCATCCCCGATTTCCGCGTCCAGGTTGAGGATGCTTGGAACTGAATACCCCAAACTTACATCCAACATCTGTACGACAGACTCCATGCCAGAATTGCACAGTGTGACGCAGTTAATGGCGGTTCAACCTCGTACTAACCATGTTACATGGAAATGTTTTTTTCAGTTTACCAGCAAATACAACTGTATTTTGCCATAATGTTTTGATCACGTTATCCTCTGTATTCCGTTATTATGCTGTATAAATTTTGTTGGTATCAGACGTCTTCTTCTTGGTGTTCTTTTTTCACTTTCCGCCAGTGTAGATATCTTACATTGACAGCAGTGGTATAAGCCACACAATGAAGGAAGTTTCCTACGTTTAAGTATGCAAAAATACTCAAATCATTTTCAATGCAAAGTACAGTTTCATGTATTAGGTTTTAGCAGGTTAACCAATATAAAAACACTGAACTAAAGTTAACAGTTTAGCTGTAAATCATTGAAGTGTGAGTTAGAAATTCTTTACCTCAGATTTTTTTTTTTTTGATTGGAGGTTTAACGACCACCATGAGCAACTCAATGGGCTATAAGCAGTCGCCCGTCTCTAATTTAGGGTCACTGGTTCCAGGGAAGGGAGAGAGCCAGTGCCGTAAGACAAACACATCCATTTTTTTTATTGGAGGTTTAACGACCACCGTGAGCAACTCAATGGGCTATAAGCAGTCTCCCGTCCCTAATTTAGGGTCACTGGTTCCAGGAAAGGGAGAGAGCCAGTGCCGTAAGACAAACACAACATCCATGCCTCACCGGGATTCGAACCCGGACCCCGTTCCGACGAATGATCAGAGGCCAACCGCTTAGACCACTGCGCCACCGGGGCGGCGATCATTTTTGCAGTGGTTATCATGGTAAGACACAATGGCACACTCGGTAAGAAGGCCCGAGTCCTCTGGAAGAGGTATCACTTTTTTTAAACACATATTTTACGAATCATTTAAAACACATTTTAATATGGCGAAGATATTTTCATTGCTTTATAATATTTCAGATGTTTTCTACGGGGTATTTTTATTTACATCTTCAATATTGTGGGACACCCGCGTAAAGAAATCCTAGGTACACCACTGCTACAACATAATGCATTCCAGAAGGCAATGAATTAATAATATGCCAAAATGCAATGTACACTGGCGGAAAGTGAAAAAAGAACACCAAGAAGAAATTGGCGGACGATCATGAAATTTACATATGTTAATGGGGTCGATTTTACCTAGGTGTGATGTTAATTTCGGGACCAACCGGTGAGTGCTTGCGCCACAGCACGGCATAATATGCAAATTAGCGTCGGTGGTATTTAAGGAGTACGGCGAAGTGAATGTAATCAGTCGTCGGCGTACGGACACTTGTGAAGACCCTGAAGAAGCTGCATGCCTGGACATGCAAGACGTGTACGATTTCAGCAGTTATCGGACTTTGAGCGAGGTCGTCTAGTCGGACTCCGCGAGGCCGGGTGGTCGTATCGTCATAATGCGGAGCGAATTGGACGGGAAGTATCGGTCGTGGTCCGAGGAACATTCCCACACGAGAAGACGTGGAACCGGGAGTCACAGACGGACTGATGAGCGGACCGATTGATGCATAAGAAGAGCGGCGTTGTCAAGCAGAACATCTACTGCGACGCAAATCCGATCTGCCGTTGCACCTGAGGTGCTGTGCGAACAATCCGCAACCGTCTACTGGATGCTGGACTACGTGCACGTGTGCCTCTGACTCCAGCCCACCGTCAGCAGTGGTGTCGCCAACGTCTGCAGTGGAGAACGCAATGGCGATCTGTCGTGTACAGCGATGAAAGCAGATTCTGCTTGGGAGCCTCCGATGGCCGCATGCGTGTTCGCAGACGCACAGGGGAGAGCGTCTCCACCCTTCTTGCATCCGCCAGCGACAGACAGGGTCTACACCTGGTCTCCTGGTGTGGGGAGCGATCAGCTATCACTCCCGTGCACAACTAGTGTTTGCACCGGGTACGTTAAACAGCACCTCCTACATCAACATCATTCAGCCCGTTGTTGTGCCATTTGTAAGGTCGGTCCATCGTGTTGTTGTCCAGCAATATAACACACGCCCACACACGGCACGTGCAACGCAACATGCACACAACTTCCATGGCCTGCTCGTTCAACGGATTTGTCCCCCATTGAGCACGTGTGGGATTTTATGGGACAACTTATCCGGTCTCTACGACCAGCCACGACCATCCCAGATTTACGCGTCGAGGTTGAGGATGCTTGGAACTCAATACCCCAAACTTACATCCAACATCTGTACAACAGACTCCATGCAAGAATTGCACAGTGTGACGCAGTTCATGGCGGTTCAACCTCGTACTAACCATGTTACATGGAAATGTTATTTTTCAGTTTACCAGCAAATACAGCTGTATTTTGCCATAATGTTTTGATCACGTTATCCTCTGTATTCCGTTATTATGCTGTATAAATTTCGTTGGTATCAGACGTCTCCTTCTTGGCGTTCTTTTTTCACTTTCCGCCAGTGTATATATATTAAAATATTTACAAAGCAAAACTTTACACCCTTGTAATCCAACATAATAGCAGCAAATATGACTGACTGAAATTTCCACTTATTCCTTATATATCATAGAAATGTCTTTCATATTTATGCATAAACTAAAAAATGAATGTCATATGCAATAACCCACATAAATGAATTCAAAGTACAAAATCTGTATATTTACAATTGCAGGTTATGGGTGCTGCTATATTTATCAACAAAGAATATAAAGTTATTCAATATATTTAATTAAACACAAATATAAATTCTAAAAGCATATGTATATCATAGAAATGTCCTTGATATTTATGCATATGTTTAGATTCCGATTCTAAATTAGATCCATGTATAATTACAAATGTAGATTTTAAATCACAAATGGGCAGAAAAAATTGATAAATACCTGTAGCACGAACATCATATTTCAGGAAACTTTATAATATCCTCTAGTAATATTTATTTAAGTTAATACTCATTAAGAAAGCAAATGAGCCACAATGGAGAGGCATGGATGTTGTGCTTGTCTTAGAGTACTGGCTCTCTCTTTTCCCTGGAGTAAGTGACCTTAAATTAGGAACAGGTGGCTGGCTGAAAATCCCCATACTCGTAGACCTAATCCCATATAATGCAAAAACTGAAATACTACCTTAGAATAATCTCAATAACTGTATTCAGTTATTTTAGATTATGGTTATTAATTTATCAGTCTTTTTTTTAACAGGAAAATGATGTTCTTCAAATACTGAAATTTAAGCAAAGCTAAATGTCAATACACAATATATCTGAATACTGCTGTTTTAATATTTTTTACATATATTATTTTCCATGTGCCCTAATTGCACATATCCTTGTGCATACCTATGTAGGCTCCATAGGAACTGGACTGCATAAATCATTAATAATCTCTTGAACTCACTAACAGACACCCCCCCCCCTCTTTCCTTAACAAAGAAAAAGTAATATATTGATTGTTGAAGTTCTGTTTTAACTTCCAACAGAGAAGAACCAGACTTAACTCAGCAGCACAAATAGGGGAGAGAGGCAAATATTATTTTTGTCCTAGTTGTAAATGCATTTATGGCACCTCTATTCATAGTGATTGTGGAATAACTTTTTTACGGGTCTTATAGAGGTTATTTTTAATGAAAGTTGGTTGTCAAATTTTCGAACTAAAGCCTAGTTCGTCATCAGGACTATGTCACTGGAGTAGTTGCTGCCACTCAATTGGAAGAGTCCATCCGCAATTATCGTTAATTGTGGTACTTCTTCTTCTTGCTATTTCGATCCCTTCTTCTAGTTTCCTCTTTACTAAGTTTGACTGGTGGGCGATTATTTTCACTGAGTCCCAATTTATGGAGTGTCCACTTGCTTGTATATGTCTGTCTAGCCCTGTTTTGTTCCCAATGTTCCTAATAGCTGCTTGGTGTTCTTTCATTCGGACCTTAATACTTCTCCCTGTTTCTCCTATATAGCTGAGTCCGCAGTTACAGTCGATGCAGTAAATTACTCCTTCCTGCCATTGGATGTCCAATTCTTTCTGCTTTAAAGCTGGCAGGAATTTCTTTATTTTGTTATTAAGATCTGGAGCTAGCCTGATATTATATTTTGCTCCGATCCTTTTCAGGTTCTCGAAAAGTCCCTTGTGGTACGTAATTTTGCTGGTGAATTTGAAGTTGGTTTTCTCCTGCTTCTTTTTTGGCACTTGTTTAAATATTTTCTCAACATATGGGGAGGGGTAATTGTTTTCTGCCAATATTTCCTTTAATTCTTCTTTGTGAAGATCTTTCTGAGTAGCTGAAGAGACCAGGATTTCAATCTTTTCCAAAAATTGAAATTCATAGCAGATGACCTTGCGGAAAAAATAGTATTCCATAATCACAATAAAGAAATACTACTTGGCATATATGAACTGCTCCTATTTTCCTTCAAGAATAATTTCTTCCAGTTTGGAAAGAAATATTACAGGCAAACTTCAGGACTTGCAATGGGTTCTCCACTAGCACCTCTGCTAGCAAATTATTATATAAGTAAACTAGAAGCAAAAATCCTTATACAACCCTCCTTGTTTGCTCTCTATGTAAGGTACATGGATGATGTCCTAATTATAGTAGATACTGTGGACCAATCTCTACCCTCTCAGATTCTGGAAGAATTTAACTTACTAGAGAATACCTTGCAGTACACCCTAGAACAGGAAAGAGACCATAGCATCAATTACCTAGATTTAACCTTGACCTCAAGAGAGGGAAAATATTCACTCAGCTTTTTAGAAAACCCACCAACACAGGGAAGATGTTAGACTTCTGCTCATTCCACCCTGATTATATTAAATCGAATACGGCGAGACAATTTTTGGAAAAGATTGAAATCCTGGTCTCTTCAGCTACTCAGAAAGATCTTCACAAAGAAGAATTAAAGGAAATATTGGCAGAAAACAATTACCCCTCCCCATATGTTGAGAAAATATTTAAACAAGTGCCAAAAAAGAAGCAGGAGAAAACCAACTTCAAATTCACCAGCAAAATTACGTACCACAAGGGACTTTTCGAGAACCTGAAAAGGATCGGAGCAAAATATAATATCAGGCTAGCTCCAGATCTTAATAACAAAATAAATTCCTGCCAGCTTTAAAGCAGAAAGAATTGGACATCCAATGGCAGGAAGGAGTAATTTACTGCATCGACTGTAACTGCGGACTCAGCTATATAGGAGAAACAGGGAGAAGTATTAAGGTCCGAATGAAAGAACACCAAGCAGCTATTAGGAACATTGGGAACAAAACAGGGCTAGACAGACATATACAAGCAAGTGGACACTCCATAAATTGGGACTCAGTGAAAATAATCGCCCACCAGTCAAACTTAGTAAAGAGGAAACTAGAAGAAGGGATCGAAATAGCAAGAAGAAGAAGTACCACAATTAACGATAATTGCGGATGGACTCTTCCAATTGAGTGGCAGCAACTACTCCAGTGACATAGTCCTGATGACGAACTAGGCTTTAGTTCGAAAATTTGACAACCAACTTTCATTAAAAATAACCTCTATAAGACCCGTAAAAAAGTTATTCCACAATTATTTTTGTGTTGAAAAATGAGGAACAGTACATATGTTTTTTGTATCAACTTGGCCTCATAATGTTTATTCTTTAATAATGCTTATAAAACATGTTTATGTTTTTTATTGCATAATTCTTATTTGTTGTTCAATTAATAATCAATGCGTCATTCACATCATGCATATGATTTTAGGGTTTGCACAAAAGTGTGGCTGAAAATCCCATACTCGTAGACCCAATCCCATATAATGCAAAAACTGAAATACTACCTTAGAATAATCTTAATAACTGTACTTTTTCCATAGACATTAAAAACAAACGTAATTCTTTTTGAATTTGTTCAGATGGAATAATTGTTGAAATATAGATACAAAACAGAAAGAAACAGAAGTAAACAACATATACATGATGTTCTTATGCCCTATTGACTACACATGGTAGAATTTGTGAATGGTGTTCATACGAAATTTGGCATTTTTGCTGTTTCTGAAAATCAAAAATACAAAAAATGCTAACCTACAAAATCTAAAAATTCGAATTTTCCATATGGTACTAATTGGCATGAACCAATTTCAGTATGTAACTTCTCATTTGAGGTACAGTAGATTCTGGTTAACTGGGACACATCGGGCATGGAACATTTTAGCTCAATTATGCAAAACTTTATCCTGAAGAGCTAATTTGGGATGTTCTTTAAGAATCGTCCTAAATAAACAGCTACCTCGATGAACCAATTAATCGGAATCCACTGTATTTGCAAAACTGAACAGTTTTAGTGAACTGTCATTTGGCACAATTTCTACTGATATCAATGGAGATGTGGTGATGGTTCAATAATTATAGACACACTGCATTCCAACTGTAAATGGACCATATTTCCTGTCAATTAAACACAGAAAAAAATTGCATTTTCAATGTGACCCCTTTGAATTTTTATGAAACTCTGTAGATTTGTTGACATAGACCAGAAATGAATGTATGCCAATCTTTAGCACATAATAGCGTTTAAATTATTTGAGATAGGAGATCATGAAATTCAAAACATTTGCCAAATTTCAGTGTTTTGTATTTTGCAAATGTATTTATAACTTAAGTTCTTTTAATCACAGGGTAATGAAGTTTTTTTAATCTCTTTTTTTTTGGCTTCAAAATGATATATTACTTAATGCATATTTTTTTAATTTAAAAGTCAAAATTTCAAATTTCATTTTGAATTTCTCGAAAAGTGACATTTTGATTTCTTTAAAAAAATAATATATGAAATTTCATCACATAGTGATAATATTTTATAAATATGATGGTGGCAATTGAAAGGCATCAAAAGTTTCAAGGAACTGTTAAATCGACATGCTTCGTAAACTTACCATATGACTTAACTGTGCATGTTCCACTGATCAATAGAGAAGCTTAATTATCTAGTCAATCAGTAACATTAAAAAGAACACACATGCACTATGTTTGGTGATGGGTTACTCTTGTTTATAAACCATTTAATGTAAAATTTATTACAATATGAAAACTTTCAAATTAACATCTTAGCAGTTTAGCTTTAAACAAGGATATGCATTATTTGCTGAAAAGAGTTGACATAATGCATTTGAACTTGGCACTGATATCTAATTTTAAAATCTTCAAAAATTTATCTTCGTGTTTGTGGTGACAATTTTATATTGTAACCATTGAAGAAAACTATTTTTATGTAAAATAAAGAACAAAGTTTGCAACAAGTGCACCACATGAAATTGTTTTCTGTGTGATGCTTTACATTATTTATTTTTACTTCATCCATGTCTTCAAAGGTGTTCAAGGCACATCCAACCCACAAGTGTCCTGCACACATGCATGTCACAAAGATAGATATAACTGCAAGTGCTATCTCACATTTATCAGAAGTAACATACTTTTACATATTCTATTTTGCTGATTGTAGAACTGGAATAAACTCATATGCTGTTTTTGTACACTAGGATAACACAGTGAAGTTTGGGTATTCATTTTGATATTTCAAAATGTGGCTACGATAGCTTTTCTTCAGCTTCTTATTGACTTTCACTGTGGTATTCAAAATCACAGACATGCTTTTGGTTGTCCAATTATGTAATTGATGTGGTGTCATAATCTGCATTATTATATGGCCTTAAATTTGCTTTACCTGCAAGACTTTTAAGATTGCCACCAACATTATCACATGTACTATTACCACACGATGTTGTATGAAAGTGCCACCGCACAACTGTTCTAAAATCTATCTCATGTCAGCAGAAATTGATCAACTTTTTTTTTCTATTCTTATATGCTTTTTTCTGTTCTGTTCTTATATATATATATATATATATATATATATATATACATGGGATGCAAGGTCAGGTGATGCGTAACATCACAGCCTCTCCTTGACAAATGTCAACCCCGCCTTCTCGTGGTGCATCCTGTTCCCACTAAAGGAGGCTCTGACGACCGCCCATAGCGGTATAACTATACCATTGGGATCAGAGGAAATTCTATCCCACACTCACCAACCCGCTTGGCCAGCGTGGTGAGTTATGGCCAAACCCCCCTCCAAAATGATTCCACAACTTAAATCTTGGCCCCTCAGTCTCCGGCAGCTGGAATGTACCTGGCCAAGGCAGCGGCCAGTGCGACATGAAGGCAGAGGGTGCTAAGAATCCCCGGAGGACCGGACTAGGGCTGCCATCTGATGCTGACCTTGGCTACTTACAATGGACGCTCCCTATCTTCTGATTCAAGGCTTCTTGAATTGGAAGAGGAACTACAAAGGATCAAGTGGGACATCGTGGGGCTAAGTGAGGTAAGGAGAAAAGGAGAAGATCTCATCGAACTGAAAAGTGGACATCTCTTCTACTATCGTGGGACAGATACTGGCAGAACTAGTGGTGTTGGATTTATAATAAACAAGAAACTGAAGGATAAAGTTGTAGAAGTTGAAAGTTCCTCTGACAGAGCTGCACGGCTTGTTATCCAACTCTCGAAAAGATACCAGGCTCAGATTATTCAAACTTATGCACCCACCACAAGTCATCCTGAAGAAGAAATTGAAGAATTTTATGAGGAAATTTGTCATCTAAATAATAAAGGTAAGCAGCACTTGAAAATAATTATGGGAGATTTCAATGCAAAAATAGGGCAACGGCAACAGAATGAAACTTCAGTAGGTAAATTCGGTCATGGCAACAGAAACCAGCGTGGAAATACTCTCGTTGAGTTTGCAGAGGCAGAAGGGTTTTTCATCTTGAACTCCTTCTTCAAGAAAAAAGCCACACAGGAAATGGACATGGAGACATCCAAATGGGACGACAAGTGAAATTGATTTTATTATGTGTAACAAAAAATTCGTCATAGAAGACTGCAGTGTGCTAAACAAGTTCAACACAGGTAGTGACCATAGATTGGTGAGATGTAAGATGCACCTCAACACTAAACTTGAACGTGGCAAGCTCATAAGACAAACAAAATCTATTGACATAACCAACCTTAAAAAACACCATAATACCTTCAAGTTAGAACTGAAGAACAGGTTCTCTGCTTTAGAAGGCCTAACATCGGAAGAAGTGGACATCTCTGAAGTTAACAGAAAAGTAACCAAAGCTCTTATGGAAACAGCAACAAAATTAGCTGGGTCTAAGAACAAGTTGCATGTGAACAAATTATCAGGAAAAACCAAAATGTTGATGCAAAAAAGAAGAGAGATGAGGACAACTAAAGAAGATGTGACTTCCAAAGTGGAATATATAGAGCTATGCAAGACAGTAAGAAAAAGTATCACTGAAGACGTAAGGAAATTCAACTGTGAACTAGTGAGGAAAGCAATTGAAAACAACCAAAGCCTAAAGATAGCAAAGGGACATCTCAGTAAGGGAAGAAAACAGATTATGGCACTGAGAAAAGAAGATGGTTCTGTAACAAGAAATAGAGAGGCGAAATTTTGACAAGAGTGAAAGATTTCTACTCCAAATTATATGAAAGGGATGATATATGCACTCCAGACATCATGAAAGATACCAGTACCAGAGTTCCTCCAGTCCTTCCAGCAGAAGTTGCACATGCAATCAAGAACATGAAGCGAGGAAAAGCTCCAGGAGAAGATGGAATTACTGTAGACATCATAAAAGAAGCAAGTGGAGAAATCGAAACAGTACTCGCCCAAATTTTCACTCGATGCCTTAATGAAGGAAAGATTCCTGAGGATTGGAACACCGCTACAATGATCCTGCTACATAAGAAAGGTGACATTGAGGATCTCGGAAACTACAGACCTATCAGCCTCCTATCAGTAGTTTATAAAATCTTCACTAAAGTTCTTTCACACCGCTTGAAGGTAGCACTAGACATGGCTCAACCGAGAGAACAAGCTGGATTCAGGAGTGGCTACAGCACAATAGATCATATCCACGTGCTGAGAGAACTAATTGAAAGAGCGAGGAATATGAACTTCCATTGTGCATGGCTTTTATCGATTATGAAAAAGCCTTTGATTCGGTGAAACCATCAGCAGTTACAATGGCTCTGAAAACCTGCGGTATTGAAGATGCATACATTAATATTATTAATAACATCTATGAAAATGCAAGTGCAAAGATTCGGCTGTTTGAAAATACAACACACGTAAAAATTGGAAAGGGAGTGAGACAAGGTGACACCATATCTCCGAAGCTCTTTAATGCCACATTGGAGGGTGTTTTTCAGTCGCTGAGCTGGGAAAACAAGGGGATAAAGATTAATGGAGATTATCTAACCCACCTTCGTTTTGCTGATGACGTAGTCATTTTTGCAACTACCCCATCAGAGCTGCAGAGTATGATCCAGGAACTTGCTGACAAGAGTAAAGAAGTGGGATTAAAAATGAACTTTCAGAAGACAAAAGTGATGTTCAATGCTTTTACAAGAAATGAAGATTTATCGATTGATGGAGAAAAGCTGGAGATAACAGACACGTACGTTTATCTTGGACAGCAGATATCAAGTGAGGGTCACATTGATGAAGAAATTAATCGGCGTACAAAACTTGCCTGGAGAGCTTTTGGAAGAAACAGCATAATTTTCAAGAGCAATATGCCATTATGTCTTAAAAGAAAAGTGTTTGATCAATGCATCCTTCCAGTGCTTACGTATGGTGCAGAGACGTGGACCTTAACTAAAAGAGACATACAAAGGCTGCAGACAACTCAAAGAAGCATGGAGAGGTGCATGCTTGGTGTAACCAGGAGAGATAAGAAGAGGAACTCGTGGATCCGAAAAATGACAAGAGTGGAAGACATCATGATCAGAGTTAAATCCCTGAAATGGCAATGGGCTGGACATACTGCCAGAAGGACAGATCATCGATGGACAGCCGGAATTTTAGATTGGATTCCAAGGGACAGGAAAAGACCCAGAAGAAGACCACATAGGAGATGGGTGGATGAAATTCGAAAGTATGCAGGGGTGACATGGAGGAGACTGGCACAAGACAGACCGTTGTGGAGGAAACTTGGGGAGACCTTCGTCCAGCAGTGGATTGATAATGGTTGACAATGATGATGATGATGATATATATACATGCGTAACATCACAGCCTCTACTTGACAAATGTCAACCCCGCCTTCTCGTGGTGCATCCTGTTCCCACTAAAGGGGCTCTGACGGCTGCCAATAGCGGTATAACTATACCATCGGGATTAGAGGAAATGCTATCCCACACTCACCAACCCGCTTGGCCAGCGTGGTGAGTTATGGCCAAACCCCTCCAAAATGATTCCACAACTTAAATCTTGGCCCTCAGTCTCCGGCAGCTGGAATGTACCTGGCCAAGGCAGCGGTCAGTGCGACATGAAGGCAGAGGGTGCTAAGAATCCCCGGAGGACCGGACTAGGCTGCCATTTGATGCTGACCTTGGCTACGTATAATGGACGCTCCCTATCTTCTGATTCAAGGCTTCTTGAATTGGAAGAGGAACTACAAAGGATCAAGTGGGACATCGTGGGGCTAAGTGAGGTAAGGAGAAAAGGAGATCTCATCGAACTGAAAAGTGGACATCTCTTCTACTATCGTGGGACAGATACTGGCAGAACTAGTGGTGTTGGATTTATAATAAACAAGAAACTGAAGGATAAAGTTGTAGAAGTTGAAAGTTCCTCTGACAGAGCTGCACGACTTGTTATCCAACTCTCGAAAAGATACCAGGCTCAGATTATTCAAACTTATGCACCCACCACAAGTCATCCTGAAGAAGAAATTGAAGAATTTTATGAGGAAATTTGTCATCTAAATAATAAAGGTAAGCAGCACTTGAAAATAATTATGGGAGATTTCAATGCAAAAATAGGGCAACGGCAACAGAATGAAACTTCAGTAGGTAAATTCGGTCACGGCAACAGAAACCAGCGTGGAAATACTCTCGTTGAGTTTGCAGAGGCAGAAGGGTTTTTCATCTTGAACTCCTTCTTCAAGAAAAAGCCACACAGGAAATGGACATGGAGACATCCAAATGGGACGACAAGTGAAATTGATTTTATTATGTGTAACAAAAAATTTGTCATAGAAGACTGCAGTGTGCTAAACAAGTTCAACACAGGTAGTGACCATAGATTGGTGAGATGTAAGATGCACCTCAACACTAAACTTGAACGTGGCAAGCTCATAAGACAAACAAAATCTATTGATATAACCAACCTTAAAAAACACCATAATACCTTCAAGTTGGAACTGAAGAACAGGTTCTCTGCTTTGGAAGGCCTAACATCGGAAGAAGTGGATATTTCTGAAGTTAACAGAAAAGTAACCAAAGCTCTTATGGAAACAGCAACAAAATTAGCTGGGTCTAAGAACAAGTTGCATGTAAACAAATTATCAAGAAAAACCAAAATGTTGATGCAAAAAAGAAGAGAGATGAGGACAACTAAAGATGATGTGACTTCCAAAGTGGAATATATAGAGCTATGCAAGACAGTAAGAAAAAGTATCACTGAAGACGTAAGAAAATTCAACTGTGAACTAGTGAGGAAGGCAATTGAAAACAACCAAAGCCTAAAGATAGCAAAGGGACATCTCAGTAAGGGAAGAAAACAGATTATGGCACTGAGAAAAGAAGATGGTTCTGTAACAAGAAATAGAGGCGAAATTTTGACAAGAGTGAAAGATTTCTACTCCAAATTATATGAAAGGGATGATACATGCACTCCAGACATCATGAAAGATACCAGTACCAGAGTTCCTCCAGTCCTTCCAGCAGAAGTTGCACATGCAATCAAGAACATGAAGCGGGGAAAAGTTCCAGGAGAAGATGGAATTACTGTAGACATCATACAAGAAGCAAGTGGAGAAATCGAAACAGTACTCGCCCAAATTTTCACTCGATGCCTTAATGAAGGAAAGATTCCTGAGGATTGGAACACTGCTACAATGATCCTGCTACATAAGAAAGGTGACATTGAGGATCTCGGAAACTACAGACCTATCAGCCTCCTATCAGTAGTTTATAAAATCTTCACTAAAGTTCTTTCACACCGCTTGAAGGTAACACTGGACATGGCTCAACCGAGAGAACAAGCTGGATTCAGGAGTGGCTACAGCACAATAGATCATATCCACGTACTGAGAGAACTAATTGAAAGAGCGAGGGAATATGAACTTTCATTGTGCATGGCTTTTATCGATTATGAAAAAGCCTTTGATTCGGTGAAACCATCAGCAGTTACAATGGCTCTGAAAACCTGCGGTATTGAAGATGCATACATTAATATTATTAATAACATCTATGAAAATGCAAGGGCAAAAATTCGGCTGTTTGAAAATACAACACACGTAAAAATTGGAAAGGGAGTGAGACAAGGTGACACCATATCTCCGAAGCTCTTTAATGCCACATTGGAGGGTGTTTTTCAGTCACTGAGCTGGGAAAACAAGGGGATAAAGATTAATGGAGATTATCTAACCCACCTTCGTTTTGCTGATGACGTAGTCATTTTTGCAACTACCCCATCAGAGCTGCAGAGTATGATCCAGGAACTTGCTGACAAGAGTAAAGAAGTGGGATTAAAAATGAACTTTCAGAAGACAAAAGTGATGTTCAATGCTTTTACAAGAAATGAAGATTTATCGATTGATGGAGAAAAGCTGGAGATAACAGACACATACGTTTATCTTGGACAGCAGATATCAAGTGAGGGTCACATTGATGAAGAAATTAATCGGCGTACAAAACTTGCCTGGAGAGCTTTTGGAAGAAACAGCATAATTTTCAAGAGCAATATGCCATTATGTCTTAAAAGAAAAGTGTTTGATCAATGCATCCTTCCAGTGCTTACGTATGGTGCAGAGACGTGGACCTTAACTAAAAGAGACATACAAAGGCTGCAGACAACTCAAAGCAGCATGGAGAGGTGCATACTTGGTGTAACCAGGAGAGATATGAAGAGGAACTCGTGGATCCGAAAAATGACAAGAGTGGAAGACATCATGATCAGAGTTAAATCCCTGAAATGGCAATGGGCTGGACATACTGCCAGAAGGACAGATCATCGATGGACAGCCGAAATTTTAGATTGGATTCCAAGGGACAGGAAAAGACCCAGAAGAAGACCACATGGGAGATGGGTGGATGAAATTCGAAAGTATGGAGGGGTGACATGGAGGAGACTGGCACAAGACAGACCGTTGTGGAGGAAACTTGGGGAGACCTTCGTCCAGCAGTGGATTGATAATGGTTGACAATGATGATGATGATGATATGAATAATAAAAAGTTTTTCTTTAAACTTTTGTTGAGATATGCAGGTAATGCTGCATAAGATGCACTGATACTGCATTGTATTGCAAGCTCTCCAAAATTAAGCCATGATTTGTGAATTCAGTTTTCCCTCATTTTTTGTAATATGCAACAAATGGGTGAATTGTGGCTTGAAAATTATTCCAATGGAATCCTTAAGCAGAATCTTGCAATGGAAATGAACAATTGTTTGAAAAATCACATACAGTATTACCTGCCAGTTTTCTGGGTACTTTGGGGGGGGGGGGATGTTCACACTGCAATTTGATGTTCAATTATTATCAATATAACTATGAATGTTCATTCCTTAAGGTAGCTTCATTGAGTAATGAATATACATTTCTTTTCATTTTGATTATGTATCTCATGTATGACACATAGTAAATATAGCTTCAAACTTTTTTAGGTCACCTCCATCCCCACCCTACAGCTTTGAAAACAATCCTGGCATATCCTATGTCCAGAATCCATTACATTGGCAAACTTGAATAGGGTGAAAAAATAGTGCTTTTCAGAATACAAATCAGTTGAACCGTAATACAACTAAGAACTTATATTGCTTTCGTGGCAACATCAAAGAAGAAAAAATATTCAAGCAAAGCAAACTGAATTTGCTCGTACTACTTGCTGGTCATCCATGTAACACATCTAAGAAAACTTCAATCCAAAAAAAAAATAAAAACCTTTGGATCTTTCTCGTCACATTAAGGTCTTAAACAGAAATTTTCACCAAGATATTGTAATACTGAGACTAAATCTTGTGAACATATGCACTGTACCTGCAACACGACAAAAACAATTCCTCACCATTCTGAAGCAGAACGATTGCCTACAGTGAATGCTTATTGATTGCACTACATCACATCCCTTTTAAACAGTACACTATTAGGCCATATCAAATTAAAGTGGACAAAAACAAAATAAAGGGTTCTCTTCACAGCCCAGATACTCAGGTCACATATATGTAAGAAAGTATTTCCTTTTAATTATGTTTATAACAATTTTGTTATTCCTTATTTTCCTTTTTCTAATGTGTCAATCAGTTTCAATAATTTGCAACATCAAAGCAGGATTTCAACAAACTAGGCAAGTTAAATTTGATCCAGATTCAACTACAAGAGACTTTGGTTCACCTGCAAAAGGGAATTCAGTGGCAGTGAGAATGAAGACTTTACGAAGTAGAGTTTCTCTGGAAGGAGAAGGCATGCCCTGTTTGTTGTACGACTACACTTCTTCAGCAAAAAAATATGTAAAAATCGTATACAAGATCACTAACATTCCTTTCTAGTACACCTGTTCACATGAAAGACGGCAAAAGAATTAGATACTTCATATTAGAAGTATGCATGTTTTAATATTTTCATATTTTGTCATTTTTCTATAATTATGTTCAACGACTGCCACAGTCTTAACATATTAAGTAAAAAAAACCCAAACAGTTCTAATTGTTAACTATTACTTGGGTTAGTTGATAAAGGAGGGGTGTGACAGCTAGGTACTACCCACACAGGCAACATTCTCCTATGCCTAGGCAAAGCTACCTTCTAGGAAGAATACCACAGGGTCAGTGCAAATTAAAATCACTTTCCCCAAAAGGCTGCAGAACAAATTTCCCACAGTTACTGCAACAGGAAATCCTAAACTGAATAAAACAACAAAACTCAATGGTAATGTCTTTGTAAAATCAGAAGAAACTGAAAAAAAAAAAAAAAAAATTACTAAAGAAATGTTTTATTTTTTCTCAATCCTCTTTCTCACTAGAAAATTAAACAAAAAAAAAACAAAAAAAAAACCCCTGATCGTTCTTAACTTATACCACAATTCTTAAAGCTGACTACCAGCAGCACGATCCTGGAAACCCTGCTGCAGTTACTTATCTGTATGAAGAAGCATATCCACTGAAAGATAACTCTTCTGAGCATCACACCATTCATGCTTTTCACCTTTATGCAGAATCACAGGCCCTGAAAAATGACTTCTGTAAGCACTGTTTCAAGTGTGTGAAGCTATTTACCTGTGTGAAGGAGCATGTGCCTTGAAAGAACACTTTTACCAGTAAACTCTTTGGAGCATACATCACACTGGTAAGGCTTTTCACCCGTGTGAACGAGCAAGTGTCTTGAAAGATCCCTTTTCCGAGTAAAAGGTTTGGAGCATATATCACACTGATGAGGCTTTTCACCTGTGTGAATGAGCATATGATTTGAAAGAGTACTTTTTTGAGCAAATTGTTTCAAACATACATCACACTGGTGAGGCTTTTCACCTGTGTGAAGCAGCAGGTGCCTTGAAAGATTATCTTTCTTACTAAATTGTTTGGAGCATATGTCACACTGGTGAGGCTTTTCACCTGTGTGAAGATGCATGTGCTGTAAAAGATGACTTTTAACAGCAAAACGCTTGGAGCATATGTCGCACTGGTGAGGCTTTTCACCTGTGTGAAGGAGCAGGTGCTGTGAAAGATGACTTTTACAAGCAAATTGTTTCAAACATACAGCACACTGGTGAGGCTTTTCACCTTTGTGAAGGAGCATATGCCTTGAAAGAACACTTTTAACAGTAAACCCTTTGGAGCATACATCACACTGGTAAGGCTTTTCACCCGTGTGAACGAGCAAATGTCTTGAAAGGTCCCTTTTCCGAGTAAAAGGTTTGGAGCATATATCACACTGATGAGGCTTTTTACCTGTGTGAATGAGCATATGATTTGAAAGAGTATTTTTTTGAGCAAATTGTTTCAAACATACAGCACACTGGTGAAGCTTTTCACCTGTGTGAAGAAGCATGTGCTTTAAAAGATAACTTTTAACAGCAAAACGTTTGGAGCACATGTCACACTGGTGAGGCTTTTTACCTGTGTGAAGAAGCATGTGTGTTAAAAGTGTGTCTTTGCAAGTAAATTGTTTGGAGCATATATCACAGTGGTGATGCTCTTGATCTGTGTGAAGGAGAATGTGCCTTGAAAGAAGACTTTTGCAAGCAAATTGCTTCCGGCATACATCACACTGGCGAGGATTTTCACCAGTGTGAAGGAGCATGTGCCTTGAAAGAGTACTTTTATCAGCAAATTGTTTTGAGCATACTTCACACTTCTGATGCTTTTCACCTGTGTGAAGATGCATATGTGTTAAAAGAGTGCTTTTGTGAGTAAATTGTTTGGAGCATATATCACAGCGGTGAGGCTTTTCACCTGTGTGAAGGAGCATGTGCTGTGAAAGATGGCTTTTACAAGCAAATTGTTTCAAACATACCGCACACTGGTGAGGATTTTCACCTGTGTGAAGAAGCATGTGGCTGGAAAGGTAACGCTTGGATGCAAACTGTTTTAAGCATACATGACATTGATGATCCTTTTCACTTGACTGAAGAGGACTATGCCTTGAAATGCTGCATTTTTCACTTAGCTGCTTGGAACACATGTTAGAATCATAAGGTTGTTCTCTTGCATGGATTTGTACATGCATTAAGAGACTATCCTTCTATTTGTATTTCTTGCGGCACTTTACACTGGAAAAGTTTTTTACTTAGGTGAAGTTGCATATCTCTCACAATTCTGGATTATCTTGAGTTTTTCTGGAATCATATTTCTCATTCCCAGAGATCTTCACTTTATTCAGCATGAGGTGCATTGAAGTGTCAATTAGTGCTTTCACTTCCTTTACAATTATTTGTTCAGGTGCTTCTCTCATAGAATACTTCAGCACTGACTCCATGCTGAGAAACACAATTTTTATTTATTAAGAAATCTGCTAGTCTAATAATTTCCCTTTTTGACATTATGCAGTCAGGAACTGAAAAATACATGCCCCTAACATGTGTTGTGCACACATACAAAGAATAATACCATAGTCATGTCTACTATCTAAGAGGGCATCAGGAATGCTTTAAAAAATATCATTAATTAGAACATGTAACATAAAAACAACATAGAAATGAAACCAAACGAGATTTGTAAGCAGATTATCTAAAATGGCCGATCCAATTTTCAAGAGATATCAGAATAGTGACAAAGAAAAACATTCACTGGTTTTATAGTTGTTACTTATAAAATGACATGGCAGACTTTTTCTCATCAAAGCAAATATAAAGAAATATTTTGTCCCTTCTGTAAGATGCTGAAATTCGGGGAAAATAAAAACATGCACATAAAAACACCTGTAGATTCATATCACGCAATTTCTTTCAGAACATTTCGGCAACTTTGGCGAGATTGAGGTAAAAGAACAAAATTCACAGACTGTTGTGTGTACAACTAATTTTGAAAACCCAAAGTTACCTTGAGAGGCGCAATTTTGTCGCGGTCTTCTGTAATGTATTCACTTTACCAATTATGCTGTTGTTACTTCGTTAGGTTTAAAGATTTGGTAGTTTACCTTCTAATGAGAATGACGCACGTTTATCTTCGCGTATCCTAATTCTAAGCCTAATAATATAATATGAAATGGCGATTCAGGAAGAAGATTTTCCTTATAGTGAGAGTGGGACATGTAATGTATCTTTTAAATTCTAGATTTTTTTTCACACCTCCACCAGCGAAACTTGTTCATTCCATTTCACTACGACAAAGAGACACAAACTGCTCCCGTGCTACAACGGAAAAATTGCCGATAAGCTTTAATTTAAAATGTGATGTCAGCTGTAATACATACATTATAACCAAGAAGGTAGTAGCAATTGAAGGTCATTCATGCAAAATGTCGGACCGTTGAACTTGCAAGCAGTGTTGCCAATTATTCACCCGAGCAATAAGCTTTTTTTTTTTTTTTTTAAGAATATGAGGCATATAGACAGAGCTTTATGCCTCACAGCATTTAGTTGGCCGAATTATAATAGGGAAAATGTCTCGTGATCACGATGAAACACACAACTTTTTAGCAAGTAACAGAAAAAATACATTCTGGTAAAATACAAAAGAAAAAACATACATAATAAATAGAGCCCAGACACAAGTCCAGGTAGGAAGAATTCAGTGGTGAGGGACAGAAAACAGAGATATTGCATAGTGGGCATATCCAGTACCGAAGAGGGTCCTGAATTATAACCAAGAGATGGGAGCAATAAATCACTGGGTCTCAAAAACTGACAGGAACAAATACGCAGGAAGTAGAACAGCGGAGCCGGTCGAGGGAAAAAACAGTTAGAGACTAACTCAGCTTCTGGAACACTGGGCGAGAAGCAGAGTTCAGTTCTGAGGACATAAAAAGTAAGTCTATTATTGCAGGAGAGAAATTTTGAATTTGTCCGGGCATAAGTTCGAAGCTCTTGCAAAATATGCGACACCTGGAAAGCAACGTCAGCTGGACGGTATGTACATTGAGTGAGATAGGTAGAATAGTCAAACCACTCATCGCGGCTAAGTGCAAAAGACGAAAAAGTTACCGGTGATATAAAAGCCGGCTATGTCAACAGTTTGACAAAACTGTTGGAACAACGCTTGCAAGGCAGCCTCCGCAAGTTCAATTGGATCGTCAGTGATCCCACGCCCTCTCCGGGATGCAGGAGGAAAGCGAGTTCGGGATGAGGACCGGGAACGATAAACACGCGGGTGACCGCGCTTAGCCGTACCCCGATGTGTTTGAAAGTGCTTCCCTTATTCCACAGGAGCGAGAATCATTCCTGGAGTCATCGCTGAAAGACAGATCATCGCTCGGAACGCTGACCGCAAGTTCAGGAACAGTCGGAGAAGCCGGAGGAATAGCACCTGATGAGACAACTGGAGCGACAACAGCAGACGAAACAGTTGGAAATTCCATAGCCGAATAACCATCAGTGAGAGCAGCTGATGAAAGCACTTGGTCAGAGGCAACACTCCCATCATTCAGGCCAGACGCATCCGGAGGAACCGAAGTGGCCGCCCCGGTGGCGCAGTGGTCTAAGGCGTTGGCCTCTGATCATTCGTCCGAAGGGGTCCGGGTTCGAATCCCGGTGAGGCATGGATGTTGTGTTTGTCTTACGGCACTGGCTCTCTCCCTTCCCTGGAACCAGTGACCCTAAATTAGGGACGGGCGACTGCTTATAGCCCATTGAGTTGCTCACGGTGGTCGTTAAACCTCCAATAAAAAAAAAAAAAAAAAAAAAAAAAAAACCGAAGTGTGAGACACTTGAAGCAAAGGGAATTGATCCACAGAAGAAATCGTAGGGTCGAAGAAGGAGCACTGCGATCCGACCGCGAGATGCCGCCGTCGACGGAGAAGCGTCCGAACCCAGAAGCGCAGTCGTCTGTCTAGGTAGCGATTGCGGAGTAGAAGCAAGAGCAGGGCACATCCCTTTGTGATGTCCAAACACCGTACAATGTTCAAAGTGATGACAGGTGAGGAAAGTGATGCGACGGATTTGACCATCACACTTGACAGTCAATTTCGTAGGACAACGAGGAATATGGTCAGGGGAGGCGAAAACCACTGGGCTGTTCGCCGGGTGCTCAGGATAGAGCGATCTGCCGTATCTCGTGGTGCTGCAGAAAAAGTGCTGATGCGGCCAAAAAATCGACAGACAGTGAAGAGGGTGGGGTATATCATTGTGTCCGTCCTCTCTGGAGGGACGGGGTACAACAAAAGAGCGACAGTGCGTTATGAAACAGGTTCAGGAAAGAGAAGCTGATTCCGAATCATCAGTCCGGTCTGAAGAACAGAAAGAGCTAAGGCAGCCTCCGTGAAGTACACGAGCACCAACCGTAGACGACGTGACATATGTAAGAGAACATCCGTTTGAGGGCAGTGGCATAAATCATTAGAGTTGTGTTCGGCAAGGCTTCAAAACTGACCCCTTGCGCGAGAATCGAGGAAAAAGAGGACCCGCAGAAGAATCCAGAGGGAAGTCGAGGGTAATCTCATCGTCGTCACATTGTAGAAAAGGTTGTAGAGACACAGTATCCGCATACACGAGGGGCAGTGATACACGAGAAGCTATAGCAGCAGTAACATCAGAATAGGACGAAGACTGCTGTTAGAGGCTAAGGGCAGAGGGTGAACACTTCCAGAAGTATCCATGACGTCATCGTTCTGCTCGAGTAGAGAACTAGCAGACGAGCAGGCAGTCTGAGGAACACCGGAAGCACAGCGTGATGAAGCACTGAAGGAAGGTGGCGTAGCAACGTCGGAAGAAGAAGGCGACGTGGCGACGTCACCGATTGAGAGACTATTATCGGAAGAACCGGAAGTGAGGAAAACAGACTTATGACCGCAACTGGATGACGCCATTACTAATGGCGGCGTCCACTAGCTCTTCTGATCAGCTCGACCAGGAGATAAACTGATATTGAATAAATTAACGTACTGATGGGCCTGTAAGTAGAACTGAACGAAACACGATAACTTTAGATACACAGGAACATAAAAATATAGAACTCAAAAAGCACTTAGAACAACACTTTGAGCATGAAAATTCGGAGCTAAGAGCGAGACGGTCACGATGCAATCGGAGCAGTGTTGCTAAAAACAAGAAATAAGCTAAAAACCGCAATCAAATAAGCTAGATTTAAGCCAGATTTAGGAAAACAATTGAAATACAGTCAATATGTAAAATAATTATATGTTTTTATCCATACATATTTAATTGATATCGCAGGGTTGTAGCCACAGATACCATATACAACAAGCTAGTGCCGCCCCGGTGGCGCAGTGGTCTAAGCGATAGCCTCTGATCATTCTTCCGTAAGGGGTCCGGGTTCGAATCCCGGCGAGGCATAGATGTTGTGTTTGTCTTACGGCACTTGCTCTCTCCCTTCCCTGGAACCAGTGGTCCTAAATTAGGGACGGGCGACTGCTTATAGCCCATTGATTTGTTCACGGTGGTCGTTAAACCTCAAAATCAATCAATCACCAACAAGCTAGATCGAACACCCATGGATATGGAAGACGTGTACGATTTCAGCAGTTATCGGACTTTGAGCGAGGTCGTTAGTCGGACTCCGCGAGGCCGGGTGGTCGTATCGTCATATTGCGGAGCGAATTGGAAGGGAAGTATCGGTCGTGGTACGATGGTGGCGTAGATGGTCTGAGGAACATTCCCACACGAGAAGACGTGGAACCGGGAGTCACAGACGGACTGATGAGCAGACCGATCGACGCATAGGAACAGCGGCGTTGTCAAGCAGAACATCCACTGCGACGCAAATTCGAGCTGACGTTGCAGCTGAGGTGACTGTGCGAATAATCCGCAACCGTCTACTGGATGCAGGACTACGTGCACGTGTGCATCTGGCATGTGTACCTCTGACTCCAGCCCACCATCAGGAACGGCTGCAGTGGTGTCGCCAACGTCTGCACTGGAGAACGTAATGGCGATCTGTCGTGTTCAGCGATGAAAGCATATTCTGCTTGGAAGCCTCCGATGACCGTATGCGTATTCTCAGACGCACAGGGGAGCGTCTCCACCATTCTTGCATCCGACAGCGACACACAGGGCCTACACCTGGTCTCCTGCTGTAGGGAGCGATCAGCTATCACTCCCGTACACAACTAGTGTTTGTACCGGGTACGTTAAACATCACCTCCTACATCATTCAGCCAGTTGTTGTGCCATTTGTAAGGTCGGTCCATCGTGGTGTTTTCCAGCAAGATAACGCATGCGCACACACGGCACGTGCAACGCAACATGCACTTCAGGGTGTGAGACAACTTCCATGGCCTGCACGTTCAACGGATTTGTCCCCCATTGAGAACGTGTGGGATTTTATGGGACGACTTATCCGGTCTCCACGGCCAGTCACGACCATCCCCGATTTCCGCGTCCAGGTTGAGGATGCTTGGAACTGAATACCCCAAACTTACATCCAACATCTGTACGACAGACTCCATGCCAGAATTGCACAGTGTGACGCAGTTAATGGCGGTTCAACCTCGTACTAACCATGTTACATGGAAATGTTTTTTTCAGTTTACCAGCAAATACAACTGTATTTTGCCATAATGTTTTGATCACGTTATCCTCTGTATTACGTTATTATGCTGTATAAATTTTGTTGGTATCAGACGTCTTCTTCTTGGTGTTCTTTTTTCACTTTCCGCCAGTGTAGATATCTTACATTGACAGCAGTGGTATAAGCCACACAATGAAGGAAGTTTCCTACGTTTAAGTATGCAAAAATACTCAAATCATTTTCAATGCAAAGTACAGTTTCATGTATTAGGTTTTAGCAGGTTAACCAATATAAAAACACTGAACTAAAGTTAACAGTTCAGCTGTAAATCATTGAAGTGTGAGTTAGAAATTCTTTACCTCAGATTTTTTTTTTTGATTGGAGGTTTAACGACCACCATGAGCAACTCAATGGGCTATAAGCAGTCGCCCGTCTCTAATTTAGGGTCACTGGTTCCAGGGAAGGGAGAGAGCCAGTGCCGTAAGACAAACACATCCATTTTTTTTATTGGAGGTTTAACGGCCACCGTGAGCAACTCAATGGGCTATAAGCAGTCTCCCGTCCCTAATTTAGGGTCACTGGTTCCAGGGAAGGGAGAAAGCCAGTGCCGTAAGACAAACACAACATCCATGCCTCACCGGGATTCGAACCCGGACCCCGTTCGGACGAATGATCAGAGGCCACCGCTTAGACCACTGCGCCACCGGGGCGGCCAGATCATTTTTGCAGTGGTTATCATGGTAAGCCACAATGGCACACTCGGTAAGAAGGCCCGAGTCCTCTGGAAGAGGTATCACTTTTTTAAACACATATTTTACGAATCATTTAAAACACATTTTAATATGGCGAAGATATTTTCATTGCTTTATAATATTTCAGATGTTTTCTACGGGGTATTTTTATTTACATCTTCAATATTGTGGGACACCCGCGTAAAGAAATCCTAGGTACACCACTGCTACAACATAATGCATTCCAGAAGGCAATGAATTAATAATATGCCAAAATGCAATGTACACTGGCGGAAAGTGAAAAAAGAACACCAAGAAGGAATTGGCGGACGATCATGAAATTTACATATGTTAATGGGGTCGATTTTACTTAGGTGTGATGTTAATTTCGGGACCAACCGGTGAGCGCTTGCGCCACAGCACGGCATAATATGCAAATTAGCGTCGGTGGTATTTAAGGAGTACGGCGAAGTGAATGTAATCAGTCGTCGGCGTACGGACACTTGTGAAGACCCTGAAGAAGCTGCATGCCTGGACATGGAAGACGTGTACGATTTCAGCAGTTATCGGACTTTGAGCGAGGTCGTCTAGTCGGACTCCACGAGGCCGGGTGGTCGTATCGTCATAATGCGGAGCGAATTGGACGGGAAGTATCGGTCGTGGTCCGAGGAACGTTCCCACACGAGAAGACGTGGAACCGGGAGTCACAGACGGACTGATGAGCGGACCGATCGATGCATAAGAAGAGCGGCGTTGTCAAGCAGAACATCTACTGCGACGCAAATCCGATCTGCCGTTGCACCTGAGGTGACTGTGCGAACAATCCGCAACCGTCTACTGGATGCAGGACTACGTGCACGTGTGCCTCTGACTCCAGCCCACCGTCAGCAGTGGTGTCGCCAACGTCTGCACTGGAGAACGCAATGGCGATCTGTCGTGTACAGCGATGAAAGCAGATTCTGCTTGGGAGCCTCCGATGGCCGCATGCGTGTTCGCAGACGCACAGGGGAGAGCGTCTCCACCCTTCTTGCATCCGCCAGCGACAGACAGGGTCTACACCTGGTCTCCTGGTGTGGGGAACGATCAGCTATCACTCCCGTGCACAACTAGTGTTTGCACCGGGTACGTTAAACAGCACCTCCTACATCAACATCATTCAGCCCGTTGTTGTGCCATTTGTAAGGTCGGTCCATCGTGTTGTTGTCCAGCAATATAACACACGCCCACACACGGCACGTGCAACGCAACATGCACACAACTTCCATGGCCTGCTCGTTCAACGGATTTGTCCCCCATTGAGCACGTGTGGGATTTTATGGGACAACTTATCCGGTCTCTACGACCAGCCACGACCATCCCCGATTTACGCGTTGAGGTTGAGGATGCTTGGAACTCAATACCCCAAACTTACATCCAACATCTGTACAACAGACTCCATGCAAGAATTGCACAGTGTGACGCAGTTCATGGCGGTTCAACCTCGTACTAACCATGTTACATGGAAATGTTATTTTTCAGTTTACCAGCAAATACAGCTGTATTTTGCCATAATGTTTTGATCACGTTATCCTCTGTATTCCGTTATTATGCTGTATAAATTTCGTTGGTATCAGACGTCTCCTTCTTGGCGTTCTTTTTTCACTTTCCGCCAGTGTATATATATTAAAATATTTACAAAGCAAAACTTTACACCCTTGTAATCCAACATAATAGCAGCAAATATGACTGACTGAAATTTCCAGCTTATTCCTTATATATCATAGAAATGTCTTTCATATTTATGCATAAACTAAAAAATGAATGTCATATGCAATAACCCACATAAATGAATTCAAAGTACAAAATCTGTATATTTACAATTGCAGGTTATGGGTGCTGCTATATTTATCAACAAAGAATATAAAGTTATTCAATATATTTAATTAAACACAAATATAAATTCTAAAAGCATATGTATATCATAGAAATGTCCTTGATATTTATGCATATGTTTAGATTCCGATTCTAAATTAGATCCATGTATAATTACAAATGTAGATTTTAAATCACAAATGGGCAGAAAAAATTGATAAATACCTGTAGCACGAACATCATATTTCAGGAAACTTTATAATATCCTCTAGTAATATTTATTTAAGTTAATACTCATTAAGAAAGCAAATGAGCCACAATGGAGAGGCATGGATGTTGTGCTTGTCTTAGAGTACTGGCTCTCTCTTTTCCCTGGAGTAAGTGACCTTAAATTAGGAACAGGTGGCTGGCTGAAAATCCCCATACTCGTAGACCTAATCCCATATAATGCAAAAACTGAAATACTACCTTAGAATAATCTCAATAACTGTATTCAGTTATTTTAGATTATGGTTATTAATTTATCAGTCTTTTTTTTAACAGGAAAATGTTCTTCAAATACTGAAATTTAAGCAAAGCTAAATGTCAATACACAATATATCTGAATACTGCTGTTTTAATATTTTTTACATATATTATTTTCCATGTGCCCTAATTGCACATATCCTTGTGCATACCTATGTAGGCTCCATAGGAACTGGACTGCATAAATCATTAATAATCTCTTGAACTCACTAACAGACACCCCCCCCCTCTTTCCTTAACAAAGAAAAAGTAATATATTGATTGTTGAAGTTCTGTTTTAACTTCCAACAGAGAAGAACCAGACTTAACTCAGCAGCACAAATAGGGGAGAGAGGCAAATATTATTTTTGTCCTAGTTGTAAATGCATTTATGGCACCTCTATTCATAGTGATTGTGGAATAACTTTTTTACGGGTCTTATAGAGGTTATTTTTAATGAAAGTTGGTTGTCAAATTTTCGAACTAAAGCCTAGTTCGTCATCAGGACTATGTCACTGGAGTAGTTGCTGCCACTCAATTGGAAGAGTCCATCCGCAATTATCGTTAATTGTGGTACTTCTTCTTCTTGCTATTTCGATCCCTTCTTCTAGTTTCCTCTTTACTAAGTTTGACTGGTGGGCGATTATTTTCACTGAGTCCCAATTTATGGAGTGTCCACTTGCTTGTATATGTCTGTCTAGCCCTGTTTTGTTCCCAATGTTCCTAATAGCTGCTTGGTGTTCTTTCATTCGGACCTTAATACTTCTCCCTGTTTCTCCTATATAGCTGAGTCCGCAGTTACAGTCGATGCAGTAAATTACTCCTTCCTGCCATTGGATGTCCAATTCTTTCTGCTTTAAAGCTGGCAGGAATTTCTTTATTTTGTTATTAAGATCTGGAGCTAGCCTGATATTATATTTTGCTCCGATCCTTTTCAGGTTCTCGAAAAGTCCCTTGTGGTACGTAATTTTGCTGGTGAATTTGAAGTTGGTTTTCTCCTGCTTCTTTTTTGGCACTTGTTTAAATATTTTCTCAACATATGGGGAGGGGTAATTGTTTTCTGCCAATATTTCCTTTAATTCTTCTTTGTGAAGATCTTTCTGAGTAGCTGAAGAGACCAGGATTTCAATCTTTTCCAAAAATTGAAATTCATAGCAGATGACCTTGCGGAAAAAATAGTATTCCATAATCACAATAAAGAAATACTACTTGGCATATATGAACTGCTCCTATTTTCCTTCAAGAATAATTTCTTCCAGTTTGGAAAGAAATATTACAGGCAAACTTCAGGACTTGCAATGGGTTCTCCACTAGCACCTCTGCTAGCAAATTATTATATAAGTAAACTAGAAGCAAAAATCCTTATACAACCCTCCTTGTTTGCTCTCTATGTAAGGTACATGGATGATGTCCTAATTATAGTAGATACTGTGGACCAATCTCTACCCTCTCAGATTCTGGAAGAATTTAACTTACTAGAGAATACCTTGCAGTACACCCTAGAACAGGAAAGAGACCATAGCATCAATTACCTAGATTTAACCTTGACCTCAAGAGAGGGAAAAATATTCACTCAGCTTTTCAGAAAACCCACCAACACAGGGAAGATGTTAGACTTCTGCTCATTCCACCCTGATTATATTAAATCGAATACGGCGAGACAATTTTTGGAAAAGATTGAAATCCTGGTCTCTTCAGCTACTCAGAAAGATCTTCACAAAGAAGAATTAAAGGAAATATTGGCAGAAAACAATTACCCCTCCCCATATGTTGAGAAAATATTTAAACAAGTGCCAAAAAAGAAGCAGGAGAAAACCAACTTCAAATTCACCAGCAAAATTACGTACCACAAGGGACTTTTCGAGAACCTGAAAAGGATCGGAGCAAAATATAATATCAGGCTAGCTCCAGATCTTAATAACAAAATAAAGAAATTCCTGCCAGCTTTAAAGCAGAAAGAATTGGACATCCAATGGCAGGAAGGAGTAATTTACTGCATCGACTGTAACTGCGGACTCAGCTATATAGGAGAAACAGGGAGAAGTATTAAGGTCCGAATGAAAGAACACCAAGCAGCTATTAGGAACATTGGGAACAAAACAGGGCTAGACAGACATATACAAGCAAGTGGACACTCCATAAATTGGGACTCAGTGAAAATAATCGCCCACCAGTCAAACTTAGTAAAGAGGAAACTAGAAGAAGGGATCGAAATAGCAAGAAGAAGAAGTACCACAATTAACGATAATTGCAGATGGACTCTTCCAATTGAGTGGCAGCAACTACTCCAGTGACATAGTCCTGATGACGAACTAGGCTTTAGTTCGAAAATTTGACAACCAACTTTCATTAAAAATAACCTCTATAAGACCCGTAAAAAAGTTATTCCACAATTATTTTTGTGTTGAAAAATGAGGAACAGTACATATGTTTTTTTGTATCAACTTGGCCTCATAATGTTTATTCTTTAATAATGCTTATAAAACATGTTTATGTTTTTTATTGCATAATTCTTATTTGTTGTTCAATTAATAATCAATGCGTCATTCACATCATGCATATGATTTTAGGGTTTGCACAAAAGTGTGGCTGAAAATCCCATACTCGTAGACCCAATCCCATATAATGCAAAAACTGAAATACTACCTTAGAATAATCTTAATAACTGTACTTTTTCCATAGACATTAAAAACAAACGTAATTCTTTTTGAATTTGTTCAGATGGAATAATTGTTGAAATATAGATACAAAACAGAAAGAAACAGAAGTAAACAACATATACATGATGTTCTTATGCCCTATTGACTACACATGGTAGAATTTGTGAATGGTGTTCATACAAAATTTGGCATTTTTGCTGTTTCTGAAAATCAAAAATACAAAAAATGCTAACCTACAAAATCTAAAAATTCGAATTTTCCATATGGTACTAATTGGCATGAACCAATTTCAGTATGTAACTTCTCATTTGAGGTACAGTAGATTCTAGTTAACTGGGACACATCGGGCATGGAACATTTTAGCTCAATTATGCAAAACTTTATCCTGAAGAGCTAATTTGGGATGTTCTTTAAGAATCGTCCTAAATAAACAGCTACCTCGATGAACCAATTAACCGGAATCCACTGTATTTGCAAAACTGAACAGTTTTAGTGAACTGTCATTTGGCACAATTTCTACTGATATCAATGGAGATGTGGTGATGGTTCAATAATTATAGACACACTGCATTCCAACTGTAAATGGACCATATTTCCTGTCAATTAAACACAGAAAAAAATTGCATTTTCAATGTGACCCCTTTGAATTTTTATGAAACTCTGTAGATTTGTTGACATAGACCAGAAATGAATGTATGCCAATCTTTAGCACATAATAGCGTTTAAATTATTTGAGATAGGAGATCATGAAATTCAAAACATTTGCCAAATTTCAGTGTTTTGTATTTTGCAAATGTATTTATAACTTAAGTACTTTTAATCACAGGGTAATGAAGTTTTTTAATCTCTTTTTTTTTGGCTTCAAAATGATATATTACTTAATGCATATTTTTTTAATTTAAAAGTCAAAATTTCAAATTTCATTTTGAATTTCTCGAAAAGTGACATTTTGATTTCTTTAAAAAAATAATATATGAAATTTCATCACATAGTGATAATATTTTATAAATATGATGGTGGCAATTGAAAGGCATCAAAAGTTTCAAGGAACTGTTAAATCGACATGCTTCGTAAACTTACCATATGACTTAACTGTGCATGTTCCACTGATCAATAGAGAAGCTTAATTATCTAGTCAATCAGTAACATTAAAAAGAACACACATGCACTATGTTTGGTGATGGGTTACTCTTGTTTATAAACCATTTAATGTAAAATTTATTACAATATGAAAACTTTCAAATTAACATCTTAGCAGTTTAGCTTTAAACAAGGATATGCATTATTTGCTGAAAAGAGTTGACATAATGCATTTGAACTTGGCACTGATATCTAATTTTAAAATCTTCAAAAATTTATCTTCGTGTTTGTGGTGACAATTTTATATTGTAACCATTGAAGAAAACTATTTTTATGTAAAATAAAGAACAAAGTTTGCAACAAGTGCACCACATGAAATTGTTTTCTGTGTGATGCTTTACATTATTTATTTTTACTTCATCCATGTCTTCAAAGGTGTTCAAGGCACATCCAACCCACAAGTGTCCTGCACACATGCATGTCACAAAGATAGATATAACTGCAAGTGCTATCTCACATTTATCAGAAGTAACATACTTTTACATATTCTATTTTGCTGATTGTAGAACTGGAATAAACTCATATGCTGTTTTTGTACACTAGGATAACACAGTGAAGTTTGGGTATTCATCTTGATATTTCAAAATGTGGCTACGATAGCTTTTCTTCAGCTTCTTATTGACTTTCACTGTGGTATTCAAAATCACAGACATGCTTTTGGTTGTCCAATTATGTAATTGATGTGGTGTCATAATCTGCATTATTATATGGCCTTAAATTTGCTTTACCTGCAAGACTTTTAAGATTGCCACCAACATTATCACATGTACTATTACCACACGATGTTGTATGAAAGTGCCACCGCACAACTGTTCTAAAATCTATCTCATGTCAGCAGAAATTGATCAACTTTTTTTTCTATTCTTATATGCTTTTTTTCTGTTCTGTTCTTATTATATATATATATATATATATATATATATATATATATATACATGGGATGCAAGGTCAGGTGATGCGTAACATCACAGCCTCTCCTTGACAAATGTCAACCCCGCCTTCTCGTGGTGCATCCTGTTCCCACTAAAGGGGCTCTGACGACCGCCCATAGCGGTATAACTATACCATCGGGATCAGAGGAAATTCTATCCCACACTCACCAACCCGCTTGGCCAGCGTGGTGAGTTATGGCCAAACCCCTCCAAAATGATTCCACAACTTAAATCTTGGCCCTCAGTCTCCGGCAGCTGGAATGTACCTGGCCAAGGCAGCGGCCAGTGCGACATGAAGGCAGAGGGTGCTAAGAATCCCCGGAGGACCGGACTAGGCTGCCATCTGATGCTGACCTTGGCTACGTATAATGGACGCTCCCTATCTTCTGATTCAAGGCTTCTTGAATTGGAAGAGGAACTACAAAGGATCAAGTGGGACATCGTGGGGCTAAGTGAGGTAAGGAGAAAAGGAGAAGATCTCATCGAACTGAAAAGTGGACATCTCTTCTACTATCGTGGGACAGATACTGGCAGAACTAGTGGTGTTGGATTTATAATAAACAAGAAACTGAAGGATAAAGTTGTAGAAGTTGAAAGTTCCTCTGACAGAGCTGCACGACTTGTTATCCAACTCTCGAAAAGATACCAGGCTCAGATTATTCAAACTTATGCACCCACCACAAGTCATCCTGAAGAAGAAATTGAAGAATTTTATGAGGAAATTTGTCATCTAAATAATAAAGGTAAGCAGCACTTGAAAATAATTATGGGAGATTTCAATGCAAAAATAGGGCAACGGCAACAGAATGAAACTTCAGTAGGTAAATTCGGTCATGGCAACAGAAACCAGCGTGGAAATACTCTCGTTGAGTTTGCAGAGGCAGAAGGGTTTTTCATCTTGAACTCCTTCTTCAAGAAAAAGCCACACAGGAAATGGACATGGAGACATCCAAATGGGACGACAAGTGAAATTGATTTTATTATGTGTAACAAAAAATTTGTCATAGAAGACTGCAGTGTGCTAAACAAGTTCAACACAGGTAGTGACCATAGATTGGTGAGATGTAAGATGCACCTCAACACTAAACTTGAACGTGGCAAGCTCATAAGACAAACAAAATCTATTGATATAACCAACCTTAAAAAACACCATAATACCTTCAAGTTGGAACTGAAGAACAGGTTCTCTGCTTTGGAAGGCCTAACATCGGAAGAAGTGGATATTTCTGAAGTTAACAGAAAAGTAACCAAAGCTCTTATGGAAACAGCAACAAAATTAGCTGGGTCTAAGAACAAGTTGCATGTAAACAAATTATCAAGAAAAACCAAAATGTTGATGCAAAAAAGAAGAGAGATGAGGACAACTAAAGAAGATGTGACTTCCAAAGTGGAATATATAGAGCTATGCAAGACAGTAAGAAAAAGTATCACTGAAGACGTAAGAAAATTCAACTGTGAACTAGTGAGGAAGGCAATTGAAAACAACCAAAGCCTAAAGATAGCAAAGGGACATCTCAGTAAGGGAAGAAAACAGATTATGGCACTGAGAAAAGAAGATGGTTCTGTAACAAGAAATAGAGGCGAAATTTTGACAAGAGTGAAAGATTTCTACTCCAAATTATATGAAAGGGATGATACATGCACTCCAGACATCATGAAAGATACCAGTACCAGAGTTCCTCCAGTCCTTCCAGCAGAAGTTGCACATGCAATCAAGAACATGAAGCAGGGAAAAGTTCCAGGAGAAGATGGAATTACTGTAGACATCATACAAGAAGCAAGTGGAGAAATCGAAACAGTACTCGCCCAAATTTTCACTCGATGCCTTAATGAAGGAAAGATTCCTGAGGATTGGAACACTGCTACAATGATCCTGCTACATAAGAAAGGTGACATTGAGGATCTCGGAAACTACAGACCTATCAGCCTCCTATCAGTAGTTTATAAAATCTTCACTAAAGTTCTTTCACACCGCTTGAAGGTAACACTGGACATGGCTCAACCGAGAGAACAAGCTGGATTCAGGAGTGGCTACAGCACAATAGATCATATCCACGTACTGAGAGAACTAATTGAAAGAGCGAGGGAATATGAACTTTCATTGTGCATGGCTTTTATCGATTATGAAAAAGCCTTTGATTCGGTGAAACCATCAGCAGTTACAATGGCTCTGAAAACCTGCGGTATTGAAGATGCATACATTAATATTATTAATAACATCTATGAAAATGCAAGGGCAAAAATTCTGCTGTTTGAAAATACAACACACGTAAAAATTGGAAAGGGAGTGAGACAAGGTGACACCATATCTCCGAAGCTCTTTAATGCCACATTGGAGGGTGTTTTTCAGTCTCTGAGCTGGGAAAACAAGGGGATAAAGATTAATGGAGATTATCTAACCCACCTTCGTTTTGCTGATGACGTAGTCATTTTTGCAACTACCCCATCAGAGCTGCAGAGTATGATCCAGGAACTTGCTGACAAGAGTAAAGAAGTGGGATTAAAAAAAATGAACTTTCAGAAGACAAAAGTGATGTTCAATGCTTTTACAAGAAATGAAGATTTATCGATTGATGGAGAAAAGCTGGAGATAACAGACACATACGTTTATCTTGGACAGCAGATATCAAGTGAGGGTCACATTGATGAAGAAATTAATCGGCGTACAAAACTTGCCTGGAGAGCTTTTGGAAGAAACAGCATAATTTTCAAGAGCAATATGCCATTATGTCTTAAAAGAAAAGTGTTTGATCAATGCATCCTTCCAGTGCTTACGTATGGTGCAGAGACGTGGACCTTAACTAAAAGAGACATACAAAGGCTGCAGACAACTCAAAGCAGCATGGAGAGGTGCATACTTGGTGTAACCAGGAGAGATATGAAGAGGAACTCGTGGATCCAAAAAATGACAAGAGTGGAAGACATCATGATCAGAGTTAAATCCCTGAAATGGCAATGGGCTGGACATACTGCCAGAAGGACAGATCATCGATGGACAGCCGAAATTTTAGATTGGATTCCAAGGGACAGGAAAAGACCCAGAAGAAGACCACATGGGAGATGGGTGGATGAAATTCGAAAGTATGGAGGGGTGACATGGAGGAGACTGGCACAAGACAGACCGTTGTGGAGGAAACTTGGGGAGACCTTCGTCCAGCAGTGGATTGATAATGGTTGACAATGATGATGATGATGATATGAATAATAAAAAGTTTTTCTTTAAACTTTTGTTGAGATATGCAGGTAATGCTGCATAAGATGCACTGATACTGCATTGTATTGCAAGCTCTCCAAAATTAAGCCATGATTTGTGAATTCAGTTTTCCCTCATTTTTTGTAATATGCAACAAATGGGTGAATTGTGGCTTGAAAATTATTCCAATGGAATCCTTAAGCAGAATCTTGCAATGGAAATGAACAATTGTTTGAAAAATCACATACAGTATTACCTGCCAGTTTTCTGGGTACTTTGGGGGGGGGGGGGTGTTCACACTGCAATTTGATGTTCAATTATTATCAATATAACTATGAATGTTCATTCCTTAAGGTAGCTTCATTGAGTAATGAATATACATTTCTTTTCATTTTGATTATGTATCTCATGTATGACACATAGTAAATATAGCTTCAAACTTTTTAGGTCACCTCCATCCCCACCCTACAGCTTTGAAAACAATCCTGGCATATCCTATGTCCAGAATCCATTACATTGGCAAACTTGAATAGGGTGAAAAAATAGTGCTTTTCAGAATACAAATCAGTTGAACCGTAATACAACTAAGAACTTATATTGCTTTCGTGGCAACATCAAAGAAGAAAAATATTCAAGCAAAGCAAACTGAATTTGCTCGTACTACTTGCTGGTCATCCATGTAACACATCTAAGAAAACTTCAATCCAAAAAAAATAAAAACCTTTGGATCTTTCTCGTCACATTAAGGTCTTAAACAGAAATTTTCACCAAGATATTGTAATACTGAGACTAAATCTTGTGAACATATGCACTGTACCTGCAACACGACAAAAACAATTCCTCACCATTCTGAAGCAGAACGATTGCCTACAGTGAATGCTTATTGATTGCACTACATCACATCCCTTTTAAACAGTACACTATTAGGCCATATCAAATTAAAGTGGACAAAAACAAAATAAAGGGTTCTCTTCACAGCCCAGATACTCAGGTCACATATATGTAAGAAAGTATTTCCTTTTAATTATGTTTATAACAATTTTGTTATTCCTTATTTTCCTTTTTCTAATGTGTCAATCAGTTTGAATAATTTGCAACATCAAAGCAGGATTTCAACAAACTAGGCAAGTTAAATTTGATCCAGATTCAACTACAAGAGACTTTGGTTCACCTGCAAAAGGGAATTCAGTGGCAGTGAGAATGAAGACTTTACGAAGTAGAGTTTCTCTGGAAGCAGAAGGCATGCCCTGTTTGTTGTACGACTACACTTCTTCAGCAAAAAAATATGTAAAAATCGTATGCAAGATCACTAACATTCCTTTCTAGTACACCTGTTCACATGAAAGACGGCAAAAGAATTAGATACTTCATATTAGAAGTATGCATGTTTTAATATTTTCATATTTTGTCATTTTTCTATAATTATGTTCAACGACTGCCACAGTCTTAACAAATTAAGTAAAAAAAACCCAAACAGTTCTAATTGTTAACTATTACTTAGGTTAGTTGATAAAGGAGGGGTATGACAGCTAGGTACTACCCACGCAGGCAACATTCTCCTATGCCTACGCAAAGCTACATTCTAGGAAGAATACCACAGGGTCAGTGCAAATTAAAATCACTTTCCCCAAAAGGCTGCAGAACAATTTTCCCACAGTTACTGCAACAGGAAATCCTAAACTGAATAAAACAACAAAACTCAATGGTAATGTCTTTGTAAAATCAGAAGAAACTGAAAAAAAAAAAAAAAATTACTAAAGAAATGTTTTATTTTTTCTCAATCCTCTTTCTCACTAGAAAATTAAACAAAAAAAAAAAAAAAAAAACCCTGATCGTTCTTAACTTATACCACAATTCTTAAAGCTGACTACCAGCAGCACGATCCTGGAAACCCTGCTGCAGTTACTTATCTGTATGAAGAAGCATATCCACTGAAAGATAACTCTTCTGAGCATCACACCATTCATGCTTTTCACCTTTATGCAGAATCACAGGCCCTGAAAAATGACTTCTGTAAGCACTGTTTCAAGTGTGTGAAGCTATTTACCTGTGTGAAGGAGCATGTGCCTTGAAAGAACACTTTTACCAGTAAACTCTTTGGAGCATACATCACACTGGTAAGGCTTTTCACCCGTGTGAACGAGCAAGTGTCTTGAAAGATCCCTTTTCCGAGTAAAAGGTTTGGAGCATATATCACACTGATGAGGCTTTTCACCTGTGTGAATGAGCATATGATTTGAAAGAGTACTTTTTTGAGCAAATTGTTTCAAACATACATCACACTGGTGAGGCTTTTCACCTGTGTGAAGCAGCAGGTGCCTTGAAAGATTATCTTTCTTACTAAATTGTTTGGAGCATATGTCACACTGGTGAGGCTTTTCACCTGTGTGAAGATGCATGTGCTGTAAAAGATGACTTTTAACAGCAAAACGCTTGGAGCATATGTCGCACTGGTGAGGCTTTTCACCTGTGTGAAGGAGCAGGTGCTGTGAAAGATGACTTTTACAAGCAAATTGTTTCAAACATACAGCACACTGGTGAGGCTTTTCACCTTTGTGAAGGAGCATATGCCTTGAAAGAACACTTTTAACAGTAAACCCTTTGGAGCATACATCACACTGGTAAGGCTTTTCACCCGTGTGAACGAGCAAATGTCTTGAAAGGTCCCTTTTCCGAGTAAAAGGTTTGGAGCATATATCACACTGATGAGGCTTTTTACCTGTGTGAATGAGCATATGATTTGAAAGAGTACTTTTTGAGCAAATTGTTTCAAACATACAGCACACTGGTGAAGCTTTTCACCTGTGTGAAGAAGCATGTGCTTTAAAAGATAACTTTTAACAGCAAAACGTTTGGAGCACATGTCACACTGGTGAGGCTTTTTACCTGTGTGAAGAAGCATGTGTGTTAAAAGTGTGTCTTTGCAAGTAAATTGTTTGGAGCATATATCACAGTGGTGATGCTCTTGATCTGTGTGAAGGAGAATGTGCCTTGAAAGAAGACTTTTGCAAGCAAATTGCTTCCGGCATACATCACACTGGCGAGGATTTTCACCAGTGTGAAGGAGCATGTGCCTTGAAAGAGTACTTTTATCAGCAAATTGTTTTGAGCATACTTCACACTTCTGATGCTTTTCACCTGTGTGAAGATGCATATGTGTTAAAAGAGTGCTTTTGTGAGTAAATTGTTTGGAGCATATATCACAGCGGTGAGGCTTTTCACCTGTGTGAAGGAGCATGTGCTGTGAAAGATGGCTTTTACAAGCAAATTGTTTCAAACATACCGCACACTGGTGAGGATTTTCACCTGTGTGAAGAAGCATGTGGCTGGAAAGGTAACGCTTGGATGCAAACTGTTTTAAGCATACATGACATTGATGATCCTTTTCACTTGACTGAAGAGGACTATGCCTTGAAATGCTGCATTTTTCACTTAGCTGCTTGGAACACATGTTAGAATCATAAGGTTGTTCTCTTGCATGGATTTGTACATGCATTAAGAGACTATCCTTCTATTTGTATTTCTTGCGGCACTTTACACTGGAAAAGTTTTTTACTTAGGTGAAGTTGCATATCTCTCACAATTCTGGATTATCTTGAGTTTTTCTGGAATCATATTTCTCATTCCCAGAGATCTTCACTTTATTCAGCATGAGGTGCATTGAAGTGTCAATTAGTGCTTTCACTTCCTTTACAATTATTTGTTCAGGTGCTTCTCTCATAGAATACTTCAGCACTGACTCCATGCTGAGAAACACAATTTTTATTTATTACGAAATCTGCTAGTCTAATAATTTCCCTTTTTGACATTATGCAGTCAGGAACTGAAAAATACATGCCCCTAACATGTGTTGTGCACACATACAAAGAATAATACTATAGTCATGTCTATTATCTAAGAAGGCATCAGGAATGCTTTAAAAAATATCATTAATTAGAACATGTAACATAAAAACAACATAGAAATGAATCCAAACGAGATTTGTAAGCAGATTATCTAAAATGGCCGATCCAATTTTCAAGAGATATCAGAATAGTGACAAAGAAAAACATTCACTGGTTTTATAGTTGTTACTTATAAAATGACATGGCAGACTTTTTCTCATCAAAGCAAATATAAAGAAATATTTTGTCCCTTCTGTAAGATGCTGAAATTCGGGGAAAATAAAAACATGCATATAAAAACACCTGTAGATTCATATCACGCATTTTCTTTCAGAACATTTCGGCAACTTTGGCGAGATTGAGGTAAAAGAACAAAATTCACAGACTGTTGTGTGTACAACTAATTTTGAAAACCCAAAGTTACCTTGAGAGGCGCAATTTTGTCGCGGTCTTCTGTAATGTATTCACTTTACCAATTATGCTGTTGTTACTTCGTTAGGTTTAAAGATTTGGTAGTTTACCTTCTAATGAGAATGACGCACGTTTATCTTCGCGTATCCTAATTCTAAGCCTAATAATATAATATGAAATGGCGATTCAGGAAGAAGATTTTCCTTATAGTGAGAGTGGGACATGTAATGTATCTTTTAAATTCTAGATTTTTTTTCACACCTCCACCAGCGAAACTTGTTCATTCCATTTCACTACGACAAAGAGACACAAACTGCTCCCGTGCTACAACGGAAAAATTGCCGATAAGCTTTAATTTAAAATGTGATGTCAGCTGTAATACATACATTATAACCAAGAAGGTAGTAGCAATTGAAGGTCATTCATGCAAAATGTCGGACCGTTGAACTTGCAAGCAGTGTTGCCAATTATTCACCCGAGCAATAAGCTTTTTTTTTTTTTTTTTAAGAATATGAGGCATATAGACAGAGCTTTATGCCTCACAGCATTTAGTTGGCCGAATTATAATAGGGAAAATGTCTCGTGATCACGATGAAACACACAACTTTTTAGCAAGTAACAGAAAAAATACATTCTGGTAAAATACAAAAGAAAAACATACATAATAAATAGAGCCCAGACACAAGTCCAGGTAGGAAGAATTCAGTGGTGAGGGACAGAAAACAGAGATATTACATAGTGGGCATATCCAGTACCGAAGAGGGTCCTGAATTATAACCAAGAGATGGGAGCAATAAATCACTGGGTCTCAAAAACTGACAGGAACAAACACGCAGGAAGTAGAACAGCGGAGCCGGTCGAGGGAAAAAACAGTTAGAGACTAACTCAGCTTCTGGAACACTGGGCGAGAAGCAGAGTTCAGTTCTGAGGACATAAAAGTAAGTCTATTATTGCAGGAGAGAAATTTTGAATTTGTCCGGGCATAAGTTCGAAGCTCTTGCAAAATATGCGACACCTGGAAAGCAACGTCAGCTGGACGGTATGTACATTGAGTGAGATAGGTAGAATAGTCAAACCACTCATCGCGGCTAAGTGCAAAAGACGAAAAAGTTACCGGTGATATAAAAGCCGGCTATGTCAACAGTTTGACAAAACTGTTGGAACAACGCTTGCAAGGCAGCCTCCGCAAGTTCAATTGGATCGTCAGTGATCCCACGCCCTCTCCGGGATGCAGGAGGAAAGCGAGTTCGGGATGAGGACCGGGAACGATAAACACGCGGGTGACCGCGCTTAGCCGTACCCCCGATGTGTTTGAAAGTGCTTCCCTTATTCCACAGGAGCGAGAATCATTCCTGGAGTCATCGCTGAAAGACAGATCATCGCTCGGAACGCTGACCGCAAGTTCAGGAACAGTCGGAGAAGCCGGAGGAATAGCACCTGATGAGACAACTGGAGCGACAACAGCAGACGAAACAGTTGGAAATTCCATAGCCGAATAACCATCAGTGAGAGCAGCTGATGAAAGCACTTGGTCAGAGGCAACACTCCCATCATTCAGGCCAGACGGATCCGGAGGAACCGAAGTGTGAGACACTTGAAGCAAAGGGAATTGATCCACAGAAGAAATCGTAGGGTCGAAGAAGGAGCACTGCGATCCGACCGCGAGATGCCGCCGTCGACGGAGAAGCGTCCGAACCCAGAAGCGCAGTCGTCTGTCTAGGTAGCGATTGCGGAGTAGAAGCAAGAGCAGGGCACATCCCTTTGTGATGTCCAAACACCGTACAATGTTCAAAGTGATGACAGGTGAGGAAAGTGATGCGACGGATTTGACCATCACACTTGACAGTCAATTTCGTAGGACAACGAGGAATATGGTCAGGGAGGCGAAAACCATCTGGGCTGTTCGCCGGGTGCTCAGGATAGAGCGATCTGCCGTATCTCGTGGTGCTGCAGAAAAAGTGCTGATGCGGCCAAAAAATCGACAGACAGTGAAGAGGGTGGGGTATATCATTGTGTCCGTCCTCTCTGGAGGGACGGGGTACAACAAAAGAGCGACAGTGCGTTATGAAACAGGTTCAGGAAAGAGAAGCTGATTCCGAATCATCAGTCCGGTCTGAAGAACAGAAAGAGCTAAGGCAGCCTCCGTGAAGTACACGAGTACCAACCGTAGACGACGTGACATATGTAAGAGAACATCCGTTTGAGGGCAGTGGCATAAATCATTAGAGTTGTGTTCGGCAAGGCTTCAAAACTGACCCCTTGCGCGAGAATCGAGGAAAAAGAGGACCCGCAGAAGAATCCAGAGGGAAGTCGAGGGTAATCTCATCGTCGTCACATTGTAGAAAAGGTTGTAGAGACACAGTATCCGCATACACGAGGGGCAGTGATACACGAGAAGCTATAGCAGCAGTAACATCAGAATAGGACGAAGACTGCTGTAAGAGGCTAAGGGCAGAGGGTGAACACTTCCAGAAGTATCCATGACGTCATCGTTCTGCTCGAGTAGAGAACTAGCAGACGAGCAGGCAGTCTGAGGAACACCGGAAGCACAGCGTGATGAAGCACTGAAGGAAGGTGGCGTAGCAACGTCGGAAGAAGAAGGCGACGTGGCGACGTCACCGATTGAGAGACTATTATCGGAAGAACCGGAAGTGAGGAAAACAGACTTATGACCGCAACTGGATGACGCCATTACTAATGGCGGCGTCCAGTAGCTCTTCTGATCAGCTCGACCAGGAGATAAACTGATATTGAATAAATTAACGTACTGATGGGCCTGTAAGTAGAACTGAACGAAACACGATAACTTTAGATACACAGGAACATAAAAATATAGAACTCAAAAAGCACTTAGAACAACACTTTGAGCATGAAAATTCGGAGCTAAGAGCGAGACGGTCGCGATGCAATCGGAGCAGTGTTGCTAAAAACAAGAAATAAGCTAAAAACCGCAATCAAATAAGCTAGATTTAAGCCAGATTTAGGAAAACAATTGAAATACAGTCAATATGTAAAATAATTATATGTTTTTATCGATACATATTTAATTGATATTGCAGGGTTGTAGCCACAGATACCATATACAACAAGCTAGTGCCGCCCCGGTGGCGCAGTGGTCTAAGCGATAGCCTCTGATCATTCTTCCGTAAGGGGTCCGGGTTCGAATCCCGGCGAGGCATAGATGTTGTGTTTGTCTTACGGCACTTGCTCTCTCCCTTCCCTGGAACCAGTGGTCCTAAATTAGGGACGGGCGACTGCTTATAGCCCATTGATTTGTTCACGGTGGTCGTTAAACCTCAAAATCAATCAATCACCAACAAGCTAGATCGAACACCCATGGATATGGAAGACGTGTACGATTTCAGCAGTTATCGGACTTTGAGCGAGGTCGTTAGTCGGACTCCGCGAGGCCGGGTGGTCGTATCGTCATATTGCGGAGCGAATTGGAAGGGAAGTATCGGTCGTGGTACGATGGTGGCGTAGATGGTCTGAGGAACATTCCCACACGAGAAGACGTGGAACCGGGAGTCACAGACGGACTGATGAGCAGACCGATCGACGCATAGGAACAGCGGCGTTGTCAAGCAGAACATCCACTGCGACGCAAATTCGAGCTGACGTTGCAGCTGAGGTGACTGTGCGAATAATCCGCAACCGTCTACTGGATGCAGGACTACGTGCACGTGTGCATCTGGCATGTGTACCTCTGACTCCAGCCCACCATTAGGAACGGCTGCAGTGGTGTCGCCAACGTCTGCACTGGAGAACGTAATGGCGATCTGTCGTGTTCAGCGATGAAAGCATATTCTGCTTGAAGCCTCCGATGACCGTATGCGTATTCTCAGACGCACAGGGGAGCGTCTCCACCATTCTTGCATCCGACAGCGACACACAGGGCCTACACCTGGTCTCCTGCTGTAGGGAGCGATCAGCTATCACTCCCGTACACAACTAGTGTTTGTACCGGGTACGTTAAACATCACCTCCTACATCATTCAGCCAGTTGTTGTGCCATTTGTAAGGTCGGTCCATCGTGGTGTTTTCCAGCAAGATAACGCATGCGCACACACGGCACGTGCAACGCAACATGCACTTCAGGGTGTGAGACAACTTCCATGGCCTGCACGTTCAACGGATTTGTCCCCCATTGAGAACGTGTGGGATTTTATGGGACGACTTATCCGGTCTCCACGGCCAGTCACGACCATCCCCGATTTCCGCGTCCAGGTTGAGGATGCTTGGAACTGAATACCCCAAACTTACATCCAACATCTGTACGACAGACTCCATGCCAGAATTGCACAGTGTGACGCAGTTAATGGCGGTTCAACCTCGTACTAACCATGTTACATGGAAATGTTTTTTTCAGTTTACCAGCAAATACAACTGTATTTTGCCATAATGTTTTGATCACGTTATCCTCTGTATTCCGTTATTATGCTGTATAAATTTTGTTGGTATCAGACGTCTTCTTCTTGGTGTTCTTTTTTCACTTTCCGCCAGTGTAGATATCTTACATTGACAGCAGTGGTATAAGCCACACAATGAAGGAAGTTTCCTACGTTTAAGTATGCAAAAATACTCAAATCATTTTCAATGCAAAGTACAGTTTCATGTATTAGGTTTTAGCAGGTTAACCAATATAAAAACACTGAACTAAAGTTAACAGTTCAGCTGTAAATCATTGAAGTGTGAGTTAGAAATTCTTTACCTCAGATTTTTTTTTTTTTGATTGGAGGTTTAACGACCACCATGAGCAACTCAATGGGCTATAAGCAGTCTCCCGTCCCTAATTTAGGGTCACTGGTTCCAGGGAAGGGAGAAAGCCAGTGCCGTAAGACAAACACAACATCCATGCCTCACCGGGATTCGAACCCGGACCCCGTTCGGACGAATGATCAGAGGCCACCGCTTAGACCACTGCGCCACCGGGGCGGCCAGATCATTTTTGCAGTGGTTATCATGGTAAGACACAATGGCACACTCGGTAAGAAGGCCCGAGTCCTCTGGAAGAGGTATCACTTTTTTAAACACATATTTTACGAATCATTTAAAACACATTTTAATATGGCGAAGATATTTTCATTGCTTTATAATATTTCAGATGTTTTCTACGGGGTATTTTTATTTACATCTTCAATATTGTGGGACACCCGCGTAAAGAAATCCTAGGTACACCACTGCTACAACATAATGCATTCCATAAGGCAATGAATTAATAATATGCCAAAATGCAATGTACACTGGCGGAAAGTGAAAAAAGAACACCAAGAAGGAATTGGCGGACGATCATGAAATTTACATATGTTAATGGGGTCGATTTTACTTAGGTGTGATGTTAATTTCGGGACCAACCGGTGAGCGCTTGCGCCACAGCACGGCATAATATGCAAATTAGCGTCGGTGGTATTTAAGGAGTACGGCGAAGTGAATGTAATCAGTCGTCGGCGTACGGACACTTGTGAAGACCCTGAAGAAGCTGCATGCCTGGACATGGAAGACGTGTACGATTTCAGCAGTTATCGGACTTTGAGCGAGGTCGTCTAGTCGGACTCCACGAGGCCGGGTGGTCGTATCGTCATAATGCGGAGCGAATTGGACGGGAAGTATCGGTCGTGGTCCGAGGAACGTTCCCACACGAGAAGACGTGGAACCGGGAGTCACAGACGGACTGATGAGCGGACCGATCGATGCATAAGAAATGTCTTTCATATTTATGCATAAACTAAAAAATGAATGTCATATGCAATAACCCACATAAATGAATTCAAAGTACAAAATCTGTATATTTACAATTGCAGGTTATGGGTGCTGCTATATTTATCAACAAAGAATATAAAGTTATTCAATATATTTAATTAAACACAAATATAAATTCTAAAAGCATATGTATATCATAGAAATGTCCTTGATATTTATGCATATGTTTAGATTCCGATTCTAAATTAGATCCATGTATAATTACAAATGTAGATTTTAAATCACAAATGGGCAGAAAAAATTGATAAATACCTGTAGCACGAACATCATATTTCAGGAAACTTTATAATATCCTCTAGTAATATTTATTAAAGTTAATACTCATTAAGAAAGCAAATGAGCCACAATGGAGAGGCATGGATGTTGTGCTTGTCTTAGAGTACTGGCTCTCTCTTTTCCCTGGAGTAAGTGACCTTAAATTAGGAACAGGTGGCTGGCTGAAAATCCCCATACTCGTAGACCTAATCCCATATAATGCAAAAACTGAAATACTACCTTAGAATAATCTCAATAACTGTATTCAGTTATTTTAGATTATGGTTATTAATTTATCAGTCTTTTTTAACAGGAAAATGATGTTCTTCAAATACTGAAATTTAAGCAAAGCTAAATGTCAATACACAATATATCTGAATACTGCTGTTTTAATATTTTTTACATATATTATTTTCCATGTGCCCTAATTGCACATATCCTTGTGCATACCTATGTAGGCTCCATAGGAACTGGACTGCATAAATCATTAATAATCTCTTGAACTCACTAACAGACACCCCCCCCCTCTTTCCTTAACAAAGAAAAAGTAATATATTGATTGTTGAAGTTCTGTTTTAACTTCCAACAGAGAAGTACCAGACTTAACTCAGCAGCACAAATAGGGGAGAGAGGCAAATATTATTTTTGTGTTGAAAAATGAGGAACAGTGCATATGTTTTTTGTATCAACTTGGCCTCATAATGTTTATTCTTTAATAATGCTTATAAAACATGTTTATGTTTTTTATTGCATAATTCTTATTTGTTGTTCAATTAATAATCAATGCGTCATTCACATCATGCATATGATTTTAGGGTTTGCACAAAAGTGTGGCTGAAAATCCCATACTCGTAGACCCAATCCCATATAATGCAAAAACTGAAATACTACCTTAGAATAATCTTAATAACTGTACTTTTTCCATAGACATTAAAAACAAAACGTAATTCTTTTTGAATTTGTTCAGATGGAATAATTGTTGAAATATAGATACAAAACAGAAAGAAACAGAAGTAAACAACATATACATGATGTTCTTATGCCCTATTGACTACACAAGGTAGAATTTGTGAATGGTGTTCATACGAAATTTGGCATTTTTGCTGTTTCTGAAAATCAAAAATACAAAAAATGCTAACCTACAAAATCTAAAAATTCGAATTTTCCATATGGTACTAATTGGCATGAACCAATTTCAGTATGTAACTTCTCATTTGAGGTACAGTAGATTCTGGTTAACTGGGACACATCGGGCATGGAACATTTTAGCTCAATTATGCAAAACTTTATCCTGAAGAGCTAATTTGGGATGTTCTTTAAGAATCGTCCTAAATAAACAGCTACCTCGATGAACCAATTAACCGGAATCCACTGTATTTGCAAAACTGAACAGTTTTAGTGAACTGTCATTTGGCACAATTTCTACTGATATCAATGGAGATGTGGTGATGGTTCAATAATTATAGACACACTGCATTCCAACTGTAAATGGACCATATTTCCTGTCAATTAAACACAGAAAAAAATTGCATTTTCAATGTGACCCCTTTGAATTTTTATGAAACTCTGTAGATTTGTTGACATAGACCAGAAATGAATGTATGCCAATCTTTAGCACATAATAGCGTTTAAATTATTTGAGATAGGAGATCATGAAATTCAAAACATTTGCCAAATTTCAGTGTTTTGTATTTTGCAAATGTATTTTTAACTTAAGTTCTTTTAATCACAGGGTAATGAAGTTTTTTTAATCTCTTTTTTTTTGGCTTCAAAATGATATATTACTTAATGCATATTTTTTTAATTTAAAAGTCAAAATTTCAAATTTCATTTTGAATTTCTCGAAAAGTGACATTTTGATTTCTTTAAAAAAATAATATATGAAATTTCATCACATAGTGATAATATTTTATAAATATGATGGTGGCAATTGAAAGGCATCAAAAGTTTCAAGGAACTGTTAAATCGACATGCTTCGTAAACTTACCATATGACTTAACTGTGCATGTTCCACTGATCAATAGAGAAGCTTAATTATCTAGTCAATCAGTAACATTAAAAAGAACACACATGCACTATGTTTGGTGATGGGTTACTCTTGTTTATAAACCATTTAATGTAAAATTTATTACAATATGAAAACTTTCAAATTAACATCTTAGCAGTTTAGCTTTAAACAAGGATATGCATTATTTGCTGAAAAGAGTTGACATAATGCATTTGAACTTGGCACTGATATCTAATTTTAAAATCTTCAAAAATTTATCTTCGTGTTTGTGGTGACAATTTTATATTGTAACCATTGAAGAAAACTATTTTTATGTAAAATAAAGAACAAAGTTTGCAACAAGTGCACCACATGAAATTGTTTTCTGTGTGATGCTTTACATTATTTATTTTTACTTCATCCATGTCTTCAAAGGTGTTCAAGGCACATCCAACCCACAAGTGTCCTGCACACATGAATGTCACAAAGATAGATATAACTGCAAGTGCTATCTCACATTTATCAGAAGTAACATACTTTTACATATTCTATTTTGCTGATTGTAGAACTGGAATAAACTCATATGCTGTTTTTGTACACTAGGATAACACAGTGAAGTTTGGGTATTCATTTTGATACTTCAAAATGTGGCTACGATAGCTTTTCTTCAGCTTCTTATTGACTTTCACTGTGGTATTCAAAATCACAGACATGCTTTTGGTTGTCCAATTATGTAATTGATGTGGTGTCATAATCTGCATTATTATATGGCCTTAAATTTGCTTTACCTGCAAGACTTTTAAGATTGCCACCAACATTATCACATGTACTATTACCACACGATGTTGTATGAAAGTGCCACCGCACAACTGTTCTAAAATCTATCTCATGTCAGCAGAAATTGATCAACTTTTTTTCTGTTCTTATATGCTTTTTTCTGTTCTGTTCTTATATATATATATACTTGCGTAACATCACAGCCTCTACTTGACAAATGTCAACCCCGCCTTCTCGTGGTGCATCCTGTTCCCACTAAAGGGGCTCTGACGGCTGCCAATAGCGGTATAACTATACCATCGGGATTAGAGGAAATGCTATCCCACACTCACCAACCCGCTTGGCCAGCGTGGTGAGTTATGGCCAAACCCCTCTAAAATGATTCCACAACTTAAATCTTGGCCCTCAGTCTCCGGCAGCTGGAATGTACCTGGCCAAGGCAGCGGTCAGTGCGACATGAAGGCAGAGGGTGCTAAGAATCCCCGGAGGACCGGACTAGGCTGCCATTTGATGCTGACCTTGGCTACGTATAATGGACGCTCCCTATCTTCTGATTCAAGGCTTCTTGAATTGGAAGAGGAACTACAAAGGATCAAGTGGGACATCGTGGGGCTAAGTGAGGTAAGGAGAAAAGGAGATCTCATCGAACTGAAAAGTGGACATCTCTTCTACTATCGTGGGACAGATACTGGCAGAACTAGTGGTGTTGGATTTATAATAAACAAGAAACTGAAGGATAAAGTTGTAGAAGTTGAAAGTTCCTCTGACAGAGCTGCACGACTTGTTATCCAACTCTCGAAAAGATACCAGGCTCAGATTATTCAAACTTATGCACCCACCACAAGTCATCCTGAAGAAGAAATTGAAGAATTTTATGAGGAAATTTGTCATCTAAATAATAAAGGTAAGCAGCACTTGAAAATAATTATGGGAGATTTCAATGCAAAAATAGGGCAACGGCAACAGAATGAAACTTCAGTAGGTAAATTCGGTCACGGCAACAGAAACCAGCGTGGAAATACTCTCGTTGAGTTTGCAGAGGCAGAAGGGTTTTTCATCTTGAACTCCTTCTTCAAGAAAAAGCCACACAGGAAATGGACATGGAGACATCCAAATGGGACGACAAGTGAAATTGATTTTATTATGTGTAACAAAAAATTTGTCATAGAAGACTGCAGTGTGCTAAACAAGTTCAACACAGGTAGTGACCATAGATTGGTGAGATGTAAGATGCACCTCAACACTAAACTTGAACGTGGCAAGCTCATAAGACAAACAAAATCTATTGATATAACCAACCTTAAAAAACACCATAATACCTTCAAGTTGGAACTGAAGAACAGGTTCTCTGCTTTAGAAGGCCTAACATCGGAAGAAGTGGATATTTCTGAAGTTAACAGAAAAGTAACCAAAGCTCTTATGGAAACAGCAACAAAATTAGCTGGGTCTAAGAACAAGTTGCATGTAAACAAATTATCAAGAAAAACCAAAATGTTGATGCAAAAAAGAAGAGAGATGAGGACAACTAAAGAAGATGTGACTTCCAAAGTGGAATATATAGAGCTATGCAAGACAGTAAGAAAAAGTATCACTGAAGACGTAAGAAAATTCAACTGTGAACTAGTGAGGAAAGCAATTGAAAACAACCAAAGCCTAAAGATAGCAAAGGGACATCTCAGTAAGGGAAGAAAACAGATTATGGCACTGAGAAAAGAAGATGGTTCTGTAACAAGAAATAGAGGCGAAATTTTGACAAGAGTGAAACATTTCTACTCCAAATTATATGAAAGGGATGATACATGCACTCCAGACATCATGAAAGATACCAGTACCAGAGTTCCTCCAGTCCTTCCAGCAGAAGTTGCACATGCAATCAAGAACATGAAGCGGGGAAAAGTTCCAGGAGAAGATGGAATTACTGTAGACATCATACAAGAAGCAAGTGGAGAAATCGAAACAGTACTCGCCCAAATTTTCACTCGATGCCTTAATGAAGGAAAGATTCCTGAGGATTGGAACACTGCTACAATGATCCTGCTACATAAGAAAGGTGACATTGAGGATCTCGGAAACTACAGACCTATCAGCCTCCTATCAGTAGTTTATAAAATCTTCACTAAAGTTCTTTCACACCGCTTGAAGGTAACACTGGACATGGCTCAACCGAGAGAACAAGCTGGATTCAGGAGTGGCTACAGCACAATAGATCATATCCACGTACTGAGAGAACTAATTGAAAGAGCGTGGGAATATGAACTTTCATTGTGCATGGCTTTTATCGATTATGAAAAAGCCTTTGATTCGGTGAAACCATCAGCAGTTACAATGGCTCTGAAAACCTGCGGTATTGAAGATGCATACATTAATATTATTAATAACATCTATGAAAATGCAAGGGCAAAAATTCTGCTGTTTGAAAATACAACACACGTAAAAATTGGAAAGGGAGTGAGACAAGGTGACACCATATCTCCGAAGCTCTTTAATGCCACATTGGAGGGTGTTTTTCAGTCTCTGAGCTGGGAAAACAAGGGGATAAAGATTAATGGAGATTATCTAACCCACCTTCGTTTTGCTGATGACATAGTCATTTTTGCAACTACCCCATCAGAGCTGCAGAGTATGATCCAGGAACTTGTTGACAAGAGTAAAGAAGTGGGATTAAAAATGAACTGAAGACAAAAGTGATGTTCAATGCTTTTACAAGAAATGAAGATTTATCGATTGATGGAGAAAAGCTGGAGATAACAGACACATACGTTTATCTTGGACAGCAGATATCAAGTGAGGGTCACATTGATGAAGAAATTAATCGGCGTACAAAACTTGCCTGGAGAGCTTTTGGAAGAAACAGCATAATTTTCAAGAGCAATATGCCATTATGTCTTAAAAGAAAAGTGTTTGATCAATGCATCCTTCCAGTGCTTACGTATGGTGCAGAGACGTGGACCTTAACTAAAAGAGACATACAAAGGCTGCAGACAACTCAAAGCAGCATGGAGAGGTGCATACTTGGTGTAACCAGGAGAGATATGAAGAGGAACTCGTGGATCCGAAAAATGACAAGAGTGGAAGACATCATGATCAGAGTTAAATCCCTGAAATGGCAATGGGCTGGACATACTGCCAGAAGGACAGATCATCGATGGACAGCCGAAATTTTAGATTGGATTCCAAGGGACAGGAAAAACCCAGAAGAAGACCACATGGGAGATGGGTGGATGAAATTCGAAAGTATGGAGGGGTGACATGGAGGAGACTGGCACAAGACAGACCGTTGTGGAGGAAACTTGGGGAGACCTTCGTCCAGCAGTGGATTGATAATGGTTGACAATGATGATGATGATGATATGAATAATAAAAAGTTTTTCTTTAAACTTTTGTTGAGATATGCAGGTAATGCTGCATAAGATGCACTGATACTGCATTGTATTGCAAGCTCTCCAAAATTAAGCCATGATTTGTGAATTCAGTTTTCCCTCATTTTTTGTAATATGCAACAAATGGGTGAATTGTGGCTTGAAAATTATTCCAATGGAATCCTTAAGCAGAATCTTGCAATGGAAATGAACAATTGTTTGAAAAATCACATACAGTATTACCTGCCAGTTTTCTGGGTACTTTGGGGGGGGGGGGGTGTTCACACTGCAATTTGATGTTCAATTATTATCAATATAACTATGAATGTTCATTCCTTAAGGTAGCTTCATTGAGTAATGAATATACATTTCTTTTCATTTTGATTATGTATCTCATGTATGACACATAGTAAATATAGCTTCAAACTTTTTTAGGTCACCTCCATCCCCACCCTACAGCTTTGAAAACAATCCTGGCATATCCTATGTCCAGAATCCATTACATTGGCAAACTTGAATAGGGTGAAAAAATAGTGCTTTTCAGAATACAAATCAGTTGAACCGTAATACAACTAAGAACTTATATTGCTTTCGTGGCAACATCAAAGAAGAAAAAATATTCAAGCAAAGCAAACTGAATTTGCTCGTACTACTTGCTGGTCATCCATGTAACACATCTAAGAAAACTTCAATCCAAAAAAAAAAAAATAAAAACCTTTGGATCTTTCTCGTCACATTAAGGTCTTAAACAGAAATTTTCACCAAGATATTGTAATACTGAGACTAAATCTTGTGAACATATGCACTGTACCTGCAACACGACAAAAACAATTCCTCACCATTCTGAAGCAGAACGATTGCCTACAGTGAATGCTTATTGATTGCACTACATCACATCCCTTTTAAACAGTACACTATTAGGCCATATCAAATTAAAGTGGACAAAAACAAAATAAAGGGTTCTCTTCACAGCCCAGATACTCAGGTCACATATATGTAAGAAAGTATTTCCTTTTAATTATGTTTATAACAATTTTGTTATTCCTTATTTTCCTTTTTCTAATGTGTCAATCAGTTTGAATAATTTGCAACATCAAAGCAGGATTTCAACAAACTAGGCAAGTTAAATTTGATCCAGATTCAACTACAAGAGACCTTTGGTTCACCTGCAAAAGGGAATTCAGTGGCAGTGAGAATGAAGACTTTACGAAGTAGAGTTTCTCTGGAAGGAGAAGGCATGCCCTGTTTGTTGTACGACTACACTTCTTCAGCAAAAAAATATGTAAAAATCGTATGCAAGATCACTAACATTCCTTTCTAGTACACCTGTTCACATGAAAGACGGCAAAAGAATTAGATACTTCATATTAGAAGTATGCATGTTTTAATATTTTCATATTTTGTCATTTTTCTATAATTATGTTCAACGACTGCCACAGTCTTAACATATTAAGTAAAAAAAAAAAAACAGTCCTAACTGTTAACTATTACTTGGGTTAGTGGAGAAAGGAGGGGTGTGACAGCTAGGTACTACCCACACAGGCAACATTCTCCTATGCCTACGCAAAGCTACATTCTAGGAAGAATACCACAGTGTCAGTGCAAATTAAAATCACTTTCCCCAAAAGGCTGCAGAACAAATTTCCCACAGTTACTGCAACAGGAAATCCTAAACTGAATAAAACAACAAAACTCAATGGTAATGTCTTTCACAAAGAAAGGTAACTTGATCACGCTAGTTACGTTAACTAAAACTTTTACAAAAAGTTCGTAAGTTGAAGCTTTCGACCTTATCTTAGGTCTTCATCACGCGTGATGAAGACCTAAGATAAGGTCGAAAGCTTCCAACTTACGAACTTTTTGTAAAAGTTTTAGTTAACGTAACTAGCGTGATCAAGTTACCTTTCTTTGTTAATATTGTTACGTGTTTTGCCCATAATCGTCAGGTAATGTCTTTGTAAAATCAGAAGAAACTGAAAAAAAAAAAAATTACTAAAGAAATGTTTTATTTTTTCTCAATCCTCTTTCTCACTAGAAAATTAAACAAAAAAAAAAAAAAAAAACCCTGATCGTTCTTAACTTATACCACAATTCTTAAAGCTGACTACCAGCAGCACGATCCTGGAAACCCTGCTGCAGTTACTTATCTGTATGAAGAAGCATATCCACTGAAAGATAACTCTTCTGAGCATCACACCATTCATGCTTTTCACCTTTATGCAGAATCACAGGCCCTGAAAAATGACTTCTGTAAGCACTGTTTCAAGTGTGTGAAGCTATTTACCTGTGTGAAGGAGCATGTGCCTTGAAAGAACACTTTTACCAGTAAACTCTTTGGAGCATACATCACACTGGTAAGGCTTTTCACCCGTGTGAACGAGCAAGTGTCTTGAAAGATCCCTTTTCCGAGTAAAAGGTTTGGAGCATATATCACACTGATGAGGCTTTTCACCTGTGTGAATGAGCATATGATTTGAAAGAGTACTTTTTTGAGCAAATTGTTTCAAACATACATCACACTGGTGAGGCTTTTCACCTGTGTGAAGCAGCAGGTGCCTTGAAAGATTATCTTTCTTACTAAATTGTTTGGAGCATATGTCACACTGGTGAGGCTTTTCACCTGTGTGAAGATGCATGTGCTGTAAAAGATGACTTTTAACAGCAAAACGCTTGGAGCATATGTCGCACTGGTGAGGCTTTTCACCTGTGTGAAGGAGCAGGTGCTGTGAAAGATGACTTTTACAAGCAAATTGTTTCAAACATACAGCACACTGGTGAGGCTTTTCACCTTTGTGAAGGAGCATATGCCTTGAAAGAACACTTTTAACAGTAAACCCTTTGGAGCATACATCACACTGGTAAGGCTTTTCACCCGTGTGAACGAGCAAATGTCTTGAAAGATCCCTTTTCCGAGTAAAAGGTTTGGAGCATATATCACACTGATGAGGCTTTTTACCTGTGTGAATGAGCATATGATTTGAAAGAGTACTTTTTTGAGCAAATTGTTTCAAACATACAGCACACTGGTGAAGCTTTTCACCTGTGTGAAGAAGCATGTGCTTTAAAAGATAACTTTTAACAGCAAAACGTTTGGAGCACATGTCACACTGGTGAGGCTTTTTACCTGTGTGAAGAAGCATGTGTGTTAAAAGTGTGTCTTTGCAAGTAAATTGTTTGGAGCATATATCACAGTGGTGATGCTCTTGATCTGTGTGAAGGAGAATGTGCCTTGAAAGAAGACTTTTGCAAGCAAATTGTTTCCGGCATACATCACACTGGCGAGGATTTTCACCAGTGTGAAGGAGCATGTGCCTTGAAAGAGTACCTTTATCAGCAAATTGTTTTGAGCATACTTCACACTTCTGATGCTTTTCACCTGTGTGAAGATGCATATGTGTTAAAAGAGTGCTTTTGTGAGTAAATTGTTTGGAGCATATATCACAGCCGTGAGGCTTTTCACCTGTGTGAAGGAGCATGTGCTGTGAAAGATGGCTTTTACAAGCAAATTGTTTCAAACATACCGCACACTGGTGAGGATTTTCACCTGTGTGAAGAAGCATGTGGCTGGAAAGGTAAGGCTTGGATGCAAACTGTTTTAAGCATACATGACATTGATGATCCTTTTCACTTGACTGAAGAGGACTATGCCTTGAAATGCTGCATTTTTCACTTAGCTGCTTGGAACACATGTTAGAATCATAAGGTTGTTCTCTTGCATGGATTTGTACATGCATTAAGAGACTATCCTTCTATTTGTATTTCTTGCGGCACTTTACACTGGAAAAGTTTTTTACTTAGGTGAAGTTGCATATCTCTCACAATTCTGGATTATCTTGAGTTTTTCTGGAATCATATTTCTCATTCCCAGAGATCTTCACTTTATTCAGCATGAGGTGCATTGAAGTGTCAATTAGTGCTTTCACTTCCTTTACAATTATTTGTTCAGGTGCTTCTCTCATAGAATACTTCAGCACTGACTCCATGCTGAGAAACACAATTTTTATTTATTAAGAAATCTGCTAGTCTAATAATTTCCCTTTTTGACATTATGCAGTCAGGAACTGAAAAATACATGCCCCTAACATGTGTTGTGCACACATACAAAGAATAATACCATAGTCATGTCTATTATCTAAGAGGGCATCAGGAATGCTTTAAAAAATATCATTAATTAGAACATGTAACATAAAAACAACATAGAAATGAATCCAAACGAGATTTGTAAGCAGATTATCTAAAATGGCCGATCCAATTTTCAAGAGATATCAGAATAGTGACAAAGAAAAACATTCACTGGTTTTATAGTTGTTACTTATAAAATGACATGGCAGACTTTTTCTCATCAAAGCAAATATAAAGAAATATTTTGTCCCTTCTGTAAGATGCTGAAATTCGGGGAAAATAAAAACATGCACATAAAAACACCTGTAGATTCATATCACGCAATTTCTTTCAGAACATTTCGGCAACTTTGGCGAGATTGAGGTAAAAGAACAAAATTCACAGACTGTTGTGTGTACAACTAATTTTGAAAACCCAAAGTTACCTTGAGAGGCGCAATTTTGTCGCGGTCTTCTGTAATGTATTCACTTTACCAATTATGCTGTTGTTACTTCGTTAGGTTTAAAGATTTGGTAGTTTACCTTCTAATGAGAATGACGCACGTTTATCTTCGCGTATCCTAATTCTAAGCCTAATAATATAATACGAAATGGCGATTCAGGAAGAAGATTTTCCTTATAGTGAGAGTGGGACATGTAATGTATCTTTTAAATTCTAGATTTTTTTCACACCTGCACCAGCGAAACTTGTTCATTCCATTTCACTACGACAAAGAGACACAAACTGCTCCCGTGCTACAACGGAAAAATTGCCGATAAGCTTTAATTTAAAATGTGATGTCAGCTGTAATACATACATTATAACCAAAAAGGTAGTAGCAATTGAAGGTCATTCATGCAAAATGTCGGACCGTTGAACTTGCAAGCAGTGTTGCCAATTATTCACCCGAGCAATAAGCTTTTTTTTTTTTTTTTAAGAATATGAGGCATATAGACAGAGCTTTATGCCTCACAGCATTTAGTTGGCCGAATTATAATAGGGAAAATGTCTCGTGATCACGATGAAACACACAACTTTTTAGCAAGTAACAGAAAAAATACATTCTGGTAAAATACAAAAGAAAAAAACATACATAATAAATAGAGCCCAGACACAAGTCCAGGTAGGAAGAATTCAGTGGTGAGGGACAGAAAACAGAGATATTACATAGTGGGCATATCCAGTACCGAAGAGGGTCCTGAATTATAACCAAGAGATGGGAGCAATAAATCACTGGGTCTCAAAAACTGACAGGAACAAATACGCAGGAAGTAGAACAGCGGAGCCGGTCGAGGGAAAAAACAGTTAGAGACTAACTCAGCTTCTGGAACACTGGGCGAGAAGCAGAGTTCAGTTCTGAGGACATAAAAGTAAGTCTATTATTGCAGGAGAGAAATTTTGAATTTGTCCGGGCATAAGTTCGAAGCTCTTGCAAAATATGCGACACCTGGAAAGCAACGTCAGCTGGACGGTATGTACATTGAGTGAGATAGGTAGAATAGTCAAACCACTCATCGCGGCTAAGTGCAAAAGACGAAAAAGGTACCGGTGATATAAAAGCCGGCTATGTCAACAGTTTGACAAAACTGTTGGAACAACGCTTGCAAGGCAGCCTCCGCAAGTTCAATTGGATCGTCAGTGATCCTACGCCCTCTCCGGGATGCAGGAGGAAAGCGAGTTCGGGATGAGGACCGGGAACGATAAACACGCGGGTGACCGCGCTTAGCCGTACCCCCGATGTGTTTGAAAGTGCTTCCCTTTTTCCACAAGAGCGAGAATCATTCCTGGAGTCATCGCTGAAAGACAGATCATCGCTCGGAACGCTGACCGCAAGTTCAGGAACAGTCGGAGAAGCCGGAGGAATAGCACCTGATGAGACAACTGGAGCGACAACAGCAGACGAAACAGTTGGAAATTCCATAGCCGAATAACCATCAGTGAGAGCAGCTGATGAAAGCACTTGGTCAGAGGCAACACTCCCGTCATTCAGGCCAGACGGATCCGGAGGAACCGAAGTGTGAGACACTTGAAGCAAAGGGAATTGATCCACAGAAGAAATCGTAGGGTCGAAGAAGGAGCACTGCGATCCGACCGCGAGATGCCGCCGTCGACGGAGAAGCGTCCGAACCCAGAAGCGCAGTCGTCTGTCTAGGTAGCGATTGCGGAGTAGAAGCAAGAGCAGGGCACATCCGTTTGTGATGTCCAAACACCGTACAATGTTCAAAGTGATGACAGGTGAGGAAAGTGATGCGACGGATTTGACCATCACACTTGACAGTCAATTTCGTAGGACAACGAGGAATATGGTCAGGGGAGGCGAAAACCATCTGGGCTGTTCGCCGGGTGCTCAGGATAGAGCGATCTGCCGTATCTCGTGGTGCTGCAGAAAAAGTGCTGATGCGGCCAAAAAATCGACAGACAGTGAAGAGGGTGGGGTATATCATTGTGTCCGTCCTCTCTGGAGGGACGGGGTACAACAAAAGAGCGACAGTGCGTTATGAAACAGGTTCAAAAAGAGAAGCTGATTCCGAATCATCAGTCCGGTCTGAAGAACAGAAAGAGCTAAGGCAGCCTCCGTGAAGTACACGAGTACCAACCGTAGACGACGTGACATATGTAAGAAAACATCCGTTTGAGGGCAGTGGCATAAATTATTAGAGTTGTGTTCGGCAAGGCTTCAAAACTGACCCCTTGCGCGAGAATCGAGGAAAAAGAGGACCCGCAGAAGAATCCAGAGGGAAGTCGAGGGTAATCTCATCGTCGTCACATTGTAGAAAAGGTTGTAGAGACACAGTATCCGCATACACGAGGGGCAGTGATACACGAGAAGCTATAGCAGCAGTAACATCAGAATAGGACGAAGACTGCTGTTAGAGGCTAAGGGCAGAGGATGAACACTTCCAGAAGTATCCATGACGTCATCGTTCTGCTCGAGTGGAGAACTAGCAGACGAGCAGGCAGTCTGAGGAACACCGGAAGCACAGCGTGATGAAGCACTGAAGGAAGGTGGCGTAGCAACGTCGGAAGAAGAAGGCGACGTGGCGACGTCACCGATTGAGAGACTATTATCGGAAGAACCGGAAGTGAGGAAAACAGACTTATGACCGCAACTGGATGACGCCATTACTAATGGCGGCGTCCAGTAGCTCTTCTGATCAGCTCGACCAGGAGATAAACTGATATTGAATAAATTTGTAAGTAGAACTGAACGAAACACGATAACTTTAGATACACAGGAACATAAAAATATAGAACTCAAAAAGCACTTAGAACAACACTTTGAGCATGAAAATTCGGAGCTAAGAGCGAGACGGTCGCGATGCAATCGGAGCAGTGTTGCTAAAAACTAGAAATAAGCTAAAAACCGCAATCAAATAAGCTAGATTTAAGCCAGATTTAGGAAAACGATTGAAATACAGTCAATATGTAAAATAATTATATGTTTTTATCGATACATATTTAATTGATATCGCAGGGTTGTAGCCACAGATACCATATACAACAAGCTAGTGCCGCCCCGGTGGCGCAGTGGTCTAAGCGATAGCCTCTGATCATTCTTCCGTAAGGGGTCCGGGTTCGAATCCCGGCGAGGCATAGATGTTGTGTTTGTCTTACGGCACTTGCTCTCTCCCTTCCCTGGAACCAGTGGTCCTAAATTAGGGACGGGCGACTGCTTATAGCCCATTGATTTGTTCACGGTGGTCGTTAAACCTCAAAATCAATCAATCACCAACAAGCTAGATCGAACACCCAGCTCTTGAGGTGTGACAATGAACGCTCCATTTTTAGCGGGTCATCGCTCTCCATTTAAGCAAAACTACTTTGCATTAAGTCAAGGGAATTCGAGTATGGTACTGTGATTTGCTATTTGTATTCAGATTCTAAGCTGTTAGTTTGCATTTAGAGGAGGAAGTCATAATATTTAGGTGAAATACAAAAATATTCCATAGCGCAAATTACAATGTCAAGGCTTTTGCAAAATGTTGCAGTATTTCAGATTCAGAGAGGGCTTAAATTCAAAAGAAACGTCATTCCGTCACCTGCGCTATTGGGAACCTCAACGAACTATAGGGGGCGCTGCGCAAACGTAAACAAACTTCTCTAGTACGGGTAACGTCGCACGTGTTTCCATAAAGTCGAATGTTAGAATTGCTGGTTTGTCACTTTCAATCCTCGAAATAATGAAATTTGTGGACGCTTCCAAAAACATCAAGATGCCTTAAAAAAGGGGAAGTGATTGTTAATGTAGGCCATATAATTTCTTGTGGAATTAAGAAGGAAGATGGAAGACAAATTCTCATAGTTTCGCAATGCATTCAGTCCACGACAATAACGTCGTCGCCTCACTCCATCAACGGTGTTTTAGATACAAGTAACAGTGAAATTTCTATAAAGAAATTTGAGTGCTCTTGTAAAGCGGGCAGAAGTGGAACGTGTAAGCACTGTGTAGCAGTAATGCTTTACTGTAACAGGTAATTTTTATTTTTACATTTCAGGCAAGTGATATAGTAATACCGACAGGGGTGTTCTAATCCGGATTACTATTAAAAGCTGACATTTCGTTTCACTTGACGTTTCCCAGGACCCATTTTCAATACTGTAAACAATAACAATTGTAATTTTTGAACATTCTGTTCCTAAAAGTGTTTGTCAATTGGTAATTGTTGATCATCATTGGATTCTGCGTTTTTGAACCGATGACTGTTGACAGAACATTGCAAATCTTGTTCCATAATGAAGTTTAAATTTATATGGATAACAGCAATTATTTGTTTTCAAGATTATGTAGAAATGCGGATTTTTTAATTACTACTATGCAATAAAAACATGCCTTGTTTATTATTCATTCAAAGACGTTACTTGGTTAGTAGCATTTCACTGGAAGGATTTCAAACGCAAGGCACAAACGTTTGTACTAACTTGTGAAAAACATAGCCGAAACCTTGGGAACGACATTGCGGGACACAACAGTATGATTTGTTCTTCTTCACGTAATTCTCCATTATACAATTCTCTAATTCCAGAATCAATGCAAAAATACACAAAGCGATCTACCAACAGCCAAGCATTGAGCCAAAAATGTTACCCGTACTACAGTAATTCTTCCTTTTGCCGCTAGAGGGAGAGCGGACCGCTGAGATTGCCAATAAGGAAAAAAATCACATTATTTTTAATTTGTTGCGGCATAATATAATTTTAGGTTTCTTGTTCGTGAATGCTTGTATTTAGTTGCATGTTTGCCCTAATAAATAATTTAAAATGTTAAACACTGAAATTTCCTCTGTGAATAACAAAGTATCGACAATTAAAATTAATATTTTTGAGCGAAATAATAAATAAATCAGAATGGCATAGGTAACAGCTAGCAAGGAAAAAGATCTACATTATTTCACCTTTCTTATGTAAAGTTTGTGGATGCCATTATTTTTCGGGTTTAAATCAATAGTTTTCTGGGTTTAATAGCAATTAATTGATTTTAAATATATCATTTGCTTTTTCATTATTTTAAATCTTTGCCTCATTATAGTCATAAAAAATTTTCCAGTGATTTTCAGTATTTGCATACAATACCAGTTTTAAATTTATCTTGCCAAGTAATGCCATCCCAGATGGGGTTTTTTCAACATTGGTGAAAAGGAAAATGCAAATAAGTAAGCGCAGTTACATTTTCGTCTCTCAGCGTATGGTTTATATCAGAGCAAGATTTCACCACGATTTACGCAAAAACCAAGTCCAAATTATCCTTCGTAATATGTCTCACCCCAACAGCTTGACCCTCTCAATATAGCCTCAGGATTGTCACAGCGCAAGCGTATGCTTAACACAGCAGAGAGCCAATCTAGTCCCTTATATGATATCCAGCGGGGTCGCAACCGCGGGGGCAGAAGGAAAGTTTGCCCTGCACGCAAATGAGTGTGGGGGCAAAACATTACCTTTGCTCCCTCAGTTTTCTTCCTTTTTAAATTACACATGTTTGTGATTGGAAATATCAAACATTCGGGGTTTTTTTTGCAGTTCATTTTGATAAAAATTAAGTACTGCTCTTCATTATTTTAAATGAACTATCTAGAAATCTGAATATTTATTTACTGCCACTCCATAGAGGCTAACAAATGCTAGAGCCATTAAACAGTCCAAAGGGCTGGTTTCCGTTTGAATGAGGGATACCAGACGTCCCGTTAAATACGGGATCGTCCCGTTTTTGGCTAATGCGTCCCGTTGTCACGAGAAAACTCTTCCGGACAGGTTTTTGTCCTGTGTTTTAGAGTTCAAGACTGAAGAACCAAAAGGGATAAGTTACAATTTCTGTTCTTTTACAAACATATTTTTTAACCTGCACGCCAATCTTCCCCTAAGCTGACTGTTATCTCCCGCGTCTAACTCTGTGGTCAGTGATCTCATTACGTATGCAAGCAGAGCCGTGGCAGATTGATATCGGGAGAGGGAGGGCAAGTGACCTCGACACCTGGTGGATGCAGCTCTGAAGTCCAAAGAAGATAGTGAAGTGAAGGACATGTTGAAATCCAAACATTTAGATGAAATCTAGGTGGAACTCTTAAAAAAAGTTGAAGGAGAACTATCTAATTTAAAGAAAGTAGTGGAGTTCGTTATGTGTATCCCTGGAACAAATGCGTGAGTCGAAATATTATTTTCTCGCATGAACGCCCTGTGGGCTGTGAGAAAAATAAATTGTCTGTAAAATCAAAGCTTATTGTAAAGTCATTCTTCAATGAGGATTGTGTAACTTTTTATGACATGATTCTTAAAAACAAACAATAGTTAAATGAAATTCATTCTTCAGAAAAATATTGCCAGAGTGAGCAAGACTGATTGATTAATAAGAATATTTATTAATAAGAATAGTTAGAATCATTTTGTAAGACTGGCATATGTGGTATTCTAAACTTTCACCGTCAGTCGTAAGTGTCCCGTATTTTTTTTCAATGTATCTGGGATCCCTAGTTTGAACAAAACCAACGTTTTGTGTCTCATTAGGTGTAAGAAATTTAGTCTTGCTCTAAAAACATTGGTAAAAATAAATTGAAGTAGGGTGCGAAATGAGATATAAGTTACTTCAATGTTTAATTATAGGACTTAGAGCTACAGTTCCTGGAAAATTCGTACCAATCCGGAAGTATCAAAGTCTATAGTTTAACGCCGTTTATATGTACAATTAGTTTAAATTTAGAAACTATATGGATATGAAAGTGTCTTTTTTAGATGAGTGTTTACTAACAAAAAGAAAATACAGAAAATTTTCGTAATGAAATCAGCACGTCTTCTTTTACAGTAGTACGATAAATTTTATGCTATGATAAAATATTTTGTCCTGCGACATCTTGCGCCCGCTGTCAAGAAAGAGTTCGGACACCACTGATGATATCTGCTGTTGTATCTGCCAAAGACCTTTGAGATATACGTAAACTGGAAAACCGTAAGTTCAACGGCGCGACATTGAAAGTTCAGGGTTGTACGCGTTCACGAATCTGCCACATCTCGTTGTGCAAAGGCGTTTGCGTGTTTATATGTGTTACATATATTTTTTTATATGTATAAACAGTAAGATTTATTATTTCTTGTTTTCATAAATAGCGTGTGCATATTGTAAAGTATTTCAGAAAATAATGTTGCTAGATTTAATGAGCTAAAGAAATTTTTAAAATGATTATATTTTGCGTAGCGTACTGATGTACCAACAAACAAACAACTGGCCAGCAGACACTTTCATTTCATAGATTTTTTCATAACAATTCTTATACTTCGGGAAATTGGGTAAATGCTGTAAGACGTGCTAACTGGAAACGAAGTTAAGCCAAGCCAAAATATGACGATTACCATTTAGCAATGGGTATCACACACCTTTACGGTCTCACTATAACGGTATCTCCTGTCTGGAAACAGAAAAAAGACTTGCGACGGCCAAGTTGTCCCCAAGGAGAAACAGCGTGAAAAGAAAAGAAACATATTCAAATTTTCATCCGGATTTAAGCGTTAGTCACAGCAATGTTGCCGTAACTCACAGTACTAGTCTAGGCTTCTCACTTCCTCTTCTAATTTTTCCCTAGAAATAATGGAGGTGTTTAATATTTTAAGGGCAGGATAGTTAGCTAGTAACCTTTTACACTTACTTTATCTCTAAATATTAAGTTGAGGGACTCAGTTTTTACTAATCTCTATTATATTTAATTTAATTTATTTTTTATCCCGTTTAGTAGCTATTATGAACTCATATTACTGCTCGTAATACTGCGTTTCCTCGAGCTCAGATATTTTGTGCTTGTAGAGTGTGTTTTCCAGCTCTTTGATTTCTACTTTTGTGATTATCTTACGTTTAAAGGTACCATGCATCGTTCTGTTCAACTCCCAAGTGGGTGAGTCCCTTATTTTAACTATTATCAGCTTTGTTTACCTTCTAACCGAGTATGCTTAAGTTTCCCACCGGGCCGCCATTGGAAATGGCGTCATCCGGTGGGGATGCATCGCGTACTATCCTCACTTCCGGCCCATTCACTACTGTTCTCTCTGATGGTGGCGTTGCCACGCAGTCTTCCCATCCTGGCGTTGTGCCTTTGCCCTCAACTAGTGCGTCATCAAGTGCCTCTTTCCATGATTCTGCTCAGACTGTCTGCCTCTCCAGCCTCAATTCCGATGTGACCCATAATGATGTCATGTACACCACTGAGAATACTCCTCCTCCTTCCATCAGTACTGCTCAGAAACCGTCATCTTATTCTGCACAGCTGCTCGGATGCCACTCCCTGACGTTTCATCGTTACGTGGCGACGCTATGGCGCTGCGACCCATCTACGACGCACTGGAGCTTCTTTAATTGTTTAAGTCCCTGCCAATTCTCCTGAGTGACAGAAATTTTCTACAACCATGGCTCTGGGTGTTGTTTTTGACGTCCTCCCGGACACAAAGTTGAACGTTAACGCCACTGCCATCAAGGCGATGTTTCATTTCCGGGCGATTTCTCATATGTATCGTCGTGCCCGGTCTATTATTGTGTATTTCAAGGAAGTTGCGCGTGCGACCTCTATTTTACAGACGGGCCTCTTCATTGCGGCTCATCATCTGAAGCCCGATCCCGTTGCGGGTTAAGAATTCAATGCTTCCTACAGCGATCTCTGCCTTTGGTCAAGTGGTTGGCACTTCACTTCCTATTCCGCAGCTCACGACGACAAAAAAGACCGGTCCATACTTGGAGCTCGTCGCATGGTTGGGGTTCTGTTTTCATCTTCAGACGACATCAAAGATCTTCCCACGCATCTTATTATCCAGTGCCTAGGCCAATGTCGACATATTGATATGCTCTCGGAGTTTCACTGCAGCCAGTGCAAGGTGATGAGTCACTTCTATAAGAATTGTCCAACCCTTCTCATCTCACAGCGCTTGTTCGCCTGGTGACCTCGACAGCTCCTCCTGCTACGTTATCTGCAGCAATAATTTCGGCACATGCCCAGGATGCACCAGTGTCTCCTGCTGCCTCTGTTATCCCTCATCCAAGTTCTGTGCCTTCATCTGACCTTACTGCATCTGGTTCGTCACCTTCTGAACGGAATGCTTCTGCCGAGGATGCTTCGGAGTCTTCTGCTGCCTCTGTCATCCCTCATCCAAGTTCTCTGCCTTCAATTGACCCTATCGCATCTGGTTGCTCGCCACTTCAACGGATTGTTTCTGTACCTGAGTCTGCTACTTCTTTTCCTCTAGATGCTCATCTTAGTGTGGCATAGGTGACTGTCACTACTGCTCCTACTGGGGATTTTTCTACTGATGTGTACTTCCCCTCCATCGATGAGTCGTTCTTTGCTCCTTGTGGGCGTACTGAAAAAACGCAGCGTTTTCAACATCCCTTGTGGCACCGCGAAGAGAGGACACCCTGGAGTATACCGCTCGCGTTCATCATCCGGCACTCGTTCTTCCTCTACGTCCATTAGAGGGTGTGAGAGTCCCGGTGACCGCTGATCTTGCGGACGCAGCTCTCCAAGCCCTGTATCACAAGTGTTATATCGCTAACAAACCACTCAACACGCCTCTGTCTCAACAGCAAGTGTTCCATATATTTAACCTTTTTCGTGACAATAGCACGTATGATCTCGTTCCTTTTCTGTCCAATTGTCCTCACTCATTCGAAGATGTTGTTCGTCACTTAAGTACACTGTACTACGACGTCGCACCTTATCTTGATACGGAACCTGAACTTCAGCCTTGTTACGCAAGACTTGTTGACATCGCCGTTCAGGCTGATCTTGCAGCCTAGACTCTTCGCTTACGTGCCACCTGAGTAGATTCTTCCAGATATTTGTTCCACATGTTTTATGTAAAGTGTCTAATGTTGTGCCCTGTGACTTTGTGTTGTGCTCCTTATATTGGCCTAATCTGTATTTTGACTTTTCTCATTGACACTTTTCTTTTGTATCCCACTGATTCCGATGTCTAATGCATTAAACTTGACTCTTGCTCACAACTGTGTGTCCGGTGATTTCTGCTTACGTTGATATGTGATTTTACCATTTTCGCGATTTTCCTTTCTTGGCTGGTTGCACCCCAAGCTATTGTAAATATTGATGTATGCTTTATCTTATGTCACATTTTTTATTTGTTTCTTTCGCCGAGTGCGGTGGGAATGTATATCCTCTTTTCACAATAAAGATTTGTTTGACCTCTAACCGAGTAGGCTTAAATTTCACACGCCGCCCCGGTGGCGCAGTGGTCTAAGCGATGGCCTCTGATCATTCGTCCGTAAGGGGTCCGGGTTCGAATCCCAGTGAGGCATGGATGTTGTGTTTGTCTTACGGCACTGGCTCTCTCCCTTCCCTGGAACCAGTGACCCTAAATTAGGGACGGGCGACTGCTTATAGCCCATTGAGTTGCTCACGGTGGTCGTTAAATCTCCAATCAAAAAAAAAATTTCACACCGGGACACCATTAGTAATGGCGGGGATGCATCGCGTACTATCCCCACTTCCAGCCGTTCACTACTGTTGTCTCTGATGGTGGTGTTGCCACGCAGTCTTCCCATCCTGGCGTTGGACATTTGCCCCCAACTGGTGCGTCATCGAGTGCTTCTTCCTATGATTCTACTCAGACTGTTTGCCTCTCCAGGCTCAATCTCGATGTGACCCATAATGATGTCATGGACACCTCTGAGAGTACTATTTCTTCCATCACTACTGCTGAGAAGCCTTCATCTTATTCTGCTGCAGCTGCTGCTCGGATACCACACTCTGATGTTTCATCGTTACGTGGTGATGCTATGGCCCTGCAACCCCATCTTCGACGCACTGGAACCTCTTTAATTCTTAAAGTCCCTGTCAATTCTCCTGAGGGATAGAAATTTTCTACAACCACGGCTGTGGGTGTTTTTTTGACGCCCTCCCGGACACAAAGTTGAAAGTTAACGCCACTGCTATCAAGGCGATGTTTCATTCCCGGGCGATTTCTCATATGTATCGTCCTGCCCGGTCTATTATTGTGTATTTCAAGGAAGTTGCGCATGTGATCTCTAGTTTACAGATGGGCCTTATCATTGGGGCTCATCATCTCAAGCCCGATCCTGTTGCGCGCCGCCCAGTGTCCATCTCTTTTTAGCAAGTGCCTCCTTAAGTTACGAATGCCATGCTTCTTACAGCGATCTCTGCTTGGCCACTTCACTTCCTACTCCGCCGCCCCCGACGACAAAGAGGTCCGATCCATACTTGGAGCTCGTCGCTTGGTGCGAGTTCTCTTTTCATCTTCAGACGACATCAAAGATCTTCCTACGCATCTCATTATCCAGTGCCAAGGCCAACGTCGACATGCCGCCCCGGTGGCGCAGTGGTCTAAGGCGTTGGCCTCTGATCATTCGTCCGTAAGGGGTCCGGGTTCGAATCCCGGTCAGGCATGGATGTTGTGTTTGTCTTACGGCACTGGCTCTCTCCCTTCCCTGGAACCAGTGACCCTAAATTAGGGACGGGCGACTGCTTATAGCCCATTGAGTTGCTCACGGTAGTCGTTAAACCTCCAATAAAAACAAACAAAGAAAAACGTCGACATATTGATATGCTCTCGGAGTTTCACTGCAGCCAGTGCAAGGTGATGGGCCACTTCTATAAGAATTGTCCCGCGAACCCTTCTCATCTAGAAGCGCCTGTCCGCCTGGTGACCTCGGCAACTCCTCCTGCTTAGTTATCCGCGGCGTTAACTTCAGAACATGCCAAGGATGCTCCAGTGTCTTCTGCTGCCTCTGTCATCCCTCATCCAAGTTCTCTGCCTTGAATTGACCTTACTACATCTGGTTCCTCGCCTTCTGAACGGAATGTTACTGAACCTGAGTCTACTACTTCCTTTCCTCTAGATGCTCATCTCAGTGTGGCAGAGGTGACTGTCACTACTGCTCCTACTGGGGATCTCTCTACTGATGTGGAATTCACCTCCATCGATGAGTCGTTCAATGACCCTCGTGCACGTCGTGAAAACGCAACGTTTTCAAGACCCCTTGTAATACCGCGAAGCGGGACGCCCAAGAGCGAACCACTCACGTTCTTCATCCAGCACTCGTTCTTCCTCTACGTCCATTAGAGGGTCTGAGAGTCTCAGTGACTCCGCTGATATTTTGGAAGCAGCTCTCCAAGCCTAGTATCACAGGTGTTATATCTCTACCGATCCACTCAACACGCCTCTGTCTCAACAGCAAGTGTTCGATATATTTAGACTTTTTCGTGACCGAGGGTATGATCTCGTTCCTTTTCTGTCCAATTGTCCTTACTCACTCGACGATGCTGTTCATCATTTAAGGACACTTAGATACGACGCCCAAACTTATCTTGACACGGAACCTGAACTTCAGATTTGTTTCGCAAGACTTATTAAAATCGCCCTTCAGGCTGATGTTGCGGTCCGGACTGTTCGCATCCGTGCCGCCAGAGCCAATTCTTTCAGATCTTAGTTCCACATGTTTCATCTCAAGTGATTATTGTTGTGCACTGTGACTTTGTGGAGAAGTGTTCTCCTTATATTAGCCTAATCTGTTTTTTGACTTTGTATCCCACTGATTCCGATGTCTAACGTATTAGTCTTGACTCTTGCTCACAACTGTGTGTCCGATGATTTCTGCTCGCGCTGATATCTGATTTCAACATTTTTTGCGATATAAAATTTTGGGGTTCTACCGTACCCCAAAATTTTGTAAATATTGATATATGTTTATGTCCTGTTACTTTTTTTTTTTGCTTCTTTTGCCAAGTGTTGTGAGAATGTATATACTCTTTTCCGATAATAAAGATTTGCTTGTCCTCATAATACTGCGGGGAAAACTTCCAAAATTAAAAGTTTTGCTCTCGACAACTTCTTTTAAGAATAAACAAATGGTAACATTAAAATGATTTTTGACATTACTTAGAGTGTGAAATACGAATATATGCAACTAGATCACGCAGTTTTCAAGCAACTGAAGCCGAAATATATTTCACAAATAGGACAAGCGACGTTTCCCTTCTGGTATTTCATATCTCCCAAAATTACGATAATGAAATTTTCTTTAATCGTAAGTTAAAAGGTGCAATGTCTAATTTATCCCCCACTAAAAAAAAATAATACGCAGTATTATAACGCAAAATTTCTTCTTTCGCTCAGGTAAAAGAGCTTAATTAACATTGTCTACATATAGAACATGCCGTTTTACCGTACAAGCTCTGCGATCAAAATGTCGCCAGCTGCTGCCACTCATTTACACAAGAACTTCCAATCCATGTATCTTAAAGATCTTTGGTAGCTGCTCTTCGAAGATATCTCACAGCGGAAGAGGAAGATACCGATCTCCAATAGCAGAATTTTTTTTTATTAACGATCTTCATTGCGCTTCAACCTACCCAGTTTTTAATTTTTTTTGGGGGGGGAGGGGGATTACATTATTTTAGCACTAAGCTACACACACGATTTTTCTTTACATACATATATATTTCAGATAAAGGTGCCAAACTTCGGTTTAATAATTCTGAGATGAGAAGCCAAGAATTTCTGATTTCATCAAGCATCTCCTGCAATTAAATTTATTTACTAGTGAAAAAATGTTTGCGTGTTTGTGCATTATCTACGAAGATTGTTGTCTTTTAGTCTTTTTATTGCCCCTATTATTATATCATTTAGCTCGGTTACAAGCCTGTGTTTGCTATCTGTTTAGTGACAGTAACGACAGAGTGCCATGTTGTTGATGTTGATTGGAGGTTTAACGACCACCGTGAGCAACTCAATGGGCTATAAGCAGGCTCCCGTCCCTAATTTAGGGCCACTGGTTCCAGGGAAGGGAGAGAGCCAGTGCCGTAAGACAAACACAACATCCATGCCTGACCGGGATTCGAACCCGGACCCCTTTTGGACGAATGATCGGAGGCCATCGCTTAGATCACTGCGCCACCAGGGCGGCACAGAGTGCCATGAATTGCACTTCTCGATTTAGGCTTTTTACTCATTTATTCGAGGTTTCGCTGTCAAATTTAATGCCGCCCCGGTGGCGCAGTGGTCTAAGGCGCTGGCCTCTGATCATCCGTCCGTAAGGGGTCCGGGTTCGAATCCCGGTGAGGCATGGATGTTGTGTTTGTCTTTCGGCACTGGCTCTCTCCCTTCCCTGGAACCAGTGACCCTAAATTAGGGACGGGCGACTGCTTATAGCCCATTTGAGTTGCTCACGGTGGTCGTTAAACCTCCAATCAAAGAAAAAAAAATTTAATAACACGTTCTGGCTTTTTTTTTGCGTGGATTTTATTGATACTGACCTTTTATCTGGAGAACATCTTTCAGTATTTGTCTGTTAGTCAGAGCTTTTCTCAGATCCTTGCTTCACTTCCCACTCGAGACTTCAGTGCATGCAAGTTTTTTCACCTCCAGGAACGTTTACTCATACAGTTGCTGGTTAATCTAGAGGAGTGTTGAAACTTTTTATAGAGCTAAAAGTTAGTTTAATAGCTCACATGTCTTTTAGCAAGAATTAAATCTCCCTGACTCCTAGTTAACTTATGAGTGCTTAAACACACCATCACCCGAATATTTTCACTTTTAAGGTTATTTAGCTGTCTGTGTTGTTGTTGTTGTTTTTATTTTACTAGCTTGCTGTATACGATATTTCCTCCCCAAACCACGTTTTTTTTTATTGGAGGTTTTAACGACTACCGTGAGCAACTCAATGGGCTATAAGCAGTCACCCGTCCCTAATTTAGGGTCACTGGTTCCAGGGAAGGGAGAGAGCCAGTGCCGTAAGACAAACACAACATCCATGCCTGACCGGGATTCGAACCCGGACCCCTTACGGACGAATGATCAGAGGCCAGCGCCTTAGACCACTGCGCCACCGGGGCGGCCAAACCACGTTTGATTTAATTTCTTGTGCACCTGGGTTTTTATCTTGAATTGAGCACACTTTTGGGGGAAAAGCAAAAATTGGCTAAAATTCTTGCCCACATAAAAATATTTCTGGTGCTTCGCACGTTTAGAGACCAGGATTATGCTGTTAAACGTATTTACGAATAAATAAATTAAAGCGCAAATCCCAGCAAAATTACAGTTTTTTTTTTACCTCAATTATGCGTGAATAACCACATTTTGCTATATTTTTGTTAAGTCTTACAAATTATTTCCCAGAGCTTAGGAAAACACTTTTTGTTGAAGAGTTAAACTCTCCAAAGGGCAGAGAACCTTTCAAGGGTCAGTTTAATCCAGATATAAGTGATACCTGGATAGAGAGAGAGCCTAGGTTTTACTTGTTCAATGTTGTTTAAGTGCAGTGACTTGCACTTAATCAATCAGGAATTTCACTCTCTCATTCTAAATTTTCTTGTTGAGTTCAGCAGGTGTTGACTGATTTTTGTGTAGATTTTATTGTTACTGATCTTTTTCTTGAATAGCGTCTTTAATTATCAGTCTGTGAGTTGTAATTTTTCTTAAATCCATCCTTCGTTACCCAGTCGGCATTTCTGTGCACGTGGGTTTTTTATCTTCGGGGACATATGCTCAGAAAGTTGGGAGGGGGGATGTAACTTTTTATAGAACTAAAAGTTTATTAGCCAACCTTACTTTTAGCTAGAATAAAATATTCTTGAGTCCTCTAGTTTTTTTTTATGAGAGCTTGAGCACACCATCCCCGTGATTCACCTTTTCGTGGGTTCTCAGCTTTTCACTTATGATTTTCACTTTTAAGGTTATTTAGCTGTCGGTGTTGGAGTTTTTTATTTTACTACTTTATTTTATACGAAATTTCCTCCCTAACTCACCATTGCCTTAATTTCCAGTACACCTGTATTTTTCTCTGGAGCTGAAGCTTACATTTGTGAATCATGCATTATCTACTGCAAAACATAGTTTTACTTAGAGATTTTCAATAAAATACTCAAATACATGAAAGAAATTGATGGTTTACTTTTCATAATTGTGTATTACTGTTTCAATGTAAAGTAACATACAACGGAAAGATCGTTTTTTATATTAAAAAGTCCACTTCGCCCCCAAAAAAAACATAATTTTGAAAAGGAAGGTTGAAATTTAATTCGATTCGAAATAATGCTATTCAGATGCACCAATTGGATGTATATACAGGAAGATTCATAAAGAAGTATACAGTTTCCAGATGCTGTAAAACAGTAACAGTTGAAGACACGGACCACAACTGCAAAACCGTTAGGTAGATGTACTCATTAAGTTTGTGTCCCGCTACTGAGGGAAGTGACGTAGGCGATAGCGCGCGTGTCACGTGACTAGTCAATCAAAATGGCATTGGAGAAGGCGTTTTATGTTGTTGAATTGAGCAAAACGGTATCTGTAACTGTTGTGCAACGGCATTTTCGATCACGATTCGGAAAAGATCCTTCAGCCAGAAAATCTATCTACGATTGGCATAAAAAAATTTAAACTACGGGCTGTCTGTGCAAACTTAAAAGTCCTAGACGACCGCGTGTATCGGAAGAAATCGTTGACAGTATTCGATGTACTCACGGTGCACCCGTGACACAGTAGCTCGTGAAAATCCCTGTGCCTGCACGACTTCCGAGATGGAGTGACCCATTTGTTGGGCCCCGACAATGCGCTTAGATCCTTCGTCTTACCCATACTGCGTCAGATTCTTACTGATTCCCGTCGCATCACTCCTTATATTGTCGGATCGCTGCATACGTTATGTCGTTTCTGTTTACAGGGCCGCCCACAGCGCCACATTTTCATAACGCCGTGGGCGGCCCTGTAAACGGAAACGACATGACGTATGCAGCGATCCGACAATATAAGGAGTGATGCGACGGGAATCAGTAAGAATCGGACGCAGTATGGGTAAGACGAAGGATCTAAGCGCATTTGATCGTGGGCAAATTGTCGGGGCTCGACGAATAGGTCATTCCATCTCGGAAGTCGTACAGGCACTGGGATTTTCACGAACCACTGTGTCACGGGTGCACCGTGAGTACATCGAATCCGGTAAAACCATCCTTGCAAGGGTCAACTGCCGACCCTGGCAGGGATGGTTTTACCGGATTCGATGAGCGAGGTCATCGTCGGCTAGCTCGCAATGCAACAGCGGATAGACGGGCCACAGTGAAAGAAATCACTCGGCAATTTAACGCTGGTGCACATAAACGTGTAAGCAGCCACACCATCCAGAACCATCTCCTCGCTATGGGGTACGGAAGCCATTGTCCCACGAGGGTACCGCAGCTGACCGCACATCACAGGGTGCAAAGATTAGCATGGGTGCGGGAACATCGCCACTGGACTCTAGACATGTTGTGACGTGCCTGCCCCGCAGGACGCACACGACATAAAGGCAGATAGCAGCGAGACGAACGTCTGCGTAGCTCAGTTGGTAGAGCGACTTGTTCCGGAATAAGTGGACTCGGGTTCGATCCTCGTCGTGGACCAAAAATGACGGAGAAATTTACTTCGTTATCATGTGGAAAAATGTTGCCTGGACTGATGAGTCGAGACTCAGTTTGGTACATGCGGATGGCAAGATACGAATACGGCGCAAACCACATGAAGCGACGGATCCTTCTTGCCAGCAGGGTACTCTTCAAGCTGGTGGGGGTGGCATTTTTTTTTTATTGGAGGTTTAACGACCACCGTGAGCAACTCAATGGGCTATAAGCAGTCGCCCGTCCCTAATTTAGGGTCACTGGTTCCAGGGAAGGGAGAGAGCCAGTGCCGTAAGACAAATACAACATCCATGCCTCACCGGGATTCGAACCCGGACCCCTTATGGACGAATGATCAGAGGCCAGCGCCTTAGACCACTGCACCACCGGGGCGGCGGGGTGGCATTCTCGTCTGGGGACTGTTTGCGTGGACTGAAATGGGACCCCTGGTACGTGGGACATCGTGCCTCACAGGTCGACGTTACCGGGATATCCTGGACGACCATTTGCTCCCGTTTGTGGTTCTTCAACATTCCACAGAGGACTTCATCCTGCAACAAGAGAATGCACCATGCCATCGCTCCCGAATTGTATCCGAATGGTTGGATGAACACTCCACCGACGTGACCTCGCTTCCTTGGACAGCTAGGTCACCTGACCTCAATCCCATAGAGCACATCTGGGATGCCATCGAGAGAGATGTTCGAGGCTCTGACCCCCTCCATCAAATCTTCGTGAACTGTGAGAGCTGGTTCAGAGGTCTTGGATCCGTATGGCTTCCCAATGCTTCCGGTGTCTTGTCGAGTCCAGCCGAGACGAATCGCCGCAGTCATCAGGGCGAAAGGTCGTGTTACACGTTACTAGACAGGTATCTCTAATTCAATTGCTCTTCAGTGAATGGTCGAAGTCAGCACCTTAAAAAAACCACAAATGGCGTAAACAGTTTCTTCGTAGCACTAAAAGCCACTGAGAAATTGCACTTTCAAATGAGATGAGTGAGAAGCAACAACAAAAGAGAGGAAAAAGTGAAAAAGAAACGGTGACATCCTTTCGTCACTCATTTGCATTGTGTCTGCAGCAGTGATGATGCACGCCATTTGCATAAATCACCGTTGCTTATCACGAAACATCCAACAGACGAACACAGTTTGTTTTACGTCTTCGCAACCAGTTCCAGTAAATGGCATTGACGGCTGGAAGTTGAGTCAGTATCGTGTCTGCACGTGTAGGAGAACAAGACGAGAATTTCCGCTAAACATTGTGGTGAACTTATCAAGCTCTATTACTTTAACGGTTGTAATGCTGCAGAGACGTTGCGTGTTTTCCGTCGAATCCATGTTCTATTCGAGCTGTGCGGCCTTGGTACGTAAATTTGAAGATACGGGGTGCACATGCAATAGACCAGGAGCTCGACGACCTGCCACTCCAGTTGAACTTGTTGCTGAAGCGCATCGCACGATTAATGACGATCGTCATGCAACTGCACCAGGTGCTTCTCGCATTCTGGATGTTTCTAAAAGTACCGTTTTAAATATTCTTCGATCGGTACTCCAGATGTTCCCGTACCGGTATAATCGAGCTCAAATGTTGCAACAGGGTGACGAACAGTTACGTTTGGAATTAACGAATGAATTTTTAATATGATATGACAGTGACAACAGCTGGCCATTGCGTATACTGTGAACAGACGAAGCACATTTCTTGTTAACTGGCAAAGTGAACTCTAAAAACTGTGTGTATTGGATAGATAAACATCCCCATGATTTTTTACCTCTTCCCTTACAAGAAGCCAGAGTGACTGTGTGGTGCGGTATCACAAACACTTTCATTCCGAGCCCCTACTTCTTTGAACAAGTGACCCCTCACGGGTTACGGACGTCTACTGTAACGGGCGCTCGCTAAGCAGCAATGATAACGAATTACGTTATTCCAGAATGCAGCAATGACGTGTAATATCTGACGCCATTTGAATGCAAGATGGTGCTCCATCGCATGTCCGCAAATGTGTCAATTATTAGAACAGCATTTCGTAATAGAATTGTATCTCGCCATTTTGCATTTCCATGGCAACCACGGTCTCCAGATCTAGCAGCAATGGATTTCTGGCTCTGGGGATTTCTTAAATTAAAAGTGTACAAAGTTAAGGAGTTTGGTTAATAGATACCCACTGCTTAAATGTCACAGAATCAATATTATTATTTTCCACATGATTAATAATGAAACTTTTCGCTAAATCTGATCCTTAGGTAAAATTGGCATTTACTGAAGTAGCATGCAGAAAGTAAAGGATTTCACGTTACTCTTGCAATGCAGTCTTTATAGCTGTTAATGGGGATTTTATGTTAAGTAATTAATTTTGCCATATGACACCCTAAAAGCATGACTTCAAAGTTTTGATAAATTGTGGTGCACATATGTATACTGCATGTACTACTTACTCCAACAATGACACGATTTTTTTAATGCAGTTCTGCAAACTTTAAGAAGCCAATTTTTATCTCTGGGTATGCAATCTTTAACTGTTTGTGAACATCTATCAGATTGTGTCACAATCCCCCTCCCCATTCCTCTTTAGCAAATCTGATTTTTCAGCTAGCAGTGTTGTTACTTTAACAGTCTTATTTCCCAGGCATTGGCCTGCGAATGTAATTATAGTAATAAAAATATTGCACCAGATCATGTTATGGTTTTTGAGAGAGAAACTGGCACTGCAGAATGTAATATATGTCTAAATGGCACAGTAATTGACCAGGTGAATGAGTTTGTGTATTTAGGAATCATGTTTGACAGAGAGGACAATTTGGATGGTGAAATTAGTAGGCGAGTGAATGCATTGAAAGTCATGGCTGCTTTGGGAGGGTTTCACAGGAAGGATGGGTTCTCTAAAGAGTCCTGCATTGCTGTGTATGAAAGTGTAATTGTTCCTACTCTGATGTATGGCAGTGAAACCTGGGTACTGCAGGAGAAACATAGGAGTACTAGTTTATGTGCTGGAGAAATGCGTTACTTATGAGGGGTGGTGGTGGTGGCAAGACATGTTCTGGTTGTGTGATGTGAAGCAAAATGTTGTTAGCAAGGTGGAGACTAATATGCTTTGGTGGTTTGGCCATGTTGAAAGAATGAGTGATGATATGCTTACTAAGAAAATCTTTATAGCCCAAATGGCAGGAAGGAAAGGTAGAGGAAGGCCAAGGAAGTCATGGGAGGATCAGATTCAGGAGTGTCTGCATGAGAAAAAGATTATGAGTATGAAGTATAAAAGATCTTGTGTACAGTGTGTGATGGATGTCAGTGAAGCACGAGTTGTATGTCAAGATCACTGTTAATGGAGAAGTTTGATAAGGCAACTTTAAGTAAAAATTATCTGATGTTTGTATTTCTTTGTGGAGCTAACCTCTGAATATCAGAGAACAGCTTAATGATACGTATGCACTTTGTGTCATTTAACATTTCTTCAAGCTGAGCAATAATTTCTGTTTTAGGGTCAGACATTGGAAGTTCAGCATCAGGAAGAGATTAAAATAACTTTCTTTAATAAAAACCATGTAATTTTTAACAATTCGTGTGAAAATCCGTTTATTTGGCATAATAAATAGTAAACAGGCATGCGAGCTTTCACCACCAACGGGTGGCTTCTTTAGGATTAAAATAACGTCTAAAGAATATACAAGATTTAAATGCAATATAACATTAATATAAACACAAAGCTAAGTACAATGCTCGAAGGTGAAGAGTATGCCTCATGCAGGTGGTGAAGGACATGGGTTACGTGCGTGTTGTACGTAGAAACATGCACCATGCAAAAGGTAAGTCAAATGAAAGTTCATCATTGCACGTGATCAGGTTGGTTAAGATCTCAATGGATTCCCTTATAGCAGTGGCCTTGGGATTTGTGTAAGCAACGACTTTCTTCATGTTGTTTACTATTTATTACGCCAAATAAACGGATTTTCACACGAATTGTTATCATCTGGAGTAACTACCCACCTGTTAATTTCCATGTAATTCTTTTTTAAGTTTGCATAAGGATGTTTTTGTTCATGCAGTCTTTCCTATTTCTCAGGAGTTTAGCCAAATAACTGTAAAGATACAGTCAAAATTTGAATCACACTTTCAGATGTTTTCTTACTTATATAGATATAATTATATATTTCACCTTTTTTATTTTTTTTATTGTGAATTTAATTACCACCACGAGCAACTTGAGGGGCTATAAGTAGTCGCCCATCACTGGGCCACTGGTTCCAGGGAAGGGAGAGAGCCAGTGCTGTTAGACAAACACAACATCCATGCCTCACCAGGATTTGAACCCAGGCCCATCTCAGATGAATGGTCATAAGCTAGCGCTAAGACCACTGTGCCACCGGGGCAGATATTTCACCTACACTACTACTCTGGCTCATGATACGTAAGTATCAGCTTCATTACCTGTGAACTTGGAACTTATAAGGCTGTCATTAGTTCAAAGTTCACAGGCGTATTTACTCTTTAAAATATTTTTTTTAACTTGTCACAGATGTTTTTATGAATAGGAACTTTAACCATCCATACTGAGGAATAGGATGATATTCTTCTTCACATTAGTGTCCAGGTCTTAAATCTGTGACATTTTAACACTTAAAGAAGGGGAATAATTTCAACAATAGTTTCCCCAGAAAAAACAAAAACAAAAAAAAACAGCATTATTTTTTTTTTTTTAAGAAACTATGTTAATGTAGCATATTTTTTGGTATGATACCTTTTGAGACCAGAAGAGTAAACAAAATGAAAAAAGCATAACAGCTTAGGGCATGGCATATTAAAGACTTTGTGTAACAACTAACAGAATGAAACCAGAAGTATGAGATGGCTGCAGCTGACTGTTGTATTTAACTAATGAAAGTAAACAACGCTGTGATTAGGTAATGAAAGTCAAAAGCAAACTGTAAACTAAACTTGCTATTGGCCATACACGAAGGTGCTTCTGGTTTAGAAGGGACAGCATGGTTTATGCTATCCAATGAAAACAGTGAGATACATGGGGAGAAAACTTGGTGCTAAAAAAATCAGTAAAACCTCAGGGGAGAAATGAATGTTTTCGCTAAGAACCTGGAAAAATTGGGGAACTTTGCAATCCTATGCTATTAAGGGAAAAAAGAAACAAAAAAAAAAACAATTCAACCATAAAGAACACATATTAATGATCTAGTCTTAACATTGTTTTCATTTTTATTCCCAGCAGCCTTTCTATTTTTTTTTTTTTTGATTGGAGGTTTAACGACCACCATGAGCAACTCAATGGGCTATAAGCAGTCGCCCGTCCCTAATTTAGGGTCACTGGTTCCAGGGAAGGGAGAGAGCCAGTGCCGTAAGACAAACACAACATCCATGCCTCACCGGGTAGCCTTTCTATCCCCCTTTCTAACATACAATACCTGCAATGGAAAGATGTATTTAAAGATGCATTTATTACATCATATGGTGGCCAAACTTTGCATTTTATAAATATATCAGGCTAATCTTATTAATTAATTGTCAACTACTTAAAAATGTCATTTCGACACTTTTGGAGAACTTTTGGTTGAGATTCACTTCAGTCAAATATTTTATAAATAATGATCCCGTCGTGGTCGCAACTTGAAAGTTGGCAGACTAGTAAACAGAAATCTAACAGTGCCATATAATTTTTTTCCAGAATTTTAAAATTAGATTTTTTTAAAAATACTTACGAAAGACACATTTTTTTTTTTTTTTTTTTTTTGATTGGAGGTTTAACGACCACCGTGAGCAACTCAATGGGCTATAAGCAGTCGCCCGTCCCTAATTTAGGGTCACTGGTTCCAGGGAAGGGAGAGAGCCAGTGCCGTAAGACAAACACAGCATCCATGCCTCACCGGGATTCGAACCCGGACCCCAGACGGACGAATGATCAGAGGCCAGCGCCTTAGACCACTGCGCCACCGGGGCGGCAAAGACACAATTCGAAAAATACATACATATTACCTAAATTGTTCTTTTGACATGCTAATTGCATTAACTTCAAAAAATAGAAACTCACCTTTTAAGGTTTTTGTTCCTCTTGCGCACATTTGTTGCACGTATATTTCAAGCAGACTCATAAAAAACAAGAAGAACAAAGAAAGGAAAGAAGGAAAAGTGAACAGGGAAAAATTGAAAACAAAAGAATGGAGGACATCTCGAACCAACAGAGCTCCACAGTGAAGAGGGATGCCACATGAATGCCCGGGATAACCAGGCTTCTACAAGGATGCACAATAAAAGTTGCGCACTACAATGCAGGAATGACAGATGAAGCTTGGTAGAATGAAGGAGTGGGATATGCATCTCTGAGGAACAGTTCAACATCGGACGTCGCAATCGGCAAAAGAAATGAGCCCCACCAAAGATGACTGCAATGTAGCAGTCGAAACCAGTTTGGGGACAGCTGCACGGTTGGAATTGTTCTCTAGAAGTCTCTTTTTATGCGTTTTAGCCAGGGTATTTCCGTTTTTAACCTTCTTGATTAGATGATAGACTTCATGTTTATACCTTCCCATATGGTCTTTGACTCATTCAAAGTCTTGAATATTTCTTTTACTACATCATCCAAACTCTTTTGAACATTCGTTCTTCTTTCATAGTCTTAATTCAAGCAATTTTATTATATTTTAATCAACTGAAATGACAATAACTACAATTTTTCAATGTGATACTTCCAGCACACTTGGATGGCTACACCTGTTGACTGTTTAATAGATAGCGGGGATGACGACTGTGCTGAAGAAAGGTAAAAACAACAAAAAAACTATGTTAAATTTATAAGTATATTGATAATATAAATAGTTCTCAATATGCAATGAACAGTACTCCAGAGTAGCTAGTCTAACATATCAATTAACATGTGAAACAGTAAATAACAATACAACATAATTGTTGTATAAACTTGAACGACATAAAAAACATATAAAAGAAAATAATTAGATTATATTATTAAAATTGCTGAAAATTATGGTAATGTTACCAAAGCAGTATATTAAAATATGAACGTCAGAGGCTCAGAATAAATTACATAGAAGTACAATGTCAAGAAAAAAAGAACAATTGAAATGTATAGATGCTTTTCCATATCTGAAGGGTGTGTCGTCCAAAATTAATAAGCTTTTTAACAAATATGATATTGAGCTTGGACATAAAGTAAATACAATAAAGAATTTAGTGTTAAAAAGCAATGATGAAACGAGTTGTTTAGAGCAAGCAGAAGTTTATACAATACCAAATTAAAACACAGATTAAAACAACAGTGTTAGAATTAGAAATAAGTCTTCTACTGGCTCAGTGGATCACTAGAATTTGAAAATCACTGGTCCACCAAAATGCCCACTGGTCTGTAAAGAAAATATTACAAAAAAAAATAAAGACATTTACAATATATGTAGAAAATAATATATCATTTCAATGGAATTATCTCCATTGTTTCTTTTTAAACCTGTTATTAGTTTGCAGCCTAAAAAGAAAACCATATAGCACGGTAAAAGAAACATAAATTCCTTTTTTAACTTCTGACAAACTAAAAAAAAAAAAAAACTTACTGGCCATCTGGGCCAGTTAAATCAATAGTTAAGTGGTCCGACATAAGTTTTACTGGCCAATGTAATTCGAACACTGAAACAACATTTAAAAAATTGGCAAAAAAAAAAAAAAAAAAGAAGTTAAAATTGCGTTAATTCAACATTGCCTGGAAAACAATGAATATCTGAAATTCGAAGACATCAAGATGATTAAAAAATGTAAAACAGAAAGACACTTGAGAATTGCTGAGTCAGCGCTTATTGAAAAAAACAGGGATAGACTAAGTAATTCTGATGATCCGAATACACTCAATGATAATATTGGAAAGCCTTGATTAAAATAGAACAGAAAAGAAATGAAAAAAGAAATTCGAATGCTAGATATTGACCAAATCGAAGAACAGAGGGTGCCACAGGCAAACATCTGCAGATACATCGAGAGAGCTGAGGGCCGGAGACGATTGCATCACTTGCTCTGCGGCTGCCAAGGGAACAGGTTGTATCAATAAGCCTCCTGGAGATGGCCGAGGCCCGGCAGAAAGTACTTGAAGCAGGCGTGGTATACACAGGCCATGTGTGACATCACAAAGCCAGCTACTTGTTATTCATATACCACAAAACAATATAACATACACAGTAGTTGCCACAGATTAAGTGAGATTCTTGCAAATTATATTAAAGTTCAATTACTTCACAATCGGTGTCCAAATTTCATGGAGGCCCACTGGGTAATAATCATTACAACATTTTTTGTCCAACGCTTTAAATACACTTTCGGCTATCAGTAAGGTACTGACAGAAGGGGGTGTAAAGAGTATACTCGCATTGCACCAATCCGGAAAATAAGTCCCATTATTAATATTTCTTGCAAGAGAAGTATTTTGAAGGTGTACTTCAACACTATATTTATGTTCCATTAATCGCAAATTCAAATGTCTGCTTGTGGATCTACATAGTTACAAACGTGCTGTTTGGTAACTGGGTATTTGTCATTTTTTTCTTTTAGGACTTCCGTCCACAGTGAGTAGAGTTTAGGTCCCAGCCTTCTACAGCGAGATCGCCTTTGGGCAGGACACAGAAACGGAAGGAATGAGAGCAAGTCTAGCGACTTTGACAAAACACTTTGTAGTGAGATTAGAGTACAGTAGATGGCGCCACCGTACAAGTACGATATTGCACATAGATGGGTGAGAGAATTTCAGGGGGGCATAGGAAAGGATACCCATTTAACCAGTGGGTCCAGCCTGGGGGCCGTCACTTAAAGTGCTCATCCGATGCACGGCGGATATTCAGCGATTGTTAGGAAATCACACCATCTCTGAAAGAGCAGCCCAGGTTCGAACCTGAGGACCTTGCATTGATAGTCTGACTTGCTAAACACTAAGCCATCCGCAGCTTGGTAACAGGGTCCAAGAGAGGAACATTATATACTCCCCAACGTCGTAATATGTCGGGTTTATCTCTGTCACGCCCGAGTTGTGCAAATGCATATATTAATTGTGTTATTCCTAGTTTCCCCCTCCCCTTCTCTCTCATGTTTCCATGTTGCCATTCAGTTTCAATAACTTGCAACATCAAAGCAGGATTTCAACAAACTAGACAAGTTAAATTTGATCCAGATTCAACTACAAGGGACTTTGGTTCACCTGTAAACGGGAATTCACTGGCAGTGAGAATGAAGACTTTACAAAGTAGAGTTTCTCTGGAAGAAGAAGGCATGCCCTGTTTGTTGTATGAGCTACACTTCTTCAGCATGCAAATATGTGAAAATATTATGCAATACCACTAACATTCCTTTTTAGTACATCTGTTCACATGAAAGATGGCAAAAGAATTAAATAATTCATGTTTGAGGTATGCACGTTTTAATATTTTCATGTTTTTGTTATTTTTCTATAATTATGTTCAACAAATGCCAATCTAAATAAACAGTCCTAATTGTTAACTATTGCTTTGGTTAGTGGAGAACGGAGTGGTGGGGCAGCTAGTGTACTACCCACACAGTCAACATTCCCCTATGCCTATCTTCTAAGAAAAATAACACAGGGTCAGTGCAAATTAAAATCACTTTCCCCAAAAGCCTGCAGAACAAATTTCACACAATCACTGCAACAGGAAATCCTAAACTGAATAAAACAAAAAAAAATTCAATGGTAATTTCTTTGAAAAATCAGATGAAACTGAAAAAAAAATGATTAAAGAAATGTTTTATTTTTTCTCAATCCTCATTTCACTAGAAAACTAAACAACAACAAAAAAAAAACCCCTGATCTTTTTTAACTTGTATCAGAACTCATAAACCTGTATATTAACAACACAACCCAGGTAAAGGCTAAATTATCTCGCAGACAGACATATTTCCAAAAACAAAAACCATTACTTGAAATTGATTTCTCCAAGAGTAAGTATTTGAAAGATAAATCTTATGCACGATTCAATGAATCTTCATACATCAAAATTAGGAATGGTCATTTTCAAGCTCACTAAAACCCTGCTACAGTTATTTATATCCATGAAGGAGCATTTTCACTGAAAGATAACTCTCCTGAAGAAAGTGTCATAACACTGGTGAGGCTTTTCACCTTTGTGAAGGATCACATGCCTTGAAAAATGACTTCTGTAAGCACTGTTTCAAGTAAATATCACACTGGTGAGGCTATTTACCTGTGTGAATGAGCATGTGCTTTGAAAGATGACTTTTAAGAGCAAATGGTTTGGAGCATATATCACACTGGTGAGGCTTTTCACCTGTGTGAATGAGCACATGCTTTGAAAGAGCACTTTTATCAGCAAATTTTTTCGAGCATACATCACACTGGTGAGGCTTTTGACCTGTGTGAAGAATCATGTGCCTTAAAAGATGACTTTTAAGAGTAAATGGCTTGGAACATACATCACACTGATGAGGCTTTTCACCTGTGTGAAGCAGCATATGCATTGTAAGATTACTCTTATGAGTAAATTGTTTGGAACATACAGCACACTGGTGAGGCTTTTCACCTGTGTGAAGGAGCATGTGCTTTGAAAGATCACTTTTATCAGCAAATTCTTTGGAGCATATATCACAAGAATGAGGCTTTTCACCTGTGTGAAGGAACATGTGTCTTGAAAGATGACCTTTACGAGAAAATTTTTTGAAACATAAACCACACTGGTGATGCTTTTCACCTGTGTGAGTGAACATGTGTCTTGAAAGCGCATTTTTGTGAGCAAATTGTTTGGAACATACAGCACACTGGTGAGGCTTTTCACTCGTGTGAACAAGCATGTGCCTTAATAGATTACCTTTACGAGCAAACTGTTTAGGACATACATCACACTGGTGAAGCTTTTCACCTGGGTGAAGAAGCATATGCACTGAAAGATGACTTTTACATGTAAACATTTTGGAGCATACATAACATTGGTTATTTTTTTCACTTGACTGAAGGAGACTGATCCTTGAGATGCTGCATTTTTCACTTATCTGCTTGGAACACATGTCAGAATCATGAGGTTGTCGCATTTCATGGATTTTTGCCCAGTTTAATGATTTATGTGCCTGTGTTTTCGCTGAAAGTTCTCAGAAATGTGTATGAAGTTCTACTCTGTTTCTAGTTTCCTTACCTGGTGGGTGAGTTCTTATTTCATCCGTTTTTCTTCGTATTTTTACTTGTTCTTGCCTTGCTTCTGCTTTTTTCCGCCCGTCAACCTTTCAGTTGCGGACTTGCCTGGACTGGGTGACGTTTTTCCTCTGCAATCAGTGAACCACTGGCCGCCGCCCCGGTGGCGCAGTGGTCTAAGCGATGGCCTCTGATCATTCGTCCGTAAGGGGTCCGGGTTCGAATCCCGGTGAGGCATGGATGTTGTGTTTGTCTTACGGCACTGGCTCTCTCCCTTCCCTGGAACCAGTGACCCTAAATTAGGGACGGGCGACTGCTTATAGCCCATTGAGTTGCTCACGGTGGTCGTTAAACCTCCAATCAAAAAAAAAAAAAAAAAAAAAAAAGAACAACTGGCCGCCGCCCCGGTGGCGCAGTGGTCTAAGGCGCTGGCCTCTGATCATTCGTCCGTAAGGGGTCCGGGTTCGAATCCCGGTCAGGCATGGATGTTGTGTTTGTCTTACGGCACTGGCTCTCTCCCTTCCCTGGAACCAGTGACCCTAAATTAGGGACGGGCGACTGCTTATAGCCCATTGAGTTGCTCACGGTGGTCGTTAAACCTCAAAAAAAAAAAAAAAAAAAAACCACTGGCCGCTTCGGTTTCCATTGGCAGCGTTTTTGCGCTTAGTGCGTTGCTTCCTTGTTGCTCTTTACTTGTTCCGTGTCTTTTCGTGATACTGCATACGCTACTTTCTTAACGTCATGGCTTCTATTTTTTTTTTTTTTTTTTGATTGGAGGTTTAACGACCACCGTGAGCAACTCAATGGGCTATAAGCAGTCGCCCGTCCCTAATATAGGGTCACTGGTTCCAGGGAAGGGAGAGAGCCAGTGCCGTAAGACAAACACAACATCCATGCCTCACCGGGATTCGAACCCGGACCCCGTTTGGACGAATGATCAGAGGCCATCGCTTAGACCACTGCGCCACCGGGGCGGCCGTCATGGCTTCTGCTGCTTTTTTTTTTTTTTTTTTTTTTTTTTGATTGGAGGTTTAACGACCACCGTGAGCAACTCAATGGGCTATAAGCAGTCGCCCGTCCCTAATTTAGGGTCACTGGTTCCAGGGAAGGGAGAGAGCCAGTGCCGTAAGACAAACACAACATCCATGCCTGACCGGGATTCGAACCCGGACCCCTTACGGACGAATGATCAGAGGCGAACGCCTTAGACCACTGCGCCACCGGGCGGCCGTCATGGCTTCTGCTGCTTTGCAAGGATCTCCTGTAACCGACCATCTTGTTGTTGATTCTCGATCGTTTGCTGCTGCATTGGATAAAGTTCCTTCATCTTATGCTGGTTTGATTCCTCATGCTTTGGATACACGGTATCATCGTTCTCGTAATGATTGTACAATTAATTACAGTCTCTCCCGATTCTACGCTAGGTAAGTCGATGCTCTTTAAAGTACAATCAGGATTTTGTTACGATACCTTGCCACACACACAATTAACAGCTTATTCTACTGCGTCATTTTCTCTCCACCCTCCCGCTGCTGTTACACATATTATTAGAAAGCCCCGTACAGTCATCGTTCATTTAGCTTCCTCGGATCATGCTACGCAGCTTCTCTCCACACCTCTTGTGAATGGGGATCAGCGCCTTTATGCTGAACCATTTTCCCATCGTCCTGTTCTCATTTCTTTTTTTTAGGTGCCCCCTGAAATCCCAGATTCAGTTTTGAAGGCGTTTCTCTCGTACTCTGTCTTCAAAGATTCTTGATACTTCTGGTCGCCCACTTCTTAGTTCACGGCGTCAAACTCTGCTCATTTTTCCGTCTGAGGAGGCTATACAATCTTTTCCGACAACGTTACATGTTAAGTTTGGCTTCCATAAATATCTAAACTAAACCAAATAATGCATCCCATAATAATGGACCTGATAGTGACGTCAACCTCAACTGCTATTGAAAAAGAGGTACTTAAAATCCAGAAAACCTATGTAAAGAAACTATGTTTATTGGTTGATCGTGATCTACAACAGAAAATCTCTTCAGGAAATTATTGTGTACATAAACCTTCACATAGTCAACATGTGAATTATCTTAATCTCAGTTCCTATGAATTAAACTCACCTCAAAAACGTGCTTTACAAAGGGGACTTAAGTTTGCTTATCCGATGCAACACTTGAACATTTTTCGTACTATCCCTCAGGTTGAAAACATTATTAGATCTTTACCTGAAGAAGAGAGACTATACTCGCTTTAAAATTTCAAGAACAATCAAAACTCTCCGGACCAACGAAAAACAACAGAGTAGCCCGGAATTCAGTGAAGACATCCCTGAACTTAAAGCACTTAAAAATAACCCTAATATATCTTTGCTTTCAGCCGATAAAACAGCGCAAATAGTAATCTTGGATAGGAACTCTTATCACTCTAAAATGCCGCTTGCCCTAGAAGAAATTTCTCATGTTGAAATTCAGCGAGACCCTACATGTGCTACATTAAATGCCATTTGCAAGTTAAAAAATCATAGTTCTTTACCAGGCATTATAAAATCTCAACTAAAACCACCAATTGATCCTCGGCTTCCGGAGCTATTCGGAAAAATAAAGTTACACAAAGATGGTAACCCTCTTCGACCTTTAGTCTCGGGTGATTCCAGCCCAACTAGGCCGTTGGAACGTGCCTTAGCTAAATTTCTCACCCCACTACTCATAGCAAATACATTTTCAGTCTCCAGTTCTGTTGCTGCTGTACAACAGTTGAACGCTCTAACACTGGGAGATCAACCATTTACTTTGGCATCCTTAGATGTTATCTCAATGTACCCCAATATACCTATTGAACTAACCCATGATATTATTTTCAATAAACTGACTGATGTTTTACCTTTATCTGAGACTCAAGATATACTATCAGCTCTTCGTTTGGTTTCAAATCGCAGCTATTTTAAATTTGATAATCTTATCTACAAACAAACCCAAGGTGCCCCCATGGGCTCCCCCCTGTCTTCTTTCCTTGGTGAACTGATACTTCAAGAACTCGAATCTGTAGTCCTTTGTAACTATCATCTACAACCATTATGTTATCTCAGGTATGTCGACGATATACTCGTTTTGTGGTCACATTCTGTTAAAGAACTGCACACATTCGTCTCTGTTCTTTCAAGCCATTTCAACACTATTAAATTTTCAGTGGATCTAGAGTCAAATTATAGCCTTTCATTTCTAGACTTTACTATTTTCAGAGATCCTGTTACTAATACCATCCAAACTACCGTTTATCGAAAACCAACTAGCTCTGTATGTATTATTCCTAACGATTCGTTTCATCCCAAGAATTATAAGTTGTCGGCATTACAATTTATGCTTCGCAGCGCTATTTCACATTGTTCAACCCTTGAATTACGACGTAATGAAATTGTTAATATTAAAAACATTGCAGCACAATATGGTTACCCAGCATACATAGTAAATTCAGAGCTTAAAAAATTACTTAGAAGATCCTCTACAGCCCTCATATCTGGTTCATCAAAACTTAAGTATATTGGATCCATGGATTATATCCCTAGTCTTACTCCATTATTGCGCAACGTTTGCCATAAATACAAATTAAACTTTGGAGTAAAAACTAGAAACATCATGGCAATGCTTAAAAACGATAGAGACCCAGTGGATATTGCAAACAAAAGTGGTATATACAGTGTCCCGTTGATCCCCACAGATGAATACGGGGAAATACGCACTTATATCGGATCCACAGTGCGCAACTTGTCAACACGCTTAAAGGAACACAAGTACAGCATTAAAATGGGTACTCAAAATACCTCATTAGCCATGTTGGTCCATACAGGAAACTTTCACCCAGACTGGAATAGTGTCACAATCCTTGCATTAACTCCTAATAAGTTTCTGACTTTAATCACCGAAAGTTTGTACATAATTCATCATAAAAAGTCTGCATGCAACGATGATATTCCATACAATATCCCTCACCCCTGGAGACTTCTTATAGAAAACAAACCTAATACATAGTTATTGTTGAATCTATTAAGCTTATTGTATTGTGTCGATTGTATTTCGCAGACTTTGCGCTTGCGCTATAACTCTAACTCCTACGTCACTGAACGTTGTAAATATATACTTCAGTACATGTCAAATTGCTTCATTATTCACACATCTGATGATGGGAGTCGCTGGCGACCCCGAAAGCGCTCATGTGTCATTGTAAATCATATGTGTTTTTAACTTAATAAAGTTTTAAATATCATGTGTTTTGAGACCTGATGTTAAAGATCGTGCTACGACGGCTGTTTTTTAAAGAAGTTCCTATCAGCACGAAAATCTTCTATATTATTGCATAAATATACTTTTTACGCCGTTACACCCTACCATTGTTTCACATGTAAGAATGTGGGTCATCATAGTGTTCAATGCCCCACTGTTTTGTACCCTACTGCAGTTCCTTCACCTTCTCTTCCAGCTGATACACCGGTGTTTCTTCCCTCGGTGCCAACTGCGTCTGTGCCTCTTACTCCGCCGTATTCTCCATCAGCTTCAACCGCAGGGACAACTTCGACAGCCAGTGGTATCCAGCCTGTTACTGATCTTCCTGTGCATTCCACGTCTTCCGCTTCAGTTCTTCATGTGACACCTCCGTGCTCGCCATCACCTGCCTTCGGAGGACTTTTTTCTGCGACTGTACTTCCCACTGGGGATTCCGCTACTGATCGATTCCTTGAGATCGATGATGATTGATTGATTGATTGGAAGTTTAACGACCACCGTGAGCAACTCAATGGGCTATAAGCAGTCGCCCGTCCCTAATTTAGGGCCACAGGCTCCAGGGAGGGAAAGAGCCAGTGCCGTAAAACACAACAACATTACATTACTTTACTAATAAAGCTACCCGAAAAACTGAATCATTAATTTTTTTTTTTTGATTGGAGGTTTAACGACCACCGTGAGCAACTCAATGGGCTATAAGCAGCCGCCCGTACCTAATTTAGGGCCACAGGCTCCAGGGAGGGAAAGAGCCAGTGCCGTAAAACACAACAACATTACATTACTTTACTAATAAAGCTACCCGAAAAACTGAATCATTAATTTTTTTTTTGATTGGAGGTTTAACGACCACCGTGAGCAACTCAATGGGCTATAAGCAGCCGCCCGTACCTAATTTAGGGCCACAGGCTCCAGGGAGGGAAAGAGCCAGTGCCGTAAAACACAACAACATTACATTACTTTACTAATAAAGCTACCCGAAAAACTGAATCATTAATTTTTTTTTTGATTGGAGGTTTAACGACCACCGTGAGCAACTCAATGGGCTATAAGCAGCCGCCCGTACCTAATTTAGGGCCACAGGCTCCAGGGAGGGAAAGAGCCAGTGCCGTAAAACACAACAACATTACATTACTTTACTAATAAAGCTACCCGAAAAACTGAATCATTAATTTTTTTTTTGATTGGAGGTTTAACGACCACCGTGAGCAACTCAATGGGCTATAAGCAGTCGCCCGTCCCTAATTTAGGGCCACAGGCTCCAGGGAGGGAAAGAGCCAGTGCCGTAAAACACAACAACATTACATTACTTTACTAATAAAGGTACCCGAAAAACTGAATCATTAATTTTTTTTTGATTGGAGGTTTAACGACCACCGTGAGCAACTCAATGGGCTATAAGCAGCCGCCCGTACCTAATTTAGGGTCACTGGTTCCAGGGAAGGGAGAGAGCCAGTACCATAAGACAAACACAACATCCATGCCTCACCGGGATTCGAACCCGAACCCCGTTCAGACGAATGATCAGAGGCCATCGCTTAGACCACTGCGCCACCGGGGCGGCGAATCATTAATTAACAACGCTAATTTAAAACATAAGTAAACAGAAATCCATATCTGTTAAAGTCCAAGAACATTTTGAAAACACTGCAAGAAAAAAAAAGGAAACGCCGCCCCAGTGGCGCAGTGGTCTAAGCGATGGCCTCTGATCATTCGTCCGAACGGGGTCCGGGTTCGAATCCCGGTCAGGCATGGATGTTGTGTTTGTCTGCCAAACTGCAAATTTAGAAGCTTATTAACTCTACTGTTGCAGATATTTCAGTATTTATAGTCTTGATTTCCAGTAGTTTTTTTTTTTATAATTTCTATCCCCCCACACAAAGTAAAACCTAATGAACAAGTTATGGCCCCAGTAAAACCATGATACATAAACTGTCCACAACTACGTTTTGACAGTCTATATTCCTTATTTATTGATTGATAACATTTTCCGTTTAAAATTCAAAAAACGCCCTAAGAAAATTTCTTTATATATACAGGGTGATCGTAATTAAAGTATCCCTAGTCAACATTCTATGGAGAGTCTGTGGAGAGATATCTAGCAGTCAAATTTGTTATGCTGACAATTCAAGACATGCGGAAGAGATTTCCGCAAAAAAAGAGTTCCAAAAGTCTCCACTGGGGGACTTCTGGCGCTGCAAGCTGCGATAATACAGACAATTTTTGGAGCTACGAGTGAAATGACACATTAATCGAAGCAGAAATCAACACACGTGTTGCGTTCATGACGTTTTATTGTCCCCGGTTTTTAATTGCACAAGGGAGAGATTGTGACCTCAAAACCGGTACTGCTTAATGTGGGCGCCATTGTTAAATTTCAATACCTGAAGTTGAGCAGTGTGTTCAACGGCCGACCGTAACTGCTCTTCCGTGATGCTTCTCACATGCAATGTGATACTGTCTTTCAAGGCTGCCAGGTTAGGAACGTCACCTTGATAAACCTTACGTTTTAAGTGTCCTCACAACCAAAAGTCACAGGGATTGAGGCCCGGAAAACGAGGTGGCCATGGTGTGGGAAAGGAGAGACTAATCACTCTGTTCTCGGTGAAATGTTGTCGTAGAAATATCTGTACGCACCGTCCGATATGTGGAGGCGCCCCATCGTGCATAAAAATTGCCGATGCAAGACACTGTCGCTGCTGCAGTTGCAGTAGAACAAAACTGTTCAGCATCGCCCGATACCTCTGGGCATTAACGGAGCAAGTCACATGGTGTAATTTCTTTGAAAAACGGACATAAATGTGGCTGTGGAGCCCGACCACACCGTTACTTTGGGCGAGTGCAGTGGAATCTGTTGAAATGCATGAGAATTTTGCAATACCCAGATGCGACAGCTATGTGTGTTGACTATTCCATCGAGGTGAAAATGTGCCTCGTCACTTCACAAGATCTCCCATGGCCACGCATCGTGCACTTCCGTTCCAGCAAGGAGGTCAATGCCAAGGTGAGTCGGGTGTCTTTGTCATCGTCAATCAACTGTTGGGTGTGGCTGATCTTGTATGAAAAAAATGGAACACCTTTCTCAGTACCTTCCACACGGTGGTATAGGGCACATCCAGCTTCAGTGACACTGCGCGTGCATCAGTGAAACCTGGTACACATTATCTATGGAGCAATCCACAAGCGTCGTGGTGATATCTTCAACCACTTCTGGTTTGCACCCTCGCCCTGGTTGAAAACGTAGACATCCAGTTTCCTCGAAACGAGCAATGATTCTTCTGACAAGTGAAACTAGCCGCCCCGGTGGCGCAGTGGTCTAAGGCGTTGGCCTCTGATCATTCGTCCGTAAGGGGTCCGGGTTCGAATCCCGGTCAGGCATGGATGTTGTGTTTGTCTTACGGCACTGGCTCTCTCCCTTCCCTGGAACCAGTGACCCTAAATTAGGGACGGGCGACTGCTTATAGCCCATTGAGTTGCTCACGGTGGTCTTAAACCTCCAATCAAAAAAAAAAGTGAAACTACCGGACCTCCCGAGGACAATCGTCACGTAACGTTCTGTGGTGGACAAGCATGACACCAAAGTAACAGGTGTGAAGTACGGTATTTCCCAATTGCCCGCAACCCCTAAAATATGGCTTATAAAAGTGGGACGTCCGCATGTAATGCTATTAAGTGTCAAACAACCTGAAAATATGGGTGTGATGTGATTGGGTGATACTGCGTATGCCTGGAAATTGTCCTGCGTTGCGTACGTCAGTGAATGTTAAACGTAAGTAGTGTGAGACAGCACACGGGCTTGTTCGAACGTATGCACATATTGTATTGTGTGTTTTAAGAAAATGGCTTGCAACCCTCATGCTGCAGAACAGATACTGGTGAACGAGGTGACGCAGAAATACAAAGCGGACGACACGGCTTCAACGTACATCAACAGGCGAATTGCAAGGCAGCTGTATAGCGTTTTGGGGCAACTTGTCATTGGAGGCGCTGACATGTTTGATGGACAGACATTGTGGCGTGATAGTGATGAAACGTCGGACACGTTATCGGAACATAGTGCTACACCGGGTATTCCAGCACACAACGTGCCAAGCAGTTCGAGTTCCTGTGAACCATCAACCCCCAAAGTCAAACGGAAAAGTATTCCCGAACAGTTTTCCGGACAAACCATGCAGAGTGTCACTGACAATGTGAAGGTGGCAAAGGAAACCGTTGCAGCAACTGCACGTAAATACAATATAGTATCACAAAGAGTGCGGCAAATAGTAACGGCTGTTGAGAGTGGTGGTACGATGGAACACAAAACTGCACGCATTCTCCAGCATATGTGACCCAAATTACAAGATGCGCCTAACATGGGACTCTCAATTCACTACTGGCATTTAAAGAGGTGGGTGAAGGAAGCAGCTAACGCAATGGGTATCCCCAATTTTAAAGCCAGCACATACAATGGCGTGCAAAAATTAAGGACGAGACGGTTTTTCGAATGTAACGTCGTGCAGAAGTGCTCCACATCTACTCAAATCATACCATAAGATCCCCAAGATGTAAGAATATGGGACAAGTGAGCAAAACCGTTCAAACAAGGAATCCGAAGGATACAAATGCACTTTATTGAAAAGGTAGCTTCAAACACAACTGGACAGAAGACAGAAACATCCATGTGACAGGCGGCTGCCAAGAAGATCCAATCTTTAGTAGGGGATATGATCACCCCTGACTGCGTTGCAGGATTTACAACATCTGTCCATGCTGAGGACGAGGTTGTCAAGGAGCTGTTGAGGCATCGCGGCCCATTCCTCTTGTTGCGCCAATCGCAGCTGCGGAATCGCTGCTGGCGACTGATGACGTGATGCCAAGCGTCTCCCGAGAAGGTACCACACGTGTTTGATTGGATTTAGGTCCGGGAACCTTGCGGGCCAATCCATACGTTGAATATCTTTACTCTCCAGCAGCTCTGCGACAGCCACTGTACGATGAGGTGTAGCGTTGTCGTCCATGAAGAGGAACTCAGGACCCACAGCACCTCTAAACAGATGCACGTGAGACAGGAGAACCTCGGTACAATAGCGGACACCAGTGACTGAACCTCCTTGGAAGATGTGGAGGGCCGCCCCGGTGGCGCAGTGGTCTAAGGCGTTGGCCTCTGATCATTCGTCGGAAGGGGTCCGGGTTCGAATCCCGGTGAGGCATGGATGTTGTGTTTGTCTTACGGCACTGGCTCTCTCCCTTCCCTGGAACCAGTGACTCTAAATTAGGGACGGGCGACTGCTTATAGCCCATTGAGTTGCTCACGGTGGTCGTTAAACCTCAAAAAAAAAAAAAAGATGTGGAGGTCAGTACGGCTATCAAGCATGATACCGCCCCAAACGAGAACTGCGCCACCTCCAAACCGGTTCCTTTCGATGTTGTTCGAAGTGTGATTGCGTGTTCCCTGCTCTCTCCAGATGTGTATACGTCCAGAATCGCTCGTCAGACTAAATCGGCTCTCATCCGTAAAGAGAACTTGACCCTATTGCTGATGGGTCCAGTTCTTGTGTTCCTGGCCCCACAGAAACCGCCGTCTCCGATGAGCATGCGTTAATGGAACACACCGTACTGGTCGTCGTGCAAATAGTCTACCTTTGTGCAGCCTCCTGGCCACGGTAAAACGCGATAACGGACGTCCAGTTGTCTGTTGCATGTGCCTTGCGATTCCTCCCGCTGTCTACCGTCTATCTCTTCTCGCCTGTAGGACAATATACCGGTCGTCCGCCGCCGTGGTTGCTCATGGACGACCACTGCTAAACTATCGGACAGCAGTTTCTGTCGTTCGAAATGCTCTCCAAGCTCGTGAAACGATGCTGTGAGCGATCCCAAACTCCTCGGCCACACTAGTCATACTTCGACCTTCTTCCAACTTCCCAATGTTGCGACCTCGGGTAAAATGATCCAGATGTCGTCTACGGGATTGCCTGTTGGCCATATCACACAGTGGCAGCAACTCGACGTCGTTCAAACCAATGTACATCGTGCAATAGCTTTCACCGAGTTGCTGAGTGTATACCGCCAGTGTGCTTTATACCCTTCCGACACTCCCCCCAACGTCATGCTGCATATATATATATGCCCTACCGTACCGGACCCTAGTCTATCTCCTGAGTGGTCTTTCTGTCCTTTCTGCCTGCTCGTTCCGCTGTTATGCTAATTTCTCCTCTTCGTCCTTAATTTTTGCACACCAGTGTATTTCCTGCACAAATTCATAGGCCGCTATAAAATCTCATCACGCAAGATAACGGGGTTCGTTGCCAGGCGGGATGATATCCTTGACACGGCCGTAAGGAACAGCGCATTGTGGTTTGTACGAGACCTTACGGACTGCATTACTGCCAATGCAATTGATGCCGACATGGTGTTCAATGCAGACCAAGCTCGATTTGAATACGAACTCACGTCAAACAGGATGCTGTCAATGACTTGGGAGAAAACAACTGAAGCTGTTGTGCAATCCGTTGCATCGACTACCCTCTCCTATACCATTCAGGTGCTTATGTCCATGTCAGAACACCTTGCAAAGAAACTGTACATCTGCTTTCAGGAAGCGAGTGGTAAGTTTGGCAAACGTGTTTCCGAAACAGTACGACGTAACCAACCTCCAAATATAGAATGTGACTGCAGCACCAGTGGTAAGATGTCCACAGCTTTCGTTCTGTTCTGGATGTGTACGGTACTGAAACCAGAGCTAACAGGACCTTCCGTTCTCTCACTGGATTCGTGGTCTGGTCAAACCGACAATAGTTTTCCAGCCAAACCCTTCGGTGACAAGTATGTCAATTTGCACACAAAAATCATACCACCGAAAGCCACCAAATACTGCCAGTCCCTTGATGTGTATCTCTTTTGACAATACAAACTGTTTGCACGACGCATGGCAAAGTACATACGTTCTGATGAGCTGCATGGCGTCAACCTGCATGACAGAATCTTCATTTTTAAGTTGCATTCATTTATATGCAACCAGTTGTGTGCAACACAGTTCCAACCTATGCTTTGCTATGCGTGGAAGGCGTCTGGATACTTGCTACACGAAACGCTTCTTCCGTTTCGTAATGTGTTGGACATCAGTTTTTCTGTGCGTGACAATTGCAACGCTCCCGAGTGTGATTCCAGTGCCGTTATTATCTGCTCGTGGTGCGAGATTCACCTTTGCTTGCAGTACTGCCTTCTCTCAACACATTACCATGACATTGGGGGAGGTATGTATATGACATTTGTGGTCTCTCTCGACCATAGGCACCGACTTAAAAATTTTTTGGGGATTCAGGAAATTTTAAATCGAATAACCCATGCATTTTTCAAAGGCTTTGTCTAATTTAAATTTATTCAGTCAGATTATCTGGCACAATAAGACGTCTGAAATGCTAAAATGAAGCAAATTATAGTTAAACTAATATATACACTTGATGCCTTAAAGCACGATAAAAACCACAATAGGCTCCCTAAAACACTCAATAAAAACACATTTATTAAAAAATTCTAAAAGCCCATTTATGTTAACACCTGTTGTAATACGGATTTTCCAGCCTTCATCCCAACCCCTTGTAGGCGGCTCATGCAAGGAGGTTATGTTACTGGAGACACTACAGGCTCTGCCGCCATAGGTCACAGCTAATCTGTGGTGTGACGTCACAAGCAGGCAAAAAATTAACTAAATTATACCGTTGATGAAACAGTAAGCTTGTGTATCATTGATAAAGATTATTGAATTACTCATTTTATCTGTTTATACGCTTAGAAGCTTTTGTTCGATTGGTTTCCAAGCAGTTTCTCTTCTGCGGCTGCGTCGTGCCTGCTCATGGCGTCATTTGTAGCACAGATGGTGACTTATGGCGGCCAATGCTGCGTGGATAGGAGTGGTGTCTCCAGTAATATAACCTCCTTGGACTCATGGGTCCCGTTCTGGATCAACAAGAAACTGAGACCACTTGACCAACTTTAATCAATTTTGTGTTTTGTCCTGTTGCTACCTGGATATCGGACTTTAATTTTCTTTTTCAGAATGGCAACCTATGTATAAACTTGTGACGTGTAATTGAGATAACGAATCTATATCTATATGTTCTTGCCACTTCCGAGTGTTTTGGGGCTTTATTCAGTGACTTGATAACGAGGTCTTGAGACCTCGAAAGGGTTCGTCGGTGTTAACGTAAATGGGCTTTTAGAATTTTTAATAAATGTGTTTTTATTGAGTGTTTTAGGGAGCCTATTGTGGTTTTTATCGTGCTTTGAGACAGCAAGTGGATATATTAGTTCAACAATCAGCACGTTGCATTTAATTTTGGTCTAAATTATAGTTAATTACAGAAAAATGTTTTTTTCTCTAGATAATTATATTATATATCTAATGTATTTTGCTTTTGTAGGCGCACCATTATTATATACAATGCGCAGAAACGGAATGAATTTTCAACTCAATTATCTTTATAAAAGTAACAAAAACATGTAACATTTATTTTTAGGTGTTTTTAAAAACATTTTTAATGCCAACAATTTTTTTCTTCAAATAATTTCTGTGTTAAAATCTTGTATTCAGTACTTTAAATAATCCAATGTACTCTTCGAAAATGGTGTAATCCCTGAAAATTAAAAGTTTAGTGTTGTGGTTATATGAACATGGCAGAGAATAGAGATAATTGGAAAATTAGTATTGAAATTTGAAGTCCAAATTCGATTCAATTTTTGCTGCCCGAAAGTCAGCTTAACAGAGAACCTTCGGGTGGCAAAAATAGCTCTTTACCTTATTTTTTAAAAGTCAAAGAAAATGTTTTTCTTCGTAAATCATTTCGTTAGATGAATTCATCTGCAACTTTGTCTTCTGTTATGCTTGAGGCCAGTTCATGGTGTGTGTCTGTGTGTGCAGAATGGCAATGTCATTAATGCGGGTTTCTGTGATGGTCGATCTGGTATACGATTTAACACGTCGAAGGCTAGAAAATCATCACTCCGCTGTACGGTAGACACTGGTATAGTTAAAATTATACGAATAAGTTTCACAAACTCCTGTAGCATAACAGCTAGTAATAAGTCCTTTTTCAAAACATTCATAAGGCTGGCAAGATCAGCGACGATCAGATTTTGCGATCGCAAAATGTCAAATAACATAGATCTATGCAATAATAATCTTTCCCATTCTATGTCATCTGCATAAAATTTAATTACCTTTTTGTCTTCTTCCTTTGTGCATTGTCCAATAACAAATTTTTCTATTAATTGAAGAAGCTTACCTGAAGTAGTACCCATTCGGGAAACCAAACAGGACGAAACATTATCCAGCATTTCATAAGATATTTTTGTTAATATTCTTTCTGAGAATTGAACCGAAATCCATTGGCTCCATCATCTATTCTTCGCGGAACTCGTCACTGTCGATGAAGCTGTGGCTCATCTAATTCCAAAGCAACTTCTGACGTGTCTGCCCCGCAGGACGCGCATTACATAAAGGCAGATAGCAGCAAGGACGAACGTCTGCGTAGCTCAGTTGGTAGAGCGACTTGTTCCGGAATAAGTGGACTCGGGTTCGATCCCCGGCGTGGACCAAAAATGACTGAGAAATTTACTTTGTTACAAACTTCAATACTGTTTTCCAAAAATCTGCAAAATATTCTCCTTGCCGAAAGTTTGGAATTGTAGTGCTTAAAGAATCAAGAATAGCAATTGCTTCTGAAATGAGATGACATTTTTTGAAGTTCGTAGCTTCTACATGGCTAAATATCTTAACAAGAACATTTATATGAAAAAAAAAGAAATCAAAGGACAGCATATTTAGAAAGAAGCCTTTCGCTTTTGCTCCAGCACCATTTTTCTGCGTTGCAGCAGTTTCGTTCATAAATTGTATAAGACTAAAATAATTTGAAGCAATGGAGTTCATCGAAACAAATCTTACAGTCCATCTAGTTGGGCAGAATGCACGAAGGTTTCCTAGGTTTTCATTTTCTTTTTGGAAATGGGACAAAAATGCCAGTCTTTTCGGAGAATCTTTCACAAAAGATATTACCTCCCGAGCGATATTCAGTGAATTTCGGCAGCCTTCTTGGAGTTCAACACTTTCTTGCACAACTGAATTTATGCCAAACTTTGAACATAAATTGCTCGGGATTACATCTCCAAAATCTCAGCACGAGCTCCATTTATTGCTCTAGACATGTTTGTCGTTCAACCATAGCATTGGCAACGACAAAAGGCTAAAGATATATTAAATCTTTGAAGCACGTCGAGAATAATTTTCACAAGCGTGCTAGATGAAGTAGCCGATGTCTCGTAACCCCCCCCCCCAAAAAAAACCTCCCCTACAGTAAAGATGTCTGATACTATGCGAATGAAAGCGACACTTGCTCGTGGACTACAATGTCACTTGTTTCGTCGACGATAATAGAAAAGTACTTTGCCAGATGCACTCATTATTTTTAAGATTTCATTTCCAATTTCATGGGGCCGCCCCGGTGGCGCAGTGGTCTAAGTGATGGCCTCTGATCATTTGTCCGAAAGGGGTCCGGGTTCGAATCCCGGTGAGGCATGGATGTTGTGTTTGTCTTACGGCACTGGCTCTCTCATTTCCCTGGAACCAGTGACCCTAAATTAGGGACGGGCGACTGCTTATAGCCCTTTGAGTTGCTCACGGTGGTCGTTAAACCTACAATAAAAAAATCATGGGACATCCAGCTGCAGGGATCTTTATTTAGACATCGATCTAATTCCCGAGAATCAGCTGCTTTCAATTTAAGTAAATTAATAAAGTTGCCCTTTCTATCACTATGGCCGCGAATTGCTAAGCCTTGGATAGCAAACAATTTCAATGAAGAAATCGTTTTTAGCTGAGCTGAACTTGCCACCTGCATCTCCTTTTCCTTCACTACAGAAGACTGAGTAGGAACATTATTATCATCGTGAGCGTTTAGGTTCAATTTAAGCACTGATTCTCTATGAGTTGCTGAAGCTTCGTGTGTCCGAAATTTCAAAAGCTTCATTCCATGACTTGAACCCTCGTGAAATAAAAGACAAATCCGTCTTTGTTGAAAACGTGAGAAGTTTTTTACTAAAAGCTTGCTAACACAGATTGCAACCCCCCCCCCCACGATTTGACTGTCATATGTAATCCAAGTAAATGTTGATTTCGATACCTCTTTGTAGCCGCGCTCGTGAATTTCTTTGCATGTCGTTTTCTTACCACGTTTTGGAATTGGTGCGAAACTCACACTTTCAATAGCATTTCCTCCACTTTCGTTTGTGCATTGAACAGAAGGAACAACCAACTGCCTCTCCGGTATTTCTTCTTCTGCTGCTGGATATTGTCTTTTGGTCGTTTTGATGACAAATTTATCCATATTAGACAAAACATCAACATCCGGGAGCCCACAGAGACCACACACGATAATGACGATACGTTCGAAAACTCAGCAGCGAAATTTCCCTGCCGTCGAACAAAGTGGGAAAGTCCGAGTTGTGAAACCCATGTGGGTCCCCCCTCTCTCCCTTTAAAAAAGCTGGTTAAAATAAAAGCCAGTTTTCCCCAGGGAGTTCAGGTTCATGGGCACTTGCGACGAACAACACAGTAAAAAGTAAAGGAACTGTGGGTCCCCGAAATGGAGGTTAGAAGGGAGAAGACATGGCATTAGCCGCACGCCCTGTGTTTTTCGTGGGCTCCACTTCATATCAGCTGTGTATGCCCAGTATGCCCAACTTGGGCTGTTTCAGTACATTTTTTTTATGGGGAAATCGTCGACTTTGAAAAAGTTTTAGAAGTACTTCTGCAGCATGTACAGTCAGGAAATAAATGAGACTGAAATATACATGCACATAACTAAAAATTTGCGAAAAAATTACAGAAATACTGTTTGGTATTTTCGAAAAAAATAAACAGCATTATGCTTCGTAGAGCGAAAGTGCACATTGCGCATTAGCCAATCACGGCCTGCTAAAGCTGTGGGAGCCTTGCTGACTTTTAGGGACTGCTGCAGAATGTAAGAGACGGCCGCTATCAACCTGTGCTTCAGCACAGGTCTTCAGGAAGTGACGTCACGTCCCTGAACCCTCCCCTCAGAGGGCGCAAGAAACCAGATGATTAGATAGGCGTCACCAGCGGCGGCTGATACCATCTCCTCTCTCTTGTAACCTCCTTGATCCCCGACTGTCCGAAGATAGTGTGGGTTAACTGACTATACAACATATTTCCGCCTTTATCACTATGACCTCGAATAAGTTCTCGTCACCGAATGTAGAGCTAGACTTTTGTGTTTTGTGGGAACCCAGACAAACCGAAGAATTTTCTTTTATAAAGGATTCAGTTTCAAGCGCTCGTAAACAACGGTATTTCAGGTATTGTCTGTCGCGTCAAATTTGATGAGCTCGAAAAAACATTAATTTTTTTTTTGAGGCACAATAAACAGTCTGAGGGGTAAATTTCTATACACACTTTCTATATATAGTAAACAGGGAATGAATAATGAAAAACTAAAAAGACTTTATAACGAAAAACAAAGTTTATACATATATTCGTACGTGTATTTTCCCCACGAAATACGCGCAAAAATATTAGAGGTTCGAGGATCCCACAACAAAATTATTAAGGGTTCAAAAAGTGTCTGCCGCCCCGGTGGCGCAGTGGTCTAAGGCACTGGCCTCTGATCATTCGCCCGTAAGGGGTCCGGGTTCGAATCCCGGTGAGGCATGGATGTTGTGTTTGTCTTACGGCACTGGCTCTCTCCCTTCCCTGGAACCAGTGACCCTAAATTAGGGACGGGCGACTGCTTATAGCCCATTGAGTTGCTCACGGTGGTCGTTAAAACTCAAAAAAAAAAAAAAAAAAAAAAAAAGTGTCTGGAACCATTGAAGTCGGCTCCTATGCTCTCGACATTTAGGTGCCTCGTATCTAACAGGTAAATGATGTTTGACACTTTATGGCTGCATGCATTACAGGCAGGCGTCCCACTTTTATAAGCCATGCTTATTTATTTATTTATTTTTGTTTTTACCTGCTCTTAGAAGACAAAAAAAAGCATGAGAAAAAAATTGACAATTCATAAATGATGAACATAGACTGTAACAACAAGGAAAACAAGGGAAAAGACCAAAATAACCTGACATAGCCCTATACTCCCGTAGAAGAAACAAATGAAACAACAGGTAGACACATCAAGTCAGACAATCAGAAGACGTTTTGCCAATCGTTTCCTTTTTTGTAATTATTGAAGAAGATAGAGTTCGAATTTTTTTAAATAAATTAAAATTATTTAAGTTAGTCAGGATGCTAGGTAAAGAATTCCAGTATTTAGGGCCTCTGTAGTTTAAAGTAAGTTTAATTGATTCCGTTTTTGGAAAATAGGTTGTAATTGTAGTTTATTCCTTGTTTCATACGAATGCGCATGTGTATTAAGAAATATGAGATCTGAATATAAATTATATTTAATTCGTTTGAACATAATTTTACCAAGATTAAAATAGTATAGTTGCGTAATAGTAAGTATATAATATACTTATTAGGATGTACGTTTGTTCTAAAATTTATTAAAGGTCGATTATTAGGATGTGATTTGAGTGAGATCAATTAGTCTAATAAATGTATTTTGTAGAATTTGTAATTTATTAATACTGTATTGGGCCGTTTGTCACCATGATAGTATGCAGTAATTAATATGAGGTTGAAATAATGTGTAATACAATGAGATCAATGTTTCAGTTGTTAGATCAGTCAGGATACTACTCACTATACCAGTATTTCTAGATAGTTTAATTAAAAGAAAATCAATTGGTTTATCCCATTTCAGGTCAAAATTTATTGTAGTTCCCAGGTAGTTGAATGAAGATACTATATCAATTCTTTTATTATTAAGGGATATTTGTGCATTTGGTGTTAAAGGAGATAACGTATTAGAAAAAATCAGTGCTTTAGTTTTTTTACATTAATTATTAGTTCATTAGAATTTAAATAGTCAGATATAGTTTGCAACTGTTTATTACATTGTGTTAGTATTTCACCTAAGTTTTTCCCTTTTATAAGAACAGCTGTATCATCAACATACAGAAAAAGATCCATATGAGTTGACAGCGAAAATAAATCATTAATGTATGTATTAAAGAATAAAGGGCCGACTACAGAAACGTTATTAATCACAGCAGAAAAGCTACAGATTGTCTTTTAAGAAAGGTAATTAAGTGCAAATTATTATGTGATCAGAACTACTTCTTTAGACCATTCCGATAGCGATACATTGTGAATGAGGTTGTAGCAGACACGTGACTTTAGCATGGCAACGAGCCTTAGTAACGTAAGTGAAGGACAACCAGTCCCTGTTGAAATGATGGCGTCCTACTTTGAAAGTTTAACTTCCGAGTACAAAATGCGGTATTTGGAAAAAATTTAAGAGATTGAAGGAAAATATCTGTATGTGCTGAATGCAAGTATCTTCGAAGGTGACGCGAAAAGTTTTCCGAAAGTACAAATAGTAAATATTTTCTATTACTTTGCTTTGGTCGAACCGCCTTTACCATACAACAGCTCGAGGCATATAAAAGTATTGAAGCAAATAGCATTTTATTATCGTGGATATTCTTTTACATGGTAATTTAGTGTGATCACTAATTAGTGAGTAATTAAGAACTCTTCAATAAAAAGTGTTTCTCTTAGTTCCGGGAAACGTTTTCCAAGACTTAGAAAAATTTAGAGCAAAAGCTGTTTTTCCACGCAAAATTGTGGTGAAAAACAACAATAATTTTGATATGCGCCCTACGTTATTTATCCGTAAATAAATTTAGCAGCATAACCCCAGTCTGTAAACAGACCTAGATACCAAAAAAAAAAAAAAAAAATCATTTGAAAATAATTTTATCCATTATTTGCATTTTTCCACAAAAGTGTACTTCAGCTCCAGTTAAATATCTAGGTTACTAAAAATAAAATCAACGGTGGTTTGGAGAGGAAATATATGGAGCGAAATATTAAAATAAAAAAACAAAAATCTCTCAACACTGAGAGCCAAATAATCTTAAAAGTGAAAAGCCGAAAATTCGCAAAGTGGGTCAAGCTTTCCTAAAAAATCCAGAACAGCCGAAGAGATTTGATTCTGACTAACAGTCAGATTGGCTAACAAATTAACTTTCATCTCTATAAAAAGTTTCAACACCTCCTTGATCAGCCAGGAACCTTCTGAATAGAAATCTCTGAAGGTGAAAACCCCAAGCGCACAGAAGTGCAGATTGGATACCGAAGCGTTGATTTAGGAATTTTTTTGACTAAGAGACAAACTCTGAAGGGTGTTCTATCAGAAAATAGTCAGTAGCAATAAAACATACGCAAAACAAAAGCCAACACCTTTTAAATTCAACTTGAAAACTTCGAATCAACAAGTGAAACGACTGGCCCAATAAGTACAAGCACTGCACGCCAACAGCATTTGAACAAGTAAAAGATAGGTTCCCAGCCTTACCAGAAATCACTGACTTATAGATAAAATTAACCTTTAAAAGATTTTTTACCTTTGAAGAGTCTGACTCTTCAATATTTTTGTTAACATTGTTCGCTAATGATCGCATTTTACACAATAGCTGCAGAACAGCCAGCTGTGTTTGTCCATCAGGAACTTGCAAGGACGGTTGCCACTTAACTGAAACTTCTCGATGACGTCACGTGCTACAACCTCATTGTAGTGAAAAAACAACTGCAAATTTCCCTTGAAATTTCTAAATAATCTAGGGATGTTTTCGGGATGAAATCTACTGTTATTTTTTCAGGCTGGCAACACTCTGTACCTTCAATAAATATGGCGAGTCTCGTATCGTTCGTTGGTTTCAGCGAGAACGAAAAACCTCTACGTGCTTCTATCCCGCTGATTTTACGCTATGAAAATTAGCTTCATATTAAAGAAGGTAATCGAAGATAAACACGGTTTATTTTCACTAGAAGGCAAATTACCCAATCTGAAAATCTAAGAAAGTAATAAAAGCTTAATTAATTAATAAGGCGAAAACATTACAGCAGACCCTGACGATATTACGCCTCTAAAGGTAACTTTTGTTTTTCAAAATTTGCTGTAAACATTAAACATTCTGTGCATTTCGTTCTTTCATCTGCGCCTCGCTAAAGTTGTGGAAATGTTCTGAAAGAAATTGAGTAATGTGGATCTAAAGGTGTTTTGTGTGCATTTTATTTACCTCCAATTTCCAGCACATAGCATCTTGAAGAGGTAAAATACCATCTTCTGTTGACTATGATGATAAAAGTCTGCCACGTCATTGCATAGGTGACAACTATAAAATCAGTAAACTTTTTCTTTGTCAGTATTCTGAAATCTCTATTGAAAATTTGCCCAGCGGTTTCACAAAATATACTTTTCAATACTTGTATGGTCCCATTTCTATATTTTGCTTACAAGTTTGAACTAATGAGATTTTTTAAAGAATTCCTAATGCTCTCTTAGATAGCGGACAAGACAGTATTGTGGACATTTTGCTTTGCATGTGTGGACAGCACAATTCATTGAAAAGGGCATGCATTGTTGAGTTCATGACGACATCACAGAATGTCAAAAATGGAAATTATTAGACTTGCAGATTTGTGAATAAATAAAAATTGTAAGTTCCTTAGCATGGAATCCATGCTGAAGCATTCTATGAGAAAAAGAGAAGTCAATGAACAATTAATTGCAAAGGAAGTGAAAGCAGAAATTGATACTTCAATTCACATCATTCCATGTAAAAGTGAAGATCTCTGGGAATGTGAAAAATGCTTCCAGAAACTCTCAGGAGAATCCACATTTGCAAGTCATATGAAACTTCATACAACTGAAAAACTTTTCCAGTGTAATGTGTGTCACAAGAAATTCAAACAAAAAGATAGTCTCTTAATGCATGAGAAAGTCCATGCAAGAGAACAACATTATGATTCTGACATGTGTTCCAAGCAGCAAAGTGAAAAATTCAGCATCTCTAGTCATAATCACCGTCAGTCAAGTGAAAAAGATCACCAATGTCATGTCTGCTTAAAACAGTTTGCACATAAGCATTATCTTTCCAGGCACATACTTGTTCACACAGGTGAAAAACTGTACCAGTGTGATGTTTGTGCCAAACAATTTGCTCGGAAAGGTGATCTTTCAGTGCACATGCTCCTTCACACAGGTGAAAAGCCTCACCAGTGTGATGTATGTTCCAAACAATTTACTCATAAAAGTCATCTTATAAGGCATATGCTCCTTCACACAGGTGAAAAGCCTCACCGGTGTAATGTATGTTCCAAACAGTTTACTCATAAAAGTCATCTTTCAAGACACATCCTTCTTCACAAAGGTGAAAAGCCTCACCAGTGTGTTATATGCTCCAAACAATTTACTGATAAAAGTACTCTTTCAAGACACATGCTCCTTCACACAGGTAAAAAGCCTCACCAGTGTGATATATGTTCCAAACAATTTTCTGATAAAGGTACTCTTTCAAGGCACATACTCCTTCACACAGGTGAAAAGCCTCACCAGTGTGATGTATGTTCCAAGCAATTTGCTGATAAGAGTAATCTTTCAAAGCACATACTTCTTCACACAGGTGAAAAGCCTCACCAGTGTAAAGTGTGTTCCAAACAATTTACTCAAAAAGTACTCTTTCAAGGCATGTGCTCCTACACACAGGTGAAAAGCCTCACCAGTGTGATGTATGTTCCAAACAATTTACTGATAAAAGTACTCTTTCAAGGCACATTATCCTTCACACAGGTGAAAAGCCTCACCAGTGTGATGTGTGTTCAAAGCAATTTGCTCATAAAAGTGATCTTTCAAAGCACATTTTGCTTCACACAGGTGAAAAGCATTACCAGTGTGATATATGCTCTAAACAATTTACTCATAAAAGTTATCTTTCAAGGCACATGTACATTCACACAGGTGAAAAGCCTCACCAGTGTGATGTATGTTCCAAACAATTTACTCATAAAAGTCATCTTTCAAAACACAAGCTGCTTCACACAGGTAAATAGCCTCACCAGTGTGATGTATGCTCCAAACAATTTAATGACAATAGTGCTCTTTCAAGACAAATCCACCTTCACTCAGGTAAATAGCCTCACCAGTGTGATTTTTGCTTGAAACAGTGCTTTCAGGATTCATATTTGAAGGCACATTCTCCGTCACACAGGTGAAATGCCTCACCAGATTGTTGTATGCTCCAGACATTTTTCTCATAAGAGTAATCTTTCAGTGCATATGCTCTTTCATGCAGATAAATAACTACTACAGGGTTGTTATGAGCTTGAACATGACCATTCCTAATTACTATATATGAAGATTCATTCAGTGGTGCATAAGATATATGTTTCAAATACTTCAGATGGAAATCAGTTTCAGTTCATGCTTTTCATTTTCAGAAATATGCGTGCCTGTAAGATTTTAAAGCTTTTACCAAGGTCGTGCTGTTAGTAGTCAGGTTCATGCGTTGTACAAGTTATGAATTAACTGGGTTTTTTGGGAGTTTTTTCAATTTGCTAGTGAGAATGGGGATTCAGAAAATATAAAACATTTCTTTAATCGTCTTTTTTTTTTTTTTTTTTTTTTTTGCAGTTCCACCTGATTTTTCAAAGAAATTACAATTGAATTTTATTGTTCTACTGAGTTTAAGGTTTCCTGTAATAGTGACTCAAAAAAAATTTGTTCTGCAGCCTTTGGGAAAAATGATTTTAGTTTGGACTAACCATGTGGTATTCTTCCTAGAAGACAGCTTCGCCCAGGGGAATGTTGGTTGTATGGGTAGTACACTAACTTCTCCACCACTAATGCAAGCATTAGTAGAGGGTTAGTTTTATTTTTAATAAATTTATGCACCTTTTGTACTTCGTACTTGTAATCTTTTTCTCACGCAGACATTCCTGAATCTGGTCCTCCCACAATTTCCTTGGTCTTCCTCTACCTTTCTTTCCTGTCACTTGGGCTGAATAAATTATCTTTGTAAGTACCTCATCACTCATTCTTTCAACATGACCAAACCACCTTAGAATATTACTCTCCACCTTTCTAAAAACATTTTGATTCACATTACACACCTGCAACATATCTTCATTCCTCATATGATCACAACGTGTCTTGTCACAACCCACATAAGTAACATATCTCTCCAGCACACAAACAACTCCTATATCCTTTCTGTCGTACCCAGGTTTCACTATTGCACATCAGAGTAGGAACAATTACACTTTCATTCACAGCCATTTGGGACTTCCTTCAGAACCCATCATTCCTGTGAAATTCCCCTAAGGCAGCTATCATTTGCCTACTGATGTTGCCATCTTATTTGTTCTCTCTGTCAAACATACTTCCTAACATAGGGCGGCTCGTGGCAACTGAAACAGGTGAGGCCAGTAGCTGAAGTCAAACAATAAAATAAAAAAAAATGTCATTAGTAGGCCAACTATTCAGACCCCACCCCCCATGATTCCTTTACTCTGCCTCTGTTTACCCCCTTGACTCACAATGATGCCCAAATCAGCAAATATATAAATATATGCAGAGGGAACGTTTCATGAATTTCATCCCATATAGAATGAGTACCATACTATTATTTGCATTATTTGAAAGGTTTAACCTTTTTTTAAAAAAACTTCTGAAACCTAAAAACATATATGTACTCATGTGCAAATTATACTTACAGGTTTTCTCATTTATTTATTGATTTTTAACATAGAAAATCATCATAGTTAAAACTGAAATTAGTTCTGCAAAGCACTTTGTAAACTTCATACTCTTGGAAACTCAAATTCTGGGGCTGATAAGCATCAAGTTTTTTTTAAGTGAAGCTTTTTGACTCAAATTCTTGGGCTGATGAGCACTGTGTTTTTTAAAGTGAAGCTCAAACTAAAAATCCTTGGGTTGATAAGCACTGAGTTTTTTTATGTGAAGCTTTTCTTCCAGATTTAAAGCAAAGAACGGAGATTTTAACAAAATATCCACTCCATTCATTGTACTCGACAAGCAAAAAAAGTCACGACACAAAGGAACAGCACATCACCGAGAGAGACACACCAGAAAAAAAAAAAAAAAATAACTTAACTTTGCTATGACATTTGAAACCCTTCTGCCACCATTGAGCTTGATCGAGGTAAGCTTCTCTGTCAACCCACGGCGTTAAGGAAATGGATACTCTCCCAGCCAATCAAATTAGCATGGGGACAGATATATCTGGCCCCACAGCTTTTGCACACATGGTTAAGGCAGTGTTGTATGTAGGTCATCATACTGAATGAGACGGAGAGGAAATCGTCTCCTCTTCGCTTGCGTAGTGATGTTACTGGGGCCTGTTGAAGCTGGCCCCAATAACCTCACACTCTGAACGTGATCTCTTTCCTCAGGGAATAGTTTTTCGTTTTTGAAGGAAACTTTTCCGTTAGGTAATGGTTTTTGAAGGGAAAGGTTTATCACCATGTAAGTTAAAAGAGAGAATAATAATCAGGGCAACAACAAAAAAAAAAAAAATTCTACAAATAGAAATTTTTAGGTGGGGCTAATGACGAACCATCCCTGCTTCCTAAATATACAAACTCATTCACCTGGTCAACCTGTGTGCCATTAAGACTTATCTTGCATTCAGTACTAACAGTTCCTTGCTCAAAAACCATAACTTTGGTTTTTCCCTCATTTATACTCTGTTTGAATTTCATACAAACTACATTCATCAGGGACAACATACTTTGCAACTCACTTTTCCTCTCTGCCAACAGGACAGTGTCATCATCAGCATACAGCAATCTCCACACATGGATATCATTAAGACAAACCAGTATTATCTACTTTGGCATCACACTTGCATGCACCCATAATTATATTAAAGAGCCAGGGTGGTACTACACAACCTTGTCTGACTCCTGCACCAATAGAAAACCATTTCAATAAAATGCCATTCACTCATACACACAGTCTGCTGCTGGAGCGCCCATATGAGTGTTTTAGGGGGGAGCTAAGAAAAACCCTTACCTTCTTTAAGGCTATTAAACATTTTAGTAAATGTACAAGATATTAAAATAAAACAAAAATAATTGATACTGTTTGACAATTAGTAAATAACTGACAAGTACCTTATTTTAAAATGTAAAAGGTCTACCAAAAACGCATGTGAATTTTTTCTGTTCTGTTCATTATATTTATTTATAAAGTTAAAAAAAAAATGAACCAATAAATGTTTTAGCTGGTTTAAAAAATTGGCATTGCAACTTCATATTACATGTGTGATAATGGTATGTAAAAATACAAAATGCAGTTTCTGAGAGATCACTCAGCTTAACTTTTTCACCACAGTCCTTGTTTTTCCATATATCATACCAGGTTCTAGGCTTCCGCTTCCAGATTTTCTGTCACAAAACTGAGACAGTTCATAGCTTTGACAAAAACATCTTTTTTCATCATGTTGGGATGAATTAAAATTGTTTTGAATGGCATCTCATTGAGATCTGTAAATCTTGATTCAAGCAACATAATTAGAGTGTGTAACTACAGGGGTTTTGACACTCTAATTAGGGTTTTTGATACTCTAATTATTTGAGTGTCTAAGTACAGGCCTCTCGCTCATCGAGCATCTGTGGGACACGATTGGACGTTGGTTGAGTGCCGTCCCACCCCCACAAAATGAACTGTGAACTCGGATCAACACCACATGATCCACAACACCCCAGGACTTTATTCGGACTCTCAATGCCACGTCGAATGCAATGCTGTATCGCCCAAAATGGGGGCCACACTTCTTATTGGTCATCCTTTATATTTGGCCACTGAAGCCTAGTCTGTATGTGGCAATTAAATCATTTGTTCGTGACCTGCTTGGCTGTCTGTGTATGCAGTTTGGTCTGTTTTTGAGCATTCCTTCCTGGTGTGGCATTTTCTGTGTCAGGCAGTGTATATTCCCTATGGAAAAAACTTCGATGCACAGATTAGTTGAAGTTACTTTCCCATCATTTTCTGAGGAAGTTTTTACAAGAATTGCAATACAACCTGCACCACCTATCTTCCCAAAAGAAAGTCTTGGATCTTAACATTTCCAACTGGTGTTTTTCTTAAGTTTGAAATAATATTTTTTTCCTTATGACAGTTTTCATGTGTGTTCTGTACGGAAGACATTTTTTACGTAATGACTTTATTAAACTATGAGATTCGTTTTTCTCCGGGCCCCGCTATGTAATTTTGCTTCAGGCCTTTCAGAAGGTCCATCGGGCCCTGATATTACTAATAAAAAATGTATATATGTTTAATTACTTTAAGTATATTTAGATTTACTTTAGCACAAACAAATTTTTAAAAACACTTGTAGGATGAAAAAATTACAGCTACCATTTGATATACAGTGTTCAAAGGAAATTCCTTATTCAGGGCAATAACTGCGGAAGAAAGGGTTCGAGTGGTACACAAGTTAGGCCTATGTATAGAAAAGGGGCGATGGCCGATCGAATGAAAGCGATTGGAGCGCCCCTAGCGGGAAAGGTAAGTTAGGAAACCTAACTCGCGAACAACGTGAGATAGAAAAATTACAATTACAAAGTTGTAGTGCATCGTCTAATTAGTAGGAAACGACATATGGTGCGCACGAATTATGTACATGGACCGGTCAAAATGCTGTTAATTCGAAAGTGGGAGAAACAGACCCAAAAATAAGGACACGAGACAAGCTGTGCAGGCTTATTTATATTACTGAGAAATGTTTACAGGAGATATGCCTACTTACAGGCATAACGCACATCTGCACGAAGTTAATGTACAGCCTGTTCAAAGAGGCCACCATCGGCTATAATGCACATTCCAAGACGTGTAAGAATAGCTTCTCGTACATTATCCAGCATGGCAGATGTCACTGTCTAACAGGCGCACACAATGCGGGGTCGTAAATCTTCCAGACTAGTAGGTTCTGTAGCATATACCTGTTCCTTCAAGTAACCGCACGGGAAGCAGTCCAAAGGTGTTAAGTCCGGTGCCCACGGAGACCTTTCCACCGTACCACCATAACCAATTATCTGGTGTCTGAACGTTTCAGCCAGGAAACTCCGTATGTTGGCTGCCATGTGAGGTGGTGCACCATCATGTTGGTACCACATCGCAACAGATCTATGAGGGGAAGATTATCCAGAAAGTCAACTATCGGGCCCCGTAAGAGCTGAAGGTACCGCTGGCCTGTTAATGTCGCATCATAGAAAATGGGTCCAACTAGTGTGTTTCGCCAAATACTGCACCAAACGTTTGTTGCACAACGTCGTTGATGTCGACCAGCTCGTCCCATAGATGGGTTACTCAGAGCCCAGCAATAGGTGTTATGCCGATTGACTATTCCGTTCCGTGTAAAACGGGACTCATCTGTCCACAAGATATCGGCCAAGAAGTTTAAATTAATCTCCGTGTTATGAACAAAGTTGCAGAAATCGAAACGCTTTCCCTGGTCTCCATCCATCAAACCTTGCACTAGCTGAACATGGTATGGGTGACCTCCATGCTCGTTCAGGATTTCCAAACACGTGCAGTTAAGCCACATGCTTCGGCGACTGCTGTGGTACTAATGTTGGGATTGGCAAGAACATATCCCATGACAGCCTCAGGATGCGGTGTAACATCCGAACCCATAGGTCTGCCCGATCGCAGACGTGCCTGTATGCCTCCGGTCTATCGGAGGCGACGAACACATTTTTTAATAGTCGCTGCAGTTGGATGTTGACCAGTCGGAAAACGCTCGGTATACCACCTTGCAGCTTCGTGGACATTGCGATGACATTCGCCATAAAAAACGACCACTTCACAGTTCTCAGCGTTCGAGTAGCCAGCCATCACTGTTTGCAACGTGTACGTTGACTGACGTTCAAATCCCCAGCCTCGGTATTTTATCTCACCGACCGGCTTCTACGTCACTATCAATATTTACATACGCATTTGAATCGTGGGCCTGTATTTTGCATTGCCTCACCATCCAGCAACTGCGTGCACTTTATTAGCATTTTTAACCCATTCATGTACATAATTCGTGCGCACCATATGTCGTTTCCTGCTAATTAGACGATACGCTGCAACTTTGTAATTGGAATTTTGTTTCTATCTCACGTTGTTCGCGAGTTAGGTTTCCTAACTTCTTGCCTTTGCCGCTATGGGCGCTCGAATCGCTCTCAGTCGATCGGCCATCGTCCCTTTCTTATACATAGACTTAACTTGTATACAACTCGAACCCTTTCTTCCACAGTTATTGCCGTGAAAAAGAACTTTCCTTTAAACCCTGTATATACAGTACATATCATCATCATCATCATTGTCAACCATTATCAATCCACTGCTGGACGAAGGTCTCCCCAAGTTTCCTCCACAACGGTCTGTCTTGTGCCAGTCTCCTCCATGTCACCCCTGCATACTTTCGAATTTCATCCACCCATCTCCCATGTGGTCTTCTTCTGGGTCTTTTCCTGTCCCTTGGAATCCAATCTAAAATTTCGGCTGTCCATCGATGATCTGTCCTTCTGGCAGTATGTCCAGCCCATTGCCATTTCAGGGATTTAACTCTGATCATGATGTCTTCCACTCTTGTCATTTTTCAGATCCACGAGTTCCTCTTCTTATCTCTCCTGGTTACACCAAGTATGCACCTCTCCATGCTACTTTGAGTTGTCTGCAGCCTTTGTATGTCTCTTTTAGTTAAGGTCCACGTCTCTGCACCATACGTAAGCACTGGAAGGATGCATTGATCAAACACTTTTCTTTTAAGACATAATGGCATATTGCTCTTGAAAATTATGCTATTTCTTCCAAAAGCTCTCCAGGCAAGTTTTGTACGCCGATTAATTTCTTCATCAATGTGACCCTCACTTGATATCTGCTGTCCAAGATAAACGTACGTGTCTGTTATCTCCAGCTTTTCTCCATCAATCGATAAATCTTCATTTCTTGTAAAAGCATTGAACATCACTTTTGTCTTCTGAAAGTTCATTTTTAATCCCACTTCTTTACTCTTGTCAGCAAGTTCCTGTATCATACTCTGCAGCTCTGATGGGCTAGTTGCAAAAATGACTACGTCATCAGCAAAACGAAGGTGGGTTAGATAATCTCCATTAATCTTTATCCCCTTGTTTTCCCAGCTCAGTAACTGAAAAACACCCTCCAATGTGGCATTAAAGAGCTTCGGAGATATGGTGTCACCTTGTCTCACTCCCTTTCCAATTTTTATGTGTGTTGTATTTTCAAACAGCTTAATCTTTGCACTTGCATTTTCATAGATGTTATTAATAATATTAATGTATGCATCTTCAATACCGCAGGTTTTCAGAGCCATTGTAACTGCTGATGGTTTCACCGAATCAAAGGCTTTTTCATAATCGATAAAAGCCATGCACAATGGAAGTTCATATTCCCTCGCTCTTTCAATTAGTTCTATCAGCACATGGATATGATCTATTGTGCTGTAGCCACTCCTGAGTCCAGCTTGTTCTCTCGGTTGAGCCATGTCCAGTGTTACCTTCAAGCGGTGTGAAAGAACTTTAGTGAAGATTTTATAAACCACTGATAGGAGGCTGATAGGTCTGTAGTTTCCGAGATCCTCAATGTCACCTTTCTTATGTAGCAGGATCATTGTAGCAGTGTTCCAGTCCTCAGGAATCTTTCCTTCATTAAGGCATCGAGTGAAAATTTGGGCGAGTACTGTTTCGATTTCTCCACTTGCTTCTTGTATGATGTCTACAGTAATTCCATCTTCTCCTGGAGCTTTTCCCCGCTTCATGTTCTTGATTGCATGCGCAACTTCTGCTGGAAGGACTGGAGGAACTCTGGTACTGGTATCTTTCATGATGTCTGGAGTGCATGTATCATCCCTTTCATATAATTTGGAGTAGAAATCTTTCACTCTTGTATATATATATATCTTTTTTTTATTTTTTTTTTTTGTGAAAATGTAAACAGTGTTGTAATGGCAAAAATACACTGCCGGAAAGTGAAAAAAGAACACCAAGAAGGAATTCGCTGACGATCATGAAATTTACATAAGTTAATGGGGTCGAGTTTACGTAGGTGTGATGTTAATTTTGGGCCCAACCAGTGAGCGCTTATGCCACAGCACGGCATAATATGCAAATTATCGTTGGTGGTATTTAAGGAGTACGGCGAAGTGAATGTAATCAGTCGTCTCGGCGTACGGACACGTGCGAAGACCCTGAAGAAGCTGCAGTGCCTGGACATGGAAAACGTGTAAGATTTCAGCAGCTATCGGACTTTGAGCGAGGTCATCTAGTCGGACTCCGCGAGGCCGGGTGGTCGTATCGTCGTATTGTGGAGAGAATTGGACGGGAAGTATCGGTGGTGGTATGATGGTGGCGTAGATGGTCCGAGGAACATTCCCACACGAGAAGATGTGGAAGCGGGAGTCACAGACTGACTGATGAGCGGACCGATCGACGCATAAGAATAGCGGCGTTGTCAAGCAGATCATCCACTGCGACGCAAATCCGAGCTGACGTTGCACCTGAGGTGACTATGCGAAATATCCGCAACCGTCTACTTAATGCAGGACTACGTGCACGTGTGCCTCTGGCATGTGTATACATCTGACTCTAGCCCACCGTCAGGAACGGGTGCAGTGGTGTCGCTAACGTCTGCACTGGAGAACGCAATGGCGATCTGGCGTGTTCAACGATAAAAGCTGATTCTGCTTCGGAGCTTCCGATGGCCGTATGCGTATTCGCAGACGCACAGGGAAGCGTCTCCAACCTTCTTGCATCCGCCAGCGACACACAGGGCCTACACCTAGTCTCCTGGTATGGGGAGCGATCAGCTATCACTCCCGTACACAACTAGTGTTTGTACCGGGTACGTTAAACAGCACCTCCTACATCAACAACATCATTCAGCCCGTTGTCGTGCCACTTGTAAGGTCGGTCCATCGTGGTGTTTTCCAGCAAGATAACGCACGCCCATACATGGCACGTGCAACGCAACATGCACTTCAAGGTGTGAGACAACTTTTATGGCCTGCACGTTAACCGGATTTGTCCCACATTGAGCACGTGTGGGATATTATGGGACAACGACTTATCCGGTTTCCACGACCATCCCCGATTTCCGCGTCCAGGTTGAGGATGCTTGGAACTCAATACCCCAAACTTACATCCAACACCTGTAAGACAGACTCCATGCCAGAATTGCACAGTGTGACGCAGTTCATGGCGGTTCGACCTCGTACTAACCATGTTACATGGAAATGTTATTTTTCAGTTTACCAGCAAATACAGCTGTATTTTGCCATAATGTTTTGATCACGTTATCCTCTGTATTCCGTTATTATGCTGTATAAATTTCGTTGGTATCAGACGTCTCCTTCTTGGTGTTCTTTTTTCACTTTCCGCCAGTGTAATCACATGAACATTGTGCTCAAAACCCAAAGTAAGAAATAAAATGTTACATAGGTGTGACATGCAAAAGTAAGCAGAGTTTGTGTAACAATATAACAAACTTCTCCGGTTTGGAACTTCGAGTTGTTTAGAACATGAATGGCTATCTTGTAACGAAAGAAAAAACACAAAAAATAAAAAATGCAGGTTTTGAATTCTAGCCAAAAGCAGGATTTCCGACTGTGGTGGATAATCACTAGAACTCAATTCGTGATAAGCGCCACGGTATCGACCTGGAGATTAAACAAATCTTTGTTATCGTAAAGAGAATTTATACATTCTCACCGCACTCTGCGAAGGAAACAAATAATAAGAGTAACAGGAAATGAAAAATGTAACAATATTTACAAAAGCTTGGGGTTCTACCAGCCAAGAAATGAGAAATCGCAAAATGTTAAAATCAAAAATCAGCGCAAGCAGAAAGCACCGGACGCACAGTTGTGAGCGAGAGTCAAGACCAATGCATCATACATCGGAATCAGTGGGATGAGTCAAATACACAGAGTAGGCCAATAGAAGGAGCTCAAACCACCACAAAGTCACAGTGCACAACAATACGCACATTAGATGAAGCATGTGGAACAAATATCTGGAAGAATCGACTCAGATGTCACGTAAGCTTTGAACAGTCCGGGCAGCACAGTTAACTTGAATGGCGATGTTACTACGTCTTTCGTAACAAGGCTGAAGAGCATGCTTAATCGCAAGATACGGTTGGACATCATACTTAAGTGTCGACAACTGATGAATGACATCGAGTGAGTAAGGACAGTCGGACAGGAAAGGAACGAGATAATACTCTTTCTCACGGAAAAGGGTAAATATATGGAACACTTGTTGTTGTGACCGAGGTGTGTTGAGTGGATGGTGAGAGGTATAACACTCTTGAAACTGTGCTTGGAGAGCTGCTTCCGCAGGATCAACTGATTCACCGTGAGGCTCACACTCAACCTGAGACGCAGAGGAAGAACGAGTTCCTGATTATGAACATGAGCGGTGTACTCTCGGGCGTCCTCTCTTCGCGGTACCACAAGGGGTTTTGAAAACATTGCGTTTTTCACTACGTGCACGGGGATCGTGGAACGATTCATCGGTGGTGGTTATGTCCGCAGCACTAGAGATATCCTCGGCAGCAGTAGTAGTGACAGTCACCTCTGCGACACTGAGGTGAATATCAGGAGGAGAAAAAGTAGCAAACACTGGATCAGAAACATTCTATTCAGAAGGCGAGGATACAGATGCAGTATGGTCAAGTGAAGGCAGAGAACTTGGATGAGAGATAACAGAGGCAACAGAAGACTCTGAAGTATCCTAAGCATGGGCTGTAGGTATCGCCACGGATAACTGAGCAGAAAGTGCTGTCGAGTTCACCAGGCGGACAGGCTTTTCAAGATGAGGAGGGTTGCCGGGACAATTCTTATAGAAATGGCCCATCGCCTTGCACTTACTGCAGTGAAATTCTGGAATATATCAATATGTCGACGTTGGCCATGACACTGGATAATGAGATGTGTAGAAAAATCTTTGATGTTGACTGGAGATGAAAAGAGAACCCGCACCATACGTCGAGCTCCAAGTATGGAACGATCCTCCTTGTCGTCTGGAGCGGCGGAGTAGGAAGTAAATTTGCCAAGCACTTGCCCAAAGGCAGAGATCGCTGTAAGAAGCATTGCAGTCGTAACCTAAGGAGGTACTGGGTAAAAAGATATAGATACGGGGCGGCGTGCAACGGGATCGGGCTGGAGATGACGAGCCCCAATGACAATGCCAGTCTGTAAAAACGAGGTCGCCTGCGCAGCTTCCTTGAAATACACAGTAATGGATCTGGCACATTGACACATATGAGAATTTGCCCTGGTGTTACAGGGCTTGGTGCTGAGTTCTATTACAGCGCCCTGTGTGGAGGGTTCGTTAGATGCTTCCTTTGCAGTAAGTTCGGTATCGGTGGTTTAATCCGTAATTCTCCCAACTGGAGCAGATAAAAACAATACAAAGCATAGAAAAGTGAATCGACTGAGGCTAAATTTTGCAGTGAGGAAAACGTTTATTCAGATGTTACGGGGACTGTCATCAAACTTTTGTCCGTCATTTACGTGCTTTCATTCTTTTAGTTCTCTCTCAGTATTCTACACCGCCGAAAATCATTTCTTCTCCTTCCGGCCATCCAAACTTCTTTCTTCATCCGTTCCGACCAACCCCCGCGGTTTTTCTGAGCTTCCTAAAAATATTCACCTCCTCTCTCGACTTTTTGCCACCGAGTCTCCCCTCTCATGCCGGGAGAGAGAAAACCCCTTGGTCCGTCTAATTCCAAGAAAGCGCAGCCACGCCTTCACCCTCAAAACTCTTGTTCTTAATTGCTTAGCTTCCCTCTCTACTGCGACGCGTGGGAAAGGAAAATACTTTGCCTTTCCTCCAAATGGCGGGAATGAAAGAAAATCTCTACAATTCACTATCTCTAAAATGGCTACAGAATCCCGCTTCTGATAAATATGGAAGCCCCGTTTACACGGGAATTAAACATTGCCTTGGTCGCAGTGGCGTAAACCTTTAACTTTGTGTCCGGAAGGGCATCAAAAACAACACCCAAAGCCATTGTTGCAGATTAAATTTCTCCGTCATTTTTGGTCTACGCCGGGATTCGAACCCGAGGCTGCTTATTCCGGAACAAGTCGCTCTACCAACTGAGCTACGCAGACGTCTATTCTGATTCCTATCTGCCTTTATGTCGTGTGCGTCCTGCTGGCAGGTACGTCACACGTGTACGTTTTGCGGGAACCCATTCATGTGCTTCTGAGAATTCCACGAAAACAATTTTTAATACTTCAGGGTAACACGAACCCCACTGAAATTCAAAAATGGCCTCAGCATATTTGACATTTAAGGTATATTGTTAATATGAAATTCATGGCAAGCAACTGGGTATTACTATAAAGTAGTTATCTGTAGGTATTTCTGTGCAAATTGCACATGTGCATGATTACCCCTGATCATGTGGCCATGCTGATGCACCTGCAATGCAAAATAATATTTATAATGGTTCCATATAAACCAAACACCCCCTAAAATAGGGTTGAATAAAAATTAGGTATAGTATTTTTAGTTAATACTAAAAATGGGAAATTTGTGTCAGCTGTTTAATGAAATAAAACATTCCTTCCTCCCAAATCAAACAGGGCACTTTTTTACTTTAAGATATTTTTTTACAATCGCCATGCGGGTGTTGTGGTGGAAACTAAGCAAAGTGTAAGAGTGTATATTTAATGTGTACACAACATATTAATTTTTTTCTTGTTTGTGGTTTTGTTTGTGGCTGCACGCACTTGCACCTGGTAGTACTTCAAAGTATTTGTGTTACATGTGTAACTTATGTGCTACACAATATTTATTTTACCTGTGTATTAGTTCTGTAGCCAATATAGATCAATAGCAGTTCAAAATGGTTATCCAATATGTATTTTCCCAAGATCCCATATCCTTAGACCAAAGCCACAGTCAGAGCTGTGACATGCTGGGTTCAGAAATTATGAGTGCCAAATCAATTTTTTCAGTAGTTTTATTTACTTGCAAACGCAACATTCAGGGCAAGCACTTGAAAAAAAAAAAACGAAAAAACAAATGCAAGTTAATAACTCTGGTTTGATGACCTTTTTGGCCTTCCTGACTCAGCACACCAACTGGATACAATATATGCATAACAGAGTAACACAATTTAGAAAAATTCCATATCTGGACTTAACATTAGTTGACATAATTTCATACCCATTCACTAATAATATACACTGGCGGAAAGTTAAAACAGAACACCAAGAAGGAGACGTCTGATACCAACGAAATTTATACAGCATAATAACGGAATACAGAGGACAACGTGATCAAAACATTATGGCAAAATACAGCTGTATTTGCTGGGAAACTGAACAATAACATTTCCATGTAACATGGTTAGTACGAGGTTGAACCGCCATGAACTGCGTCACACTGTGCAATTCTGGCATGGAGTCTGTCGTACAGATGTTGGATGTAAGTTTGGGGTATTGAGTTCCAAGCATCCTCAACCTGGACGCGTAAATCGGGGATGGTCGTGGCTGGCCGTGGAAACCTGATAAGTCGTTGTACCATAAAATCCCACACGTGCTCAATGGGGGACAAATCCGGTGAACATGCAAGCCATGGAAGTTGTCTCACACCCCGAAGTGCATGTTGCGTTGCACGTGCCGTGTGTGGGCGTGCGTTATCTTGCTGGAAAACACCACGACGGACCAACCTAACAAATGGCATAACAACAAGCTGAATGATGTTGTTGATGTAGGAGGTGCTGTTTAACATACCCGATACAAACCCTAGTTGTGTACGGGAGTGATAGCTGATCGCTCCCCACACCAGGAGACCAGGTGTAGGCCCTGTGTGTCGCTGGCGGATGCAAGAAGGGTGCAGACGCTTCCCTGTGCGTATTCTAACACGCATACGGCCATCGGAGGCTCCCAAGCAGAATCAGCTTTCATCGTTGAACACGACAGATCGCCATTGAGTTCTCCAGTGCAAACGTTAGCGATACCACTGCAGCCGTTCCTGACGGTGGACTGGAGTCAGAGGTACACATGCCATAGGCACACGTGCACGTAGTCCTGCATCCAGTACACGGTTGCGGATTGTTTGCACAGTCACCTCATGTGCAACGTCAGCTCGGATTTGCGTCGCAGTGGATGCTCTGTTTGACAACGCCGCTCTTCTTATGCGTCGATCGGTCCGCTCATCAGTCCGTCTGTGACTCTCGGTTCCACGTCTTCTCGTGTGGGAATGTTCCTCGGACCATCTACGCCACCATCGTACCACCACCGATACTTCCCGTCCAAGTCGCTCCGCAATACGACGGTACGACCACCCGGCCTCGCGGAGTCCGACTATACGACCTCGCTCAAAGTCCGATAACTGCTGAAATCGTACACGTCTTCCATGTCCAGTCATTGCAGCTTCTTCAGGGTCTTCGCACGTGTCCGTACGCCGACGACTGATTACATTCACTTCGCCGTATTTAGCCACCCCGGTGGCGCAGTGGTCTAAGGCGCTGGTCTCTGATCATTCGTCCGTAAGGGGTCCGGGTTCGAATCTCGGTCAGGCATGGATGTTGTGTTTGTCTTACGGCACCAGCTGTCTCCCTTCCGTGGAACCTGTGACTCTAAATTAGGGATGGGCGACTGCTTATAGCCCATTGAGTTGCTCATGGTGGTCGTTAAACCTCCAATAAAAAAAAACTTCGCCGTATTCCTTAAATACCACCGACGATAATTTGTATATTATGCCGTGCTGTGTCGTAAGCGCTCACTGGTTGGTCCCGAAATTAACATCGCACCTACGTAAACTCAACCGCATTAACATATGTAAATTTCATGAACGTCCGCCAATTCCTTCTTGGTGTTCTTTTTTCACTTTCCGCCAGTGTATAACAAACACCTCTTTCACAAGGTAATAAGATATTGTGATTTCATATGCAACATTTTGTTATGTTCACCCCAGAGTCAGAGGTGCAACACTATCCCACACAACTATTTTTTTTAAGACTCCCTCTCGCAATATTTCAGCTGTTAGGAGGGAATGATCTGAGCGTAAGAGTCAGAGGGGCAACACTATCCCACACAACGGCCTCTGATCATTCGTCCGAAAGGGGTCCGGGTTTGAATCCCGGTGAGGCATGGATGTTGTGTTTGTCTTAAGGCACTGGATCTCTCCCTTCCCTGTAACCAGTGACCCTAAATTAGGGACAGGCAACTGCTTGCTCGCGGTGGTCGTTACACCTGCAATCAAAGAAAGAAAAATTTCCCACACAAATATTCTTTTAGACTCCCGCAGTATTTCAACTGAACACGGAGTCATCTGAGCATATTAGAGAGTACTACAGATATGCTATTTTTATAATTATAGCTTGAAAGATGAGACAGAGATTTTTCTTGTCAGTTTACAGAATAAAATTCACAACAGCCTGATGACAGCAAAAAAGGAAAAAAACTACATAAGTAAGCTAAAATTGCCAGGAAATTGTAACCTGCCATAGAGGTACCCATGGTTCCCATACGACTTATGTTGAATACATACTATGTACAGTAAGCACCTGAAAAAAACGTTTTTCTCCAGTACCCACCTTCAGACAAAGTTACTACTTAGACTTAACGGCTGCATGTTACAATTTAAGCATTTTATTTCCCCTTTTAAGGGTTTCTAGAATTTTCTAAAATACTAGCCACTTAAACAAAAAATGTCCTCTTTAAACAAGGGCTCCTTTGCTACATCACTCGAATGGCAAGCATATAACTCTTCCTCTCCTCTGATCTTACATAACTGACTCAGAGGCTCAACTGGAATGAAACTATTTCAAGTTATTACACTGTTCCAATATCCTCCGACTCACTGGTCAGAAAACATACTTTTTTTTATGACGCTTAGCCACTATGAGATATTAATCTTTAGGTAATTTTATGTGCAAACTTCACATGTGCATGCTTACCACTGGTCATGTGGTTGGTACACCTTCTGTGGGATTATTATTCTCGTGCATCACAATTCGGAGAATGCTAATCACTGAACCACAACTAGCCGCCCCGGTGGCGCAGTGGTCTAAGGCGTTGGCCTCTGATCATTCGTCCGTAAGTGGTCCGGGTTTGAATCCCGGTGAGGCATGGATGTTGTGTTTGTCTTACGGCACTGGCTCTCTCCCTTCCCTGGAACCAGTGACCCTAAATTAGGGACAGGCGACTGCTTATAGCCCATTGAGTTGCTCACGGTGGTCGTTAAACCTCCAATAAAAAAAAAAAAAAAACATACCCGGAATTCCGGATGTTAAGCTTTGAAGACATTTTTAAGACTGTTAAATTTTGAGTTCTAATAAGCGACAAAGCAAACACAAAAAAATTTAATACGATTCATGGCAAAAGCATTTACTAAAAAAATTGCTTTTCACTAATGAATTAATGTGATAATAATATTGTCTTCCTCGCCGATGCAGCTGACTCGAGCTTGACACACGAAGCCGGCAGTTCGTGCTGTGGTTGTTCGTTGTTCTGTGGGAAGGGCATGCGCGCAAATTCTCAGTCATTTCGTCGGCGCTTCTGCTCCTCGATGCAAAAAAAACAGGTTCTCTCTCTGATGAGTGATGTGGGATTGGAACTTGGAGATAGTGGGGGGAGCGAGTTAAGGCAAATAAAGTACGTCACTCGCGTCTGCACCTAGGCGCGGGAGCAGTCTGCCTCATTGTATTAGTAAGTCAGTGACGGAGAGGAGGTGTCTTTGTTTCCCTGATTAATCGTTTGTGGTTTTTTGTTTAGGCAAAAGTGATGGGGTTTGTGTGTGTGTGTGTGATGTATGAATGTTTTTAGGAATTTAAAAGTTTACACGGTTTAAGTTAAGTTCGTCATCAATGATGAAATTTTTAACCAAAACTGACGTTCTCAAGACATTAGAGGCTTCAGTCAAAAATAAATTCCGGTGGGATTGGCTAGAAAAAAAGACGCACAAAAAGAGAAAGCTCGGATATGGTGTCGGAAAATTGATATAGCTGGGTCATGTTTCTGCATATATAAATGGAGTACGTGCTACAGTTCTGCCTCCAAAACCTGTTGAAGCAATTATAACGGCTACTTGTAATAGTAAAGGTTCTTCTCCTCTTCGGTACACAAACAAGACACTGCAAATGAAGGATGTTGTAAACGTAAGCGTCAGCCTGATGGTGTCTTCGCTAAAAAACAAATGCAGATTGCACAATTTTTTAAGAAAGTGTTATTTTATTAGTAAATATAACTTTAGATTAACACCACACCAGACTGATGTGTCTTTTTTATTAATAAATGGAACTTTAGATCAACATCCAATTTGCTAAATATACTGTTATTTTATTAGTAAATAGAACTTTAGGTCAATACCACATGACTGAAACTTAACGACTAAAATATCTGTTAAAAAAAGATCAATATCCTATGAAAAAGAGGAGTTGCCTTTCTAGTAACATAAAAACTTGACTGCAGATTTTCTTTTATTTATTTGCCAAATGGGTAATTTTGCAATTGGAAAGAAAGGCAACACTTTTTTAAAAGTTATATTATGTGTGTAATTGGTTTATTTTATACAAATGCAAAATTTTTATTAACATTCTTAGTGTGGTATATGTTAAAGACAATATCATGCAGTTGTCGAAATCAAAGTTACTTTAATTTCACTGAAGGAATTTATTTTTTTAGCAACAAATGAATACTGCAAGCTCAACCCCAAAATAATTTACTGTTGTGCGCAAAAGGTATAGGTTGGTAGTAAATAATTCCTAAAGTGAAACCATTTTATCTTTCGAAGTACCGGTAACAGATTTGCTGATAAGTATAATACACTGACGGAAAAGATATCCCAACACCAAGAAGGGGTTGAGTTAGATAAACGACAATTAGTAGGCGGTGAGAGTACATCTGTAAGATGACGTCTATGCAAATTTCGCGCTCAGCGCATAGTGTGGCGCCATTAGCGCCCCTCGGAACATGCAAAACAGGTTTGCTGTAAATACGCGCTGTAACGTTCTTGAGCGTTAGTTATCGTTGAGATTCGACGTAGTGTGTTGATGTTAGTCAAGAATTCCTTTAAGAAGACGAAGAAGCCATTATCAACAGCTCACGGAGTTTGAACGAGGTCGTGTAATAGGGCTACGAGAAGGTGGATTTTCGTTCCGCAATATTGCAGAACGACTTGGCAGGAATGTAGCCACTGTGCATGATTGTTGGCAGCAGTGGTCAAGGGAAGGTACTGCCTCAAGACGACCGGGTTCCGGCCGGCCACGTGGCACTACTGAGAGGGAAGACGCCGTGTATGGCGTATGGCCGTGGCGCATCGTACCGCGTCTGCGGCAGCAATTCGAGCTGCAGTTGCCACTACAGTGACACAACGAACTGTTACAAATCGGTTACTTGAAGGACAGCTCCGATCCAGACGCCCTGTAGCGTGCATTCCACTTACTCCAAACCACTGCCGTTTGCGACGTCAGTGGTGTCAAGCTAGAGCTCATTGGAGGACGGAGTGGAGATCTGTTGTGTTTTCTGATGAAAGCCGGTTCTGCCTGGGTGCCAGAGATGGCCGTGTGTTGGTTAGAAAGAGGCCAGGTGAGCGCCTGCAACCAACCTGTCTGCAGCCGAGACACACTGGACCTACACCTGGAGTTATGGTCTGGGGAGCAATTTCCTATGACAGCAGGAGCACTCTCGTGGTTATCCCACGCACCCTGACGGCACAGTTGTACGTCGGGCTGGTGATTGAACCTGTTCTGCTGCCATTCATGAACAGCATTCCAGGGGGGGGGTTCCAACAGGATAACGCTCGCCCGCATACTGCTGTTGTAACCCAACATGCTCTACCGAGTGTCTACATGTTGCCGTGTCCTGCTAGATCACCAGATCTTTCACCAATCGAGCACGTATGGGACATCATTGGACGACAACTTCAGCGTCACCCCCAACCAGCATTAACCGTCCCTGTATTGACCGACCAAGTGCAACAGGCATGGAACTCCATCCCACAAACTGACATCCAGCACCTGTACGACACAATGTATGAACGTTTGCGTGCTTGCATTCAACATTCTGGCGGTTACACCGGTTATTAATGTACCAGCATTTCACATTTAAAATGGCTCTTCTCGCGCTTACATTAAGATGTGATCTTGAAACCTTAATCGATTAAATATGTTACCTATACAAATGTATTGCCGCCATTTCATTCCTCTACAACTATTTGTTCGTGGTGTTGGGATTTTTTTCCGTCAGTGTATTTAGAGGTACTAGTAGTTACGGAAATACTTTTGTTGTGTGGGTGTGGGGGTGAGGGGTTACCCACACATATTCATTTATGTCTCGAGTTTATGCATTGGCACCGTTGCCGCCCCGGTGGCGCAGTGGTCTAAGGCGTTGGCCTCTGATCATTCGTCCGTAAGGGGTCCGGGTTCGAATCCCGGTCAGGCATGGATGTTGTGTTTGTCTTACGGCACTGGCTCTCTCCCTTCCTGGAACCAGTGACCCTAAATTAGGGACGGGCGACTGCTTATAGCCCATTGAGTTGCTCACGGTGGTCGTTAAACCTCCAATCAAAAAAAAAAAAAAAAAAAAAAAATTGGCACCGTTGGGAGACGCCGGTGATTTCACGGTTTCGTGCCTTGCCTTGCAAACACATCTGTTTACGTTCAGCCATTCTCTCAAAATAGGACTCACAGTAAAAAAACCTTATTGAATTAATATATAGATTTTTTTGTTGTTCCTGTATTTGTTGTTTTTATTTCACCCTTTTTTTCAAGTGCGTTGTCTTTGCTGTAGAGTAGCATTTCCTGAGATTTTTTTATTTTGGGCCAAACCATCATGACATTAGGTCTGGGTTCATGAAATCTACTTAGGATACCCCCCCCCCCCCCAACAGAATTGGGTTCAGTTTGGCAATTCATAAAGCTATTCAGGGGTGTGAAAGAAAGACAATATCCTTGTCCCTGATGTGTTGCATTATTTGCGTATTCGTGGAATTCGTGGAATGGGTTCTTCAACTGATGATCACCCTTATGCTTCATGTATGCTTTCTGTTGTACTGTACAAGTCAAGTATTGTTACATTTTTGTTTTAGAAAAAAGTATTGTTTTTTTTTTCATATATTTGAAAATGTGAGGTTTTAATCTCTTGTGTTCTTTCAGCTAATACTTCAGTTCTGGCAGGGGTCCTGAGCCTACCAAGTATGAGAGAGGCCATGATGAAAAAGCTGCAACATGAATCAGAGAATGCCGACATTTTTGAAGATTTGCCAGCTTCTGTTTCTGCAGTGAGCAGGAGCCCAGATCCAGCAGTCCCTATGGCTACTCCTGTAGCCCCAAACACTCCTCATATTGTGCGTATGAAAAGAAGGCAGTTATTTTCTCTGCGTAGAATGATAACGCATAAAACGGGGAAAATTAAATCTTTATCTTCTAAGCTTTATTATCTTAATAGAAAATACGCAAAGAAGAACATTAAGTGCAGTATCAAAAGTGTTCTGGAAATCATTCAGCCTCTAGTGTCTCAAAATGTATTCAAATTCATCAAATGTCAAATCTCTGCTGGTAGTGTTTCCCGCTATGGGCGTAGGTGGTCGCTAGATGACAAATTTTTATGTCTTCAGCTCTACCTTGCTAGTCCTAAAGCATATTGCACACTCAAGAGTTTTTTAGATTTACCAAGTAAACAAACTCTCTTGAAATGTGTATCAGGTATTGCAATGGTGCCAGGATGTATCCAACATGGCTCAAATGTATCCAACACGATGGGGATTATTTCCCCCATAGGTACGTATTCGATTTGCTATAATTTGATGTCTATGTGTCGTGCCTGTGGCCGAGAATTAAGTTGCACACCTAATAATTTGCAGTCTATGTATTGTCTGTACTTATTATTGACAACATGTATACCTTATTTGTATGAGAAAAAGTGCATGTGTCACAAGTGTTTAGTCAGAGTAATGTGTTGGAAAATGCATAATTTATCTACCAGCAGCTGATTTTTTTTTAATTTCATTTTGCGATGTATCTATTATCTGTACGCCGCCCCGGTGGCGCAGTGGTCTAAGCGATGGCCTCTGATCATTCGTCCGAAAGGGGTCTGGGTTCGAATCCCGGTCAGGCATGGATGTTGTGTTTGTCTTACGGCACTGGCTCTCTCCCTTCCCTGGAACCAGTGACTCTAAATTAGGGACGGGCGACTGCTTATAGCCCATTGAGTTGCTCACGGTAGTCGTTAAATCTCCAATCAAAAAAAAAATTATCTGTACTTATAATTGATGCCATGTATACTTTATATGCACGGGAAAAAGAAGCACATGTCCCAAAAGTGTTTAGTCAGAGTAACGATAAAATTATTTCCTTGTTTTGCATTCCTAATTGTGTTGGAAAATGTATAATTTACCTACCTGCAGCTGATTTTTTTTAAATTTCATTTTGGGGTGTATTTATTGTGTGTACTTATGATTCAACACATGTATGTTTTATTTGTATGGAAAAAAGAAGTGCATGTATCACAAGTGTTTAGTCAGAGTAATGTGTTGGAAAATGCATCATTCACCTTAGAGCAGCTGATTATTTTAAAATTTCATTTTGAGATGTATGTATTATCTAGACTTATAATTGACGCCATGTATACTTTATTTGTACGGGAAAAAGAAGCGTATGTGTCACAAGTGTTTAGTCAAAGTAATGATTTTGATTTTGATTGGAGGTTTAACGACCACCGTGAGCAACTCAATGGGCTATAAGCAGTCGCCCGTCCCTAATTTAGGGTCACTGGTTCCAGGGAAGGGAGAGAGCCAGTGCCGTAAGACAAACACAACATCCATGCCTCACCGGGATTCGAACCCGGACCCCTTACGGACGAATGATCATAGGCCAGCGCCTTAGACCACTGCGCCACCGGGGCGGCAGTCAAAGTAATGATGAAATTATTTCATGGTTTTGCATTACTAGTTCTGTTAAAAAATGCATAATTTACCTAACAGCAGCTGATTTTTTTTATTTCATTTTGCGATGCATCTATTATGTATCTATTATCTGTACTTATAATTGACGCCATGCATACTTTATTTGTACAGGAAAAAGAAGTGCATGTCACACAAGTGTTTAGTCAGAGTAATCATAAAATTATTTCATAGTTTTGCATTACTAGTTGTGTTGAAAAATGCATAATTTAACACCATCTGATTCTCGAAAAATGTTATTTTGCAGTGTATCTATTATGGACACTTATTGTTGACGCCCTGTATTCTTTATTGGTGTGGAAAATTGCAGCACATGTAACATCTATGATCAATGGAGTAATAAAATTATTTAATAATAAATATGTATCTGTTTTATTTTAGAAATAAAATCTTTTTTTCTGACTTAACTTTCTTTTTAACAATAACTGAAAGATATTCACAACATGATCGGAAATGCAATGTAAGTTATTGCTTCATTTTACTTTGGGATCTAAAGCCTAATGGTGTATGTGTAGAATAAATAGAAACTGGGTACCGGATGAAATTGAAATCGCCTGACAGCATTGGAGCCTCAAGCTGTATTTCTGAAGTCAGTTTAAAATCATTTTTGATACGTAAAAAGTTGTTTGCACCTTAAAAAAAAACCTTCCCAACAAAGTGGGTTTTTTATTTAAAATCGTTCGGACAGGGCGCGTTTTATGCGTCACTTTAATACAATTTTTTTGGTTAAAATGTTAGGCTGCAGCTACATTTCGTTTAGCATGTTTACGTGAAGTTCGTGTCATTTTATTTTTTTAGAGTTAGTATGATTTCTTGATTTTCGCAAAAATACAATGTTTCTTTGTTTAAAACAACTTCCAGTTCGGAATTTAACATTTGAGAGAATTATTTTCCCATGACATTAATTTTGAGGCATTTTGGTACCTACGTATTCAATATCAAGACTGAAAAAGTTGGTGCTTGGAGTGAGAATAAAACTGCTAATATTTCGTTAAAATAATATTAATTGCTTTTGTATATATTTGTTTCAGCAAAAGGAGGGACAGGAGGGATACTCAGAAAAAAAAACTGCTTGTCTCGGACCCAAGGAAACAATCACGGATCAAAGTTTTGCTTCCGTTCCGTCAAAGAATAGGCTTCGCGTCCCGTTATCCCCTACGCTTTTTGCGCCTGAATGTTAACTTTCCCGCAGACCATGTTTTCCTTTAATGGTGCGGTGGCGCTGCAGTCGCCTGTCTTATATTATCTCTACGAGAGCTGACATTCTTCACGCGAATCGTTTATATTCTTTGGTGCAACCCAATTACCCAGAGATGAGATATATGTAGATGGGGAGTTGTTGATTGGCAACGGTTGGCTGGTGTGAAGTTGGCTCTCCTGTTTCTAATTGATGAACCCCGTAGGGTACTGTTTTTTGGGTGTGTCGTCGTTGGCGAAAGCGTTCTTGTTTCGTTGCATTTTTGAAACAGCAGCTTGCTGTTTCCTCTTCTATTTTCGTTTCTTTTCCTGCTAAAGTTTTGCAGGCGGTTGGTTCTTCCCATATCCAAGGTAGGATTATTGTCTTTGCATGCTCTTGTCTGTTGTGGTCTGTTGATTCGGGGTGGGCCCTAGCTGCCGCCGGTGGGTCCGGCGGGGATGGGGGACTCCGATTCCTCGACTCCGGCTAAAAGAATGCGTTCTTCACCGGGTGATGAGCTTCCTCAGCTGGGTGGTTTGCTAGTTCCAGTTAATGATTTTGTTTGTTCGATTCAATGGTCTCCTCAGGAATTGCTGCGTAGGGCATTTGCGAGCGGAGTGACTTGTGGTGAAATACTTATTTCCGCGACTTCTGGGAAGCTACCCAGAGTCCGTCCCATGTTGTTGAAGAGGTTCTTCGTGGACAATATTTCAATGCATGACTCGATTTCAGACGTTCAGTTTTTACGTTCAGGTGACTTATTGGTGCGTTCCTCGAATCTCATTTGCTTGCTGGAAATTTGTCAACTTTCTAATTTTCTTCAGGTACCTGTCAAAACTCAGGTTCTTACTAAGCTTATGACAACAAAGTTTTTAGTTCGAGATGTGGACACTGAAGCCCCTGTTGATGAAATTGCTTCAGAATTGTTGGACCGTGGTGTGAACTGTCTTCGTGTTGTTCGGTTCCGACGTTCGGTAAATTCCTCGAGGGTCCCTACTTCTTCGGTCCTAGTGGAAGAACTGGGCTTTACTAACCGTGACACTATCTATCTGTGGTATTCCAGATGTGCGGTCAGACCCTTCTTGGATTCGCCTAGGCAGTGCAAAAACTGTCAGCGTTATGGAATCTGCTGTCAACCTGTCGTAGTGCCGCTCGCTGTTCTCGTTGTGGTGAAGGACACGACTCTTCTGTATGCTCGGCGTCGAGCTTCCAGTGCGTATTATGCAAGGGCTCTCATCCTGCTTCTGACACGAACTGTCCAATTTACCTCCAAGAAAAGCAGATCCTAGATATTATGGCTTCGAAGCATCTCAGCTATCCAGAAGCTCGGGACTCTGTGCGTCAAGTCCACCAGGCCTCATATGCGGCGGCGACTCAGGCTCAACCTCCGTGTGCTTGCTCCTCTGCCTTCCCTCAGCTTCTGGACATTATCTCTAAACTCACCAGTAAATTGGACTCTTTGACGAATCTTCTTTCACCTCCTTCCCTACATGCTGGCCCCACATCATCCGTTGCACAGGTGCCACAGGCTGAAATTTTGCAGAATCCTCCTACTACAGTTGCAGCGTGCCCAGCTTCTTCGGTGCCTACTGAGCAACCTTCTGACACTGGCCTAAGCGCCGATGAATTCTTTTTTTTTCTTTTTTTGATTGGAGGTTTAACGACCACCGTGAGCAACTCAATGGGCTATAAGCAGTCGCCCGTCCCTAATTTAGGGTCACTGGTTCCAGGGAAGGGAGAGAGCCAGTGCCGTAAGACAAACACAACATCCATGCCTTACCGGGATTCGAACCCGGACCCCAGACGGACGAATGATCGGAGGCCAGCGCCTTAGACCACTGCGCCACCGGGGCGGCACCGATGAATTCCTGTCATGCGAAGAATCTGTGGTTCCGTATGTAGAGTCTGCTGCTGAATCCGTCGAACTTTCTCACTCCAGAACCTACTCGTGTCTTCCATGCGCCATGCCTTTCTCTTCTCGTTCAGCCTTGCTGTCACACCTGAAAGCTCATCGTGACGACGGTAAGTTTCTTTGTGGCCTCTGTTCCATGCGGTTCAAGACGGCATCTGGCCTAGCGGATCACTTTTCTCTTCATGAATAGTTGGTCGCTGGTCCAATGGAATGCGCAGTCCCTTCGCTCCAAAAGACCTATTTCACCGACAGTTCTATTTTTTCTACAGCCACGATTTTGACTATCCAAGAATCCTGGCTATCTCCTGGTCTCTCTTTTTCCTTCCCAGCCCGTACAGTGTATAGGAGTGATCGGGGGGAGGGGAGGGGGGCCTCTTAACTGCGATTAGGTCGGATATCTCTTCCAGATTGGTGGACATCTTCAGCTCGGATTCGAACGAGCAGCTTCTTGCGACGGATATCTTCTCCGGCGACACCACGCTCAGGATTATTAATTTATACATTCCCTCTCCTCCCCTCTCGGCGCTCTTGCTTGGACGGATCGAACAACTGCTCACTGATTGTTGTATGGTGGTTGGTGATTTCAATATTCATCACCCTAGCTGGGGTTCTGCTTCTCCGAGCCGGGGAGGTACTGAGTTCGTGGACTGGCTTTGCTCGCAAGATCTTTGTCTCCTAAACTCGGGGGCCTCTACCTTTTGCAGGGGTTCAACTTGTTCTGTTTTGGACCTCACCATGTGCTCTCCTCAGCTGGTTCCGTACTACTCCTGGTCTGTGGATAGTGACCTCTACGGTAGCACCCATCATCCTGTCATTACAACATTGGAGGCAGGGATGTTTGGCTCCCCTCCCCCTCCTGCTCTGGGTCTACAACCAGTTGCTTGGTCAGTGGCTTGGCCTTCTATCCAGAAGATTATCCGTGGTGAACTTCCTTTCACTCCTGACGGTGCCGCTATGATCCTGGACCGCATTTCCCTGATTCTCCACGCTTCTCGTCGGCTCAGCGGTCAGCGTCGACGTTGGTCTCCCTGGTGGGACTCTGATTGTGCTCAGCGGCTTCGCAAGAAACGCCGCCTCCTTCGCTCTGCTAAGTCATCCGGCTGCCTCTTCGCTTGGTCATTATATCGGCAGGAAGAACGGAATCTTCGCCACCTCCTCATTCTTAAGAGACGTGCCTACTGGAAGGCACAATGCAACGACACCTCGAGGCCAGGCTTCGTTTTTTCCCTCTTGCGCCGTCTGAAATCTCATGTTAGTTCGAGCCCGGATCACCTGCTACTTCGGATTGGCGATTTCCTTGTTGCTGATCCGGCGGAGCAGGCTTCGGCGTTTGGTGAACTCTTTTCCACTGCCTCTGGCTGTTCGGTGCACTCCTTTTCTATTGATCATGATGACTCTTCCCTAGTGATGGATGCGTTACTTACAGCCGGTGAATTTGCCAGGGTTGTTAATGGACCGCCCCGACGCTGTGCTCCCGGCCCTGATGGATGTACTTACGAACTGGTGAGACGTATATGGAGGTGGAATTCGTCTTGGCTGGTTGACCTCCTTAACCTTTTTTGGTCAGCCGGCGTTCATCCTTCATGCTGGAAAGAGTCCTGGGTGATTCCGATAAAGAAGCCTAACAAACCTGCTCTCGACTTATCATCGTACCGAATGATCACTCTCACTTCAGTTTTTTCAAAGATCTTGGAGAAAGTCTTGGTCTCTCGCCTAACAGACTTCATTATCTCTCATCAACGGATCAGCAAGTTGCAATTCGCATTTTTGCCTGGACGTTCCACATCGGCGTGCCTTCTGTCGATCCAACGTCATCTTCTGGTGGCTCGAGCTAGACATAATTATGTTTTTCTGGTGTCTTTGGACCTTCAGGCGGCATATGATTCGGTCTGTCATCCTGCTCTCCTAGGGAAATTGGCGTCTCTGGGTGTTCGTGGTCGTCTTCTCCGTTGGCTGGCTGACTACCTTGCTCGGCGTAGATTTCGCGTTCGTTGGCAGGGAACGCTGTCTTCCTCCTTTCCGCAGTGTCGAGGTGTTCCTCAGGGTAGCTCCATTTCACCTATCCTTTTTAACTTATACATTGATGATGTGGTTGATTGCTGTCATCCGAATGCGCATATGTTCTTATTTGCAGACGATATTTTTATTGTTTCCTATAGTCCCAACCGGGCGGCGGCACTTAGCTATATGCAATCCTCTTTGGATTCCATTGTTCAGTGGGCATCATCCTGGGATTTACGTCTCTCTCCTTCTAAAAGCTTCGCGGTTGACTTTTCTCGTAAGCGCCGGTCGCCTGCCTCTCCTTTCCTGCTGGGCTCTGACTCAGTGACTTGGCAGTCCTCCATCAAGATTTTAGGGGTCTGGTTTAACTCCTCCCTGACTTGATCTTCCCACCTCACGCACGTCAAGAAGTCAGTCTTCCGAGCCTTGTCTGCTGTTAAAGTTGTTTGTCATCGCCGGTGGGGTCTTGGCTTCCCCAACGCTCTTGCCTTTGTCGTTGCTGTGATTCGGCCTATTCTGGAATATGCGGCTCCGGTCCTGTTCGCCTCCCCCACCTATCTCTACGACGCTCTCGAAGTTCTGCTCAACCATGCACTCCGTGCAGCCATTCACCTCCCTCGTTCGACGCCTGTGGCGGTCTTGCGTGCCGAATGTGGAATCGCTAGCGTGCGTTCTCGAATCACCCACCTGACAGTCCGATTTTTGTACCACCACTTGTCGATGGGGCAGCGTTCACCTATCGCTCATCTTCTTCTGGAAGAGGACGCCTTGTCATTCTACGCTTGGAAATCCCATGGCTTTCCCCTTGGAATCGTGCTCAGTCGCTTCCGACAGGAGCCGTTTTACGTCAACAGCGATCTTCTTCAGGCTCTGTCGGCACCTCCTGTTTCGTCTGCACCCTGCTACTCGATTATTTGCTCGGGTCTCCCTTTTCAACAACGATATCTGCATCCGATGCTTATCAGACATTGCTTTGGGGTGTTCTTGGCCCAGTTCTCAGCGTCACACCACATCATTGCTACTGACGCTTCGAAGATTAACTCCTCGGTGGCGATCGGGCATTTTTTCCACGGAACAAATCCAACCGTTCGTTCTCCTTCTCGACTATTTCCTCAGTGTTCTCGGCTGAACCATGGGCCCTAATATCAGCGCTTGAATTTGCTCCCGGCCCGTGCGGTGGCCTCTTGCTGCTTACGGATAGTCGTTCTGTTCTACAGGCCTTGTTGGCATTAAATCGCAAATCTCCAGACATTATCGTTCTTCTGCATGATTCTCTTCAACACCTCCGCTCTTTCTACGAGGATATTGTGCTCGTTTGGTGCCCGGCTCATGTTGGTCTTCCAGCGAATGAGGCCGCTGACGCTGCCCGACGGGGCCATGCTGAGGGCCTGGCCTTGTTTCCCCCAGTTACAGCCTCCGACGCTGCTCGGCACAGTGGTAACATGCTCATCACCGCTTCGGATTCAGCCTGGCTTTCGTCCGGGTGGGCAGAGCTGTATCCGTTCATCAGCTTCCGTCACAGATGGCCAAGCGAACACTGTTATCGAAGCTCCTCAGCAATCATAATTCAAAAATTACGCACGGACACGGCACCTTTAAACAGCTACCTCTTTCTGATTCGAAAACGTTCTTCCCCGATGTGCTGGTGTGGCTCCGGGCCAGAAACTGTTCCTCACTTCCTCCTCTCCTGCCCTGCGTACAGTGCATATCGGAGGATTTGTTTTGGAGTGACAACCCCTCATTCCTCAACCTCCGTCTCTGCTCAAATGTATTTTTTGTTGGACTTTCGGGACGCTTCCGTGGCAAAACGTAAAGTTCGGGCCTTGGAGAAATTTATAACTTTCTCAAGACGTTTCTCTGTGAGGACGCTCCTGTTCTAACCTTCCTTCTCATGAGCGTGCCCCTTTGATGGACTTTTGTGCTGCTACTATGACTTCACGTGCTGGTCGCAAGGAGGTTCTCCTCTGTGGCTGGTCGTGCATCTTCGTGTCTTACTGATCAGGAGATATTTTAGCTATTTCCGCATGGCCAACTAGTTGCTGTGAGGCACAAAGCTTTGTCTATAAGCCTCATCGTCTTATTAAAAAAAAAAAAATTACCCATTTTTTTTTTTTTTGATTGGAGGTTTAACGACCACCGTGAGCAACTCAATGGGCTATAAGCAGTCGCCCGTCCCTAATTTAGGGTCACTGGTTCCAGGGAAGGAAGAGAGCCAGTGCCGTAAGACAAACACAACATCCATGCCTGACCGGGATTCGAACCCGGACCCCGTTCGGACGAATGATCAGAGGCCAGCGCCTTAGACCACTGCGCCACCGGGGCGGCCCAATTACCCATGTGCAACCTCACTGGACGACGCCATTACAAATGGCGACGCGGTAGAAATCTGCTGGCCAGCTCGTAAATTAATGCACTCACCGCCTCGGGAATAAAACAGAACGATACACTTCACCTTTAAACACAGGATAGGCACAAAAGGAGATCGTAGAAAGCTCAAATAACTGCACTAGGACCTCGGAAATAGGGAGCCAAGAGGTATCGTCACTGGTTGGAGGCAAGACCTCATACAACTAAAAAACTTTTCCAGTGTAATGTGTGTCACAAGAAATTCAAACAGAAAGATAGTCTCTTAATGCAAGTGAAAGTCCATGCAAGAGACCAACCTTATGGTTCTGACATGTATTCCAAGCAGCAAAGTGAAAAATGCAGCATCTCCAGGCATAATCACCCTCAGTCAAGTGAAAAAGATCACCAATGTCATGTATGCTTAAAACAGTTTGCACGTAAGCGTTATCTTTCCAGCCACCCAGCTGAAAAGCCTCACCAGTGTGATGTATGTTCCAAACAATTATCTCGGAAAGGTGATCTTTCACTGCACATGCTCCTTCACACAGGTGAAAAGCCTCACCAGTGTAATGTGTGTTCCAAACAGTTTACTCGTAAAAGTAATCTTTCAAGGCACATGCTCCTTCAGACAGGTGAAAAGCCTCACCAGTGTGATGTATGCTCGAAGCAATTTGCTCGTAAGAGTGACCTTTCAAAACACATTTTCCGTCACACAGGTGAAAAGCCTCACCAGTGTGATGTATGTTGCAAACCGTTTACTTCTAAAACTAATTTTTCAAGACACATGCTCCTTCACACAGGTGAAAAGCCTTACCAGTGCGATGTATGTTCCAAGCAATTTTCTGATAAAAGTACTCTTTTAAGGCACATACTCCTTCACACAGGTGAAAAGCCTCACCAGTGTTATGTATGTTCCAAACAATTTACTGATAAGAGTAATCTTTCAAAGCACATACTTCTTCACACAGGTGAAAAGCCTCACCAGTGTGATGTGTGTTCCAAACAATTTACTCAAAAAAGTACTCTTTCAAGACACATGCTCCTTCACACAGGTGAAAAGCCACACCAGTGTGATGTATGCTCCAAGCAATTCACTGATAAAAGTACTCTTTCAAGGCACATGCTCCTTCACACAGGTGAAAAGCCTCACCAGTGTGATGTATGTTCCAAGCAATTTGCTCGTAAGAGTAATCTTTCAAAGCACATGCTCCTTCACACAGGTGAAAAGCCTCACCAGTGTGATGCATGTTCCAAGCAATTTGCTCGTAAGAGTCATCTTTCAAAGCATAAACTGCTTCACACAGGTAAATAGCCTCACCAGTGTGATGTATGCTCCATACAATTTGATGATAAAGGTGCTCTTTCAAGGCAGATCCACCTTCACATGGGTAAATAGCCTTGCCAGTGGGATATTTGCTTGAAATCATGATTAATACTGTTAAACCATAAAATCTTGCCAACCATATTATTTTCATATGAACAGCAATATATCCTCCTGCATATTTCACAACCACTAAATAAAATAATCAATAAAATGTACAATAATAAATTAATGATGGGTCATTTGACATTAAGTTCACTGTCAGTTCACTTAGCATTTGGATGTTTTTTATCAGGGGGCGCCAAAGGCATTTGCCACCCCCTTGTACGAGAATATTTTTCAATTTTTATTCATTTTTACATGAAATAAATAACTTCAGCAAAATTTTTTTCTATTTCCGGTAAATTGAGATTTTCCATCAAACACTACTGTCTCATATAAAACTGAAGAAAAAATATCTGTAAAACTAGTTCAGATGACGCTATGAATAAGTCAAGAAGTCAGCTTCCTCTCTGTCAATTTACACAAAAGTCTGCGTTACCAGTAAAAAAGTTTCGTCATGAACGATGATAAGCATATTACAGCTTCTTGTTGGATACACACACACAGTATATATAACTAAGCAAGATAAGATGAGGAACCCGTGGGTAAGGAAAATGATAAAGAGTGGAAGACATTATGATCAGAGTAAAATCCCTGAAATGGTAGTAGGCTGGACATATTGCCAAGAGAACAGACCATCGATGGACAACCGAACTGGTCCAAGACAGACCGTTGTGATAGAAACTTGGGGAGACCTTTATCCAGCAGAAAATTGATAATGATTGAGGAGGATGATGATATATATATACATGTAATATTAAACATGATGGGCGTTTTTTAACTATTCTAACCAAAATATCTAATAGCGTGGAATACATCAAAATGTACCCCAGTGCTCATTACCCGTATTGCATAGATCCTATATTTTCCCACCCTGTTTTACGGTCCACGCTAGAAGCTCTTTCTTGAAAATTTGCCAACGATAAGGTAATTCGGAAAAGTAAGCATACAGTATTTCTTTAACAATGCTGAAAATGTTCACATTCTGTAGGGAAATTTTTTCATCGGCATTTACGACCAGATTCAAAGTATGAGCCGCTCAAAGTACTACATAAAATGCGTAAGGTCTTAAGTCAAAAAATTATGCTTTTTGAAGTCCATTATGTTTTTCCTACATATTGGCCCCATTTGTCATAGTGCTGGCCATGAATTCATGAATGCTAAAATCTTCATGATTTGAAAAAAAAAAAAAAAATTAGAAAAAGAATTTTTCAATCTTTTGACCGCGGTATCTGTTACTGAACGAAACAGTAAAAATTATTCTCTGATTTCAAGATGTTTTGTGTTGAATTATAAATGAGTTATTTTTACTAAAAAAGTAAACGTTCCACTAATCATTACGATTTCTCACAGTATAACATTTTCATAACTTCTTCAACGTCACTAATAATTTATGAAACGAAAAAATTGAGTGTGGGTCTTTCCGCCCCGGAACCTGGCACCCGTTGAGCCCCCGCTTGGCGCATCCCTGTTTTTGATGACCAACAGTGATTTTCTAAAATTTAATACAGCTTGCTATCATGGTATTTATAACATTAGCAATAAAGTCATTGCAGTAAGTGAGCATTACTGGCTGGTGACTATTTTGTTAAGGAATTTCTCCCACCACCTGTGGATAAGTCAATTTCTACGAAGACTATTGCTCATTGTTACCCCCCCCCCCCAATATGCAAAGAACCAGTATTCTCAGGTCAATTTGCCATGGTCTTCCGACACAAATGTGGCAGCTTAGAATCCACGGAAAGACCCATTAGTTTTAGCATAGTGTGTAGGGAAAAGTTGTTTCAATTTTTAAAAAATCACATGCAAAAGAAGTCGCTGGCCCCACTAGGAAATTGCAGTTCTTAGTGACAATGTAAATGCTCCAGATACAATGAAGCATTTCTCAAAGAACATTTTTTTGAAATTTTACTTCTCTATGAATCAAAGATTTATCACATTAATGCAGAGTCCCTAGATTTATGTGTTTCTAAAAAAACACACAACACATTAATTAAAAAGAGCAATTTTTTTTTTTTACTATCATGAATTTTCATTATTATGGACAAAATTATACCAGAATGGACAGATAATATATGTAATCCTTAAAACAATGACCAGTTTTTTTTAATAATTTTACAATGGTTTTACCATTAATAATGGTGCAGCTCGTGTGTTTGGAGTGTAATTCATTCTGTATATTTCCCCATTGTAGTATTGCATTAAAAATGTGTATATTATACCAATGTGTATCTCATCTACATTTACCAGTGCCAACAAACAAAGTATTATCACAGAAACAAATAATAGTAATAATACACACGATACATGGTTTAAATGTGTTCCACGTTAATTTAAAGCAGGTGAACCTTGGGAGGGGGAAAAAGAACTGATCCTAAGATCTAATGAAATATTGTTGTTTTTTCAAGTTTGTCTAAAATATAACTGAAACACTATTAAATATAAATATACAACAGGTAATATATCCTGAAAATCATAATAAACTATGATTTTTAACCGTATGTGCACTCCATACAAAACCAACCTATATATCAGTTATTAAAAAGGTAAGTATGAATGTATTAATTTACTACAAATTTTCATTTCCATACCATACAATATTTCAAATACAGAATTTACATTTATCTGTTCCATATCAATATACACTGAATCAATATTTACCAGTACTATATATGTTATTCCATGAATAGGCTCCTGATCATTAGTTAAAAAAATAAATCCCAAATTTGTCAAACTGACTTTTCCCTGAAAAAAAAAAAAAAGATTAAGAACAGTATACAGTATAAATTCAAATTGATCGGAAACTTGAAACTTGGTCGTTCTGGGTGGTGTAGTGGTTAGCATACCTAGGCGTTTTCTGGGAGACGCGGGTTCGAGTCCCGCTCCAGGACGATGAAAATTTTCAAGTTTTCGCATATTATCTGACTTACCATCCTTGTCACATTTACGCCAAAAATCGGATTGTCATCTTCAAAATTAGTATACAGTAATTTTCCATTATGTCTTAAAAGAATGTTTAATAAATGCATCCTTCCAGTTCATACTTGTGGACCAGAGAAATGGACCTTAACTAAAAAGGACATACAGATGCTGTGAACAACTCAAAGATGCATGGAGAGCCGCATGCTTGGCATAACCAGGAACACATGAATCCAAAACATGAAGATCAAAGTAAAGTCTATAAAGTGACTATGGATGGGACACCAGGGTTCATTCTAAGCATTTTTCAAGGGGCTGCACGCCCTGCCCGCCTTCAGGTTTGAAAAATTCCGCCCTGCCAGCCCCCACGCGAAAATTATGCGCTCTACTGCCCTTTAAATTAAAAAAATCCCATCCTGCAAAACGCGCCCTAATCAATCCTACACTGCTGTGAAACCAAAATAGCGCATCCCTTCCATATTAGCCTCTCATCTATGTCTAGAAAGTCGTAAAGACCCTCGTTGGTTAGGATTCTTAGAAGACTGGAATCGATAAGATACAATCATTTATTGTTTGTTTCTCTATGCTGGCAGGGAAGGAAGGAAGAGTGAGATTTAAGACAAAAGGACCTACCCTCTGAACTACTGGGGGAGGAAAGAGTTTGTACAAATTACTGACAAAAGAGGTGACCAGTAATTGCTCCCTCTGCTCTCCCCCGTTCTGTCTCTGTATCCACTCCTAAGCGCTCCCACCCTTCGTGTTCCCCTTCCCAGCCCGCCTACAGGAAATTTGTACGATTCGAAAAACTCTCAAAGTTAGCCATCAGTATTCCAATTATAACCTTCAGTCAATACGGCACGGCGGCGGGTACCGCAGATGACTTTAATCCTTGCAGATTGCTTTTACAAAGTTTCAAAAGTTTATATTATTTATTTCATTAACTATTTACTCAACTCCACCCCAGGAACAAACACAGCACAGCACGGCTACGCCCGTTGCAGTTTTTTGGAAAGGTGCTCAAACTGTCTTTTTGGAAAGGTGCTCAGGCTGTCTCTGTGGAAAGGTGCTCAGACTGTCTTTTTGAAAAGGTGCTCAGGCTGTCTTTTTGGAAAGATGCTCAGACTGTCTCTGTGGAAAGGTGCTCAGACTGTCTTTTTGGAAAGGTGTTCAGACTGTCTTTTTGGAAAGGTGCTTAGGCTGTTTTTTTGGAAAGATGCTCAGACTGTGTTTTTGGAAAGGTGCTCAGATTGTCTTTTTGGAAAGGTGCTCAGACTGTCTTTTCTGACTATTTCTTTAACATTCATTGTTTCTAGCATTTCTTTCAATTTTAAAGCAAAGGAAGGGAAATATTTGCGTGTTTTTAACGTTGGATCCCGCTTCCAGACGTGCGTCGATAGATCAGGTAACAATTGAATTTTGAAGATGTGAATCCATTTTTTGGTGTAAATATGACATGGATGATAAGTCAGATAACATCCGAAAACATAAATTTCGTCGTCCTGGAGCGGGAATCGAACCCACTCTCCCAGATAGCGCCCAAGTATGCACACCACCCAGAACGATGAAGTAACATTTGTTCAGTTTTATTTCATTTTATTTTAATTTTCTTCTTCTTCCTTGTTTTACAAACAGGTAACTTTGACTTAACAAGAATGCTTTCTTGCAATTATGAAGCTAGGAAGCATACTTTTGCGCACTTTTTAACAGTGTCTCCATTTCCACCACTCACGTCTTGCACTGCATTCTGGAAACTGGTGTCCGCAATTTTTCTTTTTTAGTGTCCGTATAACATCGTGTCAATTAGATATATGTGATTAATTTTTTTTTTTTTTTCTTGGAGCAATATTTTGTAAGCCTGACGTTCCCTCCGTTTCCGTGGCTGTCGGTGTTTCGGAAGTTATCCAAATTTTTTTCTTTTTGCTCTTCCAGATGGCTTCACCTCAGTAAGATTTATGAAGGGTTTTTTTCATATTTTCTCCCCAAAAGTCACTTTTGCACATTTTTTATCGTCCCTGCTCCGTTTTTATGGGCATATTATGCTGCGGCATTCCGGGAACTGATGGTTGCAAATTTTCCTTTTTTAGCTTCCAGATAGCTTTGTTTCAGTTATATTAAAGGTGTATGTGTTTTTTTTTCAAGAGCCATATTTTTTAGCATTTGCAACGTTTTGTTTTCCGTTTCCGTGGCATTCCGGAAGTTGACGATCACAGTATATTTTTTTCTTCCAGATAACTTCATCTTAGTTAAATTCAGATGAAGAAAAAAAAAACTATTTTTTTTTATTTTTTAGTAAAATCGTAAAATCATACTTCTACGCATTTTTAACGTCCCCTGTTCCATTTCCACAGCTGTTTTGTCATACATACGATTTTTCAGAGGAATCCTGCTGTTTTTGTGGCCATTATTTGGGTTATCCTCAAGATCGATTTAGAATTAAAGATAGAGTGGGGGGGGGGGGTATAGGAAAAGGTCGTTTTCCATCTGGGGAAGGTGTTTTGTCTTTCGAAAACGGAAGTTAAACGGAGAGGAGATTTTTTTCCGTAATCGTAATTTCTTTTTTCTCACGATGTTGTCTATGTCCAGTATTGTAAAATATCATGTTATTGCATAAATGTTTGTATTTCAGCAAGAAACTGTGGGCAACGATTTCCAAAAAACAAAGTTGAGACAACACGAAGATTTTCCTGTAGTATTCAGGCACGAGATTCTTCCGTGGAATGGAAGAATTCCGCCATTTCCGTTATTATTTGGGGCATGCTCGAGATCAATGCACAACTTAACAGAAAGTTTGAGGGAAGGGGGGGGGGGCATGGCTTTCTGATTGAGGATGGAATTCAGTCTTTTGAAAATATCGAAAACGGAAGTTAGACGCAGGAAAGATTTCTCCCATCGCGCACTGTTCCTTCTGCCCAATAGTGTTCTTAAATAACATTTTATTCCACAAATACTGCATTTCAGCTCAAAAACAGAGGAAAGTCTCTGAAAACCGAAGTCGGTCGAAGCGAAGACTTCTCCCACAAATGCAATTTTTTCTTCCTGCAATTTCTCAATTTCGTGTGTTGTTGTTAAATCTTACTTTCCCCCATAAATTCTGCACTTAAGCTTGATAAGGATGGGAAATTTTTCCAAAAACGGAAGTGATGAAGTTTGAAAATTTGTTCGAATTGATGCATGGTGTTCAAAAGTATTCATATTCTGAAAAATACATAATTTATCTAAAATGGTTACAGGTTTGATATCATGCCTTCAAGGTCCTCAGGCTGAAAGTTCTTTCAGCAGGATGGATAAATTATTGTTGTCTGAAAGAATAAAAGGATTAAAAAAAGTGACGACATCAACAGAAGGAAAAACTAAGTAACTGTTGGGCAGCTGCAGAGTTAACAAAAGACAAATATGGTCGTGGAACTTTCTGAGAAGAAAGCAACACGAGAGAAAAATTGAGCTGATAATCCTTCTTAGCAAGTAAACAAAAAAAAAATTGCGTTTGAAATAATACTCTTTAGAACAACTTTATTTTGTTTGAATTCAGTAATTTGATATTGTGAATACAATGGTGTGTACCAGTTTAATATCTGCTCATACACAAATAAATTACAGTGAACAATTCCATCTTGCTCGTGCTGTGTTATATTCAGTTTCTTGTTGCGCATTCTGATTTTTCACCTGGGCAAAAAGTTTAGCTTTTTGTCCTATGGTCGGTTTGATATATGTATTATGTACAGTGGTCGAAGTGGCACAGAGCTACTGCCGGTATGTTTGACACCAAGATTTTAAATTGAAAGCCATTCTGCTTCAGTATGTTAAATGCTCTGCTGCTACACTAAAACTGTAGTGTTAGTGTAGCAGCAAAGCACTTATGTAATGTCTTTTCAGTCCCATCTAATTTTATTCATTAAAAATGTCATTTGCTGATTTTTGCGTTAAAATTTGTGCTTTCATCCTAATTTCTTTCCGTAGTTTGCGACGGGTTTATAATTTATTACATGGTAAATAATGTTTTTTTTAACTGGTGGTATGCTGACTTCCATGTTTGTTAAAAATTCTATATGGGCATCAGACTTACAAACAAATGAAATGTGATATATATATTTACTATCATTTCCAAAGTTGACATGATCATACACAGCTGTCTAAATCATCAGCTGATGAGGCCCCCAATAAAACATAATTGCTGCAGGAACTAATAAAAGCACAACATATGTCATCCTTTAAAGTTGGCTGTTGAAAGTTTAATCGATTAACTAAACGCAAAAAATAAATAAATAAAAAAAAATCATTTTATGAATTTCAAATTATTTACTATTAATTATACTTCCAGATTATTATTTGAAAAAATTCAAAAGCATTTAAGGGATGATGTTTAAATTCTGCAAAAAATAGCATTTCTTTTTTTCTTATCAGGGCAAAGCTAGTTTGACTATAAATTTTATTTTAAAAAATAACATTTAGGCTTTCCTATATCTTACAGACAGTTTTTAGCTTTTCCTTTTTGCATTGCAGACTCCTGAAAAAAATTCTGCGTCAGGGCTGGCAATAATTCTACTGCCAAATTTAGCTACAGATATAGTTTTTTTTTCATTTCTACATAAAAATGTGATCAGTCCTTAACTTTTAGGCAACAGTGTACCCGAGCTTCAGATTGTCTGAAAACTTCTCTGTATGTGTTTCTGACATAATATTGATAAAAATATACTACTTGAAGGGTACTTCTCTGGAATTATTACTGATATGATAAACACTAACATTTACAGTTCTCCCAAAACTATAGTAAAAACATGTGTCCTTTTTCACATAATTGAACCTTTGCATATTATGTGCAACTTTATTCCATTTAGATAACAAAATAAATAAAAATAAAGAATTAAGCCCTTTTCAGTTAAAAAAGTGCTGTTTTTCAAAGTCTGCATCCTGCCCTTTTTTAATACTAGAATGAACCCTGGGGACACATTTCTAGAACTGACCACCATTGGACAACTGAAATATTAGACTGGATACCAAGGGACAGAAGAAGACCGTGTGGGAGTTGGGTGGATGAAATTTGAAAACTTGCTTAAGTAACATGGGGGAGACTAGCTTATGTTTCAAAATTGTGGTAGATACTTGGGGAGAGCTTCATCCAGCAGTGGATTGGTAATGATTGATGATGATATACATCATCATAGGGGAGGAAACATTTACAACACAAAAAATCTCATATAAATCAACATGTCCATTATACCTACATTTACTGATTTTTGTGCAATATAAGTTTTGTTAGGTTTGAGCGTACATTCATTCATTTAATTTTCTGTGTAGCTTGTTTAGCTGCATAGTGCAATCTAATAGTTGCATATTCTCTTATAATTAATTTTTTTAAATGTCGTGACGTAATTATAAAACTTTATTAATGCTGTGACATTAAAAAATTTATCGCACTTCCCCATTTGTAAATTTATTGTTTTTGTGGTATCAGAAATGGGGAAAAGGTTCTCCCCCACCCACTTCACAGTTTCATTACCAGCTGGAGAACGGGTTGGCGAGACAACTCACTATGTATAAGATGCTCATAAGATATGCAGAGGTGTAGCGGTGTGTTCTCGTCTCCCCATCCTAGTTACTGAATAAATGTCTCACCTACTTACTTCACTAAAACAATGGCAGTGATTAAGGGTACCCTAGCAAATTCGATACCAGTGTGGACTACAGTGACTTTATTTATATATAGCCCCAACTACAGCAAAAAATATGCAGTTTTGGGATTTAATGCCAACACCCATGTCCTGCAACCTGTGTCATCTTGTGCTTTAAAAATAAACTGATGCATGGCTGTAACTAAATATTGAAAGAGTAAGTTTCAGAAATGACTAGCATGTTAGGTAACATGAACAATTTGGTTTAGAGTGTAGTGAATATCAAAAAATATGTATTTCAATGGGCTGCACACAACTTAAGAGAAGTCAGAAAAGCAGATGGACATCAAAATTATTCAGAAAAAAAAATTCAAGTTTATAAGTTTTCTATAGGTATTAAGAATTGCTCAAAAACATGTAAAACCAAGTGCAATTTTAAATGTTTTCCCTCCTGGTAGCACAGCCTAGAAGTAAAATAAATGATTTGTTGTAACTTTCAATATACAACAGGTGTATACATTTGATTTCAATTTAATGTGTTTTTTAACATCTGGTTTGATTTCAGACAACTAAATTAAGAAATAAAACTATTAACAGTTTACACAAGTTCTGAAAGTGTACGATTTCAAATACTTTAAAATCACCCATTTATAAGTTGAAGTGCTTTTGAAGAGAAGCCGCAATGTGCGATTATCGTGCTAAATATTTATATAAATCTTTCACAATATCGAATTTTTATTTCAATGATAGCAGTTTCGTGTCTTTTACATACCTATTAAATTCGGTGTAATCCATTTTTTTATATGCGATTGCACACGAATGCAGCACCTAAAGCACAACATGAATGTAGCACACTCACATGTATGTTTTTAACCAGAGAGTTTGTTTTTGCCTGCTTACGACGTCACGCCACAAATTAGCTGTGACTTATGGCGGCAGAGCCAGTGGTGTCTCCACCTAATACAAGCTCCATGAGCTTTGGTAATATTTTAAACATGACTACTTGCACAAGCGCAGTATTCAAGCAACCAAAGTAACCATACGCAGTATGCATTTCCGCTCAAAAAATCATTACTTTGTTCAATTTTTTATCATTACTTTGTTCATTTCAGGGGATACGTAACATCACAGCCTCTCCTTGACAAATGTCAACCCCGCCTTCTCGTGGTGCATCCTGTTCCCACTAAAGGGGCTCTGACGGCCGCCAATAGCGGTATAACTATACCATCGGGATTAGAGGAAATGCTATACCACACTCACGAACCCGCTTGGCATGTGTGGTGAGTTATGACCAAACCCCTCCAAAATGACTCCACAACTTAAATCTTGGCCCTCAGTCTCCGGCAGCTGGAATGTACCTGGCCAAGGCAGCGGCCAGTGCGACATGAAAGCAGAGGGAGCTAAGAATCCCCGGAGAACCGGACTAGGCTGCCATCTGATGCTGACCTTGGCTACGTATAATGGACGCTCCCTATCTTCTGATTCAAGCCTTCTTGAATTGGAAGAGGAACTACAAAGGATCAAGTTGGACATCGTTGAGCTAAGTGAGGTAAGGAGAAAAGGAGAAGATCTCATTGAAGTAAAAAGTGGACATCTCTTCTACTGTCGTGGGACAGATACTGGCAGAACTAATGGCGTTGGATTTATAATAAACAAGAAACTGAAGGATAAAGTTGTAGAAGTTGAAAGTTCCTCTGACAGAGCTGCACGACTCGTTATCCAACTCTCGAGAAGATACCAGGCTCAGATTATTCAAACTTATGCACCCACCACAAGTCATCCTGAAGAAGAAATTGAAGAATTTTATGAGGAAATTCGTCATCTAAATAAAGCAGCACTTGAAGATAATTATGGGAGATTTCAATGCAAAAATATGGCAACGGCAACAGAATGAAACTTAAGTAGGTAAATTCGGTCACAGCAACAAAAACCAGCATGGAAATACTCTCGTTGAGTTTGCAGAGGCCGAAGGGTTTTTCATCATGAACTCATTTTTCAAGAAAAAGCCACACAGGAATTGGACATGGAGACATCCAAAACATCCAAATGGGACGACAAGTGAAATTGATTTTATTATGTGTAAAAAAAATCCATCATAGAAGACTGCAATGTGCTAAACAAGTTCAACACAGGTAGTGGCCATAGATTGGTGAGATGTAAGATGCACCTCAACACTAAACTTGAACGTGGCAAGCTCATAAGACAAACAAAATCTATTGACATAACCAATCTTAAAAAACACCATAATACCTTCAAGTTGGAACTGAAGAACAGATTCTCTGCTTTAGAAAGCCAAACATCAGAAGAAGTGGATATTTCTGAAGTTAACAGAAAAGTAACCAAAGCTCTTATGGAAACAGCAACAAAATTAGCTGGGTCTAAGAACAAGTTGCATGTGAACAAATTATCAGGAAAAACCAAAATGTTGATGCAAAAAAGAAGAGAGATGAGAACAACTAAAGAAGATGTCACTTCCAAAGTGGAATATATAGAGCTATGCAAGACAGTAAGAAAAAGTATCACTGAAGATGTAAGAAAATTCAACTGTGAACTAGTGAGGAAAGCAATTGAAAACAACCAAAGCCTAAAGATAGCAAAGGGACATCTCAGTAAGGGAAGAAAACAGATTATGGCACTGAGAAAAGAATATGGTTCTGTAACAAGAAATAAAGGCGAAATTTTGACAAGAATGAAAGATTTCTACTCCAAATTATATGAAAGGGATGATACGTGTACTCCAGACATCATGAAAGGTACCAGAGTTTTTCCAGTCCTCCCAGCAGAAGTTGCACACGCAATCAAGAACATGAAGCGAAGAAAAGCTCTAGGAGAAGATGAAATTACTGTAGACATCATACAAGAAGCAAGTGGAGAAATCGAAACAGTACTCGCCCAAATTTTCACTCGATGTCTTAATGAAGGGAAGATTCCTGAGGATTGGAACACAGCTACAATGATCCTGCTACATAAAAAAGGTGATATTGAGGATCTTGGGAACTACCAACCTATCAGCCTCCTATCAGTGGTTTATAAAATCTTCACTAAAGTTCTTTCACACCGCTTGAAGGTAACGCTGGACATGGCTCAACCGAGAGAACAAGCTGGATTCAGGAGTGGCTACAGCACAATAGATCATATCCACTTACTGAGAGAACTAATTGAAAGAGCGAAGGAATATGAACTTCCATTGTGCATGGCTTTTATCGATTATGAAAAAGCCTTTGATTCGGTGAAACCATCAGCAGTTACAATGGCTCTAAAATCCTGCGGTATTGAAGATGCATACATTAATATTAATAATAACATCTATGAAAATGCAAGTGCAGCAAAGATTCGGCTGTTTGAAAATACAACACACATAAAAATTGGAAAGGGAGTGAGACAAGGTGACATCATATCTCCCAAGCTCTTTAATGCCACATTGGAAAATGTTTTTCAATCACTGAAATGGGAAAACAAAGGAATAAAGATTAATGGAGATTATCTAACCCACATTCGTTTTGCTGATGACATAGTCATTTTTGCAACTACCCCATCAGAGCTGCAGAGTATGATCCAGGAACTTGCTGACAAGAGTAAAAACGTGGGATTAAAAATGAACTTTCAGAAAACAAAAGTGATGTTCAATGCTTTTACAAGAAATGAAGATTTATCGATTGATGGAGAAAAGCTGGAGATAACAGACACGTACGTTTATCTTGGACAGCAGATATCAAGTGAGCGTCACATTGATGAAGAAATTAATCAGGGTACAGAACTTGCCTGGAGAGCTTTTGGAAGAAACAGCATAATTTTCAAGAGCAACATGCCATTATGTCTTAAAAGAAAAGTGTTTGATCAATGCATCCTTCCAGTGCTTACATATGGTGCAGAGACGTGGACCTTAGCTAAAAGAGACATACAAAGGCTGCAGACAACTCAAAGCAGCATGGAGAGGTGCATGCTTGGTGTATCCAGGTGAGATAAGAAGAGGAACTCGTGGATCCGAAAAATGACAAGAGTGGAAGAAATCATGATCAGATTTAAATCCCTGAAATGGCAATGGGCTGGACATAATGCCAGAAGGACAGCCAAAATTTTAGATTGGATTCCAAGGGACTGGAAAAGACCCAGAAGAAGACCACATGGGAGATGAGCGGATGAAATTCGAAATTATGCAGGAGTGACATGGAGGAGACTGGCACAAGACAGACCGTTGTGGAGACCTTTATCCAGCAGTGGATTGATAATGGTTGACAATAATGATGATGATGATTTTCTTATTTTTTTCTGGAATTTTATAATTATGTTAATGAATATTTCAGCCTCAATTTTTTTCATGGCTGTATGGGTATAGTAATGGTCCTCGTTCAAAATCGCGATTTCCCCGTTGAGATATACAGGAAATTTTCGGGTTGAGCTCATTGGCGTAGTCAGCTGATAAAAACTGGCATCATGCCTGCAGCCTATGAGGGGATGTTGCCATCTCTTCCTTCTTCTATCCTCCTTGATTACTCCCCGAATTTCGTCAAGTTGATTTTATGTAACTCCATGTTGTCCTGTTTTGCTTCCTGAATAACTTGGTGAAGCTTTTCACCTGTGTGAATGAGCATGTGCTTTGAAAGAACACTTCTACGAGAAAATGGTTTGCAACATATATCACACTGGTGTGGCATTTCACCTGTGTGAATGAGCATGTGCATTGAAACATCATTTTTACGAGCAAATCGTTTGGAGCATATATCACACTGGTGAGGCTTTTCACCTGTGTGAATGAGCATGTGCTTTGAAAGAGCACTTTTACGAGCAAATCGTTTGGAGCATGTATCACACTGGTGAAGCTTTTCACCTGTGTGAAGGAGCAAGTGTCTTGAAAGAACACTTTTCAGAGCAAATGGTTTGGAGCATACTTCACATTGGTGAGGCTTTTCACCTGTGTGAAGGATCATGTGCAATAAAAGATCATGTTTACAAGTATACTGTTTGGAACATACAACACACTGGTGAGGCTTTTCACCTGTGTGAATGAGCATGTGCTTTGAGAGCGCATTTTTTACAGAAAACTGTTTCAAGCATACATCACACTGGTGAGGTTTTTTACCTGTGTGGAGAAGCATGTGACTTGAAAGATTACTTTTTTGAGTAAATGCTTTGGAACATACATCACATTGGTGAGGTTTTTCTTCTGTGTGAATGAGCATGTGCTTTGAAAGATCGCTTTTATCAGCAAATGGTTTGCAGCACACATCACACTGGTGAGGCTTTTCTCCAGTGAGAATGTGCATGTGCTTTGGCAGAGTACTTCTATGAGCAAATTGTTTTGAAGATACATCACACTGATGAGGCTTTTCACCTGTGTGAATAAGCTTGTGCTGTGAAAGATTACTTTTATCAGCAAATTGTTTGGAGCACACACCACACTTATGAAGCTTTTTACTTGTGTGAATGATCATGTGCTTTGAAAGTGCATTTGTAGGAAAAAATTGTTTGGAACATACATCACATTGGTGAGGTTTTTCACCTGTGTGAATGATCATGTGCTTTGAAAGTGCATTTGTAGGAAAAAATTGTTTGGAACATACATCACATTGGTGAGGTTTTTCACCTGTGTGAATGAGCATGTGCTTTGAAAGATCGCTTTTATCAGCAAATGGTTTGCAGCACACATCACACTGATGAATCTTTTCACCTGTGTGAATGATCATGTGCTTTGAAAGAGCATTTTTACGAGCAAATTGCTTGTAAAAGACATCACACTGGTGCGACTTTTTACCTGTGCAAAGATGCATGTGCCTAGAAAGATTACACTTGCATGCAAATTGTTTTACGTATACAAGACATTGGTAGTCTTCTTCACTTGACTGAAGGAGACTATGCCTTGAGATGCTGCATTTTTCACTTTGCGTGGAACACATGTCAGAATCATAAGGTTGTTATGTTGTATGGACTTTTACATGCATTAAGAGACTATCTTTCTGTTTGAATATTCTTGCGACACACGTTACACTGGAAAAGCTTTTCAGTTGCATGAAGTTCCATGTCTTGCAAATGTGCATTCTCCAGAGAGTTTCTGGAAGCATATTTCACATTCCAAGAAATCTTCCATTTTACGTGGAATGATGTGCATTGTAGTGTCAATTTCTGCTTTCACTTCCTTTACAACTAATTATTCAGGGACTTCTCTCATGGAATACTTCAGCACTGATTCCATGCTGAATAACTTACAAGTTTTATTTATTCATAAATCTGCTAGTCTAATAATTTCACTTTTTGACATTATGCAGTCATGAACTGAACAGTGCGTGCACATTTCATCTAATTGTGTTGTCCACACATGCAAAGAAAAATGCCACATTAATGTTTTGTCTGATATCTAAGAGAGCATGAGTAATGCTTTGAAAACATCTGATCAATCCAAACATGTAACAAAACATATAGAAATGAAACCATGTGAGGTTTGGAAGCATATTTTGTTAAATGGCTCAGCAAATTTTCAATAGATTTCAGAATGCTGACAAAGAAAAAAGTTCACTGATGTTACAGTTGCCACCAATGCAGTCACGTGGCAGATTTTCACCAAAGCGAACATAAGGTGGTATGTTTTGTCTCTTCTGTAAGATATTGTGTGATGGAAACGGGAGGAAAATAAATTAAGAGCACCTATAGATTCACATTACTCAATTTCTTTCACAACGTTCCGACAGCTTCGGCGAGATTCAGATAAAAGAACGAAATACACAGAATGGTATATATGTACAACAAAATTTGAAAAACCAAAGGTACCTTCTGAGGTGCTTTCGCCTAACCAATTAACTACATTGTAAAATTTCCAGATTAGGTAGTTTGCTTTCTGATGAAAATAACTCATGTTTATCTTCAATTATCTTCTTTAATTCGAAGCCAAGTTTCATAACGTTATATAACAATAATCAACCAGATAGAAGTATGTAGATTCTTTTTTTATTGGTCGTCCGCAGAAGCCAACGAACGATAAGAGATCAGCCATATTCATTGATTTAAAACCGTAGCCGCCGATAAGTAGATGCCTCCGTTAACTGGTCGACGTTAAAGTGGATGGCGTTCCGGCATCGAGACGTCACACCATTCGTTCGGCTCGGCGCTCGGTAAACTTATTGGGAGATCGGGGCTTGTGACTTGTGAGTCGCAGAATGTAAACAAATATTGTCGTTTTGTCGTTGGACCAGCGAATTCAAAATGTTGTATGTAACTCAGTTTTCACTGTAAAATAATTGTAATAATGAACAAAGGTTTTGTAGAAGTATATATATGGAAAGTATTTGAATTTAAAATTTTGTAACCCAGTGAACATTTTTACGGCTGTAGACTGTCAGAAATGATATAGAACTGAATACAACCCAATTACGATTACCCTTAGTTGTTTATTTGAATGCTTTTCAAGCAGCCAATAATAATTCTCTTAATAATTGTTGTTATAGCCTTCAAATAATTGTCATTGCCGCATATTACATATCCGATGCACTCATCTCTTATAGCGTTGCAAAGGCTACTACCAGTCCTACGAATTAAAAGGTATTTGGAGTGGAATTTGCACTGGTATTGATAGAAATGTGATTAGGTAATCGTAATGGGTTATCTAATGTTAACAGCTTCTTAAGAACAAATTAATTCGTTATTATGGCCTGGTCTGAATGACAAATAACCACCAGAAAAATGAGTGAGAAAATGTGAAGTATAAAATGAAGGGGGGGGTGCTTGGCCCACAATGTACCTGATGAGGAGTCTCAACCCAGGATATATTTTTATGATGTTTTTGCTCATGTGTATAAATGTGGTATGTTGGTGAACATTCGGTTGTGTAATGAGGGCCAGACCCCTTTGGATAATGAGCAATGATGTGGAATACTGCCAAACCGTAAATCTCATTGGGCTGCCCCAGTGGCACAGTGGTCTAAGCGATTACTGTACCTCTGATCATTCGTCCCAAAGGGGTCCGGGTTTGAATCCCGGTGAGGCATAAATGTTGTGTTTGCCTTACGGCACTGGCTCTGTCCCTTCCCTGGAACCAGTGAGCCTAAATTAGGGACGGGTGACTGTTTATAATAGCCCATTTAATTGCTCACGGTGGTCGTTAAACCTCCAATCAGAAAAAAAAAAAAAATCCCATTCGCCCCATCTGAAATATATATATGTATACATACATACATGTAAAACTATATATCTGAAATATATACAAATAAAATATCTGTTTATACACACATAGTTCATCCCATTAAGCTAAAGCAACATCATTTTCACCACATAAGGCGATAACACACGGAATGCATAAGATACTTTTATTTACAAACCTCTTTTCGTTGAAACATATCTGCAAAATGCAGGTAGAGACATAGGGAGGGATGGTTATGTTAAGAAAGAACTATTTTGCCGTATCTTGGAACTAGCTAATGCCATGTTGCCACTTTGGTAGTGTTGAATTTGGTAGCCACAGTTTCAAACTATAGCTCTTCAGCAGAATTTCCACTGTAACAGGCTTAGTCGCAAAGAATTTGTGTTTATGCTGGACCATTATTTTCTACAGGCTTTCCATAGACTGTCGATGGTTTTAGGTTGTTAATTTCAAAGTTTTCATTTTAGGAGTGTAAACCCACAGAAGTCCATTGGGAGATTTAGCTGGAATGTCCAAGAAGGTAATAGCCTAAATAGACAATGTCATTGCTCTGTCCCTGTTATTTTGTAAACAATGCATAGCAACTGAAAAATTGATGTTCCGCCATCACTGGGATCGAACCCCAGATCTCTCGATAACTAGCCAAGTGTGTTCGCTTTATGCTATGGTGCCAACGCTATGTGTGGTTTATTTAACATCTGTAATAGAGTGTCCAATAATAGAGTCCGCCCCATTAAGCTAAAGCTGCTTTGCCACATCTGGGGTTTAATTCCAGCGGTGTTGGTCGGAACAACAATTTTTCAGTTGCTATGCGTATATAAAATAATGTGTACAGAGTGATCACATCGTCTATTTATATTATTTTCACGTATTTAAAATATATTTACCATTTCTTTCACTCTTTGGATTTATTGGCTATAATTAAATATCTTGTCCTGGTAATGCCACCAGATGGCGACACATCAGTTGCTGAGCCCATCAATATGGATTTGTGTAGTCAGATGCTGACTGATAAACCACACATACCGCTGTGAATTGTTGGCACCGTAGCGTAAAGCGAACACACTCCGCTAGTTATCGAGAGATCTGGGTTTCGATCCCAGCGGTGTCAGAACAACAATTTCTCAGTTGTTATGCATTGTTTATAAAATAATGTAGACAGAGCGATGACTTCGTCTATTTACATTATTTCCACGCATTTGAAATACACAATTATATTGACAAAAGTCACCGGACACCCCTTCAAAAGCAAATGAACAGATCCGCTAGTTAGGATGCGGGTACAGCTGCAAATGGTATAAAAACAAGCCTGCAGCTGACCGCGATCATATCACACTGTGAGGTTGAGTGAAAATGTCTCGGTGGGAGAGAACTGACTTTGAGAAATGAAAGATTGTTGGGGGGTTATATTAGTAGGTTGTCCATAAGAGAAACTGAGAGGCATTTAAACATAACCTAGTCAACTGTTTTGGATGTACTGAATAAGTGGAAGACACATGGCATGCCTGAAGCAGAAAAATGTACCACCAGACTAAAGAATATTAGTGATAGAGGACGTCGAAGCCTTAGGAGAGTCGTTATAGCTAATTGACGAAGTACTGCACAAGACCTCAGTGTACAGGTGAGTAAAAATGCTGGAACCTCGGCATGTGCATGTACCATTCGCAGAGAACGTCATTCCATGGGTTACCGTAGTCGTGCGGCTGCTCATAAGCTTTTCATCTCCGCTCGGAATGCTAATCGTCGTTTAGCATGGTGTAAAGAACATTTATCGTGGACCTTAGATCAATGAAAACGGGTCCTATGGACTGATATATCCAGATACATGATCCATCAGTCTGATGACTGTGCGTGGGTATGGCGGCAGCTAGGGGAAAGCTATTTACCACAGTGTACTGTTACTATGGTCAAGTTTGGAGCTGGCAGTGTACTCATGTGGGTGTGTTTTTTGTGGTATGGCCCCTGCACATTGGTTATCGTGGACAAACCTGTTAACCAGCACTTCTACCTCGATATTCTGGACAATTATGCCCTACCAACTCTGTGGCAATACTATGGAACCGAGCCTTGTTGGTACCAGCACGATAATGCACCGATCCATAAAGCAAGGACTGTTACGACGTGGTTTGACGATAACTCCACATCATGTGTGGACTGGCCAGCAAAGAGCCCTGATCTTAATCCCATTGAGCACCTATGAGATGAATTAGAGCACCGCACAAGAAGTTTGGAACCAAGGCCTACTGTTAAGCAACAGTTAGCGGCAGCATTATATACTGAATGAAAGCTCATACCTATCACTGTGTTCCAAAACCTTGTCGAAAACATGTCTCAAAGGGTCAGTGCATGCGTTAAGGCCAATGGTGGACCGACACTGTACTAATATATGTCAATAAATGCTATGTTGTGTTTCTCTTTTAGGTGTCCGGTGACTTTTGTCAATATAGTGTATACATTTACTGTTTCTAATTTTGCCGGAGTAGGTACATATGCACATGACACATTTGCGCTTGTCCCATGGATTTTTTATTGGATCCCTCCCTTGAAGAAATTCTGTATGCACTAGTATGTCTGAAAAGATATATGATGGTTGAAATTAGTCTCAACAGTGTCATACCTTGTGCAAGACTGTCTTGCACAAGAGAAAATTGACTGCCTTGCACAAGAGAAAATAGTCTCAACTATTTTCTCTTGTGCAAGGCAGTCTATGCTATCTGTGTGTTTAAATTTCAACAGTGAAATACTGCTGATAATCCAGCATTTTACATGGTACCAAAGTGCCATAAAATAAATGATTAAAAAATGCAGTGTCTAATTCATACAGGACTAAGGATTATATCCTCACATTGAATATTCTGTAATGTGCACTACATTTTTTTCTTTTATCAGTTATGATTAATTATAAATGGGTGCATAATAACAGCTTTACTATATCTACAGCAGAACAAAAAAGCTTTTAATTTCAGATTGTTAAAAAAGAAAAAAAGGAAAGAATAAAGGAATTACTCTCCTGTAAATTAGTAATTCATATCTTATAGGAAAGTAATTTGTGCACACAATTTCGCATTTACAGGAAACTAAAAAATACACAGGTTGTTTTCCTGTAAATTGTGATTCACATGCACATACTGGGCGATATGCTCACAGTATTATAAACTGGCTCTATGAGACACCATACATTGTATGATAAATTAAAATTTTTTATGATGCATTTCAATGAGACCAATGCATAAATGAAATACCCCCCCTCCAAGATTAAAGTTTTAATTATCCTGTGAACTACACGATCCCATATTACAGTGCTAGACAAATATTTAAGATTTATAGAAACCAGTTGGAATTTTTAGGATCCAGCCATTGCCGTAACACAGATTTGATAACTTGGCTATCACTGAATGTATGTTTCCAAAGCTTTTACTTATAGAAGACACAGACCAAAGTACCCTTAACTGTATCCCAAGTAATGGGGCCACACAGGCCTGCAGAGTAATTTTGCCACCCAAATCTGGAGCACTGCTCACATTTGACATCTTAAAGCCAAAGCCATATCCCGTCACAAGCATACAAGTTGGGTAAATGAGGCACTCTAATGCCACTATCGTCCTAAAGTGATATCTGCATTGGTTATAGCTAAAGATGTCAAGCAAGCAAATCTCTCTCTCCCTCTGACACCTTCAAAAAATTAAGTTGCAATCCTTGAGAAATGAAGCACTTTCGACAGCCATCAACACGTGAATAAATAGTATTGTTCATTTCTCTAATGTACAGTTGCTAAAGTTTTACCTATGCAGCTTTGCTTGCATAATATGTAACCAATAGCATATTTTGTAAGCGGGAATTATTTTTCGTTTCTTTTTTGGCAAAAAAAAAAAAAAAATGTAAATAGTAAAAAGTCTAGGATTTTGTCTGGGACTTTTTTTTACAAAAAAAAAAAAAAAAAAAAAAAGCTCACCTTGTTTTCCACACACACACACACACACACACACACACACACACTTTAGGAAAGTTACAAAAAACTGAGAAAGTAACAAGGAAATCAACCCTTCTGCAATTTGTGCACTCCATTTATACAACAGCCTACAGCCAACAAGATAGATCTCTCTCATTGGCTGCGACAACAGCCAAATAGTTCATATGTAGGTTTGCATTCATGATATAACCTACATATAATGTATCATGCAAATTCAGCTGTTGTACTTATATTTTTCCTGACACATGATAGCAGTTCTGATTGCATGGCGTATAAACACAATAAACACATTGTTTCAATCTTTGATGAAAACAAAGCAAGGATTCAAGTTTGAAAGGGTGAAGTTAAATCCTGCAGGTTGCTGTATATGAGTGTTATGTATGGATTTAATCTGGAATAAGGATAAATATCAGAAAATGAATGAACAAAAAAAAAATTGCAATAGAAGGCAAAAAGCTGCTTTTCTTGTAGGGGGAGGAACCAATGCTTTCTCAATTAAATCTAACAATTTCTTTGTCACTGTTACAAAATATTTCACATCAGTTTTTATTGAATTTGCTGTTTATCTCAAAAATGTATTTTAACCCTCTTATCACAAGTAGAAGCAGGCATATAACAAGGTTATTTTCGATTCTGTTCCTGGGCACATGCTGTTCCTGCTTACATGCTAAGTTGGCCCCCTCCCTGGAAGGGTTGAAATACATTTTCCCCGTAGTCCAACAAATTCACTTTATGAATTACAGGAAAATTAATTTTGACCATTCCAGTGGGAGGGGAGGGGGTCAGAAGAGTGTGAAATTCACAAATGTATACACAAAACATTACTTTTTGTTGTTGATTTTAGATTGTAAGGTATGGGCTCTACCCTAGGATGCAGTAGTCTAAGCGCTGGCTTCTGACCATTCGTCCAAGAGGTCTTGGTTTGAATCCCGATGAGGCATGGATGTTGTGTTTGTCTTGCGGCACTGGCTCTCTCCCTTTCCTGGAACCAGTGACCATAAATTAAGGACTGATGACTGCTTATAACCCATTGAGTTGCTCACACTGGTTGTTAAACATCAAAAAGAACAAAAAAAGTAATGAAAGGACTAATTTATTTAAAAACATACTTTCTATAATAGATACTTTGAAACCCCAAAACATGAGCTCCCATACATTATTTCTCATTTAAAACAATAAAAAGTAAATATATGCCATCATTAAATAATATATATCTGCTTTGGTATTTATTCCAAATATACTATATTTGCACATAAATGCCAAACAATTTGGCATCTTAGGTAGTTTCATTGAATTATTCTATGTAGTAAAAACAATGATGAGCTGTGCTCTGCTTTTTTATCCAAAAAATATATACATCCACTTGGTACTTCTAAATAGCATTACTTGTAATCTCATTATTCAACCTTCCTTTTCAAAATTATGTGTTTTCTTTGGAGGGGGGGGGCTTTTTAATATAAAAAATGATCTTTACATTGAAACAGTAATACACAATTATGAAAAGTAAACCAACAATTTCTTTCATGTAATTGAGTATTTTATTGAAAATCTTTAAATAAAACTGATGTTTTGCAGTAGATAATGCACGATTCCCAAATGTGTGCTTCAGCTTCAAATAAAAATCCAGATTTACTAGAAGTTAAATAATTTGCAAGAAATGTATAAAATAAAATAGTAAAATCCCCCCCCTCTTCCTCCAATACCAACAACAGCTAAATAACCTTAAAAGTGAAAATAATAAGTGAAAAGCTGAAAACTCACAAAAAGGTGAATCAGGGAGGTGGTGTGCTCCAGCTTTCATAAAAACCAAAACCAAAAAAAAAAAAAAAAAACTAGAGGAGCCAAGAATATTTGATTCTAGCTAAAAGTAAGGTTGACCAATAAAGTTTTAGCTCTACAAAAGGTTACAATCCCCCAGATCAACCAGGAGCCTTCTGAGCAGATGTCCCTTGAGGTGAAAAACCCACGTGCACAGAAGTGCCCACTGGATAACGAAGGATGGATTTAAGAAAAATTACAACTCACAGACTGATATTTAAAGATGCTATTTAAGAAAAAGATCAGTAACAATAAAACCTACACGAAAAATCTGTCAACATTTGCTAAATTCAACAAGAAAACTTAGAATCAAAGAGTGAAACTTCTGATTGATTAAGTGCAAGTCACTGCACTTAAACAACATTGAACAAGTAAAAGCTAGGCTTTCTGTCTATCCAGGAATCACTAATATCTGGATAACACTGACCCTTGAAAGGTTCTCTGCCCTTTGGAGAGTTTAACTCTTCAATAAAAAGTGTTTTCCTAAGCTGTGGAAAGCAATTTCCAAGACTTAAAAAAATTAGAGCAAAATCTGGTTATTCATGCATAGTTGAGGTAAAGAAAAAAAAAACAGTAATTTTCCTGGGATTTGCACTTTAATTTATTTATCCATAAATTTATTATCCATAAATAAATTTAACAGCATAATCCTGGTCTCTAAACAGATCAAAACACCAAAAAGAATTTTATTTGGGCAATAATTTTAGCCATTTTTTGCTTTTCCCCAGGTCTAGAACACCCTTGAGGAAAGAGCACGCGATAACTTCCATTGTGCATGGCTTTTATCGATTATGAAAAAGTCTTTGATTCGGTGAAACCATCAGCAGTTACAATGGCTCTGAAATCCTGCGATATTGAAGATGCATACATTAATATTATTAATAACATCTATGAAAATGCAAGTGCAAAGATTCGGCTGTTTGAAAATACAACACAAATAAAAATTGGAAAGGGAGTGAGACAAGGTGACATCATATCTCCAAAGCTCTTTAATGCCACATTGGAGGGTGTCTTTCAGTCGCTCAGCTGGGAAAACAAGGGGATAACGATCAATGGAGATTATCTAACCCATCTTCGTTTTGCTGATGACATAGTCATTTTTGCAACTACCCCATCAGAGCTGCAGAGTATGATTCAGGAACTTGCTGACAAGAGTAAAGAAGTGGGATTAAAAACGAACTTTCAGAAGACAAAAGTGATGTTCAATGCTTTTACAAGAAATGAAGATTTATCGATTGATGAAGAAAAGCTGGAGATAACAGGCACGTACGTTTATCTTGGACAGCAGATATCAAGTGAGGGTCACATTGATGAAGAAATTAATCGGCGTACAAAACTCACCTGGAGAGCTTTTGGAAGAAACAGCATAATTTTCAAGAGCAATATGCCATTATGTCTTAAAAGAAAAGTGTTTGATCAATGCATCCTTCCAGTGCTTACGTATGGTGCAGAGACGTGGACCTTAACTAAAAGAGACATACAAAGGCTGCAGACAACTCAAAGCAGCATGGAGAGGTGCATGCTTGGTGTAGTATTGGTATTTTTTCTGATGATTTTTACTCTTTCTTTTTGTTTTTTAGGGTTACATTTATTTCACTTCTTATGAGGTTCTTCCAAGCACAAGAAAACTCATAAATTCAATTGTAATAATATTAGCCCAATGGCATTGTCTTATATTTGGAAGAACTTTACAAGAAGTGAAGAAAATGTAACCTTTAAAAAAAAAAAAAAAAAAAAAGAGTAAAAATCATTAGAGAAAATACCAATACTCCCCAGCAAAAACACAAGTGTTGGGAAACTACTGGCCACCAGCTGGCAGTGATGGATCACTGCTGGCTGAAATCTGCCGCTCATGGCCCTGTAGCGGTCCATTGGTGGCAGCGCCATCAGTTGGCGACCATTGATGGCCTTACAGCACCGTCATGAATTGCGGGTCACCAAGCAAGTGCCACCAGTGGCCCGTAGCTGGCAACCGATGAAACCCCAGCAGCAGGTGGAAGCAACGGCAGTGCGCATGCGCAGAAGCAACACGTGCTGTGTCTCTCATGGTACCAGTTAGTTGAAAACGACGCTATCGCCATCGTGTTATTTTAAAAGCGTATGTAGAGAGGCGAATTAATTTCCTAATGAAATGCCACTTTGACGAAGATGTCAGATTAAGCCATGAAATACTAGATTGTAGCTGTGAGATACACCCACTCCATTCCCATGAACAACAAGAAATAATTTCTGTGTAATCTTTCGTTTTAACATTCACTAAACTGCTTGAAACAAAAATCCTGGAAAAACATTAAAAATGTTGAAAATAAATAAAAGGAATTATATGCGTACAAACTTTATCAACTATTTGAAAAAAAAAAAAAAAAAGCAACACTATGTGGATATAATGTACTCATTCATGATTTGAATACACAAGAATGGATTCACTTCTAAAAATGACGAGAAGTGTAAAATAAAATATATTTCCTCTTTAAAACAAATGTAGCTTCGGGCAGCAGAAAGGAAAGATACAACGTTAAAAATGTAACAGAATGTGACATGAACGGGTAAACACTTATATTAATTCAACAATCGCCTTTCAAGACAAAGACACCACAAGACTTTGGAAAACGCCTTTAAGTTGGTACTCTCGTTGAGAAAGTGAAGTTCCATTAAGGTAAAAAAAAAAAAAAACATCGTTCGTTGAAAAAATAAATTTATGAATTATATGAAAGTGACATTTGTGAAAAATACCTCGCAATATTGTAAATTTAAACAGAAAACCATTCGTTACACATTCCGCAGAAAAAAGGGTCAGCTTCAAGCGACGCTCCTGCGTGCCAAATCAGTCCAGTTGGTAGAGCGCCCGCTTCCCACACAGACTGTCCTTGGTTTATTTCCAGCCAGTTCCAAACAGAGTTTTTTCCGAACCTGTTGAAAAAATTTCCTCAGCGCAGTGCTATACTGCAGAAATTTCGCAAGGAGAAAAAAAAAAAGTAGTTGTAGCTTTGGGAAACTGCTGTTCTTTAATATTTTTTTTTATGGCCACTACTGGGGAATTGGCGGACAAGATTCGGCTAGCCACAGTTACGTCACGTGATTGCCGGCTGCCACTGCCGGGAAACTAGCGGACCACATTAGGCTTGCCACCATTTATGGCACGTGCTTGCAGGGCTGCCGAAGGGCCACTTGTGGCGGATAACTGATGGCCCTCTTGTGGCATATGACAACTGATGGGGGTGGTAACTGTTGGTCGCCCAAACATTTTATTGACGGTTCTGGGCCATTGCTGGCAGCCAGCAATGGCCCAGAACCGTCAATAAAATGTTTAGCCAGCAATGGCCCAGAGTTTGCTGGCAAGTTGCAGAAGTGCTGGGCCATTGCTGGCAGCCAGCAATGGCCCACCAAGACTATTTTTGCTGGGTCACCAATAGAGGGTGCAGAAGATACGAACTGTGAGCAATGATGTGGCAGGACGGGTGCAGAGTTTCAGACTGAAGAATTTGGTTCTCGTGTCGTTTGGTAGATGGCAGCAGGGCGGCTGAGAGCGGGCGAGGCGTTAAAGCGAGAAGTGTGTCGTTTAAAAATGTATGTCTCAGAATTTTGTTTAAATGGTCATGTTTGTAAACAAATAATTATATAAAGGAATGTTGGTCTGTGTGTGTGTGTCATCAATGAGTGAATTATTTGTCTGCGAAGAAGTTTCGAGCAGGTTTCTCGACTCTGTCTTATGGATTATGGCGCTCGTTAAACAGATGCAAGAAGGTGGTCTTACCGGGAGTTGATAGAACAGCGCTGTAGCGAAGATCCCAAGATGGACGCTCCGTTCCGCCAGCCTACCTGGCGTACGTAACGGATAGTCACATATTGTAAAGTCATTGGTCAATTCAGTATGGATTGATATTTAAGTTTCCTACATCAGGAGACGAAAGCGAAGCACCCAAGCAAGGATGAGCTGCAGTATCTTCTACGACACCATTGAGAATGCCGAGCTAATGTGCCGGTGAAACGCGTCCAGCACTTATCTTGGTTGGCGTAATGTTCTTATGTCATTGGTTGATCTCGAGGTTTCAAAAGTTCTCATAAGTTTTTTCGTTGGATCAGCTCAGTGTATACATCCATCCTAAGTTTTCAGTGTTTATAAACAATTTTCTCGGTCTCATTCTAAAAGTTCAATATTATATTTAAGTGAAAGATGGGATGAATACTTCTGCGAGTTATTAGATTAGGAAAGCAAAGATAATTCTGAGACAGACGCAGATGATGTCACAATGAGGGACGGAAGCACAGGAGGGATCTCAAGAGAAGAAGTGTGTAAAGCTCAAAATTCTCTTCAGAATGGTAAGGCTCCGGGAGTTGATGGCATAACTGCCGAGATGTTGAAATATGGTAGTGACTCTGTAATTGACTGGTTAACTGAAATTTGCCAGTTCTGCTGAGAGTTAGGAATGGTCCCTCGGGATTGGAAGGATGCTATTATTATTCCCTTGTATAAGGAAAAAGGTGATCAGACTGAATGCAAGAACTATTGTGGTATTAGCCTACTAAGTGTGCCAGCAAAAGTGTTTGATAAGGTTGTTATTGAAAAAGTAAGGGGTCTTACATCAGAGAAAGTGTGGGATGTTCAGAGTGGTTTTATGCCTGGTAAAGGCATAAAACCAGATTTTTGCATTACGCATTATCATTGAAAAGTATCTGGCTGTTGGTAAGAAAGTTTTTGCTGCCTTCATAGATTTAGAGAAAGCTTACGACATAGTGAATAGGACACTTTTGTGGAAGGTATTGAATGAATATGGTGTTACTGGGAGTCTACTTAATAGTGTAAAAGCCATGTATGCTAATATTAGAGCTTGTGTACATGTGAATGGTATTTTATCAAAATGATTTTCTATTGGTGCAGGAGTCAGACAAGGTTATGTAATGTCACCATGGCTGTTTATTATATTTATAGATGCGTGATGCCAAAATAGATAATACTAGTTCATGTCTTGGCGATATCTGTGTGTGCAGATTGCTACAAGCTGATGACACAGTCCTGTTGGCAGAGAGTGAAAGTGAGTTGCAGAGTATGTTTTCCCGGATGTAAAAAGTTTGCACGAAATTCAAAGCGAGTATAAATAAGGGAAAAACCAAAGTCTTGGTTTTTGAGAGAGGAACTGGTAGTACTAAATGTAATATACACAGTGATTGACCAGATGAATGAGTTTGTGCATTTAGGAAGAATGTTTGACAGAGAGAACAAATTGGATGGTGAAATCAGTAGGCGAGTGAATTCTTCATTGAAAGTTGTGGCTGCTTTGGGAGGTTTTCACAGGAATGAAGGGTTCTCAAGAGAGTCCCGCATGACTGTGTATGAAAGTGTAATTGTTCAAACTCTGATGTATGGCAGTGAAAAACTTGGGTACTGCAGAAGAAACATAGGACATGTTTGTGTGCTGGAGAAATGCATTACGGGGGTGGGTGTGGAAAGACACATACTGGTTACTTACGGGGGTGGGGGTGGAAAGACACATACTGGTTGTGTGAGGAATGAAGATGCGTTGCAGTTGTGTAATGTGAAGCAAAACGTTAGCAAAGTAGAGAGCAATATGCTTTGGTGGTATGGCCATGTTAGAAGAATGAGTGATGAGATGCTTACTAAGGAAATCATTTTAGCCCAAGAGGTAAGAAGGAAAGGCAAAGGAAGTCATGGAGGAACAATCAGTTTCAGGAGTGCCTGAATGAGTAAAAGATTATGAGTATGAAGTATAGAAGGTCTTGTGTACAGCGTGTGATGGATGTCAGTGAAGCCCAAGTTGTATGTCAAGATCTCTAATAAATGGAGAAGTTTGATACGGCAACAGTAAGAAAAAATTATCTGATAGTCTAAATTTCTTTGTGGAGCTAGCCTCTGAATATCAGAGAACAGCTCAGTGATATGTGCGTGCCCTTTATATTGGATTGCTGTCCGTTTTACACATGGTATGTCAATAACATGGTTTGAGTGAATTTATTAAGTACTTAGTCTAAAGAAAGAATAGAAAATCACATCCACTGCTGAAAGGTGTTGAGCTGGACAGCATGAGTGTTTGGCTTCACAACATAATGCTTGCAATAAATGTTGAGCCTGACAACATGAAGAATATAAGCCTAATCACATCAGGACTTCATAAATGAAGAGTAATGGCCTTGTGTGGAGGTTGTTTACATAAAGGTATGTACAAGGAACACTTTTTGAAAACTGTTTTTATTCAGCACCATGAGATTTATTCAATGGCATTTCATGGAACCGAATTTAATGGTAAATTACACCATTAATATATTCAGTGCAATTATCCAAGTATATAGGCGTATTTCGTACATGATACACTTTAAGCCAAAATCTAAGATTTAGTCAATGCATCTTTGCAGTCCTTACTAATTCATCAGAGACATGGACCTGAACTAAAACAGTCAAACAGGTGCTGTGGACAACTACAAGAATGATGAAGAGATGTGAATCTGTTTATTCAGGCATAATACAGAAAAGGAAAAGAGTACGAAAAAGTCAGTCTATTATCATTTTTTTGTTGTTTTTTTCTATGTATAGTTGTGTGCTTTTGGGGGATTGTTAAAAATTCAGCTCACTTGTTTACATCCAAAAAAAAAAAAAAATTTACAATACCTAGCAAAGCTGCTGAAATTGTGGCATCAATGCTTCAGTACTGCAAGTTAAAAACCTCTTGCAAGACAACATTCTGGATGTTGTCATTTAAAGATGGTTGTGCGACAGTTGTCAAGTATTCTGTAAAGTCAGCTCCTGATTTCTCTCGCTCCATGGGACATGTAAAATTTGCAGGGTTTTAACAAATCAGTATCAAAAAATATAGAAGAGAGTTTGGTACTGAAATTTGTCAAACTTATCCCAAGTATTCCTGCATACACTTCAAATGTTTCTTACCACAAATACTATTGCATATGCTTGAAGTGGTGCCAGAGTCAAGTTGTCCAAATATAAATTCTCTTTAGCCTTTTGCTTATTTTCACGATTTTCTTTCAAAAGTTCTAAAAGAAGCATCGTGATATCACCTACCAGTTTGTATGTACCTTCAAAGGAGATGGGAGCATTCCCACTACAATTTCATGTTCCAATTTTTATCAATATAACTATGAATATTCATTAGTTAATGCTGTTTAATTCAGTAATATACATTTCCTTTTTTCATTTTGAGTCTCATGTATGACACAAATTCAAAATAGTTTAGAATGTTTTAGGTCCTATCACCCCACCCCACCCCCTTCCACCAACCTCCAAAACAATTCTGCAATATCCTATGACCAGAATTAATTTTTGTTGGCAAACTTAAATTAGGTGAAATCATAGTGCCTTTTGGAATACAAATCAGTTGAAGTGTAACAGAAAACAGAACTTATACTGCTTTCATGGCAACATCCCAGAAAAAAAGAAAAAAAAACACCTTTGGATCTTTCTCATTATATTAATGTTGTAAACAGAAATTTTCTGCAAGATATTGCAGTACTTTAACTAAATCATGTGAACACATGAACTATACCTGCAGAACAACAAAAACAGTTCAACAGTTCCTCACAATTGTGAAGCAGATTGATTGCCTACAATGACATCCTTACTGATTGCACTGCATCTCATCCCCTTAAAACAGTATCAGGACATCAGAAATTAAAGAGGATGAAAACAAAATAAAGGTTTCTCTTTACAGCCCAGTTACTCAGGTCACATATATATAATAATGTATTTCTTTTTAATCATGCTTATATTATTTTTTATATTCCTTTTTTTATTTCAATGCTGTCATTCAGTTTGAATCATTTGCAACATTAATGCTGGATTTCAACAACTAGGCAAGTTACATTTGATCCAAATTCAACTGCAAAAGACTTTGGTTCACCTGAAAAAGAAGGTTCAGTGGTAATGACAATTATGGCTTTTATGGAAGCAAGGGGCAAGCCAAGTAAATAAGTGAAAATATTATGCAACACCACTAACATTGCTTTTTGGTACACCTTTGTTTTACATGAAAGGTAGCAAAGAAATTAAATATATAATTCATTTTACAAGTATGCGTGTTCAAAAATGTTCATACTTTTGTAATTTTTCTGTAATTATGTTCTATAACTGCCAGGGTAATATGCAGTGATATAACTGTTAGTCTTTAAAGATTAAGTAAAAAAAAAAAGTAACTCTCAGTTAATGTTTGGGTAAGCGGAGAAAGAAGTGCTGACACAGCTCGAGTATTACCCACACAGGTAACACTCCCTTATGCGTAGACAAACCTATCTTCTAGGAAGTATACCACAGGGTGGCTGCTTGTGAAGTAAAATGTTGGTGAGGCAATGACCTAGCCCAGAACATATATGTTATGAAAAATAACTAAAACCAAATTTTGTAGAGAAGCGATGTGATGTATATATACAGTATATGCTGTACTTATGTATATTTTATATCTATACATATTGTTTGACGATAACACAACAAAATCATAGGAAGGCATCAAGCATAACAGATGGGAGGGAGGTAGACTTAAAACATTGGAAACAGTTTCAGAGGGGAAAATGTATGTATATTTCATGAGAAAAGATAAGGAAGAATGGTTAACCTGTTTTGCTTTACACATACTTGCCAACTTTCAGAAAATGAAATCCATAACAAAAAATGCATCGATATATTCGATGAAAACTTTAATCGGTATCTTCGATTACAGTACATTTCTTATCTACCATACTGATTAAACGTAGCGAACACGTCGATTAAAAGTTGATACCTTACAGCAATCAAGTATTAACTGTTAAACATTCCTTTAATGCAGATTATTATTTTTGCACATTAATTTCTAAATTAAAAAGCCATCACACATGCTCAGTCTTATAATTAAGAATTCCATCCAAATCGGTCAATTTTAACAGAAATTATTGTGCGAAAATTCTAATGAACAAATCTCGCACATGTGCAAGTGACACACATACTGATAACCATTAGATACGAGCGCTGGTAACCATTTTCAATAGGATTGGTCTACTACACATCCCGAATAGCATACCAAAATTTCGTCATGTTGGGGTATCAATTTGGGCTCAAAAATTCTGCATGTTAAAAATCCATTTGAATATTTTTTTCTTTCAAGGATAACTTCATTCTGAGATAGCATTTTGAACTGGGGATAAAAAAGACCAGTGCTCCATGCCGGACACTCTGCGCCAGCCAAGTGAGAAGTTGCAACTTGGGGTACGAGCCATACGTTATCTGAAAAGGGGAGGTGGTGAACATAGCAAAAGATAGGCATGCCCATAGCTGAGACAGTTCAGTTTATGCACGGTGCAAGCTTTAGTGTTTGAAATGACATAAAACGATAAGCTAAAACATGTGGGAAAACTAAAGAGGAAGTTTTCCCACATAAGCACATATAGCTGAGAAGTTTACTCCTAATTTACATCCACACTTTATTTTATATGGATTAAGTTAAATAAAAAAAATTCCAATGGTGGGGATGCAGAATAATCAGGAAAAAGATATCTGGGTGAAACGCTACATCCGTAAGACAAGTCGCATTTCTGTAAATTTTATGAGTAAATCTTAAAACTTGGCAGGTCTTCTTTATATCATCCTTCCTCGACACAAATGCACATTTTGTGCTTTCTTTATCTAACAATAGTTAATGAGTGGTTATTGCATCACACACACCACCAATCTAACATCCACTTCTCCAAAAATTTCAAGGAAATAATTTTAATAGAACTGTTTTTCTCACAAAGTGTTTCTGAGTCCAGAATAAAAGCAACATGTCTGCTTGCGAAGATGCACCCTTCATGCAGCACACCTTTAAGTCCTGCAGGTCACAAATTAAGGCCCTGACCTGTAGGAAGTGTCTAGGGGAAATCAAGCCGGAAGCACATTGCTATGTATCTTGCCAAAACAGGTCATGGAACTTAAACATGGCAGAAATCAGAACAGGTCACTACCTGTAAAATTTGTGCCCCCCCCCCAACAGAATGCATTCAATTTACTTATTATTAATCAGTACAATTCTAAAAATACTTATTTTTATTATCACTAATAAATCCAAATTTATGGCTAATAATACTAAGAAAGAAAATCTCAGCATGTTTCTCACCTAACAAGAAACTACAGAAGCAACACATTCCAAAGAGTCAGCACTCAAATATAGAATACAGTGCACACTTTGGCGAGAAAGCTGTGTGGATAAAATACTATAAAAACAGATATGCTCTCATTGATTGAGGCAAACTGTATTGCCACCTCCGTAACTGCTTCGCCAAGCTCTTATCTGCCCACTCCCATTGGACAAAATCCCTGCCTTCCTCCAATAGAAACACAGATGCCAGTCAATTTTAAGCTGTGTTCGAGTTTTGCCTCAAAATCCTTAGAGGAACTCTTTATCTGCATGAAGGAGCATATGCATTGAAAATTACTCTTCTGAACAAAGTGTCTGGAGCATACATCACAAAAGTGAGGCTTTTCAGCTGTGTGAAAAAGCAAGAGCCTTGAAAAATGACTTCTGCAAGCATTGTTTCAAGCAAATGAGGAGGCTGTGTGAAGAAGCATGTGCGCTGAAAAATTATTTTCGAGGGCAAACTGTTTCAAGCAAACCATACACTACTGCTGCTTTTCACCTGTGTGAAGAAGCATAAGTACTGAAAGATGACCTTTAAGAGTAAATTGTTTGGAACATGCATCACATTGTTGAGGCTCTTCACCAGTGTGAATAAGCATGTGCCTTGAAAAAGCACTTTTTGGAGAAAATGGTTTAAAACATACATCACACTAGTAAAGTTTTTCACCTGTGTAAATGAGAGTGTGCTTTGAAAAATGAAATGTTTCAGTAAATTGTTTAGAACATACATCACACTGGTGAGGTTTTTCATCTATATCTTCAAAGAGCACTTTTTTGAGAAAATGGTTTGGAACATGCATCACATTGTTGAGGCTCTTCACCAGTGTGAATAAGCATGTGCCTTGAAAAAGCACTTTTTGGAGAAAATGGTTTAAAACATACATCACACTAGTAAAGTTTTTCACCTGTGTAAATGAGAGTGTGCTTTGAAAAATGAAATGTTTTTATCAGCAAATTGTTTAGAGCACACATCACACTGGTGAAGTTTTCACCTGTGTGAATGAGCATGTGTCTTGGAAGATAACTTTTTTGAGCAAATGGTTTGGCTCATACATCACACTGGTGAGGCTTTTCACCAGTGTAAATGAGCATGTGCCTTGAAAGATGACTTTTCTGAGTAAATTGTTTGGTACATATATGACATTGGTGAGGCTTTTTACCTGTGTGAATGAGCGTGTGCTTTGAAAAAGTATTTTTATCAGAAAATTGTTTAGAGCACACATCACACTGGTGAGGTTTTTCACCTGTGTGAATGTGCATGTGCTTTGAAAGATCACTTTTACAAGCAAATTGTTTGGAACACACATCACACCGGTGAGGCTTTTAACCTGTGTGAAGGAACATGTGCTTCAAAAGATCCCTTTTACGAGCAAATTGTTTGGAGCACACATCGCACTCATGAAGCTTTTCACTTACGTGAAGAAGCATGTGCTTTGAAAGATAACTTCTGTCGGCAAATTGTTTGGAATACATATCACACCGATGAGGCTTTTAACCTGTGTGGAGAAACATGCAATTGTTTGGAGCACATATGAAACTGCTGAGGCTTTTTACCTGTGTGAAGGAACATGTGCTTCAAAAGATCACTTTTAGGAGCACATTGTTTGGAGAACACATCGCACTGATGAAACTTTTCACCTATGTGAATTAGCATGTGCCTTGAAAGAGCACTTTTTTGAGAGAATGGTTTGGAACATACATCACACTGGTGGTTTTTCACCTGTGTGAATGAGCATGTGACTTGAAAGATAAGATTTTTGAGCAAATGGTTTGTAACATACATCACACTGGTGAGGCTTTTCACCTGTGTGGATGATACTGTGCCTTGAAAGATGACTTTTCTGAGTAAATTGTTTGGGACACACATCACACTGGTGAGGTTTTTCACCTGTGTGAATGAGCGTGTGCCTTGAAAGAGTACTTTTATTAAAAAATTGTTTGGAGCACACATTACACTGCTGAGACTTTATACCTGTGTGAATGAGCATGTGCTTTGAAAGATCACTTTTACCAGCAAATTGTTTGGAGCACACATCACACTGGTGAGGCTTTTTACCTGAGTGAAGAAACATGTGCCTCGAAAGATCACTTTTACGAGCAAATTGTTTGGAGCACACATCACATTCATGAGGCTTTTCACCTGTGTGAAGAAATATGTGCTGCAAAAGAACACTTTTACGAGCAAATTGTTTGCAGCACACATCACACTGGTGAAGCTTTTCACCAGTGTGAAGTAGCATGTGCTTTGAAAGATAACTTCTGTCAGCAAATTGTTTGGAACACACATCACACTGGAGCAGCTTTTCACCTGTGCAAAGAAGCATGTGCCTGGAAAGATTAAGCTTGCATGCAAATTGTTTTAAGCATACATGACATTGGTTGTCTTTTTCACTTGACTGAAAGAGACTATGCTTTGAGATGTTGCATTTTCCCCTTAGCTGCTTGGAACACATGTCAGAATCATAAGGTTGTTCTCTTGCATGGACCTTTACATGCATTAAGAGACTATCTTTCTGTTTGAATTCCTTATGACACACATTACAATGGAAAAGTTTTTCATTTCTATGAAGTTGGATTCTCACGAGAGTTTCTGGAAACAAATTGCATTTCTATGAAGTTGGATTCTCACGAGAGTTTCTGGAAATAAATGTGGATTCTCACGAGAGTTTCTGGAAACATATTTCACATTTCCAGAGCTCTGCACTTTTACAAGGAATGATGTGTACTCAAGTATCAATTTATACTTTCACTTCTTTTACAATTAATTGTTCATTGACTTCTCTCATAGAATGCTTCAGCAGTGATTACATGCTGAATAACTTACAATTTTTATTTATTCATAAATCTGTTAGTCTAATAATTTTCCTCTTTGGATTATGCAGTCAGCAGCTGAACAAAATATACCCTTTTCATTTAATTGTGTCAACCACACATGCAAAATAAAAATAAAAAATGCACATTGTCTTGTCTCATATCTAAGAGAGCATTAGGAATGTTTTGAAAAAATCTCATTAATCCAAACATATAGCAAAAAATATAGAAATGAAACCATGTGAGCTTTGAAAGCTTATTTTGTTAAATGGCTCTGGAAATTTTCAGATTTCCGAATGCTGACAAAGAAAAAAGTTCACTGATTTTATAGTTGCCACCTACGCAATGATGTGGCAGGGAGACTTTCATCAAAGCGAACGTAAGGTGGTATTTTGTCTATTCTGTAAGATACTGTGTACTGGAAACAGAAGGAAAATTAAATGCACAAAGAGCACCTATAGATTCATATTACTCAATTTCTTTCACAACGTTCTGACAACTTTCGCGAGATAAAAGGACGAAATACAGAGAATGTTATATATGTACAAAAAATTTTGAAAAGCCAAAGTTACCTTCAGAAACGCAATATTGTCCGAGTCATATGTAACGTTTTGGAGTTACCAATTAACTATGCTGTAAAACTTCCAGATTGGGTAGTTTGCCTTCCAATGAAAATAACCCATGTTTATCTTCAATTACCTTCTTTATTTCTAAGCCAATTTGCATAGCAATATATAGCTATAATCAACGAGATAGAAGTACGTAAGTTCTTCTGTTATTGGTTGTCCGCTGAAGCCAACCACTGTATATAAATTCTAGGTCAGTGAAGCCAACGAGCGATACGAGACCCGCCATATTTATGGATGTAATGGTCAAGACAAGTAAAACCACTTGACTTGACCAAGAGGAGACTAGAAACAGGGTTGCCAAGTTCTCAGCACGTATATCCGCCAAGCACCACTACGTTTTATATATACACTGCCTGTCCAGTCACCTCTTTTCAGTGCTAAGGCGTGATGACGATCTTTCATTCATTGACCGCGAGCGGAAGTAGATACGTTTTTTTTTTTTTTTTTTTTATTGGAGGTTTAACCGCCACCGTGAGCAACTCAATGGGCTATAAGCAGTCGCCCGTTCCTAATTTAGGGTCACTGGTTCCAGCCAGTGCCGTAAGACAAACACAACATCCATGTCTCACCGGGATTTGAACCCGGACCCCGTTCGGAAGAATGATCAGAGGCCATCGCTAAGACCACTGCACCACCGTGGCGGCTTAGATACGTTGAGTCCGTGCAGTCTGATGTGCAGAATATAATGATAAATCTGATTGCTGTGTTAATTCAATCGGCGATGCCTGATTGCTGTGTTAATTTTCATAATGATAAGCTTGTTTGTGTATGAAATTATTATTGTTTTGAAATGAAAACACTTTCACACGGAAGCGTTATTTTCTTATTTATTTAGGTGTCATTTTCTAAATTCAAATTTCCTCTCCATTGAGAGTTCGCTTAGTAAAACTAAGTTTCCAGTTAGCGTTTTCAATAATCAGTTTTGGTTATAAAACGAATTATATGCAACGAGTTATCTCATCATTTTGTTAAAGAACGAACACAGCAGACGAGAATTAAATAAATGTAGTCTAGCAAAGAAGAATTTATTGAAATAAGTTAAGATCTCAGTTGAGTTTATTCATGTCGTATTTATAAACTATCGGCGACTGCCAACGTTAGTTACGTGACCTTTGGACATTGATAAGCACTATACAGTCATCCTTTTTTTAGAGCGCTAGTTTGCACACCAAGTCTTCATCATTTTAAACCGTCGCCAATAGTGCGTTGTGGTCCATCAAAAATGCTGCTATCTCTGCACACAGTTGCATCAAACGGGTCAACGCTTTTCCGCGAGACAACCACCTTACTTCAGTGTGCAGCAGGAGGGACTCAGGGTGGCTTCTCATATCTTCACACATTAGTTTGAAGAGCCTGCTTTTAAGAGGTCGCGATTTTATATAGTTTATTATTTTTATGGCATCATTCAACTCTATCATAAGCTCAGAAGGCATTTTTCTCAAGGCTAGCACGTGTCAATGAAAAACGCAATGGTTGCAGGTACATTTCTTTGCCTTATCTTTAATTTTGGCAATAGCTGCTGGTACATTTCTTTGCCTTATCTTTAATTTTGGCAATGGCTCCAACATTGTGACCCATCATTGCCTTTGCACCATCAGTGCATATATCTGCACAGTTTTCCTACGGTTTTTCTTTGATAATAAGAATTCATCCTAAAGATGAAATATTTCACCCCTGATGTGTTGGTTGGTAGTAGTCTGCAAAGAAGAAGGTCCTCCTGATAGCTTTGTAAGTAAACATAACGAACAAATACCATTAAAACCGCCAACCTGGAGACGTCAGTCGATTCATCCATTTTTAGTGTGAATTTGGTACACCTGATGCTACTGATTAGTGTCTCTTTCAGGTCATCAGCCATAACTCTCATTCGTCTAGCAACGGTGTTATTTGACAAAGGAATGTTGGAGACTAACTTAACAGCTTTTTTATCAAGCAAACACTTGACAATACCGATTGTAAAAGGTTTAACAAGAGTCTCTGCAATGGCATGAGCTTCACCAACTCGAGCTACACATTAACTTATTACGTAGGAAGCTTCCAGTACTTTTTCATTATTGGTTTTAGCAAGTGTTGTCATAGTTTTCTGAAGCCAGAATTTTGTTGCACTTCCTCTTGAAAAAATCAGACGGCTTATCTTTCAACTCGGGATGGTTTCCCTCGAAATGACGCCGCAGTTTAGTGGGAAACATGAAATTGTTGGTCAACACATTTCCACAAATCACACAAAGCGGCCGACCATCATTTGTTTCTGTAAATCCCATATTCAAGTAACTTTCTTCGTATTTTCGTTTTTCATTTGGAGGTCTTTCCCCCACTGCCCTTCTTCTGTCGCGTTTTGCAAACAATGATTGAGGTGGTGCCGCAGATTCAGAAATGGTTTCTTTTGCGGAAAGCTCTTCTGACAAGCAAACGCTGGACTGCATTGCTTGGCTATCATCTTTTTGTCGTTGGCTCATCTGGCGAAGTAGTGGAGTGAGCTGCTGGTTTGTCCTCTTTTTCAAGTGTAACATCTTTTTTCTTCAAAGTACCTGCAGCGATCCATGCCTAAAAGAAAATCCCACGGGAATGTGAGAACAACCGACTTTATCTTTCATAACCCAGAATACAAAATAAAGCAAATAAAAATTTTATAATTTTATAAAAAAATACAAATACTTTAGTTCGGACGTACGAGTACAACAAAATACGACACTTTATTAATGAACACTTACTAACTACACAACTAAAGACTCACAAAGAGGTCAAACGCACAGAAAACTCGTGGAAGAATCGATAAGAAATCACAATGTTATCGCCATGAAAATTCACTGTGAAGTGACTCCCAATCGACTAGCCAGCCTCTATTTATATGGGGCTAAGTTTCGAGAAGCTTCGAGCGGATTCCAGGAATTCTAGAAGGCTCGAGAATGAGCGAGAAACTTCTCGAATGTGCAGTTCCAAGAAATTACTAGGACATTCAGTTCCAGGAAGGCCATTAAATCGCGGCCCACGACAGGCCTGCGCCCCGCTCAGCCACGTCGTCTGTCCCCCTCGCGCTACAACAATTCTGGAGCTGGTGGCAGCAGTATGACCAAACGCCGTCTGCTAAAGGAGGCGCGAAATTTAACTTGGCAAATTTCCGTTCAAAATGTAATTTCTAGTTTTCTTATTTTGATTTGACTTTTTGCTTCTTATTCTTTAAGTTTATTCAATTTTTATTTATTTTACTTTCTGGAGCGGCCGCGGAGTCCCTGGGAAGCTGATAGAAAGATTTCGTACAACTGGAAAAAATTCTCCGTTGGCACTACATACACAGTCAACAAGAAAAGACATGGACATCAACATATCAGTGTCAAGTAGAGATGTGTTGGTCGCGAACAATTCGCCCAAAGAGGACTTAGCAAACCGAGTCCTTGGAGGACGAATCTCTCATGAAACGAATGGATTCCGCAAAAGGGCCGATAACCTGAATAAATCAGTCCGAACTACTCAAAGCCAATGTCTTTCGAACTACGTTTTACTTGACATCAAAATTTCACCAAATGTCTGGGTGAGGTTCATGTTCTGGTCATAAAATCGCACCTTACTCAGAAGTGTACAAATGCAACAAATTACTTGAACTTTTCGAAGCGAACTTACAAGAAACACGAGGAGATCAAGATTTCCATAAGAATTAAAAACAAATTTAAATTTAATAATCGTTCACTAAACCGGAAAAGCAGAAGAATTAAACAACCGAAACGAACGGATTGGTCCGAATGAAACTTTTTAGAAAGTCAAATTGAAAGAATAGATTTTTTCAACAAAATCGGTTTGCCAATCTCTGTCAAACAGAAATGGGCGATAGTTTCAAATGTATTGATATGGATATTATTTGATATTTCTGAGACCGATATGTTGAATCCAAAATATCATTATTGAAAAATCAATATGATATCCATCTGATATATTAAAAGAAATCGCAAGGTTGTATATCCACATTCAAACATTGTATAACTTACGTCACAAGGAATTTTTATCGTAATTTTTCTTTTTAAAAACACAAAATGTACACTATAGTTACAGGGTTTTTAAAACAATCTAAGGGTATTGAAATATCCTGTAGCCTGAAAATATATTTGGGGTCGAGTTTCGTGAATGCCATTGAACTAGTGATATCATAGAAAATAATATTGTTAACTCTTCGTAATCTCGTACAAGATGGACGCTGTACTCGTAAAATCCCAGTGCGCTTATTTTGACATTTTACGTCGTTCCGTTGCATAAATAATCATTTCCGTTAGCGTAATTAACATTTTACGTTTTTTTACAAGACGGATACTATGGATTTTTTGAGTTTATTTAGCGATTTTACGTAATTTTGTTATGTAAATAAATATTTTATATAATAATAATACTTTAATATGAACTGTCAACTATGCGATTCCATACGTCACAAAATCATTAAATCAGCAAAACTCCAGAAGCAGAAAAGTGATAAAAAGCGTCTTGACATTTACGTCTTCTAGCGATAAAGACTGTGCACTAATTAAAGATGATAATGCTCCTCGTCTTTATTATAGAGAACGACAAAAATAATTTTTCAGGTATGACTAATAATTGCAGCGATATTGTGTCCACATTCAGACGGATGGACGGACGGAAGAATAAAGTGATACCATACAGTAAACGTATGTACTGGTTTTGCGAAATATGTGCATAACTGTCGCATCCAGTGCAGGTGGCCCAGGGCCCTCCTCTTATAGCTTCCTTCATTCTTTGTTATTGCCTGTTTTTTTAATATATTTGTATGTTTTTATATATAAATTTTCAAAATATATGGAAATGCACTTGAATATAGCGAAGATATTTTAATCGGTTCCCAACATTTCGGGAGATGTTTTCTCCAGGGTATTTTTTATTTGCATTTTCAATACATTGAGTCATCCCAAAAGATATTACTGGGCCATCCCCATCATTGGGCCACGCCATGAAGAAATCATTGTGCCATTCCCATAAATAATTCACTGGGCCATCTCCATCATTGGGCCACGCGATAAAGAAATCACTTGGCCATCCCCACGCCATGAAGAAATCATTGTGCCATTCCCATAAATAATTCACTGGGCCATCTCCATCATTGGGCCACGCGATAAAGAAATCACTTGGCCATCCCCATCATTGGGCCACGCCATGAAGAAATCATTGTGCCATTCCCATAAATAATTCACTGGGCCATCTCCATCATTGGGCCACGCGATAAAGAAATCACTTGGCCATCCCCATCATTGGGCCACGCCATGAAGAAATCATTGTGCCATTCCCATAAATAATTCACTGGGCCATCTCCATCATTGGGCCACGCGATAAAGAAATCACTTGGCCATCCCCATCATTGGGCCACGCCATGAAGAAATCATTGTGCCATTCCCATAAATAATTCACTGGGCCATCTCCATCATTGGGCCACGCGATAAAGAAATCACTTGGCCATCCCCATCATTGGGCCACGCCATGAAGAAATCATTGTGCCATTCCCATAAATAATTCACTGGGCCATCTCCATCATTGGGCCACGCGATAAGGAAATCACTTGGCCATCCCCATCATTGGGCCACGCCATGAAGAAATCATTGTGCCATTCCCATAAATAATTCACTGGGCCATCTCCATCATTGGGCCACGCGATAAAGAAATCACTTGGCCATCCCCATCATTGGGCCACGCCATGAAGAAATCATTGTGCCATTCCCATAAATAATTCACTGGGCCATCTCCATCATTGGGCCACGCGATAAAGAATTCACTTGGCCATCCCCATCATTGGGCTACGCCTTCCACAATCGGTGATGACAGCATCAACAACCTGGCAATGTATACAATAAGAAAAATCAGACAAATCAACTTACGTGATTCTTTTAATTCACGTTCTCACGCTAGCAACAGAAACCAATCATCAGCCTACACCGGAACCTGAATTTCAAACGCACAGAAATTTATATCAATCACACTCGCACAAGGCACACTAATCAGGGCTCACCAAATCTAATAGGCTCCTTCCATTCCAGGTCAGCCGCCTGAAATCCGTACTTTTCCCAGTCTATAAACTTTCTTAAACTTCTCACATTTCCCGTGCCTTCGTTAACACTGCCGGCCTGGCAGCCTCATTAACATCCCGGTAACCACGTAGACAGCCAATAACAATTCAAACATTCCATTTCTCAAAATTCCAGGAGTTTCATAATTTCCCAAATTTTCATAAATTCCAAAGTCCATGCAATTTCACCTGAGCAAAAACACATCACTGAATTGGATTCCGAGACAACGCATTTCGGCAAAACAGAAAAAAATTAGAGATCGTTAGGTGCGCCACCCTTATTCTTTAATTATCTTCCGACGAAATCTCAATTTAAGCCTGAAGATCTCCCGTCTTCCTAATCTCGCAGCCTCCATACGCCCATGGAATTTCTCGCTGCCGCACAACAATATTTCAATTTAAGCCTGAAGACCTAATCAGAAATTCCCCTTCAACTGACGTTGAAGTGGTACCACCTTATAAAACACAGCACTACACTAGCACTATACAAGTACTATACAAGCAACAATGAAAGCAAATACCACACAAGGCCAACTTCATATCACGTCACAGCAAAAGAAATGCTTCGCTCTTTAATTGGAATTCCTCATCTCAACGCCCTCACCTCCGGAGCCATCAGGGGAAAATTCAAACATTCGGGTCTCCACAGTGCCCACACTGAACCACTGGCGCGACAGCTACATTTCCAACACCTGACAAACCACATTTCCCACCCAAGGAAATCAACCCAATTTCCTTAACAGCCTAATACCAGGATGCTATCCGACATCCAAATTCACACAGGGCTCACTCCCTAAAAACCGTGTGAACATCCATGCACAACAAACACATTGCTAGGTACGTTTCAGACTCAACGTCTACGGCTGAACAAATTTAGTAGTGCGGCAGATACGGCATCGATATCCGTTAACTTCGCTCGCATCGAAATTTCGACAGCTTACCGAGAACACCTGTCTCCTTCCAACCCAGCCACTGTACCACGCTCACGAAAGAAACCTCTACCTCATCCATCCGTGTACAGAATTTCCTTGCTGCAGGTCCAAGCGTCCACCATTCCGACACGGAGAAAAGTCTTGACCAATCCAGGATTGGCAGGACAGGTCGATGTCCATCAGTAATACACACGACGCCATTTCCAGCGCATGGAAACTTCTTCCGTCCGAGCATTCCACAGTCGGCGTGTGCAAAGTACGTCGAGAGTGGCCAACACCACAGCTCAGAGACGAACACCTGTTGCGTCGAACAAGCCGAAACCATAACTTCGCCATAAACGCTATGCCTTCACATACTTCGCAATACACTTCGGGTTAAACCGACTCATTCCTGTTTCGAAATTCACCTGCTGGAATGATTAACCTGAATGGACTGACTCTCTGCCATTTGGGTTAATACTCGATCACAATTTCTTTCAATCCATAACTGGTAGGTCGAACGACTGAGAACCACGCTTAGCGACTACAGATTCTCGTTCCTCGAATAGGCTTACCACTGCTATTCAGTTTCCTCCGGGGAACTACGTTCTCTCTTGGACTGACATCTGCCAAGACGAAGAACCTTTCTCTCTCTACATAACTCACACACATTAGGCTTACAACACATTCAGTACATCCCTTTAGTACTACCCGGATCATATTCTGAAAAATTATAATCCCAGCCCCTGCGCCATCATTCCCGAATTTAACCCCTATGCCTACGCTCCGTGACAGATGTGAGATTTTGCCTACATGACACATGCAACACATTTTTATACAAACTCAATATGCTATTTACTATTCGAAAATCATTAATCACGTCTGTATTCCATTCCTGTCCGTAACCTGAAGTCTTGCCGAATGATAAACATTCTTATCACTCAACTGCTACACGCCAGCCTCCCCTTGCTGCGGACACATTTCAAGTTCCATAGCAAGAACTGAAAGAACCCAAACACTATTGCATTTAACACTTGTAGCATAAATACACATGGAACATAACAAAATACGATAAATTTTTCCTGTGTCCCGAGTTCCAGTAGAGATGCCAAACTCTTGCATTTTTCCTTCTCGCTGAACTCGAAGTTCTCTCCCTTCAGAGCACTTCCTCGCAACACTTTCTTTGACACACTCGGGAAAAGGTTAATTTCTTTTTCTCCCACAACCTTCACAATTCCAGTTTTCTCATTCCCATTCGAGCGCAAATCCCTTTTCTTTTCTTTTCCCGCAATTCACTCTGAGCCCTGACTCGTCGCGAAGCCTCAACTGCGGATCCCATACAACCTCACATGCACTATTTTCTTCAGGCTCTGAAGCGTCCCCAGCGCATTTTTTACCAACTACATCCCTTGCTATTTGGTCTGCATTTTGCACTAACACTTTTGTTCTCAGGCCAGACGGATATTCTCCATATCGTCCCGCTCCTGCCTGTTGATTCCTGACCACCACAATCTCTCCTAACAAATTATATTTAACCCCTAAACATTGTTTGGTAAACTCCTGACTCAATACGTCAAAGTTTGCTCAATTTTTGTGTGAGTCCGGCTGTCTTGTTTCAAATTTAGTTAATCTCTCTTCTTCGGCTTCAAATTTTTTGCACCTCTCACTTGAGATTTCATTCACCTGTGTGATTACTTTGTTTCTTTTCAGATAGCTGAGCCCTATCTTCCCGTTGCAGTACCAAATACTCGCACTGTACAGTTAACCGTTGCTGAAGTGCAGCGAACCTCTTATTTATTCTGGCAGTCAGCTGATCGAATATACACTGACGGAAAGAAAAATCCCAACACCACGAAAAAATAGTTGTAAAGGAATGAAATTGCGGCAATACATTTGTATAGGTAACATATTTAATCGATTAAGGTTTCAAGATCACAGCTTATTGAAAGTGCGAGAAGAGCCATTTTAAATGTGAAATGCTGGTACATTAATAACCATTGTAACCGCCAGAATGTTGAATGCAAGCACGCAAATGTTCATGCATTGTGTCGTACAGGTGCTGTATGTCAGTTTGTGAGATGGAGTTCCATGCCTGTTGCACTTGGTCGGTCAATACAGGGACGGTTAATGCTGGTTGGGGGTGACGCTGGAGTTGCCATCCAATGATGTCTCATACGTGCTCGATTGGTGACAGATCTGGTGATCTAGCAGGCCACGGCAACATGTCGACACTCTATAGAGCATGTTGGGTTACAACAGCGGTATGCGGGCGAGCGTTATCCTGTTGTTGTTTTTTTATTGGAGGTTTAACGACCACCGTGAGCAACTCAATGGGCTATAAGCAGTCGCCCGTCCCTAATTTAGGGTCACTGGTTCCAGGGAAGGGAGAGAGCCAGTGCCGTAAGACAAACACAACATCCATGCCTGACCGGGATTCGAACCCGGACCCCTTACGGACGAATGATCAGAGGCCAGCGTCTTAGACCACTGCGCCACCGGGGCTGCATTTATTTGTTGGAAAACACCCCTGGAATGCTGTTCATGAATGGCAGCACAACAGGTTGAATCACCAAACCGACGTACAACTGTGCCGTCAGGGTGAGTAGGATAACCACGAGAGTGCTCATGCTGTCATAGGAAATTGCTCCCCAGACCATAACTCCAGGTGTAGGTCCAGTGTGTCTCGGACGCAGACAGGTTGGTTGCAGGCGCTCACCTGGCCTCTTTCTAACCAACACACGGCCATCACTGGCACCCAGGCAGAACCGGCTTTCATCAGAAAGCACAACAGATCTCCACTCCGTCCTCTAATGAGCTCTAGCTTGACACCAATGACGTCGCAAACGGCAGTGGTTTGGAGTAAGTGGAAATGCGCGCTACAGGGCGTCTGGCTCGGAGCTGTCCTTCAAGTAACTGATTTGTAACAGTTCGTTGTGTCATTGTGGTGGCAACTGCAGCTCGAATTGCTGCCGCAGACGCGGTACGATGCGCCACGGCCATACGCCGTACACGGCGGTCTTCCCTCTCAGTAGTGCCACGTGGCAGGCAGAAACCCGGTCTTCTGGAGGTATTACCTTCCGTTGACCACCACTGCCAACAATCATGCACAGTGGCTACATTCCTGCCAAGTCATTCTGCAATATTGCGGAAAAAAATCCACCTTCTCGTATCCCTATTACACGACCTCGTTCAAACTCCGCGAGCTGTTGATAATGGCTTCTTCGTATTCTTAAAGGCATTCTTGACTAACATCAACACACTACGTCGAATCTCAACGATAACTAACGCTCACGAACGTTACAGCGCGTATTTACAGCAAACCTGCTTTGCATGTTCCGAGGGGCGCTACTAGCGCCACACGTATGCGCCGAGCGCGAATATTGCATAGACGTCATGTTACAGATGTACTCTCACCGCCTACCAACTGTCGTTTATCTAACACAACCCCTTCTTGGTGTTGGGATTTTTTTTCCGTCAGTGTATCATCTAATCGATCAATTCAGTATTCTGCTTTACTACAAATTCTTTAATTTGTGCCATTGTTATACAGCAGGATTTAATCCCAATCTGCACTGTGAAGAGCGTCTCCCCCTTGTTCGTCCTTTACTTTAACGTTTAAGTTCCCCCAGTCTTCTTTGGCATTAAATACTTGCCGTTATCTTCTTGCCATACGCCATCCCATAAGCTGCCACCAAAATGTTACGACAGTGGGTCATTATACCACTGCTGTCAACAAAAATGTTACGACCTAGGCCGCTATTTCATTGCGGTCAATCAATTTAACAACCGTAGCCGAGCAATTAATATATTTCTTCTCTGCGGTCCTTCGACGTAGTTCTTGGCGCGTAAACTGTATTATATGGGCATACATTTAAACCAATCGAATGCGTACACGTAAATAATGTGTTCTATGACTTCGCTGACTGCGCTAAACGAATATTTAATTAGCTACAAAAACATAACAATGGCACACATATGAATAAAATTTAGCTGTCTCCTGAACATAAGTATTGGGTCAACTTGGACCTAAATCAGTTCCCGCGAGATGTTTTAATGAACTTAAATTCCACAGTTCAGTCTTACTACACTGGTGTGCAAATATTAAGGACGAAGAGGAGAAATTAGCATAACAACGGAATTAGCAGGCAGAACGGACCGAAAAACCACTCAGGAGATAGACTAGGGTCCGGTACGGTAGGGCATGTGCATATATGCAGCATGACGTAAGGGAGAGAGGGTGTCAGAAGGGTATAAAACACACGGGAGGTGTACGCTCAGCAATTCGGTGAAAGCTATTGCACGGTGTACATCGGTTTGAACGACGTCGAGTTGCTGCCACCGTGTGATATGGCCAACAGGCAATCCAGTAGACTACACCTGGATGACTTTAGCCGAGGTCGCGTCATTGGGAAGTTGGAAGAAGGTCGAAATGTGACTAGTGTGGCCGAGGAGTTCGGGATCGTTCACAACATCGTTTCACGAGCTTTGCAGAGCCCTTCAAACGACAGGAACAGCTGTCCGAGAGTTTAGCAGTGGTCGTCCACGAGCAACCACGGCGGCGGACGACTGGTATATTGTCCTACAGACAAGAAGACAGACGGCAGACAGCAGGAGAAATCGCAAGGCACATGCAACAGACAACTGGACGTCCGTTATCGCGTTTTACCGTGGCCAGGAGGCTGCACAAAGGTGGTCTATTTGCACGACGACCAGTACGGTGTGTGCCATTAACGCCTGCTCATTGGAGACGACGGTTTCTGTGGTACCAGGAACACAAGAACTGGACACATCAGCAATGGGGTCGAGTTCTCTTTACGGATGAGAGCCGATTTAGTCTGACGAGCGATTCTGAACGTATACACATCTGGAGAGAGCAGGGAACACGCAATAACACCAACATCATCGAAAGGGACCGATTTGAAGGTGGCGGAGTTCTCGTTTGGGGCGGTATCATGCTTGGTAGCCGTACTGACCTCCACATCTTTCAAAGAGGTTCAGTCACTGGTGTCCGCTATTGTACCGAGGTTCTCCTGCCTCACGTGCGTCTGTTTAGAGGTGCTGTGGGTCCTGAGTTCCACTTCATGGAAGACAACGCTACACCTCTTCGTACAGTGGCTGTCGCAGAGCTGTTGGAAAGTGAATATATTCAACGCATGGATTGGCCCGCAAGGTCCCCGGAACTAAATCCAATCGAACACGTGTGGGACCTTCTTGGAAGACGCTTGGCAGCACGTTACCAACCGCCAGCAACGATTCCGCAGCTGCGATTGGCGCTACAAGAGGAATCGGCCGCGATGCCTCAACAGGTCTTTGACAACCTCGTCCTCAGCATGGACAGCTGTTGTAAATCCTGCAACGCAGTCAGGGGTGATCATATCCCCTACTAAAGACTGGATCTTGGGGATCTTATGGTATGATTTGAGTCGACGTGGAGCACTTCTGACCGACGTTACATTCGAAAAACCGTCTCGTCCTTAATTTTTGCACGCCAGTGTATTTCTCAGTTCAGTTCTTGCAATATATTAGTTCAGGTCCTCAACTACGTAATTGCGTAGCAGAAGTTATAATAAAAACAAAATGTTTCTACTTACATGGATGCTGTCAAGAATATATCCAAACTTTGATTTAACATTTCACCTGTATATTTGTTAGGTATCCAAGCCACTGCTCTTACGCTGCCAATTTTTCTTGCGCCGGCTTTATCCCGTCTCACTTACACGTAGTCACACACACACACGTAGGGCCTCGCTTCGACCCCGCAGGACCAGTTCGCATCCTTCGCTGCTTCAGGGAGAGGATGGTGATCCCACACTGCCGTAGTTGGACTCGAATACGAGCTTCTGCTTGGCTTCGCTTCGACCGACGCCCACTCGCCAACTTCAGAATTTCTCCTTAACGTCACTCCAATGGGCCAACCAGTAGCTGATTTCATTCGATTCCGAGCACCGAAATTGCTGCTTTATCACGCGGATTTAGGTATTCCGCTGTCTTTAGCAAACTGGCCTCCCCAGCTGCCCGTGTTGTCTCCGTTTCTTACCAAATGCGGGGAGGTTCGATGCTTCACTTCCCAATTCAAATAGCAGATTCAAGGCATCCAGCCTTTCACATCGGAGAGCGTACAGACAACTAACCCTTTTTTCCTTATTTTCATGCCAAGTGCGAAATCTTGTTTTTCTGCACGGACCACACACACAGAGCAACTGTTCTCGAAAATGCCCTAAACAATCGACGAATTTACGTTTATTCGCTAAAACTTTTGTTCCCCATCTTCATTCATTTCCACGAGTGGCCCTCTTCGAAACGTACCTTTTTCCCTGTTTAGACTGGCTGTCAGTGGCAACCTTCGATTTACGACCTCACAGAGTGCTAGAAACTCCAGACCACCCAGCCCGAGGGAGAATTCTTCGCCTCTCTTCTTTCCTATCCTCAGATAAAACTTTCTCTGTTCCCATTAATTACTAAATTAATGGCGGGGGTGGGTCGTAACAATATATTTATGGATGCGTGATGTCGAAATAGATAGTACTAGTTCATGTCTTGGTGATATCCGTGTGTGCAGATTGCTGTATGCTGATGACACTGTCCTGTTGGCAGAGAGCGCAAGTGAGTTGCAGCGGATGCTGTACCGGATGTACAAAGTTTGCACGAAACTCAAACTGAGTATAAATAAGGGAAAAACCAAAGTTTTGGTTTTTGAGAGAGGAACTGGTAGTACTAATTGTAACATACGTCTATATGGCACAGTGATTGACCAGATGAATGAGTTTGTTTATTTAGGAGGAATGTTTGACAGGGAGAACAAATTGGATGGTGAAATTAGTAGGCGAGTGAATTCTTCATTGAAAGCCGTGGCTGATTTGGGAGGTTTTCACAGGAATGACGGCTTCTCAAGATAGTCCCGCATGGCTGTGTATGAAAGTGTAATTGTTCTTACTCCGATGTATGGCAGTGAAACCTGGGTACTGCACAAAAAACATAGGACACGTTTGTGTGCAGGAGAAATGCGTTACTTACGGTGGTTTGTGGCAAGACACATCCTGACTGTGTGAGGAATGATGATGTGTTGCAGTTCTGAAATGTGAAGCAAAATGTTGTTAGCAAGGAGGAGATGAATATGCTTTGGTGGTTTTGCCATGTTGAATGAGTGATGAGATGCTTACTAAGAAAATTTTTTAGCCCAAGTGGCGGGAATGAAAGGTAGAGGAAGGCCAAGGAAGTCATGGGAGGAACAGATTTAGGAGTGTCTCCATGAGAAAAAGATTATCAGTATGAAGTACAAAAGATCTTGTGTACGGCATGTGATGGATGTCAGTGAAGCCCGAGTTGTATGTCAAGATCGCTAGAATAGAAAATTACATCCACTGCTGAATAAGTGTTCAGCTGGACAGCACGAGTATTTGGCTTTGGAGCATAATGCTTGCAATAAATGTTGAGCCTGACAACACGAAGAGTATAAGCCTAATAACATCAGGACTTCATAAATGAAGAGTAAAGGTCCTGTGTGGAGGGTGTTGTTTACATGAAGGTATGTACAACGAAAACTTTTTGAAAACTATTTTTATTCAGCACCATGAGATTTATTCAATGACATTTCATGGAACTGAATATAATGTGTTGAACAGAACGATATGGTAAATTGCACCATAAATATATTTAGTGCTATTACCTAAGTATATAGGCCTATTTTGTACCTGATGTACTTTAAACAACAATCTAAGATTTAGTCAATGCATCTTTGCAGTTCTTACTTATTCATCAGAGATATGGACCTGAACTAAAAAAAGTCAAATGCTATGGACAACTAAAAGAATGATGTAGAGATGTGAATCTGCTTATTCAAGCATAATACAGAAAAAGAAAAGAGCAGGAAAAAAGTCAGTGTGTAATATGTTTTTTTTTATTTTTATGTGCTAACATGTTTCTATGTATACTTGTGTGTTTTTGGGGATTGTTAAAAATTCAGCTCATTTGCTTTACATCAATAAACCTCTGTTTACATCCAAATGAAAAATTACAATATCTGACAATGCTGCAGAACTTGTGTGGCATCAATTCTTTAGTACTGCAAGTTAAAAACCTCTTGCAAGACAACATTCTGGACGTTGTCATTTAAAGATGGTTGTGTGAGTGGTCAAGTGATCTGTAAAGTCATCTCCCGATTTCTCTTGCTTCATGATATACTGTATGTAAAATTTGCAGGGTTTTAAAAAATCAGTATCAAGGAATTTGGAAGAGTTTGGTACTGAAATTTGTCAAACTTATCACAAGTACTCCTGCACACACTTGAAATGTTTCTTATCACAAATACTATTGCATATGCTTGAAGTGTTGCCAGTCAAGTTGTCCAAATATAAATTCTCTTTAGCCTTTTGCTTATTTTCATCATTTTCCTTCAAAAGTTCTAAAAGAAGCATCATGACATCACCGTACCAGTTTGTATGTACCTTCAAAGGAGATGGGGGCATTCCCACTAAAATTTGATGTTCCATTTTTATCAATATAACTATGAATATTCATTAGTTAATGCTGTTTAATTCAGTAATATACATTTCTTTTCGAGTATGTAATCTCATGTATGACACAAACTGAAAATAGCTTTGAACTTTTTAGGTCCTATCAACTCCCTTCCCCCATCCTGCAATATCCTATGACCAGAATCCATTACATTGGCAAACTTAAATAAGGTGAAATCACAGTGCTTTTCAGAATACAAATTAGTTGAAGTGTAACAGAAAACAGAACATTTTTTTTTTATTGGAGGTTTAACGACCACCGTGAGCAACTCAATGGGCTATAAGCAGTCGCCCGTCCCTAATTTAGTCACTGGTTCCAGGGAAGGGAGAGAAGCAGTGCCGTAAGACAAACACAACATCCATGCCTCACCGGGATTCGAACCCGGACCCCTTATGGACGAATGATCAGAGGCCATCGCTTAGACCACTGCGCCACCGGGGCGGCAAACAGAACATATACTGCTTTCATGGCAAGATCTCAGAAAAAGGAGAAGAGAAAAAAAAAAAAACACCTTTGGATATTTCTCATTACATTAATGTTGTAAACAGAAATTTTCTGCAAGATATTGCAGTACTTTAACTAAATCGTGTGAACACATGCACTATACCTGCAGAACGACAAAAACAGTTGCCTACAATGAAATGCTTAGTGATTGCACTGCATCTCATCCCCTTAAAACAGCATCAGGCCATCAGAAATTAAAGAGGACGAAAACAAAGTAAAGGTTTCTCTTTACAGCCCAATTACTCAGGTCACATATATCGTAATACATCTTCTTTTTAATTATGCTTATACAGTGAAAAACAAAATAAAGATTTATCTTTACAGGTTACAGCCCAGTTGCTCATGTCACATATATCTAATACAGTACTTTTTTTAATCATGATATTAATTTTGCTATTCCTAGATTCCTTCTCATGTTTCAATCCTGTCATTCAGTTGGAATAATTTGCAACATTAATGCAGGATTTCAACAAGCTACGCAAGTTACATTTGATCCTGATTCAACTACAAGAGACTTTGGTTCACCTGAAAAAGGAGGTTCAGTGGCAATGAAAATTAGGGCTTTTACATAGTACAGTTTCTCTAGAAGGAGAGGGCAAATCCTGTCTGTCTTCTGAGCAACACTTCCTCAGCAAGTAAATAAGTGAAAATACTATGCAGCACCACTAACATTCCTTTTTGGTACACCTTTGTTTCACATGAAAGGTAGCAAAGAAATTAAATATATAATTCATGTTACAAGTATGCATGTTCCAAAATTTTCATGCTTTCGTCATTTTTTTGTAATTATGTTCAATAACTGCATAGTGATATTTACTGATCAATAGTCTTTAAACCACCAATCAAAAGAAAAAAAGATCTGTAGTGATAAAACTGCCACTGTCTTTTCAAATTAAGTAAAAAGAGAACTAACTGTCAGTTAATGTTTGGGTAAGTGGAGAAAGGAGTGTTGACACAGCTTGAGTATTACCCACACAGGTAAAAGCCCCCTATGCGTAGGCAAAGCTATCTTCTAGGAAGAATACCACAGGGTCAGTACAGGGCTTTATAGAGGAAAGGGGTAGTCCGTCCCTTTGAGGAACTGAATGCCGACCAGTGTCTGAAAGGGTGGGTGGAAAACAAGTTGGCCACTTGTGTCCTACGGCATCGCGCTGCCCTGCTCCCTAAGCTCCGTTTGTCAACTTCCCTAGAAGACGAAATCTTCCTCTGTTATGATTTTGCACGCTCATGCCTTTTCTTGGCTTGTATATATAGCAATTGTTTCATGTTGTGTTTTACTTAAGTTGTACACTTAGTGTTGATTTTTTATTTCCGTATTGTTTGACGAAATGTCATCATGTGCCGATGTGACGTGCTGAAATACACACGTAAACACGAGAGGGCAAGACATTGTTTTCCGCATCCTTTCGTGTTTATAAGAAGGATCTCTATTGGAACCCGATAAAGGTCCTTCTTTGGGAACGATTTTAAAAAACTGCCCCGAAACTAATTCTGTTCAAGATAATTGGGTAAGACGGTCTTTCTGTTGGCTGTTTGACAGAGTACCATCTTGTTCTTAGGATAATTTTATTGAACAGTTTGAAAAGATTTTCTGCGCATGCTATTGGTCGGTTTTGCAGAATATGAACATTTATTCAAAATTGTTTTCTGTACAGAAACTAACTTTTAGTGTGACACAAGAAAGTTCTGAAGAAAGTGAAAAAAAAAATGGATTGACTCAAATACAATGAGATAAAACACCGTTTTTTTTTTTCATTTGGGCAATGAAGAAAACAGTTTTACATTTTGTACAAAGAAAAAAACATTTTCCAGTTTGTGCAATAAGGAACATACCTTCATTTCATGAAATAAATTTTGTTCACCACTTTTTAGACGCAGTGACCTTCAAAAACCGTGATGGATGCCAAAATGTAAGTAAATAATTTTTATTTTATACATTAACTAACAGAGTGTTTGAACTACTTTTGCGGAGTTTGAAGAACTCAGTGACTTACCGTGTCTTAAAAGTTTTGAACAATTAATGTTTGTGACACAGAGAAAAAGGTTTTAAACCACTAAACTCTTCTAGGAAATTACTCGCATTTATACTATTACATCAATGTTTTCTGATTTTAGGCCCCAAAATCCTTAACTTTCATTTTCAAATAAGACAATTTCTAATATTTGAGTGTGCGTTGCAATAGATGACACACTGTAATATGTTAAATACGATAATAACATTGACTGAAAGTGCCTTTCCTATGGTGCTCCTTTAAGAGCACAGCTTCCCGTCGCTCTTGGCTTCCAAAGAGCCAGCGCAGCTACATCGTCATGCTGCGCTGCGTGTCTCAGGGGGTGAAGTGCTAAGCCCTGGGGTTAGTACCCATGGCTGCTCATGGAGTAAAATGTTGGTGAGGTGATGACCTAGCCCATAACAAATATATTATGAAAAATAACTAAAACCAAATTTTGTAGAGAAGTGATGTGATGTATATCTATACTGTACTTATGTATATTTTATATTTATACATATTATTTGACGATAACACAGAGGGAAGGAGACTTAAAACATTGGAACAGTTTCGGAGGGGAAAATGTACGTATATTTTTTGAAAAAAAAAAAAGAAAAGAGAAGGAAGAATGGCTAACCTGTTTTGCTTTATACATACCTGCCAACTTTCAGAAAATGAAATTCGTAACGAAAAATTCATCAAAAAATTTAATCGGTATCTTCGATTACAGAAAATTATTTATCTGGCATACTGATTAAATGTAGCGAACACATCGATTAAAAGTCGATATCTTACACCAATCAAGTATTAACTGTTAAATATTCCTTTAATGCAGATTATTATTTCTGCACATTAATTTCTAAATTAAAAAGCTATCACACATGCTCAGTTTTATAATTAAAAATTTCCATCCAAATCGGTCAATTTTAACGGAAATTATTGTGCGAAAATTCTAATGAACAAATCTTGCACATGTGCACATTGTCCCTATGTGCTAGATGCACACATGCTGATAACCTTCAGATACCATGAGTGCTGAACATCATTTTCAATAGGATTGGTCTACTAAGCATCCTGAATAGCATAACAAAATTTCGTCATGTTGGGGAAACAATTTGGGCTCAAAAATTCCACAGGATTAAAATCTGTTTGATTATTATTATTTTTTCTACGATAACTACATTCTGAGATAGCATTTTGAACGAGGAATAATAAAGACCAGTGCTCCAATGCAGGACACTCTGCGCGATCGTAGTGAGAAGTTGCAACTTGGGGTACGAACCATACGCTATCTGAAAAGGGGAGGGGGTGAACATAGGGAAAGATAGGCATGCCCATAGCTGGGACAGTTCAATGTATGCATGGTGCAAGCTTTAGTGTTTGAAATGACATAAAATGATAGGCTAAAACATATGGGAAAACTACAGAGGAAGTTTTTCCCACATAAGTACATGTAGCTGTAAAGAAGTTTACTCCTAATTTACATCTGCACTTTATTTTAAATGGATTAAGTTAAATAAAACAAGTTCTAATAGAGGGGATGCAGAATCATCAGGAAAGAAAATCTGGGTGAAACGCTACATCCGTAAGACGGCAAGCAAGTAGCATTTGTGAATTTTACAAGTAAATTGTAAAACCTGGCAGGTCTGCTTTATATCATCCTTCTTCAACACAAATGCACATTTCGTGCTTAATTTTCTTTATCTAACGATAGTTAATGAGTGGTTATCGTATCACACACACCACCAATCTAACATCCACTCCTCCAAAAATTTGAAGGAAATAATTTTAATAGAACTATTTTTCTCACAAAATGTTTCCGAGTCCAGAATAAAAGTAACATGTCTGTTTGCGAAGATGCACCCTTCATGTAGATAACCTTTAAGTCCTGCAGGCCACAAATTAAGGCCCTGGACCAGTGGGTACAGTGCTCAGGGGAAATCAAGCTGCATTGCTATGTATCGTGTCAAAACAGGTCATGTAACATGGCAGAAATCAGAAGTGACAACCTGTAAAATTTTGTTTTTCCCTGACAAAATGCATTCAATTTACTTTTTATTAATCAGTTCAGTTCTAAAAATATTTATTTTTATTATTACTAATAAATCAAAATTTATGACTATTAATAGTAAGAAAAAAAATCTGAGCATGTTTCTCGCCTAACCAGAAACTACAGAAGCAACACATTCCAGAAAGTCAGCACTCAAACATAGAATACAGTGCACACTTTGATGAGAAAGCTGTGTGGATAAAATACTATAGAAACAGATATGCTCTCATTGATTGAGGCGAACTGTATTGCCGCCTCCGTAACTGCTTTGCCAAGCTCTTATCTGCCCACTCCCATTGGACAAAATCCCTGCCTTCCTCCAATAGAAAAACAGAAGCCAGTCAATTTTAAGCTGTGTTCGAGTTTTGCTTCAAAATCCTTAGAGGAACTCTGGGGAACCAGTTTTGTCCCAACTCTGTTTCGTCCCTTGCCAGTTGTAACAGAGACGAATCAGATGATAGCCTCTCTAGGCACTCAACATAAGCTTGTTTCAAAGTCTTTGCAAACATAATATTTAAACTTTATAAATTTAAGGCTCATAAATGCAGGATTCATTCTCTAGTTGAAGCCTCTTTTAAAAAAATTTGCACATCACAATGAGAATTTCAGTTTCATTTAGCATGCACAATTAAAGGTGTATTGTACCTTACACATGCAAAAGCCTTCTTCATTGGCGAATGAAAAGCGTGCCCTGAAACTTATTTCCCCCTAGAGTATTTGAAAGATAAATCTTACACACTATTCAATGAATCTTCAAATATCAAAATTAGGAATGGCCCTGTTCAAGAACACAAACATACTGCTGCAGTTATTTATCTGCACGAAGGAGCATATGCACTGAAAATTACCCTTCTGAACAAAGTGTCTGGTTAGTTAGTTAGTTAGTTAGTTAATTGATTTTAGTGGCGCAAGGGCCAGGCTTGGCCAAAGAGCGCCAGACACAGAACTATCAGCTAAAGATTTTTAAAAGCGGGGTGAAATGATTAAAAGCAGACAGGCTTGGTAAAAGTTAGAAAGGAGAATGATGAAAGCTGTGAAGACTAGTTAGTTATTTACTATTATAATTAATATAACCTTTTTCTTTTTTTTTAAATAAGTTTTAAAACGTTAATCTGTTTTAAAAAGGAAAATACTGCGAAAGTGTCGCAGTGGTCGCCCAAAAGCTTTTGAAGCGTACCTGCGCCTTCGTCCAGCAGATGAGACTGAAAATAGTGAAACCGATGATTACAAAACGAACACAACTGCACAAAACATGAGAGACAGTGAGTAAACAGTCGCACGCCTCACACATCGGGGCAGTGTTGCCACAGAACAAATAGCTATGCGTGAAGCGACAATGCCCAATGCGGAGACGCGCAAGAGCAACTCCTTCCCAACGGTTCCGGTGACACGATGATTTCCAGACTCCAAGGATAGGTTTAACACGGTGCAGTTTATTTTCCACCTGTTGGTCCCACAGACCCTGCCACGTTCGTCTGATATGATCGTGAACAAGAAAGCGAAAATCACGGTGGAACAGTGGCAAGGGTGTGACGACCAAAGAGGAGGCAGATCTAGCAGCAGCAGCATCGGCAGACTCGTTCCCTGGGATCCCAACATGCCCAGGAATCCAGCAGAACCGAATCTGGACATCAGCCTCGAGCAAAAAAAAAGAAGTCTCCGTATGGTAAAAAGAAGTGGATGGCCAGTGAAATCCAAAGATGACAATGATTGCACAACACTCAACGAATCAGTGTACACAATAGCACGCTGATGAGAGCTCGACTGCACATGAACAAGTGCAAGATACACAGAGCACACATCACAAAAGTGAGGCTTTTCAGTTGTGTGAAAAAGCAAGAGCCTTGAAAAATGACTTCTGCAAGCACTGTTTCAAACAAATATAATACTGGTGAGGCTATTTACCTCGTGTGAAGCAGCATGTGTGCTGAAAAATTATTTTTGAAGGCAAACTGTTTCAAGCAAACATTACACTGCTGCGGTTTTTCAGCTGTGTGAAGAAGCATGTGTACTGAAAGACGACCTTTACGAGTAAATTGCTTGGAACATACATCACACTGGTGAGGCTTTCCACCTGTGTGAAGAAACATGTGTCTTGAAAGGTTACTTTTATCAGAAAATTGTTTCAAGCATACATCACATTGGTGAGGCTTTTTACTTTTGTGGAGAAGCATGTGCTTTGAAAGATGAATTTTTTCAGTAAATTGTTTGGAACATACATCACACTGGTGAGGCTTTTCACCTGTGTGAATAAGCATGTGCCTTGAAAGAGCACTTTTTTGAGAAAATGGTTTGGAACATACATCACACTGGTGAGGTTTTTCGCCTGTGTGAATGAGCGTGTGCTTTGAAAGAGTACTTTTATCAGCAAATTGTTTGGAGCACACATCACATTGGTGAGGCTTTTCACCTGTGTGAATGAGCATGTGCTTTGTAAGAGTATTTTTATCAGCAAATTGTTTAGAGCACACATCACACTGGTATGGCTTTTCACCTGTGTGAATGAGCATGTGCCTGGAAAGATAACTTTTTTGAGGAAATGGTTTGTAGCATACATCACACTGGTAAGGCTTTTCACCTGTGTGGATCAGCTTGTGCCTTGAAAGATGACATTTCTGAGTAAATTGTTTGCAACATACATCACACTGATGAGGTTTTTCACCTGTGTGAATGAGCATGTGCTTTGAAAGATCACTTTTATCAGCAAATTGTTTGGAGCACACATCACACTGGTGAGACATTTCACCCGTGTGAATGAGCATGTGCTTTAAAAGATCATTTTTACGAGCAAATTGTTTGGAGCACACATCACACTGGTGAGGCTTTTCACCTGTGTGAAGAAACATGTGCCTTGAAAGATCACTTTTACGAGTAAATTGTTTGGAGCACACATCACACTGGTGAGGTTTTTCACCTGTGTGAAGAAATATGTGCTTCAAAAGATCACTTTTACGAGCCAATCGTTTGGAGCACGCATCACACTGGTGAAGCTTTTTACCAGTGTGAAGAAGCATGTGCTTTGAAAGATAACTTTTGTCAGCAAATTGCTTGGAACACACATCACATTGGTGCAGCTTTTCACCTATGTGAACACGCATGTGGCTGGAAAGATAACGCTTGCATGAAAATTGTTTTAAGCATACATGACATTGGTGATTTTTTTCACTTGATTGAAGATCACTATGCCTTGAGATGCTGTATTTTTCACTTAGCTGCTTGGAACACATGTCAGAATCATGAGTTTGTTCTCTTGCATGGGCATTTACATGCATTAAGAGACTATCTTTCTGTTTGAATTTCTTGCGACACACATAACACTAAAAAAGTTCAATTGCATGAAGTTCCATATGTCTCGCAAATGTGAACTGACTCTCGAGAGAATTTCTGGAAGCATATTTCACATTGCAGGAAATCTTCTGTTTTACATGGAATGTTGTACATTGTAGTATCAATTTCTGTTTTCACTTCCTTTACAATTAATTGTTCAGTGACTTGTCTTATAGAATGCTTCAGCACAGATTCCACAGTAAGAGACAGACAATTTTTATTTATTCAGAAATCTGCTAGTCTAATTATTTTCCTTTTTGATATTATGCAGTCATGAGCTGACCAGTGCATGCTCCTTTTCATTTAATTGTGATCAGACATGCAAAGAAAAAAATGCAACATTAATGTCTTGTCTCATATCTAAGAAAGCATTACGAATTGTTTGAAAAAATATCATTAATTCAAACATATAACAAGAAATATAGATATGAAACCATGTGAAGTTTGAAAGCATATTTTGTTAAATGCCGGTGCAAATTTTCAGTAGAGATTTCAGAATGCTGACAAAGAAAAAAGTTCACTGATTTTATAGTTGTGACCTACACAATGAAGTGGCAGACTTTCATTAGCGAACGTAAGGTGGTATTTTGACTCTTCTGTAAGAGACTGTACTGGAAAATGGAGGAAAATAAAATGCACAAAAAAGCATCTGTAGAATCACATTACTAAATTTCTTTCACAACGTTCCGACAACTTTCGCGAGATTCAGGTATAAGAACGAAATACACAGAATGTAATATGTTTACAACAAATTTTGAAAATCCGAAGTTAACTTCAGAGGCGCAATATCGTCAGGGTCATCTGTAATGTTTTCGACTTACCAATTAACTATGCTGTAAAATTTCCAGATTGGGTAGTTTTCCTTCCAAAAAAAAAATCCATGTTTATCTTCAATTACCTTCTTTAATTCGAAGCTAATTTTTATAGCTTTATATAGCTAAAATCAACGAGATAGAAGTACGTAGATTCTTCTGTTATTGGTTCTCCGCTGAAGCCAACGAACGATAGAACCGCCATATTTATTGATGTAACAGAGTTGCCAGGTTCTCTGCACGTATATTCATCAAGAATTGGACGGTAACCGGTCGACGTTCAAGCAGTGATGGTAGGAAGTAAAACTGATTTTACCCATATGCAGCAAAAAGCATACCCATTTTATGACTAAAAACCCCATATTCGCAAACATTGCCTGCAAATGTCTAACAGATCATATGTAGAGGATTTTGGGAAGGGAATGTTTTTTTTTTTTTTTTTTTTTTTTTTGGTTGGAGGTTTAACGACCACCGTGAGCAACTCAATGGGCTATAAGCAGTCGCCCGTCCCTAATTTAGGGTCACTGGTTCCAGGGAAGGGAGAGAGCCAGTGCCGAAAGACAAACACAACATCCATGCCTCACCGGGATTCGAACCCGGACCCCTTACGGGCGAATGATCAGAGGCCAGCGCCTTAGACCACTGCGCCACCGGGGCGGCGGAAGGGAATGTCTGACCCCAGGTCATAAACAAACCTTAGAAATAGGAAGCTAGGAGATTTGGGCTAGAGTGCCCAAGGAGGTTAGAATAAGACATCTGGAGACAGTGGCGTAGGAACGGGAGGGGGGTACAATGTGCCCCCCAAAATTTGGAGAAGGGTACATTAATATCTACTGTACCACCACCCCCCCCAGATATGAGCAAACACAAACCAATCATTCATAAAGAGTGAACTGTAAAATTTATATGCTACTTATTTTTTTTTATTCTCTTTTTTCAAAGAAATATCACGGGTCATCTGGTTTTTTTTTTATATCCGAAGCTTGGAGTGGGAGGCTTTTCATCCACCAAAAACTGGCCAACCATCTGGGAAACTCCAGCAAATTAGTTCTGCAGGGAAGCGACGAGTGCGAGGTTTTTGTTAATAACTTCAAACAGCATATATGGTAGGGTTAGGGCTTAATAACATACTTGTGATTAGTGTTTCTTTTCTCTTAAAATTCCATGCATCTTGATCAGGTCATCCTTTCTGCACTTAAAAAAAAAAAGAATTTAATGCACAAGTGGACATTTCAGCGCCCGCAGCCCTGGCACTAAAATTGTTTTCTGTCTTAAGATCTGTAGCAATACAACAAGTGCATTACGGATTTCACATACCACTCATAGAACTCCAATTCCTCGATATCTCCACCATCATTTAGCTTTGCACCAGACCAATGTGCTTTTTACATCAATTGTCAGCCTATGTATCGTTCAAAGTTTTTAATACAGACTTCATAATGCTTCAATGGTACTTCGCGGGTAGAGCAGTTTTTATCTTACTGCGGTTTTACTTTATTAACGTAAACAAAAATTATAAGAAATTTAATTCGTTCTTGTAAAGAGTTATATAACATTTCCTGAGAAATCCCTCTTTTCCAAACCCTGCTGACAGAAATTCATCCTAATGTTGACTTGTCCCTGCTCAATAATTTAATGGAAAAAAAAAGTACAAAAATTAAAAAGAGAGAACACAAAAAAAACTTCTCCATTCATTTTCTGATAAGAAATTAATAATGTGAACTTTTTGTCAGCAATAAAAAAAATAATGGCAATAATTAATAATTATATGATGATAACAATGTTCATTCGGATGAATTCCTGATCAGTATACGTATTTTATAAAAACTAATATACTTACCCACAAAAAAAAAAAAAAAAAATTCGGAGGGGGTCATCCATAGATGGCTTAATTCTTGAGATGTAATGTTCATGAGCTTGTTCCTACGCCACTGTCTGGAGATGCCCTTGTTAATGGCGCCGTACCACTTTGCGTAAAGCCTGTAACCGCAAGCGACAGACGTCAAAGTGTGGGAAAGCTGATGGTTTCCAATGCTATTGCAATGCATTGTGTGCTGACCGAATCGCCTTCTTTTGTCGCAAGTGTTTCAAATTTCGAATCATAACTTGCTTCCCATGTGTGAGAAAATGCTAAATTTATAAAATTCTTAATTATTTTGAAGCCCCTTCCCATTTTTTTTAATTGAAATACACGAACATTAGTGCGAATTATAAACAAAATATAACATTAAAGTTGAAAACTTTACTCGTCTATGAAGCATAATTCATTCCGGTTTGATATTAACACAGTTTCTGCAACCAAAATTTACGCAATTCCAAAATACAGCCGTTGAAATTACATAGGTGTTATGTAAACAACGTCAAATACCCACAGTTTGCGGCTTCACGGTTAAGAGACTCAGGGCATCTCTAGAAGTATTATTCTAACCTCCTTAAGTACACCCATTGAAGTTACATAGGTGTTATGTAAACAACGTCAAATTCCCACACTGGCGGCTTCACGGTTAAGAGACTTAGGGCATCTCCAGAAGTATTATTCTGACCTCCTTCAGTACACCCATTGAAATTACATAGGTTTTATGTAAACAACGTCAAATTCCCGCAGTTTGCGGCTTCACGGTTAAGAGACTCAGGGCATCTCCAGAAGTATTATTCTGACCTCCTTCAGTACACCCATTGAAATTACATAGGTGTTATGTAAACAACGTCAAATTCCCGCAGTTTGCGGCTTTACGCTTAAGAGACTCAGGGCATCTCCAGAAGTATTATTCGAACCTCCTTGAGAGTGCCCGATAGGAAAGTGACACGGAAGCGAGGTAGAAAGGTGGAGGAAGCAGGGCTGTAGTGGAGGGAATACGCCGCATACCCTCTGCTTTTTTTTTATGACAGAATGGCATATACCTTCAATATCTATATTATCAACAGAACTTCAATCTCGAACAACATCGCTGCCAAGAGTTGAACATCTAATAAAAAGAATCATAAAAATTATAGAGAGCTTCGGAGAAAATCCTGGAAGAAAAACTCATTTAGCATTAGCAGCGAACGAGGAATTGTTATTTAAAAATATCCCATTGATTCCTAACAACAAAATTGTACCTATTAACCAAACCAGTTTATTCAAAGCACGGTTGACAGGAAGAAATCAAGTCTGTGTTTAGATATTTTTTATTGGAGGTTTAACGACCACCGTGAGCAACTCAATGGGCTATAAGCAGTCGCCCGTCCCTAATTTAGGGTCACCGGTTCCAGGGAAGGGAGAGAGCCAGTGCCGTAAGACAAACACAACATCCATGCCTCACCGGGATTCGAACCCGGACCCCTTACGGACGAATGATCAGAGGCCATCGCTTAGACCACTGCGCCCCCGGGGCGGCGTGTTCAGATTCAAACAGTGAAAATGTACAACTTCTTGAAGATATTTCTTCGTTACAGCAAATAAATATTAAAACAGACGATGTGTGCTATGGAGAACTTTTTTTTATTGGAGGTTTAACGACCACCGTGATCAAATCAATGGTCTATAAGCAGTCACCCGTCCCTAATTTAGGGACACTGGTTCCAGGGAAGGAAAAGAGCCAGTGCCGTAAGACAAACACAACATGCCGCCCCGGTGGCGCAGTGGTCTAAGGCGTTGGCCTCTGATCATTCGTCCGTAAGGGGTCCGGGTTCGAATCCCGGTCAGGCATGGATGTTGTGTTTGTCTTACGGCACTGGCTCTCTCCCTTCCCTGGAACCGGTGACCCTAAATTAGGGACGGGCGACTGCTTATAGCCCATTGAGTTGCTCACGGTGGTCGTTAGACCTCCAATCAAAAAAAAAAAAAAAATCAAACACAACATCCATGCCTCACCGGGATTCGATCTCGGACCCTTTTTGGACGAACGATCAGAAGCCATCGCGTAGACCACTGTGCCACCGGGCGGCAAATTTTTCTTTGCTACATTCTTTTTAAGAGGAAGGGAATAAAATCTTATATCATGAATTAGCGAAAACAAGTTGTACCAGAAAACTTAAAACCCCTCTTAAAAACGATTTCAACTCTGCCTTGTTCGACAGCTGAATGCGAACGAGGATTCAGTTTAATGAACATTATAACCGATATCAGAGCATTTTTGTTAATCTCCAATGTATCTAACCTGATGTTCATAAATTCAAATGGACAGCCCATTGAACGATTTAAGGTGGACGTCAAGTAATTTTGCTTCCTATACTTCCAATGGAAAAACTTTTGTGCACATTTCCTTTACAATTAGTGTGTTCCCAAGGACGAAAATTTGAACATAGATTAAAAATAACTTCATATTATAACTAAGAATACTTAATATTTTCTAAAACATTACCATAATTATATTAAAAATCAATAACTTTTCCTTTGGTGGTGTTTAAAACAGAAAAAAATAGCGCGACCTGTACTTTGATGACGTCAGTAGACAAACAAATGTTGGATTGAATAATTATGGTTATGTTTTAGAAAATATGAAGTATTCTAAGTTATAAAATGAAGCTATTTTAATCGATGTTCAAATTTTCATCCTTGGGAACACACTAATTGTAAAGGAAATGTGTACAAAAGTTTTTCCATTGGAAGTATAGTAAGCAAAATTACTTGACGTCCACCTTAATCCAAAAAAATAAGTAAGTACTTGGTTGATGAATCATCGTTAAGCAACCGATAGTAGATCAAGAGTTTCTTCTAGAGAAGAACAGTGCTGTAAGGACTTATCTCGTCAGGGTTTTCTTTTTCTTTCTTTTTTTTTTTTTTGGATTGGAGGTTTAACGACTACAGTGAGCAACTCAAAGGGCTATAAAGAGTAGCCCGTCCCTAATTTAGGGTCACTAGGAAAGTCATCAAAGGTGAAACGTTTTAGGTCCTGGAGGAAAAGAAAGAAATAACTAAAATAGCATCAAAAAAAGTTTACAAAGCTACTACAGACTATAAATTATAGCCTTATGTATATTAACGTGCTGCGTACATACTGAATGAACATTATCGATAAATAATGCTGTTCTGCAGTTCTATGCACGTTTTGCTGCAGGAGTTCACCATTTGGAGGTCACTGACTTGATTTGATATTATGCTATGCCTTAGCTCAACAGACGCCATGCCATTCAGCCTTCGCCTCCGTGCCAGGAAACAGATCTACCAGATATTATTGTATAAATCTCAAAGTACTCAATAAACCATTCCATAACTGCTGAATTACACAAAACTTTAAAATCATTTTAAAATATTTAAAATACCCAACATGTAACACTGGTTGTATTCATATATTCACACACTATATTTTATATTAAATGGGGTTAGTACCACAAAAATGGGGAGATAAGGTCTCTCTAGAGCTGAAGGAATAGTGACCAATATCAGGCCGAAGTAAGAAACTGTTAACGCAGTTGGAAAATTACTTTAGATAATAAAAACAAAGGAACAGTCACTGCTCATGATTAATATTATGATATGCACTGAATCCAATGGTATTTGAGCTCTGAAGCACAGTTTTATGGATAAGTTCACCGGGTTATAATTGTTTTCTGTGACGTATGGGCAACATTTAATAAAAAATTTCTGTGACGTATGGGCAACATTTTTATTTTTAAAAATGGTGCCCATACATTGCAGCCCAATCTCCCCATAAAGCGAGTGGTCGGCACCTCCACCATCATGCTCCTTTTCCGCATATGTAAATACGTTTGCCATAATCACAGTCGGTACGGCAAAGCAGTGGCGGCCCGTTAGATGAGGCAAGTGAGGCGCCGCCTCACATGAAATTCCGCAGAATGAGAAGTGAAAAAAAAAAAAAAAAAAAAAACGTCGGTCAGTAACAAAGTTATAAGAACTTTGCAGGATAAATGCAACACTGAAATTCACATTGTGATTCATGAATTAGGTTAAAGAACGGCTTTCAAGGAGAGGAATGAATCATTATTTTTGCAAAGCAGCTGCATGTTTTAAGCGCTTAGAGGCGACCGGCTGAATCGCCTCGATGAGAAGCCGGTTTTGGGAACTGGGGATCAGAGAAGAGCCCTACAGAGTGAACCCCTCACCCCCACGGTCCGAGGTCTACCTAAGGAGGTGCCGGACTTCCAGTAAGAGAAAGGCAATTTCTGAGGCGACCCTCCATTTCGCTTAAACTGGAAGCGCATCTCTGCTGTTATTGGAGAACACAAGGATTGTGTATCCAATGGGCGCGGGAAAATGAGCAGATGACCTTGGTAAAAAGTGGTTTTACAGGCGATGACGTCGTTCGCCTCTATACGCTTTGGAGTACGATGATTTCTACATAGCTTTAACTATTCGTCAGAGTGTATTTGAGTCTAACTTTTTGTAGTGTGTTTTCAATCCTCTCTTCTGCGGGTGTTGGCTAGTTCATAGTAATGTTGAGTTTTTCTTCCTTTTTATTTTGTTATTGTTACTAAACAGCATATTTTGATTTTGGTTGGAAAATATGAATGGCCCAACAAACGACGTGATTTGTGTTCTGGAAGAAATTCCTTTAAAACACTGGAAAGATTATGATAAAAGGGATGTTCTCATATCTGGAAGACCGACACCTATAATAAGTTCAATATGTAAAGATAAGTAGTGCGGCAAATCGTTTTTTAGGTCTTTCAATAAATCATGGTACGAGATTTTTCCCTGGCTTTCTGGTAGCTATTACAAGCAAACTCTCTTTTGCTGGTCATGTTTTTATTTCCTCATTAAATAAAGGTAATTTCAAGGAGATGTTCCATTTGTTACTTCGTAGGAGCACCCCAGAATTAAAAGCACATTTTGAAGAAATACGAAGCTTATTTTCTGGACAATCTAAAACGATACAGAATGATTTAATGGAGTGTATTCATGAATATATAAACGAATGTGTTAAAAGCGAAATTAATGAGTCAGAATTTTTTTCAGTGCAAGTTGATGATACAACTGATATTACTCAAAAATCAAAGTGTTCAATAATTGTCAGATACATATTGGACTCAAATTGTGAAGTAGTTGAGCGCTTCCTTGGTTTTTATGATATTAGCACTAACAGGACTGCTGTGGCACTGTATGATCTGCTAGCATCGGTTTTGGAGGAGTTTGATTTTAAATCAAAGTTAGTAGGCCAGTGTTATGATGGTGCAAGCGTTATGGCTGGAGAGTTGAGCGGTCTGCAGAAAAGAGTCAAGCTAGTTACCCGCAAGCTTTGTTTACCCACTGTTTCGCCCACCGCCTTAACCTTGTCCTACAACAGGGGTGCAAAAGTATTCTAAAATGTCATATATATTTCGCAACTGTATCCAGCATGCCCTCATTTTTTCATAAATCTGCCAAGAGAACCCACGCAGCAGATTCAGTTGTTGGGAAACGGATTCCTCAAATAGCGGAAACACGTTGGGCATTACGTTCGCAAATTTTGCGTTTAATTGTAAGCGAATGGGGCAAACTAAAGAATGCGTTTGAAAACATAATGAATGACCCGGAATCAACGGCAGAATCAATCAACGGAGCCATAGGGTATTTGAAAAATTTCACTGATTTTGAATTAGCTTTTTTATCACTGATTTTTTATGACATTTTTGGAATTACGGATGTACTGTTTGATGTTTTACAAAAAATACTTTAGATATCAGTTATTGCCAAAGACAAATTAAACAATGTTGCGAACGAATAAATAAGAAAAGGAATGTAACCACTTACTTGAAACATTTCAGTGAAGCAATTAGTTTGAGTGGAGGTCCTAAATGTCGCCAAAAAAAACATTTGACTGAAGAAGAAGTGGAAAACTATTACAAAATTTTGTTTTACGAAATCGTTGACAGCATAATAGTCCAAATAAATACCAGATTTGAAGATATGGGAAAGCTCGAGTTTCTGCAGCTAGTTGACAGCTCAAAATACCATAGTTATTCAGAGTCATTTCCATCCAGTGCCCTTAACACTCTCAAAAAAAATTTTTACAGACATACAACGACTAAAAAACGAATTAGATCTTTTATATAATGATCACAACTTCAGGGAACTCAGTGTTCAGAAAACCTTGAAAATAATGAAAGAAAACGAGCTGAAAGATGTGTTACCAGAAGCCTACAAATTATTTTCTCTTGTATTGACACTGGCATCAACAAGTTCTTTTGCTGAAAGGAGTATTTCTTGTTTGAAGAGAATTAAGACTTACCTCCGTAATACAACGGCACAAGATCGTTTGTCTTCACTCGCTAAAATTTCAATCGAGAAAGAATTGCTGAACCATCTAATGTCCACTCAACCATTTTATGATCTGATCATAGACAAATTTGCAGCCAAAAAGGATCGCAGAATTGAACTTATTTATAAAACATAAACTGAAAGCATTATGTTCAAGACCAAAGAAAATTAATATCGTATTCCTCTGTTTTTAATTCCAGGTTTAAATTACCTAATACTTTTTTTTATATAGAAATGTGCTTCCTTAGCTTGACTTCTCCTGTACATAGTTATCACAAGCCTGGACTTCAGTTTGTGACCCGTGCTAAATGCACCTTCAGCAATATGCCAATCGAACTGTGACTTTTATTCAAGCTCAAGAAACATTTCGTGAGAAAAAAATTTCTATTCAAATGATTTACTTTGAATTTTTTAAGAAGTGGATCTCCGATTGGCGTTGGGATGTGAGTGACGCATTGACTAGCTAAAGAAACCGCGCAAACTGCGTATTTTCGCTCAAGTGTATTACATAAAAGAATACAGGTGAAATATTTCTTTCTTTGTTGTAAAATTATCGAATAATTGTTTTCATAAAAATATTGTTGCAAAAGTAGCGTATATTACACACACACACATATATATATATATATATATATAATGTGGTATATGTACATTTTCCCTCTAAAATTTTTGGATTTTTTCGTGAAGACTCCCCACGCCGTGTTTCATATATTTCTATATTTTTTTCTTTTTTTTTTTATTTTATTGGAGGTTTAACGACCACCGTGAGCAACTCAATGGGCTATAAGCAGTCGCCCGTCCCTAATTTAGGGTCACTGGTTCCAGGGAAGGGAGAGAGCCAGTGCCGTAAGACAAACACAACATCCATGCCTCACCGGGATTCGAACCCGGACCCCTTTCGGACGAATGATCATAGGCCATCGCTTAGACCACTGCGCCACCGGGGCGGCATAATTTTATTCCATTACTGTTGAATAATATTTGTATATAAGGGCTAAATGGCATGGGCTGAAGCCCTAAGGGATGGGGGTTTACAGCTGTTTATAACAAGGCGCCTTCCCGAGACCAATGGCTTAACGAGGCTTCCGAATCTCAGCGGATTTTAGTGATTCAGCCGACTCGAACCCAGGACTTCAAAGATATCCGATGGGTGATACTCCCTTTGACATGAAACTTTTTGAGGGGGTGGGGGGGTTTCTGCACTTCTGCTGTATAACTGTGTATAAGTACATGTAACAATTTGGGGCGGGGGGCGCTTCGACAAATATTTTTCTATTGGTACGTACGCACATCTTGAACATTAATACAAAACGAAGCTAATTTAATAAAATGAAGAAAATGCAATAAATTATAGTTGTTTTAATAAAAATTTAATAAAGCAACTTCTTTGGCCGCTTTGCTTTACTTTCTCTTCTATTATCAAGAAATTACATTGCTTTCCGAGTTATGTAAAAATAAATGAATTTAAATAAGCAAATTATATATAAAGCGTACTTAGAAAAAGCTAACTGTCTCGCCTACTAAAGGTGGGGAAAACCACGACCCCCCCCCCCAGACTACGCCACTGATATATATATGTATATATATATATATATATATATATATTCTATAAAGAAGATACCTAAGCAAAAAAATACATATATAATTTTGACTCACACCTAGTACAACATAGAAAAGGTTATGTATCTACCTGTGTGAGTAAAAGGAGAAAAGATAAAAAAAAAAAAAAACTGAATGTAGAAGGTGTCGAGAATACTGAGCCTTGGCTTTATCAAGGACCGGCAAAAACTCTGCATTTTCTCACTTCCACAAAGACCTAGTTGGAAATGGGTTTCTGCAAGGCCATAGATGCAAGTAACATTCCCACCTAAATTAGTTTAACAAATATATATATGTCATGTCCTCCGTAGAGTTGCATGACCTAGCACTAGTTAACAATTTCGCTTGCATCCATTAACCTTCCTGGCCCGACCCATGCTCTTCATCTGTTACTATTAAACAGAGAGAAGAAGATTAAAGAGAACTCAAGCTGTGAGAGTGACATAATAATTAGAAATGATTTTCAGCCATAACGAAATTCCAAGTTCGTCTGAGAGAGAATCCAAACCTGAAAATCGATGCAAAAGAAATCCAAATTTTTAAATTGCAATCAAAAAAGGAAATATTAATTTTTAACGAACAGATTTTTGAAAGAAAACTTGAGTCTAAAACCCCTACTCTACAACTTATGACAGCACGAAAACGAGAATAAGTTAAAGATAATAATTAACTAAAGAAAACTTTGTGAAAGTTATATACCTTAAACAGTTAGTTGCAATATGTACAAAGTATTTCAGCAGTGCTTTAAGTGCATAATTAATTAGTTATTAAGAACTTAACTACTTTGAAAAACAGCGCATAGACAGCGCATAGAAAAGGAACAAGCTTAGCCATCTTCTGTTCCTAGGTACCCCAAAAGACGCTCAAAGTTACAGAGAAAAGAAAGAGTTAAAACCCGCAAAAATGTTAACAGACAAACCAATGCCTAAAAGCTGAAAAGCTAAAAAACGACAGAGAAAAAGTACATGAAGTACAAACATTGAACTTATAAAACCTAGAACCCAAAAACAGGGAAGAGAGCTTACCTCTTGTGTGACAAAAACATTTCTCCTCACAAGAGAAGAACATGGCTGACCTCTTCCGCCACTCCCTAGACGCTGGGGGGCAGTGAGGGTGGGGCTGATGGCCTCCTCATGCAGCAAGAAACCAACGCGCGGAGATTTTAACCAGAGAAAAAAATATATAAACTTAAGACTGTGGATCTGTATGATCAGAAAGAGCAGAATTAACTCTCCAGAATACATGAGAAATATTATAAAATACACGAGCAGTGTATTTAATAATCTTTGCATGTATTAAATCACCTTAGTGAGCTTCTATAGATTAATCAGAATCTTATTAATTTATAAACCCTGACGGCGCAGTTGTACGTCGGTCTGGTGATTCAACCTGTTGTGCTGCCATTCATGAACAGCATTCCAGGTAGTGTTTTCCAACAGGATAACGCTCGCCTGCATACCGCTGATGTAACCCAACATGCTCTACAGAGTGTCGACATGTTGCCGTGGCCTGCTAGATAACCAGATCTTTCACCAATCGAGCACGCATGGGACATCATTGGACGACAACTCCAGCGTCACCCCCAACCAGCATTAACTGTCCCTGTATTGACCCTACCAAGTGCAACAGGCATGGAACTCCATCCCACAAACTGACATCCAGCACCTGTACGACACAATGCATGAACGTTTGCGTGCTTGCATTCAACATTCTGGCGGTTACACCGGTTATTAATGTACCAGCATTTCACATTTAAAATGGCTCTTCTCGCGCTTACAATAAGTTGTGATCTTGAAACCTTAATCGATTAAACATGTTACCTATACAAATTTATTGCCGCCATTTCATTCCTCCACAACTATTTTTTCGTGGTGTTGGGATTTTTTTTTCCGTCAGTGTATTATTGTTACTCAATGATGAATTAGTGAGCTATCACCAATATATTGAACGGCGATTTATTCGTCGATGTGCCAATAACTGCTGCAGATGGGAAAGATGCAAATTCTTTGTTTCTTTAGCAAAACATTGAGGTTTCCTCTGACACATCGAAAATTTCCACCCATACTACGGATACGTGAATGAATATCCACCGATGTGCCTATCCCCACTCTGAGTTAGACCTAGAAATGCATATGGGGGCTCCTATAAGGCTTTGGGATTCCTTTCAGTGAGCTTCGCATCATAGCCCACAGAAGAGGCTCTCGATGGTTCGCTGCCGCGAGTGATGACGCACTGATTGATATGACTTCATCAGAGACCGTTTTACTGAAAACAGTTCATAACAATGAAAAAAAAAAGCACAGTTAAATACAATACTCAAGATGCCTCTCACACTAAAATATCTTTAAGACAACATTTTACTGAAAGTGAAGACACCATCACAGTTCAAAATATTTTTGTGAAGATACCGTTCGAGCTAAAAATATTTTTGTAAAGATACCGTTTGAGCTAAAAATATTTTTGTAAAATACCGTTTGAGCTAAAAATAATTTTGTGTGATACCGCCCCATGGTGTGAAATGCCAAACAGGAAAACAATTTAACATTTTTACTGCTCGGCAACTATAAATTTTTGGTCGCCATTGGCGACCAAAAATCCAGATGTCGTCTACTGGGTTGCCTGTTGGCCATATCACACGGTGGCAGCAACTCGACTTCGTTCAAACCGATGTACACCGTGCAATAGTTTCATCGAATTGATGAGCGTACACCGCCCGTGTGCTTTATACCTTTCGACATCCCCCCTACGCCATGCTGCATATATGCGCATGCCCTACCGTACCGGACCCTAGTCTATCTCCTGAGTGGTCTTTCGGTCCGTTCTGCCTCGTTGTTATGCTAATTTCTTCTCTTCGTCCTTAATTTTTGCACACCAGTGTATTATCATGAACCTGTGAATCATTTGAATATACATCTTTGTATCTCTATATGCGAATGATATAATCATAGCCCACACTGAACGTGCAAAGAAAAAGTGAAATGTTTCAAACTCCTCAGTAGAATGGCTTTAGAATTATATCTCTGCACAGGCACTGACTTCGGGGGTTCGAGGCACTTTTCAAACCTCTAGTAATATTGTTATGGGTTCCTTGAACCCTCCCCATCTTTTCAGCATTTTTGTAAGATACGTGCAGAGTTGCATGCATTTTGTTGTGTAGTTCCCATTTACTGGTTCTATCAATTTTTTTATAGAAATTTCCAACTCATTTGTTTATTGTCCTCAGATTTCACTAAAAAAAGAAGCTTTTGTTACAGATGAGAAAAAGCTGATCCCAGCTTATTGGTAACCATGAAGAACACGAGGACCAAAATCTCAGCCTATTGGTAAACATGAAGACTATCGGAAATCATATAGAGGCCGCCCAGGTGGCGCAGTGGTCTAAGCACTGGCCATCCGTTGATGATAATTTTCTTTGATCATAAAGGTGTAGTCTTTTTTAGACTAGCGTCTCGAGGTAGAGACATCCACATGTATCGAGTTATCTCATTGGCAGCAATACAACTGGGACCCACCAATTGGCGAACGGCATCGTAACGGCTTTAACAGTTTGGCGGTAATAATGGTGGATAATGGCTACTGCTACGCTGCGAAGAGGTAAGTTTGAGAGAATAAGTAAGTAGTTTTCTTTAAAACTTCTATCTAGTTAATAATTACATTTGGATGGATACTGCGAACAGGTTAAGTTGTTCGATTTGTACTGTTTCATTCGGGTAGAAATACAATTTGAGCCAGATATACGTCGTCGAAGTCGTGACACAGGTTGTTTACATCTTAGTTAACATTAGTTTCTTCGTTGGCGGTTGTCGATAGTCCTGTACAATTGATATTTTAAGGTGAAATTGGATTTATTTGATGTGCTTTTATGTTTTGCAGCTTACTGTAATCACCAATCACCAGACTGTGAGAAATCAGTGTTCTTTTTATAGATTTCCGCCAAACTGTTAAAGCCGTTACGATGCCGTTCGCCAATTGGTGGGTCCCAGTTGCATTGCTGCCAATGAGATAACTCGATACATGTGGATGTCTCTACCTCGAGACGCTAGTGTCTTTTAGCATGCCATTGCTCCACAAATTACTGTCAATGACTGTGCAAATTTATGTTCTTTAACATTTTACGACTGCCAAATGTGACTGATTTTGACAATGTTGTTTCTTCGAAAACTATGTCTTGCTGGCTGATCAATGGAGAAAAACATTTTCCTTGATTTTGAAAAGATGACGTAAGCACTTAAACCAGAAGTACCTCTGAAGTGACCCGTGTACCTCTACAGCATTCACCGATGCATTTATGTAAAATTCAGATTGTGGCTTTGTGGGTGCCATTACATGATACACACTGACTACTGCAATAATTCTTCCACACTAGTTGCTGGGGAGTTGACCACAGTTCATTCTGAGATGAGTTGTATCCTCAGTTGAGTTGCCCACCGTTGATGTGCGACAATTTAATTTCTGCATAATATAACATAGTATCAGTATAAAATGTAAGTAAAAGACTTATTTTAAAAAGTCTATAACGAAGTAAATTTCTCCGTCATTTTTATCCGCGCCAGGATTCGAACCCGGGTCCCCTCATTCCGGAATAAGTTGCTCTACCAATTGAGCTACGCGGACGTTTTATTCTGATTCCTATCTGCCTTTATGTCGTGTGCGTCCTTCTGACAGGTACGTCACATCTCCTGGTACGTTACATCATCTCCCCCTTATTTTTTTTTATTTTTTTCGAAGTGCTGGAGAAGGGATTCTCTTATTTTTCCTATCTCGCGGTGTGGAAATAACATCACACCAATGCGAGATTTTGAACGGTCGGGTCATCCGGATAGTTCGGGCGCCATTATAACGAAGTGAATTTCTCCGTCATCTTTACCCGCGCCGGGGTTCGAACCCGGGTCCACTCATTCCGGAATAAGTTGCTCTACCAATTAAGCTACGCGGACATTGATTCTAATTGCTATGTGCCTTTATGTCGTGTGCGTCCTTCTGGCAGGTACGTCACATCTCCTGGTACGTTACATCATCTCCCCCTTATTTTTTTTTTTTTTTTTTTTTTTTTCGAAGTGCTGGAGAAGGGATTCTCTTATTTTTCCTATCTCGCGGTGTGGAAATAACATCACACCAATGCGAGATTTTGAACGGTCGGGTCATCCGGATAGTTCGGGCGCCATTATAACGAAGTGAATTTCTCCGTCATCTTTATCCGCGCCGGGGTTCGAACCCGGGTCCACTCATTCCGGAATAAGTTGCTCTACCAATTAAGCTACGCGGACATTGATTCTAATTGCTATGTGCCTTTATGTCGTGTGCGTCCTTCTGGCAGGTACGTCACATCTCCTGGTACGTTACATCATCTCCCCCTTATTTTTTTTTTTTTTTTTTTTTTTTTTTTCGAAGTGCTGGAGAAGAGATTCTCTTATTTTTCCTATCTCGCGGTGTGGAAATAACATCACACCAATGCGAGATTTTGAACGGTCGGGTCATCCGGATAGTTCGGGCGCCATTATAACGAAGTGAATTTCTCCGTCATCTTTATCCGCGCCGGGGTTCGAACCCGGGTCCACTCATTCCGGAATAAGTTGCTCTACCAATTAAGCTACGCGGACATTGCTTCTAATTGCTATGTGCCTTTATGTCGTGTGCGTCCTTCTGGCAGGTACGTCACATCTCCTGGTACGTTACATCATCTCCCCCTTATTTTTTTTTTTTTTTTTTTTTTTTTTTTCGAAGTGCTGGAGAAGGGATTCTCTTATTTTTCCTATCTCGCGGTGTGGAAATAACATCACACCAATGCGAGATTTTGAACGGTCGGGTCATCCGGATAGTTCGGGCGCCATTATAACGAAGTGAATTTCTCCGTCATCTTTATCCGCGCCGGGGTTCGAACCCGGGTCCACTCATTCCGGAATAAGTTGCTCTACCAATTAAGCTACGCGGACATTGATTCTAATTGCTATGTGCCTTTATGTCGTGTGCGTCCTTCTGGCAGGTACGTCACATCTCCTGGTACGTTACATCATCTCCCCCTTATTTTTTTTTTTTTTTTTTTCGAAGTGCTGGAGAAGGGATTCTCTTATTTTTCCTATCTCGCGGTGTGGAAATAACATCACACCAATGCGAGATTTTGAACGGTCGGGTCATCCGGATAGTTCGGGCGCCATTATAACGAAGTGAATTTCTCCGTCATCTTTATCCGCGCCGGGGTTCGAACCCGGGTCCACTCATTCCGGAATAAGTTGCTTTACCAATTAAGCTACGCGGACGTTTTATTCTGATTCCTATCTGCCTTTATGTCGTGTGCGTCCTTCTGACAGGTACGTCACATCTCCTGGTACGTTACATCATCTCCCCCTTATTTTTTTTTATTTTTTTTCGAAGTGCTGGAGAAGGGATTCTCTTATTTTTCCTATCTCGCGGTGTGGAAATAACATCACACCAATGCGAGATTTTGAACGGTCGGGTCATCCGGATAGTTCGGGCGCCATTATAACGAAGTGAATTTCTCCGTCATCTTTATCCGCGCCGGGGTTCGAACCCGGGTCCACTCATTCCGGAATAAGTTGCTCTACCAATTAAGCTACGCGGACATTGATTCTAATTGCTATGTGCCTTTATGTCGTGTGCGTCCTTCTGGCAGGTACGTCACATCTCCTGGTACGTTACAAGTCAACTGATACCAAATATTTCAATCGAACATAAATCAAAGCACAACTGAACGAATATTACAAATACATATCTAAAACAAGTTACTTTATCTCTTCCATTCAGTTTTAATAACATTTATCAATTCATTAGGCTGCATAGTCAAGACTATCCAAACCAACAAAGAATGCTGTTTGCTTTATGAAAGTGACATGGTTGTCTCTTAAAAAACCACATGATTGCATATTAAAGACCAAGTTGCGCATGGTTATAATTGACCCTCTTCTCCCCAAATAAAAAGAACCCGAAGTAAAAAACACTTCTACGTACACTAATGCATCATATATTGCATCGCAAACTTCAGGCAAGAACTTGGAGATTGTGGATTTGGGAACTCTATACAAATGCATGAGCTACGTAAAATCATCTCCCGCGGCAAGGTAACAGTGTTATTTCCGATTTCATTCTTGCAGGAATAGCCTGGCAAAATGATGTCCGCTTTCTGAATATTTAGTCCCACCAGATCTAAGAGTTCCTCAAATTGAACTTTGTTCAGTCGTAAATGATTTTTATACGACTCCTGATCTTCGACAGCGATTTCACGCAATAAAGTTGAGAAGGCACCGGGTTCTTCTCGTCGAGATATCCAATCTCGCACCCAAATATAACGTTTCCTTTTCTTCTTTTCAAGTATAATACGCAACTCTTCATTTAAAACTTCTGCAATAATACGCACACGAGCCTTTACAGAACTTTGCTCCGCCATATTATTAACGTAAAAAGCAAGGTTCTTTAAGAAAAATGTGTCGCACAGCACGTGTTTGTCGCCTGCAGAGAGAGAGAGTGCAATTTGAAAGAGACACTTGAAGAGTGTAAACAGTCCCAGCATTCAAGTTCCCTCTTTCAAACTCACTTGACAGCTACTTGTTCAAGTCAACTTCCCCAGTGTAAACGAGCCTTTAGCCTGCTACGGTCACTTTAGAGTCGATCGACTTCGAGTGTTTCCCGAGCGTCGAGCCGAACGAATGATGTGACGTCACGATGTCTGGGTGCCATCCACTTTTGCGTTGATCACGGTAACCAGCCCAAAACTAGCCAAAATATTTTTTAGAAGGGGCTTGTCGTCATATTTTCGCTCATATTTCTATTATTTACCAAAGCTGGTACAGGGTTCCCACGCAAAAGTAATAAAAAAATTCCCTGACTTTTTTAGGTTCTCCAGGTGGTTGTTAAAGTTTCCAGAGTGGCATGTTGCAAAGAATTGTTACATTTCATTCCATTCCATTCATTTTTCTCACCAAAACACACACTTGTAAATTCTTTACGTAATTTGTCTTTATAAAATTACCTGCTTTTCATTAATAACAACTAACTGTGCACATTATTTTCTGTACCAAAGTTCCGTGAACTTTTGTGAATACTACCCACACGGAATTTGTATATACATTCCCATAGAAACAGGTCATATGTAAGAAAAAAATCTGTCAGTTGAATAGTTTCAGTTTTTCTATAACACAATGCAGCTAAGCTTAATGATGGAATGGCTCTGTTCAAAGAATGTTTTGATGGAATGTTCCAAGAGAACCAACAGACAAAGGACTTTGATCAATCATTTGGTTGGTTCTCTTGTGAAGTGTTTCTTCAAGCAGGAGCCATTGTGCCTAATTGTTCCATGTTATAACAACTGCCTGCAGAAATTGAACAAAAGCTTAATAACTGGCAATTTTTAAAATTCAATTTTGCATCTTTTTTTAGAGAATAAAGGAAATACTTAATATAACTGAAAGTAAGATCCATCAAATTCTAGGCAGGCAGTAATTGCAAGCAAAAGTTTGAAACCTTGAAAAAATATTTTTTTTTTTTTGGCAAAATAAAGTATCCATTGATTTTTATAAAAAAAAAGGGCGGTAATTTTCCCTGAGTTTTCCCTGATTTTTACAAAAAAGGGTAACTTTCCCTGAATATTCACTGATTTTTGGAACCATTTTTAAATTCCCTGAGAATTCCAGGGTTTCCCTGTTTTTCAGGTTGAGTGGGAACCCTGTGATAGAAAGATTTCGCATAAGTGGAAAAATTTCTCAGCTGGTACTATATACACAGCCAACAAGAGAAAACAAGGACATCACAATATCAGTGTCAAGTAGAGATGTGTTGGTCGCGAACGATTCGTTCAAGAAGAACGAATCAGCAAACTGAGTCCTTGGCGAACGAATCTCTCCTGGAAAGAACGGATTCCGCAAAAGAGCCAATAAAACCTGAATGAATTAGTCCGAACTACTCAAAGCCAATGTCTTTCGAACTACGTTTTACTTGACATCAAAATTTTAATAGATGTCTGGGTGAGGTTCATGCTCTGGTCATAAAATCTTACCTTACTCAGAAGTGTACAAATCCAACAAATCACTTGAACTTTTCGAAGCGAACTTACGAGAAACACAAGGAAAACAAGATTTCCATAAGAATTAAAAACAAATTTAAACTTAAAAATCGTTCACTAAACCGGAAGAGCAGAAGAATCAAACAACCGAAACGAACGGTTTGGTCAGAATGAAACTTTTTAGAGAGTCAAATTGAAATAGATTCTTTCAAAAAAAAAAAAAAAAAATCGGTTTGCCAATCTAAAGTCAAGCAGCAAAGGGCGAGATAGTTTCAAAAGTATCGATACTGATATTATTTGATATTTCTGAGACCGATATGTTCAATCCAAAATATCATTATTGAAAAATCAATGTAATATCAATCTGATATATTGAAAGAAATCGTAAGGTTTTATATCCACATCAAAATATTGTATAACTTATGTCACAAGGAATTTTCATCGTAATTTTTCTTTTTAAAAACACAAAATTCACACTGTAGTTACAGGGTGCTTAAAACTATCTGACAATATAGAAATATCCTGTAGCCTGAAAATAGGTATATTTGGGATCGAGTTTCGTGAATGCCATTGAATCAGTGATATTACACAAAAGATTATTGTTAACTCTTTGTTATCTCGTACAAGATGCACTCTGTACTCCTAAAACTCCTAGCGCGCTTATTTTGCCATTTTACGTCGTTCCGTTGCATTCATTTCTGTTAGCGTAATTAACATTTTACGTTTTTTTTACAAGACGGAAATATAAATCATTGAACGTAAATAATATGAATAGCACATATTTCGGTTTTTACCAAAATTTTAGAATAATTTAAAAAGGAAAATATCATTCTTACAAAATACAACATAATTAGTAACAATCAATACGGTTTCCAACCTGATAAATCCACTGAATCGGCCTTATTATATTTGCAAAATTACATTTAAAAAAAAATTGAAAATACGAAAATAACATTAGCATTATTCTTAGACCTCACAAAAGCATTTGATACCATTAATCATGATATTCTCCTCACAAAGTTAAATCACATTGGCATCTCTTTACCTTTACTTAAAAATTATTCAATAAATCAAATGGCAATACACACAAATTGGTCAAAATAAGTCAGCTATGATAAATATTACCTCAGGAGTTCCTCAGGGCTCAATACTTGGCCCCATTTAATTCAATATTTACATTAATGACATTTTATCTATTAAAGCCACCTCATCTCTAACACTATACGCTGATGATACTACTATGTATTCTATTTCCGGGTAATAACATACACCAGATCATATCCCTTTGCAATAATCAAATACACAAACTTTATGACTGGATAATCTCTAATGAACTATTAGTCAATAATAAAAAACCCAAGGCCGTGATATTTATAAGGCAGCCCATGAATATAGATCAAGACTTATCGATATATTATGATAACAAAAAAAAAAAAAAGACATTACTGATAACTTTACCCATTTGGGAATTTACTTACAGAATAATTTAAAATGGAATAAACACATTGATCTAATCTGAAATAGAATTTCTAGAAATATTGGAATTGTTATTCACATATTATCTAACCTTTCTATTAAAACTTTAATTCTGTTATATTATACATGAAAGACAATAAATTAATGTTCAAACACATTTCATTTATTCTTTCATCATGGGGACAAACAACAAAATCAAATATTAAAACATTACAAGTTCTACAAAACAAATATATCAGACTAATGGATCTCAAATATAATACTAACACTAATATGGTATATCATGCTGATCTTCTCATTATTAACATTCACATGCATATTAATCCCAATAAATATGGTATATTAAATATTAAACAACTAATTAACTATAACCTTGGACTAAATATGTATAAAAGAATAAAGAATAATATCAATTGGGAAATAATTGATATCGATAGTGTTACACATAATTATGATACCAGAAAAAGACTTATTAGAACATGTCAGCCCAAAACTAAATTGATTAAGCAAAGCATAAATAATTAGGGCCCACACTATCAGAATCAGAAATAAAAGAATAAAGAATAATATCAATTGTGAAATAATTGATATCCATAGTGTAACACATAATTACGATACCAGGAAAAAAGACTTATTAGAACATGTCAGCCCAAAACTGAATTGATTAAGCAAAGCATAAATAATTAGGGCCCACACTATCGGAATCGGAAATAAAAGGATAAAGAATAATATCAATTGTGAAATAATTGATATCCATAGTGTTACACATAATTACGATATCAGAAAAAAATACTTATTAGAACATGTCAGCCCAAAACTAAATTGATTAAGCAAAGCATAAAATAATTAGGGCTCACACTATCGGAATCCTTTACCTTCTGAAATAATTATAATTAACAATTATAATTTATTTAAAAAGAAACTAAAAAGCTACTTACTTGCAGACTAATAATCTTATTATTATTTAAAAAAAGGATGGTGATGGAGGTAAACAACAAGACCGAAAAGGGTGGGTGAATATTGTAAAACGAGCAATGCCTGTTTCATCCTGATTCTTCAATTTTCTTTTCATGATCTGTCAAACGTTAGGCTCTATTTGACTATGACCAGGGTTTCAAGGCTAATAAGTCAGGTCACTATGTAGACCTTTTCCTTGATTCTCCGGGCTGTTTCAGTATTCCCATATTGATATGTAAATAACTGTATTAGTTGTAGTAATATTTCATGTAACAGCTAAAATTTTAATGGTAAATAAATAAATAAATAAAATGTTGCTACACAGCTTCAAAGTTAAAAAAAAAGGGCAACAAATCTTGTTAACTCAGAAATATCAGCTTGATAAAATACAAGGAAATAAAACAATTGAGTATGTGATCTGCCAACTGAACCAACATACTGGAAACAAGTTAAGAGATAATAAAAATGCATGAAAATTTCCCCTCTAAGCTTTAAAATTGTAAAAAAAAAAAATCTAGTCGAGGTGACACCATTTGGATGTTAAATGTTTTAAAAACCTCTCCTCCATTGCCACAATTTGAGGCCTAGTAAGATAATTTAAGAATGCTTGAAAATTTCACTTTCTAGCTCCAGAACTAAAAACAAAATATCTAATCAATGTGCAGCATTTGTGTGTTCAAGTGAACTGGAATTTGCAGGCGTAATGTATTATTACAAATGTTTTGCAAATTTAATGTCTGCAAGTTATTTAGTTTTCAAATATAACATATGTTGTTAAACTTGTTAATATGTTTCTGATATAAATTGACTTTCTACAAATAATGCAAAAATACATGCGATCTTTTTTTAAAAATAACTTGTTTTTCAAAAAGTTCATTCAGAAAATACGTAATTTGAAGAGAATTCAATTTATACAAAAAAAAAAAAAAAAAAGATTTGTTTAATATATAAACATTGGGTAGAACTGTGCAGAACTGGGTCTCACCCTATTTGTTTGAAGGAAGTTTTTAGCAAAAGTTGCACAAAACACTTTTTTTCTGGTTCTTCTCTACACCTGTTTGCAGCATCACAACTCTCTATTAGGGCTTTTATAAACTATAGAACTTTATTTGGCTTTTGGGTCATTATCCTCTATAATGCATTCAACCACTGGCGTATATTCGAGGCTAGCTGCGAAGCCCAGAGATTGCACAAATAAAACTGAATTAAATATACACAACAGATATATATATCACTTAACTGGGAAAACAAAGGGATAAAGCTTAATGGAGATTATCTAACTCGCCTTTGTTTTGCTGATGACATAGTCATTTTTGCAACTACCCCATCAGAGTTGCAGAGTATGATCCAGGAACTTTCTGACAAGAGTAAAGAACTGAGATTAAAAATGAACTTTCAGAAGACAAAAGTGATGTATAATGATGCTTTTACAAGAAATGAAGATTTATTGATTGATGGGGGAAAGCTAGAGATAACCAATACCTACATTTATCTTGGACAGCAGATATCAAGTAAGGATAACATTGAGGAAGAAATTAATCGGCGTATAAAACTTTCCTGGAGAGCTTTTGGAAGAAACAGTATAATTTTCAAGAGCAATATGCCATTATGTCTTAAAAGAAAAGTGTTTGATCAATGCATCCTTCCAGTGCTTACAATGGTGCAGAGATGTGGACCTTAACTAAAAGAGACATACAAAGACTGCAGACAACTCAAAGCAGCATCGAGAGATGCATGCTTGTTGTAACCAGGAGAGATAAGAAGAGGAACTCATGGATCCGAAAAATGACAAGAGTGCAAGACCTCATGATCAGAGTAAAATCCCTGAAATGGCAATGGGCTCAACATATTGCCACAAGGACAGACCATGATGGACAGACGAAATTTTAGACTGGATTCCAAGGGACAGGAAAAGACCCAGAAGAAGACCACATGGGAGATGGGTGGATGAAATTCGAAAATATGCGGGATTAACATGGAGGAGACTGGCACAAGACAGACCGTTGTGGAAGAAACTTGGGGAGACCTTCGTCCAGCAGTGGATTGATAATGGTTGACAATGATGATATATATATATACAAAGTCAATTATCAACGGTAGTTAAAATACGTCTGTGCTTTCACTGTGAAAAAAAACACGTGAGGATTCGCTTCTTTGACTCAGTCTGGCGAGCAAAAACCAACAGCATAACGCAAGCAGCTCTTCCAGAGTCTTCGCAGTTCTGATGCGAAAACCTTCCGTACAATCGCCTGCTAGCATTTCCATGACAACATGAATCAGCTGGTAGAGGGGATTGGGCCACTGCTTTGGGAAAGGGTTCGCTTAGAAAAAAGAAGAGTTAGACAATCTCAGGCACTCGCATACTCCCGCCCATCAGAGTGTTTCGCAAGAATTGTTTCAGTTTTTTTTTAAGTGTCAATGAATTAAAATCAGAGATATTATATCTTAAATTCGTGGTTTTGTTGAATTCGAACTGTTTTGATAAATTTTGTGAAAGCTTCCCTGAACATCTACTGTCGAACTCTATGCTTCAAATTTTGATACAGCTAGACCAAAAAATGAACTGAAGGTGTTTTATTCCCTTGATGAATACAAAAACAAATCAGTAAGAGACATTACGTGTTACATAAAGTTGAATAAATTGGAGTTGAATAAATTGTTACATAAAGAATAAATTTAAAGTTGAATAAATGTTTAGTGAGGTGTACAAATTAGCAGATCTCATATTAAACTTTCCATCAACAACTGCAACTGCCTAAAGAAGTTTTTGAACATTAAAAAGAATCAAGGCATATCTTACAGCCACACAAGGACATGCACATTCGAAAAACCTTGGCTGTTTTGCCAATAGAGAAAAACATTTTTAAATATAAAAAAGTACTTGGAAGTAACATTTTATGAAAACGTAGCACTCAAGTTCACACAAATGGAGAAGAATGGAGTTCATGTACAAATAAGTGTTCAAATTCTAATCCTCATAATTAGTTAGCAGGGGGGGTGAGATAGCCCAGGTTTCTAACCCAAGATACGCCACTGCATTCAATACTACTTCAATTTGATTCAAAGAATTTGCAAGAGAATTGATTGCCTTAACCTTTATGGGAGGCTTCATAATATTTTCATTATCTTTATCAATGGAACCACTTAAAATGATGATGCTAGTGTGTGGAGAGAGACCTTTTTTTCACAGGGCATTATTTTCTCTACCAGTAGTCTTGTTTCCCAATTTCTTCATTGTGCACTCAGTACTGAAATGAAAGGGAATATTTGGGGATTCCATAGTCCATTGTAAAAGTTTTTTAAATCAGATCCATGAACTCGCATACTCCCATATTCATTGAATTGTCACAGCTTATTTAGTCAATAATAATGAGCATAACTATGAAGTGTATGTTTCTTAAAGGTTTGAAAATTCAGGTTCATTTGTAACACACATATGTATCCATACAAACAAAATACAGAATATTATATGGGAGAGAGACCAGGAGAAGATGGAATTACCATGGACATTGTAGAAGAAGCCAATGATAAAATTGAAATTAAACAAGCCCAAATTTGCATCAGATGCCACAGTGTAAAGTAATGATGACTGGAACATTGTATAGTTATCCTGCTGCGTAAAAATGGGGATCTCATGAATTTCAGGAACTACACATCCATTAGCCTCCTATCAATTATTTACAAAATCTTCACTAAGGTACCATCAAATTACTTAAAGGGAACAGCAGCAATGGCTCAATGAACAGAACAAACTGAATTTAAGACTTGCTACCTCACTTTAAATCGTATTAGTGAACTGAGAGCGAATAAATATAAATTATAGAATTTTATGGTATTTATTGATTATTAAAAGGCTTTTGATTCTGTGAAACCATAAGCACTTAGCAGGAGACTCACAGGTGCAGTTGAGTTTCCACATATTGTGATCAAGACAGCCTGGAGATGGACCTAGCTGGTTTGAAATGCATCACTGAAAGAGTGTTTTGCCACTTTCTGCAGTTCTTTTTCATGAAGTATTGGGCGATAGACTGCAGTGGTCTTTAGACTTTTGCCATTCTTCATTGTTGTGCTTTGCTTCAATTTGCTTGCTTTCTTGCATTGTTCAAAATGATGCTTTCTGCCTTTATTCACAGTCCTATTTTTTTACTTCTGAATGTAAATTTCTAGCGACTGCGATTCTTTTAAGGACTCTCTAAAGTGACTTTAAAAATATTTTAAGCTTTTAAATGTCTTTAAGCCTTTGCTTTGTGCTGTTTTATTTTTGAGTTGTTGCCTCTGTTTGTGTTTCTTTTTCATGAAGTATTGTGTGATAAACTACAGTGGTCTTTAGACCTTTGGCGTTTTTCGTTGTTGTGCTTTGCTTCAATTTGCTTGCATTGTTCAGTCCTAATTTTGCTTTTCAATGTGAATTTCCTCCAATTGCGATGCTTCGGGAGAGTCTATAAGCCAACTTCAACAAGAAAATTTTAAGCTTTTGAAACGTTTTTAGGCTTTTATATGTACTTTGCTTCGTGCTGTTTCGTTTTTGAATTTTCAAGGTTTTTTTCCTTGTTTGATGACAATCCTGGTGTTCTGCAAGCTGGAATATTCTTTTCATGATTTCAACTGTTTGTGTAAAGTCTATGAACCTGGCATACATGATGGTTCAAGGTGGTTCCTCCTAATAGGTAGTAACCCTAATATTGCCAGAAGCTAACATAGTCATCAGATGGCTCCAGCTGTTTTATAAACTATGAAAACCTTTCGTTAATCTGAAGTTATTTACTACAAAGCGACATTTCCCAACCTTATACGGTATTAGCCCTTATAGGCTCACGATTTCTTTCCATTCTTCATCAGTTGGTATTAACTCCATGGACGTTTTTTGTGTTCAGACTTTTTGCTAGTTCAATGGAATTTCTGCAAATGATTTGGAACTTCTCATGTGATACAGTTTCCAACTATTAACCTACATTTTCACCGACTGGAGGGATCGGTAACAACAGTGATGAAAACTGGACAATTAATTATTCATCTACAAGATAATTACTGTAATTTTAGTTTTTGTTCATACTCATAATCATTTTCTCATGCAGACACTTCTGAATCTGATCCTTCCACGACTTCCTCTACCTTTCTTTCCTGCCACTGGAGCTAAAAGAATTTCTTAGTAAGCATCTCATCACTAATTCTTGCAACATGGCCAAACCACCAAAGCATATTAGTCTTCACCTTGCTAACAACATTTGCTTCACATCACACAACTGCAACACATCTACATTCCTAACACAATCAGAACGTGTCTTGCTACAAACCCCACGTAAGAAGGAAAGGCAGAGGAAGGCCAAGGAAGTCATGGGAGGATCAGATTCAAGAGTGGTGGTGATTCTGTAATTGACTGGTGAACTGAAATTTGCCAGTTGTGCTGGGAGTTAGGAATGGTCCCTCGGGATTGGAAGGGTGCTATCATTGTTCCCTTGTATAAGGGAAAAGGTGATCAGACTGACTGCAAGAACTATCATGGTATTTGCTTACCGAGTGTGCCAGGGAAAGTGTTAGGTAAGGTCATTATTGAAAAGGTAAGTGGTCTTACATCAGAGAAAGTGTGGGATGTTCAGAGTGGTTTTGTGCCTGGTAAAAGCTGCACTAACCAAATTTTTGCATTATGCATGATGATTGAAAAGTATCTGGCTGTTGGCAAGAAAGATTTTACTGCCTTCATAGATTTAGAAAAAGCTTATGACCAAGTAAATAGGACACTTTTGTGGAAGGTATTGAATGAATATGGTGTTACTAGGAATCTACTTAATTGTGTAAAAGCCAAGTATGCTGGCAGAAGAGCTTATGTACGAGTGAACGGTATTTTATAAAAATGGTTCTCTATTTATGCAGGAGCCAGACAAGGTTGTGTAATGTCACCATGGCTGTTTAATATATTTATGGATGCGTGCATGCATGATGCCAAAGTAGATAATACTGGTTTATGTCTTGGTAATATCCATGTGTGCAGATTGCTGTATGCTGACGACACTGTCCTGTTTGCAGAGAGCCAAAGTGAGTTGCAGAGTATGTTGTCTCGGATGTACGAAGTTTGTATGAAATTCAAACAGAGTATAAATAAGGGAAAAACCAAAGTTATGGTTTTTGAGAGAGGAACTGCTAGTACTGAATATAATATAAGTCTAAATGGCACACTGATTGATCAGGTGAATGAGTTTATTTATTTGAGAAGGTTGTTTGATAGAGAGACCAAATTAGATGGTGAAATCAGTAGGCGAGTGAATTCTTCATTGAAAGTCATAGCTGCTTTGGGAGGTTTTCACAGGAATGATGGATTCTCGAAAGGGTCCCAAATGGTCGTGTAAGAAAGTGTAATTGTTCCTACTCTGATGTATGGCAGTGAAACCTAGGTACTGTAGAAGAAACATAGGAGTCGTTTATGTTCTGGAGAAATGCATTACTTACGGGGAGTTTGTGGGATGACACGTTCAGATGATGTGAGGAATGAAGATGTTTTGCAGTTGTGTAATGTGAAGCCAAATATTGTTAGCAAGGTGCAGACTAATATTTTTAGGTAGTTTGGCAATGTTGAACGAATGAGTGAGGATATGCTTAGTAAGAACAAATTTTCAGCCCAAGTGGCAAGAAAGAAATGCAGAGGAAGGCCAAGGAAATCGTGGATCTGATACAGGAGTGCCTGATTGAGGAAAAGATTATTATGAGTATGAAGTATAGAAAGTCTTGTGTATGTCGTGTGATGGATGTGACTAAAGCTCGTGTTGTGTGTCAAGATCGCTGTAAATGGAGAAGTTTGATACAGCAACAATAAGTAAATAATCAGTTAACAATTTATCTAGTGGTTTGTATTATCTGTGAAATGTTTATTTGTCAGATGGCCTTTCTTTGAGGAGTTAACCTCTGAATATCAGAGAACAGCTTAATGATATGTATGCACGATGTATGTTTTGAAAAAAAATGTAAATGTGCTACGTATCATCTATACTATAAGAATAACGTGTAGAAAGTTGTAATTATTTTGACACTACAAAACGTAGTGTTGTGAAATGATTAAGACATACAAATTGAGATGTTAAACTAAGCTGAAGTTATTTATCGCCTAACTCTAACCTTATAGAACAGAAAATGACTCACAAGGCAAATCACTTGGGAGATTGGTGGATGAAATTAGAAAGCATGCAGCAGTGAAATGGAGTACACTAACTTAACACTGAAGACCTTTACTTATATAGTAGTGAACTGGTTATTGCTGGTGATGTACAGAGATCATAAAGTTTTCCTAGTGTCATATAATTTACTTGGAAAGTGTTTGTGGGAAGGGGGTGGGAGAGTTAAAACCTGAAACTTTTACTTCCGAGCTTAAAAGTTAAAAAAACAGCAGTACATATAATTGAAGTGAAGTTATTTGTTGACAAAAGGGGGAAAAAATATTGCAGAAATAAACTTCTCGAGGACTATTTTTTGCAGAATATTTCTGTGCCACACCTTTTTTAGATGACAAGTGGTTGTGAAGGTGCCAATACACAGTACCAGCTTCACCTATAGATCCTTCACAGACACAAAACATCATGTAGCACTTTGACAAGATTGTTGCCATTACTTGGGGATGAAATGTATGACAGTAGAACAAACGAATCTTTTTCGAATACATTACACAATCACATTGCTTTGTTCCTGTTGCTCAAAAGTGTTTTGCAATGACAACTAAAACTGTTTTTCAATGACAACCAATGAAAAGATAAATTTGTTTTGTGGAAATTAAACTTTTTCAAAAATGCCAATAATAATAATTATTATTTCAGGCACAATAATCTCTACAGCTCTTCAATATGTGACAGAGCATAATTGATGAGTTACGCGTAGCCATGTACGTAGATGGAGTTCTATTTTATTTTGTTTGGAATCATTATGTTTACACCTGCAGTAGAATTTGACTATTTTCATGTCTCTAGCATAGATTCAGAGGACATTTAAATTCATGTTTTTTGTCTTCTAGAAAAATGGATAAAATTTTGCTGATGTAATCTTGTTGTCTGTCACTCTGTAAATAGTGATTGTTCTTCTCAGACTTCTAAACCTTCTTGTTACAACTGACTGTCTATCAACAAAACATAATTTAATGTGTTATAGTTTCTCACACTTATTTGTTCATATTGTTTGCAATAACTGAACTTACAATTAAAATGTTGGTTTACCCAAAGTAGAAAAAAATAATTCACAGAATTTATACAAGTATGTATGCTGGCAGTAGAGCTTGTGTACAAGTGAATGGTATTTTATAAAAAGGGTTCTCTATTTGTGCAGGAGTCAGACAACATTGTGTAATGTCACCATGGTTGTTTAATATATTTATGGATACGTGTATGTGCGATGCCAAAATAGATAATACTGGTTTATGTCTTGGTAATATCCATGTGTGCAGATTGCTGTATGCTGACGATACTGTCCTGTTGGCAGAGAGCAAAAATGAGTTGCAGAGTATGCTGTCCTGGATGTACGAAGTTTGCGTGAAATTCACACTGAGTATAAATAAGGGAAAAACCAAAGTTATGGTTTTTGAGAGAGGAACTGGTAGTACTGAATGTAATATAAGTCTAAATGGCACAGTGATTGACCAGGTGAGGGAGTTTGTGTATTTAGGAAGCATGTTTGACAGAGAGAACAAATTGGATGGTGAAATTAGTAGGAGAGTGAATTCTTTATTGAAAGTCATGGCTGCTTTGGGAGGTTTTCACAGGAATGATGGGTTCTCAAGAGAGTCCCTCATGGCTGTGTATAAAAGTGTAATTGTTCTTTCTCCGATGTATGGCAGTGAAACCTGGGTACTGCAGAAGAAACATGGGAGTCATTTGTGTGCTGGTGAAATGTGTTACGGGGGGTTTGTTGCAAGGCATGTTCTGATTGTGTGAGGAATGAAGATGTGTTGCAGTTGTGTGATGTGAAGCAAAATGTAGTTAGCAAGGTGGAGACTAATATGCTTTGGTGGTTTGGCCATGTTAAAAGAATGAGTGATGAGATGCTTACTAAGAAAATCTTTTTAGCCCAAGTGGAAGGAAGAAAAAGCAGAGGTAGAAAAGAAAAGCAGAGGAAGGCCAAGGAAGTTGTGGGAAGATCAAATTCAGGAGTATTTGCATGAGAAAAAGATTATGAGTATGAAGTACAGAAGATCTTGTGTACGGCGTGTGATGGATGTCAGTGAAGCCCGAGCTGTATGTCAAGATCGCTGTAAATGGAGAAGTTTGATACGGCAACAGTAAGTAAAAATTATCTGGTAGTTTGTATTTCTTTTTGGAGCTAACCCCTGAATCTCAGAGAGTTCCAGCAGTGTATATTAAAAGACAATTTCTATTAAAAAAGGAAAAAGTTCTTGCACTTATAACAAAGGAAATAAAGACTGACTGTGCTTCAAAACAGGAAATTTTTATTTCCTTTTTGAATTTCCCATTGTCTGTGAGCTATACTAAAATTTTTTAAATGGCTTCAAGTAACTTTCTTAAACATTCCAGTGAGCTTAAGTTTTTAACACTAATAAATTGAAAAAAAAAAAATTTGTCCTTATATTTGTGTGTAGGGAACTGAATTCTTTGTGGGTTTCAGAAACATAGAGAAAAAAACCTTTAATGATTCATATGTCAAGGTGTTCTTGTTTAAACTGTAGTTGAGATATCAAATAATAATTCAATTTTTTTTGTCCCTCACAATTTCTTGTAAACACATACAACTGATTATTCTTGCCTACCTGAACTTTAGAAGAGAGAACTGATTTTTCGACATGATACAGGAAACGAACAGAACAAGAGAAATGTAGGTGCCACTAAGTGATTTTTCTTTCTATGAATCAACATGGTTCTATCAATAACAGTATGTTTTTTCGGGACTGTTAAAAATAATTTTGCTTTTCTTGTGAACGCATACACCCCTGTTCACATTTAAGAGGAAAATCACAATATCTGCAGCTGCTGAAGAAAAATAAAATATTACAAAATCTACCAGTGCTATTGAAACTGGAACAGTAATGCTCCAGTATTGTAGTTCAAAACCTCTTGCAGGACAATATATTAACCATTACTAACTGAAGAAGATGGTTGTACTAGACTGATTAAGAATTATGTAATGTTGGCATCTGACTTCTACTTTACAAGCCACATTAAGAACAGACCTTTCCACAAATTAGTGTCAAGGAAGTTGAAAGTTGGAAATTCTCACTGTCATCTCAATAGCTCTATGATGAGTGCTTCTGTAGTAGTCATCAAAACGTGCCTTCTCTTTGGCCTTTCTTTTACTTTGATGATTTTCCTACAAAACTTCCAAAGGCATTCTGACATCACCTACCAGAATCACGGGTACCTGCAGGGTGGAAGGGCTGGTGCCCCCTTCAATTTGGTGAAGTTCTATTTTCATCACTTTGATTATGTATGTTCATTTCTGAACATGTTTCATTCAGCAATGAATACATACAGCCAAATGTTTTCATTTTGATTATGTATCTTATCTATGACAAAATAAAAATGGTTAAAAAAAATTCTGGTATCTCCCACGACCAGAATCCATTACATTGGTAGACTTGAATATGCTGAAAATACACCGGGTTTCCAGAAATACTCCTTGTTTGAAGTGCAACAGCAAAATTAACTTTTCCCAAAGGCTGTAAAACAAATTTATTTGTCATTGTTTCAGGAAATCCTGAATAAAAATAATGAAATTCAATAGTAATTAATCTTGGAAATATTCTAGTTGGATAATTCTTACCTAGGCATTCCGTTTCTAGCGATGATTCACTTTTCTCGCACGTTTTGGGTCTTCGTTGAAGCTATTGTCCTATTTTCCGTTGTATGTGCAGCTACCTTTCACATCCAACATACTGCTTACTTTGGGTAGATTCAGTAGATCTTCACTTTAGGATTCAACAACATCAATTGTTTACCGTTATTAATGCTCTAAGTTTTTCGCCTAGTCTTTGGGCATCCTCAGGAGTGACGACTTTTCCACTGATGTTCGTGGTTTATTTCTCGTCAATGGAGTCCGTTACCCCATGTTGCCATTCGTCGGATACGCTGTATTAGATACTTTTCTTAATCAAACCTAGCCGGCGCCATCTATGTTTCACTAATTCTACCCCCCCCCCCCGTTTTTTGTAACTTCCCCCCCTCTCCAAATGGTCATTGATGTCTTTCCGTATTCTTCTTCTTTTCATTTCCTATCCCTGTTCCCTTGTCTTTTTTGTCGGTTTTTCTTTTGTTGTTCTTTTTCTTGTCTTATTAGCTCTTTCCAAAGGCTAGATAATGATTAGGGTCATTCTGGTTGCACACCCTTATTTTATTTTTAAAAATTAGGATCAATTCCTCCATTCTCATTTGTCTCTCGGATTTTTTTATTTCTTTTTAGCATTTTAATTTCTTCGAATTTTGGGAATGTTCGGTAGTCAATACAGAATTGCACTAATGCAGTTTTTGCTTCTTTTTTTTTTTTTGCCAGTTAGATATGTGTTGTTTTAGCCTTCTTTTTTACCTGTTTTTAGTACTCCCTGCGTACGATATTGGGGGTATGTGTGCAATGGGAATTCCGTAAGACCCCGATTCCTCTAATATTTTGCTCTCACTTTTTTTGTTAATAGTCAGATTTTTCAAGGTGTTCACTGAACTTCCTAGTTAGTTGTAAATCAAATTTGGCACATTGCCTATTAATTTCTTTACTGACACCTTCCAAGTAAGGGAATGCACCTATATATTTTAATTTGTTTTTTTTCACTTTTCTTTGATTGTAAATTTCTTGGTCTTCATTTCTCTTAGCCATATGATTTTTATTCTCATATATCCATTTTTTAATAAGCTTATTAGGGTAACCATAATCTTGTGATATTTTCAAGATAAAGTCAAGCTCTTGATTCTTTAGCCTATTATTAGAAGTGTGCGTATACGCTTTTCGAATCAACTTTACAATTTCCAAGTTTTTTTAATAATGCACATAAAAATGAATAGTAGCCTTTTCTGATCGATTTCTAAGTCGGAATATGAACTGCTAATATGAATTGAGTAATTAATCTTTTTTAACAAAATCAGACCAAAGTGAAAAAAAGATTGAAGTAACTTTTTTTTTCTGAATCCCCACATCTTGTCAGCAGCCAAACAAGAAAACCTTGACCACACTTTTGTCAACTAGAAGATACTCCTAATAATGTGTGAAGCTGGTAAATGTTCTCACCAAAACACATATTTCTGAAAAAGAACAGATTATTCTGTTACTGAAGTTTCCCCAGAATTCTGAAATAAATTTTTCTGGCCACTCATTGCACTTTATATACACTGAGTGGCCACTTTATTATGACCACCCCGTCAGTACTTCGTTGGGCCACCTTTTGCCTTTAATACTGCGTCGATTCTTCCTGGCATGGACTCCACGAGATGTTGATAGGTGGTTTTTGTGGGATCTGAGACCATGCTTGATGAATAGCACTTTCCAGGAGTATGAGATTGCAGGGTTGTGGATCCAGCTGTCTGATGGTTCATTCAACTTCATCCCACAAATTCTCAATGGAGTTGAGATCTGGAGATTGTGGGGGCTACCTAAGCAAAGTAAACTCACCGGCATGTTCCTGAAACCAATCCTGTACAATACGAGCACTATGGCAGGATGCATTATCTTGTTGAAAGTAGCCATCGCCATTGGGATAAACCATCCACATGACAGGATGCACTTGGTCCGCAACGATGTTTAGATATGATGTGCCAGTCAGATGTTGATCAACACGAATTAAAGGGCCCAAAGCATGCCAGGAAAACATTCCCCAAACCATAACTTTGGCTTCTCCAGCTTGAAGGGTTGTAGCAATGCACTTGGGGTCGATGCTTTCGTGCTGTTTCCGCCAAATTCTCACTCGGTCATCAGCATGGTGCAACTGAAAACATGATACATCGGATCACATAATTTGTTTTCAATTATCGACTGTCCGATCCTTGTGCTCCTGTGCAAACTGGAGATGTTTTCTCTTGTCAACTGCAGATAGCAAAGGTGTTCGAACAGGCCTTCGGCTGCCATATCCCATCCGATGCAATGTACGGTGAACAGTGCATGCAGAGATCATTTGAGAGGATCCTTGATTAAGATGGTCTGTAATTTGCTGCAATTCTGTTGTCTGTTACCAGTCTGGACACTCTCCGTTCCACCCGAGCAGTTACTAGTCGATGACGACCACACATTGCACGTAGAGACCCAGTTTTTTGGCTGACAGTCCAGTCTTTAAACACTTTAACAACAGCTGCCCTGGAACATTTCACGAATACGGCAGTTTCGGCGATGCTCGCTCCATGGCTCCGAGGTCCTGCAATCATCCCACGTTGAAAGTCCGTCAAATCGCATTTTTTACCCATCTCGTCACCCAAAAATCACTTCTACTACTGTCGCAAGCACTAAGCTTTCCATTTTTATACTAGCCTCGCCCTTTGGTGGCAACAGCGTGCAGCCATAGCTCATTTGCTTAAAACTGTCAGGTGGTAATGATAAAGTGGCCACTCAGTATATTGTACTTATCATCCTCTGAATGCACACATAACATAGTTAAAGTTAATTATGTGCATGAAAGTGCACATGCTTTGAAAGGCTTCTTTCCTGTGCAAACTGTTTCACGTAGACATCAAACTGGTGGAGTTTTAACTGTGTGATTGTGAAGCAGCATACATATAGAAAGTTGTCCTTTCTAAACAAACGGTTTGGAGCATACATCACAATGGTGCAGCTTTTCAAGTATGTGTGATGAATAGGTATCCCAGACATCTTGTAAAATATGGGATTGTCCTGTTTTGGGCTAATGCGTCCCGTTGTCCCAAGAAAACTCTTCGAGACAGCTTTTGTCCTGTATTAGAGTTCAAGACTGAAAAACAAAATCGATGAGCTACAATTTCTGTTCTTTCACAAACATATTTTTCAACTTGCATGCCAAGCTTCCCCCAAGCCGGCTGTTATCTCCCGTGTCTAACTCTGTGGTCAATGATCTCATTACGTATGCAAGCACAGCCGTGGCAGATTGATATCGGGAGAGGGGAGGGCAAGTGACCTCGACACCTGGTGGATGCAGCTCTGAAGTGCAAAGAAGATAGTGAAGTGAAGGACATGTTGAAATCCAAACATTTAGATGAAATCTGGGTGGATCTCTTAAAAAAATGTTGGAGAACTATCTAATTTAAAGAAAGTAGTGGAGTTTGTTATGCGTACCACTGGAACAAATGTGTGTGTTGAAAGCAACGAGATAGAAATACATAGAGTGCTTCTGTGATTAGTTCTCTGCGGTGGCAGCTGAAGCCAACGAGGGGAGAGCCCGCCATCTTTGATGAGGTACAAATTCTGTGTGTGTCAAGGAGTCACCTCGGTTCTTTCAGCTGTTCGGAGATCGTGTTATGCTTCATTACAAATTTAATGTTACAGTTTCGTGAATAATCACAATTATCAGCACATTGTTGATATTTAAAATGCCATAGTACTGCGCAGCTTTTGATTGTAAGAATAAAAGGAACAAGGATTGTGGAACTACATTTCACAAGTAAGCATTTTAAAATAAGGTTGAGCTGTAAATGCTCAGTTAATCAAACACAAAAAATAAAGCATCTAATCCGTGTAGCTGGTGATTAAACCAGCAGATAAGCCATTTCAATATCTGTGTTATCTTAAGACTTTTTATTTCTTATATTTTGTAAACAGTCGTACTCAATGTGAAAACTGAATGATGTTTACTCTGGGAAGCTGAGGTTAACTGTATTTCTATCTCGTTGGGTTCACCACTCCGGATGACGCCATTGCAAATGGCGCCCCAGTGACAAAGCCAACCGGCCCGGTCAAAATGTAAACAAAACTGAATAACGAGATAAAATAACAACTCACCGACTCGTGTGCAAAACAGGAAGAAGGACTGACCTTTAACTTAAGGCTGGTACAAAATAAACAGCACAGGAGAGGTTTAATCACTTACTAGCAGGCCAAAATAGCAGAGCTCGTGACAGCACTTTCCGCCTGCTATGGAAGACAATGGAACTTCATCCAACTGAAGAACTTTTCCAGTGTAATGTGTGTCACAAGAAATTCAAACAGAAAGAATCTTTTATGCATGTAAAGGTTCATGCAAGAGAACAACCTTATGATTCTAACATGTGTTCCAAGCAGCTAAGTGAAAAATGCAGCATCTCGGAGCAGTCTGCTTCAGTCAAGTAAATAAGATCACCAATGGCATATATGCTTAAAACAGTTTGCAAGCAAGCGATATCTTCCCTGGCACATGCTTGTCACACAGGTGATAAGCCATACCAGTGCGATGTATGTTTCAAACAATTTACCCAAAAAAGTCATTTTATAATGCACTTGCCCCTTCACACAGGTGAGAAGCCTCACCAGTGTGATGTATGTTCGAAACAATTTACTCATGACAGTTCTCTTTCAAAGCACATGCTCACTCACACAGGTGAAAAGCCTCACCAGTGTGATGTATGTTCCAAACAATTTACTCAAAAAAGTGCTCTTTCACAGCATATGCTCATTCACACAGGTGAAAAGCCTCACCAGTGTGATGTATGCTCCAAACAATTTGCTGATAAAAGTGTTCTTTCAAAGCACATGCTCATTCACACGGGTGAGAAACCTTACCAGTGTGATGTATGTTCCAATCAATTTACTCGTAAAAGTCATCTTTCAAAGCATATGCTCATTCACACAGGTGAAAAACCTTACCAGTGTGATGTATGTTCCCATCAATTTACTCGTAAAAGTTATCTTTCAAAGCATATGCTCCTTCACACAGGTGAAATGCTTCAGCAATGTGATGTGTGCCCCAAAAAAATTTACTCAGAAAAGTCATCTTTTGAAACACATGCTCTTTTTTTTTTTTCATTTAAAACTCTCATAAAATATTTGGCGTCTATGTATTTGGAGTGATAAGCTGTGGGATGATTCAGCATTCTCATGGTGATGACCCACGAATATCTAAAATTTTTACCGAAATTGCGGATTGAGTGCAACTGTATTTTTTCTTTTCTTTTTTTTTTTTTCATTTACTCTATTACCGCTGACTTATATTTCTCTGAAAATTTGCTCCAAAAAATTTGTTAAATGTCAAAAAATTACGGCATGAGATTTTATTCAACGACAGCAAGCTGCATCCATTAAAATATCATTTTTTTAAAACACTATTGCCGTCAACTAACAATGAAAAGCGATATTTGATACGTTAAAGTTTTAGTCTCATCCCCTAGGTGTTTATAACAACATTTCTGAGTTATATAATTATTTAACATCAAACCATATATTACGAAAACTCCCTTGCTTAACACGGAACGGAAATCGTTCTGTACCTCATCAAACATGGCTGCCACTTGTTTCCGGTGGCTTCACCCGTTCCCCGACGTAAGCGCTCTACGTATTTCTATCTCGTTGGTTGAAAGATTATTTTCTCACATGAACACAATGTGGACTGTGAGAAGAACAAATTGTCTGTAAAATCAAGGCTTATTGTAAAGTCATTCTTCAATGAGGATTGTGTAGCTTTTCATGACATGATTCTTAAAAAGAAATAATAGTTAAAAGAAATTCATTCTTCAGAAAAATATTGCAAGAGTGAGCAAGACTGATTGATCAATAATAGTTAGAAACATTTTGTAAGACTGGCATATGTGATGGATGCGCATACTAAACTTTCACCCTCAGTCTTAAATGTTCCCTATTTTTTTCCAATGTATCTGGGCTCCCTAGTGATGAAGAATGCATTTTCAAAGTTCATTTTTCTGAGTACGTCGTTTGGGGCATACATCAATGGTGAGGCCTTTTCCTTGTGTGCAGAAGCAAGTGCCTTCAAAGATCATTCTTCTAGGTAAATGGTTTGGAACACAAATCACACTGGTGAGGCTTTTCTCCTGTGTGGAGAAGCAAGTGTCTTGAAAGATTACCTTTCTCAGCAAACAGTTTGGAACACACATCACACCGGTGAGGCTTTTCACCTGTGTGGAGTAGCAAGTGTCTTAAAAGATTACTTTTATCCGCAAACAGTTTGGAACACACATCACACCGGTGAGGCTTTTCACCTGTGTGGAGAACGAAGTGTCTTAAAAGATTATTTTCCCGAGTAAATGATTTGCAGCATACATCGCACTGGGGTAGCTTTGCACCTGTGTGAAGAAGCATGTGTACTGAAAGATTACCTTTCTGAGTAAATTGTTTAAAGCATACATCACATTGGTGTGGCTTTTCACCCGTGTGAAGAAGCATATGATTTGCAAGAGCATTTTTCCGACCAAATGGTTTATAGCATACATCACACTGGTGAGGCTTCTCACCTGTATGACTTAGGATGTGCTTTGAAAGATCACTTTTCTGAGCAAATTGTCTGGAGCATACATACATCACACTGGTGAGGCTTTTCACTTGTGTGGAGAAACAAGTGTCTTAAAAGATAGTTTTTTCGAGCAAATTTTTTTGAGCATACATCACACTGGTGCGGCTTTTCAGGTGTGTAAAGCAGCATGTGTTCTGAAAGATAACCTTTGCAGGTAAATTGTTTAGAGCATATATCACATTGGTGTGGCTTTTCACCTGTGTGAAGAAGCAGGTGCTTTGAAAGATGACTTTTCTGAGCAAATGGTTTAGAGCATACATCACATTTGTAAGGCTTTTCACCTGTATGACATAGAATGTGCTTTGAAAGTTCACTTTTACGAGCAAATCGTTGGGAACATACATTACACTCGTGTGGCTTTTCACCTGTATGACATAGCTTGTGTGTTGAAAGAGGGCTTTTCTGAGCAAATGTTTTGTAGCATACATCACACTGGTGAGGCTTTTTACCTGTGTGAATAAGCTTGTGACTTGAAAGATGACCTTTCTGAGCAAATTGTTTGAAGCATACATCACATTGGTGTGGCTTTTCACCTGTGTGAAGAAGCATATGCTTTGAAAGATAACTTTTCCGAGCAAATGATTTAGAGCATACATCACACTGGTGAGGCTTTTTTCCTGTATGACATAACATGTGCAGTGAAAGATCAGTTTTATGAGCAAATTGTTTGGAGCATACATTACACCCATGTAGCTTTTCACCTGTATGGCATAGTTTGTGCACTGAAAGACCACTTTTGCGAGAAAATGTTTTGGAGCATACATTACACCCATGTTGCTTTTCACCTGTATGGCATAGCTTGTGCACTGAAAGACCACTTTTGCGAGAAAATGTTTTGGAGCATACATTACACCCATGTGGCTTTTCACCTGTATGGCATACCTTGTGCACTGAGAGACCACTTTTACAAGAAAATGTTTTGGAACATACATCACACTGGTGTTGCTTTCCACCTTTGTGAAGGAGCATGTGTTGCTGAGTTTCCCGCTTAATGACTTAAAACTAGTATCAGAATCACAAAATTCTCTCGCAAGGACTTTTACATGCCATGCAAGACAACTTTTTTCTGTGAATTTCTTAAGACACAATTCATAGTGCTACACAGTTTTACCAGTATGAAATTGCACGTGTTGCAAAGCTAGATTCTTATATTTCACATTTCCAAAGATCTTGATTTTTATGTGGAGCAATGTGCTTAGAAACATCATCTTCGGGTTTCACTTCACTAATGAACTGTTGATTGACCTCTCTGATAGAATGCTTCTTACCGTGTACTCAGAAACAATTTATATATATATATATATAAAGCCACTCTAACAATTTTTACTTTTTGATAAACTTTTCGTTATGCAGCCATGAACTGAATAATGCATGTCCTTTTTCATTTAATTGTGTTGTCCACATACACACAGAAAAACGCCATAGTGGTGAATCTGATATTTAAGAGGGCATTAAGAATGCTTTAAAACATCTCATTAATTAAAACATGTAAAAAAAAATACAGAAATGGGATCATACAAACTTTAAAAGCATAATTTGTGTGATGGCTGAGCAAATTTGTACAAGATGTTATTTATAACTGCCTAAGAAAAGAAAAACTCTCGTGAGCTTACGTTTTTGTCACCCAAACGATGAAGTGACTGACAATTTCTCATCAAGGCAAATATTAGAAGTCTTTCTTTGTTCCTGCAGAATGCTAAGTGAAGCAAATTTGAGAAAAACAAAAGGCCATCTTCCACAAACGGCGCACTTCTCATTTCTCACAGCTGAGCTAAGACAGCGGAGCGCTAGGACCGCTTTGCGAGCAATCTACTGTTTTCGATCTGGCAACTCTCGATAACTCTTCAGTTGTCCATATTAACCACAGATATCATATACAAGAAGCTTATACGATATCTGTGATATTAACCACAGATATCCTATACAAGAAGCTAGATTGCACACCCAGCCCATGAGGCGTGAGAAGGTAGGCGCCATTTTCAGCGGGTCATCACGATCCATTTAAGCAAGGCTACTTTGCATTAAGTCAAAGGAATTTTTTTTTGAGGTTTAACGACCACCGTGAGCAACTCAATGGGCTATAAGCAGTCGCCCGTCCCTAATTTAGCGTCACTGGTTCCAGGGAAGGGAGAGAGCCAGTGCCGTAAGACAAACACAACATCCATGCCTCACCGGGATTCGAACCCGGACCCCTTACGGGCGAATGATCAGAGGCCAGTGCCTTAGACCACTGCACCACCGGGGCGGCTCAAAGGAATACGAGTTTGGTACTGTGATTTTCTATTTATATTGAGATTCAAAGCAGTCAGTACCCATTTAGCGGCGCAAGTTATAAAATTTAAGTAAAAAACAGTAATATTCCTTAGTGCTAACTAGAATGCCAAGGGTCTTGCAAAATATTGAATTATTTCGGATTCGGTCAGGGCTTAAATTCCAGAGAAGACATTCCGGTATCTGCGATATAAAAAAATATCACGCTGGTTTTAATTTGCTGAGAGATATGATTTTGACGTTTCTCGTTAATGAAGGCTTCCATTTAATACGCCATTTCGTTGCTATATTGCCCAAATAAATAATATGAAATGTTAAAAACTGAAATTTCCTTAGTACATAACAAGACGAAATATCAAAACGTTTGGTGAAATTCAAAACTTTTTGAGCAAACATAATAAATAAATCAGAATGACAGAGGTAATAGCAACAAGGAAAAAGATTCACATTATTTCAGGTTTTCTATGTAAAGCATGTGGAAGCCTTTTTTCGGGTTCAAATCAGCAGTTTGCTGGATTTAATAGCTACTTATTGATTTTAAATAAATTATTTGCGTTTCCATTATTTTAAATCGTTGCCGCATGACCTTCTTAAAAATGTTTTCCAATAATTTTCTATATTTGTATACAATACCAGTTTTAAATTTTAATACATATATGTATTGTTTTCAGCATTGGGCAAGAGGCAAATAAGTAACAGCAATTATATTTTCGTCTCTCTGCGTAAGATTTTTATCTGAGGAAGCTTTCACCATGATTTATACAATAACCAAGTCCAAACCATCCTGCGTAACGTTCCATGCCCCACCGCCATGTTGACCCGCTCAATATGGCTCCATGCTTCTCACGGCGCAAGCCCATGCTCAACAGAGCAGACAGCCAATCTAGTCCCTTATACGATATCTGTGATATTAACCTTCGATAGTATTAAAATTCCATGAAGTTCTCGTTTAATTGGTCTGTTGTATTTTATAATGCTTGTACCGTCTCGTTAACGATGTCGTACGAGACAGAAAAACATATATATCATGGTGTGAAAGATATGGTTTGCTACCCAACCTTGAAATAATAAGGAATCACAAATGGCAATAAATATCGGTGCTTTTCTTTTTAAATTGTGTTTTGCTATATGTATTTCTGAGCACGAATTAAAATATTTACTGTAAATACGAAAGCATAATTTCTTATCAGTCTCCCAACGTATATATAGTAGTAAGATCGCTCTTTTTTTAGTTCTTTTTTTTTTTAGTTCTTTTTCAACATCTCTGTTACTTCTATGGAAGTAGACATCCGTCATATATAACAAGATATGCAACTTGTTCATTAACCACCTTTGATGAATTGATGAAGACCACTTCTACATTTAATCAAATTAAAAACAGTATTTACTTTTTTTGTTTTAACTTGTAAATACCGTTTTTGATTTTATTAAATGTAGAAGTGGTCTTCATCATTTTGTCAAAGGTGGTTAATGAACAAGTTGCATATCGTGTTATATATGACGGATGTCTACTTCCATACGAATATCACTTGTAACACGAAGTTCATCTACAGTCTGTTGGATCTCTGTTACTGTTTTCATTTAGTACATGAAATATTTTTTGATGAAACCAACGTTACTCATCATGATGAATAAAAAAATAAGAACAGAATGCCAAAATAACCACTTTGTCAATTCCCATAATGTTTGCATTCGAATGAAACAACAACAGATGCGTTGCAAGATCGAAAACAGTAGATTGCTTGCGGAGCTGTCACAGCGCTCCGCTGTCTTAACTGTGAGAAATGAGGAGTGCGCCCGTTTGTGGAGAATAGCCAAAAAGACTAATACAGTAAACAATTATATGATTTATTATTTAGCATTTTATTTCTGCAAAACAAATCTTGTTTCTTTTAACGAAACGTCTGCTCATTGGGATTCCAATTAAAACAAAAATTCGCACAAAATGTACAGAACTACTTGGTGAGCTATGAATGGTAGCATTCATATGCAAAACAACCGGCTGTCTGTATTTCAGGAGCAGCCCGGGTGGCGCAGTGGTCTAAGCGCTGGCTTATGACCATTCGTACGCGAAGGGTCCGCGTTTGTTTCGAGGCACTGGCTCTCTCCCTTCCCTGGAACCAGTGACTCTACATTAGAGAAGGGCAACTGCTTACAGCCTATTGAATTGCTCACCGTGGCCGTTAAACTTTCAACCAAAAAAAATAAAATTATATGTATTTCTGAAAGAATTTCCGAAGTGTTTACATAAATCTTCCGTGCCAGTTGCTGTTGAGTTTGGTGCCACATATGAGATATCAGATCTCCGTGTGCTAGTACGCAATATATATAGTTCCACAATGAAATATTAAACGGCATAGGGTCAGGGTTTGTATTTTTATTAGTCATCATCATCAAGAAGCATTCTCAATCCGCTGTTGGATGACGGTCTCCACAAGTTTCTTCCACAACGGACTATCTTGCGCCAGCCTCCTCAATGTCACTCCCGCATGTTTTCGAATTTCATCCACCCATCTCCCATGCGGTCTTTCATCAGGGTCTTTTCCTATCCCTTGGAATCCAGTCTATAATTTCCGTTGTCTAGCAGTAGTCCGTTCTTCTGGGATTTCACTCTTGGCATTTTCCTTATCCATGAGTTTCTCTTCTTATCTCTCCTGGTTACACCAAGCATGCATCTCCCCATGCTGCTTTCAGTTTTTCTGCAGTCTTTGTACGACTTTTTTTTATTTAAGGTCCACGTCTGTGCTCCGTACGTAAGCAGAGTAACCGCTGTATGCAGCGCGTACAGTAGCTAGACGAACTAGGAGTGACTCAATAAGGTGCTGGAAGGTGTTCGCAGGAATGTGGAGCCATGTGGACTGCAGCGCATCTGACAGCTGCTAGAGCGTTCGTGGTGGAGGATCCATATAGCGAACAACACAATCGAGTTGGTCCCACAGATGCTCAATTGGGCTTAAGTCTGGGAAATTAGGATGCCAGGGAAGTACTTTGAAATTTTCATCGTGCTTTTCCAACCACTCTTGGACATTTCTAGCTGTGTGACACGTCGCATGGTCGTTCTAGAAGATCCCATCCGCCCCAGGAATACAATCAGCATGTATGGGTGTACGTGGTCTGCGAGGATAGATTCATAACGAATTCGGTCCATAGTGCCTTCCATAGGTATGAGCGGACCCAGAGGAAGAATGCCACGAAAATTTTCCCCATACCATAACGCTGCCCCCACTAGCTTGTGTTCTGACAGCAATGGTTGAAGAGCGTTAGTTCTCCGATGTTTCTCGCCTTATACGCCAACATTCATCCGTTCTATGAAGCAGAAAATGTGACTCATCAGTGAAGGCACCCCTTTGCTGATCAGCGGAGGTCCAATTCCGATACTGCCGTGCAAATGTAAGCCTTTTCTGCCGATGCACCTACGTTAGCATAGGTGAAGTGACCATCGGTCTGCATCGGAGCCCCATATGCAGCAGGGTTCGCTGAACTGTCGTTTTAGACACATTTCCGGTAGCCCTCAGGTTCATTCGGCCAGTGAATTGCTCCACTGTAGCGTGCCGATCGGCCCTCACGCACCTTTGCAGCCGACGTTCACTTCTTACATCAATGGCACGTGGTGCTCTGCAGTTTCCACGTCGATTATTCGAAAAATTGTCATTTCTCCAATCACGGACACACTTTAACCACAGCAGCACGCGAACAGTTCACAAAATGCGCTGTTTCAGAAATACTGCCACCCTTGTCCCGATGATCATCCCTTTTTGCAAATCTGATAAATCGCTTCTTTTATTAATGACAGCAACAAGTGATATGTTTTCAGATTGTATACAGCACACGTTATATACCCTCCAACTCAACGGCACGTTCCTTCTTTCATTGACTACGCGCTGTTGACGTCAAAAGTAAGAGGTGGTCACAATAATGTGACTCGACTGCGTATATATTTTTTGCAGAAAGCCAAAAATGCTGGTACCTCGAAGGTCAAATTATTAACAACGACATCAGTTACTTTTCAGTACAATTTTAATATTAAAGTTACTTTTCTTTCAAAATGAAGGCATCGTGCTCTAATGATTCATTACACACTGATTCAGATATAGCTGTCACGTTTTATGAGAAAGTAGATGCTGATAGTATCCTTGCTAGTGGTCTCACTATTGGATCGAATCACCTTATTCCATCGCCTCAGCCTAAGGGGCTGATTAACATAATTTTTCATCCGTTCCCTCAGAGGGTTCCGGACGTCGTTCTCCTGCTAACTTTGGGGCAATCGTATTTTGCCGATGATTTTTTTTTTTTTTTTTTGAAAAATTGTCAGCAAAGTGAAATAGTCGGGTACACCTCGTAATTATGGCTATGGATCTGTTACTGGACTTCGGCGCCAACTTTTAGTTATGTGTCCCACAGATGATGCACTCCCTGCCTGTCCTACTGTTGGTAATATCAACTTTGTGTCACGTACCTCATATTTTTTTGCTCATGTTTCACACCTTCTGTTGATAAGTCTCATACTATCCGCCGCCTTCACATCAGGATTTATCTCAATGTCCGCCGTTGCCGACAAAGACTGTGATACATCCTCCAATGCAGTTACATAATTTGTCAGTCCTTGGGCAACTGATCTTTCCCAGTCAGACACTTTCCTTCTTCTGCTGCCTCCATCGTCTGAGGATTGTTCTCGAGTATTAGCATCTGGCAAGTTTGACTTCTTGTCGCCGAGGAACCCTGATATCCTTCAACAACCACACCCTGCACTGCTGCTTCTTCTGCTACATCCGTTGCTGTTGAAATCTTTCTCATCGATGTTTACGAGTCCTCTGCTACGACTAAACGCCCTGCAGCTCCTGTGTGTGTCTCCTCACAAAAACAGGCGAAATTTCATTCTGAGTCATCTCCAGTGGTCGACTTTACCGCTGCAAAGAACAAAAAATTTGTGGCTATCTTTCAGAATGCTCAACTGATATTAATGTGTCCATACAATGGAAGGAGATGATGAAAATATGCAAAATATCACTTCACAGCTTCAAAGTTGAAAAATAAAGGCATTAAGTTTTGTTAAATCAGAGTTTTTTTTTTTTTTTTGATTGGAAGATTTAACGACCACCGTGGGCAAGCTCAATGGGCTATAAGCAGTCGCCCGTCCCTAATTTAGGGTCACTGGTTCCAGGGAAGGGAGAGAACCAGTGCCGTAAGACAAACACAACATCTATGCCTCACCGGGATTCGAACCCGGACCCCGTTCGTTCGGACGAATGATCAGAGGCCATCGCTTAGACCACTGCGCCACAGGAGCGGCTAAGTCAGAGTTGCCTGATAAAAAAAAACAACCCTAAAGTAAAAAGAAATAAAAAAATTGAGTATGTCATCTGTCAGCTGCACCAATACACCCTGGAAACAGGTCAAGAGATAATAAAAATGCACGAAATTTTCCATTCCAAGCTTTAAAATTGAAAAGAATGAGCAAATCTAATCGCGGTAAAGACATTTGGATGGTAACTCTTGTTTTGATGCTTCGGTATGTGCCTCCAATATACACTGAGAAGCTTCAAAACAAGACTTGGTGAACACACAAAAAAAGTTTTCAATGGTCTTCCAAAGACAGCTTTATCTTCACTAACCCTTGAAGACACTTCTGCAGTTCCCATTTGGAAAGAAACCAAAAACGTTGCCCCATTCATCAACAAGGCCTCTCTGCGTTTCCAAGAGAGCATTAAAATTTTTTTCACCACAAACTGAAATTCAGAGACCCCTCACCAAATCCCATTTATTTGGATCTCTCTTCTAAAATCTGGCAACAGTTCCAACACCCCAACTTCAAATTGTAGTTCTGGCAACCAGCCCATCTGCATCCAGTCGATCGCGGGTGGTGAAGGTCGTAGGATGACCGAAGCTACTGCTAAACAAACCTTTTACCATACGTGACTCTGTGTGTTTCGCTCGTTATATATGTTTATGTGTTATTTTCACGTGATGCCTGAGTTTTAAACCATACCTATGACTTGTATATTTCTTAAAGGTTTGAAAGTTGAGGTTCATCTGTAACATATATACGTTTCTACAAAAAAAAGTACAGAATGTTACATAAGGAAGATCCCCAGGAGAAAAGAGAATTACTATTGATATTATAGAAGCCAATGGAAAATCTGAAATTACACTAGCCCAAGTTTACATCAGACGCCCCTGTGAAAATTATTGATTATTGGAACATTGCTATAGTGATCCTGCAAATGGGGACCTCACGGATCTCACGAACTACACACCCATTAGTTAGCCTCCTATCAGTTATCTACAAATTCTTCAATATTTGCAATTATTCAAATTACTTGAAGGAAACAGCAGCAATGGCTCACCAAACATGATAAACTGAATTTAGGACTAATTACTTCACTTTAAATCATATCCGTGAACTGAGAGCAAATAAATACGATTTCTAGAATGTACAGCATTTATCGATTAGTAAAAGGCTTTTGATTCTGTGAAACAGTCAGCAGTCATATTGTCATCATAATTCAGTGATATAGAATTTGCATACACAAGTTATTAATAGTATCTTTGAAAATTCAAATGTCAAGTTTCAACTGATTGAAGGAAACAGCCAGTATAAAAACTGGAAAGTAAAAGTAAGTGAGACAAAGTGATACCACATCTCCCAAACTGTTCAATGCTATACTACAAAATGGCCTTTAATCTATGAACTGGAAAAACAAGTTGGATAAAGATTAGTGCAGATTATTTAACCAACATTTTTTTTCTTGTGATGACATAGCAACTTTTTAGTAGGTACTCCTTCACACTATGAAGCAGGAACTAGCTGATATGAGTGAAGATGTGTAATCAGATCTTATAAAAGATAAACATATACAATGCGTTTACAACTAAAAATTTAGAGGTGATGGAAGCAAATCTAGAAACATCTCTGATGCCTACATTAACTCTGAACAATGAATAACAAGCAAGAGTCACATCTAAGGAAAAATTGATAGATGCAAAACTTAGCTGTGGATATTTGGAAGGAACAGAACAGTTGTCAAGACCAATTTGTCATTATGTCTTAAAAGTATTTAATCAATGCAACTTTCTAATTATTACTTACGGATCAGAGAAATAGACCTTAACTGAAAGAGACACACAGTAGCTGTGGACAAATAAAGTAAAGACAGTCAAATGGCAATGGGCTCTACATATTGCTAGAACTGACCACTCTGGGATAACTGAAACATAAAAAAAGAACAGAAAATGACTGACAAGGCAAGTCACTTGGGAGATGGGTGGAAAGAATGCAGGAGCGAAATGGAGGGCACTAACTGAACACAGAAAAAAACATAGAAAACACACAGTCACGTATGGTAAAAGGTTCATTTAACGGTAGCTCTCGGTCATCCTACTACCTTGATCACCCGCGATCGACTGGTTGCCAGAACTAAAATTTGAAGTTGGGGTGTTGGAAATGTTGCCAGATTTTATAAGTGAGATCCAAATAAATGGGATTTGATGAGGAGTCTCTGAATTGCACTTATTGGTGAACAAAATTTCAATGCTTTCTTGGAAACGCAGAGATGCTTTGTTGATGAATTGGGCAACTTTTTTAGTTTCTTTCCAAATGGGAACTGCAGAGGTGTCTTCAAGAGTTAGTGCAGATAAAGCTGTCTTTGGAAGACCATTGGAAACATCTTTTTTGTGTTCACCAAATCTTGTACTGATGCTTCAGTATGTGCTTCCAATATACACTGAGGGAAGTTGAAATGGGAATAGCATAAACTCCAGGGGTGTCCAAGGAGGAAGTTGAAATGGGAATAGTCTAAACTCCAGGGGTGAGATGGGATCCCTGTCTTTAAGCTGGCACATTATTGCAGAAGGGTTTGGTTTCACTGTGAGTTTTTTTTTATTGGAGGTTTAACGACCACCGTGAGCAACTCAATGGGCTATAAGCAGTCGCCCGTCCCTAATTTAGGGTCACTGGTTCCAGGGAATGGAGAGAACCAGTGCCGTAAGACACACACAACATCCATGCCACACCGGGATTCGAATCCGGACCCCGTTCGGACGAATGATCAGAGGCCATCGCTTAGACAACTGCGCCACCGGGGCGGCACTGTGAGAGTGTAGCCCATAGTTTGAAAAGTTTGCACATCTTATAAGAGAAGGAGCCATGGAAAGGGATGGAACCAATGAATGATGGTTTTTCCATTAATATTGGTGAGAGAGCAGACAGATTTTTCAAATGGGAATTTTGAAGGAATTTTTCAATTGTAGAAGGTGGGAACTGATGGGCTTAATCGATTTTCTTTATGGTGTCAATTTCTTCATTGAAGGAAAATTCAGCGTTGCAGACAATCCTGGCAGGATTAACATAAGTTTTTAAGGCGGCAAATTTGTGAGCAGTTGGGGAGTGGGATGAAAATGGGATTATGTTTGCTATTGCAGAGGGTTTTCTGTAGACAGATCTGTTGAGACTATTCCCTTGCCTTGTCAGATGAACATCCAAGAAGTCAATGCCTTGCTGTGATTCTTCATTGATAGTGAATTTTATTGATGGGAACTTTAGGAAAATCTTTTCAAAAAGAGATTCAAGGTCGGTTCTATTGTGTGACCAAATTACAAAAATATCAACATATTCAAGCCAAATGGAAGATTGTAGATTTTGTTCCATGACTATGTTTTTTTTTTTTCTGATATGTTGCATGAAAACTTCAGCCAGAAGTGGAGAGAGAGGTGAACCCATCACAAGTCCTTCTCGCTGACAGTAGTAGTATTTGTTGTTGAACTTGAAACAATTAAGATTTCTCAGAGTTTGAAGACAGTCATACAGGTCTTTTGTTAGTGGGCCAGAGAGTGATTGGCTTTCTTTGAGCAATTGTACTAGCAGCATATGAGAGTGGAAAAGAGGGACTGAAGGGAAGAGAGAGACTACATCCAGAGCGGGTTCAATGCTAAGAGGGAGTTTTCTAATGAACTCTTTAGTGGATGAAATTGACAAAGGATGGCTGGAGGCGAGATGTTTAAATTTTTCTACAATCCTCTTTTCAAGGTTACAGATGGAAGAGAAAGTATATTTCACGAGCGGTGGAAGAGGGAAACCAGTTATATGGAGTTTAATCTGGAAGAATAAGTGTGGAATTTGAAAATATGGTGGTGGTGTAAAATCTCCAAGAAAGGTTTTTAGGGTGGGTTTCTTGTTGAGTCTTTCAACTGCAGTTTTAAGTTTGGTGGGGGTATCAGATTTTAGAACCTTGCCATTTGACGTTGAGAGGAATGATTCAGCTTTTTTATTGAGAACAGTTTTGGAGATAATGACAGGGCAGACAGTTTTATCAGCTTTACAGATTGCAAGATCCTTTTTATTCATCAGATTGTTGATTTCTTTGAGGAATGAGGAAGAATACTTCAGGGGTTTCTTTTCTACTTTTGCAAGATAGAGTGCTGCCTTGCCGCCCCGGTGGCGCAGTGCTCTAAGGCGCTGGCCTCTGATCATTCGTCCGAAAGGGGTCCGGGTTCGAATCCCGGTGAGGCATGGATGTTGTGTTTGTCTTATGGCACTGGCTCTCTCCCTTCCCTGGAACCAGTGACCCCAAATTAGGGACGGGCGACTGCTTATAGCCCATTGAGTTGCTCACGGTGGTCGTTAAACCTCCAATTAAAAAAAAAAAAAAGAGTGCTGCCTTAGCACGGAGAATTGGTTGAGCTACCGCTAAACGGACCTTTTACCATAAGTAACTCTGGGTGTTTTTTGCTCGTTTTCTATGCTTATGTGTTATTGTCACGTGAAGCCCGAGTTTAAACCACGAACACAGAAAGTTGCAAAGATCTTTGTACAGTAATGGACACAGCAGTGAACTGATAATCCTTGTTGATCAGTGGTGTAAATTCGAGGCTAGCTGCAAAACCCAGAGAATGCACAAATAAAAGTTAATTAAATATGCACAAATAAAATTCAATTATTTTATTTTTTTTTTTTTTTGATTGGAGGTTTAACGACCACCGTGAGCAACTCAATGGGCTATAAGCAGTCGCCCGTCCCTAATTTAGGGTCACTGGTTCCAGGGAAGGGAGAGAGCCAGTGCCGTAAGACAAGCACAACATCCATGCCTGACCGGGATTCGAACCCGGACGACCCCTTACGGACGAATGATCAGAGGCCAACGCCTTAGACCACTGCGCCACCGGGGCGGCAAAATTCAATTATCAACGGTATTAATGCGTCAATGCTTTCGGTGCTAAAAAAAACCCGAGCGGATTTGCTTCTTTCGATTATGAGAAGCAATCTGGCGAGTGAGGATCAACGTCGTCAACGTAACACAAACAGGTCTTTGAGAGACTTTCTTCCTAGCTTCAAGGTCAGAAGACAGCAGTAAATATAATTGAAATGAAGTCACTTATGGACAAAAGGGGAAAAAAGTATTTTAGAAATAAACCCCTCGAGGACTATTTCTTGCAGAATATTTCTGTGCCACACCTTTTTTCGATGACTAGTGGTTGTGAAGGTGCCAATGCAGAGCACCAGTTTCACCTGAAGATCCACCACAGGCACATAACATCATGTAGCACTTTGACAAGATTGTTGTTGACATTACTTCGGGATGAAATGTATGGCAGTAGAATAACACAGATCTTTTTCCAATACTTTACACATTGACATTGCTTAGTTCCTGTTGATCAAGTGGTTTTTAATGACAACTAAAACTGTTTCTCAATGACAACCAATGAAAAGATAAATTTGTTTCCTGGAAATTAAACTTTTTAAAAAATGCCAATAATAATAATTATTATAATACAGTATAAACTTCACAGCTCTTTGAAAATATGTGACAGACTCCTTTTGATGTGCTGTTTCTGCTAAAGAGCACAAATGTTGAGATATGCGTAACCATATACACAGATGGAGTTCTGTTTTGTTTGGAATCATTATGTTTACACCTATATACGAATTTGACTACATTCATAACTCTGGCACCAATACAGAGGCCATTTAAATTCATTTTTTTTGTCTTCTAGAAAAGTGGCTAAAAATTGGTTCATGTAATCTTGTTGTCCTGTCACTCTGTAAATACCGAATATTCTTCTAAGACTTCAAAACTTTCTTATTACAGCTGACTGTATAGCAATAAATCAGAATCTAATGTGTCATAGTTTCTCGCACTTATTTGTTTATATTGTTTGCAATAACTGAACTTAAAATATCGGTTTACACAAATCATACAAGCATAATTATTCCTTAAATCTGAGCTGCTTAAATCATCTCTAGACATTTTGTGCCACAGGTCACGAAAGACATCAAGGAACATGAAACATCTGCAGATGATTTAAACTCCACCAGTAAAGGAATTATTATGCCTTTATTACTTTGTTCGTCTGGGAATCCCTGAATGACAAACTTGCGTATTTTTTTTTTTTTTTTTTTTTATTGGAGGTTTAACGACCACCGTGAGCAACTCAATGGGCTATAAGCAGTCGCCCGTCCCTAATTTAGGGTCACTGGTTCCAGGGAAGGGAGAGAGCCAGTGCCGTAAGACAAACACAACATCCATGCCTCACCGGGATTCGAACCCGGACCCCTTACGGACGAATGATCAGAGGCCATCGCTTAGACCACTGCGCCACCGGGGCGGCCAAACTTGCGTATAAACGTTTTGGTAAAACTAGAAAAAGTTTGCCATATACAATTGGAAATTGAATTTCCTCGAAGAAATAATTCTTCATAAATACATGGTAGGCACTGTAATGCTATTATTGGCAGATTTTCACTGTATTCCATGCAACCACTTCCTTCACGAAACTTGAAAATTTTCATCGTCCTGGAGCAGAAAACAAACACCTTTATTATTATATCACCTCCCACATCAGGAGGTGAGGGTTCGATTCCCACTCCAGGACGATGGAAATTTTCAAGCTTTCTAAAGTGGCTACATGGAATACAATGAAAATATGCCAATAATAGCAAGAAAACGTTTTGTTATGTTACATAGTTTGATAAGCTCTTATGAAATTTAGTTCATATTTATTTCCCACTTACACATGAAATTTCTAATTAAGAAGGAAAAAAGCCATACACAGTTCCAACAGTGTATTTAAAGACCATTTCTATTACACAGGAAAAAGTTCTTGCACTAATAACAAAGAAAATAAATACCGACTGTGCTTCACAATAGGAAACTTTTATTTCTGTTCTGAATTTGCCTTTGTGTGTGAAGTACATATAATAAAAATGTTTAAATGCCTTCAAATAACTTTCTTAAGCATTCTAGTGAGCATAAGAAGGGTTTTTACCACTCATCAATGCAAAATAAAAAATTCTTGTCCTTGTATTTCTGTGCAGAGAACTGAATGCTTTGCAGGTTTTAGTAACATTGAGAAAAGAAGATTAATTGTTCATAAGTCAAGGTGTTCTTGTTTAAAGTGGCTGAGATATCAGACGATAATCCAATTCTCTTTTGTCCCCCACAATTTCTTGTAAACACATACAACTTATTCTGTTTGCCTACCCAAACTTTAGGAAAGGGAACTGATTTTGATATCTGTTAATTCTGACATAATGCAGAAAACAAACACAATCAGAAAAAATGTAGGTCCTACTAAGTGGTTTTTTAATTTCTATAAATAAACATGTCTCTATAAATAAACGTGTGCTTTTTCGGGATTGTTAAAAAATTCTGCTTTTGTTGTGTATACATAAAAGTTTTACAGAAAAATAAAGTACTACAATATCTGTCAGTGATGCTGAAATTGTTACAACAGTAATGCTCCAGTACTGTAGTTCCAAACCTCCTCCAAGACAATATGTTAAACATTATCAACTGAAGAGGGTGGTTGTACCAGAGTGATCAAAGACTTCTGTGACATTGTCATCTGACTTCTACTTTTCAAAGTCCACATTAAGAGCCAACCTTTCCACAAATTTGTGTCAAGGAAGTTCAAACTGGAATTTCATAGTCTCATCCCAAGAGATCTATGATGAGTGCTTGGAGTGTTTTTGTCGTACAGTCATGAAAATGTGTCTTCTCTATAGTGTTTATCTTATTTTGAAAATTTTCCTACAAAACAAAAGCGTTCTAACATCATCTGCCAGAATTATGGATACTTGTAAGGAGGGAGGGCTGGTGCACCCCTTTCTATTTGGTATTTAATTTTTATGACTTTGATTATGTATTTTAATTTATGAATATGTTATTTCATTCATTAATGAATATATACAGCCAACAAAAATGATTTCATTTTGATTATGTATCTTATCTATGACAAAATAAAAAGGTTAAAAAAATTATGGTACACCTCCCATGACCAAAATCCATTGCATTGGCAGACTTGAAATATAATGGGTTTTCAGAACACTCCTTGGTCAAAGTGCAACAGCAAAATGAACTTATGTTGCTTTCATGGTAAGATCTTATGAAAAAAGAAAAATTCCTTTGGTCTTTCCCATGGTAAAGATGCTTTAAACAAAAAATGTCACTAAAATATTGTAATTTTTGAACTACGTCTGGTATATTAGCATATGCGTTATCACTAAAACATGACGAAGAGTTATCCATATTTCTGTTCCACACTGAAGAAGAATAACTGCTAAAAATGGAATGCTGATTGATTGCAATAATTTGTCACCCATTTTCAATTGTATTAGGCCATTGGAAATTGAAGCGGATGAAACAAATAATAAAGTGAATTGCATGTCTTGTGTTTAACTTTGTGGACAGATGTAACACATTGTTCACTTGACTGTTTACCCAGTCTCTGAACCAAATTGACCAATTTTCCTTTGCAGCGCAGATGCATAAATATATAATAGTTTTCTTTTAAATTAAGCGAATTAATTTTATTTTTTCGAGATCCACCCATTCTCCCAATGTTTTAACACTATTATTCAATTTTAGCACTTTTTAACATTAATGCATAATAACAACAAACTACACAAGCTAAATTTTATTGAGGTTGGACTACAAGTGCCTCAGGTTCAGCAGAAATATACAAAGACCTTGGAGAGAATAGAATGGCAGACGCAATGCTGCCCTTCAGAGGCAACGAGTAGCAATTGAGACAGCAGCGCCATCTGTAACCACGAGTACTTGTTGAGAAATACATAGCTATCGGAAAGGTACATACAGTGTTTGATTCAATGCATAATATATAGTATAAATAGCGCAGAAGGAATATTCGGATGCAAATGCGAACCAACAAATTTCTAGATCAAAATTTAATCTCAATTTTGATGAAAATCAGCTATGAAATAGAAAATACGGCACTACATACAACGAACACCTGATGCGTGAAGTTGCAGCAATGCAAATTTAAATATACTGCAGTATCGTTCCTTCATATTACCCTTGATCACCCAATTTTGTTCCTCAAATTGTTTTATTGAAAAACATTTTTACCCCATGAAAAATGAATATCACATTACAACAAAAAAGAGGGTCTACAGATATCAAGTTTACAAAACTATCACTGCTTTTCCTTAGACATGCAGAGCTCTTTATATCTATTATTAATTGCAGTGCTGTATTCATACTCAATAAACTAATTTTAAAAGCTATTCCTACATATAATTTGAAAGAATAACACAGCACTTTATCTCATCTAATTTTCTAACCAAACACTTCTATGCCTCAGTAAACACTGTACGTTCTTATGATGCAAATGAAGAATTAATACATCTCTTCCTCTAACTGATACATGCATACAAAAATCCTTTTCTTACCTTATTTTTTTCTTTGACTACAAACCAGGGTGAACAATTTTTTTTTTTTTTTTTTTTTTTTTTGCTAAGACTATATACATATTTTTTCAAATTATCTTGTAAAAGATCAAAAAGGAGAACACAGCACAGGATAGGCACTGAAATAGTGGTAAACAAGATTTGTTTTCCTTCCTGCAATTATGATTTAGTCAAATGCTAGCTTTAACATGAAGTGAATGTCAACAAACTGTTCTGTAATTAAGTGATTTTTTGACCCACTCAGCACCTCGATCCCCACGAGTGTAACTTTTACAGATGAAATTGTAGGCTTATCTCGATAACTAATCTGAGAATGTGCTGAGTTATTTTCAATCGTACACCTTGTATGCAACAATTGTGTAGCAACATTTAACAAAATTCACTTCGCCAAGCTGTTACCCATTGGCCCCTTGTATTCAACGAATGTATGCTGTAAGCAAGCACAGAATAGCTGTGTTTATCACAACCACAACAAATTGAATGGGTGAAAATACAGAAAATTCGCTTTACCCAGCTGTGATCGAATAAAATGAGAATTGTGTGACACTTTGACATGAGCACACCTTCCATTTGAAATTGTTCAGTTAACGACACCTTGATATTGTGCAGTGGCTCAGTGTTACTTGATAAAACCTTACAAACCTGAGATACTGGGTTATTAAACCAAAGAATCTTGCACGTCACATAAGAATTAGCTTTCAGGGGTCACAAATGCTGTGTAGTTCTAGCTTCCGAGGAGAGAACGTTGTTGATACACTGTACAGAGAAGCGGAGAAAGTGTCCATGTTTTTTTGCTACGTTTCTGGCAATTTATTTCAAAATATGATTAAAATTTTTGAATCCATAATTCATATTAGTTTCCAACTGGTGTGGTTTCACCAAATTAAAAAAAAAGTAGGATAATAATTTATATAATCTTTCCAAAAGAGATGGAGCATACAAAAGATGTTTACGCAGAGCGCCTTGGAAGCTTTTCATCAGGTTTTGGGCAATCTTATTCAAAAATATGATTAAAAATTTAGGTAAATGTGTACTTTAGCGTCCTAAATTATTTCGTCGGAAAAAGTTAACTGTGCGAGAAAAGTGTGACGTACAAATTTTTAAGCATACAAAATAATGGGGAAGGATGCAAAAATATAGTATTTTTAGATAAAAGAAAATAATTTTTCGAAGTATTAACCTGCGAGTACGATGGTTTGCAGCAGTTGGTGCGGGAGGCTCAAGCGATGCTAACGGCCACCACGTGAAGGTTTTTTTTTTTTTTTTTTTTTTTTTATTGGAGGTTTAACGACCACCGTGAGCAACTCAATGGACTATAAGCAGTCGCCCGTCCCTAATTTAGGGTCACTGGTTCCAGGGAAGGGAGAGAGCCAGTGCCGTAAGACAAACACAACATCCATGCCTCACCGGGATTCGAACCCGGACCCCTTACGGACGAATGATCAGAGGCCATCGCTTAGACCACTGCGCCACCGGGGCGGCCACGTGAAGGTTCCGTGTGTCGGAACGAAGTATGAGTTGCTAGTGAATGAGCAGAATAATACAACAGGAGTGGGGTGTATTTTTCGGATGAGTGTGATGCGTCGTGTAATCGTGTGCAAAAAGAAGTAGTTCAGAAATGTTTCATTAATTTTTAATAAAGAAATGTGCTAAATGTTTTTGTTTTTTATTGAAAAAATGTCTGGGAATGTAATTAAATGAAGGAATGTAAATGATATAATGTGCGGCAGAAGTTTTCAGTAAGAAGTTTTGGTTATGGTTTCGGAGATGTTTAGGGGTCGGTGATTTCTTCAAGCACCTCATTTGTAGTTCTGCTGTTATTTCGTCCATCGTTCGTCCCTTTTTTCCCCCTCGGGAAACAGATATTGTTAAAAATAAACGATTTTCTTATAATCAGGAATCGTACTATGGCAGGGAGGCCCAGAGCTTCGTGTCGAATTGTGGGGGATTATGAAATTTTAAGCCTTTTTGGCAATTTTCTACTTACGATTTCTCAAAATTACCCTTGAAAAAATTATATTACAATGCAGCATAAAGCCGACCTCTTTCCTTCAGCGTATTCCTACAACCCACTTCGATGACTACGAACTGCTGAACCGCTTCCTTGTGTATTCTTCCGCGTGTAACTTGCCATTCTCAACGACGCTTCCATTCACCGGACTACACCTTCATGCCGTCGCCGCTCCGTCATCTTAGGCCTACCGCATGTACTCTTCCGAACCTTTGCACTCAAGGTAAGTTCTTCGGAAAATATTTTTCCTTTCATGTAAAAATACTATATTTTTTCACCTTTCCCCATTATTTTGCATGCTTAAAAAATTGTACGTCGCACTTTTCCAACACAGTTAAATTTTTCCGAAGAAATAATTTAGGACGCTAAAGTACACATTTACCAATTTAAATATATAGGAGAAAATAGCTTCCAACTGGTGTTTTTCAGCAAATTAAAAAAATGTAAGGGAATAAATATATTTCAACTTTCCACAGAGGAGGAAGAGCATGTCACTTTTCACAGGAGCGATTGTTGAGGAACTGTATTTGCAATTTCTAGTGCTTCCGGGCAGAATTTAGAAATTCTGAGGTCTCGAAACACAGTTTTTGACATTTTCAGTATCCCATGTTTGAAAACCTCAATTGCAAACTATCCTTAGGCCCCCAAATGCAACTATTTGGATGTTGAACATGTGTTTCGAGGTTTGATTTTTTGAACATGGAATACATATACAAATACGTGTGATGTAAGAAAATAGTCAGAGGTACAAGCAACATAACACTTGGCCACCAGAATGGCATAGGACAGTTCGCTTAACATATCATAAGTGTTTTTTTTTTCTTCTAGCTTAAAAAATTATGGCTCATAGAAATCAGATCCTGTGAACCACAGTTTAGCAAGTAACCTATGTTAAGAACCCATAATGTAGTAATTTCTGCTGTTTTCTGTGAATATTAATTTTTTTTTTTTTAAATGCGTTTGTGACGTACCTGCCAGCAGGACGCACATGACATAAAGGCAGATAGGAATCAGAATACATGTCCGCGTAGCTTAATTGGTAGAGCAACTTATTCCGGAATGAGTGGACCCGGGTTCGAATCCTGGCGCGGATAAAAATGACGGAGAAATTCACTTCGTTATACGTTCTTTCTCAGTAGTCTTATTAGCACAAACTATATATACAATGACTTTCTTTTTAACGTCGGACAAACATTCAGGTGAAATGTGATGCACTTTCAGGGCAGTACCTTGGAGGCCACCAGGGGAAGTTTTGAGCCTCCCCTAGGAAAGACTTTGAATGTAATAATATTTAGCACATGCCATATTGGGGGAGGGGGGGGGTGATGCCAAAAGGATATTTAGCATCACATAAAAACTGACAAATGTTGGATGAACGAATTACTTGCCTGGATACCAAAGGAGAAAAAAGATGTGAGAAATGGTTGTATAGCACTATATCAATCTTACTGAGATGAAAGCCTGTAAATCAGCTGATTAAAAAACATGTCCACACAGAAGCTTGTTTAAGGTACAACGATTGGCAGATCAATTTCTGTATTTAAAAACTTTTTCAATCCTACACAGTTATGCCAGTCCATTCCCTGTATTTACTATGTGCACTCATTTTTGAAACGCTTTGCATTCGGAGAGATCTGCTGGGAAAAGTTTAGGGTGAATATTATGTTGATATTAAAATGACAAAACATGAATCGAAAGTGCCCAGAATTTGAAAAGCAAGTCAAATATTTCCAACAGTATCACAGTACACAGGTCCGCCCCGGGCCCCACGTTTTCATGGGGCCCCGCACTTTTCAAAACAAAAACAAAATTGTTTTTGCTAGAATTCTCTATATTTATTGTTATTTTTTTTAAGTTTTGGGGCGCAAGGCCATCAAAAATAAATTTTTACGTTTTCCAACTGTAGGTTGAATAAGCGTATATGCTCCAGCTTTGTCCGTCTGTCTGTCCACCCGATAACTGGCGTAAAATTTATTCAATTTCAATTAAATTTTAGTATGTGGTAGGGGACAACCTAGGGATGAACCCTATTGAAAATAAGCGAAATGGAGTCGAAGGTCAGGACATAGGAGCGGGATCCATTCCATCGCCCTAATGTCTCATAACTTACGTAAAAATGCTTCGATTGCGACAAAACTTTATCATGTTGTTCAGGAAGTAAACTGAACAAGTTATGCTGAATGTCATCGAAATGGGATCAAAGGTCAGGGCACAGGAGCGAGATTTATTCCACAGCCATTATCCTCATAACTTGAGTAAAAATGCTTCTATCGCGACAAAACTTTAGTACGTTGGTCCAGAGGTATATTGAACCAATTATTTTTAATATAATCGAAATGAGATCAAAGGTCACGGCACATAAGCGAGATTTATTTCACAGCCATTATCCTCATAACTTGAGTAAAAATGCTTCTATTGTGACAAAACTTTAGTATATGAAATTCCGCCCTGGGCCCCGCAAAAGTTCAATCCGGCCCTGACAGTACATAATAAGAAACCATTACATGCAATTGCCACAATTAAACATACCTAGTCATGGCATGAACGAAGGAGAATCTATGTTTCAAATGCAGAAACATAATGCAAAACATAACATTATTAGATACGTATGCTATTTGCAGACCCCTTTATCAGCATGAAAACACATTTCTCTATTGAATAAATTGCTTTCTGTAGAGTTTCTGGTTAATACAGCTTTCAGTTAGTAGTTAATTAACTATTCTCAGATAAAAAAAATTATCAGTAAATGTAATTTTCCTTGAGTTGTCCTTGAATGATGCTCGTTTGGGGTTCTTAAAATCATTTAGTCCAGGTGCTTTTTATTTTAAAATTGCCTAGCCTAAACAAAACGAACAGTAGTTTCGTATTAAATAAAGGAACCTTGAGTTCAATTTCGACTAAATCAACCATAAACATTTTCTTAATGTACATATAAACCTCTCAAAGGAACCTCTACTTTGTTGACATTTTTTTTTATTGGAGGCTCAATATAATTATTTATTGGACTTGGTTGACAGATTCATTGACATATAAGTTGAACATATATTGGACTTGGTTCATAGATTTATATAGTAGACATTTTGTGTTTCAACGTCAGCAATGTACATAGGTGAATAAGGAACCCAGTGAATAAATCCCTGAAAGACAAATATAAACAACCATGCCTCACCCGAGATTCGAACCCAGACCCCTCCGTTGGGCAATTGATCAGAAGCCATCGCTTAGATCACTGAGCCACCAGGGCCGTCGAAAGACAAAAACAACATTTATGCCTTACCGGGATTCGAACCCAGACCCCTCTGTTGTGCGAATCATAAGAAGCCATTGCTTAGACCACTGCACCACCGGAGAGGCTACTCTGGGGACATTAAGAACATCAAAAGAGGAGGTGCCAATTTCAGGGCTGCCAGCCTATCACACCCAAGAAAATAGTTGCTTTAGTAGCCACTAATGGTAAAAATAGTAGCCTAAATAGTAGCCTGAACAACTTATGTTAATGACTAAAATAGTTGCCCAAAAAAGTGTATTATGAGTTTTAGAATGTAAGTGCTCCACACCAAAAAAAAAAAAAAAAAAAAAATTGTTAATTTTTTTCTTGATTTCAAACCACTGTGACAAAAATTAGCGCATGTTTACATTTTCAAGGGAGGAAAATATCATATATATATATATATCATCATCATCATCATTGTCAACCATTATCAATCCACTGCTGGACAAAGGTCTCCCTAAGTTTCCTCCACAACGGTCTGTCTTGTGCCAGTCTCCTCCATGTCACTCCCGCATACTTTCGAATTTCATCCACCCATCTTCCATGTGGTCTTCTTCTGGGTCTTTTCCTGTCCCTTGGAATCCAATCTAAAATTTCGGCAGTCCATCGATGCTCAGTCCTATTGGCAGTACGTCCAGCCCATTGCCATTTCAGGGATTTAACTCTGATCATGATGTCTTCCACTCTTGTCATTTTTCGGATCCACGAGTTCCTCTTCTTATCTCTCCTGGTTACACCAAGCATGCACCTCTCCATGGTTCTTTGAGTTGTCTGCAGCCTTTGTATGTCTCTTTTAGTTAAGGTCCACATCTCTGCACCATACGTAAGCACTGGAAGGATGCATTGATCAAACACTTTTCTTTTAAGACATAATGGCATATTGCTCTTGAAAATTATGCTGTTTCTTCAAAAAGCTCTCCAGGCAGGTTTTGTACGCCGATTAATTTCTTCATCAATGTGACCCTCACTTGATATCTGCTGTCCATGATAAACATACATGTCTGTTATCTCCAGCTTTTCTCCATCAATCGATAAATCTTCATTTCTTGTAAAAGCATTGAACATCACTTTTGTCTTCTGAAAGTTCATTTTTAATCCCACTTCTTTACTCTTGTCAGCAAGTTCCTGGATCATACTCTGTAGCTCTGATGGGGTAGTTGCAAAAATGACTATGTCATCAGCAAAACGAAGGTGGGTTAGATAATCTCCATTAATCTTTATCCCTTTGTTTTCCCAGTTCAGTGATTGAAAGACATTTTCCAATGTGGCATTAAACAGCTTCGGAGATATGGTGTCACCTTGTCTCACTCCTTTTCCAATTTTTATGTGTGTTGTATTTTCAAACAGCCGAATCTTTGCACTTGCATTTTCATAGATGTTATTAATAATATTAATGTATGCATCTTCAATACCGCAGGATTTCAGAGCCATTGCAACTGCTGATGGTTTCACCGAATCAAAGGCTTTTTCATAATCGATAAAAGCAATGCACAATGGAAGCTCATATTCCCTCGCTCTTTCAATTAGTTCTCTCAGTATGTGGATATGATCTATTGTGCTGTAGCCACTCCTGAATCCAGCTTGTTCTCTCGGTTGAGCCATGTCCAGTGTCACCTTCAAGCGGTGTGAAAGAACTTTAGTGAAGATTTTATAAACCACTGATAGGAGGCTGATAGGTCTGTAGTTCCTGAGATCCTCAATGTCACCTTTTTTATGTAGCAAGATCATTGTAGCGTTGTTCCAATCCTCAGGAATTTTCCCTTCATTAAGGCATCTAGTGAAAATTTGGGCGAGTACTGTTTCGATTTCTCCACTTGCTTCTTGTATGATGTCTACAGTAATTCCATCTTCTCCTGGAGCTTTTCCCCGCTTCATGTTCTTGATTGCATGTGCAACTTCTGCTGGGAGGACTGGAAGAACTCTGATACCTTTCATGATGTCTGGAGTACATGTATCATCCCTTTCATATAATTTGGAGTAGAAATCTTTCACTCTTGTCAAAATTTCAAATTTATTTTGTGTTACAGAACCATCTTCTTTTTTTAGTGCCATAATCTGTTTTCTTTCCCTTACTGAGATGTCCCTTTGCTATCTTTAGGCTTTGGTTGTTTTCAATTGCTTTCCTCACTAGTTCACAGTTGAATTTCCTTACATCTTCAGTGATACTTTTTCGTACTGTGTTGCATAGCTCTATATATTCATCTATATATTCCACTTTGGAAGTCACATCTTCTTTAGTTGTCCTCATCTCTCTTCTTTTTTGCATCAACATTTTGGTTTTGTCCTGATAATTTGTTCACATGCAATTTGTTCTTAGACCCAGCTAATTTTGTTGCTGTTTCCATACGAGCTTTGGTTACCTTTCTGTTAACTTCAGAAATATCCACTTCTTCTGATGTTAGGCCGTCTAAAGCAGAGAATCTGTTCTTCAGTTCCAACTTGAAGGTATTATGGTGTTTTTTAAGGTTGGTTAATACATTTTGTTTGGCTTATGAGCTTGCCACGTTCAAGTTTAGTGTTGAGGTGCATCTTACATCTCACCAATCTATGGTCACTACCTGTGTTGAACTTGTTTAGCACACTGCAGTCTTCTATGCGAATTTTTTGTTACACATAATAAAATCAATTTCACTTGTTGTCCAATTTGGATGCCTCTATGTCCATTTCCTGTGTGGCTTTTTCTTGAAAAAGGAATCCAAGATGAAAAACCCTTCTGCCTCTGCAAACTCAACAAGAGTATTTCCACGCTGGTTTCTGTTGCTGTGACCGAATTTACCTACTGAAGTTTCATTCTGTTGCTGTTGCCCTATTTTTGCATTTAATTTTCTCCCATAATTATCTTCAAGTTTAGCTTACCTTTATTATTTAGATGACGAATTTCCTCATAAAATTCTTCAATTTCTTCTTCCAGATGACTTGTGGTTGGTGCATAAGTTTATATAATCTGATCCTGGTATCTTCTCGAGAGTTGGATAACGAGTCGTGCAGCTCTGTCAGAGGAACTTTCAACTTCTACAACTTTATCCTTCAGTTTCTTGTTTATTATAAATCCAACGCCACTAGTTCTGCCAGTATCTGTCCCACGATAGTAGAAGAGATGTTTACTTTTCAGTTCAATGAGATCTCCTCCTTTTCTCCTTACCTCACTTAGACCGACGATGTCCCATTTGATCCTTTGTAGTTCCTCTTCCAATTCAAGAAGCCTTGATTCAGAAGATAGGGAGCGTCCGTTATATGTAGCCAAGGTCAGCATCAGATGGCAGCCTAGTCCGATCCTCCGGGGATTCTTAGCACCCTCTGCCTTCATGTCGCACTGGCCACTGCCTTGGCCAGGTACATTCCAGCTGTCGGAGACTGAGGGCCAAGATTTAAGTTGTGGAATCATTTTGGAGGGGTTTGGCCATAACTCACCACGCTGGCCAAGCGGGTTGGTGAGTGTGGGATAGCATTTCCTCTAATCCCGATGGTATAGTTATACCGCTATTGGCGGTGGTCAGAGCCCCTTTAGTGGGAACAGGATGCACCACGAGAAGGCGGGGTTGACATTTGTCAAGGAGAGGCTGTGATGTTACGCATCACCTGACCTTACATCCCCATTTATATGCATTGTATTAATTCTTTCTGTATGTTCAAAACTCCCTATTTCTGAAACACAAAATTATCATAACAATAAAACACTTAATATCTATTTTAGAATTATGTACAGGTATGTATAACACATTAAGTCACTTTTGTACGATTTTTAGATTTATGCTAATACCAAATTTTCATCTAATTATTTATATCATACTTTATAATTTATAACATTTACCTTTTATCATTAATAAAACAAATATTTAAATTTAATGAATTGAAAAAAAAATACAAAAGATTTTAATTACATATTAGCTCACTTTCATATTGAAATTTCAACACAGCAAATTTAGAAAACTTACATGTTATTCAGAAATAAAATCCATTCTTCACTTTCACATTAAGAAGCCTTCATATTCACAAGTCTCAACATATGGATTTTGGATGCATGTCATGTTTTAAATACTTCTGTGGGGTAACCAGTTTTATACACATTGAATTAAATGCAAAGAATGAAAACAGATACTTTAAACATTTTGGAAACACAGGCATGGGGTGAGGAGACTGAATGATCTTTTCTTTAGTGGGAAATAGTTTTAGACAATATGAAGTAGTCGTATTTTATCACTAAATGTGAGAAACGACACACAATACCAGTATTTAAAATTTTCTTTTACTTTCAGTTTTTCTTCAAGTTTTTACGATAGACAGTTTCAGTTATTAATAGTTAGGCACGCACTAGAAAAGAAACTATGGATTCAAAATCCATTGAATTAGGTTTCCACCACAGAGAATTTAAAAAGATCCAATGGGTTTATTATTAAAATGGGTTTTAAACACCTTACATATGACACAATAAGAAAGCAAGACCATGGTGTATTTCTGTTATTATAAGAAAACTGAACTAAAGTAATTGACATCAGTATTTGTAATTGGTAGCCAATTATTTAAAAAAAAAATCTTAGCAACAATGCATCTCCAAATTTTGCAAAAAGTTCTTTACTGAATCACAAACTTTCTTCAGGTGAAAATATTTAACAAATGAAAATACTGTAATCAATTTTTAAGTAATTAGATTTTTTTCTACTCAAATGTCAGTACTTTTAACACAACATTAAATTTATCATTGTTAAAATATAATTAACAAGTATATTAAAAAAATATTAAGCAAATGGGTGAATAATTTATTTACAATTATTCACTAAATTTATTTTTTTCTTAAGTTCAGAATCTGTTTCTTTTATCAATGATTGTTTGTCTTGAGCTGTCTTTCTAAAGCTATTTGATTTAACAATGCAGTTAAAATTATGAGTATCTTCTGCTTTTGTTGCCAAGTCATCAGCTGATTTTAATAAATCTAATACTTCATTTTCTACACGTTTTTCTTTTTTTCATACATTCTATTTCATCCAGTATTTGTTTTCTCTTTTGGGCTACAGCAGAATTAGCCTTGTCCTGAGCTTTTTCTTCTAAATTTATTAGCACATCTCACATTACTCAGAAGCAATTTTGAAAACTCAACCTTTTCCATGCCACCAATGTTATTTAGATGGTCATATATTATTCTTTGTAAAACAATAGTTTTCTCTTTCATATTGTCAATCATTAGTTCCTTATTAATGGAGAATCCTCTCTCCACTGATGCCTGTTCATGCGAGAGCAACAGCAGCTTTTTAGTTACCTCCCACAACAGATCATAGTTTTTACTTGAGGATAAATGTTCATAAAATAACACATCTATTCTCAATTCCTCATAATTGTTATCAAAATGTTTAAAATCTGAAGTTACTGCTGCAACGCTACTTATAAAATCCTTTACTGCAGCATAATAGGGTCAACAACACCAGGTTTCAGACGATTTGCATCCACGAGAATTTCTAGAATAATCTTCAAACTTTTTAAGCAAGATTCCTTCTCAGCACTCATTAATTTAGGATCTAAACACTTCATGTGCCGCACAAGAGCATACAGCAGTGGGCATTTAGTGAGCAATTTTTTGGCAAGGTTTTGCAAAATTGATCTGCATTTCATACAAAATTCCATTATCTGCTTTTCACTTGCATTTGATGGCAAAATCTTCATCTCCTTTTTGGCCTGGAATTCAATATCAATCATCCTATAAGTGGAACAATTTTTAGAAGTGCCGTAATGGTCTTTGTTTGTTCTAATACATCCATTTTAACAAAGTGACTCATCAGATTTCTTAACATTTTCTCTAATTCTTTAGCCATGAGTGGCAGCATTAGCTTATCTGCCTGATACTTTTTTTTAAAAAGGGACTCAGTTGCTTTGCAATAGAATTAAAAAAATATAATTTGGCAAGTGCCAATGGATCCTTCACCCATTTTTGGACAATATTAAAGGAAACTGTGCAAGGATTATTTACAATTTTTTGGGCTACCAAAGTTTCATACTTCAAAATAAAGGGCCAAATTTCTACTACACGTTCACACACAGGAGAATTTTCAACTCACCTGTGTGAACAGACTTTAGTGGCATTTTTACAGCATTATCCACATTTAAATAATCCTCACGCTGTGCCGGTGAATCTTTAAATAACCTGTATAGGCTTGAGAGAAATTTTTCTATTTCCCAATTGCTCACAGTAGTAGCATGTTTCAATGCATTATGCACTATGTGCAATCCACAGGTACCAGTGTTTAAGAGAGATGCATTTGAATTGGCCAATAAATCATCTTGAAATAAAGAAAAAAACTTTAAATTTGCATTCGGCCCATCCATAGAAAACTGAACTGTATTTTTTAAAGGCAAATGCTTCAAAGATTGCTTAAGTTTGTCTAATAAAATTTCTGCACTTGTGTGGCCTAAAAACACAGAAGTCTGATACCGTGATGTTACTCTGTTCTTGTCCCAAAATCTTATATGGATGTCCATTTGTTTTTCTTGAGAGTATTTATTTAAACTCTCATCAAACAAAACAACAAAATCTTTGCTTTCATTAATCCGTTGCAACAAAAGTGGTTTAAAATGGGGTGCCAAGGCCAAAGCAGCAAATATATGAACATTTTGTTTGCCCACAAAAAAGTTGAGAGCCATTTCACTGTCTGGAAACGTCAATCGAAACAACTTATTAATTCCAGCACATGATCTGTATGAATAATGGTTTTCTACCACTTTTAAAGTCCATAATATTTCAGCTTTTGTATGACCTTTTCTGGGTAAACAACCTGCTGATGATGATGAAGATGGCTCTGGTGATGATGGTGTTTGTGATGCTGCTGCCGGTACTTTTTCAAACAGTCCATCTAAGGTGGAATTTGTTTTCAGAATGGGTCACGTGCTTTTTACTTTTCGTGTGGCTTCGCAATGCAGACTCTCCCATGAACAAAATATCGATGTTAAAGTCTTTAAGCATAACAAACATCTCGCAACATAATTATTGCCGTAATCCTTACCAACCCACATGGCAAACTTGGGATTGTGCAACCAAAGATCAGTGAAATTGCACTTAAGACTCATATTTATTAAACACAAAAACAAGAAAACTCCAGTATCTAACAATTAGATGACAACTAGAGACATCTCAAAGCAAAACACTAAGTCAATAAAAATCTAAGATTTTTTTTTTTTTACAATTGCTACGCACACACACATTGCAAAGAACTTTCTAGAAAAGCAATGTAAGGAATTCCTACTCAGTAATGCCATGAGCATTGTGTGTAATTCTATGCTATTGCCAGATACATAAGAGTAATATAATACTCTGGGGCCAGAAAAAAAGTGCAACCAAAATACGGAAAATGAACCAACACAAACAAATAATTACAACTTTTTGCTCTCATGGAACAACAGCAGCAAGAAGGACCTGTTGGCATGCACAATTTGTCAATCACGTCTACCCTCCTTCCCTAACTAACGATGAAAATGCAAAGAAAATAATTTTCCGAATTTTCATTTAATAGAGCTGAATTTTTGACAGATACCATAACTTGGTCTTATAAGGTTACCCTGCAAATTTTGCTTGGATCCAATGAAAAGTTTTTAAATTACTCACTTTTTTTTTAACCCTCTGAGCGGTTTCAACATGCTGTGCGCGTTGGAGGGGGGTCTGGTGAAATACACCTATCAACAGCATTGAATGAACCAGCTTTGAAGCAGATGAAGAAGCAAGAAGGGGAAATCCCCGCCTTGCCATAAGTAAAATGAAATGATACGATAGTTTCCCCCGTCGCAGAACAAGTGTTCTGGGGTAGCAAACACACAACTCCTCTCACAGTAGATGGAGGGTGGGGGTGGGGGATCCAATCTTGACCTACTTAACTCCCTGTCAGACTGCAGTGCACCCTTTCTCCCAGTGACGCAGCAGCTTTGAAGTTTACTCTTTTTGACTTCCCATGTCAACGAGAGATTGCAGAAAAAAAGTGAAAAATAACAAAAGGAAAAAGATCGGAAATTCCAATCGAAATTTTTTGGCTGTGGGATTTTAAAATTCAAGGACTTTCCAGGCTAATTAAAGAAATTCAAGGACATTCCAGGCCTTGAAATTCAAGGACTTTCCAGGTTTTCAAGGACGCGTGGGCACCCTGTATGGCTGCTCCAGTACTACTGTATCAAAGGTGTATCAGTCCTGGATTAACCATGCAAAGACATTCAGCAGAAAGGCTCACATTGTTCAGCCATGCACAGTTCATCATAAAGGTAAGAGTCGGGTGTCACGACTAGTATCTCAGCAACAACACGCAACAGACACCCAACTCACTCACCAGTACAACAGCAATACAGTTAGACTCATTTCCACATGCATTATATGCCATAGCTTCCTTTGCCTGGGGTTCTACAGCCAGAGAGCAACGAGGATACCCCATGATGATGCCTAGTCAGTGCATGCAATGCCTCACATGGGCCAAGGAATATCAGAAATGAACTTTTGACAAATGGAAGGTCACCTGGTATGATGAGTCCCATTTCCTACTTCACCATGCTGATGGCAAGGTTCGCCTATGGCATAAACAGCATGAAGCCCTATCCCCTGACTGCACAGTTGGGGTTCACCTGGTTTGTGGAGGTGGTATTCTGGTGTGGGGAGCTTTTTCCTGACAAGCCCTAGGTCCATTGGTTATTATTTCACAATTGTTGAATGGTGGGGCTACAAGGACCTGTTAGCCAATTATCTCCATCCACATCTGCTCGAGGTTTAATTGGACCACAGTACCATCTTTGCACAGGACAACAAACCAACTCATTGGGCTCATATAACTACTGAATGGTTGGAGGAACGTGACGAATTTACCACATTGCTTTGGCCCCAAACTCTCCTGACTCTAAACCCATTGAACATTTGTGGGATATTCTGGAATGGGATATGAGAACTGCTCACAGAATGAGAGAGAACTGATGCAGCAGAAATGGGTGAAGTTATGCATGGAGGGTGTTTGATACCTGTGGAATCTGCAAGCAGTGACTGTTACAGAAAGGTGGGCCAATACATTATTAGGTAGATGTTCCTAATGCAAATTAATGTGTTGTACATGAAATCACAAATATGAAGGTTTAGTTGTCTCATGAAACAGCGTGTATAAAAATTGGAAAGCAAGTGAGACAAACAGATATAGTATTTTCTAAGGTCTCCAGTGCTCCATTCTCTTCATCAGGGTTCGTACACTTTTTTGGGGAAAAAATTCAAGGACTTTCCAGGCCTTTTCCAGGACATATACAAAAATTTCCAGGATGATTATTACGCTTTACAGTACCATGCTCAAATTATTTTTTAAAAGCAATTTAAGTAATAAAAATAATGAAAGATGCAAATGGGTGAGTGTGCTTTTTTACCCATTACATTTCTTTTTAATGTTTTTAATTGGCGAATTACCCAATAATGCTAAATTGAATCATGATGCAATTACCACAAGGCTATTCAGAAAATCCTTTCCCTCAATCAGAAAATGATTAATTCAATCAGTCATTTTAGCTGCATCACTATTCTGCACTATCTTCCATGTAATCAGACTATTATTGATAACAACTGAAATTATTATGAAATAAAGTGAGGGCAGATCCAGAATTTAAGAATGGGGAGGGCACACATCTAACAGAGGACTGGTAAAAAAATCTCTGAGATTTATATCCACCAAAAAAACATGGGGTACCCATAAGGGGAAGATGGGGTGCTCGCCTGTCAGTGTACATCACAAACAGCAGTTCTGAAGTACTGCTGTGTGGATCACTGAAAAGTTCGGGCAAATGTAAGACAAAACGTGGAGTTGCAAATCCATAAGTGAAAAAGTGTGATGTCTGAAAACAAGAAATGTGAGACAAAGCAAAGCACTTATCTATTTACTCAATTCCCCCCCCCCTTTTTTTTTTTGAAATGGGGCATGTGCCTGTTATGCCCACAGGTGGATTCTAGCTCTGATAAAAAGTGTTTCCATACATGGGAATGATTTTTTTTTAACATTCCCAATGACTGCCACTGGTGGCTGCATATTGGGACGTGACTTTTGAAGGCAATGAAAATCTTAATTACTAGACAGAATATGTGCCAGACTTGAGGAAAATTTCCCCAATTTGTAGTACAGTTATGTTAAATCAAAAAGCATAAGCCACGGAATCACTATGCACCTCAAGAAATGATTCGGGAGTGGACGATCATAGAAGGGTGAACCAATAGAGTTTAAAACAGAAAGTGTAATTTTAGGAACATGGCGACAAATTTCAAATAAGTTTCATCATAGAAGTCAGAAAGCCCTGGTCCACCACCCAACACAAAAGAATCTAACCACCTCTATGTCTACCAGTACATTTGCCTCATATTACTTTCCAAAAATTATTTTTCATATCAAACAAGATTGCCTCAATTTACTTTTTTTAAAAATCAAAATCACTGCTAAACTAAATTTATGAAGTGCTACCCCAAAATGTGGAACTAGCCAAACTATTTATAAAAACCTTAAACATAAAAAAATTTCAGTTTTTTATTGGTATAAATTAGGATATTCTAAAGTATTTTACATAAATAAAAAAATGATGAGCATAAGGAATCTCTACCTCCAGTTAAGCTTCAATCATAATAAGAATCAGAATAACCACTTTTGGTACAACTCCCAAAACATAAGACATCTTAATTATATGAATTAATTCTTTATAAGCTTTTTTTTTTTAAAAAAAATGAAGTTTGTCAGTTATATAAACCAAAATCTGATCAATGCATAAGGACAATTGATTGAATTGTTTTGGCCACAAATCATAGTAAAATGTACAGCAAAAATATGTTTCAGGAGCCCATGAGTATTTACTGTACAAGTATATATAAAGTTTTATATTACTTACCAAAGTTTTAGTCCAATAAGAAGCCCAATTGTGGAAGTTAGTTGCAGAAAGTTATAACTTTTTGGAACAGAAGAATTCATTAGTCTATTTACATGAACTTCATATGAAAAACACTAAATAATTATGAAGATATAAGATCAAAACTGGTTTGAAGTTCAACATGCTTCAAAGAAAAAAAAAAAGTTCATTTCTATTGTAAATTGTACAAATATAAAAATTTAATGTTTTAGTATTAATTCTCTATATGCTTGGAAGATACCACAAATATGGAGTATCAATGGATGGTTATACAGATTTAAGATTGCTGACTTTGGTTTCAAGTTCCAAATCCATTTTTTTAAGTACTGTTCTTTTCTCATGAGCAGTTTTTCTAAAGCTATTAGATTTTACAATGTATGTAATGTTATTTGTAGTTTCAGCTTTTAAAGCTAAATCATCAGCAGAGTTAAGTAATTCTTTGATTTCTCCTTCAATGAGTTTCCTTTTCTTTTTTATGCTATCAATTTCATCTAAAATAGCTTTCCTTTTTCCACATATGGCTGCTTTTTCCTTTTCTTCGGACTTATCATCCAAATAATGTATGTATTTTTGCCTTGCAGCTCCAACTGATAACAGAAAGGATTTTGAGATATTTACCTTATCAATACCACCTACATAGGATATATGATCATAAATAATTCTCTGTGCTACAATTGACTACTCTCTCATGTTTTCTACAATGAGCTCCTTATTGACTGATAAACCCCTCTCAACAGAAGCTTGCCCATGTGACAACAGTAAAAGAAGTTTCACAACTTTCCACAGTTCACTAAAAGCTTAAGTAGAAGACATGTACTTATACAATAATGTGTCTACTCTTTGTTGTTTATCTTCTGGATCAAAGTTTATGAATGAAGATTTTACTGCTGCAACACTGGTCACGAATTCCTTAAACTGCCATATTACACCATCACATAATTCTGGTTGTATTCTATGAGCATCAACAAGAAGTGTGAGAATGGATGTTAGATTCTTAATACAAGTCTCACTATTTTTTGACATCAACCGAGGATCTAAACACTTCATGTGGCGAACAAGGGAGTACTTAAGTGGATTTTTTTCCAATAGCTTCACAACTAGCTTCTGCAAAAATATTCGGCATTCCATTCTAAACTCCATAGGTTTGCGTTCACTAGTGTTCTTAACACTTAATTCTTTCAATGCCTTCTCTGTTTGAAACCCAACATCAATTTCTTTGTAGTGACAACACTGAGATGCATCTGTAAGGTCTACTTGTAACAGCTTTAAGGCAGAGTTAGCTTCTGCCATTACGGTTCTTTTAACAAAACGATTCATCATATTTCTTAGCATCTTTTCAAGATCTGTGGCCATAAAAGGCATCATTGGCTTATCTGACTGATATGCCTTGAGAAATGGTACCAGCTGTTTTGAAACTGAATTGAAGAAATGCAGTTTAGCCAAAACAAAAGGATCTTTAGTGAAAGTTTTGATAGCATCAAATGATACAGTGTGGGGATTCTTGATGAACTTCTTTGCAACTTAGTTAACATAATTTTCAAAATGTCTGCCCAAATTTCTAATGTTCGCTCGCAGGCAGGAGTATTTTCTAGCCACCTGTGTGGGCAGAATTTTAATGGCATCTTACTGGCTAAAATTATTTTAGAAAAATCTTTCCTCCTTGCAGGTGAATCTTTAAAAAGCCTAAATAATGATGAAAGCAACTTTTGAATTTCCCACCCTGTTGCTGAAGCTCCATGTCGAAAGGCATTGTTTACAATGTGAAGTCTACAGCTCCCTGTGTTTAGGAGTTGGACATTTGAGTCAGCACTAAGTGTTGATTGCAGCATATCAAAAAACTTCCAGTTAACATTGGGTCCATCCATTGATAACTGCACAATGTTACACAGTGGGAGGCACGCCATGAATTCAAGAAATTTTTCCATCATTATGTCTGCACTAGCATGACCCAAAAGAAACTGATGACAAATATCTGGTTGAAACTGTTCCTTTTCCCCATAAACGAACATGTATATCCATTTGTTTTGACTGACTAAACTTGTTTAAACTTTCGTCAAACAAAATCACAAAATTTTCCTTTTCAGTTTTGACTTCCTGAACCAACACTGATTTAAAGTGAGGTGCCAAACCAAAGCAACAAATGTAGGAAAAAATTTTTTCGCCACAGCTGAAGTTTCCAGCAATTCTGCTGTCAGAAAACATTAGGCGGAATAAAACATCATTACCTGCACAAGACCTGTAAGAGTAATGAGATTTAACCACTTTCAAACACCACAATGCTTCTGCTTTAATGGTTGCATTTTTTTCAAGAGGAATATGCAGAGGATTAGATGTGGATGCAATAGGCTGTACTTGCTTATCACTTGATACACATAGTAATTTATCAACAGTTAGTGGAACATTTTTACAGCTTTCTGTCAACATACTATGTTTTTTTCCTTTCATGTGGCTTCTTAAAAAGCAGATTCCCCCATATTCGAAACATCTATTATTTTAATGCATAAAATGCATTTTGCAACATGGCAATTGCTTTCATCTTTTTTAATCCATCCAGCATATTTAGGATTTATTAGCCAAAGATCACTAAAAGTACACTTACCCATATTTAATGGGGGGGGATGAAAAAATGGCCAAATCAACTGAAACAGTAAATGAAAACCAAAAAAAATATCTAAGATCAGGAACCACACTGAATTTGAATGACTGTCTTGACACAAAGGAAAGCACACAACTAAAAATTGAGAATTTCCCCTGAGTAAGGGGCTACACATGTGACCAATTACTATAGGCCAGATTTTAAGTAATTAAAGAAAAGGGGTCTTACTGCTATGCTCTTTCCTGCTCCCCCAGCTTTATCCTTTAGGCAGCCTGGGTTGCAAATGCTTTGGCATTGATTTAGTCTTCATTCAAAACAAGGAAACAACACTTAGTGAAGTTACTGTTTTATGACCTGTCTGCCAATCAGTAGACAGAGTGTTGTGCTAAAAGACTGTTACAAAGCATCACCTCTTACAGCTGGGCTCCAAACCAGAGGAAAGGAAATGTTAACAAACACTTAGTGCCTAAGGGAAGCAAAACTTTGTACTGGGTCTCCTCCTCCAAGTCTCAAATCTTTCATACTTACCCAGCTGGAGAGTGGACGTAGGGCTTCAAGGTCAGCAGATTCACCATGGCATTTAATCGCGTTATGCCCTCCAATAATTAAACCTTATAGCACAAATCTTGAGACTGCCTTCCCAGAACAACAAAAAACGGGGTATTTCGCTATTTCAATTTCTTACTCAAAAGTGCAGTAGATTACCAGATTTTTCATAAGATTTTCACTCCCCGAAAAAATCAGTAGTTCGTCAAAAATTGTAGACCTGACAAAAGGGCTATTCAGTAAGCATACAACTTCCAAAGAGCTGAAAGTGAAAAAAAGAAAAAAAAAAATGGTAATGCCCTCAAAAGGCACCTCAACAAATGCTTTGAATAAGATGTAATTACAGGGGGGATTGTGAGATCAAATCAACAATATGAAATTAGCGCAACGCAATGACGATAACGGACAGTGTATGGCCAAGTGAGCTTACAAGTGCGAAATTTAAGATTTTTTATTTTAGCTTTTATATAAACTGGTTTATCCTGCTAAAACTATAAAATATTTTGCTTTAAATTTAAAAATTAAAAGTCTAATATATATATGGACTTTTCATTTTCCAAAATTCCTGTGTTTTAATTACTAAAAAAGTCCGGAATTCAGGATAAAATCCCGACCAAAATCACCCCTCTAATTAGCCAATGATCAGCAGGGGGGGGGGGGGCACTTAAAAAAGCGAGGAGGGGAAAATGATGCAGTTGCATAGATTATAAAATGCTTTTCAACATATGACTGACCATGCACAGCTCTGCAGTTTAAGGTTTATTACACAAATTTATCAAGCACAAGATCGTAAAGAACGGATTCTGTTCTTATACCGACCTTTGAATTCGATTTGGACTATTTTCTACAAGGGTAGGTTTCCCCAGGTCTCTTCTCTCTGATAACATACCAAAACTTCGTTGTAATCAAACAGATTTTATGTGAGTTAACATTCCTAAGCTTGGAGAATGAATACTGCTCTTATATCTACGCCTTTGAATTTAATTTCGACCATTTTCAACAGGGTTGGTTGGTTGGTTGATTAATTTTTATGGCGCAAGGGCCATGGTTGGCCAAAGAGCGCCAAACAAAAGACATCAAAACGAAACAAAAATCAATAAAAAACGTACACAAGGTTAAAAACAGGCTGATGCGGTAAAATTGAAAGGATGAAGCGGTAAAAGTGAAAGATGGAAATGAATACGGTAAAACTAAATGAGGTTAAAAAAGTCAATCTCCTTAAAAAAGGAGAACACTGCGGTCAGGTCGCAGTCCTCACCAATGAGAGTCTGCAGCGTAGCAGCTCCTTCGTCCAACAAATGAGAATGAAAATAACAAAAACGATGATCACAAAAACGAACACAAGTACACAAAACATGAAGGACGGTGAGGCGACAATGGCACGCCTCACACATCGGGGCACTGTCGCCACACAGCAAAAAGCGGTGAGTAAAACGACAGTGCCCAATGCGGAGACGTGCAAGAACAACCTCCTCACGACGGTTCTTCCGCAAACTAGACTTCCATAGTCCGATCTGTGGTTTGATGGCATAAAGTTTATTGCTGCCCTGCTGAGACCACAGGGACTGCCACTCATCCAAAACAAATTTCCGGATCAAAGAGCGAAAATCCCGGAAAGACAGCGGCAGCCGAGCTGGCGACATGAAGGAAACAGACCTGGCAGAGAGATCTGCCAGCTCGTTACCCGGATCCCAACATGGCCAGGAACCCAACAGAATCGGACCAGGAAGCCATCACCCTCCAAAGTTCCAAGAAGACGACGGACATCACGGATGACAGGTGAGTCCGTGTCCTCTGGAGAAGATAAAACATGGATGACGGACTGGGAATCAGAGCAAACCATAGCGCGACGAAGTGATCGAGACTGTATGTGGCACAAAGCGAGGTGTACCGCACGCATCTCTGCTGAAAAGACGGTGGATTCAGGCGGAAGCCTCTCAGCATGTGAGGGCTTCGCCACACACAAAAGCGGATCCAACGACATCCCCGGACTTCGAGCCATCGGTGAACACAGGCACAAAATCCGGGTAGACAGACTGTTTTTCAGCAAAGAGCTGCTGGTACACCAGAGCAGGAGTGGAAGACTTTGGCCACACACAAAGAGAAAGGTCAGCCGTTGCTAGAACGGACTGCCAAGGAGGACGGTTGAAAAAGGTGGTCAAACCAATCCTTGACAAGTTCAGACCAGCATCGCGCACTATGGCAGACATCCGAATCCCGAACGTCGGAACACAGGAGGGGCGGTTGGAAAACAAGCGGACACAGTCCGGTTGGAAGATGGAACCATGCAGGGGATGATCAGGAAGGGATTTCAGTTTTGTGTAAAACTGAAGAGACAGCTGCTTACGACGGATGCACAACGGCGGCTCATGAGCCTCCGCATACAGGCTATGCACGGGAGAGGTACGGAAAGCACCAGTACATAGCCGCAATGCCTGGTGATGGACGGGGTCCAAAGGCTTTAAAACCGATGGACGCGCTGAACCGTATGTAATGCATCCGAAGTCTAACTTTGACCGAATCAGAGAATGGTAAATGCGAAGCATTGAGCACCTGTCGGCCCCCAAGATGTTCGGGGAGAGGACCTTCAGGATACGCAATGACCTCGTGCACTTCACCTTCAAAGACTGAATGTGAGGCCGGAAGGTGAGCGCTCGGTCAAAAGTTAGCCCAAGGAACCTGGCTTCTGACACCACAGGGATGGTAGAACACCCCAGACGGAGGCTGGGGTCTGGGTGAAGACCCCGTTTGCGGCAAAAATGCACGCAAACGGTCTTCTGCGTCGAGAAGCCAAATCCATTTTGGGAAGCCCAGTGAGAGATCTTGGTAATGGCAGACTGGAGCTGTCTCTCGATGGTACGCATGTTTACAGAGGCGCAAGAGATCTGCAGATCATCCACGTACATGGTTCCACGAACCGTCGGAGGAAGCAGGTGGAAAATATGGTTGACACGAAGGATGAAAAGAGTGACTGATAAAATGGAGCCTTGAGGTACACCCTGTTCTTGCGGGTACACCGCAGAGAGGAGTCGACCCGACGCGCACACGGAACTCCGGTCCTGGAGAAATCCGGCGATGAAAGATGGTAAGTTTCCCGCAATCCGCACTCGTGCAGATCACGGAGAATGCCGTATCTCCAGGTACGGTCATAGGCTTCTCCATGTCGAAGAATACGGGAGACCATGTGCTGACGTCTAACAAACGCCTCCCTGACAGATGTCTCAAGGCGAAGATGACTATCGGTGGTGGATCGAGATGTGCGAAATCCACTCTGATGAGGTGAAAAAATGTGATGAAACTCCAGATAAAAAATGAGACGAAAATTAATGATACGCTCGAGTACTTTGCAAAGGCAGCTCGTCATAGCAATTGGCCGGTAGTTCAACGGGTTAGTGGGATCTTTACCAGGTTTGGGAACAGGAACGACAATGGCAGTGTGCCAAGATTCGGGAAAGACATGCTCTTGCCAAATCCTGTTCAACAGGAGTAGCAGACATTCAAGAGAGGACGGAGAAAGGTGCTTCAGCATTTCGTAATGGATGTTATCCGGTCCGACAGATGTCCGGCCGGACCGATTCAAAGCGGTCGTCAGCTCCACGGCAGTCAGCGGGCTGTTGTAATCTGTGGCAGAAAACGGTCCAAAAGAAATCTTGGACCGTTCAAGCCGCGGCTGTAACTGCCGGAACGAAGCAGGGTAATTGCTGCTGCTGGACACAGAAGAAAAAGCGGCGCCCAGACAGTCAGCAATACCCTGAGCGTCAGCAACCGTCCCTCCACCACTCTCAAGAATGGAGATTTCCCCAGATGGGTACTGTCCCCGAATCTTACGAATCCTGTCCCAAACGATCTTAGGGCTGGTATTGGTGTTAATCCCGGATACATATTGTATCCAGGACTCCCGTTGACTACGCCTACGAACCAATCGCGCGTAGGACTTGGCTTTCTTGAAAGCAAGTAGGTTCGCGTCGGTGGGGTACCGACGAAACCTACCCCAAGCCCGATGTTGGGCCCGACAAGCAGCCATACAAGTAGAATTCCACCAAGGTCTCGGGCAACGTGGAAGTTTAGTCGACGTCCTGGGGATGGTAAGTTCTGCCGCTTGCACAATACAATCCGTTACCGCCGCAACAGCGTCATTGACCGTTCCCGAGGTCACCACAGCTGGAGTAATAATCGCTGAAGCCGTGAATGTGTCCCACTTGGCACGATCAATATTCCATCTAGCAGGGCGAGTAGGGTAACGGTACCCGCCACCCGCGAGACGGAGAAAGATGGGAAAGTGATCGCTGCCAAGGGGATCAACAGACACGCTCCAGGACCAGTCAGGATATAAGGATGGTGAACTCAGAGACAGATCAATGGCTGAGTACGAGCGGGTGGGTTCATGAAAATAAGTGACTGCCCCGGTGTTATGGAGACAGAGGGACGTGTTGGAGAGAAGGGACTCAACAACACGGCCCCTACAGTCTCGAGTGGTAGAACCCCACAACGGATTGTGAGCATTAAAATCTCCGAAGATGAAGAAAGGAGGCGGCAGCTGGTCAACTAAATCTTCCAGATCCGAAAGGCTTACAGCTTCAGTTGGTGGTATGTAGATGGAACACACCGTGAGCAGAGTGTTCACAGACAGTCTCACTGCCACTGCCTGCAAAGGCGTCCGAAGGGCAACCGCAGTGACAGGGACACCATGAGGAACAACGACGGCCACTCCTCCGCAGGCAATTACGCCGTCCTGGTGATCTTTGCGGAAAAAAGAATGTCTCCGCAGCGAAGGAGTGTCCGTCATGCGAAGCTTTGTCTCCTGGAGACACACGCACACAGGTGTGTGCGAAGACAGTAAGCCTTTTAAATCGTCAATGCGTGAACGCAGACCTCGGCAATTCCACTGAATGAGCGTGGCCATAATGAAAAATGTAATGAAAGAATGAAAAAGGCAGACGACTAGAACGTCTCACTGTCGTCCATCACCTCCAATCCATCCGCAGTGTCGGGAGGTAACACAGGGCTGTGTTTACCCCCTGTGTTGAGAGATGGTTTTTGCTTGCTCTGTTTCGGGGAGGATGAACCCGGTTTTACCTTATCCGGCTTCTTCTTTCCAGTGCCCTGGACCGGGGTCCCTGTGATGGCCGTAGATGGTTTCGGCATAGAGGTAGGTTTAGGCGACGATGTTGATGTCGCCTTGGATGCACAATACGGCGAGACTTCAGTGCTTCCATACCAGCAGTGACGATGTCCCCAAAATCATAAGGACACCCCGCTGGGATGGACACCTCAGTCTGGACCGCCACTGAAGCCTTCTGCACCACAACTGAAGCATAGGACCGCCGGCCTGGTTGTAAAGGGGCGATCCGCCGTCCTGGCCTCGGGATATGAGAGATGCTCAGTTGTCTTCAGGCGTTGGATTGCCTGTTCCTCTATCCACTTTGGACACTGCTTAGAAGAAGCAGGATGAGTCCCTTCGCAGTTGACACGATGATCAGACTCTGCAGAGCAATCCGCCAAAGAGTGTTCTGTGGAACCACAGCGGCCACACTTTGCAACATTACGGCAAGACTGCTGGGAGTGACCGTAATGCTGGCACCTGAAACAACGCAAGGGGTTCGGGATATACGGCCGAACATCAAGCCGTAAATAACCTGCCTTGATGGAGGTAGGCAGGGTTGGGGAGTCAAAAGTCAGGATGATGTTACGGGAGGGAATAGATTTCCCATCCCGCCTGAAAAGAATCCGTCGAACCCCAATGACATGCTGTTCACCAAGTTCCTCCAGCAATTCCTCATCGCTGCATTCAAGCAGGTCGCGGGAGTTGACAACACCGCGAGAGGAATTGAGGTAACCGTGTGGAGAAACCTGGACAGGAATGCCAAGCAAAACGGTCGTCTCTAGCAAGGTGGCACTGTGGCGTGGATTAGAGGTTTCCACAAGAAGATCCCCTGAAGGGAGCTTCTTCACACTCTTTGGAGAGCCAGCAACTGCCTGCAGAGCCTTATTGATCCAGAAAGGACTCTTGCTACTGAGTGACTGTGAAGAGTCACCAGATTTGAGTAACAGAAACAGAGCATTGCAATTAGTAGAGACAAGTTTCTTTGTTGAGGAAGGTGGATCTTCCTCCACAGGGCGCTTTAAATTTGTAGCATGGGAAACACTTTTGTGTTCCATGAAGAAGTGAAAAGATTCGTCCGCCAACCTCCCCACCCACTACCGAGCCCAACGAGGGAGAGCCGGAGAGGTCCGCAAGCCCAAGAGGACGCAGGACACGGCTCTAGGGATAGTCAGCGGATATAGCAAGTTGGTAGGGCAGACACACGCTTAGCGTGCACTCAGACTTTCCCGTGCCCGGAGAACACCCCTTTGGCATGCCCACCCTACCCCCATACTCACCCAGTCGAACAGAACGACAAGCCGCTAGAAGTCTGGACGCCACTCGGCCACAGACTTCCTGACTAGGAAGTGGGTTAGCTCCCAGCCTCCCGTTTAGGGTGAAGCAGAGGGCAAAGAGGAGTATTGGCATCTGGAGACAACTACAACCCGGCCCCCAGATACCTCAGCCTCCAGCATCCCCTTTTCCACCTGTACGGGTCACCGCACACGGCAAACATGCAGGTAGGTCTAAGCTAACCAGCTCCGGAAAAACAGAAAATGTAACATAAAAGAGAAAAGACAGGAAGAGAACGAGGAAACAAACCCGGAACTGGCGCCTCATCACAACCTCAGCAGCCTACAACTGAGGCGGGAACATGGCACTATATGAACGAAAGACGAAAAAAAGCAAAACAATAAGAGAAAATCGGCTCGGGCCGTGGGGACGCCATCCCCCATCAGCTGGATGAACAGCTGTCCCTTCGGTGATGTAATCGTCAAAGCCGCAGAGGCAATAGAAACCGTCACAAGGTGAGCTCGGGCCGTGGGGGCGCCGCTCCCCAAATAACTGGAAAACCAGTTATCCCCGTGCGGGGTTTTCAACAGGGTAGGTTCCTAGGTTGTACCTAACAGCATACTAAAATTTCGCCAAAATCCAACCCCTTTTACGTGAATTATCGTACAGACAAATGGAAAAAAACCAAAGCATAAACGTTTCTGCAACCTACAGTTTGAAAGGGTTAGTAATTTCTAAAATAAGAACATAACGAACAGCGTGAAAACTAGCTCATACACAGAATATTTGAAACTACAGTATGCGCTCTCAATTACTAGGGATGATAGGGGGAAGGGAATAGAACTGTCCATAATTAGCATGTTTTCGTTGCGCTAGGCGCTTAAGCACTGCTGAATTCCGTCAGACCTCCAATGGTCAAATGATTGAAATGTGCTGATGTTCATGGAATGAAATGGTTGATCAGCTATGATAACCACATAAAAGTTCGAAGGGGAGGGGGCGATTTTTTTTACTTTATGCAACATTCTACATTACTCCAGCATTTATCTTGTCATCATCAACAATAGCAATGTAACTACCACTTACGATCGCGGATATTGGCCAACTGAAAATCTGCCATACCACTAAGGGATACAACACACTGGTATCCTGTTACAATGTATTGTAATTGAAAAAAAAAAAAAAAAAAAAAAGATTTCAGAAATTAAGATCGAAAAAAAAAAAAAAAAAAAAACTTTCAGAAATTAATATCATCAAGTCATGGTGTTTCAAAAATCCGCTTTCCTTTATAATGTTTAAAAACATGTTTTTGCATTTTTACCTGTGGTGTATAATAAAAGTGGGTTGATTTTTTTATGGAATCAGACGTCCATATGTCTGATTGTCTTCATCTTAGTTCACATGTTAGCTACTGTGTACAAGTAGACCTATTTTTTCAGCTCAAAAATATGTAGTTTTGTATATATTCACAGTATAACTCATTCCGTATTCCCACAGAACAAAATTCAGCAGATACAAAATGAAGAACATCAAGACCCACCCAACACCATGTTTCTGACTGTCTGCTGTTTATATTCAAGAAATGCAAATATGGATCAATGGTGAATGCAGCAACTATGGTTTTTATTTATTACCAAGAAAAAAAAAAGGAGCCTGAAAGCTGTAAAGCTGAAACGGATATTTCTCCCCCTCCCCTTCCCGAAAACATTCCGATTAAGTTCAAACAGCAGGAGCACGCGTCCACGCACACTCACACACAACCTCTGGAATGTCCTGATGGAACGGCTTCTTTCCATTTGGCACATCACCATAAAATCACCACCTGCAGCTCACTGAAGTGTCTTCCTCCTTCACCCTAACTATAGGAGAAAACGTAAAAAAAAAAAAAAAAATGCTCCCCAATTTTCGACAAAATGACCAAATTTACGTCATAACGTTGCAATTTACTTAAAATACGTTCATCTGCTGAATTTCGCCTAAATCCATTGAAAACTTTTTAATTATAGAATTTTTTATTAAAACAGTAACTCAGACGTCTGAATAAAAATGTATGTTTGTAATTCAAATACAGTCCATATCATCACAGAAACAAAATTTAAGGATCACTCTGTTTAAATAAACCATGGCATCTAAAAAAAAATTAATTCACTTGCTTTTCCCGTAATTTATGATTGCCGTTTCTTTTTTCAATCCGATTTTGCAACGGAAGATTTTTTTTTTGCATCTGCTAAAGTTTCAAACGGAATTTGGAGAAATTTGCACTAGAACTTTATTGTGATGTATTTTAACCACTGCAAAAATTTTACTGTGTTATTTTCAAAATTCGGGAAAACGGATTTCTGAAAAATATCGCTAGTCCTTTTGAGCTGTGGAAGTGATAAACAGGTGTTTGCTTTCTTCCCAACCAAGGGCTTCGGATCAGCGCTCCCAGCTGTCAATCAACCGTTGCTATGGTAACACCCTTTCTGCTCAAGGCTCACTGTCTAAAGAGGCACACATAATAAAAATTTTCAAAGCTAACTTTTTAAGTTTTAAACCAATTCAAATGGAATTTTGGGAGTGAGCTTCTGTAATCCAATTATAGTAAATGTAAAAATTTCAGCCACTTTTGTGAAAAATTCACAAAGATAGTTTTCTTATTTTTTATCATAAGTAGACGAAGTCTCTTGAGGGGTGGGCCGGAAGCAAGCGTCTTAATGCAATAAACAAGGAGCAGATGAATGTGTTGTTCAGGCATACTCTTCACTGGTGGATGCCAGCTGACTTTGTAAACACATGACCCCCTTGCAAATGCTAAAAATGTCTCTTCTTTCCCCTTCTGTTGTTCTCAGCAGTTGTCGGACAGACATCAAAAGCTCAGGGCTAGAGAATGCATCAAGCTCCCCTTCCCTAACAGACCTGCTAGTAATCATCCAATTTTATTGCACTGGAAGTAGTGCTTTCCTCCCCCTACCCCCCAAGCCAAATTAGGATTTGGGCACATCCGAAACACCACTGTTGCTGGCGGTTTCTTTGAAAACAGAGGAGAGGAACTTAAAAAAATGAAGGGGTAACAGTCAGTTAAACAATTTCCTAAAAGGGCATTTTTTTTAAGCACTAATTTCTAATTTCAAGGCTTTTCAAGACAGCATTAAAAAAATACCGTTTTTCCAGGATATTCCAGGCCTTGAAAATGTAATCATGATTTTCCAGGACTTTCCAGGTTTTCAAGCACGCGTGCGCACCCTGCTTCCTATCTTTGTTCTTGGTAGACAAAGAGATAAAGACTGATGGATTTTTCTGAATGCACTTTTGTATTATTGGACACTTAATTCCCTTCGCAAGTACTCCTTACAGCTGCAGTGTAAGAGCCAGGAACTAGGTGACAGAAGTAAATAAATGAAATTAAAAACTTACAGGAAATAAATTTGAAGTACAGTGTTTTTACACAAACCGAAGGTTTAGACATGAACGGAGGCAAATCTAGAAGTAAACTGTGCTAACATTTACTTTGAACAACATATATCAAATAAGGGTCATATCTAAGTAGAAATTAATAGGTATAAAAACTTAGATGCAGAATATTTGAAAGGAATCGAACAATTCTCAAGAGCAATTTGCCATTATGTCTTAAAACAAAAGCATTTAGTCAATGCATCATTGCAGTCCTTATTTATTCATCAGAGACATGGACATGAACTAAAAAGGTCAAACGGGTGCTGTGGACAACTAAAAGAATGAACACATGTGTATGGATGAAGAGTTGTGTATCTGTTTATAAAGGCATAATACAGAACTGAAAAAGTGTAAGAAAAAAGTGTTTTTATTGTTTTTGTTTTTCTAAGTGTTCACATGTTTCTAATTACTGTGTGCTTTTGGGGAATTTTTTAAATGTTTGCTGTTATTGTGTATAAATAAACCTCTTTACACCAAAGTGAAAAATTACAATATCTGACAATGCTGCTGAAATTGTGTGGCATCAATGCTTCATTACTGCAAGTTCCAAAACTCTTGCAAGACAACATTCTGGACGTTATTTAAAGATGGTTGTCAGATGGTGGTCAAGTGATTTGTAAATTCACAGCTCCTGATTTCTCTTGCTTCATGGTGCATGTAAAATTTGCTAGGTTTTAACAAATCAGTATCAAAGAATTTGAAAGAGTTTGGTACTGAAATTTGTCAAACTTATCCCAAGTAGTCCTGCGTATGCTTGAAATGTTTCTTATTCCCAAATACTATTGCATAAGCTTGAAGTGTTTACAGAGTCAAGTTGTCCGAATATAACTTCTCTTTAGCTTTTTGCTTATTTTTATGATTTTCCTTCAAAGCTTGTAAAAGAAGCTTCCTGAAATCACTTATAAACCAGGGACGTGCAATTCATAGAAGCAATGCTTGCCTTACTAGAAATGAATAATTGAAAGCTTAACAAAAATTAGATTATTTTTTATTTAGAATGGCTATTAAAATTTAGACCCATGGCGTGATTGCTTCCGAAAATACACCTCTTAAATAACTATTAAATAATTTTTGCCGTAGCTTTATGGAAATTTAGTGCCATCTTCGTGTAAAGATCACGCTTCCTGGAACGACCACGACTAACCTCACCACTTCTGCTATCAGGGCTGTGCAAGCAATCCAGAAGTTGCTTTGGATTCCTCCATTCGTTTCTTCACAGCAGCCGCTCCGAACGACCACATGACTAAGCTCACCACTTCTGCTATCAGGGCTGTGCAAGCAATCCAGAAGTTGCTTCGGATTCCTCCATTCGTTTCAAGCTTCACAGCAGCCGCTCCGAATGACCACATGACTAAGCTCACCACTTCTGCTATCAGGGCTGTGCAAGCAATCCAGAAGTTGCTTTGGATTCCTCCATTCGTTTCAAGCTTCACAGCAGCCGCTCCGAACGACCACATGACTAAGCTCACCACTTCTGCTATCAGGGCTGTGCAAGCAATCCAGAAGTTACTTTGGATTCCTCCATTCGTTTCAAGCTTCACAGCAGCCGCTCCTGAACGACCACATGACTAAGCTCACCACTTCTGCTATCAGGGCTGTGCAAGCAATCCAGAAGTTACTTTGGATTCCTCCATTCGTTTCAAGCTTCACAGCAGCCGCTCCGAACGACCACATGACTAAGCTCACCACTTCTGCTATCAGGGCTGTGCAAGCAATCCAGAAGTTGCTTCGGATTCCTCCATTCGTTTCAAGCTTCACAGCAGCCGCTCCGAATGACCACATGACTAAGCTCACCACTTCTGCTATCAGGGCTGTGCAAGCAATCCAGAAGTTGCTTTGGATTCCTCCATTCGTTTCAAGCTTCACAGCAGCCGCTCCAGGAACGACCACATGACTAAGCTCACCACTTCTGCTATCAGGGCTGTGCAAGCAATCCAGAAGTTGCTTTGGATTCCTCCATTCGTTTCAAGCTTCACAGCAGCCGCTCCGAACGACCACATGACTAAGCTCACCACTTCTGCTATCAGGGCTGTGCAAGCAATCCAGAAGTTGCTTTGGATTCCTCCATTCGTTTCAAGCTTCACAGCAGCCGCTCCGAATGACCACATGACTAAGCTCACCACTTCTGCTATCAGGGCTGTGCAAGCAATCCAGAAGTTGCTTTGGATTCCTCCATTCGTTTCAAGCTTCACAGCAGCCGCTCCGAACGACCACATGACTAAGCTCACCACTTCTGCTATCAGGGCTGTGCAAGCAATCCAGAAGTTACTTTGGATTCCTCCATTCGTTTCAAGCTTCACAGCAGCCGCTCAGAACGACCACATGACTAAGCTCACCACTTCTGCTATCAGGGCTGTGCAAGCAATCCAGAAGTTGCTTTGGATTCCTCCATTCGTTTCAAGCTTCACAGCAGCCGCTCCAGAATGACCACATGACTAAGCTCACCACTTCTGCTATCAGGGCTGTGCAAGCAATCCAGAAGTTGCTTTGGATTCCTCCATTCGTTTCAAGCTTCACAGCAGCCGCTCTGACGACCACATGACTAAGCTCACCACTTCTGCTATCAGGGCTGTGCAAGCAATCCAGAAGTTACTTTGGATTCCTCCATTCGTTTCAAGCTTCACAGCAGCCGCTCCAGAACGACCACATGACTAAGCTCACCACTTCTGCTATCAGGGCTGTGCAAGCAATCCAGAAGTTACTTTGGATTCCTCCATTCGTTTCAAGCTTCACAGCAGCCGCTCCGAACGACCACATGACTAAGCTCACCACTTCTGCTATCAGGGCTGTGCAAGCAATCCAGAAGTTGCTTCGGATTCCTCCATTCGTTTCAAGCTTCACAGCAGCCGCTCCGAATGACCACATGACTAAGCTCACCACTTCTGCTATCAGGGCTGTGCAAGCAATCCAGAAGTTGCTTTGGATTCCTCCATTCGTTTCAAGCTTCACAGCAGCCGCTCACGAACGACCACATGACTAAGCTCACCACTTCTGCTATCAGGGCTGTGCAAGCAATCCAGAAGTTGCTTTGGATTCCTCCATTCGTTTCAAGCTTCACAGCAGCCGCTCCGAACGACCACATGACTAAGCTCACCACTTCTGCTATCAGGGCTGTGCAAGCAATCCAGAAGTTGCTTTGGATTCCTCCATTCGTTTCAAGCTTCACAGCAGCCGCTCAGAACGACCACATGACTAAGCTCACCACTTCTGCTATCAGGGCTGTGCAAGCAATCCAGAAGTTGCTTTGGATTCCTCCATTCGTTTCAAGCTTCACAGCAGCCGCTCCGAATGACCACATGACTAAGCTCACCACTTCTGCTATCAGGGCTGTGCAAGCAATCCAGAAGTTGCTTTGGATTCCTCCATTCGTTTTCAAGCTTCACAGCAGCCGCTCCGAACGACCACATGACTAAGCTCACCACTTCTGCTATCAGGGCTGTGCAAGCAATCCAGAAGTTACTTTGGATTCCTCCATTCGTTTCAAGCTTCACAGCAGCCGCTCCGAACGACCACATGACTAAGCTCACCACTTCTGCTATCAGGGCTGTGCAAGCAATCCAGAAGTTGCTTTGGATTCCTCCATTCGTTTCAAGCTTCACAGCAGCCGCTCCGAATGACCACATGACTAAGCTCACCACTTCTGCTATCAGGGCTGTGCAAGCAATCCAGAAGTTGCTTTGGATTCCTCCATTCGTTTCAAGCTTCACAGCAGCCGCTCCGAACGACCACATGACTAAGCTCACCACTTCTGCTATCAGGGCTGTGCAAGCAATCCAGAAGTTACTTTGGATTCCTCCATTCGTTTCAAGCTTCACAGCAGCCGCTCAGAACGACCACATGACTAAGCTCACCACTTCTGCTATCAGGGCTGTGCAAGCAATCCAGAAGTTACTTTGGATTCCTCCATTCGTTTCAAGCTTCACAGCAGCCGCTCCGAACGACCACATGACTAAGCTCACCACTTCTGCTATCAGGGCTGTGCAAGCAATCCAGAAGTTGCTTCGGATTCCTCCATTCGTTTCAAGCTTCACAGCAGCCGCTCCGAATGACCACATGACTAAGCTCACCACTTCTGCTATCAGGGCTGTGCAAGCAATCCAGAAGTTGCTTTGGATTCCTCCATTCGTTTCAAGCTTCACAGCAGCAGCTCAGAATGACCACATGACTAAGCTCACCACTTCTGCTATCAGGGCTGTGCAAGCAATCCAGAAGTTGCTTTGGATTCCTCCATTCGTTTCAAGCTTCACAGCAGCCGCTCCGACGACCACATGACTAAGCTCACCACTTCTGCTATCAGGGCTGTGCAAGCAATCCAGAAGTTACTTTGGATTCCTCCATTCGTTTCAAGCTTCACAGCAGCCGCTCCGAACGACCACATGACTAAGCTCACCACTTCTGCTATCAGGGCTGTGCAAGCAATCCAGAAGTTGCTTCGGATTCCTCCATTCGTTTCAAGCTTCACAGCAGCCGCTCCAGAATGACCACATGACTAAGCTCACCACTTCTGCTATCAGGGCTGTGCAAGCAATCCAGAAGTTGCTTTGGATTCCTCCATTCGTTTCAAGCTTCACAGCAGCCGCTCCGAATGACCACATGACTAAGCTCACCACTTCTGCTATCAGGGCTGTGCAAGCAATCCAGAAGTTGCTTTGGATTCCTCCATTCGTTTCAAGCTTCACAGCAGCCGCTCCGAACGACCACATGACTAAGCTCACCACTTCTGCTATCAGGGCTGTGCAAGCAATCCAGAAGTTACTTTGGATTCCTCCATTCGTTTCAAGCTTCACAGCAGCCGCTCCGAACGACCACATGACTAAGCTCACCACTTCTGCTATCAGGGCTGTGCAAGCAATCCAGAAGTTGCTTCGGATTCCTCCATTCGTTTCAAGCTTCACAGCAGCCGCTCCGAATGACCACATGACTAAGCTCACCACTTCTGCTATCAGGGCTGTGCAAGCAATCCAGAAGTTGCTTTGGATTCCTCCATTCGTTTCAAGCTTCACAGCAGCCGCTCCGAATGACCACATGACTAAGCTCACCACTTCTGCTATCAGGGCTGTGCAAGCAATCCAGAAGTTGCTTTGGATTCCTCCATTCGTTTCAAGCTTCACAGCAGCCGCTCCGAACGACCACATGACTAAGCTCACCACTTCTGCTATCAGGGCTGTGCAAGCAATCCAGAAGTTGCTTTGGATTCCTCCATTCGTTTCAAGCTTCACAGCAGCCGCTCCGAACGACCACATGACTAAGCTCACCACTTCTGCTATCAGGGCTGTGCAAGCAATCCAGAAGTTACTTTGGATTCCTCCATTCGTTTCAAGCTTCACAGCAGCCGCTCCGAACGACCACATGACTAAGCTCACCACTTCTGCTATCAGGGCTGTGCAAGCAATCCAGAAGTTGCTTTGGATTCCTCCATTCGTTTCAAGCTTCACAGCAGCCGCTCAGGAATGACCACATGACTAAGCTCACCACTTCTGCTATCAGGGCTGTGCAAGCAATCCAGAAGTTGCTTTGGATTCCTCCATTCGTTTCAAGCTTCACAGCAGCCGCTCCGAACGACCACATGACTAAGCTCACCACTTCTGCTATCAGGGCTGTGCAAGCAATCCAGAAGTTACTTTGGATTCCTCCATTCGTTTCAAGCTTCACAGCAGCCGCTCCGAACGACCACATATGACTAAGCTCACCACTTCTGCTATCAGGGCTGTGCAAGCAATCCAGAAGTTACTTTGGATTCCTCCATTCGTTTCAAGCTTCACAGCAGCCGCTCCCGAACGACCACATGACTAAGCTCACCACTTCTGCTATCAGGGCTGTGCAAGCAATCCAGAAGTTGCTTCGGATTCCTCCATTCGTTTCAAGCTTCACAGCAGCCGCTCTCCGAATGACCACATGACTAAGCTCACCACTTCTGCTATCAGGGCTGTGCAAGCAATCCAGAAGTTGCTTTGGATTCCTCCATTCGTTTCAAGCTTCACAGCAGCCGCTCCGAATGACCACATGACTAAGCTCACCACTTCTGCTATCAGGGCTGTGCAAGCAATCCAGAAGTTGCTTTGGATTCCTCCATTCGTTTCAAGCTTCACAGCAGCCGCTCCGAACGACCACATGACTAAGCTCACCACTTCTGCTATCAGGGCTGTGCAAGCAATCCAGAAGTTGCTTTGGATTCCTCCATTCGTTTCAAGCTTCACAGCAGCCGCTCCGAATGACCACATGACTAAGCTCACCACTTCTGCTATCAGGGCTGTGCAAGCAATCCAGAAGTTGCTTTGGATTCCTCCATTCGTTTCAAGCTTCACAGCAGCCGCTCCGAACGACCACATGACTAAGCTCACCACTTCTGCTATCAGGGCTGTGCAAGCAATCCAGAAGTTGCTTTGGATTCCTCCATTCGTTTCAAGCTTCACAGCAGCCGCTCCGAACGACCACATGACTAAGCTCACCACTTCTGCTATCAGGGCTGTGCAAGCAATCCAGAAGTTGCTTCGGATTCCTCCATTCGTTTCAAGCTTCACAGCAGCCGCTCCGAACGATCACATGACTAAGCTCACCACTGCCTGCATGAGGGCTGTGCAAGCAACACAGCAGCTGCTTAGGGTTTGCCCATTCGTTCCATGAGTCGTCGAAGTTAAATCTGATCCGAAGTGATTATTTGTAGTTGTTTCGCTATCGAACCAAGTAGTAAAATATATGTTCTTCAAACACTCTACAATGTGCAATGATTTTCTGTATGTTTCCGTGTAAGGTGCAATTACTGGACAATTATTGTAAAAGAGCACCTTTCAACGCTGTTTGACTTAATTTTTAAAGATGTAAGCATTTCTCTTCTCTGATGTTCGCATCTGCGCTGTCATCTATGGACCAACACGATGACAACAAATATAAACGTGTGTTTTAGATTGTGTTGTTCTTTATTTTTTAAGAGATAAGCCTTTCAGCCAAAGTAGTTTTCAAGAGAAAAGGGATAATATAAATGCTGAGAGACCAAAACCCTTCTTTAGAAACTCTCCAAACGAAGGTTGAAAAATGTTTTCGCCCCTTCCATCGGGAAGAATACGAAAAATCAAAGTGGTAAACAGCTTGCAAAAGTGACCAAAAATTATACTGTTGGCCGCACACATTATTTTTGGTAGACAGAATAAGTTTAAGGACAAACGGTGGTTTTGGCGACTTCAATAACTTTCACAACTCATCCACACATTTCATCAGTGATAAAATTAAAAACTTTTGGAAAAACAAAGATATTGAGTTTCAAATAGACGAGCAAAAAAAAAACAAAAAAAAACGGACGTTACTCGATATAATGAACTCGTTAAAAATTTACAGATGTTTTAAGGCACTTTATTGACGTTATGTGCTTCCTTGGCAAGCAGGAATCGGCCTTTAGGAGGCCTAACCAATCCACGGAGTCTGTTAATCCTGGGAATTATGTTGAATTGACAAATTTAATTAGTTGCTATGACGAAAAGCTTAAAAATCATTTAGACAGTCCGTCCGTCTTTTCAGGGATGTCATATCGTACACAAAATGATTTGATTGAATCAATGGGAGAAGTAATGATCGCAGAAATAAAAAAAGAAGTTGAAGTAGCTCCTTTCGTTTTAATTTGGATGAAAGAACTGATGTGAGTTGCAGGTCTCAGCTGTCTAGTGTTTCGCTATGCGACTAATGACGGGACTCCCGAAGAGACATTCATTGGTTCTATTGATGTGAGTGCTGATCGTTCAGCTAATTCTTTGGCAGAGCACATCCAAAGCATTTTAGAAAGTTTTGAGTGCTCCAAAAAATTAATAGCTCAGACATACAATGAAGCTACTGTGATGGCCGGAGAACATTCTTTCTTTTCAAGTCGACGAAAAGATTTCATGCATTGGATGCGGAAGTGAAAAGAAGATTATCCGATGCAACTCCTACTCCATGAAATTTTCAAAGTCACTTGGTAGGAACTGTGTATGAGCATCTAGAAAGTACAACAGCATTGTTCACAAATATTCTTGAAAATCCTGAACACTGGGATTCTGATACAATTGTTACAGCCAATGGGTTTTCAAAGTGTTTGGGTGAATTCGATTTCCACTTCCTGCTGTGTCTCTTCTCTGATATCTTTCCTTTGATATACACATTATTTAAAATACTACAGAAAAAGAAATTGGACATCACGTATTGTATGAAGAAAGTCGCCGAGTTTCAGAAAGCAGTGTCAGAGAAAAGAAATCAGTTTGAGATGTTTGTGGTCAAAACTAGAACAAAGCGAAGGAGACGAAGCTCTTACAAAGCGTACGCACGCAGATGCTTACAGAGTTCCCAAAACAAATTACCGATGGCTCTATTGCGAAATATTGGACAATATAATGAGCCACATGACTTCAAGATTTTTAGACTTGCAGAATATGAAATTTCTAGAATTACTAAATCCTGTCAAACAAGTGGAATTCAAAAATTGTTTCCCAGAGAGTTTCTTCAAAAGTTTAAAGAAAAATTACACCAAGTACTTTGATTTTGCTTATCTGTGATCCGAACTAAAACTGTTGTATGCAACAGATGACTTCAGTGGTAAATATGTCTCTAAAATTTTTAATCTTTTTGAAATCAAATAAGATAGACGAAGCGATGCCGGAACTAGCCAAATTTTGCAAGCTTGTAATGCCTATTCCAGCAACAAGCTCTTCAGCCAAAAAGATTTTTTCATCCCTAAAGCGCATAAAAACGTATCTCAGAAATGCTCAAGAACAGGACAGGCTATCAAAGTTATCCTTGTTATCTATCAAAAAGCATCTTCTAGTTAAACTTAAAAAGGAGTGTTAGTTCTATGATCACGTTATTAACTCATTTTCCTTAAAAGAAAAAAGATTGAAGCTCATATACAAGTAAGAAAATTATAAAACTTGACATAAGAACTTTTACTACATTTTTTCCCCCTGTGAATATGATGTTTTTATACAGGTATGCATTTTGCCAGCTATCTACTAGGGGTGTTCAAATGAAAAGGTACGAAACGTCATAAGAACGTAACCGTTAACATATTTGCCTATGCCGCTATGGGAGAACGTAGCGACACATCTAGGGATGCGATTGGAGTCGCCGGCGTGGATCGGAGCATGCGCGGGCGCCCGCATGCGCAGGAGAGAGCAGAGGCTCTTATAAAGAGCGCCGTCCAATTGACTACTTGTTGAATTCCTCCAGCACAGACGAACCATTAACTCCGATGTGTACTGTGAGACACTCCGAAGCCTACGCAGGTCCATCAAGAACAAAAGACCGGGGCTGCTCACGGAGGGTGTGGTTCTGCTCCATGATAACGCGCGTCCACACGTCTCCAGGGTCACACACGCGGAACTGGCCAAGTTCCAGTGGGAGCAGCTTGACCATCCGCCCTACAGCCCGGACATGTCGCCCTGCGATTTCCATGTATTTGGTCCCCTGAAAAAACATCTGAAAGGGAAGCGCTTACACTCGGACGACGAACTCAAGGACGCTGTGCAGGACTGGGTCTCGTCACGGCCACAGGAATTCAGGGAACAAGGAATCCTTCGGCTCGTTAATCAATGGGATCGTTGTGCTACGGCCTATGGTGTATACTTTGAATAAAGTCTTCATTTATACCCACAGTGTCGTTTCGTACCTTTTCATTTGAACACCCCTAGTATATTGCACAAAAATATAGGAAATGTATTTCCAGCATTTTTGTATACTACAAAGGAAATGTAATAAAAATGGGAACTACTTGTAATGAATATGCGATTGAATGATTTGATCTCACAAGATATTTAGCAAAATGTAACATACAAAAGAATTGTGTAATTTTCTGTAAAAAGGTGAATTATATTTTTCAGTAATCGTGCTCTTAGAAAGATATATGTATTTTTTGAAATGTTTGGTAATAGTTAAGATTATCCCCAATCTACTTCGTTGTCACTGTATACTTTCACCACAACCATAGGGCACTTCCACTTTTAATTTTGTCTTCTAAATAAATATAGTTTTTGTTGACAATAATTCTAAATATTTTTTAAAATTTTTTGTTGATATGTTCAGATTACGTAGCAACATTGAAAATTGTTGATTAAAAGGTACCTGGTTCGAGAGTAAGTAATTTGCACTCAAAGCATGTTTTGTTGTACGTGATCTCTGATTTTTTAATCTCAATTTTATACTTAGAAACCTCTTAAGCCAGGAAACTTCAATCAGGTACTCCTAACTAAATATTTTTATTTTTTTCCATAAAAACTACATATTCAGTGGTAGGGGATAAACCAGGGACAGCCTTAGACTTCGAAAACAAGGTGGGTAATTTTTTTTTTTTTTTCCTAGTAAAGTTTAGCATTAATTTCTTTGTCACATACATTAAAATAATTTTAAATGCTTTTACAACCGGTTGAACAGGATACCCCCCCCACACACACACACATACATTGATAAAAGAACAGTAGCAAACTGAGCATACATATAATATTTTATTATTATTAAAATCACATTGCTTGCCTATGATGAAAAAATACCACCACAGGCCACTGATACAAACCTTGTTTGTGGGTACCTTCAAAGGGGGGGGGGTTTCCCCACTACAATTTCACGAGCTATTTTTATCGACATAACTATGAATATTCACCACTTATTGTTGCTACATTCAATAACGAATATACATTTTTTTTTCGTTTGGACTACGTATCTCATGTATGATGCAAAATAAAAATGGTTAAAATGTATAATGTATGATGCAAATAAAATGGTTTTTAGATCCTCTTCAACCCCAGCCTCAAAAAGCAATCCTGGCATATCCTATGACTAGAATCCTTCACACTGACAAACTTGAACAGGGTGAAAAAGTAGTGCTTTTCAGAATACAAATCAGTTGAACTATATCAGGACTCAGAACTTAAATTGCTTTCATTGCAACATCCCAGAAAAAAAAAAAACACCTTTGTATCTTTTTCATCCTAATTATGTTGAAAACAAAAATATTGTGCAAGACATTGTAATATTTAAACTAAACCTTAAGAACACATGCACTCTACCTTCAAAATGATAAAAACTCTTAGCACCATTCTGAAGCAAAATCATAGCCTACAATGAAATGCTATTGATTGCATTGTGTTATCATCCCTTTTAAACAGTATTAGGCAATCTGATATTAAAGAGGACAAAAACAGAATAAAGGTTTCTTTTTACAGCCAAGTGACTCAGGTCACATATGTAATAAAGTATTTCTTTTTAATTATGTTAATATTAAATTTGTTATTCCCGGATTTCCTCTCTTTCATGTTTCAATGCGGTCATTCAATTTGAATAATCTGCAACATCAATGCAGGATTTCAACAAACTAGGCAAGTTACATTTGATCCAGATTCCATTACAAGAGACTTTGGTTCTCCTAAAAAAAGGAGGTTCAGTGGCAATGACAATTATGGCTTTTATATAGTAGTTTCTGTGGAAGTAGGGGGCAAGCCCTGTTTGTTGTATGAGCTACACTTCCTCAGCAAGTAAATAAGTGAAAAAACTATGCAACACCACTAACATTCCTTTTTTGGTACACCTTTGGTTCACATGAAAGGTAGCAAAAACAATTTAAATATATAATTCATTTTACAAGTATGTGTGTTCAAAAATTTTAATGCTTTTGTCATTTTTCTATAATTATGTTTAATAACTGCCACAGTCATATGTAGTGATATCACTGCCACGGTTTTAAAAATTAAGTAAAAAAGAACTAACTCTTAACTATTGTTTGGGCTAGTGGAGAAAGAAGTGGTGAGGCAGCTAGTGTACTGCACACACAGCCAACATTCCCCTATGACTAGGCAACGCTATCTTCAGGGGAAGGGTCAGTGCAAAATAAAATCTCTTTTCCCAAAAGCTGCCAAACAATTTGGCCAGTCACTCCTACAGGAAATCATAAACGGAACAAAAAAAGTTCAATAGGAATTTCTTCAAAAATACAGATGAAACTGAAAAACAAATCATTAAAGAAAATTTCATTTTTTCTGAATCACCATTCTCATTTGAAACCTCAAAAGAAACAAACAAATGAAAAAAAGTCTGATCATTCTAAACTTGTATCAAAACATATAAACCTGACTACTAATTGCCCAACCCTTGTAAAAGCTAAATAATCTTACATAGAAACATATTTTCAAATCCAAAAAGCATAACTTGAATCTCATTTCCCCCTGTAGTATTTGAAAGATAAACCTTATGCACCATTCAATGAATCTTTGTACATAAAAATAAAGAATGGTCTTGTTGAAGCACATAAAAACACAGCTGCAGTTATTTTTCTGCATGAAGGAGCTTATACACTGAGAGATTACTCTTCTGAGCAAAGTGTCTGGAGCATGCATCATACCAGTGAAGCTTTTCAACTTTGTGAAGGTGCATGTGCCGTCAAAGATTACTTTTGCAGGTAAACTGTTTCAAGCACACATCACTCTGGTGAGTCTTTTCACCTGTGTGAATGAGCATGTGATTTGAAAGAGAACTTTTTCAGCAAATGGATTGGAATCATACATCGCACTGGTGTGACTTTTCACCTGTGTGAATGAGCACATGCTGTGAAAGAGAACTTTTATCGGCAAATGATTTGGAACCTACATCACACAGGTGAGGTTTTTCACCTATGTGTAGGAGCATGTGCCTTGAAAGATGACTTTTCAGAGTAAATTGTTAGGAAAATACATCACACAAGCTTTCCCACAGCTCTCAGTATTCTGCTTGAGAGTGTTTGTAGCTCTCTCTTTCAACATAGCAAGACTCTCTCGGTTCTTTGCCCATGGCTCCCGGTGTTCACTCTTCGGTGCCGCCGTGTCTCTGATATTCCTTCTCCTCGTCTTTGGAATGGCTCTATCAACTCCCTACTGCCGTCAGACTCCGAGTGATTGCTCCGCTGTATGCTGTTTTCTTTCCTACCAGCTGTGCTCTGTTGCGTTTCAGTTTCATTGTACATATTGTGCGTTTGTTGAACATTCTACATTATTTGCGCTGTTTGTCATCTAGTTATTACCTTCTGTTTCACCGGTGTTTATTCCAGTTTCACGATTATTTGTTATGTGCTATATTGTTTATACCGATTGTTTTACCATTACTTGTCCTGTCGCTACTCTTGTATTACCGGTATCTATAACGACTCCTGTTTGAAAGACTACTTTTTTATTAAATGCTTTGGAAAAAATAAAAATGTTTATTACTCCCCAAATTTTGTCCTGTTGATTTTCTGTAATTCCATGTTGTCCTGTTCTGCTTCCTGAATAAATTGGTGAAGCTTTTCACCTGTGTGAATGAGCATGTGCTTTGAAAGAGCACTTCTATGAGAAAATGGTTTGTAACATACATCACACTGGTGAGGCTTTTCCCTTGTGTGAATGAGCATGTGCTTTGAAAGATTACTTTTATGAGCAAATTGTTTCATGCATACATCACACTGGTGACGCTTTTCACCTGTGTGAAGGAGCATGTGACTTGAAAGACTACTTTTTGATTAAATGCTTTGGAACATACATCACACTGGTGAGTTTTTTCACCTGTGTGAATGAGCTTGTGGTTTGAAAGATTACTTTTATAAGCAAATTGTTTGGTGCATACATCGCATTGGTGAGGCTTTTCACCTGTGTGAATGAGCATGTGCTTTGAAAGATAATTTTTACGAGCAAATCGTTTGGAGCACACCCCACACTGGTGAAGCTTTTCACCTGTGTGAATGAGCACATGCTCTAAAAGAGTACTTTTTGAGCAAATTGTTTGGGACATACATCACACCGGTGAGGCTTTTCACCTGTGTGAATGAGCATGTGCTTTGAAAGATCACCCTTACGAGCAAATTGTTTGGAGCACACAAAACACTGGTGATGCTTTTCACCTGTGTGAATGAGCATATGCTCTAAAAGAGCACTTTTTGAGCAAATTGTTTGGGACATACATCACACTTGTGAGGCTTTTCACCTGTGTGAATGAGCATGTGCGTTAAAAGAGAACTTTTTTGAGCAAATTGTTTGGGACATACATCACACTTGTGAGGCTTGTCACCTGTGTGAATGAGCATGTGCGTTAAAAGAGCACTTTTTTGAGCAAATTGTTTGCGACATACATCACACTTGTAAGGCTTTTCACCTGTGTGAATGAGCATGTGCCTTAAAAGAGCCCTTTTTTGTGCAAATTGTTTGGGACATACATCACACTTGTGAGGCTTGTCACCTGTGTGAATGAGCATGTGCGTTAAAAGAGCACTTTTTTGAGCAAATTGTTTGCGACATACATCACACTTGTAAGGCTTTTCACCTGTGTGAATGAGCATGTGCCTTAAAAGAGCCCTTTTTTGAGCAAATTGTTTGGGACATACATCACACTTGTGAGGCTTGTCACCTGTGTGAATGAGCATGTGCTTTAAAAGAGCACTTTTTTGAGCAAATTGTTTGGGACATACATCACACTGGTGACGCCT